>OX459115.1:76326178-77728678 GCA_949775065.1 Brachyopa scutellaris | reverse complement strand
TCAGTGTTGTAAGAAATGAAAGTGTAATAAAAATATTTTTGAATAGATCATGAAGATTTTACTAAGAATATACATAAGTAAAAGTAATAGCTATGTTCTATGTACATCAATGTCAAATTGCAATATAGAAAAAAATAGAAAAGAAGCAAACTGAACGACTGCATTTTTTATTCACGCGTCGCCACTGGGCATACATGCATACACAATGTAATGTGCAGAATTATTCGTTGTATAAAGTGAAAACAGTACTATAGTAAATTTGAAAAAAAAAAAACATTTTTTTTTGTTGCAAAATGTTTCTTAAAATCTTATTATTTTCAAAAAAAATTACAGAATTTACATTTTGGACCCGTTTTAATTACTTTTGCAGTTAAATGATGAGATTCTAAAAATCTCGAAAGCAAATTTTTTTCCAGATAAAGTTTTTCGATATATTTGTACTTTCTAGATTTTGTTCATTCGAGATTTTTTATTTCGAGATTTAACAAATAAATTTTCGAATTTTTTTTCGTTCGGGATTACGTGGTGATCCCGTTTTGGGTGCGGAAACGAAGAGTGACTTTTTGTTGGTTCTTAGCCTCTATCTCGTAAGCTAATCGTTTCCGATATATACCGCCCTGTTCTGCATTTCGAGTGAAAGTGAATTGAAAACGAATTTGGAATTCAGTCGAAATGAAATTCAGTGTTCTGCATTCCGAGTGAATTCGAATTTTTGGAATCCACTTCGAATTCATTTATTTGAAAATCATTTAAAAAACATTTAAGATTTTCAGTTCCTTGTTTTTGGATTTGGAAAATGGATTCCATTTTATTTTATATGATTGGACAAAACCAAGGCTGAACGATGTTACCAAAGGTCAGTGTGAAAAGGATTTGATCTTGGCCTTGGTAGATCCACAATCAGCAAAGTTCTCGGCGAGATGTTGAACATTTTGCAATACAAGTTGTGTTGCAGTGCAGTGGACTTAACTGCAAAGTATACGCAGATGGGAGAAGAAAAAATGTTATTTGTTGAAAAATAAGGGATTTCGGGAATTATAGACAATGTTACCAGCCACTTTAAGTGAAATTCCCCATCACAGACCTTAAAATTCCCCTTTTTCCCCATAGATTCTAGAGGTGGGTCGTTTTCGCTTTTTGTGTTAACGAAACGAATCAGTTATTTAAAAAAAAATAACTAGTTTCAAAACTAGTTAAAAAACGTTTTATTTCAAAACACATACGCAAGCACCTATGTGTTTGCTTCTAAACATGATACACGAAACTACCTTTTCTTGGTTTTTTTATTTGCATGAAATCTATAATATTTTAGTATACGATACTTATAATTTTCTTTTTACAAGTAAAATCGCTTTACTAATCTAAACTTTGAAATATTTACATACATACATACATAAATTTTACTTAGTTGGCGCTACAGCTCGAAGTGAACCGGGGCAACCATTTGTGTGTGCGTGTTATATTCTTGCACGAATGGAAGGGACCTACAGTTTTTTGCCGACTCCGAACGGCCAATTGAGAAGCTCATTGACAAATGGTAATGGTTGATTGTTTGTCTGAAAAACTGAAAAACTTTTTTAGGTGTTGGACCCGGGCTGCGATTGAACCGAAGCAGCATGCGTAGTGGTCCAACGCACTAACACACCACAGCCACGGCGACCACGAATAGCTTCGGTTAAAGTGTCATTGGCTTCAAATTGTCTGCCGTCTTCATACACTTTACGAGACAACCATGCCCAAACATTTTCGATTATATTTAAGTCCGGTGAATAGGGCGGCCATGGCAAAAGTCCCACATCTTTTGATTGAATCCAACCTCTAACAACCCTGGATGTTTGGATGGGGGCATTGTCTTGTTGGAAAAACCAAGGCAGGGCACAGTGTGTGATTTTGCAAATTTAGCTGGACAAAATAGGAAAAATCAATTATGAATATTTTTACTGTTCAGATGATTTAAGATACACTAGATAAGCTATATAAAAAAAATTATAACGATACATATACTGCTTATGTTGATAATTAACCAGCAAAAGCAACTGTCTACCGACTAAGCTTACTGCAATCGAAAGTAGTCTCTTTTGGTGAAACTTTGTATGGGTATTTTACATCAAGGTATGTACTTCATATTTCACTATAAAACAGTTTCTTAAACAATGATTTCGTAAAGTAAACTGCACCAAGAGATATTGGTGAGTTATTTGCAAATTAATTAAAAAAATTGTGTTTATTGGACTACAAAATCTTTTGTATGCGAGTGTACGTTGTGATTTTATATATTTTGTAATCTTTGCGTCCTGCACATCTAAATAACAAAAAAACTAAGTGCAATAAACTGCGATTCTGAAAACTATTCATGTTTTCTCAGATATCCTTCTACGTGTAT
This sequence comes from Brachyopa scutellaris, assembly GCA_949775065.1. Lineage (NCBI taxonomy): Eukaryota > Metazoa > Arthropoda > Insecta > Diptera > Syrphidae > Brachyopa > Brachyopa scutellaris. Next base: position 77,726,295 of record OX459115.1, on the reverse strand, counting down.
CAATGGAATGTGTCTTATACAGGGTGGCCCAAAAACACTTATCCGATGTTGGTTTGCTATATCTTTAAAATCAAACGACATAATATCATAACTTATTTTGAATGTTTATTTGATATTAGAAAATTGAGAATGACTACAACAGTTGCGAAGCAAGTGATTGTGACGGTACTAGAACTAAGTACTTTAGGTAGAACTGAAATTACGTAAATATGTTTCTTTTCATATTTAATACATATTTCACAGTTGAAAATATATTTTGTAATGTAAACCCGTTGTTTTATTTATACAAATAATTTTGTCCAGCTAAATTTGCAAAATCACACACTGTGCAGGGGTCCGAAAATGTTTTTCACTTTTGGAAATGACCTTTCCAGCAAACATTTGTAGTTGTTTCCGTTCATTGTTGTGGACAAAACTCCAACTCGATTGCGCCATAGTAGGTAACAGCACCCCATCATCATTACACCTGATGTACGGCGGTCTTGTCAAAATAAGCTCCACCTTTTTTAGATCATGGAAATAAAAGTTATAACCATCGGGGCCGTCAAGGTTAAACTTTTTTCATCCGAAATGACAACGTTTCCATTCACTGCTCCAAGCGATCTCCTGCAAAATTCATTTGATGCCCCTTGTGTGCTTGCCTCAAAACAGGTTTCTTTTTAAGTTTTCTTCTCTGTATAGTACCACTTTGTCGTATTATCCTTCGGACCGTTGCGTTGCTATGTTGGCTGATACTCCGCTGTTGGCCCTTATTTTATTCGCTGGTAGAGTAGAATTTGAGGCAAGCCATAGAATCGACTGCTTTTCTCGCACTGTTTTGCTTCTGCCATGCGTACTTTTTGATTTTTCCCATAGTGTTGTGGATCTGCAAGATAACTGTTTAAAACAGTCTTACTTCTATTAAGCGTCCTTACAATTTTTCGGCCTGAGAGTCCTAACTCCTTGAAAGCATTTATTTTTCCTCTTTCTTTCCGGAACCCATTTATTAAACTAAATAAAAACAGTTCTTAAAGCGTTTTTAAATATTCTTAACAAAACTTTGAAAAAAATCTGTGATGTGAACTCCTGCAACGAAATATTCGCAATGGCCTCATCCTAGTGGCGCATCTTTTTATACGCTTTTCAAGTAGTTCATTCTTTGGTCTTGGCAATTTCCAACGTTCGTATTTTATTTACCCTTTAATTTTACGAATTTCTGTTGGGAAAATATGTACCTGTTCACAGGTAGTATAAAGAGTTAAAATCGATCGCAAAATGTATGGCCTCATCCAAGTGATCGCCAGCTAAAAACCAAAAGAAATACTCCCTATTCGTTTCGGCACTCCCTATTCGTTTCCGCAGCCAACATTTATCTCGCGCAAATAAACCTTCATTATAAAATAAAGCGAAAAATGTTTTAACTGCATTTTAGCTGTTTAAATAAAAAAACAAAAACCAATAGGCTATACCCTCACATACTCAAATTGGTTTATTGGTTCTCAAAGCACAAAATCCCAAAGCTCTTTGACAAAAACCACAGAAAAAGCAGTAACGATTTGGTTTAACTTAGTAATGGTAACACTGTCTGATGTTCATATTTTCCAAACAAACAGCTAGGGTTCATAGCGCCCACACTATCATTCTGCCATCGACTGTGTGGCAGGCTGGTCATGATGGGGTGTATCCGACTTTGAGGAAAATTACAAAAACAAAACGTGTGTAAGTCAGTGGTTTGTTTTTTATGTCAGTGGCAGTTTTTCTAACTGAGTCCCGTGAAGACATGTACAGGCACCAGAGTTTTAAAAACGCCCCATAACGCCTGTATTGACAATTCGGTTGGGACAGAGTATAGTAGCATTTGTAAGATCGTCAAGATTGAATTTTACATTTTGAAAGGTCGAATCCGGAATACAGCCGAAAACTCACAGAAAATGAAGATAATAACCTATCTCGTCAGATAGGTTTCGCAATTGAAAGTAAGAAGCTTATTTGCTGGCTTTGTACTACATATATACTAAGGGACGTTCCTTTGGTATTATACAGTACATTGCCATATTATTAGACCCAAATCAAGAAAAAAAAATCAGCGATTTTGAAAAGATGTTTAAAATGTAAAAATTAGGGTTATATATTATACTAGCTGTCCCGCCCGGATTCGCCGTGTCCAAAAAATATAGTGTTACTATGTATGTATTCATTGGCATTTAGTTCAAAGAATCGGACGCTCTGTCAGTCTGTCTGTTTGCCTGTCTGTCTGTCTGTCAATCTATTTATCTGTCTGTCTGTCAATCTATCTATCTGTTTCTCTGGCTGGCTGTCTGTCTGTCTGTCTGTCTGTCTATATTAATTGATCAAAATATTTCAGATTCACATTTTACCTGAAATTACGAAATTTTGTATGACAGGTACCAAAACCGCCGGTTGTTGAGTAACCGCACTAATGCTATGTTGTATTCTATATTAAGAAAAACGTACTCTGAAAATTTTACCAAAATCTGTTGAGTAGTTTCCGAGTCTATAAAAAGCAAACATAAATACGTACATTGTACATACATATACATACATATATTCATTTTTATATATATGTATAGATCTAATAACTTAACTCCAGCGCCACCTATCGGGTCCAGATTTTATTTTATAAAATTTGGTCCAAATATATAGAAGTTAGTTATAACTTGACTCCAGCGCCACCTATCGGGTCCAGATTTTATTATATAATTTTCTTTTTTGGCACTGAATCCATCTCTTTTGGCATGAATCTATAAATTTAGAAGTTATTAATAATTTGACTCCAGGGTCATCCAGCGAGATGAAATACATATACATACTTTACATCATATTCTCATACCTTACCTACAAAATATGTATACACAAAAAATTTCATGAAAATCGGTCAGGCCGTTTCGGAGGAGCGCGACTTACAAAAAAAATCATCATCAACTCCACACGATTGCCACTGAGTGCTGTGATACACATAAGGTCACTCAGTATGCTTTGAAAAAAAAAATCAAAAACAAATGCTGGAAATAAGAAAAGGAGCAATGAGAGAATTAAAAAAAAAAAATTCGTCATAAACGCTACACGATTGCCATTGGGTGCTGTGATTCAGCTTCTGCTTGAAAAATTTTCTTAAAAAAAACCACTTTGGAATGCATTTTGTACTATTATCCAGCTTCTAGAAATTGCACAGGTATGATTTTGGTCTTTAAATCTGCGTATTGAATGTAATTAAGCTGAGAATAAATATCAATTACATGGGAGAAGCTGTTCTGAAGTAATAGCCGTTTGCTTTAAATTGAATTTTCGTTTTCTCATTTGAAGTCCCTTAAACTCTAAAACTAAAAACTTATCTAATTCAAAGCTGATTGATAAACTTTCTCCGAGAAATTAGTAATCTTATACCAAAAGAATCGTTAAAATCTATTCAGCGGTTCTTGAGATCCTTTACTACAAACGTAATATGACACCGATCGGGACTTTGCTTTATACTATGTAAGGAAGGATAGCTGATCCGCCCGGCTTCGCCCGTGTACGCAAACAGTCACTTTACTCACATGACAGGTAATTGCCAACGCTACCTGTGGGAAGTTTTTGTGACTACACCAAACTATATTATTCCATTTAAATTTAATATTGTTGATATGAAAATTCTATACGGGTAAAACCACATTTTCGTAAATATCTGCACCCCAGCGCCATCTATCGGATCCAAATTTTACCAATGCCTTTTTTTATATTTAGATATTATATGGTGTGAATTTGAGCCAATCCGGTCCATAAATAAGAATTTTGAAAAAGCTACCTCAACGCCACCTAGGGGGCTCTAACATAAAAAAAACCATCCGGAGCACCACACGAACATATGGTGTGAATATAAGGTGGATAGCTTTAGTGGTTCAGCCGTGTAAGTCGGACGTACATACGCACAAACGTTTTTATATATTAACATTATGACTTTTAACATTTTTCCGATTTTCGTACAACTATGTATTAAGAGTAAGTTGGATACATTCTGCGACAAGCTGTTTCTAATTTGTAATTTTGATAAAGGCTTGAATGATTGCGTCATACATTGATGGGACAAGTGTTTTTTGAATATTTCTGCGTTTAAGAGTTATTTTATCAACTTAAAACATGGTTCCGTTTTGTTTTTAAAACAGGCTATCACAAATAAAAGCCTATAGGGCCCAACAAATAAATAAATATTATTTTTTATAAAAAACTTATGTTATTTTACCAGTTTTAAGTTTTTTTTTGTTATGTTTGTATATAGATTATTTAAAAACTTATTAAACAAGTGCAAAAAACTACCATATTTATTACGAACTTTTACATACCAACCATTTAACCCTTTCGATCCGGATGTGTATCGAGGCCAAGAAAACTTCGGTCTTAAGTTTCCCCTTTAAAAATAAAAATATTAAATTGATTCCCATTCCAATTTTAAAATTTCCATATAAGTGGGAGTGGGACATACCATACATACATTCATATATGTCCCATCCGTATTCTTTAGTGGGACAAATATATCTCATTCAGTACTTTCTGCCAAAAATATTGAAATAATGCCCAAAACACATGTGCAGAATTCTCTGCGCAGAGAAATTAGAACACACATGTTTCAATACGCGAAGCTACATGTAAATTCTGTATGCAGTGCTGTTCTGCAAGATGTCTCTATTTCTAAATTCTCTGCAATCGACAATGTTGACACAACACAAAAGAAAAAAAACACAGTTTGAGGTATTTAGTTTCACCGATGTTTGAAGTTTCTCTGTTTATTTATATTTCAAATAGGGAGATGATTTGAATTTGTAAAAGAAAATGTATTTCAAATAGGACTAATACACATACATATAAAAGCAATATCACTTTCTGAATTTTTTTGTATTTTGTAATATTATTCGTTTTTTCTCAAATATCAAAATAATTTTCGCAAAAGCAAGTGTGATTTTAAATCAGTAGCAGTAATTGACAGTAGCCGATTCGCTGCAAATCAAATAATTTCTGCACGTCTGTTTAACCTGCAGTGCTGCGCGCAGTACTGCATACAGAATTTCTGCACATGTGTTGTGGGCTAAAGAAGTAAATACAAAATCAGAAAAAATACAGAAAAAAGAAAAAAAAACATAAATCACATTCAATGAAAAAAATTAATATAAGTAAATTTCATCTTCCAATATGTCAACTATTTGATTTGGGTGTAATGGCGGCGTTATATTGTTATCATAACCTAGGAAGTAGTAAGAGTAAAAATATGCAAAACCTATATGAGAATGGGACACATACATAGATCCCAACAAAGAATTCTCTCCCGAACTCTAAGATTGTGTCAAAAAATTTAAATACTAAACTAAAAAAAAGTACTGACAACTTTCTAAATTATTTCACAATATTCCAATTACAATTCAGTCTGTCGTCGTCTGTTGTGGGGTACGCACACGTCGGGAGCTTTTATATTTTATCTTCAAAGAAATCCACATAAAATGTCTTGCATATCTTGTAAAAATAAAGTCGAACGCGCAGAAGTAAAAGTGGTCTGCTGTGATTGTAATACAATTTTTCATGCTTCATCTGTGAATGTTTTACCGGTAGATTTGGAATTTTTGAAAAAAGACAACAAATCATGGAGATTTGTAATTTGCATTGCAGCTAAGCGTCGCGATTCTTTTTCTGGTGAGGCCCTTGCCTGTGTCATTAATGAAGTCAATAAAAAACATCACAATAAAACAACTAAAATCCAGCCACCTAATCCCACACTACCACAAAGTTCATCATCATCACAAATCTAGCCACCTAATCCGACACTACCACAAAGTTCATCACAGCAAGCATCCCATATTCCTCTAGAAATGATTTATTCTGAGATTCTAGAAGTAAAAGAAAAGCAAAGAATTCAGATAGACAAACTGCAAGCAAAAATTAAAGAGTATGAGAAAAAAATCAATCTACTGGAAGTCTGGAAGACAAAGTAAATTATTTGAACAGCAAATGATAGCCAACAGTGGGCAGCGTAGCGCAAGTGGTTAGTGCGTCGGACTACTGTGCCAGCGGTCTTGGGTTCGAATCCCGCCGCAAACACCTAAAAGTTTTTCACAGTGCCCACCTCTTTCGAATGTCTGACAAGCATCAAAGAGTATCATTTGTCACGATTGAGCTTCTCAACTCGCCGTTCGGAGTCGGCAAAAAACTGTAGGTCCCTTCCATTAATGCAAAAATATAACACGCACACACAAATGGTTGCGAGAAGCAGGCCCAGGTTCACCTCGAGCTGTAGCGCCAACTAAGTAAGTAAGTAAATGATAGCCAACACTGTTGAAATTTATAATGTACCCGCTTACGCTCACAACAACAATGCGTCCACCATCGATTTGGCACTTAAAGTGTTTTGTGATGGAATGAATGTAGACATAATAGAGAAAGACATTGACTACTGTTACACAAAGAGATATATGAAACGTCAGCAAAATACAGCGAGTAACGATCCACAAAGCTTCACCAATATTCTTCATGTGAGACTTACAACTCGCCACTGCAAGGAGAAAATATTGAGAGCTAAAAAAGAGAAGAAAGAGCCGCTAACAACAACTCTACTCAACTCTGCAGCGAAATCACAGAAGATGTGCATCAACGACTTTTAAACTTATCGGACTTGTCAGCTGCTTAAAACTGCAACATCAATGAAGATCTCGAAGAACTACAAATATGTTTGGACTAGGAATGGCATAGTGTACATACGTAGGCGTGAGGGTGATAATTGTATACGTATTACTTGCGCTGCTGATTTGAGTAAATTATGAATTCTGTTTATACTCTCCCTCGTTTACCTCCCATTGTATGTGAATATCCAAATGTTCCTTCTGATTCCAATGTTACATTATATTTACACCAATATATTAGAAGTGTTAGAAAAAACGTTCCTGCTTTATTAGCTCATATCAATGCACTCGTTGTTGTTGTTTTAAGTGAAATATGGATTTACGAAAATGAATTGAGTTTATATAATTTTCCAGGATACTTGCCGCCTTTTGGCAATTGTAATGAGTTTAACCAGGCTGGGGGTGTAATGGTGTATGTTAAGGTGGGTGTCCATTTGAGAGTAAAAATGCCGCGAGCAGCTCTCGAGCAGCTCTCGACAGTAAACTCGCAAGTGGATACAGTCTTGAGAGTAGCTTGCGGAGAGCTGACTTTTCACTCTCGACATTCGAACTTTTTGAGAGTCACTCGCAAGTGGACACATGTTATGTTCGCTATCGGAGATTAGCTCGCCGAATTCCAACACAGTTCGTATTTTGCGAGTAGCTGTCGAGAGTCAATATGGCAAAACAATGGATATCGTAGAATTGAGAGTTTGAGGACTTGTAATAATTCACCAATTTATATTTTTTGATGTATGTATTTTGTTAATTTTAATTTAAGCTTGGAATAAAGTGTGTTTTTGTTTTCACTTGTAAATATTTATCGTTTAAACTGTTTAACATTTCTGGATAGACTTCTCCCACAATTCTTTCAATTGTACATACTGAAATACAAACATGTATGTATGTATGCTGATGATGTTCAGGTACGAAAAAGTTTTCCTTTTGGTATCGTGGAAAATTCAGCTTATGAAGTTAACGAAGGTCTAAATAGAATTCTGTCCTAGTCGCGATCCAATGGCCTTTGCCTAGATCCATCCAATGTTTGGTTTTCTTAAGAGGGTCTATGATAGGTCTTCTTTTCCTAAATTATACCTGAATGACTCGCCGATTGATGAATTATATGTGAACAAGCAAGATACAAATATTAAAAACATATTATTCAATTAAAAATTAATAAATTAATTTTTTTTTGATTCAGAGTTCTATAGTGACGGTGATAGTGATAACAGCGAACCTCGCAACAGTTTGAAAGTTTTTAAGCCAAGAATTAATTTTGATGTTAGTGATGATCTGATAATTGAAAAAAGTTACTTATCTTAGTCAACAGCACATAATCTTACTGCCAGACTAAATAGTAAAATACAGTCCACTACTTAGAATAGCATTTTTGTTGTCCGCCGTGATTTTGGAAATGTTCACTTGCTAAACACTTGTCGACAAATGCCAACAAGTCAAAGGAGAATAGTTATTTTGGCAAGTGCAACGGTTTGAGTTCTGTTACAAAATTAATTTGTACTTGTCGGACAAGCATAGTTCGATAAGTTGATTTAGACTTGTCGACTTGTCATGTTCTGTTACAGGCCCCAGACGACAGACTTACCAAACCACAGATAATAGAAATCTAAGTGTTACCAATACATGCTCACGTGCTGGTATGGCTTCCTTTAGTTAAGTTTTTTTTTTTTTTAAAGCGGGCCAAACGGATTGTTTTACATATTCTATTTCACTAGTGGTCAAACGGCAAAAATTTCGTAATTGTTGAGCATCTTCAATTTAAAGCTCTTTTGTGAGAGTAGACCCCGCACACAATTGGCTTAACCTAGCATTTTTTTTTCTTTTTTAACCCTAGTACAGGAACAAGGTCCATTTACAAGTTTTAAAACCTGGGGTAACATTTTACCACACGAATAAAAAAATTTAAGTAGACGGTTAATGAGGGTCAGATGTGGCAAGATTATTCACACAAAATGTGTCTGTCTCTCGTTCTTGTCCTTCATGTGCTCGCGCTGTGTGTAAGCATTATAAGGGTATTCATATCCCCTTTAGCGTGCGTAGATTATAAAAAAAAAAAAAAAAAAAAAATTAAGCGTGATTCTTTTATAGATCACATTATATAATAAAAAAAATATTTTATGGACAAATGTTTGATTGCGATTGAATCTGCCTAGCTAAGACATCTACAAATAAAAGTATACAATATTTTCACAATTACAATAGTCAAATATGGTTCCTATTATGTAAAAAAATCACATTTCATACCTGAAATACACTTTCACTTGTCAAAAGTATAACTTTCAAGAAGCAGTTGTCAACGAAAATGGCATAAAAAACAATGCACAGGCAGATAAAAATAAAATAAATAAATAAAAATAGCTTGAAAATATTCAGGACAAAATTTGTAGTAGTAGCACAAAAATCCATGTTTCAAAACTTGGCAGAAAAAAAATTTGTTAAGAAAAGTACCGATAATTAAAACAGCTGCAACCTTCCGCTTATAAGAATACTTTCACTTGCACTACTTTCAACTGATGACTAGCAGCAGAAATATATCAAGTGGACACGGTTATGAGAGTACTCTCAGGAAATTAACTCTCAGAATTCTACCAGAGAACTCGCGACATTAAAATCTCGAAAATATAACTCTCAAATGGACAAATGGACAGCGACCCGAGAGTGACTCTCGAGAGTTTACTAGCGAAAGTACTCTCAAATGGACAGGCACCTTTAAAAGTGGTTATACGTGCGATTTTTCTAAAATTAATATTTCAAATGCCGATGCTGTGAACTTGTCTATTGAATATCAGAATGAAATCCATACCATACTATGCATATGTATATAGACTACAGGAAATTAATAAAGCAATTTTGATAAATGATCTAGTCTAGATGGTATACTAAAGGTAACAAAAGAAAAAAATTTGATTATTGTGGGTGATATTAGCATTAATATTTTAAATCAATCCGATAATTGTACACAGAACTATATGTTTCTTATGGCATCAAATGGTCTGAAAAGTATTGTCAATGATCCTACTCGCGTTTTAAATTTTTCTTCGAGTTGTATTGACCATATATTTACTAGGGTACGTAAAAACTTTAAAATTAATTTATTCTAAAGGGTACAGTTTATGACTATAGAATTACTGACCATCATATGATTGGTCTTAGCTTATATATGAATCCGGTGCAAAAAAATAATTTCAATCTTCCAAGAAAAAAACAAATCGTAGATTACAGAATGCTGAAGGACAGGCTCACAGATGAGTTTTGGGAACCGGTCTATTCAAAAATTAATCCTTCTACAGCATTTGACATATTTTTACTAATTTTGCAGAAACATTTAAAAGTATGTTCTGTTTTTTTACCTATTTCTAATAAGGAAAAACGTTTAAAACCGTGGATGTCCAACTAACTTTTAAAGCAGATTAAAATAAATTAAAAATTAAAATATTGTAATAACTGAGCTAGAAGTTGATGGAGTTCAACTATCTGACGCTGAAAGTATCTCAAATAAGTTTAATGAATATTCCACTGAAGTCTCAGAGCAATTAAAGCCATCTTTCGAACCGTACAGATCCTGCAACTGTACTTTACCTCCAATTGTTGACAACATACAAACAAATAGTTTCGTACGCTTATAATGTCCTTAAAAAATAAAAATTCGTCCACAAGTGATGGTATAACAAGCATTTAATTAAAAAACATTGCTTGGCAGGTGGTTGATATATTGTGTTACGTGTTTAACCTAAGTGTCTATAATAGTTGGTTTCCTGAATCTCTGAAATGTGCTGAAGTAATTCCACTTTTCAAAAAAGGTAGTAGAAGAAATTTATCCAACTATAGACCTATCGGTAGTAGAAGAAATTTATCCAACTATAGACCTATTTCGTGGGCACCGTAGCGCAAGTGGTTAGTGCGTCGGACTACTGTGCCAGCGGTCTTGGTTTTGAATCCCGCCGCAAACACCTAAAATGTTTTTCACAGTGCCCACCTCTTCCGAATGCCTGACAAGCATTCAAGAGTATCCTTTGTCATGTAAAGCTTCTCAACTCACCGTTCGGAGACGGCAGAAAACTGTCAGAATGTTAAATTTTTTGGAAAGAAGTGAATTCTTCTCTATAAATCAATTTGGGTTTAGGTCTGGTTTATCAACAGAAGATGTTATTCTTAGGGTGTGCAGTCAGTTGCATGAAGGTTCTAATAGTAATCAATCTACCATGGCTTTATTCTTAGATATGACCAAAGCATTTGATATGGTTGATCATCAGATATTACTAAATAAGTTGTATAATGCTAGATTTAGAGGATCAATATATAATTGGTTTAAAACTTATTTGATGGATAGAAAATAAAAAGTCAAATTTAATGGTATCTTTAGCAAGCCTCATGTTTAAAAAAATTGCGTCCCTCAAGGTTCTGTACTTGGACCGCTTCTATTCTTGATATATATCGATTCGTTTTTCAAGCAGCAATTTAATGGCCTTGCCACTGCATTCGCTGATGATATAACTTTAACTTATACATTTAAAAATCATTTTGAATGTATTTTTAAGATTGACCAAGACTTAGAGAAATTGAGGCAGTGGTTTGCAGCTCATCAGTTAATTGTTAGCGAAAAAACAAAACTGTTAACCTTCAAAATTTTAAGCAATGTTTCGACAGATTATAGTCTTTGTTTTCATGCACATGACTGTACTAGGTTTAGCTTACCGCTACACAGTGGTGATAAAAATAATTTTCATTGTAACAGCTCATGTTCTATTAAGTATTTTAAAATTGAGTCAGTCAATAACTATAAATAGTTATAATAGATTACAACTTGCACTGAAAGGATCATATCCAAGCATTGGTATCCCATATGAATCTAGTGGCTCGTAAACTGTATCTAATTAAACCTTATTGCTCTAATAAAGTTTTATCTAAAATTTATTATGGTCTCGCACATTCGAAGTTGCAGTATGGTATTGTGAGTTGGGGAGGATCGTATTTACAGACACTCCGACCTGTTTTGATAACTCGGAAACATTTAGTTCGCATTATCTCCAGTTGCAATCGTCGGACTCATAGTTGGCCCTTATTTGAAAGACTAAGCATTTTACCAATAAGGCATTTGTATGTTTTTAAGGTACTCAGGGAATTTTTCAAACAAAGTGGTTACATTCCAAGTAGAAATAACACTGTGTAACAAAAATTTGTTTATGTTTTTTTTTTGTTAGTTTCTAGTTCCTTATTCTGTTATTCTGCTAGTTCTAACTAACGGAAATGCAAGCAGAGCAAGCCTATCATTCGAACTCTGCAAATGAATGTGAATAGTCGTTAGTTGAGAAGATAAATAAAAATTTTTTCATTAATTATGGAACAGTCGTACTGACACTGAAAACTATCGTACGAAAAGATGGCCGCTAAGAGAAGCCTTTATACTATACCTGATGCAAAAAAACGTTAAGTTCCACGTATTGATAGATTCAGATCTTCAAATCAAAGGAACGTAATGTTTGGATAGCATTCAGGGAAATAAAAAGACAAAATATTAAAATAGAAAATTATGTAGAACTAGTAGAAAACTTAGTGGATATGTTTAATATATTAGGATGCAGGATGTCGCTAAAACTACATGTTCTTCACTCCTATTTAGATTTTTTTTTTTTTGTGAAAACGTGAAGAGCATTAGTGACTAACATGCTGAGACGTTTCCCTAAGACATCGCTTCAATGGATGGCCGGTACCAGGGGAAATTGGATGCCAATATGCTGGGCGACTACGTCTGGCACCTAAAAAGGGGCAATTCCAAAGTTCACAATAAGAAAACAAGAAAATCTCTGCACTTTTAAATGCATATGGAAGTGCCAATATTTTTTTTTTTGTTCGTATATATGATAGGTTATTAAAATTTGAAGTAACATTTTGAATTAAGTTTTCTTTTATCTATTTGTTTTTAATTACAAAAGTGCATAAATGCTCAAAAATGCCAACTTTTCATTAAAATTCTGAAGCAATAGCTAACACTTAAGAAGAATTTTGGGCATTTTTGAAATGAGCTGACATATACCAAGCATAAACAATCCAAAAATTTACATAAACAAATATTTTTTGAAATTTTGTTACACAGTGATAATCAAACCTTCAATTTACGAATAAATAACATGGCTTTTGTGAACGTTCCAGTCGCACGTACCACTCATTTTTCTCTTTTTTACACGGTTACAGCCCCTTAGCATTTTAATAAGCTACCATATTCCATCCGTATAACTCATAACTTGAAGGTATACATTAAACAAGTAAAGAATTAGTTATTTACTCTTGATTATGTTAATTATTAAGAATTACTTCTTAAAATTAGAATTTATCTTCATGCTTTCTCTATTACATAATATATAGTTACTGATTGTCACCCCACATCAGAATTTTAAAATTTATTAGAATAGTATTTGAGTTCAACACTAATTTAGGACAAATTGTTTAAATTATAGAACGCCTACTATTTATTCATACTTACACTATTTTTAAAATATTGATAATATGTTATGTTAGTTTAAGTTGAAATTAAATGAATAATATAAAAAAACAAACATTGATGGATTTTTTTATGTCCACACACCTTTTTTACTACTTTTGTAAATAATTTACTCAGTAAAGTCGATTTTACGTCTGACCCCTCACAAAAATGTTCACTTATTACTAAAACTGCGTCACTCAAATGGCGAATACACAATATTTTACCGTTATTAAAAGTATAAACTACTGGATGGACCTTCAAAGTACCATTTACAGTATATTTTCTTTTAGTCAGGAGTGTTTATTATTGTTTTTTGCTGTTTCGTATTTAACGAGCAGCACCGTACCGTTTGTTTCGGTTTAAAATTTTGATTCCGAATGCAGGATTCATACAGTAGAATCTCGATAACGTGGACAATGAATAACCAAGCCAGGCCACGTGTGCGAAGGTTGAATTTTAACAAAATAATAGATAATAATAGAATAGAAATTCATTTGAAAACGTATTTATTTATGTATCTTTATTTTATTTGTTTCATAACTGTATTTTTAATTCATTTTGAACAAGAAGTTATTGCAAGGGAACACAAGTACAAAGATTTGGCATAAAGAATAAGATTAAATATGAAGCAAAAAGCGTAGATATAACGTTATGGAATTTATTACAAAAAGTCTCTGTTTTTGTGTCTACTTTTTCTCCAACAGCTTTTCTACCGCCCTTTTCCTAAGTCGTCTTAAGACATTTAAGTCATTTTGGCTAAAAAGCTCATCTTCAGCACTTGTTGAAAATTGAAATGTCTTCACTAGGCTTAATTTTTTCTTTTGGCAATTCAATCACATACATCTATATCACTTATGATGTTTGAACTTTGGGCGACATTATAGTCTTCTATATCTTCTTTCCTTTTATGGATGTCTTTAATTTTACAGCCAACCTATGCAAATACGATGCGAAGGACTTGTAGCTATATTTTGGAGTAGAAAAAATACGTGACTTATTCCTTTAGGTCAGTTGCAATACATACAGCAGCCTCCCTAATGTAGACTTTAAAGAATTCAATAACGTCTTGCAGTTGTAAGACAGGTTTACTGGTACGGTTCATACTCGGCTCTTAAATGGAACATATGTATTTACTTTAAGTTTATTTATTGTAGTTTTTTTTATAGTTAATGTATAATACATATTATGATTCTATAATATGGAAAACAATGTTTAAAATTTATATGTTTTTTTATACTTATAGGAACCTAGGATGTTGATGCTGCAATATAGTAAACATGGAGAATGTATTCTCAAAGAAATAAAAGCGGCTTTCCGAGGTGAGCATCCGGCCGATTTATTAATAGTTTGTGAAAATAAAGTCACTCTCCATGCACACAAATTGGTTCTAGCTGCTGCGAGTCCTTTGATTAGGTAATGCAATCATAAATACTTAAACGTTTATCTTATAATTAATTTAATTTTTACCGCTCCATTTAGGATGCTACTTGAAGAAACTCAATTTTTGGACTGTACTACTACAGTTTACTTTCCTGATGTTAATGCAAACTATTTTCGGTCTCTTTTGGATTTTCTTTATTCTGGACAAACGTGTATTCCTTCAAATGACATCAACTATCTGCATGATCTCCTACTTTTATTACAAATCAAGTCCGATTATTTGAAAACATGCGATTCTCAATACTTTAATGCAGCGAAACATGAAAATGAAATGGAACTGTATAGTTCTTCATACGGTAGTAAGGATGCCCGCCGAAAAAAAAGATTATCAAAAACAGAATTAACACCTACACAAAATTCTGTTAAATGGGAGAACTTAAGCGACGAATGTAAAAAGGAGGGAAGGAAGACGAATATAACGAAAGAGCAATGCAATGAAAAAACGACAGATAAATCATTAGCGTCCGATGAGAAAAGATGTGATGAACCACTTTATGACAAAGCCGAAGGGAGAACTGACATTACCGAACATAGAAACTTGAATATTTTAAATGAAAGAAGAATGTCATCAGACCCAGTAAACTTATCTCTAGGAACAAGAAATATAGATGATGAAACCAGTTCGCATGCACAGAAAAACGTTGAAAAATTAGATCTAGTATGTAGGAGACAAGAAAAAAAGAAAGGAATGCCACTTTTACCTGATACCGAAGTTCTAAAACAACTGCCAGAACACCAATTATTACAAAACTCTCCAGAAGATTATGTTGTTACACCGCATAGAAAACGCAGGCCTGGTTTTCATAACTCACCTAGTCAAAACCAGCCTTTTCTTCCGTACCATCCTATGATAATGGATGAGTTGAGCTCACAAAAAACGTCTTCAACGTACACTTCTGAACGAAATATGCTGAACTCAACAGCAAGAAGTCTTATGAACACCGATGATTTATTTGTGTACAATCACAAAAATATTGGGACTACCAGGGAGAAAATTCCGAGTCCTGATCAGCATTTGCAAATTAATTCTCCATTTATATATCAATGGCAATCTTCACACAACTCTGCTACGTCGTCTCAATTGGACATGTCACCCAACTTGAACATTTCAGCAATGGGATGCAAAATTGATCCAGTAGAATCTGAAGCTCCAAATCCAAGTTTACGAAATAGTGTAACGGTAAATCAAATGTTTAATAATAGTGCGGGCAGTAGTACTGTTCGCGAATATCGATGCGAATATTGTGGGAAACAGTTTGGCATGTCATGGAATTTAAAGACTCATTTAAGAGTTCACACGGGAGAAAAACCATTTGCATGTCGACTCTGCGTAGCAATGTTCAAACAAAAAGCCCATCTTCTTAAACATTTGTGTTCTGTTCATCGTAATATAATAAGTTCAACGAATGACTCCGAAACAGTGAAGGCATACAGCTGTTGTTTCTGTTCAATGGGATTTGAATCAGTGCAAGAGCTTATAAGGCATCTGTCTGGCCACCACAACAATCTCCTTTTAACTAAAAATTTAAGAGATTAGGTTGAATGTACTACCGTTATAGAAAACACAACTTACAACAAAAAGTATTGGAAAATTGGCAACTTTGGTTTTGTTGATGTGATACAATTAGACTGGAAGATATCATATTTATTGAATCCAAAAACAGAGCAGGTCTCCAGCCTAGAAGTACTATCGTCGAACATTTTGTGCTTCAAACATGTACTACAAAATTGTAAATGCTTATGTATAGCTTTACTTATAAGTTTTTTTTTTTAAATTTTTTAATTAAAACATGTGGCGATGTTATTAAGATGTTAAAGTTAATATACCGTATACCCTTTGTTGTATTAAAAAATAATAAAATAATAAAAAAGACGAATTCCATAGGTTATTAAGAACATATTGACTAATAAAAAATGCACTGAACATATGTACATACATACATACATATATGTATACATAGATATGTAGGTATAAACATATGTAGGTATTGATGTTAAAATGTATGTTTTAAGTAAACGATTTCTTGGGGCATTTTTTCGGTTAGCTGACTCTGACGCAGACGATGGAAAAAAAACTTGGATTTGAATTACATACTTACATATAATAGGTATATAACTTATGCACCGTGTTTTTTAACCATGCTCCATGCGATTCATTTATGAGCATGTTTACTATCCAACCCCGGCTTTCCCACAGAGCATATCCAAGTGCTCCGCGGAAAGATCGGAATAAAATATCAAAACCTCAGCAGACTAGTTAATTTCGCGCGTCTGTAACTTATTAGCACTTTCGTTAGCAGCAATCGAAGTCGAAATGTTCATTTAACAAGTAATCAATACATACAAACAAATATTTAACTAAAAAAAAAAATTAAATAGCAATATTTGTAGGCAATCAATCGAAAGTCGAAAAGAATCAAGTCGTAGCTTGTTGTTTTGCGAAATATCAACGAAAAAAAATTACGGAGTGAAATCAGCTGCTATAAAAAAAAAAAACTGATAAAACAAAACACAAATATGTTGACTTCTGGATATCGGAGGAATCTGGGGCCCAGCTATGTAACTAGATTCTACAAAAAAAATGTTTGGTTTAGCAAAATGCGTACTATATAATTCTTTCGCAAGCCCTAGTATTTGAAAATCGAACGAATCTCGAACTTTACATATTTGTTTTCGGAAATTTGGTACTACCTAATTCTAAAGTAATATGGGATTCACACTAGCGTCGAAATGAGATCATTTCGAGTTTCAAATACAAAGTGTTCATACCTACGCTTGCTAATTTCGTGAATGGATGCATTCAGTTCCGATAGTAAATATATGACGGTGTCTTGTTATACAATTTTTTAATATTAAATTATTTTTTTATATACATAAGTATAGGTATAACGTATAGTAATAATAATAGTTGGATGTTATTGTTAAACAGTTGGGTACATAAAGTCGACTTTTATATAGCTAACATTGGATAGATGCGGCGCTGCCTCGGGTTAATGTGTTAAAATATCACTTTTCGGGTGGGTTTTGCCATTCCGGGTATCTCACCATTTATCAGACATGCACGTGGACTATAGAGCCAACTGTAGAAAAGTGCCCCATGGGCGCGGAGATAAAATAAATGGACAGATATATGTATGTTTACGTACGAATCCTATGGCCGATGCTCTTTGGCTCTACGCGACGTACAACTTCAATTTCTGTTAGTAACTTTATGAAAATAAATCCACAATAAAACAATCAATTATATATGTATAATTATCAAATGAATATATGTATCTTTATTTATTCGAAACGCATCTTGTCAGAAGGACTACAAAAAAAACTCGTCATCATTTCACAATCGCTTTTATATGAACCATCGTGCCGTCTCTCTCTCTCTCTTCTTGTTTCATTTTAACAATTACATTCTAACATTTCTTTTTTTTCAGATAACATCCTATATTTATTAAACCATTTCATGAGATATTGATGTTTTGTATGTTATTCCATTATATTTTTCGTTTTTATATCACTTTAATTGTGCTGAACGCGGCCAGTAGCTTTGACAATTGTAATCTCAACCACATAGTTTATTTACGGAAATAACTACTAAATACTAAATTTCTACCAAATTAGCGATATATATATTTTTTTTAGTACTGAATAATTTTTCTTTTATGCTTAGATCACCGAGACCAATAAGAATCCGTTGTGTAATCTTTGCGCAACGAAAACTTTAATATTCCCTTATTAATTTGTTCTGTCATTGTCATTCAGAATCATTCAACTGCATTCAAATTAAGTTTGTTCGATTTTATTTTCACATAATTTTGAACGAATTTCAACGAAATTATGTTGAAATGAGATAACTTCGATTAGTCAATTTGTATGGGAAATTATCTCATTTCGAACATAATTTGGAAATTTTCAACGAAATTAGCTGTTTTGAATATCGTATAAATGTCAAAATCGTTCGAATTCGTAAATATGTACATTGCATTGAACCATTAAAATATATTTTGTGCTAGGTAATCAATTAAATGAGCAAACAAGAAGACGTCTCAATTTGAGATTCTTGTGGAATATATACAAAGGATACTTGAGAACCCCGGAGGCTAGACGAAAATCCGCACAGCAAATACATAAAGGCATCTTTTGAAAGTTGGACATATTTTTTTTATTAAACTGTGGTTGTTTTATGTTAAACCGATAGATTAAATAAATCGAACACGAAATCCACTTTAATACAAATTATATTTTATTATTAAAAAGTAAAGAATCGAATTTATACAATTAAATTAAAAGGGTGTGCGCGTGGCAAGATGGATGAAATTACATATGTACATATATGATTTTTGGATTACAAGACAAGTTAAATTACAGGTATGTTACACGAACAGGGTCGCCACAGTACTCCCCCCTTAGTGGAGCACCTCAACGATAGTGAAAAGGCAGCTGAACTCTGCGTCCGGATATAGTTGCTTCTCTTTGTTGACTATCAGTGACCTTTGTTGACTATCAGTGACCTTTGTTGACTATCAGGGACCAGCATTACGACTGGTAAAACTTCCGTCCAATTTACTGTGAAATAGCTTTTAAGTGCGGCCTTCAGCGTCCTATGCCATCTTTCGACTATGCTATACGCCTGAGGGTGATATGGTGTCTTGGTGTGAATGAAACCCAAAGTTTGTGAGAGTTCCTTAAAGGCGGTCTTTAATAGTTGCTCGCACTCCAGGATGTGACATCTAGTGATGTTTTGATATAACTATTCGGCGAAATGATTTGGGAACCCAAGATCGAATCTTGTTTGACGATACATCACAGAAAATAGGTGCATTACTCTGTGGAATGCAATATGACTTGATTAGTAAAGAGCTAACAGGACAATTATCTGAATCCAATGCGGCTTTTAATTCTTCGTCATCTCTTTGTGCGGTTGCTAGATTTTCATAATTAACTGTCGGAAGAGCGACGGCATCCAACCTGGACAGCATATCAGCAACGTCGTTTTCTGCACCAGCAACATGACGGATGTCAGTGGAGAACTGTGACCCGTAATCTAACTGGCGTACTTGTCGCGGGCTAGCTTTGTCCAGCCGCTGTTGGTACGCAAAAGTCAGCGGTTTGTGGTCCGTAAGGATGTGAAAATCTCGTCCTTCCACGGTGTGTCGAAAATACTTAACACCCTCATACATTGCCAGCAGCTCCCTGTCATAGGTGCTGTGACGCTGCTGTGTTGGTGTTAAACGTCTGCTAAAAAATCCAAGTGGCTGATGCTGTCCATCGATGACCTGATGCAAAACGGCGCCTATCGCCTTGTCAGACGCGTCGACGCTCAGTGATAATTTCGCATCTGTCGATAGGTGAACTAAAACAGTCGCATCGACTAGTTGTTTCTTACAGCTCTCTCACAGTTCGAGGTTTGGGACAGTTGTTGATTGCCTTAACTTTTTCGTTCGCGGGCCTGATTCCCTTGGCCGAAACAGTATGACCAACAAACACAATTTCGACGGACTAATAACGAACCCGTGAGTCCGCAAACGTTGAAATATGAAATGTTGTTCATGTTGCTTTTGGTCTTCCGAAGCGATGAAGATAAACGATACAGCCGGAAGGGCTGTAAAGTCGATTGTAAGTGGTAGATTACTGCTGATGAGAGCACAGACAAATATTGTATATCTGGACTGTTAGAAAGAAACGCTATGCTCTATAACTGTGTTTTTATAAATGTAAAATATAAACAGACTATCGATTTGGACCAATTGGTATTTTATTTCCCAATACTACATAAATTTTCAAGTCTTTCCTCAGTACTTCAGTACAAATTCTCAGTTTCTAAGTTTGACATCATGTCGGCATGGGTTAACGTTATCCTATGGTAATAAAATTTCATAATCAAGTACTTAGGACCAAAAGGAAAAAATGTAGTGGGTATGCGTCTCTGATTTCCCAACTAAAAATGTCTCCCTGTCCCTTATATTGTGGGACACCCTAATATAGATACATTGCAGTGGTACATAAATGCAGTGGTATATATCTGTGGTCACGAGGAAAAACCGCTAAAGTCTGTTTTACTCATTTTTCAGGAGAGCAGTTCAAAGTTTTTGACAATCGCGTGAAATTACAAATGACTCTATTGGGCGATTGCAAACTCCGATCGCGTTGAAACAAAAAGTAAAATAAAGATAATTTTACTCTTTCTTAGTTGAAAATTATTTTTTTTAGAAAAATTACTGTAAACGATTTTATTGAAAAAACTAATACTTTAGTAGTTAGGCCTTTTATGTTTTGCATCATAAAAAATCCTAACTGGAGTTTAGTTGTTTTTCCATTTTAACCCTAGAAACATAATCATATTTTTATGTACGTTAAGGATAATCATACGCCAAATGACTCTGGTGGAGAATTAAATGCCGACAACTCTACTTGGATTTAAGAAAACTCTCCAAACAACAATATCCAACTTTTTCGACCGAGTTTAACTCAAACATTTTTTAACTCATAATGGTGGGTACTTTGAGATTCGAATGAATAATCAATTCGTTCGATTGTGTCTATTCCTTCGAATGATTTTTTTCGTATTTTGACATTCTAATGAATAAAGTTAACTAACGAAGGATACCACAAAATAAACCTAAATTAAAAACTGCAAACATTAGAATAATGACAGTTATTTCGATGGAATAGAATCTCAAAATAGAAATGATAGAATGTCAAAATACCCACCGTTCGACTTTTCCTCACTTTCGAATGAAAACGAATCTCAAAATAAGGCAAAATAATTAATTTTTAAGTTCCGTGCATTACATGCAGTAAATAAATACTTTTATTTTGTTTTTTAAACATTTAAAAAAAAAAAAAACAACAAATTTATACGGATATATGAACTTTTCGGTTAAATCTAGGAACTGGCCCAATAATTGTTAGTTCATATCATAAAAATAACCTTTTCCTTTAAGTGCTAAAAACTCAAAAACTTGTTATGAAGAGAGAAGTGCACGTAAATCAAAAGATAGCTGTCACCGTAAATTGCTGTAGGTAGTAATAATTTTGAGCGCCATCTATCGGAAAACTTGAAAACTTTTGAATTACAAACATTTTCTCACTTCATAACAAATATATTGTGTAAGTTTCAGCTCAATCGGATGGTTTTGAAATGTTAGTGTTGCAGCGCCATCTATCGGAAAACTTAAAAACTTTTGATTTACAGACATTTTCTCACTTCATAACAATTATGTTGTGTAAGTTTCAGCTCAATCGTACGGTGAATTAAATTTTTTTTGAGTTCCAGCGCCACCTACCGGAAAATTCGAAATATTTTGATGTACGAACACTTCAAACATCAAAAAAAGTATACAGTGTAAGTTTCAGCTCAATCGGATGGTTAGTTTATGAGTTCTGAGGTATCAAACGAACAGCTCATTTTTATATATAAAGATATGAATGTCTTAAATAAATGTAAGATAAATTTATATATTTAAAAATGAAACATATTTATTTTTTATTGAAATTTTATTTATTTTTTATATAACAAAGCAAACTAAAAGATCATTCAAGATCACCAAAACAACAAAGTATTTTCTTCGGACTTCAAAAAATAATAAGTTTGTACTTTAACACATTTTTTACTTTAAATTTAGGTTTAAGGTATACATATGTATATATTTTTAATAAAAAAAACAAAAAAAAAAATAAATAAAATAAAATTATGTGCAATTGGAACAAACGTCTTCGCGACGTAGACCATAGCTATATCTCAATTTTAACGTGACTTACCTCAATGAAACGACAACCCCATGCAAGCTCTAAGCGACAGATGAGAATTCTTAAAGGTACATCCCGATCTACGCATCGGCTAAAGCGTGACAACTAATAATTACGAGAGCACACGTCAAATTGACGTAGATTATGCTTCTAGGGTTAAAGAATCACAATTTAATTTTGGAATAAGCGCTAAACTGCAGATGCAAAAGCCTTTTAACTTATTCTTCCCTTAAAAAAATGAACAAAACAAAAAATATTAACACGGAAAAACAGCTAAACTCAAGTTTAGCTATTTTTCCTCGACGAAAAAACAGGCAATGGGCCTTAAATATTCCATACAACTTTTTTCCTCTTTTTCGTCGATGATTTTTAAAATATTTATTTTTTTTGGATATTGTACAGATAAATGTGTGGACTTCAAAACTTGTAGCGTTTATGCCAAGGCTCACATTTATTTTGTATTCTTGGTAAGCATAGTTGTGCTTTACATAATTTTTTTGTAAAACCATGTCCACGTCGAACAGATTTTAGAAGACCTGTTTGTATTGAGTAAACTGATTTGCATGCATGACAAGTGTTCAGCGAATGAAACACTTTTCTGTATAAATAAATCTAGAATTGATATTCATTTTTGAGACAATGGTAATAATGCGCGCGCGGAAAATTTTTCGAGATATCGTGGTAGTCCCTGTTGCGGATAATTTCGAACACTATGCGCCGGGAACTACGGTAACGATTCCACATTACCCTCCAATTTTCATAACCTCGATTTTCGAGGTGCTTTAAGTTTTCACAAAAAATATCTCTCAAAAATAATTTCAGCCATTAAATAAATCTATCTATATATATAAAAATCAATTGCTGTGCGTTAGTCTCGCTAAAACTCGAGAACCGCTCGACAGATTTGGATGATTCCTTTTTTGTTTTATTTAACTTGGTTCAGGGATGGTTTATGAGAAAAATTCAGAAAAACCCCAAGGAAAGGCCGGAAAATCGGAAAAAATGAAATTTGGGTTTTGTATGGGAATTTTTTTGTTGTTTTTTTTTTTAAATATATAGTACCTAGGTATCTATGTTGAAATAAAAGTCATTTAAAATTGACAAAAAAAAAATTAATCACAATTTTGATAAGTTAACAATATCTATATGTCTGTCTATCTATATATATGTCTGTTTTTCTGTCGGTCTGTCTGTTTGTCTGTCTGCCAATTTGTCTATCTGTCTGTATGTCTATCTGTCTGTATGTCTATCTGTCTGTCTGTCTGTCCGTCTATCTATCTATCTATCTAACTGTCTATCTGTATGTCTGTCTAACTGTCTTTCAATCTGTCTGTCCGTCTGTCTATCTATCTATCTGTCTGTCTGTCTGCCTATCTATCTATCTGTCTATCTGTATGTATATTTGTACGTCTGTATGTCTGTCTGTCTGTCTCTGTCTACCTATCTATCTGTCTGTCTGCCGGTCTCTGTCTACCTGTCTATCTGTCTGACTGTCTATCATTCTGTCTGTATGTCTGTCTATATTAATTGACGGAAATGGATCATATTCACATTTCACCTGAAATTACGAAATTTTGTATTACAGGTACCAAAACCACCAGTTATTGAGTAACCACGCTGATGCTGTGTTATATTATTAAGAAAAACGTGCTCTGAAAATTTTACCAAAATCGGTTGGGTAGTTTTCGAGTCTTTAAAAGACAAACAAACAAATAAACATATGTACATACTATACATGCATTCATTTTTATATAGTAGATTTAAAGCCATTGAATTAACGAGTTTCATTTAATAACCAAACGAAACTCAAACCAAACACAATGCCAATATTGTCGATCTTAATGAATTGGAGTTAGAGTGTTGATTGGGATTCATAATCGCTTAAGAAGAATTATAATCAAATTAATTTTAGGTGGTACGAATTCACTGGATCATCAATAGTTAAGTACTTAAATAAAAATATATTCTGTATAAAATTATATTGTGAAAGCGGAAGTATTTTTTGTACATTCGTTTACTCCAGTAATTCATCAATCAAGTAAAGATTAAGTACATATTTAACTCAAACTCATCGCGTCACATACGAGAAAGGGTTAAACAACGACTGGGAGTTAAATTAAAAACTAAAATGTCGGATTTAGCACGCGTTATTTCTACACAAAACCACATTACAAGAGCAGCATTTTACCTAATAAGTAACACGACTGTACGGGACAGCTATTAAATATATAAAATACATTAAAGTCGTAGATTTTCTACGTGAACTTTGGTTTGCAGCGACTAAAAATAAAATGTGTATTCCACATTACCCGAATTTACTCTATTTCCTTAATAAAGGATATCATGCGCATGTTATGAGAATTTTATCAGTTATAAGTGAGCATCGCAAAAATGCAGATAAGCCAGTTAAAGATATTTTAGATGATGCTGACAGCCTTTCACAAGCAATTGGTGTAGAATTGATTATACCCAGGATGGATGGCAACAACACCGTTCAAATCATCCATCATCGGAATTTTCAGATTATAGGTAGAGATCGCTTCTTCGCTAATTTGCTCAGCCGTGTACAACATGTGCAATTGAAAGATCATACATTAGTGCCCAGTTTCACAGTGAGAATTTAAACTGTAGATTTATTAAACGTGAACGAGAGTTTAAACTTTTCGTTTAACTCGTTCGGTTTCACAGTCTGAATTAATGTTCTAGTTAACTAAACGCAGTTTTGGAAGCTATGTTAGACAAAAATTCGGCGCTATTGTTTTGAAATGTCAAACAATTCTCTTCATTCTCTCTATGCTTCCACCAATGAAACCGCATAGTCTCAATTTGTGAATGTATGAACTTCATTATGTGAATGTGTGAACTTAAATGCGTGAATGTGTGTACTGACAACAGAACAAAATCGTTGTGAAACGATTGTCAACGGCGATGA
Source organism: Brachyopa scutellaris (assembly GCA_949775065.1). NCBI lineage: Eukaryota > Metazoa > Arthropoda > Insecta > Diptera > Syrphidae > Brachyopa > Brachyopa scutellaris. The sequence goes on along the minus strand of OX459115.1, from coordinate 77,701,061 downwards.
CAGTTTCTCTACATTTTCTCTATGCCTCAACCAATAAAAATGCATACTCTCAATTTATGAATATGTAAACCTCAGTATGTGACTGTGTGAACTTAAATGCGAGAATGTGTGAAGTGCCTACCTATACAGGTCATAGGAAAGTTTAAACGGCATAGTACTGGCGTTTAACTTAAACGTCGAGTTAAACTCTTCTTTGAGTTTAAACGAGCACTGTGAAACCGAAAAAATTTTAAACGGAAGTTTAAACCAAAACGAGAGTTTAAACTCTCACTGAAAACTTGGCTACGCTCAACAATGGGCAAAGATAGACTCAATGGTAAAAAAAAGTATTACATATAAATTTGGACAACATTTTATCAATTATGTTGTGTGTTGTAAGCGTTCATCGAGAAATGGTACATGAAAACAAAAGCACCATACAAGAGGAAATATTAAACAGATTCGGTTCAGATCCTAAAAGATTGATCTTGCAATAAAAATAAAGAAACAAGCATTTATGTCCTATTTTGAAGTGAACATTTTTGAAGTGAAACTTCTTATGTCGCGGTAGGGTAGTAAAATGAAACTCAAATGAAACGAAAATATTCACAGAAGGGAAATTTAAAGGGGTATAGAAAAAATAAAATAATTAAAAAAAAACAGCCTACTTGTTTATTGACTATGACAAATGACAATTATTAACAAGAGTAAAGGAAAATATTCACAGAGGAGAATAAGCGCTCGGGGTGGGGGCGCATTCGGATGGATAAGCGATGGTAGTGAGCGGGAAAAAGAAAGTGGATAGCGCTACCGCTACAGCCTAAACCCTAAACTACTCAACCGATTTCAACAAATAGATTGTCGTTGGATTCGATTTGACCCGGAGAGTATTCTAGGTTATATGACGTGATCGAAACATTCAATGCGGCGGACACCTCAAGATGGCGGGTTACCGTTATCTGCACGGCTTTCTTAATATGGGTATCAAATGAAAGTGTTTGACAAGACAAGCAATACGCTAAGTGACGTCATTCGAAATTCAACATGGCAGTTCACCAAGATGACGTACTACTGTTATACTTGGGGAGCTCTGGACACCACAAGATCTAAATACAATTTCGCGTGAAGGTTGCAATGTCTCCTTCCAGATCGCTCTGAATGGAACAGCGGAGGTTGGTCTTGTTTCTCATCAGGAAGTATAGTCTTCTATACGGACGGGTCCTTAATGGATGAGCTCTCCGGAGCAGGTGTCTACTCAGAAGAATGCCACATTGAACAATCTATTCCACTGGGTAGATTTACAACTGTCTTTCAGGCAGAGGTGTATGCTATCGCTCGTACAGCGCACATTGCACTTAACAAGAGATGGAAAGGCAAGTCCATCTACATCTGCTCTGATAGCCAAGCAGCTATCAAAGCCTGTTCAGCAGCGTTGATCAACTCAAAAATTGTTGAGGAAGCTGTCAATAAACTGAATCAGCTTGGGCGATGTAATAAGATCACACTGGTCTGGGTCCCGGGACATTCTGACATCCCGGGAAACGATAAAGCTGATGCTCTGGCTAGAGCTGGATCAGCGACCCCTCTTATCGGTCCTCAGCCTGTTATTGGCTGCAGTTCAGCTTATGCTAAAAACAAACTTCTTGAACTGCTGCGACTACAGCACTATAACCATTGGCACGAACTTAGGTCATGCCGACAGGCCAAAATGTTAGTAGACGCGCCCAGGGCAAACAGAACTTAGTTTCTGTTACACCTTAGTAGAAATGACCTCAAAATCCTCACTGGGTTTACTCCCTTAAACGAGCACCTGAACACAAATTGGAATCAGAAGCTCGGGCCTTTGCGAGATGTGCCTGGAAGAAGATGAGACGGCTGAGCACTTCATTAGCGAGTGTCCGGCCTTTGCTCGAATCAGAAAGGCCACTCTAGCCAGCTACGTCCTACGGGACGTTGATCTACTGGAGCTCAATCTTGCCCTATTGCTTCGCTTTGCGAAAGCGGCAGATTTAGATCGATGTATAGCTCAGCAACAAATAGCTAACCCAGTGAATGGGGTGGTACTTCTCCAAAGTACAATGGGCCTACAGGTCCACATGCTTGTTGTCTCTATGAGATAACCCCCTTCCAAATACAATACAATACAAACCATTATACTTATAGCACAGACAATAAATATACAGATGTCTCATGCCTGTACAAAAAAATGGTTCCATTTTCTCAATCCAGCAGACTGAATCCCGCAGACAAAGCTTTCAGAATAGGTATTACAAATAAAGCTCTTTGTTTTTACTCGCTCCGTTCACTTGTGTGCGAAAAGCTTCTCCCTCTTATCATGTGTTGTGAATTGTGATTGTGTGTGACATAGCCAACGATGGGCCACCATACGCACACGAGATGATTTATGCCCGCAGAGAACCGGTTTTGTGGGCGAATGGGCTGAGGTCTGCGGTAAGAGTTTGTTTGAGCTGTTGAACGAGGTAGGAAACTAATACATAAACATCTTTCAAAATATTTTGGTCGGCGAAAAGCAGTCTATGTACACAATTTTTTCTGCCGGCAGAAATCATCCAATGTTCGCTGGCATATGAGATAAGCAATTGTAAAGGGGCATGTGGGAAGGGGAATAGAAATTATACCATGGCCACAGACAATAAATTTATTGCCTGTGCCATGGCTGTGTGATTTTTAGCAAGTGTTCAAATTGTCTTGAATGGGAATTTTGTTACCGCGTATTCATATGTACATGTATGTATGTATATGTATGTATATGCGATGAAGCAATGGAAGGGCAGAAAAAGTAGATAATTTCGTTGGATTTTGTGATTGCAAAAAATAATTTCTTTGACAGCAGCTTATAAAAGTGCGTGATTTTTTTGATAGTTCATAAAGATTATGTCAGACGCAACTGATTTTAATATAAATAAGATACTCAAATACTGAATTGAGTATTCAGTTTATCTGAATAGGTATTTGGAATGTGTAAATTAAAAAATTCTGTTTTTAAGATTTCCTACCTTGAATAAAGTAAGTAATGTTTCGCTAATCCGAATTGATTATTGCAAGGGGGTATTCGGATTATCGAATTATACGGATTGGAGAGTACAAAGTATGCCATAGATTAAACAAAAAACTCTCCTTTTTTTAAAGAAAACAAAGCATATTTATTATTCCTTTACATACAAAAATTAAATTAAATTAATTAATTAAATATTTGTTTGGAATTTTTCCACAAAAGCTAAAAGAGCAGTCTGTTGGAATAGAAACTCAGATGCACATGTGTTTAACCAACGAGAAGAGATAGATACTGCACGTATGAACATGTTCAGATGTAGTTTGCATGTCCAGTATGCATATAAAAAGAGTAATGTGACACAATAACTGTAAAAGCTATCTGTATTCTTAGGTAATTTTTGTAGAATTCGGATTGTAGAATACAAAAATTGAGAAGGTTCGGACTGTAGAATAATGGGAAGAAAAGGTCATTCGGATTAGCGTGGTATTCGGATTAAATGTGATTCGGACTAGCTTTACTGTATTTACAAAAATTGCAATACAAGTCTGATTCCTGAGTACCTAGTTTTCAGTAGTCGGAACCAATTTTTAATCCTGTTTTCATTCTTTTGAAAAATAGTTTTAGAGCTCTTCGATATGTAATAAATTAATAAAAACCATTAGGTACGAATAATTTAATTTAAAAAAAGAAACGTTTATTGAACTCTACATACAGGGTTTCCCAGTTAAGAGGTATGATCCTTTAACTGGAGATTCCTGAAACAAAAAATCGTATGACAGGGGAGTCTATTTTCACCCCCCTCCAAGTTATAGCCCATCGAAATAAGGCACCTCTAATTTGATGGATAGACCACTTTAAGTGATATAACTTCTGAACTACTATAGCTACAAAAAATGGTTTTGTACATTTTAGAAAGGGCAAACAGAAGCGCGTGACTTCGCGTAATTCTATGCAGCCATGGCTCCGTTGAGTCTGATTTAAAGATTAATGAAGATTTATGTAAAGAAGATCCACTTTGTAAATGAATAACACCTTTAACATACATATAGTAATCTATGTAGTACTTTACTACACACTTATATTAAATAAAAGAAACGCACAAGTTTTATTTATAATTTTTATTAAAAGCCGAGCTTATTGCGATGACTTCTTGGAATGAACTAAATTACAATCTTGGCTTAAGAACTAAGTTAATAACTAGACCTACGATAAGTATTATACTTACGATATAAGCTTACACTCTAATTCGTACTCTCCAACTTTATCTTCTTGAGAAGATAATGTTGGAGAGAGAATTTAACTCAAGTGAACTCCTGCACACTTGATGTTTGATGAACAAACGACAAGTGTGAAAGGGTCACATACTTAGGGGACTAAGAGGAGCATCTTATTATGTGACACCTCCCCCGCTTAGAATTTTTGGTCTCAAAAAAAAAAAAATTATGTACTTTACATAATAAATTAATAATTTCTTAAAGAACCTTATACACGTTTAAGCTAAAGTTAACAAATTTAGATTTTTTTTTGTGAAAATGTAAGTTATAATTATGATTTTATAGAGAAATGTTATATTATTACAATTTGTCATCTACGATTTTATCAATTTTATTCACATTATTTATTTATTTATTACGATTTTATACAAAAATATTATGTTATTACAATTTGTTCATCTACATTTCATTCATTCTATCCATTCTATTTTATTTACGAGGAAATTGGAATTTCCAATTTTATTATGATTAAATGTATGTTATTTATTACTATTATTATGTATTATTATTATTATTATTACATATACCACCATTTTTTTATTTCTATACTGTTCTCGTTTTAAACCTATTTTAACATTTATATTTGTTAAGCAATGTAACTTACACCTAAAGCTGATTTTCTGGACAGGTTATTTGGCAGCACTAATTTTTGACATTTCCGTTCATGTATTTTAAGTCGACATTTTTATTTCGCGTATTTATCTCGTTAAAATAAGTCAAATTTAAAATGAAAGCAATAAGAAAATTGGACAAAAAAATTGGAAAATTGACTGCCGGAAGATGCTACAACTCTAATTTATGAAAATGGAGCAGGATGTGATGTTTTTACTATTGATTTTGGTATTTATATTTTCGTTTTAGTTGACTTTGATAATATTTTGTATTTCTTTTTGTGGTGTTATCAATAACGTATTTGCCTTGTTTCGTGAATTTTTCTAGCCTTTTGTATTTCGGTTTAGACTTTGCGATATTCCTACTTTTTACTATGTTTGTGCATTGGTCTTTACTAATTGTATCTCTTTTCTTATTCAGTTTGTTATACCTAATTTCCTTTTCTTTTTGAAATTCCATTGCTAATGTTTCTAAGTCTTTCCTGTCTAAATCCTTACAAATGAAATCGTGTGGACTAAGCTTGGTTGTCGAGTGTATGGTGGTGTTATAAATAGTGATTATGTCGAACAACTTTTCGTTCAAATCAGTGTCCTCTTTGGAAGGGTTTTTTATTCGTAGGTGTTCATTTAACGTACCATGCAATCGCTCGACATCAGCGTTGCCAGTTTTAAGTGTGCCTGTAGTTTTGTGAAACATTATACTGTCCTCTTTAAGGAACTGTTCAACCGCCGAGTGCAATATGCATGTTTCACCATCGGACACTATCTTGTTTGGCTTCCCTAAGAATTGTATTCTCTGTTTCAATGCACTAAGAATCGCTATCCAGTTCCTATCTTCTAATTTGTGAATCGTAGCATATTTGGAAAATTTGTCGATAGTACTTAGATACATTTTATTTCTCTCGGGAAACCAAATATCTATGTGTACTATGTCATTAAAGTGCTTGGCAGTTTCTGTCATTTGAAATGGGATTTTTAGTGGTTGCCGATCGTGTTTAGCTATATTGCAAATCTCGCAGTTGTTAATAATTTTTTGTATCTCAAGCTGCAGCTTGGGATAAAAATACTTTGTTTTCAATTCAGCAAACACTTCGTTAATACCATGATGATTCTTACTTAAATGCTCATTCTCAATCAATGTCATAATTTCGTTTATGTCGATGATATTTTTCAGATTTTTGTTCGACTTTAATATTTTTAAACTGGTATTCATTGAAAAATATTTGACATAGAAGTGTTGAAACTTAAGAAACAAAGACAAATCATCGCAATAGATACACATAAGTCCTTTCTTTATAAGAAGATTTTGCATAACATTTAAAATACTTGTATCGTCTTGCCTAACTTCAACATGATTTTGTACTTTTTTATGAAGTATTTTGAGTGAAATTTTTTCTCTGGCCGTAAGATAAATATATTTGATTTTTGTATAGATTTATCGGTTTGTCGGTTATATAAATGTGCCGTGTTTCATCTTCCATTGCGCTATGCACAGTTGCATCAGTAGACCTAACCTCATTGGCATTACTATTTGGATTCGTAGCTGGGCAAATAACTTCATCGTTATTACCACTGCTACTTCCTACTTCATTATTAAAAATATTTCCTAAATAACCTTCCTCGTTATCATTTGAAACCTTGTCCTCGGGTACGTGTTTATATCTGCTTAGCCCATCAGCTACAATACTGTCCTTCCCTTTCAAGTATTCGATGTTAAAGTCGTATTCGTTTAACCCTTTCAGTGAAACTTTTTTGTTTTAAGAGTTAAACATTATTTTTTTTCTTTTTATTGTCACAGGGGCTTATACTAACAAGAATAAAAAACAATTTTTGTTAAATTTTAGCTCTAAAGTGGTTTTTGGAAATGATGTCCTAAAAACACAAAAATTATCTCCAATTTACTAGAATCGACTTATACGATTATTTTAATTTTAAAACTGTGCGCCCATTATCTATCTATAAAACCTCATCAGAAATGTTAATTAATTCGACGATTATCTAAATAAAAAATAAATAATAAAAATTGTCTACTGTAAAAAAATCGATATTAGTTTGGAGGATTTTCCTGCACGAGTGCTCAATGCGCCCTGAGAGCTTATAGGATCGAATTTTGTTAGCATCAAATGCTTGAACATATAGAGCACGAAATTAGGAAGAAATTTGAAGCATAACAATATTCTCCTATAGAAAGATTGGGATTTGGGAGTTACAAGAAACCATGTTACCATATGGTATCAAAATACTGAAAGGGTTAAGAAAATTTTCCAACGTAGGAGCTTCATATTTGGTTCTTTGATGCCATTCAACCAAATAAGAGGCCTGTGATCTGTGCGGATCGTGAATTTTTTTCCATACAAATACGTTCGAAAGTATTTAACAGACCACACTGTCGCCAGAAGCTCCTTTTCTATCGTTGAATAATTTCTTTCGTGATTGTTAAGAGTGCGTAACGCGAAGCAGATAGGGTGGTTACACTGACTAAGGACTGCCCCCAAGGCGTAACTTGATGCATCCGTAGTGAGCACAAAGGGTTTTTGAAAATCGGGGCTTTGAAGTATTGGGTCTGTGGTAAGCAACAGTTTCAATTTACTGAAAGCTTGAACATATTGGGGATCTGACGGATTTACCCGTACGGATTTCTTCAAATATTTTATCATAGGATACGCCACTTTGGCGTAGTCCTTTATGAATTTCCGATAATATCCCGTTATACCCAAGAATTGCTTTATGCCTTTAACGCTAGTTGGTAGTTTCATTTCTGAAATTGTTTTAGTTTTACTAGGATCTGGTTTAACACCATTATTAACAATTACATGACCTAGATAAGTAGTAGAGAGATCAGCGAAGTGACATTTATTTATTTGGACTTTAAGGTTGTATTCTTTTAATTTTTCGAAAATCTTACGCAGAAAGTTGCGATGTTCCTCAAAGCTTGTCTGGAATGTCGCTGGGCATTCTTTAGCCCAAACGGCATTCTCTGAAATTCATAATGTCCTGTCTTTGTTGAAAAGGCAGTTTTTTCTCTATCGCGAGGTTCAACCTCAATTTGGTGGAAGCCCTTTACTAAATCTATGGTCGAAAAAAAATTGCATTTTCCCAGCTTATCGAATAGATCATCAATATTGGGCATTGGAAATCTATTCTCCACTGTATGATCTTTCAACTTCCGGTAATCTACATATAACAATTCGCCACTGTTTATCTCCATTCTTATCGGGTTTCTTGGAAACTACCCATAGGGGGCGAATTGTATGGACTGCTGCTAGGAACGATTACCTTTTGTAAAAGCATTTCGGAAATCTGCCTGTCGACCTCATCAGTGTGAACTTCTGGGTATCTATAGATTTTTCTGAAGATTGGGGCTTCATTTCTTGTATTAATTTTGTGCGTGGTTTTACTTGTAAAAGTTAGATCGTCACCTTCTTTATAAAATACTGACTTATACAAATAAAGCAACTTTCTTAATTTGGATGCATGAAATTCATTTAAGTGACCCGCAAAGACTTTTTCAGAAATTTTAGTTTCAAAAAATTCGCCGCAGAAAACATTAACTAATGATTCTTGCACACGATTATGTTTCTCATATTCTTCTTCTTCTTGGTTGAAATAAATTTGAAGGGTTGCTTTGTCTGTTTTTAAACAACGGTTTTTATAGTCGATGGTAGAATTAAGGCCTACCAGAATAGTATTGCCTAATAAACCGTCAAAGAAAGAGTGGAATTGGTATTCCAAAAAAATTACAAAATAATTTTGTTTATTAAATTCTTTAAATAATGGGAATTTATATTCTACGCGTGTTTGGATATTCCGGTCGAGTACTTTGAGTGTATAATTCTTGGAAGAAATTTTCTATTTCGGATTGCAAACGTTTCTGTTTATAATACTATACTCAGCGCCGGAGTCAATAATAAACCTAAGCTGTCTAATTGGTGTTCTGATAATTATAAAGGGTAGTTGGAATACCGTTTTACGGGAAAATTTTGATGCCTTTGTGGACTATCTAAACTTCGCCTGCGTTCATTGACTGAGATATCCATTGCTTCAACATTATTTTCCTGCCTATATCTATTTGTGGGTCGCGTTTGGTCACTGCGTTCATAACTATTTTGCCTTGATTGGCCTTTCTGAGCGGAATTATTTTGCCTATATTGAACATTCTGTGGATTTTGATTGTACCTACCACTCTGTGAGTAATTGTTTTGTCTATATTGGCCACTTTGCACAGTATTATTTCGTTCACTTCGCATATTTTGGTTTTGTCGTGGTAAATAATTCGCATTCTGCCTTGTCTGAGCACCACGAGAATAATAATTGTTGGGATTGTTGTTTATAAAGCGCGGACTATTGAACGTTTGATTATACAGGTTCTGTTGGTCCCTATACCCAAACTGTTGAGCCATCGAATTTGGCCCAGACAACTGGTGGTTTATCTCAACGATTATTTTATAGGCCTGATTGAGTGTATTTGAATTTTTACTTAAAATTATGGATTTCGTAGGCTCAGGTAAATTTTCTTTAAAGCATTCTAAGGCGATTCTTTTATTGGATTCGATCATTTCGTCATTATTCCTATCATTTTGTAGCAAAAAAAAAAATTATTGATACGACTAAGAAACCCATTGATCTCGTTGTAGTTAACTTCAACTTTGTTGTAACCCGAGCTATTCTAAAGCTATCTATAAGTTTGTTTATTGATTACTTTTCGTCGAAATTGTTTTTCAAAATTTCTTTTATCTCCAACCAGGTCCTTAACCTTCCATGTTTTTGGAGCTCACATCTAGCCCGGCCTATAATTTTGTCTTTTATAAAACCTATGAAAATGGTTTTTGTATTTTCATCAAAAGCATCCATAGTAGGTGCTATTGAATCAACCCTGTCCAGAAAATCAATGACAAAGCTATCCGTACCATCAAATACTGGAATATTACTTATAAGATCTAATATTATTCTAAAGTGGTCAACAGTACTTAGAATTTCCATTTGAGTTTTTTTGTTTATTTATTTATTTATTAAATTTTGTTTAGTATAATTATTTGTTTACTTGTAGGTATGTACTCACTGAAGTTTTTTTTTTTCTTTACTACACTTGGTTTGTTTCGCCTATGTTCGAGTATTGCAGCTCTTCAGTTGAATCGTCCGAGTTTCGATAAATTTTTCTCTCTGTGTCTGATTTGAGTTCGGTTTCAGCCCACGCTTCGTCAACTTTTTTTTTTTGTTTTTTGTTTTTTGCATTGTTTCAGAGTTCAAGTTAATTAAGCCAAGCTTCGTCAATTATTTATTTTTTCTGTTCAAGCCACGCTTTGTCAAAAAAAAAAATGTTCAAGCCACGCTTCGTATAATTTTGTTTTATGTTTTAAAAACGCTTCGTATTCACGCTATTTTTGTAAGCCACGCTTCGTTAAATTTTTGTTAGTTAATTTTTTTTGTTAAACAACTTTCATACACTAGTTTTCGTATTTTTTTTTTTCAAATCGCGCTTCGTTAGTTTTTTCTTTTTTTTTCAAGCCACACTCTATAAACTTTTTTTTTTATGTTTTTCGACCACGTTTCGTGCACTATTGAGGTTTTCAAACCACTCTTAGTTTTTTTTTCACGCCGCACTTTGTAAACTTTTTTTTTGTTCCTTTTTACTTCAGCTTTTTAAGCCACGTTTCTTATTCTTTTTTGAAAGAGAGCATTATCAGGAAATAAATTATAAGAATTTTGAATTTTCCTGTTCACCGACTGCGCCAGTAATCTATGTAGTACTTTGCTACACACTTATATTAAATAAAAGAAACGCACAAGTTTTATTTATAATTTTTATTATAAGACGAGCTTATTGCGATGACTTCTTGGAATGAACCAAATTACAATCTTGGCTTAAGAACTAAGTTAATAACTAGACCTACGATAAGTATTATACTTACGATATAAGCATATGCTCTAATTCGTACTCTCCAACTTTATCTTTTTGAGAAGATAATGTTGGGGAGAGAATTTAACTCAAGTGAACTCCTGCACACTTGATGTTTGATGAACAAACGACATGTCGTGAAAGGGTCACATACTTAGGGGACTAGGAGGAGCATCTTATTATGTGACAATATGTATGTATTAAGTTTTTATATTGACCAAACGAAAATTATTAGTATTTACATAGAAATATATATTCACATATTATGCATGTGCAAATTCTGCATACTATTTTTTTTTTATTAACTGTGTCCTGCCCCAAGGCTGATACTGCGACCTAAACGATCTATTGCATCGTCTACGTCTACTGTTTCGCTACTCGTGCAATCAATATGAATCTCATGCTCTGGATTTTCTTTCGTCATATCATACTCTATTGAATAAGACTCACTTAAACGTGCCAAAACTGAATAAGGCAATGTAGGCAGAATAATTGAAAATCGTAAGCAGGAAATCCTTAAATTTGGGCTTTCTGCGAAGTACAATTTATAACATAATTTTGTGCCTCGCGTCCGTCCGGCATCCGACAAATAAATGTCATGCAACTAGGTATTAATTTTAGGATAAATACACGAATTCTTTTCAGGATTCATAAGTCGTACTAATTGTTAACTGTGGTTAAAAAAGTAGGTAAAAAATCATATTATCGCTTTTTACCTGCTGCAGTTTTTTTAAGGTATCATAAAATCTGTGATATTAATTATGTGTCATTATTAACTGAGATATTTGTGTTAGCATGGGTCAAGGTACACCAAAGTTGGTCTTTTCTTAAATTCTCGATAAATGATGTCCACATTGGAGATAGACCCTTGCTGTGGAACGATTTTTTTTTTTAGATTATACCCAAGAATCAGTTCCCAAAGAATTGACTTTTAACTTCATAACTCGCTGTATAGTAAACTTTATCTGAATGAAATAACCCTTAATTCATTTACAGAGAGAAATTAATATTTTTTATGAAGGTAATGTATGATATACATTGTACATAAATAAAAAGTAGCATCTTGCAGTTTGGTTCAAATCAGTCAACCAAGATATAATCCATTAAAAAGTATTGTAAACTTATGGTCGCTTCTTGAAATTACAAATTACACGATATCGATGAAAAACAAAAAATACTCACATCAAGCTACAAACCAAATAACAAGCATGTATACATCCAAATATCTGCACTCCGCGTCCACAGTCTCCTCGCCGACGCGACGCCTTCAGTTAAAATAAGCATACAGAATTTTTGTTGTTTTGTTCTTGCAATATAGGTAACCAACGCAACGTTGACTTGTGTGTGTGTGACAGAATATGGGAGAAAAAAAATGTTCTGTGTGATGCGAACTTTTGACGGAGTGGAGTAGAGAGAGGGAAGAAGAAATAAAGAGTTTTTTTTTTTAAAGCAGATTTCGTTTTCATATATCACTTCTTCTCATATGAATGCGACATCTGTATATTTATTGTCTGTGCTTATAGTTTGCCGAATAGTGCGATGTTCCCAACAAAAATGAAGCGTCACTTTGAGGAGCTTCATCAAGAATGCAAGTGCAAATGCAAACCGACTGATTTCATCAAGAGGAAGTATGGTGAACTTACAAAATTTCAAACAATTATAACTAATCATTCAGAGACAATTAACGAAAACGCGTTGATGGCGTCGTACTTGGAACTCTGTTCTGCATTCCAAGTGAATGTGGATCTTAGAACGCTTTTGTTTTGGCGTGTCGAGAGACTCTGTAGGTGTTTCTTGAAGCGATGTTGAAGCTGCTGGGGTAGAACCAGTGCTTAGTCGTCCACGTTTTCTTAAGGAGCCTTATCTGCCTTACATAGATGCTCAGAAATTGCCAATTTAAAATCATATAACGTAGCGTAGCCATCTGTCTGGGTTTTCCCGGACATGTACCTACTCTGTTGCTCCAACGGCGATTCAAATTGCACCAATCCGATTCCCCAAAAACAAATATCGAATTATCTGGCCCAATCGAGTTCTACGAGTAGACGATAAAACGAGCAGACGACCTCGATGGGAATTCAATTTTATTTTCTAAAACAAATGAGACTTATGAAACTAAATTTGATCGCAATTGTACAAAGGCAAAACTTACATTGGTCGGGATTGTGCTATATTAATATACCGAGCCGCTTGCCAGGGCAACTTAACAAAACCGTTCTAAGTGGGCTTCCACTCTATTCATAATAAAATTACTTAAATTCAGTTTTCTAATGCGATAAAAAAGAAAATTTACCTGTAGTTTATTAAACCAACCGCCACCTTAGAATCTCTTTTCTTAATTGAACATTAAACTATATGTGAGGTTATGGCAGGCTTTGAATTGAAAACAATTCGCCACACTTAAAGGACGGAGTTGCCAAGACAACACAAACCCGACTCGTTACTTTTTGGGTGAGAAATTAGTGAATAAACTAAAATAATGAAAATGGAAAACTTTAAATATTAGTACAGCTCGATGACATTCCGGGGGCCGTCTGAACTTCTAATGTGAAGACCGTACATCTAGGACAGCGAGCCTACCAACTGACCTCTTTGACTTGAATGTGCCATTCGCTATCCGCACTACTCCATCGGGACCTGGGTACACCTTCACCACACGACCCATCTGCCAAGCCCCGCGGATCTCGTCGGGCTCAATAATGATACCAACGTCCTCAACCTCTACTTGCCTCGATCTGGTATGCCACTTACCCCGTCTGGTGATAACGGGTAGGTACTCTGAGTACCACCGTCTTATAATAGTGGACGGCGATTTATTTGCCCCTGGGCTTCCATTAGAGCATTTCGAATGACTTCTTCTTGCGGAATAACTCCTTTGTGAAAGAATTCGACGCTTTTCTTGATGGATTGAATTAGACGTTCCCACGCGCCTCCCTTCCATGGAGAATAAAACAAAATGCCCTCGTATTTCGCAGCGTAATCACTGAGATCACTTTCATTCTCTTTGATGTCCTTGTCCAGTTGGTTCTTAGACCCGATGAAGTTCAACCCGTTGTCACTGTACAGGAATCGAGTGACGACTCGGCTGATCAAAAAACGCCGAAGTGCCTTTGTACAGTGATCCTAGCTCAAATCGTTCAAAAGCTGAATCTGGACTGCACGAAAGGTTAAAAACAAAATAAATAAATATTTGGCTTCAGCACTCCTAGGTAGAACCAAGCCTAGCTTCCCGCAACCATTTGTGTGTGCGCGTTACATTTTTGCACGAGTGGAAGGGACCTAGAGTTTTCTGCCGTATCCGAACGGCGATTTGGGAAGCTTTACATGACAAATGATACTCTTGAATACTTGTCAGGCATTCGGAAGAGGTGGGTACTGTGAAAAACTTTTTAGGTGTTTGCGGCGGGATTCGAACCCATGACCGCTGGCTCAGTAGTCCGACGCACTAACCACTTGCGCTACGGTGCCCAAGGTTAGGCATGTTTAACTCTTCACGCTTCACCGTCCCTCGCCCAAACTTGACCAAAATTGGCCCAAAGCAGTCGGCTCCGACATGGGTAAAGAGCCTCATATTAAACGCTAGGCGAGCTTCGGGCAGCTGTCCCATAATCGGCATCGCTGGTTTGGCCCTGAGCCGTTAACATGTGAAGCATCTGGATCTACCTCTCCTCTAATGCTAATAATCCAATCACGTTCACGTATGTCGGAGATGATTGAAGCTGAACCCGAGTGGAAGTTGCCATCATGATGGTGCTGGATAAAGAGATCCACCAGCGGGTGATTCTTAGGCAATATTGCAGGATTTCGTGCAACATAGGAAATGCTCGCCTTCTGTGCCCTCGAACTCAGCCGAATCCTCGCCTGTGAAAGCATCCCATTGAATCCTTCGGAATAGCCACGGTAAAACTCGCAAAAACGAAGTAAGACTTATAGGTCTATAGTCTTTTGCGGTGGTGTGGCTGGCTTTCCCCGCTTTGGGAATGAAAACAACTTTCACTTCTCGCCACGCTCTAAGTATGTGCCCACACTTAAGATGTTCTGAAAAATTTTATGCAAAGTTGGTGCCATTAGGTGCTTAGTTTTCTGCAGCATGATCGGAAAAATCCCACCAGTGCCTGGTGACTTGAAGGGTTGAAAGGATTCGATTGCCCATATAGTCTTTCCTCAGTCACCATTCCTATTGGTACCATCATCTCGTCTTCTACTCGATTATCAGTTTCCAAATTGCTGGTCGGGGCCGCGCATCCTGGAAAATGTGTTCTAAGCAGGAGCTCCAGGGACTCAGAACAGGATTGTGTCCAATGACCATTGGTATCCTTGAGATAACTTGGTACTGGCGGTTCTTTTGCCAGGATCTTTCTTAGTCTCGCTGCTTCTGTGGTGTTCTCAACGTTGCTGCAGAAAGAACGCCGTGAGGTGCGTTTTGAACTGCTGACTGCGCTTTTAAATTTTCTTTGACTGGATTTATATCTTTCCCAGTCTCCTTCGGTATTAAGTCTTTTTGTCGCGATAAAGAGTTTTCGAGTTTCTTTCTGGCAAACACTTCCCAATTAGTTTTCCTGGGATTTCGATAATTTACCTGCGGGGGTTTTGATTCGTCTAGCACGAATTCTATGATTCTGTGATCTGAAAAGGATATATCATCAAGTTATGTTCAATTATGAATTCAAAAAGAGACTCACCTCTTGGATTGATGTCAGAGCTACCCCATTGCGTGTGTTGGGAGCTTGCGTCGCATCCCATGAGCAGGTCCCATTTTTCTTTCGCACCAGTCTGCCTGTGTCCCCAGATGGCGGTCCATCCGTAGAGTCGTGTATCATATACACGGATGCCATCGCAAGTGAGGGCTTACCCTGCCTTTCGAATTTCACGACTGTCACTATTACAATACCTGGGTAAAAGAAAAAGCTTAATTTGTTTTTTTAGCAACAATGCAAGTTCTGATCTTGTTGGATTACCACAGAAATAAAACGACCGATCAGTTCAAGAGATTAGAAGGAACTAGATTTGTAGTTCATATATTTCCTGCTTATACAAGATGTTGTCAAATAAAAGAGATTAAGTTCACAGTTAAGATTATGTACATATGTAGGTTTACAGTGGGGCTTAAATGAAAACTAACATACTGATAAATATTTCTCAATACTCCCACTTTTATCAATGTTAAATTAAATTTTTGAATTTAAAATTAAATTCATTAAAAAAAAATTACTAATGCCCGATTTCGCAGTGAGAGCTTAAACCTCAATTGGAGCTTAAGCTACGATTTAACTATTTTTGATGTTTCACAGTGCCGGCTTAAGAGGTAAACCCCTCTTAAGTATTGATATAACTTAAGCCCCCGATTTAAGTGGCTTAAGTATTGGCTTATTTTTTTTATTTATGATTTGGATGACATATTATGTTAATAATTATTATGGTATTTCAATATGGAAATACATTCAGACCAAGATGTTACCTAAGTATAAGTGATTCTGAATATGATATAATAATTTTGTGGTTCACGTTAGAAGGGAAATAAATATTAGACATCGAACTTTTATAGGTGGGATGAAGTTGATTTCTTCACAAGATTTCGGATGTCAAAGCAATTTGCGATTTGTGTCCTGGAACAAATAGAGTCTAACATTGAACTTTGCTAATATGATAACAAAAAAAATATATATTACCAGCTGTCCCGCCCGTGTACTAAAACAGTCGTGTTACTTATTAGGTAAAACGCTGCTCTTGTAATGTGGTTTTGTGCAGAAACAACGCGTGCCAAATCCGACATTTTAATTGTTAATTTTACCTCGCAGACGTTGCTTAACCCTTTCCCGTATATTACGCGATGAGTTTGAGTTAAATCTTAATCTTTACTTGATTAATGATTTACTGCAGTAAAAGAATGTACAGAAACATACTTCCGCTTTCACAATATAATTTTATGCAGAATATATTTTTATTTAAGTACTAAACTATTGATGATCCGGTGAATTCGTACCACCTAAAGTTAATTTGATTGTAATACTTCATAAGGGATTATGAATCCCAATCAACGCTCAAACTCCGATTCATTGAGATCAGCAATATTGGCACTGTATATGGTTTAAGTTTCTTTTCGTTACTAAATGAAACTCGTTAATTTAATGGCTTTTTAATCTATTATATAAAAATTAATGTATGAATGTTTGTTTGTTTTTCTTTTAGAGACTCGAAAACTACCCAAGCGATTTTGGTAAAATTTTAAGAGTACGTTTTTCTTGGTAACTGTCATACAAAATTTGGTGACAGACAGACAGACAGACAGGCAGATAGATAGATAGACAGACAGATAGACAGATGGACAGATAGACAGAGAGACAGACAGATGGATAGATATATAGACAAACAGACAGATAGACAAACAGAGAGATAGACAGACAGACAGACATACAGACAGATATATAGATAGACAGACAGACAGATAGACAGACAGACAGATAGACAGATTGACAGACAGACACAAAGACAGACATACAGACAAATAGATAGATAGATAGACAAACAGGTAGATAGACAGACAGACTTACAGACAGACAGATAGACAGATTGACAGATTGACATACAGATAGACAGACAGATAGATGGATTGACAGACATACAGACAGACAGACATACAGATAGACAGACAGACAGACAGACAGAAAGACATACAAATAGACAGACAGACAGACAGAAAGACATACAGATAGACAGACAGACAGACAGAAAGACATACATACAGACAGATAGCTAGATAGACAGATAGACAGACAGATAGATAGACAGACAGATAGACAGATGGACAGATAGACAGAGAGACAGACAGATAGATAGATAGACTTTGATTTTTTAACTTTTTTAACTTTTTATTTATCTCTAAAAAATGTTTAACAATGGTTTTCCGCGAAGCCTCAAGGCTTATCTGCAGAAGGTTGTCTTGCAAATTGTACAATATTTATGCTATGCGCCTAACTTTAGTATTTGTTCGAAAACAATAATAATAATGAAAAATCAGAGTAGGTAATCACAATTTTGATAAGTTAACAATATCTATCTGTCTGTCTATCTATATATCTGTCTGTTTGTCTATCTGTCTGCCAATTTGTCTATCTGTCTGTATGTCTACCTGTCTATCTGTCTGTCTGTCTGTCTATCTGTCTATCTATCTATCTGTCTGTCTGTCTGTCTGTCATTCTGTATGTCTGTCTAACTGTCTATCAGTCTGTCTGTCCGTCTGTCTATCTATCTATCTATCTATCTGTCTGTCTGTCTGCCTATATCTCTATCTGTCTATCTGTCTGTATGTTTGTACGTCTGTATGTCTGTCTGTCTGTCTGTGTGTCTGTCTAACTGTCTATCAATCTGCCTGTCCGTCTCTCTGTCTAACTGTCTATCAATCTGTCTGTCCGTCTGTCTATCTATCTATCTATCTATCTACCTATCTATCTGTCTGTCTGCCTGTTTCTGTCTACCTATTTATCTGTCTGTCGTCTATAGGCCTGTCTGTCTGCCTGTCTATCTGTCTGACTGTCTGTCAATCTGTCTGTCTGTCTGTCTATATTAATTGACCGAAATGGATCATATTCACATTACACCTGAAATTACGAACTTGATTCAGGATGGTTTATGAGAAAAGAAAATTCAGAAAAACTCCAAGAAAAAGCCGGAATCTTCAAAAATTAAAATTTGTGTTTTGTATGGGAACTTTGAATTTTTTTTAAAATTTTTTTTTATGTATAATATCTACGTTGAAATAAAATTCATTTAAAACTAAAAACGAATCAGGTCCAACAGCAGCATCTGTCAAATTACGGGCCAGGCTATTGAAGTTGTGGATAGCTACAAATACTTAGGGGTGATAATTGATAGCCATTTTATATGGAATAAACATACCGATAAGCTTCGGTCTGACCTCAAAAACGCTCTCTTTGGTCTCATCTATCTGGGTTACCAATCAACCCCACAGATTTAGGAGCAGGTATATTATGCCGTTGGTGAGGGGTTCGCGTCCGGCGTCCGACAAATAAAGGTCATGCAACTAAGTATTGATTTTAGGATAAATACCGGAATTCTTTTCATGATTCATAAGTACGCATTCATTGGGCAAATCGGCAAAATTATGAGTTGCAAAATTATGAATTATGTAGTTGGAAGATCGCACTAATTGTTAACTGTGGCTAAAAAAGTAGGTAAAAAATTATATTTTTTTTTTTACCTGCTGCAGTTTTTTCGAAGTATCATAAAATCTGTGAGTTTTTCAGCATACTAATAACAGATTTTTTTGTCAACAATTGTTTCGTTCATAAGAAAAAAATAATAAAAACGGTATGTTTAATACGCATTTTTGTAGAAAAGCGACCTGAAATTATACATTTGCATAGGCAATATAAAGTAAACTGACTTAAAAATAAAATATCTGGAAAGCCAAAAAAGTTATCGGTTTTATCGTATTTAAAAGCAGTTAAAAAGAGTATTATTTTTTCTAAAATTAAAGCCCTAAGTGAAGTTTCTGTAGTTGTTATTAGCGGAGATATTTGTGTTAGCATGGGTCAAGGTACACCACATTGGAGATAGACCCTTTCTGTAGAACGATTTTTTCTTAGATAATATCCAAGAATCAGTTCCCAAAGAATTGACATTTAATTTCATAAATCGCTGTATAGTAAACTTAATCTGAATGAAATAACCCTTAATTTATTTACAGAGAGAAATTAATATTTTTTATGAAGGTAATGTATGATATATATGTACATTATACATAAATAAAAAGTAGCATGTTGCAGTTTGGTTCAAATCAGTCAACCAAGATATAATCCATTAAAAAGTATTGTAAACTTATGGTCGCTTCTTGAAATTACAAATTACACGATATCGATGAAAAACAAAAAATACTCACATCGAGCTACAAACAAAATAACAAGCATGTATACACCCAAACATCTTCACACGTATACGATCTACACAGGTCAATATTTACGAAATCCATCGTACCATACCAACCAACGTGCCGGCATCAGCACTCCGCGTCCGCAGTCCCCTCCCAATCACCATCAGTTAAAATAAGTGTTAAGTATTAGTATTATGTATTAACATCACAATAAGAACACCAATGGCAACACCAATGTAGTATAACATTATAACATCATATCCTAGTTTGTAAGATCACTAAATAAAGTCAGTTTCGTTTTGTCCATTGAATAACGAGCGTCTTACTCTCACCACACCGGATACACAACATAATTGGCGACGAGGAGTCAAACAAAAAAATATATAAAAAAATTTCATCATCATGCCGGACGACAAAGCGACAATCTCCAACGCAGCTGCAGCCACCACCACCACCACATGGTATCAGACAGCAAATTTACCGGAATTTTCTCCTGCAAATGAAACGTGGTTCGAATGGAAAGAGAAGTTGGAAATACATTTTTGTGAAGTTAACTGTAAAGCGGAAAATATAAAAAAAGCGATTTTATTAAAGTCTATTGGTGCTGCGCCGTACAGTTTATTACATAGTTTATGTTCACCAAATTCACCGGTTTCAAAAACGTTCAAGGAATTGTGCGAAATATTAGAAACACACTACACACCACCAACCATAATTTTCCGTGAACGTCGGAATTTTCACAGTGCAACTAGACATCCAGATGAATCAGTGGCTCAGTGGTTTGCTAAAGTCAAAAGATTAGCAATTAACTGCAAGTATGGAAGTTCCTTAGACGCTTTCATACTGGATAAATTCATAGTGGGTTTATCGGGAAAAATTTTCGACAGAATTTGTGAAGAGGATGAAAAACTGTCGTTACAAGATGCGCTGAAGAAGGCATTAATAGCAGAAACAAAATTTTCATCACGAGCAGAAGCAGTCATCGATTCCAGTGTCAATTTAATAAAAAAACGGGACCATCAAAAAACCAACAAATACAAAGGCAGGAACTACAACAAAGACAACAACAGTAAAAAGTCATGCAAGCATTGCGGTTGGCGTAACCACAATTCCAACACGTGTAAATTCAAGAATAGCACGTGCCATTACTGTTCAAAGATCGGACATTTAGCATCAGTTTGCCGCTCTAAAGTTAAGGAAACAATAAATTATTTATCTGATTCTGATATTGTTAATAACGATCAGCTTGATTTTTCTGTTTTCAGTTTAACCGAAGGGAATTCGACGGACGTGTACTCGCTCCAGGTGGAGTTAAATGATACACCTATGAACATCGTTTGTGATACGGGTGCCCCATGTACATTGACTCCAGCTTCAGTATACAGCAATTTATACTATAAAGATAAACTCAAACCGTGTAGTGTACCGTACGTCAACTATAATGGAGATCGGATTAAATTACTGGGTGAGTTTGATGCAGTAGTTAGATATAGAGGTACCAATAAAAAAATAATAGTAGTGGTCTCAGACACGAAAAATCCGCCCTTGTTGGGACGCTCGTTTTTGAGAACGTTCAACTTTGAATTAACCCAGATTAATTCAATAGAATCAGACGAAAGGTATTCGATTATTATCGAACAGCTTAAGACTCAATTTCATGATGTTTTCAATGAACAATTGGGTGCATTTAATGGACATAAAATTTCGCTGCCAATTAAGGGTGATGCAAAACCAATTTTCTTTAAACCGCGTCCTATTCCACTTGCATGGAAAAGTAAAATTGAAAGCCAACTACGTGATTTAATTAAGAAAGACGTTCTTGAGCCAGTAGATAGTTCTGATTGGGGAACACCTTTAGTTCCAATTCTTAAGCCAAATGGCGAATTACGCATATGCGGTGATTACAAGGTTACGGTTAATAAACATTTAATTGACATTAAGTACCCATTGCCGCGCATTGATGAAATATTTGCATCTTTAGAGGGTGGTCAACTTTTTACGAAACTCGATTTATCTAATGCGTACAATCAGCTTATTTTAAGCAATGAATCGCAACTCCTTTGCACGTGGAGTACGCACATTGGCATTTTAAAAATGAAAAGATTACCTTTCGGTGTCAAACCAGCGGCTGCAATTTTTCAGAAAACTATGGAAAATATATTACTTGGTATTCCGAATGTTGTCGTTTATCAAGACGATATTACTGTAACAGGTAAATCATTTCAGGAACACGTTAAAACATTAAAACTTGTTTTAAATAAACTGCAAATAGCGGGTTTGAAATTAAACAAAAATAAATGTGCTTTCTTTCAATCTAAAATACAGTATCTAGGTTTTTCAATCGATAAATTCGGGCTATCAAAAACTGATGAACGTGTTTCGAACATTTTAAAAGCTCCAATTCCTACCAACGTATCTGAGGTTAGAGCATTCATTGGTATGGTAAATCATTATTCAAAATTTATAGATAAATTTGCTCATAAAATGAGTCCTTTGTACCATCTTTTGCAAAAAGGTGTTTCTTTCAAATGGTCCAAAGATTGCCAGAATACATATGAGTTAATGAAAAAGGAAGTCACTTCAGACCAAATTTTGGTTCATTTTAATCCCGACTTACCAATAATTTTATCAACCGACGCTTCTAATAATGCGATTGCTGGTGTGCTTTCACACAAATTTTCTGATGAATCAATAAAACCAATTGCTTTCATTTCCAGAGCACTATCCAAAAGTGAGAAAAATTATAGTACGCTGGAAAAAGAAGCGTTAGCCATTATTTTTAGTGTCACCAAACTTAGACAATATCTATTAGGCAATTATTTTATTTTGCAAACTGATCACAAGCCGTTAATTACCATCTTTGGTGAAAATAAAAGTCTCCCAATTATGGCAGCTGCTCGAATACAACGTTGGGCATTCATCTTATCTGGTTTCAATTATGCAATTCAGTACATTAAAGGAACTTCAAATGAAGCTGATAATTTATCACGTATACCACATTTGACTTCTTCTGAGCATACTGACAAAGAAGAACATTACATTAACTTTGTTGTAAAAGCAAATACGTTGCAATTGAATTTTAAAATTATTGCTATTGAAACAAGACGCGATCCAATTTTATCAAAATTGGAAGATGCTATTCAAAAGGGTACTGTTAAAAATTTGGAAGGTTCACAATTTGATTCATTCAAAAATAAGGCATTAGAGTTGACGGTTGAACAGCATTGTATTTTGTGGGGATATCGAACAGTTATTCCTCAAAAATTGCGTAATCTAGTTCTAAAGGAGTTACACTTGTCACACCTTGGTATTGTGAAAACTAAATCACTTGCTCGATCATATGTTTGGTGGCCTAACATGGATAGAGACATCAAAAATCTTATAAGAGATTGCAATGCATGTCAAGAATTACAAACGAATCCAGAGAAAAGTCCCTTAATTTCATGGGAACCAGCATGCTCAGCTTGGAGTCGAATTCATATTGACTTTGCTGGTCCTATAAATAGTTTCCACTTTCTGATAGTAATTGACTCATTTACTAAATGGGTTGAGATATTTAAAACCAAGGCCATAACATCAGCATTCGTAATAAATAAGATGAGCGAATTATTTTGCCGTTATGGTATTATCGACATTTTAGTCAGTGACAACGGTCGACAATTTACCTCACAAGAATTCAAAACATTTTTGAAAATTAACAATGTTAAACATGTATTGACAGCACCTGGCCATCCAGCAACCAATGGTCAAGCTGAAAACTTTGTAAAAATTTTAAAAAAGTCGTTATACGCTAATTTAAAAATCAATAAACAAGTCGATATTGACATTATTCTAAATCGATTTTTATCAGATTACCGAAACACAAAACATTGCACAACCAACGAATCACCCGCAAAATTATTTTTTGGTAGAAATTTGAAAACTAGATTCAGTTCATTGAAACCACCATTAATTAAAGATAATATTATCGACAGTCAAAATAAAAGCAAGCAATATTTTAAAGGCACACGCGAAATTAGTTTCAACAAGGGTCAAAAAGTGTTTATTCGAGACTACAGAGATCCAAACAAAGCAAGTTGGTCACCAGCTACTGTAAAACAAAAATTGGGTCCTCGTTCTTATTGCTGCATCATCTCAGAAAGTAATAGAGAAATTAAAAGACATTTATGTCAAATTCGCGGTCAAAATATTGGTACAGTACAGGTTGATGATACTGAGGCTGAGTGTAAATTGTATGAGCCAAACCCAGGAACACACAGCGGTTCGCCGGTGGTAGCATCGAGTCGCGAAATTCCTTCGGTTGACTGTGAACAGCCTAATCAACTTGTTCAATCAAGACAATTAAGACCGAGACAAGACGGAAGAGTAGTTAAAAAGTAAAGTAAACCGTATAAAGTTTTGATTACATAATAATTTGTCTATCTTGAGTTTAACACATATTCATTTCTCTACATTATTTTATTAGATTAGAATTCATATTGAATTGAAGAATTGAAGTTTTTCTTAAGTTTATATTATAATGAAAATTAATATTATTAGGAAATGAATTGAAGTTTTTTATGAATTAAATAGAATTATGAAATATGAATTGTTAAAATTATAAAGAAAATTAATTGAAGTCATTTTTAGTTTATATTATATTTAAAGGAATTTGCATTGTTTTATAAACTATTAATAACTTTATTACAAAACTTATGGAGAGCGTGTTAAGTATTAGTATTATGTATTAACATCACAATAAGAACACCAATGGCAACACCAATGTAGTATAACATTATAACATCATATCCTAGTTTGTAAGATCACTAAATAAAGTCAGTTTCGTTTTGTCCATTGAATAACGAGCGTCTTACTCTCACCACACCGGATACACAACAATAAGCATACAGACTTGTGAGTGTGTGACAGAATATGGGAGAAAAAAAATGTTCTGTGTGATGCGAACTTTTGACGGAATGGAGTAGACAGAGGGAAGGAGAAAAAAAGAGCTTTTTTTAAAGCAGATTTCGTTTTCATATACCAGTTCTTTCCATATGAATGCGACATCTGTATATTTTTTGTCTGTGCTAATATGTAAACAAATACTAAAACCTATATGGATGTAGCGTTCAAGTCACAAACCACCGCGCCGTAGCATAGTTCTGCCACTGAAAAGTAGATGGCAGGAATGATGACAGGATCTCATTCGGGATGTGTTAGGTGCGTAAAATGTAAAAATGAAAATTGTGAGTCAGTCGACAAGGAGATGTAAAACCTTCAACATTAAATAAAGAATTCATTATTAGGCGTGTTTTTTTGAAACTTTGCTAGCCAGTCGTTCATTAAAACGATTCCCAGCCAGCCGAACCCAGCTGACTTACCTCCAAGTTGGTGTGTGTGATTTCGGTCATATGTGTGTGATTTCGATCAGCTGTTAAGTGTGAACTGTCAAAGTATTCGGCATTCAACCAAATCGATTTTTTGTTATTTGTTGTGAAAACAATTAATTTCGGTAATTTATTCAATGGATAATTTACATAAAGTGATATGAAATCATAATATAGTGGATTATTTCTGTGAAAAATCATTTAGTAATTGAAATTATATAATTTTCGTACACGGCAGTCTGTCAAATGTTCTACAAATCGCTTTAAGAGCCACCTTGCCATGAGATATCGCAACAATCCTAGCCAGCTGCTTTTGGCTGCGGATAAAATCAAGAGTTGTAGCCAGCTGGTTGTTGTATTTGTTTTACGTGTGAAATTTGACTTTGCTAGCAACTACTGGCTAGCTACGTTTAAAAAAAACACGGCTAATATCATTAAGTGTAATACGGAGTTTTATTTCACAACATAAATATTGCGCGAAACGCAATAACTGGTGACCCCAAACTTAATTTTTTTAAATAAATAAATAATAATAAAATAGTTCAAAACGGTTGTGAAATAGTCAAAACAATATTTTTTTACTTGCTACGCACAATAAATCGTACTTCGTACCTATTAAATAAATACGCATATGCACACATACGCATGTATGCATTTGTTTAACGCGTAGCAATAAACGATAAGCAATAAAAAATAAAAAATAGTTCAACGTTAAATTCCTGAACACCAGAGTACGTCGCCATCAAATACGACACCATCGCACACGACGCCATCAAACACCGTTACGAGACACTCGATTGCAACAAGCAGCAACAGAAACACAATCTACACATCATCACAAATCATCAATTAATTAATTTCATCTTTGGTAAATTCGTTTGTTTTTCATTTTCCTTTTTTTTTTGTAAAATTTTTTTTCTATTCCGCTTCACGGAATCCTAAGTAAATTAGATTTGTTATTTTTGTATTTTCCTTTTTTCAATTTTGTTTTAATTCCGCTTCACGGAAAATACATAAACACATACACATACATATATATTTATACACACGTAGTAACGAAACAATAATATTATAACAGTTGGTTTGCCTGCGTTACATATACACACATAATATACTTACATATATACATATATATAATCGTGTCAATCGCTTTGCAAATCGGTTTCTCCCAATTTTAAACGCATATAAAAAACAACAATGCCTGACGAAGTGCCAAATGAAGAGCCAAACGTTGTCCACGCAGTAGCGATTAAATTACCTGAGTTTTGGACAATTATGCCAGCCGCTTGGTTCGTTCAAATCGAATCACAGTTCGTCATACGCGGAATCAATGTGGAACAAACAAAATACCACTATGTGGTTCAAGCGTTGCCACAGGGAGTGGTCGCAAGTGTTTACGACGTGCTTACCCAAAGTCCAACTCCCACCAATCCTTACACTACCTTTAAAACTGCATTAATAAATCGCAATTCAATGAGTGAGAGTAAACGTATAGAAGCGCTTCTATCTGGTGAGGAAATTGGTGATAAAAAACCATCAGAATTTTATCGCAGATTAAAATCAATCGCAGGGCAATCAATGATAGTTTCAGACAAATTGATTTTGGAACTGTGGAAGAGATGTCTTCCAACTCTTGTCCAAGTTTCGATAAAGGCGAGTTCTAAAACAGAGGTAGATGATCTTCTAAAGATGGCAGATGACATCTATGAAGTCTATCAACAACAAAACAATGGCCCCTATTGTGAGTGTCGATCGACGATCGATAATCGACAACTAACGATCATCGGTCGTCGATTGCAGAAATCGCTATTGTCTATTGTGATTGTGATCGGTAGTTGTCGATTTGACAGTAACTTGTAGTCGATCACAAATTTCTGGTCGATGCTTTTTTTGAGAAATGTGAAAGAGTTTTGTGCGTATAAAATGATCGTAATTTTAAGAAAAACGATATGTTAAAAAAACCTTATTATTAATTCAAATGCAGTGCGAAGCAGGTTACAAAGAAAAAGCAATTCGAGCTGGTATTATTGGCCCCTATTGTGAGTGTCGATCAACGATCGTCACGACAATTGTCGATTGCGTCGATTAATTTTGGCTTTGCTATTGTGTAACTCAATCGACGGAAGAATAGATTATTGTGAATAAAAATGTGAATATTGTGAATACATCATACTTTTGACAGTTGCTTGGCTATTGTGTTCATATTTATTTTTGTTAGAAGTAATTTAATAAAAGAGTTCAATTAAATTGTGGTTTTGTGAAGGACGAGGAATAAGGGAGTGCACCATATTATAGCGAAGAATTTTCTGGAAACGAAGAAGCGGTAGAAATCTGGAATAATATTCCCAAATCCATGTCCTTATAATTTATGGAATAAAGCAAAAACAAAATAATTAAAATTGCAACTTATTTAATTTTATTTCATCATATTGTGGTATTAAACTGAGGAGAATAAGCTGAATAACAATTAATAACTATCTTTTTCCATCGACCATCTGCTTGGGTTTCTGCACAAACTCCCTTCGCGATATCAGGATTTGTTTCCATAAATAATAGCAGCTCCAATTGATTTTTCCTTGTAACCTGCTTCGCAATGCATTCGAATTAATAATTAAGTGTTTTTAACATATCGTTTTTATTAAAACTACTATCTTTTCGTACGCATAAAACTCTTTCACATTTCTCAAAAAAAAGCATCGACCACAAATTCGTGATCGACTACCAGCGACTGTCAAATCGGCAACTACCGATCACAATCACAATACACAATACCGAATTCTGCAATCGACTGCTTCTGCGTTTCCGGAAAGTTATTCGCCATAATATGGTGCGTTCCATTATTCCTCGACCATCGCTAAACCACAAATCCACAAATTGAACTTTTTTTCTTTTAAATTACTTCTGAGTTCTGATACAAAATAAATACCTAATTTATGAAAACAAAGCCAAACAACTGTCAAAAGTATGATGTATTCACAATATTCACATTTTTATTCACAATAATTTATTCTTCCGTCGATTGAGCTACACAATAGGAAAGCCAAAATTAATCGACGCAATCGACAATTGTCGTGACGATCGTTGATCGACACTCACAATAGGGGCCAATGCCTCTTTCGCGATTGCGTCTACTTCAAACACATCTGTTGACTCACTAACACAAATTAACCAATCCCTTCAAAAAGAGATTAACGAAATTAAGTCGGTGTTGTCCAACCTAAGAGTCGATCGATATCGGGCCCGCAGTCGATCGGCTTCAAATGGAAACCGAAACAGATCCCAGTCTAGGCCGAACAATTTTTGCTGGTATCACGCGACTTTCAAACACCAAGCCAAGAAGTGCGTTCAGCCATGCAGCTTCAAACCAAATCCCCCAAAATAATTTTGCCGGTCATCGCAGCGTCTGATGACGGCACATAGCAAATTCATACATGCCGCCTTTTTGTTAAAGATCCAACTTCAACCATCCTTTTTTTAATTGACTCCGGTTCTGACGTATCTGTCCTTCCTTCATCTCTTTTTAAAAAATCCAATATAAAACCTGAGCAAATGATATCGGCAGCAAACGGTTCAACCATTCAAGTTTATGGAACTCGACTCATGCCAATAAGTTTGGGTTTTCGTCGTATCTTCAATCACCCATTCCTCATAGTGTCAGTAACAAAACCCAATATCGGAGCGGATTTCCTTAGGAAAACAGGATTAATAATCGACATAAAAAAATCAAAATTAATAGACCCTGTTACCAAAATAAGCATTCATGGTACTATATGCAAAGAAAAAATAACAAGTACTTAATTCTTTGCAGTCGAACACAAGTACGCACAAATCCTAAAAGATTTTCCCATTTTAATGCAGATACCAAACTTTAACTTTCCTGTAAATCACGCAGTAGTACACCATATTTTGACAAAAGGCCCACTTCCGCATTCACGACCTAGGCGTCTAAATGCCACCAAACTTAAAGCAGCCAAAGAGGAATTTGAATATATGACGCAACTTGGTATTTGTCGACCATCCTGTTCACCTTGTGCATCTCCACTTCATATGGCCACTAAACGTGAATCCAATGATTGGAGACCCTGCGGTGATTACAGGAGAGGTAATGCTATAACCATACCCGATAGATATCCATTACCTCATATTCATGACTTCGTTACAAATCTATACGGCTGTTGCGTTTTCACCAAAATAGATTTAGTTCGTGCATACCACAATATTCCGATAGCACAAGAAGACATACCAAAAACCGCTGTAACTACACCATTTGGACTCTTTGAGTTCACACGCATGCCATTTGGTCTGAGAAACGCAGGCCAAACATTTCAAAGGTTCATGCATCAAGTTACCCACGGTTTGTCTTTTGTGTATGTCTATGTCGACGACATCTTGGTCGGCAGTAAATCGGACAAAGAACTCATTTAGAGAACTCATTTAAGAATCCTTTTTCAACGTCTCTCTGAATATGGTCTTAGAATTAAGGCATCAAAATGTATATTTGGAGTACCCACACTAACATTCCTAGGATTCGAAGTTTCAAAAGATGGAATTCAACCATCCCCAGATCGTGTTGAAGCCATACACAACCTCGCAAATCCAAAATCATTGAAAGACGTTCAACGGTTTGTGGGAATGTTGAATTATTTCCATCGTTTCATACCTCATCTAGCACGAATTTTAATTCCTATTTACAAACACATAACTCAATACGGTAAACACAGCAAAACAAACAAAAACTTTACTTGGCCTTCAGATTGCGAAGAAGCATTCGTCAAAGCAAAACGAGCTCTAGCTCAAGCAACCCTTCTGAATCACCCAAAAGAGCACGCCAATCTTAGTATTACTACGGATGCTTCCAATACTGATGTTGGAGCAGTTTTACAACAACAAAATGGAGAGTTGTGGCAACCAGTAGCACTCTTCAGCAAAAAACTGACTCCAACTCAATCTCGGTATTCAGCATTCGATCGTGAAATGTTAGCGATATATTTGGCGACTAAACACTTCCAGAATTTTGTAGAAGGTCAAGAATTTTGCGTGTTTACTGACCACAAGCCATTAACCACAGTCCTAGGTACCAAAACAGAGCGGAGCCCAAGACAAGAGCGTCAACTAGATTTTATATCGCAGTACACCAGCGATATAAGATTCGTTAAAGGATCGCTCAACGTCGTGGCTGATAGTCTCTCACGTCCAAATACAGAATCAATGCAATTACTCTCGCATGGTATCGAAGAGTTAGCAAAAGAACAATTTATCCCAAAATTCATCTGTTAAAATAGAACCAATCAATATCCCAGCTTCTGACCATATCCTGTGGTGTGAAACTTCAACGAAGAGGAACCGACCTTTCGTCCCAAACACTAAACGAAAAGCAATATTTTTGGCAATCTATTCCTTGTCCCATCCAGGTGTACGCACCACCAGAAAGAAAATTACAAAAATATATTTCTGGCCATCGATGAACCAGGATATCAACACATGGACAAGGAATTGCATTACGTGCCAGAAACAAAAAATACACAGACACACAAAATCACCTTCAGAACAAATTTTTATTCCTCCAAGTCGATTCAAACACATCCACATGGATATTGTAGGTCCACTGCCTCCTTCAAATGAATTTAAATACATCCTCACGGTAATAGATAGATTCTCCCGATGGCCCGAAGCATATCCCATTCGTGACATAAGAGCTGAAACAATAGCAAAAACATATGTGCATGAACATGTTTCTCGATATGGTGTCCCGGACAAAATCACAACTGACCAGGGTTCTCAATTCGAATCCAAACTGTTCGATGAACTCACAAAGTTTTTGGGGACAACCCGTATCAGAACGACGGCTTATCATCCGCAAGCCAATGGGATGGTAGAGCGATTTCACCGTCAACTCAAAGCTTCTCTTCGGGCATCGGGAGATTCCATTAACTGGTCACAACAAGTTTGTGTTTCGGATTTACAATTCCGAAAGTGGAATTTTGGTACCTGGGGCCCTACTCTGTATTTCGTTTCGAAAGTGAAATTTTCCGAAAACGAATATTTTGTACTATCTATTTCGATAGCGGAATGAAATCTACTACTTTCGGATTTACATTTCCGAAAGTAGAAATTTGGTACTCTGTAACTCGTTTCCTAATGTCAAAAGTATTGAAAAACGAAAAATTTGTTTCTACAACTAAATCGCTAACGGAAGGATTTTAAAGTACCTGAAAATGCAAGTTTTTATGAAAATCTTTGTGGTGATAACAATTATAAGCAAGTAATTCATGTGTGCACATCCCGATTTAGCCAAAGGACAATTAATTTTGAGGAATTATTAAATCTAAATGAATTTGTGTCTTTATTTTTTGTGTTTAATGCTTTATTAAATTATTTGTGATTTGCTCTCGTATTCTCTTAACAATGTTGGAGTAGGCATCATTATGTTCTCCATGTTACTGTTCAATACTGTTTGATGATGCATCGTCGGGTATTTTAAATTTACAGGAACTCCAGTGGATCCCAAAGGAGAAGGAAATTCATCTCGTATGCAATTCAAAACATACAAGAAAGCATCCTTCGAAATGCGAAAGTTCTGAACAAAACTAAAATAATAAATGATAAGTAATGGTGATATGAACCATTGGTACCAACCGAGTTTTACCTTTTATCACCTTTTTCAATAATATTTGATTTATCCCGTATAATTTTCCGCTCAATCCGTTCTTAATTTATTTCTTCGTCCATCCGAAGTGCAATAGAATATATTTTTCTTTCTTATTATATTAAATTCTTCATTTAAAAATCACAACAATATTTTCCTCCTATTCTCGGTTTATTTATTTGACATATCTTATTAGAAATATATCGAGACTCGACAAAAAAAAATTCTTAAGTGGAAAAAGCATCTAGTAGTATTTTTTACATTCCGAAAGTGTTACAGAGTACCAATTCAAAAGCGAAACGAAAAGCAATTTCGAATAGGAATGACTTTCGAAACGAAATGCAGAGTAGGGCCCCTGGAGCTGAATGATATGATCAGACAGGAGATGTTAAGAAACTTCGACGAGGAAGGAGATCAGATCAGACCAGATGCCAGACGTCAAATAGAATAACTTCAAGCTGAAAACAAAACTACGTTCAATAAAAAACGCAAAGCTGCTCATAATTTCGAAATTGGCGACCTAGTAGCCGTTAAACGCGCGCATTTTCTAACAGGTCGTAAACTTTCTTCTCTATTTCTAGGTCCTTATGAGGTGGTAAGCAAAGAAAGAAACAATCGATACACAGTACAAAAATGCTCGCAATCTTCTGAAGGTCCTAATAAAACAACTACAAGCAGTGAATACATGAAGCCTTGGGGAAACGAAACTGATGAAGTAGTCAACGATACGTCCGAGGCGGACGATCAACAGGATGGCCGGATGTAGGATAGCAGACACCACGAAACAATCATTGCATCACTGCACTTATATGACGTCATCATCTTTTCATCATATATAATCTGCAACTAATAATGAGAAGTACCGGAACATCACACCACAGAGGTGCTATACGAAGCTGCAAAGAAGAAGATGGTCATTGCTGTTTCTGTCATTAAGCCGTTGAGGCGAAATCCGCTGCTGTATAACAATTGTACCCAGGGTTGCCGCGAGCAAATTTCAAAAAGCGTCCAAAAAAGGGGTCAAGAAGCAAAAAAGGGGTCCCACTTATATTTGTATGAAAAAATGCAATTTTTCGAAAAACTGTATCTTATTGCTGAACTTAAAATAAAATAAATATTGGGAAAAAAATAACAAAGATAAAAAAAAACATGTATGTAGAACGAGTTTTTGGAATGGAAATTCTGACTAACAAAAATACTTTGTTGATTTCATCACTGGTTGAACAAAATGGGTGTGTTTTAGGAGAAAAGTACCATGTTTTACAAGCAAAAGAAACATGAAATGAAAATAAATTGAAAAAAGGGTCCCATATTTTCAAAATGCGTCAAAATCGGAGTTTTATTGAAAAGTGGGGTCCCGGGTCCAACCGCCGAAAAAGAGTCAAAATGACGCAAAAGCGTCCCAAACGGCAACGCTGATTGTACCTACCATTGTCAATCTTCTTTTATCCTTTTTCATATAAATGAATTCTATAATCAATAGTGAAAGCAGTCTGTTACGTCCGCCTATATTATAAAAAAAAAGAAGAAAAAATGTAATCTATACATATAATAAGACTGTAGACTAAAAACTGTTTGTTCGCGCATCACGTTAGAACAACTGGACAGATTCTGATGAAACATTGACATAGTGATTGCTTATGTTCTTGGACCATATCATTTATACTTTTTATCCCGGAAAATGGCATGGTTTTAAGAAAATATTGAAAAAACTGCATATTTGAAAGGAAAATAATAATTATTCAGCCCTAACTCAATAATGGCTTATCAGATTGAAAAACAAAAAATAGGTGAATTTAGTAAATTCTCCACTGATTCATTTGAGGTATAAAACATCCTTCTGCGTTGTCCTGAAGCTGAGCAATGTTCAAAATAATTATTCAAAGCATCGCCCACAATTTTCTTTCAGCGGATACCATTGCCAGCAGTCATGCAGCAGTGGGTATCGTTGCAATAGTGTGTGTGCGCGAGTTATGTATATGCATACATACACCTACAGCAACATGAGTATACACGCACATGATCCCAGCAACATGTTACAAGCCCACCAGCAGCAACATCTCTCACCATTGGGGATCGACATAGAATGTGTACTTGATTTGCACTTCTTTTGTACTTGTCCATGAGGATCGTGGTTTGAATTAAACCAGTGCAGATGTACGCACTTGTTTTGCACTTAATGAGAGTCAACGATCGACGTAAACAAGTGCAGGTACTTTTGCACTTGAGTACATTTAGCTGTTCACTTTTGTTGTTCACGATTTTATGTTTTAGCTGTTTATTTTTTGTTATTGAAGATTTATGTTTAGCTGTTCATTTTTGTTTTCCAAGTCTTATGTTAAGCGGTTAATCCTTTTTTTTTGGATGTTATGATGAAAGATGTAAATTAGTTTTAAGTCAGTTGGAAGTAAAGCTTCAACCAATAAAGAAGTTCATTCTAAAATAATTCGGTGTGTTTAATTTTCTTAAATTTAAATAAGTTCTCATACCAAGGGAACGTAACTGGCGCAGTCGGTAAACAAAAGTTGTGATTTATTTTAAAGCGAAAATTAAGTAACTTTGAAAAATAAATAAAAAATACAACGTATTTCAGTTTGGAAGTGAAAATTAAAGTAACTTTCAAAACACATTATAGTATAAGGAGTTTTTAAATAAATAAAAATCAGTGATTCAAAGAAAACAAAAAAAAATAAAACCAAATTAACATTTAAAAGAAAAATAAAACAAAAAACAGTGACGTAAAAAAAAAATACAACACCAACAAAAATTCAACAAGAAACAGTGACTACAAAAACAAAACAACAATCATAAAAAAAGAAAAGAAAAAAAAAAGACAATAAGTGAATAAAACAATATTAAAATAAAAATAAAAATAGATGACCTATGATGAATTACTACTAAACAACGTGTGCAGCAGACGAAGTTAACAGCGTAAGTCCTTTTTGATATAATACACTATCGGCTTTCTCCTTTCCCATGTCACCTTCTCCAAAGAAAATTAATAAAAAGTGCTATAAAGTTAGTAGTTGTATTCTTAGAAATAGTCCAATTCGTAGAAATTTTAAGATCCGAAGTTCAAATTTTGAAAATATTGACAAAAGTGATTTAATAGATTTAATAGATCTGATTGGCTCGGATAACATCACAGGGCAACGTAATAATTTTGATTCCTCGAATATTAACAAACCGATCGTTATGAATAACTCCACTATGGCTTCCGATATCTTTAATTCACTGAGAATTCCAGACGCGGTTAAAGACATTCCAACCTTTGACGGCAACCCTCGTTTGCTTTACGATTTTCTAAGTAATGTAGACGAAGTG
This sequence comes from Brachyopa scutellaris, assembly GCA_949775065.1. NCBI lineage: Eukaryota > Metazoa > Arthropoda > Insecta > Diptera > Syrphidae > Brachyopa > Brachyopa scutellaris. The sequence goes on along the minus strand of OX459115.1, from coordinate 77,666,059 downwards.
CTGTGCTCTATACCGCAAATTCGGGGTACAAACTACGAAAAAATTATATTTAGAGCTATACGTAACAAAATAGTAGGACAAGCTAACGAGGTCTTAAACATGTATGGTTCGTTTGTACAATGGAAAGAAATAAAACAAAATCTTATAATTCACTACTCTGATAAGCGTAATGAAACAAGTCTTATCAGAGATTTACATCAATTAAGGCAGAACAATGATACTGTTGAGAAATATTACTCCAAAGTCATTGAAATTCTGTCAACCCTCACTAATTATATAAGGGTTCACGAAGTAGAAGTAACTGTTATTGAAGCCAAGCAACAGCTTTATAATAATATGTGTCTTAATACGTTCTTGTCAGGACTCAAAGAACCTCTCGGGTCAACAATCAGAGCAATGAGGCCTAACAATTTAACAGACGCCTTTAACTTCTGCCTAGAGGAACAAAACTCACATTACTTTAAAAATATCCAATACTTAGACGGTGGTTTTTCACTAAGAAGAAATCAACCTAGAGCAAATTTTAACTCTCAGCAAACCTCCAGGTCCTTTGGACAGTTCCATCAAACTCCCAGGCAAATCCGTCCGTCTGAACCATCTTTCATGCCTAATAACCAATACCAACAACCTTATAACCAGCAATCTTTTGGGCAAATACCAGCTAACCCACACCCAATAAATTTCAATCAAACTTTTGGGCAAATACCAGCAAACACACACCCAATAAATTTCAATCAAAATCAATGTAATAGTTCCAGGTTACGGCGACTTCCACCTACCCAGCCGATGGATGTTTCTAGTGGTACTACAAATAGAAGCAATTTTTCTCACAGAAACAACGTTTCTCAAAACCAGCGACAAGGTCAATTATTCAATGTTGAGAATTATTGTAAAAATTGTAGTCTCTCAAGTAATGATTCTGGTGCTAATCTTCGGAATCAACACAATCGCTCCGCTCCAAATTATTGTCCAAATTTGGATATTCCATCTTCCTCTAATGGTTTTATCGAATGTGAAGTGGATGATACAAATTTTCATTCACAAGCCTCAGGAGGCCAATCGGATACATAGATATTAATAATAATAACCATAGCACAAACCATTTGCCTTACATTATTATCAATAGTATAGATAACAGAAAAATGAAATTTTTGATTGACACAGGAAGCAATAAATCGTTTTTAAGCCCAGAGGTAGCTCAAACTTTGCAATCCATTTCTATTGAACCTGTAGAAATCAAAACAATTTTTAACACCCACGCTTTAGATAAGAAAGTAGTCCTAAATAATCTACCAGAACTCAAAATCAAAAAACCTATATCCTTTTTGGTATTTGAATTTCACAAATATTTTGATGGCTTGCTAGGCACAGATATTTTGAAGAAACTGGGTATGAAAATTGATTTTAGAAAATCTTTGTTGCAAAGCGATGACGTTAAAATCCCATTATTATATAAACCTAATGTAGTATCCGAGCGGTACACAGTTCCAAGTAGAACTAAGATGGTTTGTCACCTCCCCGTTGACATAGAAACTGGTAGTATATACATTAAGCCAACTTTTATCCAAAGAAATCTATTTATTTCTGAAGGAATATATGAAGCAAAGAATTGGTTTTCTTACATAGAAGTAGTAAACACATTAGATTGTTCGCAAAGCTTTATAGTAGAGCAACCAATCAAAGCCACTTTATTCCAAAAGTCATATTTTGAAACTCATAATTTTAATATTAATAGCGTCGAAAACTTAGTAGACAAAGAAGTGTGTAATTTCATACGAACAGAGCACTTAAATAGAGAAGAAGAAAAACATATTAGAAAACTTTGTTCAAAATTTAAGGGTATTTTTTTTCAAGAAGGACAGAACTTAACGTTCACAAACCAAATAAAACACCAAATAAAAATCAAGGATGACATACCGATATATTCTAAGTCTTATCGTTATCCGTACGTACACAAAACCGAAATTCAAAAACAAATTGCAGATAACTCAACGAGAAAACGATTGGTGATGTGTACCCTATTCCAAATATTAATGAGATTCACGATAAACTTGGGAAGTGTATGTACTTTAGTACACTAGATCTCGCCTCTGGATTCCATCAAATAGAGATCAGTTCCAAGGACATCGAAAAGACAGCTTACTGCGTAGACAACGGGCATTATGAATTTGTCCGCATGCCTTTTGGTCTCAAAAACGCGCCATCGACATTTCAGCGTGTTATGGATAACGTGCTAAGAGATCTTATAGGTAAAGTTTGTTTGGTCTACATGGACGACATCATAGTGTACTCTACCTCGCTTCAAGAACACATTGAAAACCTTAGTAAAGTGTTTGAAAAGCTAAGAGATGCTAATCTTAAAATACAGATTGAAAAATCTGAATTCCTTCGAAAAGAAGTGTCATTCTTGGGACATATTATAACTTCTGAAGGAATAAAGGCTAATCCGGACAAGATAAGTGCCATTAAAAATTTTCCAATACCCAGAACGACAAAACAAATAAAATCATTTCTAGGACTTCTGGGTTATTATAGGAAATTCATTAAGGATTTTGCCAATCTTACAAAGCCCTTGACTGAATGCCTTCGGAAAGGTAGAGCAATAAAATTTGACTCAAGATACATCAATTGTTTTGAAATATGTAAGTCCCTTCTTTGTAATGACCCTTTGCTTCAATATCCAGATTTTACAAAGCCTTTCAACCTTACTACCGATGCTAGTAACGTTGCAATAGGTGCTATACTATTACAAGGCCCCATAGGATCGGATAAACCAATTTGCTATGCAAGTCGGACCTTATCTGTATCAGAGCAGAACTATAGTACCATCGAGAAGGAGCTGTTAGCTATTGTTTGGGGCTCAAAATATTTCCGCCCTTATCTTTTTGGTAGAAGATTCCAAATAATAACTGACCACAAACCATTGACATGGCTTTTTTCACTCAAAGAGCCAAATTCTAAGCTAGTGCGATGGCGTCTGAAACTAGAAGAATATGACTATTATGTTACCTACAAAAAAGGGAAGCTTAATTCAAATGCCGATGCCCTATCCCGTGTTGAGGTTAACGTAAACGACATTATTCAATCTGATCAACAACGTTCTGATTACTTAGATTTTGAATCTATGGCTAACAATGTAGATGACACCGAACAATTATCTACAGTCCATTCAGCTCAAGAAAATTTGGACGATGGTATACCGATAACAGAACGCTCCATTAATGAATTCTCAAATCAAATTATCCTTAAGAAAAATATAACAAAAACTAAGATCTTTGTTAAATTCAAAATTTTATTTAAAAGAAAAAAGAGATATATCATCGAGCATAAAGACATTAGCAATGAAAACGTTATAATATCTATTTTTAAAAATTATTTGAATTCAAAAAGAGTTACAGCTATTTTAGCAGATGATGACACATTCAAAACCGTTCAGTCGGTATTTTCTAAATATTTTAACAATCGTTGCCTTAAACTAGTTAGATCTAACACTTTGTTAAAGGACGTTACCGAAAAAGATGAACAGGAAAAACTAATTCGCGAATACCATTCAAACTCTAACCATAGAGGTATAACAGAAAGCTTATGTCACATCCAAAGACACTCCTATTTTCCGAATATGCGATACACAATCACAAAGATTATTAATAATTGTGAAGTATGCAATATTAATAAATACGAACGAAATAGGGAGAAATTAAAATACGAAATAACGGAAACACCATCAAAACCCCTACAAATTCTACATATAGACATATATTCGATTCATAAGCAAAATTTTTTAACGATTATTGACAAGTTTAGTAAGTTTTCTTCGGTATACTTGCTTACTGCTAGAAATAGTATTAATCTCATTAGATCACTAAAAAACTTCTTTTCCCATCACGGAGTCCCAAAAAAAGTAATTACAGATAATGGCAGTGAATTTGTGTCAACACTATTCAAAGACTTTTTAGATATTTATAATATTCAGCTTCATACTACCTGCGCAAAAAGCTCAACAGGAAATTCACCTATAGAAAGGTTTCATTCCACCTTGACAGAGCTTATTCGAATAATAAAATATCAAAGTAAAGACAAGCCTATAAGTGAAATCGTAGATGAAGCCGTATTAACTTATAATAACTCAGTTCATTCTACCACAAAACTTACTCCATTTGAACTTATAACTGGCCATATTACCACAATGAAACCATTTCCTACTAACATAGATTCGTAAACTGGTCAAGAATACTTACTTAAACATGTGAAAGACTATGAAAATCTGAGAAACATTATATATAAGAAAAGTCTAGGGGTTAAGGAAAATGTAATAAATAAATTAAATGAAAAACGTGTGCATCCACCAAATTTTGTACCAAATCAAGTCATTTACGAATCAGATGATAGAAGAAATAAGTTACCTCCTAGATTCATTAATCATAATGTTATCAAAAATAATAAAATAACAGTAGATACAAATAAACGTAAAGTACACAAACAAAAAATTAAGAAAAAACGTGAATTCAAGGAATCATAGCGCGAGGTATTCATAACGAACTGTATAACTCTATTTACAACAAGACTTGAAACAAATCCAGCCTTATATCTAGGAATATATATTACCAAAAATTTTGTTGCTTAAGTTTTATAAAGAAAAATGCCTTTTGTTAAAAAAAAAAAAAAAAAAAAAAAAAAAAATTATAAATTAGAACTACTCTGTATATACATACATATGTATGCACAAAAAAAAAAAAAAAAAAAAAACATTCCAATCCCACCCTAAAGTCGATAATGTACAAAAAAAAAAAAGAGGACAAATTGGACGAAATGCAATAACTTAGTCGAATCATCAAAACTATATTCACCTGCATTTATCCAATACATCGAGACGAATTCAACTTTACCATTAACAACACCATACACCTAGAATATTATGTTGAACTTTTACTCTTCACCTCGCTAAAGTTCACACTTAGGTGGGAGGAGTTATGTATATGCATACATACACCTACAGCAACATGAGTATACACGCACATGATCCCAAATCAAAACCAGCAACATGTTACAAGCCCACCAGCAGCAACATCTCTCACCATTGGAGATCGACATAGAATGTGTACTTGATTTGCACTTCTTTTGTACTTGTCCATGAGGATCGTGGTTTGAATTAAACCAGTGCAGATGTACGCACTTGTTTTGCACTTAATGAGAGTCAACGATCGACGTAAACAAGTCCAGGTACTTTTGCACTTGAGTACATTTAGCTGTTCACTTTTGTTGTTCACGATTTTATGTTTTAGCTGTTTATTTTTTGTTATTGAAGATTTATGTTTAGCTGTTCATTTTTGTTTTCCAAGTCTTATGTTAAGCGGTTAATCCTTTTTTTTTGGATGTTATGATGAAAGATGTAAATTAGTTTTAAGTCAGTTGGAAGTAAAGCTTCAACCAATAAAGAAGTTAATTTTAAAATAATTCGGTGTGTTTAATTTTCTTAAATTTAAATAAGTTCTCATACCAAGAGAACGTAACTCGCGCTTTGACGTGATCATTTGTTTTGCACTTTAATGTGCTACAATCATCGTAAGCATTTGCGGCCCTCATACTCAACCAATTTTAACAAATGAGGTGTCAAAAGAAAGATGAAAAGATAGAGCAGTGAACTGCATTTTCAGTTTTTAAATATTTTTAGCAAATTTAAACAAAAAATACCGAAAACTATCCAAAATTAGCACCTGTTGTTTTAAGAGTTAATTTTGGTTCATACCATACATCGCACTAATAATGCAATACTGTCGGTACTCAAAATATGACTTCTTTCTGAACCATCGAAAAACTGAGTATTTATTTCCTGTAATACATTATAAAAAAAATAATAGCTTACAAGGATTATTAATAAATATTTTGTTTCTTGCACTATTCCAACGACAGCTTATTGACGCGTAGGGAAGTGAATTTTACGTTTGAATATGGTGATACATATACAGCATTTGTTGTTCATTAGTACGAAGACAAGGTAATATTGCCCTTGGCTGTGGCGTTGTCAGTAGTTACGATAGTTCTCACGTACTGGCATCTTTTAATGGTCAAAGTCAATCAACCGGGTTATGGACGAAAACATAACAACGAGCTATCTGGTCGAATTTTTAGATTCTTTATCTGCTCCAGGGATTCCATCACATAAATTAAAACTAAAAGTGGGTGTACTTATTGTTCTTCTAAAAAATTTATTTGAGCCCACCTAAGTTATGTAACGGCACCCGATTTAGAGTTACATCTCTGCAATGAAATCTGCTGGAAGCGGAAGTGTTGACGGGCTATGGTGCCGGCGAACACGTATTTATTTATCCCTCGAATTCCGACCATACCTAACATTTTTCGTTCCAGTTTAAGCGTGTACACTTTCGCATCAGCGTCTGCTTTGTGGTGACGATAAATAAGGCGCAGGGACAAACACTGTGTACCGCGAGCATGGACCTCACCACCGGCTGCTGCTCACACGGTCAATTATACGTGACTCTTTCCTATGTCAGCGAAAGTAAAAATGTATTTGTTTATGCACCAGGCAACGCAACCTCAAACTTTGTAAAACAAATATTTCCATAATAAAATATAGCAATTATCAATTATTTATAGTAGATGATGTTTTATAACATTTTAGAGCATGTTGGTTTTTGAGAACTATGGAATCTGCACTTAGGGGCTGAAACACATTGAAACGACATTGATAAAATGAAATTATTCAAAAATGTTTATTACAAAATTTTCTGGACTTGCACAAATACTTTGATGTTTCTTCGCTCCCACTGAATGCGAAGCAAGGCGGGCACGGGTTCAGGTAGTTCATTAATAAAATTGTTTGTTATTGTGGATACTTTAGCATAGGCCCGCAGAATAATTTGTGATCCTACCAGTCTATTAAAGCTTCCGATTTACTGGTATAATTAGAAAGTCAAAGAACATATTTTCTTAACACTTCAGCTTTAGAGAATCATTTAGAATTTCTGAAAATTCATATAAATCGCTCTTGAGGAAATAGGTTTTGCAAATTAGTAAAAAGTTGCAGGCGGGCGAAGCGAGGCGAGCATGGGTCAGCTAGTTACAAATAAAATTGCAAAATAAAATAAACTCTAGGCAAACGTTTATTAAACATCTGGTGTCTGTCATTTTTGTCTTCTTTTGTTTCACCTTCTTTATCTGTGAAATCCATTTAGTGGGGTCAACAGATGGGATATTTCTGTTCCTAACCCGAGGACAGAACCTTATTCCATCTGGGGACAGAACCAGAAGGACAGAAGTTTCTTCTGTTATATAACGAACAATAAGAAAGAAAGTCCTAATATATATATTATATAGGCAGTTTAGTAAAGTTTATTTTGAAGAATAAATAATCTTGAGAACTTATCTAAGTGTTAAACAATTATAAGTGTAAAAGAAAGTCCTAAGACAAGTCTAGGAAGCTTATTGAAAAATTGAAATAAAGTCAGTGTAATTTGTACGGTGAGTGAATTTAGTTTTTTTTTTTTGTAGTGTTTTTTATATAGGATATATTTTTTGTTTTATACAGTGTTCGTAGGCGGCCACAAATTAGATTTCTAATTGGAGAGTGGCCGCCACATCTTTAAGTGTAGGATTTGTCTCAAATCGAAGTTATTACATACGTGTACATGCGACATACATATGGGTAGCGAATCACCTGTAGAAAGCAACCACCAACATAAGCCCACGAACTACGGTGAAGGTGACTTCAAAGTCAACCACGTGCATATGCATATACCGATCCATAGATATACATATACAATTACATACACCTACATATAAATAGCCGTAATATAATATAAAACAATTTTTTTTGAAAAGAGATGATAAGATTTAAATCAAATTACATATAAAAATAAATATTGTGAAGAATAAGATAACTTGCCCCTAAAAGAGGGCAATTCTTTTAAAGAAACCATGAGTGATTTAGTTTAATATAAAAAAGCTTAAAGCGATTTGTATAACATTTGACAGACTGCCGTGTACGAAAATTATATAATTTCAATTACTAAATGATGTTTCACAGAAATAATCCACTATATTATGATTTCATATCACTTTATGTAAATTACCCATTGAATAAATTACCGAAATTAATTCTTTTCACAACAAATAACAAAAAATCGATTTGGTTGAATGCCGAATACTTTGACAGTTCACACTTAACAGCTGATCGAAATCATACACATATGACCGAAATCACACACACCAACTTGGAGGTAAGTCAGCTGGGTTCAGCTGGCTGGGAATCGTTTTAATGAACGACTGGCTAGCTACGTTTCAAAAAAACACGCCTTATGTTAAATTTGAGGTTATGGTTTGTAAGCACATTGTAGTTCGTAGAATTAAGTGTTACTTGATGAACACAGAATGTAGTCACAGTCACACGGTGTTGAGACAAAGATGGCGTTGGCAACGATATATAGGAATGCGTAAAGAAAAGATAGAAAGAGAAATAAAGTGGGGAAGGCATTCTGTTTTATAAGTGTAAAACGTAGAACATCGATGGCTGTGAATTCATTAAAAATATTTTACGGATTCCGATTACTTATTTGCTTACCAAATCCACAATGGGAAAAAGGACCAATAAAGACAACCCCTCGACATCAGAAGTGGGACCGTGCTCTAATCCTGGAATTTCGCAAGATCAATTGCGCATTCTCTTGGAGTCGCAAAATCAAAATATGATGGAATTGATTCAAGCATTGAGCACTCCAAAATCTACGTCTCAGAATGTTTCGTTGTCTAAATTCAATCCAGAAGGTTCGGCTGCTGATCCTTCATCATGGTGCTCAACAGTCGACATGTGCATGACAGAAAATCCTTTGTCAGGCAGCACGCTTATTATTGCTCTTAGTAAGGCCTTAGAAGGGAGCGCATCACCATGGTTGTCGCAGGTATGTTTTCCCGGCATCACATGGCCACAATTTCGAGATCTTTTTATTGCTCGTTTTGATGGCACAGAAACTCCAGCTGCAACTCTAATAAATATGAGCAATAGCCGTCCAAAAGAAGGAGAATGTCTATCTTCTTATGGGAGTCGATTGATGACATCTTTGATGTCAAGGTGGAAAGAAATGAGCATTGAGGAAGTGGCAGTGTCAATTGTGTTGGCTCATACAGCCCAGTTTGATAATCGTTTGCAGCGATTAGCATTTACTACAAATATTAAAAGTAGGACGCAGCTTCAAAACGAATTAAAAGCCTTTTCATATGTGAAGAGGAAGGCTTCATCTTTATCGGAGGATTCTTCGATAGTAGACATAAAACGGCCAAAGTTATCATCTTACTTACTTAGTTGGCGCCACAGTTCGAGGTGAACCTGGGCCTGCTTCTCGCAACCATTTGTGTGTGCGTGTTATATTTTTGCACGAATGGAAGGGACCTACAGTTTTTTGCCGACTCCGAACGGCGAGTTGAGAAGCTCAATCGTGACAAATGATACTCTTTGATGCTTGTCAGACATTCGAAAGAGGTGGGCACTGTGAAAAACTTTTAGGTGTTTGCGGCGGGATTCGAACCCAAGACCGCTGGCACAGTAGTCCGACGCACTAACCACTTGCGCTACGGTGCCCACCCAAAGTTATCATCGTCTAGAATTAAATGTCATTTTTGTGGAAAATTGGGTCATAAAATGATAGACTGTCGTTCGAGAAAAGAAAAAGCGAAGGTACCAGCTGGCATTTATCAACACAATCATAAGACGTCGACTACGCAAGGGAGGCCTTTGACCTGCTTCAAGTACGGAACAGTTGGCCACATTGCATCGAAATGTCCTTCAGCCAGCGGCAGCAGCTCATCCTTTTCCGGCATCAAGAGAGGCAATAACAGTGAGGAAAAGCGAATTGACTTGTATACAGTTGCGGCACCATCAGGCGTGTTAGCACGGTCTGGTGAGTCGTTTTCATTTTGTTTTGATTCTGGCGCCGAGTGTTCTCTCGTGAAAGAGATAATAGCTGCTAAATTCTCGGGTAAAAGAATAAATAATGTAGTTGTTTTGAAAGGTATCGGTAATTTTTCTGTACATAGTACGTTACAAATACTGTCCGAAGTTACGATTAGCGATTGTACCATAGAAATTTTATTTCATGTAGTATCAAATGATTATTTAAAACATGATGTGATGATTGGCCGTGAAATTCTTAGCCAAGATTTTGATGTAAACATAACGTTGAGTAGTTTCAATAATTTAAGAACTAAAATAGTGAATGCCTGTTGTGAAACTGACGATGTAGATTTGAACAATATCGATACTGATATCGTTGGTAATGAAAAGCTACGTTTATTGTCAATTTTAGCAGAATTTTCAAAATCGTTTATCAGAGGTAAACCGCGTACTCATGTTATAACTGGAAAACTTGAAATACGACTAATCGATGCAATTAAGACGGTGCAAAGGAGACCTTATCGGCTTAGCCCTGATGAAAGGCAAATGGTTAGAAATAGAATCAATGAATCGATTAGATCCAACATTATTCGTCCTAGCTGTTCTCCTTTTGCTAGTCCTATCTTGATTGTTAAAAAAGAAAGATGGTTCCGATCGTCTATGTGTCGATTATCGGGAGTTGAATTACAATACAGTTCCAGATAGATTCCCGTTGCCTTTTATTTCTGATCAGATAGCTAGACTTGGTGGGTCAAAGTACTTTTCTAGCTTGGATATGGAAAGTGGGTTTCATCAAATCCCAGTCCATTCAGACTCTATTGAGAGTACTTGAGTATGCCGTTTGGGTTAAGAAACGCACCATCTGTTTTCCAACGTGCAGTCATGAACGCCTACAGAGCCTACAGAGAACGCATATCCCGATCTCTTGCTACGAGTCCTACCGCAGCAACAGCTAGTACAGAAGACCAGTGGCAACACTGCCAGCAAGCCATCATAAGTGCCGCGAATGATGTGCTGGGTTTCACACGACCACCACCACGAAACCCCTGGTTTGATGAAGAGTGCAGACTAGCTAACGCGGAAAAACAACAAGCGTATAAAGCGGCGCTGCAAAGAAGGACTAGATCTGCTCGCATGCTCTACGAGCAAAAGAGACGGGAAGAACATCGGCTTCTTAGAAGGAAAAAGAAAGAGCACGAGAAGCGTGCGCTCGAGGATATTGAGAGATGCTACTCCAGGAACAATGTACGGAAGTTTTACCAGAGGGTAAAAAGAATGTGCCAGCAAAACAAATCCCGTACAGAAACCTGTAGAGACGCGGATGGAAACATCGTAGTAGAAACACAGTCGGTGCTGAGAATTTGGAAAGACTACTTCTGCAGACTGTACAATGGCGATGACGACCAAAATTCCGCTGTCAGGCAGAATGAACCATTCAACTTAGATGATGATAGCCAAAACTCCCATCCACCTGATCAAAACGAAGTGCGGATAGCAATATCCAAGCTTAAGTCCAACAAGGCTGCTGGACCTGACGGTTTACCCGCAGAGTTATTTAAAGCAGCTGGAGATGACTTGGTAGTGAGCATACACCAACTCATCTCTAAGATTTGGTCAGATGAAAGTATGCCAGATGAATGGAATCTCAGCATCGTTTGCCCGGTTCATAAGAAAGGCGACCCTCTCAACTGCTCCAATTACAGAGGCATCAGTCTCCTGAACATCGCCTACAAGATCATATCTGCCATATTGTGTGAACGCTTGAAGCCTTTCGTCAACAACCTGATTGGCCCCTATCAGTGCGGTTTCAGGCCAGGAAAGTCCACCATAGACCAAATTTTCACACTCAGGCAGATCCTGGAAAAAACCCAAGAAGTCCAAATCGATACCCACCACCTGTTCATCGATTTCAAGGCCGCCTATGACAGCATCTGGAGGGATGAACTGTATAGAGCCATGTCTAGTTTTGACATCCCTGCCAAACTCATCCGTCTGTGCAGGATGACGATGGAGAAAGCTCGCTGCTCCATCAAGGTCGGTAATGACCTCACCGAGACCTTCGATGTCAAAAAAGGATTCAGACAAGGTGATGCGCTGTCATGCGACTTCTTCAACATCATACTTGAAAGAATTGTTCGAAACTCACAAGCCAACACACAAGGAACGATCTTTCAAAAGTCCGTTCAACTACTTGCATACGCCGACGATATTGACATCATTGGTAGAACACAGCGAGCTGTCACCGGCGCGTTTGCGAGTATAGAAATGGAAGCGGCCAAAATGGGTTTAGCGGTAAACGAGGGCAAAACTAAGTATATGCTGTCAACAAAAAGGGACAACCAACATCGACGAATTGGACAGAACGTCACAATAGACAGCTACAACTTTGAGGTAGTAAATGACTTTGTCTACCTCGGCTCTGCCATAACATCAAAAAATGACATCTCGTCGGAAATCAAACGAAGGATTACTCTTGCCAACCGCTGTTTCTTTGGGCTAAGAAGGCAACTGAGCAGTAAAGTCCTTTCCCGATCGACTAAGGAGACTCTCTATAAGACCCTTATCATCCCAGTCTTGCTATATGGAGCTGAAGCATGGACTTTATCGAATGCGGATGAAGATCTCCTTGGTCGCTTTGAGAGAAAAATCCTTCGTAGGATATTCGGTCCCGTTTGCGTTGACGGGTCTTGGAGGAGAAGATTCAACGACGAACTGTACGAGCTGTACAGCGACATCAGCCTGGTCAAAAAACTGCACATTGGGCGTTTAAGATGGCTAGGACATGTAGAGCGCATGGACATCAGCGCTCCGGCTCGGAGAATATTCAACTCTAACCCGGAAGGTCAGCGCAGCAGAGGACGACCTCGCCTAAGGTGGCGCGACCAAGTAGAACAAGACCTCAACCAACTTGGAGTGCGCAACTGGAAGCGGTTAGCTAAGGACCGGGCTAACTGGAAGAGGTTGTTGGTTGAGGCCTTGGTCCACCCCGGACTGTAGCGCCACCTAAGTAAGTAAGTAAGTCATGAACGCCTTAGGAGAACTGGCCTATTCTTTTGTTATTGTCTACATGGACGATATAATGATAATTGCTCGTACAGTCGATGAAGCGTTGGAAAGCCTACAAATCGTTTTGGACATCCTTACAAAAGCTGGATTCTCCTTCAATGTTTCTAAATGTTCCTTTCTTAAAACTACGGTTCAATATCTAGGATATGAGGTTTGTGCTGGCGAAGTTCGGCCTAACACTCGCAAAATTCGGACACTGACTGCTTTACCGCCTCCGTTAACTGTCACAGAATTAAGAAAATTTATTGGCCTCGCTTCATATTTCCGAAAATTTGTGCCAAAATTCTCACAAATAATGAAACCTCTATATTTTCTAACTTCTAGTAAAAAGAATTTAGAATGGAAGGCAGAACATGAAGATATTCGCCAGAAAATAATTTCCATACTAACTAATGAACCAGTTTTAATGATTTTCGATCCGGAACATCCGATAGAGTTGCATATTGATCCTAGCTCCATAGGTTATGGTGCAATTTTGCTGCAAAAAGTTGATAATAAACCCCGCGTAGTTGAATATTATAGTCAAAGAACTTCTCCAGCTGAATCGAAATACCATTCTTATGAACTAGAAACATTGGCAGTGGTTAATGCAATTAAACATTTCCGTCATTATTTACAAGGTCAAGATTTTCTTGTCGTAACAGATTGTAACTCTTTAAAAGCTTCTCGTAATAAAGTCAATTTGACTCCTAATGCAAAACGTTGGTGGTCCTTTTTACAGTCTTTTAGTTTTGATGTTCAATACAGAGAAGGAAAACGAATGGCTCATGTAGATTTCTTTTCGCGAAATCCTCTACCGTTGGAATCTTCTACGCCAAAAGCTAAAGTAGAAGAGAAGCATGTTAACCTTGCCGAAATATCGGAAATTTCTTCAGTAGTTTCAAAATTTTCAAATAAAGAACTCGTGGATGATTAACAAAAACATACGAATTAAAGAAGGGGACTCTATCGGAAGATACAGAGAAGAGGTAAGACACGATGTCTACCTATTGTTCCTCGTTCTTTTAGATGGTCGGTGATAAATCATATCCATGAGTCAATTATGCACTTAGGATGCGAGAAAACACGTGATAAAGTTTACGAGTGTTACTGGTTCCAGGAATGACAAAATACGTTCGTAAATTTGTTGATAATTGTATAACTTGTAAATTGTCAAAATCAAGTTCCGGTAAAGTTTAAGCCGAACTTCATCCCATTCCTAAGATCAGCATACCTTGGCACACTGTTCACATTGATCTAACTGGTAAGCTGAGCGGTAAAAGCGATTTAAAAGAATATGTCATCGTGATGATTGATGCTTTCACTAAATATGTTCTTTTGTATTATACTCTTTACATTGATACCAATAGTTGCTTTAAAGCACTGAAAACTGCTATAGCTTTATTTGGTGCACCAACACGTATAATTGCTGATCAAGGTAGATGTTTTTCTAGTAAAGATTTCCGGAACAGAATCCTCACAAAAGATAAATCTACATCTCATAGCTACGGGTTCTAGTCGAGCTAATGGTCAAGTAGAACGTGTAATGAGTACACTCAAAAATATGTTGACCGCGGTTGAAACTAGTCAACGTTCTTAGCAAGATGCTCTAGGAGATTTGCAATTGGCGATGAATTGCACGGTCAATCGAGTTACTCAGGCTAGTCCTTTGGAATTATTGATTGGTAGCTAGACCATTAGGACTAATGTTAGCCGAGGACAATGAAATTGAAATTGATATTTCTGAGGTTATGGATTGTGCTCCACAAAATATACAAACTAATGCTTCTTTTGATAAACTTAGATTTCATAAAAATAAAGCTAAGATAGTTAAATTCAAACTTGGTGATCATGTTTTGCTTGAAAATGAGGAACGAAATCAAACCAAGCTTGATTCTAAGTTTAGGGGTCCATTTGTAATAGCAGAGGTACTTGAAGGCGACAGATATACTTTGAAATCTTTGGTGAATAAAAGAACCTTCAAATACGCGCATGAACATTTAAAAATAATGCCTGAAAGTTACATTCCCAACGAACTGGATGTTTGTGATGAAGATAGTACTGAAGAGATACTGACGGCTGAACACTAATGACCAAAGAGTCGCACTCGCACCACAGGCATCAGGTTGTAATCGCAAGTGCAAACCTAGTGGTTTGATCATGGTGCGACGGGCAGCTGGTGATGTGGCGGGGGCTTGAGTTTTAGTGAAGACTATGATGTATGTACATAGTACTAGAGCACTAGAGGATAGCTATGGTGCATGGTATCGTTGCATACGGCAGCAAGAGTCATGTAATGTGATAGTCATAAAGTTGCGATCGACTGAAGTGTTGATCGAGAAAATAATGTTGGGAATCGTGAACTGAAAGCAATTATGAAAATTAAATGTAATAATTGAACAATACTTACAAGCCCTCTGCTGTTTGATTGGATCTTTGAATCTTAAGAATACACCAAGCAATTATAATCATTTTTGTATTAGAATTAAAGAAATTAAGTTGGATAAACTGATGTTTGTATTACTTTATAACACTTAATGTTTTCTAGATACACCCGAGGGCGTGTGATGGTCAGAATGGCCGTTTCGGAATGTCAAATAATTTTAAGATAGTTTTAAGTTAATTTTATAACGTTAATGAAATAATAAAATAAGATAATACAAAAATGACGTTTATAGCCGTGTTTTTTTGAAACGTAGCTAGCCTGTAGTTGCTAGCAAAGTCAAATTTCACACGTAAAACAAATACAACAACCAGCTGGCTACAACTCTTGATTTTATCCGCAGCCAAAAACAGCTGGCTAGGAATGTTGCGATATCTCATGGCAAGGTGGCGCTTAAAGCGATTTGTAGAACATTTGACAGACTGCCGTGTACGAAAATTATATAATTTCAATTACTAAATGATGTTTCACAGAAATAATCCACTATATAATGATTTCATATCACTTTATGTAAATTACCCATTGAATAAATTACCGAAATTAATTCTTTTCACAACAAATAACAAAAAATCGATTTGGTTGAATGCCGAATACTTTGACAGTTCACACTTAACAGCTGATCGAATTCATACACATATGACCGAAATCACACACACCAACTTGGAGGTAAGTCAGCTGGGTTCAGCTGGCTGGGAATCGTTTTAATGAACGACTGGCTAGCTACGTTTCAAAAAAACACGCCTTATGTTAAATTTGAGGTTATGGTTTGTAAGCACATTGTAGTTCGTAGAATTAAGTGTTACTTGATGAACACAGAATGTAGTCACAGTCACACGGTGTTGAGACAAAGATGGCGTTGGCAACGATATATAGGAATGCGTGAAGAAAAGATAGAAAGAGAAATAAAGTGGGGAAGGCATTCTGTTTTATAAATGTAAAACGTAGAACATCGGTGGCTGTGAATTCATTAAAAAATTTTACGGATTCCGATTACTTATTTGCTTACCAAATCCACCATGGGAAAAAGGACCAATAAAGATAACCCCTCGACATATACATATATATATATTTTTTCTCTCAGATAAATAGAATTAATTTTTTTTTTATTTATTAAATCATTTTTCTCTTGTATTTTTCCTGAAAGAATTAATTATTATATTATTCAACTATTATAACTTTTTTCATATTTTTATTAAGACTAAATTCATTGTTGTAAACAACTGAGTCAAAATTTAAACTAGACATGGAGGAAGCACAATTTCGCGCCATACTTTCTTTTGCAGTCCAAACTGCAATCGAATTCCCTTCCGGAATTTGACGGTGACCAATCAAAGTACGTTTCTTGGCGACAAGCCGTCTTTGCTGCCCATAAACTTTTTGAAGGTCACGAAGGAAGCTCAAAGTACTATCAGGCTGTAGCAATAATACGGAATAAAATAATAGGAAGTGGCGATTCTGTGCTATATTCTTTTAACACCGTTCTGAATTTTAAAGCTATAATTGCTCGCCTAGATTTTACCTATGCTGACAAAAGACCAGTTTACCTCATTGAGCAGGAAATGTCAACTCTTAAGCAGGGAAGGATGTCCATCGGCGAATTTTATGACGAAGTTGAACGAAAATTAACACTAATTATAAACAAAACCTTAATGACACATGATGGTAACACTGAATTAATCGCTTCACTCAGTCAAAAGTATAGGCAGGACGCACTAAGGACGTTTATTTCCGGTCTAAGGAGGCCAATGAGTGATGTCTTATTTTCCTCGCGACCTGTAGATATGCCTAGTGCACTAGCACTTGCTGAAGAATGAGAGGCAAACCAAATGCGCTACATGTTCGCAAACTCCTTGCAATCAAAATGAGCGGTTTAATTACCCAAGGCATGAATCAAATTACAATTACGATCCATATAACTCTCCTCATTATAAGCGTGCTCCTCAAAACCCGTTGCCAAAACCGATACCAATGGAATTAGATCCTTCAACGTCGCGTTATAAACTCCATAGGCCAAATCCAGTACAGTATTTGAATAACCCCGTTGAACGACAGAATAATAATTTCGATAACAAAACCCACCAAAATAGTACGGCGCACATGACCATGCCTACGAAAAAACCAGGTGCAGGACAAACTGATCTTAGTTCCCGAGACAGACCACCAAAGAGACATTACAAACCTATTAGACAACCGCAACCAAAGGTGCAGCGGATAAATAACTTGGTTCAGCGACCACCGGTACAACAAAACATCTCCCATTATGAAGACCAGTACGACCACGAGAAATATTGTTACGACGAATATAATGACTACTACGAATACTATGACAATTATAACGAAAGCCCAGAAGTACACGATGAGATTCATTTTTTAGGGGTAGGTCCCTCCTCCCATACGTAAGCAGGACATTAGCGGGCAAAGAAATAAAAGTATTAATAGATACTGGCGCAGCCAAAAATTATGTCAAAAATCTCAGCAAGCTCAAAGCCATTCAGCCAATAAAAACTCAATTTTTCGTAAAATCTATTCATGGAACAAACCAAGTTGAGTCCAAATGTATCATCAAATTTTTTTTGTAGAAATGCACCCTTTTTTATTCTCCCCCTTTTGATACCTTCGATGGTATTATTGGATGTAATTTTCTTCAGGATATAAGAGCACAACTTGACCTTAGAAGGGGAATCCTGAAGTACGATGGTGGGGAAGAAAAGCTGTTTTATTTTGTTTGTAAGGATGTTAATCATATATCTATAGATAATGAAATGGTGCCATTGGAGGTGCGTGACCAATTTTCGTCTCTTATAAAAAAACAATTTAAAGTATTCGCTGATCCAAACGAGTCTTTGCCATTCAATACCAACGTAGTCGCAACTATCAGGACAACTGACAATGAGCCAGTGTATTCAAAGGCATACACATATCCGATGGCGGCTGTAGAATTCGTTAATAAAGAGATTTCTGATCTCCTAAATGACGGTATTATAAGACCATCCCGTTCGCCTTACAATAATCCAATTTGGGTTGTTGATAAGAAAGGGGTTGATGAAAACGGAAAGCGTAAGATGCGACTAGTAATCGACTTTCGAAAACTTAATGAGAAAACAACTAATGATAAATATCCCATCCCAGACACAATTCTTTTCGTTCTGTACACAAACGAGCTGCTTCGCGTTTTCAAAAACAGTACACCATTATGCATATGCTGACGACACGGCGATAGTCGTACATCTTAGATCAGCAAAGCGGTCAGTTGGTGCCACGACAACGGTCTAGTAATAAATGCATCAAAAATGAAGTTGATGCACATACGAGGACCACACCACAAAGGAACCGAACAAACTATACAGCTATGGAACAACTCATGTTCAGGGGCACCTCCAGACGCGCAGATCGAAATAGTTAATAATTATAAATATCTGGGTGTTATCATCGATAGCCACTTTATTTGGGATAAACATATTGATAAACTACGGTCGGATCTCAAGAAGGCGGTCTTTGGAGTTGTATATCTCAAGAACTTTTCAACGTCATGCGTCTTAAGACAGGTATATTATGCTCTAGTTGAATCTAAATTAAGGTATGGTATGCTTGCTTGGGGTAATGCATCTAATACCCATCTAGATAAACTGCAAAGACTTCAAAACACCATAGTTAGAAAACTAAATGAAGCAACTCAACGAAATATACATGGTGAAAGGACGTTCAAAGTACTTGGCATCCGAGAACTATTCAAGATGACTACAACGCTCGAGTACTACGATGACGATAGGTTCCAAAGGAGAATAGACCATGGATTCAACACAAGAAGGCGTGCCAAAGGGATGTTTCATACTCCAAGATTTCCCAATGTTTACGGAAAGAGAGAATTAAAGTACAGCGTACCAACGATTCTGAACGAACTTCCCCAACCACTTAAAACTATTGCTAACCCTAAAACTAGAAAATTAAAGCTAAAAGAATTTTTTATGACATAGTCTGTTTCTTTTAAATATAACTTTTGTCTTAAATTAAAATTTATTTTCTATCCTTTTAAAATTAGTTGATCTAACTTATGAGTTCTATTGAATTTTTATCCCTCATTAACATAAGCTTACATTTAAATTAATCAGAAAATCAGCCTTCTGCAGATAAGCCCCTTTGGCTTCGCAGATAATCCATTGTTAAAAACTATATTTGATAAATAAAGAAATAAAAAAAAAACATCAGTTATTCTCGCTAATCTAGGCGAATCTTGTTTTTTTTATTACCTTAGATCTAAAATCTGGTTTTCATCAAATTAATCTGTCTGAGTGTGATCGGGAAAAGACCGCTTTCTCCATCAACAATGGCAAATTTGAATTCTGCAGGTTTCCTTTTGGGCTGAAAAATGCCCCCAGTATTTTTCAAAGGGCCATTGATGACGTCCTCAGAGAGGAAATCAACAAGCACTGCCACGTCTATATTGATGACGTGATTGTTTTTTCGAAAACAAAAGAGCAGCACATCGAAGACATTAACAGAATTTTAATGAAGCTTTATGAAGCTAATATGCGAGTTTCGGCAGAAAAGTCTATATTTTTTAGAAAAGAGGTAGAATTCCTGGGTTTTGTTGTATCCGCTAAGGGTATAAAAACGTGTCCAAATAAAGTAAAGGACATCGTAGGGTATGAAACTCCAATGACACTTCGGAGCCTAAGATCATTTCTTGGACTCTCCGGATATTATAGGAGATTTATCAGAGACTACGCTCAGAATGCCAAGCCTCTTACAAAGTATTTACGTGGTGATAATGGTAACGCAAGTGCAAGACAATCAAAAAATATTACCTTAGAATTGGATGACGAGGCCTTACATGCTTTTAGTCGAATAAAGAATATCTTAGCTTCAGAAGACGTTCTTCTTCTATATCCCGATTACAGTAGACCATTCGATTTAACAACCGATGCATCTTCTCATGCGTTAGGGGCTGTCTTGTCTCAGGGTGGTAGACCCATAACGATGATTTCTAGGACATCATCCTCAGCCGAAGAGAACTACGCAACCAACGAGCGTGAGCTTCTAGCAATAGTTTGGTCTTTACAAAATCTTCGGAATTACCTATATGGTGTTAAGTAACTAAATATTTATACAGATCATCAACCATTGACATTCGCCATTTCAGATAAAAATCCTAATACCAAGATCAAAAGGTGGAAAGCTTTTGTGGAAGAATTTTCCCCTACATTTTTTTACAAGCCGGGAAAGGAGAATTTTGTTGCGGATGCCTTATCTAGACAACACATTAATGTCTTACAGCAGTTCAATGAATTTGAATCTGAAACAGCACATAGTGAAGAATCATTAACGCAAACGATTCGTACAGTGAAAAATCCTATTAACTGCTTCAGAAATTAAATTTTTCTCAATAAGGGCCCAGAGACAAGGAATGTAAGAAAAATTATATTTAAAACACGATTAAGATACACCATAACTTTCAACCATTAAGTTGAACTTTTTCAAATTTTTAAAGAAATTATTAACCCTAATGTTGTCAACGGTATTTTTTGCGACTTACCTACATTGGCCCAAATACAGGATGAATTACTGAAAACGTTCCCATCTGTCAAATTTCTCCACGTAGAGAAGTTTGTTATAGACGTATTTAATCAAAATGATCAAGAGGAAATTCTCGCAGTAGAACACAATCGAGCACATCGATCCCTACGCGAGAACATGCAACAAATCCTTCGAGATTACTTTTTTCCTGGGATCGTAAGAATTTGAAGGCGATCATTTCCAACTGTAAGGTGTGTTTTGAAGCTAAATATCAAAGGCATCCTCCTAAAGCAGAAATAAGCAAGACTCCATTACCATCTTATCCGGGTGAAATACTGCATGTCGATATTTATTCGACAGATAAACTACATTTTCTTACATGCCTGGATAAATTTTCAAAAATTGCTGCGGTATTTCCTATCCTAAATCCCGTGCAATAATTGACATCAAGCAAGGAAACCATTTTGAAGGTGTGTTTTGAAGCTAAATATCAAAGGCATCCTCCTAAAGCAGAAATAAGCAAGACTCCATTACCATCTTATCCGGGTGGAATACTGCATGTCGATATTTATTCGACAGATAAATTACATTTTCTTACATGCCTGGATAAATTTTCAAAAATTGCTGCGGTATTTCCTATCCTAAATCCCGTGCAATAATTGACATCAAGCAAGGAAACCATTTTGGAACAAGCATTTTCACTGTACCAGCTTTCCATAGTACAACGAATGGACAGGTGGAGAGATTTCACAGCACTTTAACGGAGATAGCCAGGTGAACCAAACAAGATCAAGGCATTGCTGGCACTTCTGAACTGATTCTACTTGCTACATTTAAATATAACAGAACAATCCATTCAATCACGAAACAAAGACCAATAGATATCATCCATTCGATTTCTCCCGCATTACAGGTCGAAATAAGTAATAGACTTCTTCAGACACAGCGTAACAACTTAAAGTATCACAATAGAATTGAGAAAACACGGATATTTAAACCTGGTGATAAAGTATTTGTCAGAACTAATAAGAGAATAGGAAATAAGTTTACGAAGGTTTTTATTGAAAAAGTTGTTCAACAAGATAGGGGAACAACGGTCCTAATCGACAATAGTTAATAAAAATAACCTCAGGTAATCAGGCTATCCAGGTTGCTAAGTAAACTTATTTTCACCGCAGTATATACTATATCCTTTCACCGATTACACATGACCAGATTGTTACCTGACTCGATATTCATTACTTGATTAATCAATCCCTGTTCTTTTGGGTATAAACAAAAAATACTAGTTTATATGGCCCGGTTGCATTAGAAAGCATTTAAGTTATTTTCAGTTCAAATATTTGCAAATTTGTTAAAATGAAAATAAAATGTAAACAATTAATAAAATTTCAAAAACGGAAATAAACCAAAATTATGTTATACAATTTTTATTACTATACATCAATGAATTATACATTAAGTTAAATAAATTAATTTATGAAATATTTTGTTACTATGTACATAAAAATGTAAAACTTTTTTTTTTCACTGTAGATACATTAAATATATTAAATAAATAAATATATTATATTAAAAAAATTAATAAATGAATTATTATATTTTGTTTCTATGTTCATAAAAATGTAAATCATTTTTCTTTCTTACTGTAAATACATATATTAAATAAATAAATATATTACATTAAAAAATCAATTAATGAATAATTATATTTTCTAACTATGTACATACAAATTTAAAACTTTATTTTCTTTCTAACTGTAGATACAAAGAAAATTATTTTATTGCAAAAAAAAACACTCCACAGTTATAATATTGTAGATAATACTAGAAATCTACATAGATGTAGATAAAATGTAATAAATTCAAAACATAACACACAAAAAGTTAAAGCAATTGCACCTACATATGTAATTAGATACTTTCAAAAATATCTATACGGGATTAGATTATTCTGAGTGGTTTGTGGTAAAACGTCAAGAATTCTACATATATTGTTAAGAGTAAAATGATATCATTCCAAAAGACAACATCGAATAAATCCAGTGTTTAGAGAACAGCCGAGGACGGCCTATATAAAAGGGGAACAGTTAACACATTGCACTCGTTATGTACGAAAAATGCTGCCAGCTAACAATCATAGTCAGATTGTTTTCAAACCAAACTAGCTATTACAAAAAATTGTTTTTCAACCAACACAAAACCGCTACATGTATGACAAAAAAAATGTTTTTCAACACAAGCGGCTTAGAGTGCATAGGCTCTAATTGTTCTCTTACCAAACGTTCCGAGAGAAAAAAATTGTTTTCGAGCAAATGTCATTTGAATGATGCCTTTTACCATACCACTACTCTTTAGCAAAAATGCAGTTTAGCTATGTAAGTTAGTCTAAGAATAGATGTGGATTAAGCAAGTCCTCATAGAGGACAAATAAATGAAAATAAAAATAAAATCAAAGTATATAACTTGCATTATGCAGTACCAGATGAGACTATGTTGGGTGCCTGGTCAGTCTGTTGTAGAAAGCAACGGGTTTCCCGATGAGTTGGCAAAGAAAGTAGGGAAAATGCTTGCTGACTATGGGCAAAACTAACTGAAAAGTACGAGACAAGATAAAATGAAACGATGATGTTGAGAGTATAGTAGCCCTGCTCTCGATTTTTCTCAAAATCTTTTATTTTATTAAATGATTTTAAAAAATAACTACAAAGTGTTCCTTATGCACTTCCGTGCAGCGGAGGTCTTTGTCTTTTTTCCTTTCAGCTGCGTACTTTCCAGTTCAGTCCACTTCGAGCACAACTTGTGTTGCAAAATGTTTTACATCTCGCCGAGAACTTTGCTAACTGTGGATACATCAAGGCGAAGATTAAACTGTTTTTAAAAATGCAAAAATCATCAAATAAATTATTTTTATTCAGTTGTCTAACTTCTGCTTACAATGCTTCGGGAATATCCAGAATGTTAGATTTATCTCGCAAAATCTTCCTGCGAACTCTCTCCATTCGGTTTTCATCGCGGTTTTCACCAATCATTTAAAACAAAATTGAATCCATTTTTTTAATAAAATATATTTTTTCTTAAATGTTCAATTCCACTTGCACAAAACAAAAACCAGGAGCTTAAAATCTGCAATGATTTGACAGCTGTGTTTGCCATTTCAAACATATGAATTCGAAGTGGATTCCAAAAATTCGAAATCACTCGGAATGTAGAACACTGAATTCCATTCCGAGTGAATTTTAATTTCGGTTTCAATCCACTTTCACTCGAAATGCAGAACAGGGGGGTCAATATCCTCGATCGCACGCTTCTCGTGCTCTTCCTATTTCCTTCTTAGAAGCCGTTTTCCTTCTCGTATTTTTTGCTCATAGAGCATACAAGCAGATCTAGTCCTTCTTTGCAGCGCCTCCGCTTGTTGTTTTTCCGCGTAAGCGCGTTGGTTCTGGCGGTGTCTTGCGATTGTAACTTTTCGACATTATATTTTCTCACAGTATTTCGTTGTTGTGGCGTTGTGAATATCCGCATTCGTACCTTGGCTACATCAAGGTAGTGGTCAAAGCCAATGTTGGCGGCCCGGAAGGTTCGCACATGCAGGATACTGGAGGCGTGTCTGGTGTCGATCGCAATGTGGTCGATTGGTTGACGGTTTTTCGATCCGGAGATCGCCATGTCCCCTTATTAATATTGAGATGAGGAAACCGCGTGCTTGCTATACTGACACCTCGCCCAACAGCAAAGTCAATTAGCTTTAGTTCGTTTTCGGACGTGATGTCTTGTAGCCTGCACCTTCCAAACGTCCTACCGAAGATGCCCTCTCCTCCTATCTTGGCGTTAGAATCGCCCAATACGATTTTAACGTCTGGTTTAGAGCATTGCTCATGTCTTGTCGAGGAGCTCGTAGAAACTATCTTTGGTAGCGTCGTCTTTTTCTTCTGTGGGGGCGTGAGCGCACATTAGGCTAATGTTGTCGAATTTTGCCGTGACACGGATTGTTATAAGACGCTCGCTCACGGGCCGAAATCTCAAGACTTCTTGCCTAGGTCTGACGCCTATGACAAATTCGCATCCGAATAAGCGCTGTTTATTTGCTGTATAGCAATCACCGTAGTAGATGTCGCAGTTTTTCATCCTTTATCGGGGTTGTCAACAAAATTCCCGAACTTCGAACGAGTCTCGCCTTGTGTTTGGCAGATAAACGAAAACTAAAAAAATGTATTACTTATTGTGATTTGTGAAACAAGGAAAAACTAATAGGTACTACATATATTAACATGATGCGTGTCGCAAGTTGATTTTTAAACGAAGAAAACCAGGATCGCAGTGGTGAAATTGAGCAAAGCCGAATTCGGGATAGATGATAAATCCAATATAATGAATTAAAAAATGATTTTATTTTAGTTTAATTAAAAAATGTGCAACTTCCAAAAGATATGCTGTGCGGATTTTCGTCTAGCCATGAAGTATCTTTTGTATACATTCCACAAGAATCTCGAATTAAGACGTCTTCTTGTTTGCTCATTTAGATGATTACCTACGCACAAAATATATTTTAATAGTTCTATACATCTTCTTAATATATAAAAACGTTTGTGCGTATGTATGTACGTCCGACTTACACGGCTGAACCACTGAAGCTATCCACCTTATATTCACACCATATGTTCGTGTGGTGCTCCGGATGGTTTTTTTTATGTTAGAGCCCCCTAGGTGGCGTTGAGGTCGCTTTTTCAAAATTCTAATTTATGGACCGATTTGGCTCCACCATTCTATTATTTCCATTTTTTGTTTAATCGTCAACACTGTTTTTTTCCACTCATTTTTAGACCGAAAAAAAAATACGCAGAAAACTTATTTCGTAGAAGTAAACACAATCTAAACTTCTTTGCACCAAATCGAATAGAGGAAAATATTCAGAAGCGTATGCATTGTACTTATACATACTTACATACATATATATGTACATGAATTTATTTGTTAGTTCAAGTAATGGTCAATTTATCAATTCCATTTCTGGTGTTGCAAAAATCGAACAAAAAATTTTGTGAACTTTGCAATTATAAGAAAGCTAATGAAAACTTTTTGGGGGTTGCACTAACTGAGTAGTTGCAACTATAGGGGGTTGCATGAATCGAGTTCCTACTCTATATAAAAATGAATGTATGCATGTACAATGTACAAATTTATGTTTGCCTTTTATAGACTCGGAAACTACTCAACAGATTTTGGTAAAATTTTCAGAGTACGTTTTTCTTAATATAGAATACAACATAGCATCAGTGCGGTTACTCAACAACCGGCGGTTTTGGTACCTGTTATACAAAATTTCGTAATTTCAGGTGATATGTGAATATGAAATATTTTGGTCAATTAATATAGACAGACAGACAGACAGAGAGACAGATAGATAGATTGACAGACAGACAGACAGGCAAACAGACGGACTGACAGATGGTCCGAATCTTTGAACTAAATGACAATGTATGTATTGAAAGTAACACTATATTTTTTGGACACGGGCGAAGCCGGGCGGGACATGTATAATAAAATATGAAAACATTTGTCACCTACATTTTTGAAAATTTCGCAGTCCGACAGCTTGCTCGCAAACACATTTGCACTAGAACGATTATTTACGAATTCGAACGATTTTGACTTTTACTTTAGAATTAGTTAGTTCCAAATTTCCGAAAACAAATATTAAGTTCGAGATTCGTTCGATTTTCGAATACTTGGGCTTGCTATAGAATTATAGAGTACGCATTTCGCGAATTCGAACATTTTTATTGTAGAATCGAGTTACATAGTTGGGCCCCAGTAACCCGCTACGGGGGTGTGAGCGCTGCCATTGGCCCAATAGGGGCTCATCCGCCACCAACTCTTTTCCACGACCCTAACTAGTACGCGAAAATCCTTATCGACCTGAGCTCCGAATATGTTGAAGTAGCTCAGATAAGGTTTTGTTTCCGTTCTGAAAATTTAACGCCACCGTTGGTTCTATCTATGGAATTCGTCCGCTGACGTGTATTGTAGTGCTGCTATTTTCGCTTGGTCAGCACTCGCGCTTATAAGTTTAGCAAGTCGTGCCCGGGTGGGCAGCGACCAGTACCCGATGGCTACCACTTGGAGGTAAAATAAGCTTAAGTGATGTGTAGCAACAGTTACAACACTGGGCTTTGACGAGTTAAAGCCAGTCAGTGCCTACCCTATTTCCACAACATCCAACCATCAGCATTAGATAGATATACTCTGCTTTTTTTCTCGCACTAAGGTTGGGTTAGGTTAGGTTGAAAGAGGTTATGAGGCTGAGTCATCACAAAACACTAGGCACCTTAATGGGCCCATCGCCATCCCCTGGGACCATCGTGTGATGGTAACTAAGCCGAAATATTTCTGTCAAAGCTTTTAATTTAAGAAGTAACTCTCTAAAAATGTCTATCGAGAACGAGCAATAGCCTGACAATCACAACGAATGTGCTCAATGTCTTCCGATATACCTATGTCGTTGCAGTATCTGCAGTCGCCCGTGCTGGAAAGTCCCATTCTTTTGGCATGTTTCCTCAGGAGACAATGCCCGGAGAGTATTCCTACTACTGTTCTTAGCTTTTCCCTATTCAGTCCAAGGATTACCATTGTCCTTTTGCGGACTTTGGCCGGCCAAAGAGCCTTGGATACCCTATGTCCCTTTATTCTTCAACATCTGTGGTCCGCCGTGCTTATGATGGTGTTGTTGAGTTTTGCCCTGATGCGACATGATGGCGGTGCTATGCTCACCATTTCGGTTATTGGCAATGTTTGTTGTTAGCTTCATAAACAACAGCTCGACCGCTCTCTGCACAGCTAGAACCTCTGCTTGAAACACACTACAGTCGTCTGGAAGTCTGAGACACGTATTTAGCTCCGGTTCTCTTGAGTAGATACCAGAGCCCGTGCCATTGTCAGTTTTCGACCCATCCGTATAAACAGCAACGTGTGTGCCGCGTAGGCAAATGTGTCCCCCCAACCTTCTCTCTCCGGGTACACCGTTTTATACGGTGTAGCGAAGTCCAGAACTGGAAGGCTGTCATCCGTTCTGTCGAGGTTGCCAATTTTAAGTTCTCTCAGAATAGTCATGACTATGATCATAGCCTCTATTTCTGAAGTTGCCTATGTTAGTGAGTCTAATCGCACTCTTGCTTGCTAGGTACATTGTATGCAGATCGAGTGGCATAAGATACTTACTTAGTTTTCGCTACAGCTCGAGGTGAACCTGGGCCTGCTTCTCGCAACCATTTGTGTGTGCGTGTTATATTTTTGCACGAATGGAAGGGACCTACAGTTTTTTGACGACTCCGAACGGCGAGTTAAGAAGCTCAATCGTGTCAGACATTCGAAAGAAGTGGGCACTGTGAAAAACTTTTTTTTTTTTAGGTGTTTTGCGGCGGGATTCGAACCCAAGACCGCTGGCACAGTAGTCCGACGCACTAACCACTTGCGCTACGGTGCCCAGATAAGATACACACTAAAGAATTATCCGGGGCGAATCCAGTTTTATGAGCTGAACCAGTGTCCAGTCCACATCGAAGCTCGAACAGCAGTAATTTCAGTGTGGTCCGGACATCGAGCGCATCAGTTCGAATCCAGTGCGCCCTAGGTCGGACATCAAACAAAGCTATTACGTATTTATATACTTACATGCTTTTCCCCCCTTTTTGAGATCGTTTGATTTGGTGTAATCCAGAAAGCAATTATTCCCAAAATAGGGATAGACATCACCGACCACTTCCTCACTAAACTGGACTGAAATTACATATGTTGTTTTTGTTGTTTAGAAAACTATGTACCTACGGATATGTACACAAATAAAAAAACATCTTAAAGCATTATGTATACATGCATAAATAGTTGAAAAGCCAAAAGCTCCAAATTTATTTAAGACAGAAAATGTTATTATAATGTTAGCTTTTAACAAGCTTATTATATAAATACAACAACATAATACGCAATCCATACATTGTCGTACAATTTGTATATACTTATATATATATTTGTATATATAATTTTTAAAAATTAATACATGGTGAACTTAACGCCCTTCATTTCGTCGCGTTTTTTTCTTCTTTTCTGACTTACTTTTCTTGTGTTTAGTCGCAATTTTTCGTGAATTTTTTGATGACTCTGCGGATGAAGACCGTTTATAGTACTGCTTGTCTTTTTTATGTTTGCCTTTCTTTCGTCGTTTCTTACTTTGTGAATTTTTACCAATATTGGAATTATTTGAAGAAGTAGATACGGCTTCACTAGGCGTTGGAGAAGATCTCTTGGTTGTTACTTTCGTGGTCGATTCAGATCTCTTTTCTTTTAAGATATCTTCATTTTTGGACTTTTTATCCTCAAACTGATGTATCTTTCTTTCTATGATGTTTATTGAATCTTTCTTTCTATTCGAATTTCCAAAATGCTCATTTTTAATAGAAGGTGACGGGAGAAATACATGTGCATCAAATTCACAAACACGGTCATTTTCGCCTCTTATGTCTTCACTGTTAGGCATAGAGAAGTCAAAGTTATCCCATTTTCCAGCATAATTTTCTGGTGTAGTGTCAACAAATGATGTAGGTGTATTTAGCTCAGAACAATTATTATCTACGTTTTGTTTATACCTTTCTTCTCCAAATATAATTGGTGACTTATCAGCTTTATGTACCAGACTCTCTTCGCCTATTCTGCTGGCGGTTTCTTTTTGACGATTGTCTATGTTGTGATCGATTTCCAAATTGCGAGTAATATTTATGTCAGGCGTAAAAGTTTCAATTCTATCGTCTAAAGACTCTTCATTAGAACTTTTAAAATTGTCTTTCCTTCGCTTTTGATTTCTAATTTCGCCACCATCCTTAATATTTGCGGCATATGACGTTAAATCAAGTTCTTTTCGTGATTTCTTATGTTCCAGGTGCTTTTTCTGATCCTCCTTATGTCTTTCCCTTTTTCTTTTTTCCTTTTTGTCCTTTTTGGATTTTTTCTCCGTCTTTTCGTCCTTTTCTTTCTTTTTTTTTCGTTCCTTATTTTTCTTTTCAGTTTCTAGTTTTGGGAATTCATCTTCGCGCTGCATGCTGTACCTCAAATCTTCACCATTATCCCTACTTTTTCTCTCAGTTCTAAGATTGTCTTCGCATTTACTTAGCGAAGGTTTACTTTTCTTCTCATGGATTTCATAGTGCGAGTCCCTACTATCTTGCATGTTATCAGTCTCAGTGAAAACTTTTCGAGAGCCTGTTGTTATGTAGTTATCAAAAATTTGATTACCATTTTCTCTCAATTTAGAATTATGTCTTTTATTTTCTTTGATTCCCATTTCGGAGACACTTCTAGTTTCACTAAATCTCCCTGGAGGTTTTTTATTGTAACGCTGTACATCCTTAATGTAATCAGCCCGATGACCTTGCTGCAAATTGTGTTTTGAAGACCTACTGTCATGGCGGAGGAGATCTATTTCTCTTGAATGCGACCTGGAAAAAAAAAAGATTTCGTTGATTTGATTATTTTAATAAGGATTGGTGGAGTAAAGAATTTTTTCAAATTTTAATTCGATTTTCTTCAAAAAATGGGCATTGATTTTTGTTTCTTTGGATTTAAATGCAAGCATGGACAGGTGTCCGAAGACCAAACAATCAATTTAATTTCGTTGAAAGTTATTTCGCAGTATTTTTGTGTGTTTTCCGGTTGAAACAATTTGCTGTCATTGCGTAAGTAAAAGGTTAGTAAAAATTAAAACTAACTCGACATTAGTAGCGGGAATGTGGGGAACGGTAGCGACTCGGGGATATTAGTGGCGGTTTTAAGCGATCTGAGCCGTTGTCCACTCCTAGGCCAGATCAAGGCAGGAAGTTGTATGATCTGCCTGAGTTTAATGGTTGCCCGGAAGATTGGCCCATGTTTCGCGAATCGTTCGATATTTCAACGGAACAGTACAGTTATACCAATCAGCAAAACCTCATGCGACTCCAAAAGGCATTGAAGGGCAAAGCTAGGGAAGCAGTTGAGTGTCTGCTCATTCATAGCAGCAACGTCGAACATATTATTGAGGTATTGTTCACGCACTTTTGTAGACCCGAAATATTAGTAAAAAGTCAAATTATAAAAATTAGAAGTATCACGTCGATTCCGGAGAATCGTTTAGCACTGATATTGCCGTTTGCAACTAAGGTGCAAAATTTATCATCGTTTTTGAAATCTTCAAAGTGTACACATCATTTGTCCAATCCAATGCTAATCGATGAGCTGCTGCTTAAGCTACCAGTTGAGAGAAGGCTGGAATGGGCGCGACACGCTCGTTCAATTGAATCGGTACCAACAGTGGAACACTTCAGTGAATGGTTGCAACAGCTGGCAAATGAGGTAAGAGTGGCTTGCACTGATTTAAGCGAGGCACCAGGGCAGGGCATGTCCAAGCGCGATAGACCAACGCGGTTCTTTTTAGCAAACGAGGTTCAGGTTGATAAAGAAAGGGGCCAATGTCAGGTGTGTTCAGGTAGACACGAGGCTTGGAAATGCAAACGTTTTTTGGAAATGGATTTTGGACAGCGCTGGCGATTAGTTCGTCGATTAAAGCTGTGTTTCAATTGCTTGGCACGAGGGCATCGGACCAATACGTGCACGGTACGGCACGAATGTGAGTTTGTTAAACACTATCAGATCTGTGTCATGGTGTGCTTAATACAAGCAACAGCCATAAGCAGAAATTTGCCAGGGCAAAATATGCATCAACAGGCTCATCATTTAGTGCTGGTGTTAGTGGTTAGGCTACGCTACATTTCAACACTACCACTAGCAATAAATAAACAAATATAAGAACAAATATACATAATTAGAGTTTATGTTCGAGGAACTACATTACGCAAGACATTTTTAAGTGTAATTTTGTTAAGATTAAAGTCAAGAATGTTTACATTTAAGTTATAGATTTTACTCATGCGGCTAATAGGCTCATGCATCCCGTAATTTGTTCTGTGATGAGGAACATGCAGTAACTCTATACTACGCAGGTGATGCGATCCCCCACGAAAGTTTAATCCTAAACAGGATAATAAGTCAGGTGCATCAATCAGACCTGAGATCAGTTGATGCATAAAAATTATATCATTATTGACCCTTCTTTGAGCCAAAGGCTGCATTTGCAACAGTTTTATCCGATGCAAATATGGGGGGAGGTTAAAAGGATCGCCCCAGGGAAGACCTTTTAATGCGAATCGAATGAAGCGTCGCTGGATGGCTTCAATACGAATATTGAGATTTTTCTGATAAGGTGTCTATACTGGCGAAGCATATTCGAGGTGAGGACGGACAAGACTGTTAAATAGTGAGAGGGGGACATAAGGATTTTTAAATTACAACATTTTTAAGTTACAACAACTGTCCCTTGAAAAGTGATAAAATTTCAAAATATAAAAAAGCTAAAATAACAAATAGAGAAATAGATTGGGACGCGTATCGAATGAGTCGAAATTTATATAAGCAGACTCTTAGAAACGCGAAAAATAAATTCATCCAGAATAAAGTAAAGAACAGTGTGAACCAAAAGGCGATGTGGAGAAACATTAAAAAATTTGTACTAAAAAAACCGGAGCCTCAAGTGAATGTGATAAGTTTTAATAATATCAGAGTGTCGAACAGTAAACAAATTGCTAACCGGTTCAATGAATATTTTGTCAATAGTGTAGAAGATATAAGTAAAGCCATACAAACAATTTCGTATAACAGTATTATAGAACAGAGGTCGGCGGTGTTCGAGTTTTCCCCTATAAATAACGAAGAATTATTTGCTATACTGAAATTAATGAATAGTAAAAAAGATCCCTTTTTCATGTCAGTACAACTGTTAATCGAACACTTCAATATTTTGGGTCCAACTATGGTCAATATTATTAACCTTTCGCTACAAAACGGCGAATTCCCACAAAGTTGGAAGAAATCATTTGTTAGGCCAATACCGAAAGTGAATGGAACAATCAAAGCAGAGGAATTTCGTCCAGTAAACATGCTAATGTTGCTAAAAAAAGTTCTAGAAAAAGTTGTGTATACACAATTAAGAAAGTTCGTGGAGGAGCACAACATAATCATACCAAACCAATCGGGTTTTAGAGAGAAACATTCATGTGAAACAGCCTTGAACTTAGTTTTGAGTGAGTGGAGATGTTTCATAGATTCTAAACAACAAATTTTAGCTGTTTATATTGATCTACAAAGAGCTTTTGAAACAGTGAATAGGGCGATATTACTTCAAAAATTGCATGAGTATGGTGTTCGAAACAAGGAGTTGCAATGGTTTATGTCATACCTTAGCAACAGACGACAATGCACAATTTTTAACAACGTGACATCAGATGACATTGAAGTAAAAATAGGCGTCCCACAGGGATCTGTTCTGGGAACACTTTTGTTCATTTTATATATTAATGATATGAACAGAGTGGTCAAATTCTCCACTTTACGTTTATTCGCGGATGATGCTTTGTTGTACATTTACGGAACAAATAACAGATTGTGTGAACAGAATATATTGCAGGACCTTTCATCATTAAGTATGTGGCTTAAAATGAATAGGCTAAAATTAAATACAAAAAAGACAAAGTGTATGGTTTTGAAAAGTGAACTCAGTGACAATTTAACAATAGATGGTGAAATAATTGAAATCGTTAGTGAGATAAAGTACTTAGGAGTGATAATCGACAATGAACTTAAATTTAAATCTCATGTGGATTATTTGTGTAAAAAAGTGTCGAAAAAAATCGGATTTTTTAATAGAATTAGAAATAAGTTGGACTTTATGAGTAGTATACAAGTGTTCAATGTAATAATAAAGCCATACTTCGAATACTGCTCAACCATTCTAATCCAATGTAATAGACAGGACATAGAGAGATTACAAAAGTGGCAAAACCGTGCAATGCGATATATTTTAAAATGTGGGCGATTGACCCCAATCGCTTTGATGCTAGGGGCATTAAGATGGATAAATATCAGACAGCGTTTATGGTTCAATGTATTGGTCTTTGTCTTCAAATTAAAAAATCGGATGCTACCGCGATATCTAACGGAAAACATTCGATTTGTTGAAGACGTACAGCCATACAATCTGAGAAATAACCGCGACTTCAGACTGGAGCGACATCGTACAGTGGGAGGCCAAAACACAGTAATGTACAAGGGGCTATCTATGTTCAATAGTTTGCCGGCAGAATTAAAACATAGTCAAAATATTTATGAATTTAAACGATTATTATTAGAGTATGTAAGAAATAACGACATGTGATAGTTATACATATTTAAATTTTTTTGATATTTTAACGTTTTCTTTGTTAACCTGTATTGAGTTTTTTTAATGGCTGCTCATGCCAAATAAATAAAGAGTGAATACGCAAGGGCGTAGAACTTGGACTGCGCCCCAACAGAGCATAATCCGCTGGTAGTAAATCTGAATGCCACGGATATGTAATATCCGGAAAAAAAAAATTCCGAGATAGTTGTTGTAACTCTATATATATATATATATATATATATATAGATCTGTATAGTTGGTAGATTGTCGAAATTCTAAGGCCGTGTGCCAATTGCGTTAAATTTTTATCCACTGGCTAATATTTGACAGTTCTACCAGATGTGGATAAAATTTTAGCTTTTTGCTGTGTCAATTGGGTTAAATGGGATTTTTTTAGTGCCATTTTTCTTTAATTTCCCACTAGAATTGAAAATTTTCCCTTTCATTTTATTCACATCACATTTTATTATAACTAAAATTACCAAACTGTTTTCCCAGTTTTAAATAAAAAAAAATAACATAAAAACCATAAGTAATAATTGATTTCCCTGTTAATGCTTTTGTTTGTAAATTATATGTAATTTGTGCACATGATTGAACAACAAAGTTCGTCATTTGTTAATGGAGAATACAAAGATAACAATTTCACCAATCAACATTATTCAAACTATCAATTTTACTTGTTTTTACACGATATTACTCATATGAATTACTTTTTTATAAAAAAAATATGTTGAACTGGTTTTTACATTATTTTCACATCGTATGTGAACA
The DNA here is from genome assembly GCA_949775065.1 of Brachyopa scutellaris. NCBI lineage: Eukaryota > Metazoa > Arthropoda > Insecta > Diptera > Syrphidae > Brachyopa > Brachyopa scutellaris. Next base: position 77,631,085 of record OX459115.1, on the reverse strand, counting down.
CTAGTGCACTACATTTGTCAACCGACAATCGATTAAGAAAACCGAAACAAACACAAAAGCTCTCGTCGTCTCTCTCATTCTTTCATGGGTATATACAAATGTCAAACATTAGCCACAGGATAATTTCTTATGCAGCTCCAGAGTCGGCTACGTTTTTGAAGTCTATATTCACCTCACTAGCGTCAAAAATTAGCCAGCGGATAATATTTTAACGCAATTGGCACACAGGCTAAGTGTGGGTGTAAAATTCTCACGGTATGCAATTTAGCAGATGTCACCTCTTCCGTATTTCTGACAAGCATTCCAGATTTTCATTTGTCACGATGTGTAAGCAAAAAAAAAAAAAAAAAAAAAACACACACACATACAAATGGTTGTGAGAAGCAGGGCCGAATTACCGGACTTGATAACGAGTGAGTGAGGACTCGTTAGTCTGCTTTTACACTTAAGACTTGTGAGTCTAGACTTTATTCGAATCTCTCTTTGTTCTTTACATCCGTGAGTCTTGTGCTTTTACACTTCAGACTTTTTTCCTTGACTCAAATTTGACATTTCTCTTTTATTTTGCAGTTCTTGTATTGTGCAGATGACTAGGTGGGAAGCAACACAATGATAAAACGAAGAAGAGAAAAGAAAAACGTCAAAAAGAGTCGCCAAAAACTTTACCCTCGACTCACAGGGCAAAATATTTTCCTTCTCATCTTTTCCAACTTTCTTACTCTTTTGCACCCATGTGAGTCTAGACTCACAAGTCTCAGTGTAAAAGCAGACTAATTGAATGATTTCGACAGCTAACGTTTCGAATAAAAATAAATTTGTACTAGAAAAAAAGGACAACGACAACAGATGTTATGTGTAAAATATTTGGAAAACAATTGTACTACGAAAAATAAATTAATATTAAATATATATAAAGGGTGATTTTTTAGCTGGTTTGGTTTTGGCAACACTGGTTTTGACAGCTGACGTGTGTTTAGTACCTTGTGTCACTGTCAAACAGCTTCAGTTTGGTTTGCAATTTAACCATGGATCGTCTTACAAATGAACAACGCTTGCAAATTATTGAATTTTACTATCAAAATTCATGCTCGGTTCGAAATGTTCATCGCGCGCTGCTTCCATTTTATGATCGGCATTCTCGACCTTCTGAGCAGTCTATTCGGAAGATTGTGACCAAATTTCGCACCAAATTTACTTTGTTGGACATTAAACCACCAACACGTTTACGTACTGTGCGTAGTGAAGAAAATATTGCGGCCGTATCAGCTAGTGTGACAGAAGACCGCGAAATGTCGATTCGGCGCCGTTACTGTCAATGGTGAACGCTACCGAGCGATGATAACAAACTTTTTTTTGCCCGAAATGGAAGTTCTTGACTTGCATGATATGTGGTTTCAACAAGACGGTGCCACATGCCACACAGCACGCGAAACAATGGCGCAATTGCGAGGCGAGTTTGGTGAACAGTTAATTTCACGTTTCGGGCCGGTCAATTGGCCGCCTAGATCGTGCGATTTGACACCATTAGATTATTTTTTGTGGGGGTATGTCAAGGCTAATGTCTATAGGGACAAGCCCGCTTCGATTGACGCACTGGAAGCCAACATCCATGCATTCATTCGTGAGATACCGGCCGATATGTGTGAAAGAGTATGCCAAAATTGGACTCAGCGGATGGGCTACCTGAGACGCAGCCGCGGTCAACATTTGCATGAAATTATCTTTAAACATTAAATTGCAAGGTTCAAACTATCGATTCAAATAAATATTTCATTCATTTTTTCGAATTTTTTGTGTTTTTTTTTTAAAAAAAGTTCTCAACCTCTTAAAAAATCACCCTTTACATACATTAAAAAAAAAAAGAGTTAATATTGGTGAATGCAGAACTGTTATAATAAGAGTTCATATTTTTCTTGCCAATTTTACATTCTGTTTTTTTTTTTTTAAATAGTCATTGTTCTTAGGAGATCATCTACCTTATCAGGGTATCTGTTCGGAGAAAATTCTGAAACGAAACTTAAATCCATTCGAAACTTACTTTGCAGTAGAGGTATACGTACATAAAACATAATCCGTACATAATATTCCCCAACGATTTGCTGTCGGAGTAAATAAAAATAATTTTCTACTACAGTATCCCTCGATAATGTGAATTTCTCTAAAATCTGAATCGGCAAAACTTTACATTGTAATCTCTATAATGTGAACTTCCGAAATGTTCAACCTCTAAAATGTGAATTTTTTTGTAAAAGTTTTTATATTTCCCTTCTTTCTCTTGCTCGTTTTGCGTGCGATATTAGGGACTAAATAACTGTTCTTTGTCCTTAAGTTGTAAATGCAGCTACAGGCTATAGAGAGACAACAACTGCCATTTGTGTAGGTATGGATGTTATATGATCAGTTCGTGGTTATATTTTTTCAGTTAGTTGTGTCTTGTGTGGTTCGTGTTTCTTTTTTCGTTTTGTGTGTAAAATAAGCTCAATTCGTACCTAATGGAATCTAAACAAAAATTGCATCGATTTTTTTAAATTAATAAAATTATTTTATTTTCGTTTTTCTTCTGAATTAATAAATATTAAAACTGTGCTTTAAAAAATCATTTTCTGTTGTTTTTAATGGATTTGAAAATCGTTTTAATCAGTTTACTAAGTACTGAAAAAAAGTTCCAGTAATGTGAATCCCTCTAAAATCCGAAAACGTATTGTTTTAATTAGTTCACATTATCGAAGGACTACTGTATTTATATTATTATTACTTTTTATACTTTATACTTGTTTTTTTATTTTTTTTTTTGTTGGAGAACAATACTGACGAGCTGAGCGGATTGGGTATTTCGGGTCATTCTCCGGTTTGTATTAGATTCAATAAATTCGACAGGGCTTTTTAAAATATTGGAATTCTTACGATTCATTTAATCCATTTACACTTAATAACGATGACAAATATCTGAAATAGTAGATAACTAAGAACTTACCGTAGATGAGATCTGCTTCTGGAACGTCTTCTTGGGGATTTAGAATATCTTCTTTGAGGAGGTGAGTTCGACCGCGAAAATGACCTAGAAAAAATGTTTATTGTGAAGAACTCTGTACAAATCCAATATATTTCTGTGGCTTGTTGGTTAAAAATTCAATGCCAATATTAAGAATTTGAGTGTTCATATTTCTCGGTGGGTTGTAATAAATTCAAATCTCCTTCAATAACCGAACATTATGTGGACATACAAAGAGTTTCACTAAACAGTATATTTTCAGCACTGTCCTCGAACATATAAATTAGCCTAATATTGTGCATATGAATATTATAAGATATATTCCTAAATTCCAGCCAGCGTCAGTAAATTTTTAATGTTAATTTCTTAGTTTTTTGTAACGTATAGTTTCAAGTCCCTTTTGCTTTACTCGGTACCGCAACAAAATAATTTTAATGCTATACTCTGTTCCACAAAAACTGTCAGTACAGGGAAGTTAGGACGTTTGCCTCTCATTCTGGTTGCAATAGCTTTCATAAATCTGTCCCTCTTTTAAGCTCTCACCGCAAATCGGAGAGCAATACCCATAGGGCTACCATCTGCTGATTTGGAAAAAACACCATTTGTTGAACGGAAAAAAGATAATTGTGTACAAAGTGGACACCAGCTCGATTTTTATGAAATGTTGGTATGTTGTAAAGGGCATGTTTTCGAGTATTTTGGTGTATCAATGTTATATATCAGAAACGATTAGCTTACGAGATATAGGCTTAAAACACATCTCACGCAAATAACCTTCATTATAAATCACAAAAATCGAAAAAGCGTAAAAATTCATGTTAACAGTTTCACCAGAAAAACAAGAAAGTTGAAAAAACAAAAGCCATGTGACAATACCCTCACATACTCAAATTAATTTTATTGGTTCTCAAAAACACAAAATCCCAAAGCTCTTTGACAAAAACCACAGAAAAAGCATTAACGATTAGCATTAACTTAATAATGGTAACACTGTTTGATGTTGATACTTTCTATATACACAGCGATTCGCAGCCACAAATAATTATTCAGCCACAAATAATCATTCAGCCACCAAATGTGGAGATGGCCTGACATGCAGTGGTGGGATATATGCGAATTTTTGGTAAATTACAAAAACAAAACCTGTGTAAGTCAGTGCTTTGGATTTTATAGCAGTGGCAATTTCTCTAATTGAGTGCCGTAAAGACATGTACAGGCACCAGTGTTTGAAAAAAAAGATCCCCCATAAGGCCTGTACTGACAATTTTTGTGGAACAGAGTATAGTGTGTTAAAGGTGAACAGTGCTTGATTGCAACAGATTTAATATGCTTGACATGCAATCTGAGCCCAGCGTAAGAAAACGAAAAAAGACGAACTTTACCCAATTTGATCCTACCAAAACGCATCAAATAAATTCAGCTGCATCTGACCTTAAATATATAGTTATTTCTGCTACTGCCCTTTCATCTATACGTATATTCTTACTTAAAAAAGCTATCGACGACATAAGTACCGCGTACAAAAATACAACGAAACTACGGGTCGGAAGCCTCCTTCTGCTCGCTAAGTCTTAGAAAATAGCCAAACTATTCATGTTCAAAAAAAAAACTCGCCAATCTTTGCCCAATTAACGTAAAACTCCATTCTGATTTGAATTCCTGCAAGGGCACGGTATACGCCCACTGCCTTATAAACGTGTCCGAAGAAGAAATAGTTAAAGAGATGAAAGACCAAGGAGTACCAGAGGTTTACAAATTAAAATAAATCTACACCCGAACACATTCTTCGAGCCACTGGTCTTATTCTTCTTTCTTTTGACCGCTTTCGTCCTCCTAGTTCTGTCAACATTGGCTGGTACAATGTTAAAGTTGAGGAATATTTCCCAAATCCAATGCGTTGCCGCAAATGTCATCTCCTTGGCCATACCGCTAAGAGATGCATTGGCGAAACCTCTTGCGAAACCGGTAGTCTTCCCCCCACTAGCCTGAAATTTGTACACGCACTTCATGCGCTAACTGCGCCGAAGAACACCCATCATCCTCTTAAACGTGCAAACGGTACCTCAACGCCAAAGAAATTCTCAAAATAAAAACAATAAAACAATGTACCATGGCTGACGCAAAAAATAATATTTAAAGAACAAAACCCCATCCCGTTGTTTTCCACAACATACTCCGCAGTCGTTCAAAGCTCTTCCACTTCAAACACACACACAGCCTCCATAGCGTCATCCACCTCAAAACCCCTCCCGCACCAAACTTCCACCTATACTTCTTCTTTCACCAAATCTCCTCTTCTAATCTCACAATACAAAATTACTAATCAAGACACACATAAACAACCCATCACAAAAAAAAACATATCCCCTAAAACACCACCTGTAATTCCAAACCATACAATGATAGAAGAAACCATAGAGAATCTTACACAAACTTACCCCTCTCCCCCATCAATACCCAACCAAACCACTCAAAACAGCAAATCATTCATTCACACCCAAAAAAATCTTTATCGCACGACATCCAACAACAACGATTATATTATCCGACTCGCTCTCCAATCCTCCAACAGAAGCGGGAACAATCTCGCCTACTATAACCACCCAATCGCAAACACAACCGAATCCCTCATCCTAACTCACTAACATAACGAACACTCCTCTCAAACAACAATTACTACATAACTGATATTGATAAAGGCGATGAACCAATCTAAAAATACATTTTGTAAGCATAACAACGACTCCGCGGCCCGGGAATTGAAACGGTCAGGCTCCCCGCTAAGCCTTTCTGCTTCAACATCCGCATCGCGGCGCATCGCGGAGTCATAATGAACATCCCAACGATCACACACTTCTGAATTTATCTCAACGTAAATAAAAACCACATCAATAAAGAATCTGCTCTAATTCATAAATCCATACGCACTGCAGCAAATGTAGCTTTTCCTCAAACAAGCGACAAGATACACAAAAAAACAATTTCCTGGTGGAACCAAGAAATAAGTTATAATAATAACAAAAACAAAATGCTTGGAACAACTTCAAAAAATCCCCCAGTAACACCAATATTATCCTCTACCGAAAGCTTAACGCTAAGTTCCGAAAAAAAGTTTAAGCCGAAAAAAAGATGCTTTGAAAAATTTATTGCGAATATAAGTCCGAACTCCTCGTCGCAGAAACTTTGGGCCGACATGAAAACTTTGACAGGTACATACGCACCAAATTTAATAAAAGTAATAAAAACTAATACCAAAACAATGATGTGCCCAACAGAGATAGTCGAACATTTTGGTCAGTCATGGGAACAATTTGCGGATGACTCAAAATTCAGCTCGACATGCAAAAATGAAAATTTTAAAATTTTAAAAGACTCAAAACTAGCTTTCGAAACCACTCATTCAGCGCTCGCTATTGAATCCCATATTATTACATCAGAACTCGTCTCCTGCTTACATACAGTAAAAGGTAAAACACCTGGTTTTGACCGGATTTCCTATGAAATGTTAAAAAACTCTGTTCCTACTTTAAAAACACGCCTTGTCGTTGTACATATAATAACATCTTCAACGCAGGAACTATTCCACATGCCTGGAAAGTCGCGAGCATTATCCCAATACCTAAAGCTAGTATAGATCTTACTTCCACCTCCGGGTACCGTCCAATCTCATAGCTTCCATGTACAGGTAAAATCATGGAAAAAAATCATCGCCAAACGTCTGTTTTGGTTCCTTGAAAAAAACAACCTAGTAGATAATCGGCAATTAGCCTTCAGAAAAGGCAGATCTTCTTTAGACGGTCTCCTTCACCTCGACCATTTCTTCTTCTCTACATTATCTGAGAGAAATCATGCCTCGACTCTAAATTTAGACTTCGATAAAGCCTTCGACAGGATCGGCGCACACGTTGTCTTGAAACAACTTCTAAAATGGAAAATCGGCCCAAAAATATTTGGTTTCATAAAATCGTTTCTCTCCAACAGGAGTTTCCGTATCAAATACTTTAACATCTACTCCAAAGTCTATTAGCTAAAAAACTGTATACCCCAAGGATCATCTTTATCAGTGATTTTGTTTATCATAGCTTTCAACGAAATTAGCAAAATAATAGATAGCTTCTAAGAGGAAGGACATATATGTATACTCTACGCTGATGATCTGATTATTTTCTCGGTTCCATTATTTCATGCTCAAAATCCGAAATATTTCATATTCGCAAGAAACACAAATGTAATAAAACTATTTAAGTAAATTCAAACAACAGTTATATAAAAAATGTTAATTTTATCAACATTTTTGGGCTTATATTCGATTCTAAGTACATTTTTAAGAACCACTGTACTTATATTAGGAAAAGCCTCACTGCCAGGGTTAACATTATAAATTTTTATCCTCAAAAAATAGTTGCTCAAATATCAATACTCTTATTAATGTAATTAAATTAGTCATATTATGAGGCATGACGATTATAAGCAAGTACTGGAAAGTCGGTTTCTGCCCCAAGTCCACGAATCGTTTCCTGATTATGAATCCTCTGGTTTGTTGTAGTTGAATAATAATGTTGCTTATATCACACTAATCACACTAATATTATAAATGCGAAAGTAACTCTGTCTGACTGTCTATTACCTTTTCACGCCTAAACCGCTGACCCAAATGTAATGTTATTTGGCAGAGAGATAGTCTGGGACCTGGGGAAGAACATAGGCGAAAAAGCCGCCCGCTAGGTGGCGCTGGAGTCAAATTATTAACAAAACCTTTCCACGCCTAAACCGCTAAACCAATTTTAATGGAATTCGGTAGATAGATAGTCTGGGACTTTGGGAAGGACATAGACGGAAAAACCACCCGCTAGGTGGCGCTGGAGTCAAGTTATTAACAAAACCTTTTTCACGCCTAAACCGCCGAACCAATTTTAATGGGATTTGGCAGACAGATAGTCTGAGACCTTGGGAAGCACATATGCGAACCCACCCGCTAGGTGGCGCTGGAGCCAAGTTATTACCAAAATCTTTTCACGCCTTAACCGCTAAACCCATTGTAATGTAATTTGGCAAACAAAAAAATCTGCGACCTAAGGAAGGACATAAGCGAAAAAACTGCCCGCTAGGTGGCGCTGGAGCCAAGTTATTAACAAAATCTTTTCACGCCTAATCCGCTGAACCAATTGTAATGTAATTTGGTATAGAGATATTCTGGGACCTGAGGAAGGACATAGGCAAACAAACTACCCGCTAGGTGGCGCCAGAGTCAAGTTATTAACAGCTTAAATATAAATTGACCAAAATAAGTCATATTCACAATATATACAGCGCTGGCAAGCTAATTAGCACACCCCTATGAAAATTCAAACTTATTTTTTTTTCTGCAATTTCTTTTACTTATAAGCGAACAAGTGCTTAACAGTTTAATACGTACATCAATGACAAAACTTAATCGAGAAAGAAATGCATCGTTTTGCAATACGATTCTGTGCTATATAAGATTTACCGTAAGTGTTTGTGTTTTACTGTGGCATTTTAATTAGCACACCCAAGCATTCAAGTAAGTTTTTACTGAAAAAATTCCAATTCTGTGATCAGAGCTATTTTTTTCGAATCTCCATTAGGTGTTCATTGTTTTTTTTAAGATTTGAGAATAAATATGGGAAAAAAAGAGTTCAATGAAGGCAGAATGAAATCAGATTCAGAATTTGCACCAAAAAGAGCAGAACATATCCGAAATTGCAAGATTAATCGGCTTTTCACCAAAAAAAAAACTACAGAATGCACTTAAGCATTACCATTGACGTGGGATTTTTGAAAATCATAAACAATCCAGGTCAAAAAAGACCTAAGAACATGAGAATAGTCCGATAGTCACACAAACCCTTAGGCACCCCTTCGCCTCTTCAATGGAAATAGGAGCTCAAATGCACCAAAATTGCTGTGTGAATATATCAGCTAGGACTGTTAGAGCTCGGCTTTTGCAAAATAATCTTCGAGGATGCCATAGTCTCAAAAAACCGATGGTTTCATAGTCTAATCGAAGACAACGGCTGGATTTCGGAAAATGCCATATCTTCAATAGTCAGTTTCTCTGGAATTCTGTCATCTGGAGTGATGAATCCAAATTTACTCTGTATGGAACCGATCGCAGAACCTACGTACGACATCCTCACAACAAAAATTTGGACCCAAAGTACACTACGAAGTCGGTTAAGTATGGAGGTGGCAGCGTGATGTTATGGTGCTGCTTTACCGCGAATACTGTTGGGCCAATAGTCAAAGTTAAACGAAAAATGGATGGGCTTATGTACCAGAGCATATTGGCCAACAATTTGGTACATTTCTATGATGATTTTCCACTTGCAACACATCGGCAAATTGTGTTTCAGCATGACAATGCCCCATGCCATACGTCCCGCACAGTTAATGAGTGGTTTGATGCAAACGATATTACCGTTCTGACTTGGCCCCACAAAGCCCGGATATCAATCCAATAGAAAATTTATGGGCCATCTTCAAACGACATGTAATGGCATTAAAACCAACCACGGCAAACGCGTTATGGACCACTTTTCGGGAAGAATGGTACAAAATTTCTCCTGAAGTCTGTGCTGACCTAATGTCGTCATTAAGCAGGAGATATGCTGCCGTTATTGTTCAGAAAGGATACCCAATCAAATATTAGGTAAATCTGAATAGCCAAAATCACATTTAAATTACTTTTAAGTTGTTCTCACTATTTTTCAGACTCTCTAAGTATCATTTAAGAGAGCAGCTGCCTCACATAATAACACGTCCATAAAGCATTGATCTTGATCATTGTCTTTTTTTTCTCGAAATTATAGTTACATTTTCTATTTTTTTTTTTTTTTTTTTCGTAAAATATAATAATGTGTTCAAATAAATCTAAATATTTGTGTTTGGAATGCGTTAATGAACTTTTTTAATGCATTTTGTCGCCAGAAATAAAAATTTCAATGGGTGTCCCTAAAGAGAAAACTGCAAAATCTGGTCTCAAAAGGTGGCTCATATTCACAATATTGGTTGGCATAGTGCCAAAAGAAATAATTACAAAATCTGGACCCGATAGGTGGCGCTGGAGTTAAGTTATTAACAACTTCTCTATTAATTAAACAAAATGACTCATATTCATAATTTATGTTCGTTTAGTGGCTTAAGTGAAAACAACAAAATCTGGACCCGATAGGTGGCGCTGGAGTCCAGTTATTAACAAATTCAATATTTAGGGAAACTAAAAGCAAACAAAAAAAATTGGATCTAACGAACATGTTTCTTTCATGTTGAATGGTAAATAGTTTTATCAAATTCTCAAATGCAAGACGGAGAAGGTATGCTCTAATTAAAGAATATTTGCACCGAATAGTTACCTGTGGTGAGAAGTAGAATATGTATGGACCTAGGCAGTGGTTGGATGTACTTATGTACGTACATACATATATGCACAACTATAACACATGCCCAATTCCTCTTTTCATTTCATTAACCACGAGAAACGATAAACCCCATATAATTTTCTAAGGAAATAGTCATAAGTAGTGCATACAATGGCATGGTACGATACTATTACATGTCAATGCTAAACCCCATGCCTCACGTGTAACAGTACAAAAGCTCTTATATTCGGGACTAGAAACTCTAGCCCATCCACGGTACTGTTTCAGTCAGTCTGAAGTCATTTCGCCACCAGGAAGTCTTCCAATGCCAAGCAAAAGCCCATAAAATCCTTTGAAGATATCATTGCGTTAAAAATTCAGAAATTCTTAAAAAATTAATATTTGACATTTGACGTCGGAAGAGCGTTGTAGATGCCAATGCCTTATATTATTTTGATGAAAGAAAAAAGTATAAAAAAGTCTTATTGGCTTTAAAATGTTTGCTCCTAAATCGAACATTTCATGTGGTACAACCAAATAATATGGTGTGATTCAACAAGGTTTGTCGGATTTTGCGGTTCTTATTTTTACCCAGAACCACATTACTAGAGCAGCGTTTTGCCTAATAAGTAACGCGACTGCTATTGGGCGCGGGCGAAGCCGGGCGGGACAGCTAGTAATAAATAAAAATAACTACAAAACCGAAAGGAAATTATTGCTCACTAATAATTTGGCCAGACACTGTAAGTGTTTTTCTTCCTTATTAAGGGGACCTTCTGGTCTAGATTTTTCAAAAAATCGATTTTTTTTTTGATATTTCAAAAGTATAGGCTTTTAAGAGTATACTGTTAAATGTTCGTATTAATATTTCTAGTATTTTGACTTCTACAGCATATTGAGCAGGTCAGCGCAGAAGCAGATAAAAGAAGCAAGTAAAGTTTAAACTCATTTATCTCGAAACTTATGATTCTATTTTTCTGCACGGTGTGAGACAAAAACAAAAAAACTACTCGACCGATTCGTCTCAAATTTTAGTATGGTATTCAGTAAACCAGTGCTTATCGTCGGAACTAAAAAAATGTTCTACCTTGAATACTTCTTACTTTTAACATACAAAAGGTAATGAAAAACGGTCTTTTTTTCGAAACGTAAATTTCAACAACGCGCCATTTTGTCAATTTTTAATTTTCATTCTAGTTCCTGCGATAACTATTCATACAGATTAAAATGTTTTTTGTGTTTTTTGTTTTCGATCAGTGGAAGAGCCAAAACACGACACACCACCAAGATACATTTTTTTGGAGAAGGTAACTGTAAATCCAATTTTTGTTTAATTAAAATTATTATTATTTTTTTTTTTTTAATATTTTTGGATATTGTTAATGCAGTAAAGTATATCTACAAAGTTTAAATACTATTGCTCATTTTTTTCATTAAAAAAAAAACGATTCTAAAAACTCGCCAAATTCAATGGCGCTAGACCAGAAGGTCCCCTTAAATCATGGACAGATAATGTAAGCCATTTACACCCCTATTACGGTTAGCGAGTGGAACGAAAAAGTTGGCTGAAACTATGTCGTATTACGGTTAGGGACTCGCTAAGATAACATTCGCATTAAACGTCAGAAGTTTGGCGAATTGTGTTCTCACTCTATTATGGTTAGCGAACGTTCGACTAGAAATCAATTTCTTCTGTCAAAATCGGTCGAATGAAATTTTCTGGTGACTACGTAGTGCGACAGTGTAATGAATGGAAGAAAAATGTAAAATTAATGAAAATTATTATTAAATATCTCATTAACATAAAAATAATTTGTAAAATATGTGTATCAATCTTTGATAAAACCAATCCTCGCCAATTTGAAAATCTGGTTGAGTTGATGGAGGCAGTCGGTCGAGTTGACCTGAGCAAAAATTTAACAAAAAAGAAGACATTCTCCAAAAAATTGTGAATAAGAAAAAGATACTTGGAAGTCACCAAAAGCAGCCAGGAAAGGTGCAAAAAAGACGTGATCAACATCTGGAAAAAAGCCTTTAAGTCATCCATTGGAGAATTTTCTTTTAATATAGAACCAACAATGGAAACCAAAAATCTTATTGCTACACTAGGCATTCCTTCTGATATCATTGAATACACGTATACATATGTATTTACCAAACAATTATAGAACAATGTATTTCTTTTTTTTAAATAAACACTTAACATTAGTACAATATTTGTGATGGTCTAACTGGTTTCCCTGGATCGAATAATTTAGGATCTTTTCCAAGTGCTTCTGATAATAAGGCATCGTTGTAGAATTTGGATAATAGTTTTTCTACTTGCTGTTGTTTTGCTTTCCACAGTCCGGTGATGTGTTGAGCAGAGACCCGGCCAGTGTATGAACTCTGAAACTGCGAAAGTAACTAAACGATCTTATAGAGAGGTGAAATTCTGAGACAAATCATCACAAATAATAATTTTATTTATTTTCTTTAACCACCGAAATCAATTTAAACTTTTATCTCAAATTAAATTGCAGTTTATTTCACGTACAATCAAAACAATTTTGCTTTCTGACACTTCACAGCTGATATTTGAAGTTTTTCCTCAGACAGCCTGAATTCTCTTAGCGAATGAAAATGTTCGCTAACCGTAATACCTCGACAGCAGAAATTCGCCTTGGAGCTCGTCTCGAGTCGAACGTTCGATTCGCTAACCTTAATAGGGGTATTAACATTGAAAGTAACGGTCAAAGGCATGTTATAATTACTTTGAAAGTTTCAAGTCGAAAATTATGAGAAACGAAAAGTACATTCTTTTGTTTTTTTTTTGTCTAAGAAGATAAATTTACCAGGGTTTTATTCGAGAACAAGATGTGATATATTCATGCGTATGTCAACTATTAAAAAATTTACTTGAAAATAGCATATTGTACAAATAGAATAAAATATACAGTTTAATATAAAATTTAACCTCTTATTGCTTGGATAATGACTTCGATGACTTCTAATATTTTTATCCCTCTCTATGTTTCTGTGGCTGGAAGGTTTTTCCTGTCTTAAAGGTGAACGATTTCTTCTCTCATTGATTGGTGGGGACGCGCGATGTCGACTTCTTTTCTCAGCATTAGGAGACGGATCTCTTGGACCTCTTTTTACTACAATTGATCTATGACGTTCGGAAGCTATTCGTTTCATTTCCTTCCTCTTTTCCTTTTCTTTCATTATTCTGTTAAAAGCCTCGAGCGGATCTTCAATGATACTAAAATGAAAAAGCAAATATAATGTATGTGTAATCAATCAAGTTGACAAAATAAATTACAGTCGACCCTCCATAAGTCAAATTTTCACGGGATACCCAGATTTGTTCGAGTTAGAGAGAGTTTTGGAAAAATTCGAGTAATAGAGAGAAACATTTATTTTTGTTTTAAAACGTTTGTTTGATAAAAAAAAAGGTTAATGTACTTCCAAACAATAAACAAAACTTTTGACCACACAGTTTACTTCGCAATAATCCATGTAAGTTACATTTTTTGTTAATTGATCTAGCTACAAACATGCACATAAAGACTGCATCAGCTCCGTTGAACTGCCTAGAATCAACTGATTTTGAAATTCCAGCTGGAATCTTATTAAAACAAGTTCTTTTTATATACATACGCACGCAGATAGATCCATTGAAGAACCTGTTTTGAATGCAGCCAACAACACAAAGTAAAGGATAACAATGTTTTTTTTTTTGTTTTTGCGTTGCAACTTTTAAAAAACTGTATCTTTGTATGGAGGTACCAAGAATATGAATAGGAAGAAACACGATGATTATTATGTATTTCTATTTTGTTTTGTGCTAAACAAAATTCGACTTAAGGGGTGAAAAAATATGCCAATAATCGAGAGAATGTGTTCGAGTTAGAGAGAGTGACGACTTAGGGGGAGTTCGACTTAAAGAATGGTTTTGTATGGAATATTGAAGGGAATGATAAAATATGGCGAAAAACGTCGAGTTAGAGAGAAATTCGACTTCCACTGTATGTACATATTATATACATACATATGGGCACGTTTGTATGTAAAATTAAAGTTCAGATATACACAGTGTCCGAAAAGTCTCTGTACAGATATTACTTCGTACTTCTCGACTCATAAAAACATCAAAGCACAGTGATTTAAGATAAAAGTTCTTCCAATATACAAAAAAAAAAAAACAATTAAAAAAAATTTAAAAAAAAAGCCTACGTACAGTGGTTAATTTTCTTAAAAATATAAATAAATATGAGAAAAAAATACCAAATTAATACGTAGTTGTCCGCCTCTGTTATGGATGACGTCTTTTATTTGGTTTCACATGGAATGAACCAGCTTGGATGTTATGTCTGGGCCATTTTTTGTCCATTCATACATTAAAATTGTTTTGGCTGATTTTTGTTGCTTATAGAATGCTGGCAACTTTTATTTTAAGTAATTCCACAAGTGCTCGATAGGGTTCAAATCGAGATCACCACGTAATCCCGAACGAAAAAAATCTCGAAAATTTATTTGATAAATCTCGAATGGACAAAATCTAGAAAGTACAAATATCTCGAAAGACTATATCTCAAAAAAAAAATCCCGAAAAAAATTTGCAAAATCTCCTCATTTCACTTTCACTGTAAAAGTAATTAAAACGAGTCCAAAATGTAGATTCTGTACCTTTTTTGAAAATAATAAGAATTCAAAAATTTTTTTACAACAAAAAAAATGTTGTTAACTCATTTATTTACCTAAAATATATATGTACATACATTATAAATGCATTGGTATCATATGTATAAATATTTGAAACTCAAGTTGTAGGCAATGCCCCTTAAATATCTCATACAACTTTTTTCCTCTTTTTCGTCCATGATTTTTAAAATATTTTCTTCTTTTGGATACTGTACAGATTAATGTGTGGACTTCCCCTCAAAACTTTTAGCGTGTATGCCAAGACTCACATTTGTGTTGTTCAGTTCAGGAAGGCAAATTTATTGGTTTATATAATTTTTTTGTATAACCATGTCCACGTCGATCAGATTTTAGAAGACCTGTATTGAGTAAACACCGAATCAAACACTTTTCTATATAAATAAATCTAGAATTGATATTAATTTTTGAGACAATGGTAAAAATTCGCGCGCGTGGATTGTTACCATTGTCTCAAAAATTAATATCAATTCGAGATTTTTGCTGTTCGAGATTTTTGTTCGAGATTTTATTTTTCGAGATATCGTGGTAAACCCGTTCAAATCAGATGACTGCGCTGGGTGTTTCAGCTTCCTTTCATCATTGTTAAGTAACCAATCTCTTACCAAACCTGAGGTGTGTTTGCGGTCATTAACTGGTTGGAAGCAGACAATTGTTGCCAGACCTTAATTTAGTTGAGCTTAAATGTTGATTTTCTGAGTATATTTAGAATTGCATGTTTTTAATCCATTCGGCAATCGATGAAAACGAGATTTCCCATGCCGGAGGAGGCTAAGCAATTCCAGACTATTTCGTATCCACATCCGTATTTTACTGTGGGCGTTAAATGTTTGATATCCATTTCAGTATTGGGCTTTTTCCACACCATACGGATGACCATCGGATCCAAAAATGTTAAATTAATTGTCATAGCTACATATAACCGTATCTCAAAATGAATTATCCCTGTTAATATTCTCAATAGCGTACTACAATCTGGCTTACTAGTTCTATTTCTTGATGAATGGTTTCCTCCTGCTGACCCGACCATTAAAACCATATCGTTTCAACCCATTGCTTACACATTTCTTATTATCTATTAAAAAACATTAAATTCATCACTTGTTTGAAGATTTGCAGCTATTACTGGCACTTGTTTTCAAAACCTTGTTCATTACCCTCATAATTCTCTTCTTAAGCGATGGTAAATTTTTCTAGGTCGTCCAGGATCTAAGTTTATTTGTTATAGTTTTTGTAATAGTTGGATGACCGAAGAACCCATTTTGTTAACAGTTTTTAAAATTTTAGCTAGAGATTTGCCTATTTCTTTTAGAATTCAGATAAACCATATTTTTAAGTTGCGATAGGAATTTGGTTATTTGTTTCCTCCATATTTAAAAATAAAACTCACCTTTAACCAAAAATGGGAAAAACACAATTGATCGTTTCCAAACGGCCACTTTTAGCATGACTTATAATACAGAAAATACCGTTAGATCCTTGAAATGGTAGCTGTACAGAGAATTTTTTGTTCTTCAAAATGGCCATACAGGACATTTGCGTTCATAAACTTCAAGTTATAATGTGAAAGTAAATGAAATTTGGTAGAAATAAAGAAGAAAAGATTCTCTTTCATAGAAATGTTCCTTTTTTATTTAATCTTTGTATTTGGATCTTATTGAAGCATTTATTTCGGGAATGTGCCGCTGTGCGGAGACTTTTTGGACTGGTGTAAAAAGTTTAATTTATTTAAATTGGCAAACGTTCGCGCGTGCGGTCTGTTAAAAAAAAAAGCGCAACCCAATACTCCACATCATATAAACATGTTTTTGGCATGGAAATGAAGGTGCGCTTGTGGTTGACTCTGACAACATCGGTTTTGCATAAATTCTTGCTAGTGTTGGATAACTGTATGATCGGATGAGTTCAATACATGGGATTGGCAAATAACTTTATTTCAACTACTGCGTAGAAGCATGTAACGTTGATAACTATCAAGCTAATGGACATAAGCGAACGGCCACAGAACGACAAGAACAAGATACAATTTGTTTGGATAAGGTTCGAGAGAAACCCAGGAAAACTAGGCAACATTTTATATACAATGGGTATAATGGTTTTATACCTACGCACGATGACGAGTTGATGTACTTAGGCTCTCGATACTTATGGAAGCACTGTTTTTGGCTGAACGGCTGTCGAATACGTACTGATGCTTTCATATCAACTATCGACCCAGTTTCTTGGAATTTGTACACCACTTTTAGAGTTGTACACACAGTTGATCGATTATTAACACCAAGAAAATCACGTAATGGAAAAACGGAACACTTAATACTCTCACAAGCTCACAGAGCCAAAGGTTATAATCTACAGACTAGAAATTTAGCACAGTCAAAGCTTGCTCAGGCCCAATGATGTGGTTTAAAAAAATTACGTCACTGCTCATATGTATGTACATATATGTACATATGTACATCGTCAGTGGATGGATTCAACGACGCACAGTGCGTTGTCCAGTGGACAAAAATCAAAAAAGTGAGTGTTTTATAGAGTAATACAAAGCCTTCAGAATTAAGTGACGTTTATTTACATATGTACCATATATGATTTGTTCATCGTATCTCTTCTTTTTATAGCGGGAGTAACGGTTTCTGCTTTAAGAGATCAGCCAATTTTTGCGATAGTTGTGATTTTTACTCTAAGAACATAACTTTTGACCTTCGTTTGTGATAAATATAAATAAATATGTAATACTAATTTTTTTTAATTGTTTATTAATAATGGAGTTTTCTACTACCAGTATGTTTACTTTACATTTATATAAGTGTGCGTATAATTTTTAAACTAATTATTAAATGTGGGTGAGTGTCATCATTTAAGTTTTAAACAAGTTTTTTAAAAAAAAAAACTATCAAAATATACCTGCAATTTGCTATGTGATCGATTCATCCTCTCTTGTACTGTATGAGAAAGTAAAGCTTTTTTGCTACTTTTTGCAACTTTTTAAAATATTCAACTTTTTATAGCGATATGCTCAGTTATTAAAAATGAGGATATTTTTAAAAGATGGAGCTCTGCAAAAAAAATTCTAAAGTTGATGAAATACAACAATAGGTTTTGGACCTACTAAACATAAGCGAATGTCAAAATTTTTCAAAACTTGATTTGACCCGGAAATATAACGTCTTTAACAAGAATGTGAGCAAGTACAGGAAACAATGCTCTCGCTATCGCAATTTAGGTGCAAAACGTTACCATCTTTGGTTGCAAACCGATTTCAGTTTACCCGAAAGTTTGTTAAGTTTATTGAACAGATCGTGTCCAAAGAACTTCCTGGAACTAGCCGCGGAATACCAGAAAAGTCATTCGAAGTATCGGCGCAGCGTACTATGTAATGTTTTGTCAAGGACAAATGCCGCGGAAAAATTTTACATATATGGTGCAGCAACTCCTAAGGAAATTAATAAGAAATCAATCAACGATAAAATACCCAGGCAAGAAAATTATCGTTTTGGACTTTCCAATCTTCATTCTTGAAAAAGATGCTTTGAATGTTTGCCACATATTTCATACAGACTATCTTTAAATCTTGGCGGGTGCATGCATACGAAAACAAAACGATTTTTGAAAATAGAAAGAAGGAAATTCAAGACTCATTGAATAGTGGATAAACCCACACAGGATGATGGAAATACCGCAAGAAGACTTTTACAAATCCAAAATTAACCGCAGACATGACTAAAATCCACGAAAGCTAGTTAAGAATTTCCATACTATTTTAAGAATGATAACATATGGTGCGAAATATATGAATGTAATCAACTGTAGTGAAATTTTGCAAGAAACAAAGTAAACCTAATTAAGCAAACTTACTTAAATGCCGAGAGTGATAGTGGACTAATTGACTTGAGTGAGTCGGCTTAAAAGCTACACATGTACCTAAATACTCACAGGTGTTTGTGTTATTTGGTAAATTGTTATATCACACTTGTTTTATTTGTTGAACACAATTACCGATATTGTAGATATAAATAATAATTATAGTAAAATAATAATCAATGAGAAATATAACTTGAAATAAAATGTTTTATTTCATTTTGCCACACCACTCTCAAATTAAAATGCAGTACGGCAGTACGAACAAATTCAGATATTTGTCCACCAGCGCCTAGTATTCAACGCACTGTGCGACAGTGGTATTTGTAGATTTTTGCCCAAAAAAAAATTGTTTGAATCTATACTCAGCCTTATTTTGAGATTCGTTTTCATTCAAAAGTGAGAAAAAGTTGAACGGTGACTATTTTGATATTCGAAGGAATAGTTTTTTTTACAAAACGATTTTATATCATCATTCCTAATTTTGAGATTCTATTGCTTCGAAATAACTGTCATATTTCATACGTTTTCAAGTTTCAATTTAAGTTTATTTCGTGATATCTTTCGTTAATGAACTTTATTCCTTCGAATGTCTAAATACGAAAAAATCATTCGAAGGAATAGACACAAACGAACGAATTAACTATTCATTCGAATCTCAAAATAGGGCTGATTGTGTTTTTTTTTTTTAAAGTACAGTGAAACCACCCTGATGGTTGGATGCTGCTAAAATCGGGGAGGCACTGATTGGCTTTAACTTGGCAAAGCCCAGTGTTGTAACTGTTACTGCACATGAATTGTGCTTATTTTTTCTCCAAGTGGTAGCCATCGGATACTGATCGCTGCCCACCCGGACACGACTTGCTAAACTTATAAGCGCGAGTGCTGACCAAGGGAAAATAGTAGCACTATAATATACGTCAGCTGACGAATTCCATCAATGGAACAACGGTGGCGTTAAAATTTCCAGAACGGAAAAACAAACCTTATCCGACATATTCGGAGCACAGGTCGATAAGGATTTCCAAGTACTAGTCAGGGTCTTGGAAAAGAGTTGGTGGCGGGTGAGCCCCTAGTGGGCCAACGGCAGCGCTCACACCCCCGTAGCCGGTTACTGACACCAGTTCACCCGGCCACTTGTAACTGCGAGATCTACTACGGTGATTGCTATACAGAAAATAAACAGCGCTTATTCGGATGCGTCCAGTCTGGCAACTCTTAAAACTGCTTAATCAAGTGTCAACAGTTGCACCTATTAAAAAATCAAAATTAATAAGTAATAAAAGCCCAAAAATCTAACAACCTGCACCAACCGCAAGTGTTTCTCACTCTGCACCACAGGAAATCAAAGTCTTCGCTGGAAAACTGAGGTAAATTGTTTATTTTCATCTTTCGCTATCGAAGATAACTAGCTGATCGCCAATTGGCGCGCTTAATTCTGTGGAGCTTGAGCAATCATCATCAGCGCAGACGAAAAATTAAGCTCATAAGCTTAGTCAGGACCTAAACCATCTATTTGTCTTGCAAAAAACAAAACAAAAAAAAACACCTAAAAGTATACCCAATAATTTGCTAATATGAGTGTAGCAAGAACGCCCCCACCGGGGGGGAGGGGGTCGCACTGTACCAGCAAACTATTGTCATTACATTCCCTCAACAATAGTAACAACAACAATGACAACAGCAACGACAACCACGGTCCCAATAACAACAAGTAATAACTACACCTACTCAGTTACAACCACACTAACAACGTCAATTACATCTACAAAAACAAGTACAAACATCATTAACACTCAAGAAAAAATAAAAAAAAGATACATATATTCATAACAACAAAGCTGGATCATCAAAAAGAAACAGATCATCCCCAGAGGAAAAAAATGTAACATGGAATTTGCATCAATCAACAGATATGAATGAAATCAAAAGGAAGCTTTCCGAGATGGGCCATAATGTGACAAATATCCATAATATGCTACAACGAGGAACCAAGAGACCTCTACCGATCTTTACATTAGAGATTGAAAATCAGGAAAACAATAAAGACATATATAACATAAGGCAACACCTCCAATGCAGTATAAGCTTCGAACCACCTCGACCAAGAAAGGACATTGCCCAGTGCTTAAATTGTCAAAAATATGGGCACACAAAAAATTATTGCACTAACAATCCCGTGTGTGTCAAATGTGCCGGTATCCACAAGACCATAGATTGCAACACTTCAAATTCAAGTGATAAAATAAAATGCGCACTCTGCGGCAGAGGACATACAGCCAATTACAGAGGATGCGAAATCTATAAGGCTCTTATAATACAGGGTTTTCCTAGCCTTAGAAAAACAGGAATATGATGAACATACTTACGCTATTATTAACTAAATTCAATGGACAGTGTTAACAAGATGACGATAGTAGTATGGAACTCAAACGGACTAATACAGCACCTATTAGAACTAAAACAATTTATAAAAACCAACAAGGTAGACATACTGCTTATTTCTGAAACACATCTTACAAATAAAAGTTGTGTCAAAATCCCAGGATTCAACATATATCATACCAATCACCCGGACGGAAAAGCACATGGCGCTTCAGCGATCATTATTAACCAAAACATCAAATGTACTGAACTTGACAAACATGAAAAAGACTACATTCAAACGACCACAATGCAAATAGAAGACACTAATGGGGCTCTAGTAATCTCGGCACTCTAGTTTCCACCAAAACATGTAATAAGTATGGTTCAATTCCAACAATACTTCAAGACACTAGGACAAAGATTTTTAGCAGGAGGTGACTTCAATTCCAAAAACACAGACTGGGGATCACGCCTAACAAACAAGAAAGGAACGATACTACTAGACACCCTAAAAACTTGTAAAATCAACTTCCTAAGTACTGGAGAACCAACATATTGGCCAAGTGATAAAAATAAGAAACCCGACCTTATAGACTTTTGTATCTTCAAAAACATTAGACCGGAGGACCTGACAATAGAATCCTGCCTAGATCTATCATCTGACCACTCCCCAGTCTTAGTCTATTACAAAACCAACGCTGAATCAACAAAGAAGCCGACAAAATTGTGCAACAAATACAGAGACTGCGACACTTATAGAGAAACTATAAATCTCCACCTGCGAACCCGATATCGATTAAAGAAGCCAAATGACCTTGACGAGGCTATAATCCACTTCAATGACGTGATTTTCGAAGCTGCCGAAGTATCTACACCTATGACTATTGCAAATAAAAAATTTAGACAACTATTTTGGCTGCTGGGAAGAAACTCGGTCCTATCTATAGACAACAAATTGCTCATACGATTACGGTACGATTATTAAACCAATATGGACATACGGACTTCAGCTGTGGGGAACAGCGAATAAATCAAATATTGACATCATCCAAAGACAGCAATCAAAAATATTAAGAACGATAATAGACGCATCATGGTATATTCATATCCATAAAGACCTCAAAATAGCGACAGTAATGGAAGAAATACAAAAGACAAGCACAAAACACAAAATCCGGTTATTAATCCACGATAATAACGAAGTCAACTTTATCCCGCTACAAGAAATAAATAATAATGAAGCGCTTTAGACCTTCAGACCTAACTCAGAAACTTCAATAAAAATTATAAAAATTATAACAATTCTCCACTTTTTGAAATTGGTAAGTTAAAAAATAAAAAAACCCACCTTATTGTAAAACAGACGTATGTAAAGGCACTAGCCTTATAAGCTATCATATCCTTATCTGTAACAACAATTACTAGGTGTCCAATTTGGACATATGTAAATAAATAAAGGAAATAAAAAAAAAAAAAAAAGAATCCCCGGCTGGGCGCTAGCTCTGCAAGAATAGGACTATGTCTTAGAGCATCGACCTGACGTCCGCATGAAGCACGTAGATGCCTTAAGCCGAAACCCTATCTCCATGATGATCTCCAGTGAGCTTCTATATAATGTGAGAGTGGCACAGGATAAAGATGATAATATCAGAGCCATAAAAACAGTTTTGGAGACGAAACCATACGAAGATTACTTCGTCGATCACGGCCTTCTTTACAAGAACGATGGCAAAGGAAACAAACTACTGTATATCCCTAGTAGCATGACAAGAGAGATCATACGAAAAGGGCATGAAGAGGGACATTTTGGAGCAAGATAGTTCGAAGGACTCCTGTGTAGGGAATACTTTATTCCCAATCTGCAGAATAAAATTTATCAGGTACGGATGAGTTGTATACGTTGTATACTAAGTGAAAGGAAATCAGGAAAACAGGAGTGTTATCTAAACCCGATTTCAAAGAATGAATTGCCATTAGATAAATTTCATGTTGACCACTTAGGCCCTTTATCAACAACTAATAAAATGTACTGCTATATCTTCTGCGTTGTAGACGCCTTCTCGAAGTTTGTGTGGATCTACCCGTGTAAATCAACTTCGGCGGCGGAGGTAATAAGTAAATTAGATTTACAGAAGGCGACTTTCGGATACCCAGCAAGAATCATTTCAGATCGTGGACCAGCTTTCACATCCAACGTATTTAAAGAATATTGTAAAGAGGAGGGAATTCAGCATCTTTTAATAATTACTGGCGTTCCACGAGCCGACGGGCAGATGGAACGCATTTACCGCATCATTATTTCTGTCCTGACTAAACTCACTATCGATGACCCTACTAAATGGTTTCAGTACACACCAAGGCTTCAAATGTTGTTGAAATCGACATATCAGCGTAGCATAAAACGAAGTCCATTTGAGATATTGGTAGGTAGGCGTTAGAATGAAAGCTAACCAGGATACCACTCTCGCCGAAAGCATCGATGAGGAAATAAGGACGTTATTTGAAACCGAAAGGAACCAGGTCAGGGAAGAATCTAGAGAGAACATAGAAAAAATTCAGAGGAAAAATTGTAGGACCTACAACAAAAAAAAAAAAAAATAAGCAAGGCGGTATAACATCGATGATCTTATTGCCTTCAAGCGTACCCAATTTAGTACCAACAGTAAACTACTAAATTTTTAGGTCCCTACCGGATAATCAAGGTTTCCCCAAACGACAGATATGAAGTGCGGAAGGTTGGAGGTCAAGAGGGCCCCCGCACTACTACAACGAGTGCCGATCTAATAAAACCTTGGATGGAGCGACGCCTTAGATTGTGAAGAAGCTTTCCCCACCGACGAAAACCGACAATCGTGTGATGACGATGGAGCTTTTCCAATACGCTAACACGCGCTAAGATATTGAAACTTGCCAAGACGTGAAAACCTGCAAAAACGCTAAACCTATAAAACGATGAAATCCACCAAGACTTTAAACTGATAAAACGATGAAACTGGCCAAGACGATAAACCTGTAATACGATGAAATCTGTTAAGACGCTAAACCTATAAACGATGAAATCCACCAAGACGTTAAACTGATAAGACGATGAAACCTGCCAAGACGATAAACCTGCAATACGATGAGATCTGCTAAGACGCTAACCTATAAAACAATGAAATCCACCTGCTAAGACGATACACCTGTAAAACGATAAAATCTTCGAATCGTCCAGTCAAGCCTCTAATACAATGGTTTCGCCCAACATAAAAAACCAGCTGCCCCGATAATATCTGCAGGCTGCAGCAATCAAGATGATACCTACAACGTTATTCTCGAAGACAATCGTCATTATGCCTGCGATAACTGTTGCGATGAACGAGAAAACAAACCAATACGATAGTGGACGATGAATCATTACCGAAATAATGGCCCTTTCCGAGGACGAAGAAAGGTTTCAGGACGGCCGAATTTGTAGGATCACCCTGTACGTATGCCCAAAACTCACAACAAGACGCAGACGACCAAGATATAAAAAAGAGATGAGGCAGTGATTCCTCGACGAAAGAAGACGACGGATCGGATTTGACCTTCTTTTATTCTTTTTTGAGCAAACAACCATAACATATCACTGTTATCCTTACTTATTAATAAATTTAATGAAGTTTAAATAAGTTCGGTTTAAATTTTAATTTCAAACATATCGTAATAAAGATTTCTATATTTATATATTAGTAGAATTTATTTCTCAGCATGTACGTAGAGTTAAGAAAAGATTAAGGTCTTAAAATTTGCGTATACATATACATATATTGACTTTATGCAATCGTTTCTTTTTGCCAATTCGTTTAACTACTTTAAAGTTAGGAGTTAATATGTGGGTCAACCTAAAAAAAATAGGTACAAAAATATAAAAAAAAAAAATACATTTTCTTAAGAACAAACAACATTTAAACAAAAAAAAAAACATAGCCTAACTGGTTTTAACGAAAATAACGATTATTATAGAATTTATTTCACGTTAATCGGTGCATTATTTGCGGAGATCATCGGTAACAAAGTTTTTTGAAGTTGCGTCTTTATATAATAGTAATGATAATGAAGTAATGATATAGACTATGCTTTCAATATCACCAATTCTCAATTATTATTTTACATACATACATACGTAGATCTAAGATTTTTTTTGTTTCTCCTTCGTTGAAGAACGGCAATCCAACTCCAGCCAAAGAATGGATAATATTAGAATTTTAATTTTAATTAATTTGATTAAAACTATGATGGGAATTAGTAAATCCCTGGTTTCGGCACCAAGAAATGTCCACAATGGTTTTGGGACTTCAACGCATTGAAAGAAAAGAAACAAGAGTTCGATTTGAGATGTTTATTCGGCTGCGGTCGACTGCCAAAAAAAAGGCCGAGCAACCAACCTTCAATTATAATTTACCAAATTTTCTATTGTTCCGGAAGGGAATTTTTGCTTACATTAAAACTTTGTAGATTGAAAGTTCAATTTAGTTAAGTCACAATAGTAAGTAAATAAATTCATTTTAAGTATCATTAAATTAATTTAACTTTAAAGTAGGTATGTAAATTCAAGTATTTTAAGTATTGTTAAAATAAGTAAAGTTTTAAGTATGCATAAATACAGAATTTTTCAATTTCCTTTGCAATTTGAATGTAGATATACAGTGCCGTTCGAAAAATTAAGCTCAAACTATTTTTTTCGAGGTTTGCGAATTGGTTGCAGCAACTAAATATTTTTTAATGAGGTTTTGTTTTATTACGTATTTTCAAACCTTTCATTTTAGAGTATTAGAATTTTATACCTGCAGTCAAGGGAGCAAAATGGTCTTAAGGCGCCTAGTGACAAACAACAGAAACAGGAGCAGAAATAGAAACAGAACAGAAAGCGCTTTCATTTTGTCGTAAATTCTGTTTCTGTTTGCGTTGCTCGCTCATCTACAAAAACCTGGAACAGATCTTCAGGCTGACGAGAAAAACATTGCTACCTCAGTTTATCTATAATTTTTTCCTCTTCGTCGACTGAAAACTTTTTTTTTTCCATTTTTCCATGAAAACATATAGCCAATTGCGGAACAAATTCAAATTCAGAAACAAAAATCATGACTACTACGATAATATTGACATTTCTGTTGCTGGCGGAAACAGAAAGCACTCATCTTGAATTGTTTCTGTTGTGTTTGTGTCGCCAGACGGCATTTTTCTGTCGCTAAATTCTGTTACTACAAAAAAAAAAATATTCTGTTGCTAATTCTGTTTCAGTTGCAAATGTATGAGATTCTGCTTCTGTTCCTGTTTCTGTTGTTTGTCACTAGGCGCCTTAAGCAAACATTAGCAGTTTCTTTAAGGAATTCATAAACTTATTATCTTAAAACTCAATATTTTGTTTGACCGCCCTTAGACTTTATAACTTCTTTAAGTCTACGTGGCATGGAAACACCAAGTTTATTTCTAAAATTGAAGGTTAATTTCAATTAAAGCCTGTTTTAGGTCCTCTTTGCTTGTAATAGTCCTTTTACGAATGGGCTTAGGTCCAGTGATTGCAGAGGGTGATCGATCTTTTTTTGGAGTCCTATAAAGCACCCATTCGTTAACGAGCCACGAGGTATGCTTAAGGACATTGTCTTGCAGAAAGATCCAATTCCTAGTCGTGTCTAATTTATCCACGCTCGGTTGCATGTTATCCTTAAGAATGTTCAGAGAGTCTTGCTTAATCATTGTGCTTTCAATGAAGACAAAATTCCCGACCTCAGATGCTGC
Organism: Brachyopa scutellaris; assembly: GCA_949775065.1. NCBI lineage: Eukaryota > Metazoa > Arthropoda > Insecta > Diptera > Syrphidae > Brachyopa > Brachyopa scutellaris. The sequence goes on along the minus strand of OX459115.1, from coordinate 77,604,022 downwards.
CATAGACACCGACACCATCACCGAACCACTCCTCTATGTTGTACTGCACTTCTAGCATTTTGTTCACTTAATTCTTTACTCTGTTCCCTCTAAATCTAAAGTAAAAAAAGCGTTTAAAGTTTTGACAAAAGTACATTAATAATAACATTTCGGTTCGGAAAAACTGTTTATTTACTGATGAAAGCAAAATTTCAATTTTTTATAAGCAATAGCCGGCTCTGGAGCTGCATAAAAAATTATCCTGTGGCTAATGTTTGACATTTGTATATACCCATGAAGGAATGGGAGAGACGACGAGAGCGTTTGTGTTTATTTCGGTTTTCTCAATCGATTGTCGGTTGACAAATGTAGTGCACTAGTGTTAACATACGATGTGAAAACTACCTATTGTGAAAATAATGTAAAAACCAGTTCAACATAAATTTTTTTCATAAAAAAGTAATTCATATGAACAATATCGTGTAAAAACAAGTAAAATTGATAGTTTGAATAATGTTGATTGGTGAAATTGTTATCTTTATATTTTCCATTTACAAATGACGAACTTTGTTGTTCAATCATGTACACAAATTAGATATAATTTACAAACAAAAGCATTAACACGGAAAATAATTAATAGTTATCTTTTTTATGTTATTTTTTTATTTAAAACTGGGAAACCAGTTTGGTAATTTTAGTTATAATAAAATCTGATGTGAATGAAATTCAAGGGAAATTTTTCAATTCTAGTGGGAAATTTCTGAAAAAAGCACTAAAAAAATCCCATTTAATCCAATCGACACAGCAAAAAGCTAAAATTTTATCCACCTCTGTACAAACGTCAAAAATTAGCCAGTGGATAAAATTTTAACGCAATTGGCACACGGCCTTAGTGAACAAAATGCATAGAGGGGTGATTCGGTGATGGTGTGGGTGTGTATGGCAGCATCTGGGGTCGGGAATTTTGTCTTCATTGAAAGTACAATGATTAAGCAAGACTCTCTGAACATTAAGGATAACATGCAACCGACCGTGGACAAATTAGACACGACTAGGAATTGGATCTTTCTGCAAGACAATGTCCCTAAGCATACCTCGTGGCTCGTTAACGAATGGGTGCTTTATAGGACTCCAAAATAGCTCGATCACCCTCTGCAATCACCGGACCTAAGCCCAATAGAACATTTGTGGGATCACTTGGACCGGAACATTCGTAAAAGGACTATTAAAAGCAAAAAGGACCTAAAACATTCTTTAATTGAAAAATGGTCCCAATTAACCTCCGATTTTAGAAATAAACTTGGTGCTTCCATGCCACGTAGAAGTTATAAAGTCTAAGAGCGGTCAAACAAAATATTGAGTTTTGTTTTTAAGATAATAAATTTATGAATTCCTTAAAGAAACTGCTAATGTTTACTTACTTTTGACGCGTAAAATATGGAGTATGGTTAATTTTTATTAAAAACGGAGAGTAAGTTAATGAATTGTATCTCTACCATTCGGTCAAATGCAACTGGTGAGGATGGCATTCCAATCCGCTTCATTAAGCTAATACTTCCCCATATAATAAGTCACCTCACTCATATTGTAAATCACTGCATCAATACCTCAACTTTTCCTCAGGCTTGGAAGATTGCTAAAGTTATACCAATTGCAAAAAAGACCAATGCAAACTCTGTTAGTGACTATAGGCCCATCAGTACTCTTCCGTGCCTGTCAAAGGCCTTTGAGAAAATCATTGCTGCACAAATTCAAAATCATCTGTCTCGTAATCAGCTTTTGTATCCCCTTCAATCTGGATTTAGACCTAAACATAGCTGTTTTACGGCCATGGTCAATATCTTAGAAGATATTAGACGTGATTTTGATAAAGGCTATGTTACGCTTCTTTGTCTACTCGATTTCTCAAAGGCTTTTGATAAGGTAAACCATGAAATTCTTTGTTGGAAACTAAAACATCTTTTTGGTTTCAGCGAAACAGCCGAGAAACTCATACGAAGTTTTCTCTCTGATAGGTCACAAAGGGTTGTTACTAGTGAAAAGTTCTCTGAGGTGAAACCTTTAACTCAAGGTGTTCCGCAAGGATCTATCCTAGGACCGATATTGTTCTGCATATTTATAAATGATTTGTCTTCTGTTTGCAGACATGTTTCCATACACTTATATGCTGATGACGTACAACGCCATTTGGCCCAGCCCATGAGTAGTATTGTTGAACTCGTCACCAATCTGAATGAAGATTTGTCTCAAATCTATTCTTGGTCGATGATGAATGGATTGCTGCTAAACCCTGCAAAGTCTCAAATAATACCAATTTCAAACAAGATATTCGACCTCAAACTTGTTCCAGACGTATGGCTATCAGAGTGCAAATTAAAGCTTGTAGAATCCGTTACCTCTCTTGGCTTTATCGTAGATCGCAACTTGTCTGGATATATTCACACCAACGTTGTCATTGGTCGTATTTACGGATGTCTTCGTAAGCTCTGGTTAACTGCTGACTTTACCCCCACTGTATTCTAAGTTAGTTAACGCTAAGTACTATAAAAGACTTGTCTTAATGTAGACACCTTTATATTACAAATAAATTGAAATTGAAAAACAACTCGTTACAAAAATATCGTTACTCGTTACGTTCGTTACTTCTGTTATAGGCGTATACATCACTATATTAAACAGCAGGTTTCGAAAAAAAACACCAAAATAGCGAACGGTATTGTTTTATTACTTTACCCCTTAGTAATTATCTAACACGAAATTGCACAAAAATATCCACTCATAATCATAATGTATACACATTCCATACAACACCAAGGTACGGTACATTAGTGTTTTTCTTTAAACTCTGCTAAGCAGTACACTAACCAAAACCAAATTAATAGAAAAACAAAATGCATCGACTCACACGTCACAACGACACACTACGATTATTTTATTTTTTTATTTACGACCGATACAATTCAGTACAGCACACGCAAAAAAAGAAAACAGAAGCGTTAGTAACGAGACGATGCGAAATCATATGCTTGGCATATGGTATGTCTCGTTACTCGCACGATCTCGTACGAAATCGTACGAATAACGAAAAGTACCATATACGAAGCATATACCAAAGAAGAAACATCCCCACACAAATGCTTTCGCATACCAGATCGTGCGAGTAACGAGATATACCATATCCCAAGCATAGTACTGACATACCTTGCTTGGGGTGTATGGTATGTCTCGTTGTTCCCTAGACTTAAGTGATATCAATGCAGAATAAAATACCAACTCAATTTTTTGCATACAAATCGATCGACACAGCTTTTCATAGCTGTTTATGCTGATGTCGAGAATTATCCCACAGAATTTTTGAATTGTCTTGATTTGCCTGGTTTGCCAAAACATTATTATCTACCATTGAAAGTTGGCGTGCCGATAATAATGCTATGCAGTATTGATCAACCTCGGCTTTCAATGGTACAAGACTTGCAGTGAAAAGGTTGTTGAACAATGTGATCGAAGCAACAATTTTAAAAGCGAAAAACAAAGGTGAAGTTGTTTTAATTCCGATAATTCCAATAATTCCACCACATTTATCCTTCGAACTTCAAACGTCTTCAGTTTCCGATACGACTTGCTTTTACTTACTTAGTTGGCGCTACAGCTCGAGGTGAACCTGGGCCTGCTTCTCGCAACCATTTGTGTGTGCGTGTTCTATTTTTGCACGAATGGAAGGGACCTACAGTTTCTTGCCGACTCCGAACGGCGAGTTGAGAAGCTCAATCGTGACAAATGATACTCTTTGATGCTTGTCAGACATTCGAAAGAGGTGGGCACTGTGAAAAAACTTTTAGGTGTTTGCGGCGGGATTCGAACCCAAGACCGCTGGCTCAGTAGTCCCTAACTAACCACTTGCGCTACGGCTTGCTTTTGCCATTTTTTTTATAATTCACGCGCGCTTAAGGGGTTGTGAATACCGTTAAAATGTCTTTCACAGCGCGGGCCATAGAGAAATTTAGGAAGGATGAAGAGGAGATACCGATGCGCATCGGTCTTAAATGTTTGTAAATCGTAACGGGAGGGAAAAATCGTATTTGGTAAACCATTCCGCATTCGTGTTGAGCGGTTAAAGAAAGAATCTCTATATTTTACTGTACGTCCGAAGTTGGGCTTAAGGGTAAACTGATGGGCATTCCTTACGAGAAAATTGTTGAAGGGGAGGAATGCAACTGGCTATTTCGCTGGAGCACTGTTTGTGGAAAAAGCGATAAAACAGGGAAATACAAGAAACAATACGACATTGTTTGAGGGAGTCAATTGACTCAGTGATGTTTCTATCCCCTATAAGTTTTATCGCACGTTTTTGTATTCTATCGATCAAGTGCAGTGATGTTTTTGGAGCACTCGACCAGATATGATCATTGTACTCGAGCTAATTACCATTACGATTAATAAGGCACAATGCTAATCTTTAGGAATATGTGGTATCAATTTAGAGGTTCCAGTATTTGCGCATGGGCAACCGTATGTTGCATGTTCACGTGCAGGCAAACCATTTGCCTTAATAGTTTTGACCGATGAAAAAACGAAAAATATTATATATCAAAAATCACTACAATTAAATTTATTAAATTCTAAAAACAATATACATTCAATATTTTGTTTGTATTGTAATATGTAGTTATATAGCAAGCACCCAGCAAAGCGGATGCATTTCAGCTAGTTTATTTATATTTTTGAGAAAATTAACCACTGTACGGAGACTTTTTTTTGTTTTATTGAAGCACAGAATTTATTATTTGTTTTTATTTTGCATGTTTTTGTAATAAAATACTGTTTCTTTGTTAACAAACTATTTCGACAGATGTAATTCTTCAAATTCTGGTGGAACTTTTATCTTAAATCACTGTACTTTGATGTCTTTATGAGTTGAGAAGTAAGAAGGGATAATTGTACTTGACTTTTTTCATTCAGTGTATATATGTACCTACGGAGAGCGATAGCTCTCAGATATAATATTAATGTACTTTTAAAATATCTGTATTTTCACTTGCAATAGCTAATCGCTTATTCTTGAACAGACTGTATATATGCAATGATCTCATAATTACCCCGATTCCATTGTTCCGGCCATTCCTTGATAATACGGCTGAATATTGGCATGAGGAGCCAATTGACGACATCTTGTGTTGGGTGCAAATGGATACGGTGCATTAATGTTATAGGAATCTCTAGGATAGTAATAACTGAAAAAAATAATAGGTTAATTTTTAGGTAAATGATAAACCAATATTTGCAGTTACCGTTCGGTACGATTACCATAGCTGTTACAGTAGCCCATATGTGGCGGAACAATACCCTGACTCTGCTTGGTATGACGCATAAATGAATCTGATCTTACAGAATATGAGTCCGAAGTATTAGATCTATTTGGTATATCTGGAACCGATGACCCGTAACCAGAAAATGCGGTTTGATTGGTTTGTTTGAATGTGTCCTCTGATCTAGTTTGAACCTCTGGATTATGTGAGATATCATGTTGAGGTATAACCTGTTAGTGAATAGTTAAGAAAACTATAATAACATCATAAAAAATAGCTTAACGTCAACGTGCGACAACTTTCAACTTAAAATAAACACAAAAACCTCCCACGATGGGGGGTTTAGTAGTTCCAAGCCGATTGGGTGGTTGCACGTAACTTATTGTGAAAATTAAACAATTCTTCGAAACAATTTATTCTCACCATCTACATCACAAACCCTTCAATGATAAATAATCTTTATCATAGGCCGAACAAGTGGAGTATTGTCACAATAACAACCAATTAATGCTTGGAAAAGATTTTATACTCCATATCGATCTACTTATAGAGGTTTTTAAATGGAATTAATAGGCATGTTTTTTTTTGTGTAACCTGTATAGGGTATGTTTCAGCAGCATGTTTACCCACGTAAAATACAACAAAACCTTAGCCTGGATAATTATCGAGTCTTATTTTTACTCTGAAAGCTTTTTCGCTGCCCACCCGGGCACGACTTGCTAAACTTATAAGTGCGAGTATTGATCCAGAGAAAATAGCAGCACTATAATCACGTCAGCGGACGAGTTCCCTCGATGGAACCAACGGTGGCCCTAGATTTCCAGAACGGAAACAAAACATTATTTGAGCTACTCCGACATATTCGGAGCTCAGGTCGGTAAGGTTTTTTATGTACTAGTCAGGGTCTTGGAAAAGAGATGGTGGCGGATGAGCCCTCACTGGGCCAATAGCAGCGCCAACATCCCCGAAGCGGGTTACTGACATCGGTTTAAAACCGGCCCCTCGTCCTAGTGGTTTCAAAAAATGGAACTGACCCTCCAGGTTGGGGGTTGTGCCGTCGGGGTAATTCATTTACCACGTAAAAAAAAGATAGTTATGAGAGAGACACTAGCCTCGGGTAATAGCCCCCTCATTTAACACCACAACCAGGAATTCAAAAACTTGAATCTGTCCTCACGCGGTACAAGGCAGGTATTACCGCGATCCAGATACAAGAGATACAATGGATAGGATCAGGTATGCAAAAAAGGAAAAATTGCGACATTTATTAGAGCTGTCACAAAAGACTGCAAATGTTATGATGCGGATTCGTCGTGGCAAATCGGGTGCGCTCAATGATAATTGACTTCAAGCCGATCAGCGATCGCCTGGCTGTGATCCGCATCAAGGCAGCATTCCAAAACATCAGCATAATATGTGCACACGCCCCTACCGACCAAGATGAAGACTCTATCAAGGAGGAATTTTATGATCTCCTGGACGGAGCCTGTCCGGAGCATGATTTCAAAATCATACTCGGGGACTTCAATGCTAAAGTCGGTAAGGAAAACATCTTCGGCGGATTAGTTGGAAAGCACAGCCTCCACGTCTCGACCAGAAAACGGCTTCCGGCTAATCGATTTTGCAGCAGCTCGTAATACGGTGATAAGTAGCACTAGGTTTCCAAGACTACGAATCCACAAAGCAACCTGGCACTATCCAAAAGGTCGAACCGGGAACCAAATTGACCACGTGCTAATACATAAGTAGATGCGAGGCACGCATCCAACATTCTGAATGTGCAAACCTTCAGAGGGGCAAACGTCGACTCTGACCATTATCTTATTGCAGCTAAATTCAGAGCCCGACTATCCAGCGAGAAAAAGGTGCGAACCGCCCAGAGAAAGAAATTCAATGTTGGAAACCTTAGCACGAATGGAGCAGTCAGAGTCTACAGAGAGCGCCTGAGCGAGAGACTCTCTGCTGTGCATTCACCATCCACAAACGCCAACAATCTGTGGAACCAGTATCGCCACATCATCAAAGGGGTAGCAGAGACCACCATAGGCTACCAGCCACCACGAAAAAAGAGCCCTTGGTATGATGACGAATGCGTGCGTCGGAAAAAGGTGACAGAAAATGCACACGTGCAAGCGCTGCAGCGCAAAACAAGAGCAGCGAGATAAGAGTATCGAGCCAGAAGAAGGGAGTAGAAGAAGATCCTGCGTAAGAAGGAAAGGGCCCAGGCAGTCTCCCAGCTCAAGGATAACGAAGAGTCCCGCGATAGGAACAACATCCGGATGTTTTATAGGAAAGCCCAGCAACTGGCAGCAGGCTTCAAGCCCGGAACGCAGACTCTTCGAAACAGTGAAGGAAACCTGGTCACCGCAGGGAATAGTAGATGCGTTTAAGCAGCACTTCCAGCAGCTACTTAAAAGGCATCAGGTAGAGAGAGTGATAGGGCAAGAAGAGAACCCGCATCCAGTCAGTGAAGAATCCATCCCCGCTCACAGTTTGAAGAGGTCGGCTCAGCCAGCAAAAAGCTGAAGAACAACAAGGCCGCCGGCTCTGATGGTCTACCAGCAGAGCTTTTCAAACATGGTGGTGATGCTTTGGTAGGGTGCATGCACTAAGTCATCAACCAAGTATGGATGGAGGAAGCCATGCCCGATGACTGGAATATCAGCTCTGTATGCCCCATCTTCAAGAAAAGCGATCCTATGTCTTGTAAGAACTACCGAGGCATATCCCTGCTAAATGTCGCATATAAGATCCTATCCAACGTACTGTACGAACGTTTAAGCCTTTCTGCAGCACACTAATCGGCACGTACCAGTGTGGCTTCCGGCCCAGCAGATCGACGATCGATCAAATTTTCACACCAAGGCAGATCCTGGAAAAGATTCAAGTCGAGACTCACCATCTCTTTATCGACTTCTAAGCCGCATATAATAGCATTGAGCTCTACAAGGCGACGGCCGGATTCGGGATCCCGGCTAAACTGATCCAGCTATGCCGCGCGACGCTGGAAAACACGCGATGCAACGTGCAAGTCGGAAACAGTTCCTCCGAACTACTCCAAACATGCACCGGATTTCGGCAAGGAGATGCACTGTCATGTGACTTCTTCAATATTGTGCTGGAACAGATAGTGCGGAGGGCAATTGTAAACACGGAAGGCACTATCTTTCACAAATCTGTCCAGCTACTGGGATATGCAGACGACATCGACATCATCGGTCGCTCCCAGCGCGCCGTGTTAGAGGCTTTTACGGCAATTGAAGAACAGGCGAAACGAGTTGGCCTTGAAGTGAATGAGGACGAAAATAAAATTGTCCTATTTGGTGGAACTGGTACCCAACAATACAACCAACATAGAATATTTGCCTAAGTACACGGTAAGAACTGTTAAACATTGCGGTGCGAAGGTCATCCATTCATATTACGGAGTGGGGCCAATACATCTGATAAATGATATCATGGATCAAAACGTGTATGTAAAAATTCTTGATGAGGTAATGCTCCCGTAAGCCTCCTAAATGAGTGTTTCTCTAGGATAACGACCCGAAACACACGAGTAAAAAAGCAAAAGAGTCGTTTCGGGCAAAGGTATTCGGGTAGGTCCCCCGACCTGAATCCGATAAAAAAAACTTGTGATGTGACGTCAAAAAATATGTTGCGGATGCCAAACCCATAACCAACCAACAGCTTTGGAGAGTTGTTGAGGAAGCCTGGCGTAAGACAACTGCCACTCGTTGTAAAAATCTTGTGGACTCTATGCCACGTTGGTGTGAGGCTTTCTAAACCTTCTGACTGTAAGTTGGGGTCTATTTGACCCCAGGGCTATAAAACGTTGATTATTTTAAATATATAGTTTTGTATTTGGCTGATTGTCACTGACATATATTTTGTCCCGTATATTTTGATTCCAAAATCAATTCGATGCGTATTTTAATTTCATCTGAAAGCAAAAACAACTTAAAAACCTTCATTTGGGGTCATATATACCCCTCGCAACTCTACATATGTTTTGTATTGGGGAGTTAGAATTTTTTTTTTTCGATTTCGCGTACAAACATAGGTATGTGAAAATACATACATAACATAATGTGAAGCACATTGAATGCATTCACGACTTCTGTGATTCGATAGCGCGTTTTTTCTTTTTATAATAGATGCTTGGCTGAAGCGACCATTTTTATCTAAAATAAGAACAGATGCGTTAATGGTTTCACATTGTGCAACGAGAATTCATTATTAATTTTATGATTTATTTTCCCATATTTAGTGTATGTATATTCGTTTCAACAATGAAATAAATATAAAAAGCGAATACATACTTTCATTTGTTTACATGTAGTATAAGTGCGACTTCTCAGATTTTGAACTTTTGGAATGCATTAAGATTCCTGAGCTTGAATCGGACGAAGAAGATGATGAAATTTGACTTGATGAAGTGATACCCACAGCGGTCGGAACGTGCGTTGCAAAGAGCGGGCTCACATGGTCTTCGATGCCATTACCGCCATCGTAAAGACGAGCAGTGCAAGTTATCTGCAAAAAGCAATGCATTAGATACTGCTCAAGATCTTCAAGAAATTTGTTCGCCAATCAATCGATAAATTGGCTCCGATTCGGGACATTTGAAACATTTCCCTTTATTTTTCAACATCCTCAATGTTAGGTGTATTGCGGCATTTGATCTGTGTGCTTTAAAGTTTCCGAATTGGAATTTTCGTATGGACTTGCTTCAGTCGCAAATCGTGGAAGGGATTGGTCTAGGCAAATACATATACGGAGCCACCGCCCAAGCAATAAAAAACATGGGATACTAATTTTTTGGGAGACAGAAAACTGTAACGTGCACGCTGTGTAGTTTGCCCACGATCAAAAAATATTAAGATCAATACAATTTTTGCCTCATGAAACAAGTACAACTGCAAGGAAAATTTTCCAATGATATGCAGTGTATGTGTAGTTGCCAATGAAGAAGATAAGGATTCGGAGGAGAATAGGCATATTTAATAATTTTTTTTTTTTTGAGTTTTCAAAAAAAATATTCAACAATTTTCTCGGAAATTTTCCGTTTTTTTATGCCTCTCCATGCAAAATGTATGTGATAGTATGTGGAGTCCATATGACCCCAACTTACGGTTTTTAAGTGTAAAAAAGATTGACAGTCAGAAGGTTAAAGAATAAAGGATTTTAAACCAAGTATTATGCTACCTAAATATAACAACTATTTTTCAAATTAAAGAACTTATTATATAAAATATTTACGTTTTTTATTAGCACTCCTATTACTTTGACAGTTAAACTTATGACTTGAAGTACTCTTTTATTTTTTATAAATCTATTTTCTACGTAACGTTCAGATTTTTTAATCTAAATGTTGCTTAGTAAAATAACAAAGAAGATTGTAAAAAATTTAACAAAAATCGCGGTTTTACAGTTTGTGAAGTACCGCTCCTATTATTTTGAACACAGCTGTACATATGCATATTGTGTTTTTATGAAAAATGCATGTTACTATTTTTTATCCTTTCTGTTTTTATTTACATTTTTCCATTTAAGCAGCCAAATATTTTCAAAATAAATGTACAATTTTTCTATCCGATTACTAAAAAAACGTTTTTTTTTTTGTTCGCTCTTTAGAATAGCCTGAATAAAATATTAGACGCTCACTATATTGAACGTCTACTGTACTAACAAGTGCGTTCGACTCGTTTGCTTAAACAATCTTTAAAATATTACGTTCTTTGAACTTTTTTAAATCTAAAACTTAGCTTTAATACACAAACTTAAAGACTAACCACTTATTATAACTTACTACTTCAACACGTTGCTTCGGAGAATCGGGAGCGACTGGAGGCTTTTCTTGAAGTTCTTCTTTCTCTTCCGGTTTTATTGACTTAATGTCTTCATTTTTAATTGAAACACAATCATCCCTCTCTGAAGACAGTTTTGGTGGGGTTGAAATAACTTCTAAATTTTTTGTAGCAATATTTTCAACCACTGCAATGTTGGATTTATCTAGTGTTTCCGTGGTAGTTTCTTTTTCCGAAATTATTTCTAAAGCATTTTCGTTTGGATTAGTAGCGACCTCATGGATTCCTAAATAAAACAAAATAATAAATATTTAGAAAGGATTATTATATATTATGAAATATAGAATCACTAAGCACATATGTATGTATGTAGATGTTGACAACAAAAAACACTCTCTTGATGGTCTAATATTCACAAAAGCGCAATGTATGTACTCCTAGACACCACTTTGCATCGTAGACATGTACGATCCAACATTTCGCGACGCAGACTGAAACAACGCAAAGTGATTCTACATTTACACTATGTGAATATTGAAGTTAGGTTCCCAAAAAAAGAAAACTAATAATATTAACCATTTAAGAAAACTAATAAAATTAACAATTTAAGAAACATAAATAAAATAAACTTTATTAAACTCAACAATTTTGGAAGAATATAATACGCGATAAAAGGCAACCTATTGCGGAAAATATTAAAACAAAATAGGGTTTACTTAACGAAACACACAGGAAGAACTTAATAAAAAGGCAATCCCCAAACAAATATACTAATCAAAAATTATTAACAAAACAAAGAAAAAAAACATAATAGCATTCAATGAAACAGACCGCATGAATATGATTATTGTCATGATTATTGTCTGGACGTACAAATTTTAAATAAAATAAAAAAATAAGTTAAACAAAACTAAAAACCGACTGGGGTATAAACCAACTAAAAAGTCCGAAAGAAAATGAAAAGAAACTATGATGTTCAGAGTGAAGCCGTGGTCGCATCCCGCATCCTGCTGATTTAGGATAATGACCCTAAACTTAACTCACAATCTATTCGATCTTGGTTGCTCTATAACTGGAAATCAACTCTTCCATACCTTCATCAACAACCTGATATCAATCCGACTGAGCACCTGTGGATTTGTTTTACTGAAAAGTGAGGCTACATAATATAACCAACATAGAGCAGCTAAAGCGGGCACTCTGGAGGAGTGGTGCAAAATATCTAGCGATGAAACGAAAAAGTGGGTGGCATAACCCCTTTAGCGCGCGTGAATTATAAAAAAAAAATATAAAAATCTATGAAAAATCGCTTGCAAGAAGTTATCTTAGCCAAAGGATACCACACAAGTTACTAAAAACAAGTTAACGCACTTAAAATGTAGGTTTCTATGTATTGAGGTGAATTTAAGAGGTTTATTTTGTTTTTTGATTTTTTTTGTCCCGTAAATGAAATATTGAACGAAAAATGAATGCTATACAGTGAAATCTCTCTTAAGTTGACAGCCACGGGAGTTTTTTTTGACCACATAAGAGTGTCCGCTTTAGAGGAAAAATAATACAAAATTAAGTTAAGTTAGCAGTCCTATATAAATTAAGTTAAATAAAAACTTAAGCCTGACTTCGTCGTTATAATAACGTTTTTATATACACGCATACAAAGGGCAAAGTGGCATGCGACTACGGCTATACCTACTTGTCAAAACCTTTCATTTGATACCCATATTAAGGAGGGGAAGTAAAGATAACGATAATCCGCTGTCTTTGTGCGTCCGCCATATTGAATTTAGAATGACGTCATAGCGTGTCGTGTTTTAATCGCTAAGCCCTTTCATTTGATACCACTATCAAGACGGTTGTAAAGATAAAAAAGGTAATCCGTCATCTTAATGCGTCCATAGGATATGTATAGCGATGTTACAAGACGAATACAACGACACTTCATTTGTTGACAGCAGTTCCAGAGCTTAGGCTGTACGAACCCAGCCTGTGAAAATCAGAACCCCTAATTTTGCCATAATCGGATAAAAATAAAAACGGATGATGCCTTTAAATTTTTGGTATAAATCCAGAAATAGGGATGCGCTTTTCGCGAGCTTTGACAAACCATTCAGGTGTCCATGTATTGACTTTCTTTACATCGCTGCTATGAAACCTCCGTTTTTCTAGCTTATTCGTGACAGTAGTGCTCCATTCAGCAAGCAACGATTTTTTGTTTTTTCAATATGCTGGCCACACACGATTTTCCAGGCTAAATAATAATTTTTCTTTCAAATATGCAGTTCAATATTTTCTTAAAACCATGCCATTTTCCGGGATAAAAAGTACAAATGATATGGACCAAGAACATAAGCAATAACTATCACTATAGAATAGATATAGATTTGCAAAAAAAATAATATAATAAAAAAATCTTCAAGCACTATTTAGCCACCTATGTCGCTCCATTAATATCAAACTACCAACATTAAGGAACATATATCACACTCGTCCAAAAGCTGACTCAAATGTTTCGCATATTTTCATCAAATTCGTCTCTCCATATGATAAGAACTACGTACTTAAATCAATTGCACTATTTCGCAAAAAAGACAATCAAGAGCTTAGTCTACTTAAGCTCGACTAGTGCCATCCATTTACTGGAACGTCTAACCATAAGCAATCAACTGATCCTGAATAGAGCACTGAACATAAAAAAAATATAAACAACTTGTGTCTGCATACTCATCTCGAGGAGCTGTTTATATCAAAGGTCAGCGAAATTAAACAGCTGTGTTAATCGACTGCGTCGAAAGCTTGGATGGAATTGCCAGACTCACTGATGATAATTAGTTTAAGCTATAATATTATTTTATAAAATATTCTTTCGTCTTATTTTCATTGCATTTTTTATTTTAAGTTTTTCTTAAACTTTCTTCTTATTGTACGATAAATTATAAGTTTTTATTTTTAATGAATTTCTCAAATGCATCAAATATCGGATCTTTGAACAGTGATGGTAATACGCGTACAATGATTCAAGTCTTGAATAACCAGATAAATGGAATACACATTTGTCATATTAACGTACAAAGCTTACTTCCAAAAATTAATGAGTTTCGGGATCTGTTTGAAGAATCTGGAATTGATATTGTTTGCGTGTCCGAAACATGGCTCAAGGAAATTTCGAATACATAATGTAATTTGTGAGCTCAATGGTTTTAAATGCTTTCGCTCTGATAGGGTTGGTCATGTTGGAGGAGGTTCTGCTATTTTTATTAGAGAGAATATCAGCTGCAGGCTACGATGTCTATCCGAGGTTGGTAGCAGTATTGAATATGTCTTCATAGAGATTGTCAGTAATGATGGAGACAAACTACTCGTTGGTACTGCTTATCGACCAAACCGAAATATAAATATCCTAACCCTGCTAACTATTGTAGAAGAACTTTCTGTGACCTGCCCTAACATTATCTTGTGCGGCGATCTTAATAGCAATTTGTTACATGAAAGTTCTTTGATCGACCATATAACGTCACGTAACTTGTTCTCCGTCAACACCACAGAACCTACACATTTTTCAGGTCCAACTTCAACCCTACTTGATCTTTTTACAAGAGTAATATTGTATCTATTATAAAAAGCCATCTGCTTATACCATGTTAATAATAGTGTTTATACTTATAATCAATGACTTGAAGAACAAATATAAAAAAATTAAAAAAAAAGAGTGCCGGGGGGGAATCAATTGTGCAGATCTGTTTGATGATTCGAATCTTATTTTTTCAAAGATATAAGCAGGTTGATATGATAAAAGAATGTCCGAGAAAAGGCTAAGAGTTCGAAACTGTAGTAGGTGATCAAAGGTCATATTATATAGTTGCCTGGAATATCGCGAAACTCAATCAAATTTGCGTAATCCAAAAACATATCGAACAATGCAATTAAAGGCGACATTAAGTTTCCTCCTGGATACAAAGTTACAATTTGAATTAATTTCACAACCCTACATAAGGACTGGAACTGATAGAGTTTTAGCTAGTAAGACTCGCGTTTTGAAGGGCGTGAAGGAGTGGGTAGCCCAAAGTGTTCGGATGACACCATAAGTCTTCCCCACTACTATATTGATATGATTGTCCCAAGTTAATTGGCGATTGAAAGTCATACCAAGATTTCTGACAGTTTCTACATATTCAATAGGGGCATCGTCAAGAGTGATTGTAGGAAAATAAGTCAGATCTAGGGGATTACGCGAGAACACGATGCACTTAGTTTTTGTTTGATTTAATAGCAATCCATTTCGATGTGACCATTGCACTATATTAGCCAGATCTTCATTTATGGAGTGTACAGCGTGCTCTATTAAACCCAGAGGACAACTTAATAGGAACTGAGCATCATCAGCATGTATATGCATTGCGCTATTCTTGATAAAATTGGGAAGATCATTGACATACATATATAGAAAAAAATAATGGCCCTAATATGGATCCCTGAGGAACACCACTAACGATTGGTAGAGGGTCCGATAGAGATTAATTGATTGATACGGCTTGAAACCTGTCTGTTAAGTACGAGGACACTAATTTAACGCGCAGGGCGAAAATTTGTAGATTTGCGACACAAAATTGAGTGGTTAACCGTATCAAATGCCTTAGAGAAGTCTAGTAAGACTAAAAAAGACACTTTGTCCCTATCAATGGCTTGGCGAATATCCTCAGAGACACCTAAAACAGCAGTGGTACAGCTATGTTTTTGTCGGAAACCAGATTGCTTGGAAGATAAAATATTGTAAGTGGAGAGATGACGACTAATTTGCTTCTGAATGATCTTTTCAAATACTTTCGACAAGAATGGGAGAATAGATATCGATCTGAATTCATCACATTTGGATGATTTTGGAACTGGAATAATTTTGGCCGATTTCCATTGCCTTGGAAAGATCCCAGTAGTTACCACTGTGTTAAAAACGTATGTTATGAACGGTAGCAATATGGGAAGTATAATTTTTAAGAATGATGGGTGGATGTCATCAAGTCCGACAGCATTTGATTTGATAGCTCGTAGGCTTTCAACGACATCAGCACTGTTAAATGCTGTAAAACAAAAACTAGGTCAACTAGCAGAGAAAGATGAGCAAACAAACTGTTGAGTAGACTGCAAACTGTTCACAGATGTCTATGATGAAATAAATTGCGGGTTAAGTTCATTAGGGTCAGGAGCATAAGAATTGTTACTTTTAGATTTACCAATACCGAGATTGCGTAGACTACTCCATAAACGCTTACTTCCTAATGAATCATTAAGCCTGCTAGAATAGAAGCGAGATTTGGCGGCTCGTATAGCAGACACAACTTTATTGCGTAGTAGACTTGTCGATGATCTACCAAACGAAAACGTTTCCAGCGAGTATAGGCTAGATCGCGCTGTTGTATTAGGGAGCTGATTTGGTGTGAAAACCAGGGTGCCTTTTGTGGTGAAATGATTTTGGCCTTTAAAGGAACATACCTATTATAAAGCTGTTTAATATTGCTGCTTATGAACTCAACCTGATCGTTTGGAGAAGAGAAACAGTAGATTGCATTCCAATCAATACTTCTAGTATCTTCCTCTAGCAGCGTATAGTCAATATTCTTGAAGTCTCTATATTCAATAGCTCTGACAGCACTTACAGTTTCAAAGTCGAAGGACAGATAAAGTAAAACGTGCCTTGAAAAAGCAGGTGCAGAGAGCTGATCATAGAAAAGGATCTTGTTTGTGTGACTGACTAAGAATAAATCCAACAGCGTTGAGGAGTGATCAGAGAAGTGAGTAGGAACTGTTGTATTCGCTGAGATCAAATTAAGGGAAGACATTACATCGATAAGATGGCTATCAGACAGGAGATTGCTATTAAAGTCGCCGCATAAAACAATATTAGGACACGTAATAGAGATTTCTTCCACAGTAGTAATATATCGTGATAAATTAACGTTTCTATTAGGACGATATGCAGTACCGATTAAAAGTCTAGATTCCGCATTGACCATTTCAACAAACACATGCTCAATCTCACAACTATCAGAGGAAATGCTACATAATCTACATTTAATGTTGTCTTTGACGTAGATAGCAACACCGCCACCAGGACGACCAGTACGGTCGGATCGAAAAACCTTATAGCCACCCAGACGACACAGCTCATCACTGAATGAATCCCTAAACCAAGTTTCGGACACACAAACCACATCAACCCCTGATTGCTCAAACAAGTAGCGGAATTCATCGATTTTATTATTTTATATTATATTTGAGTATAGAAACTTTAAAAATATTAATACCATTCTCTTAGAGGAAAATGTGCGTCAAATAAACTGGGATACAATCTACCATTCGCCATCATCTCAATCACAGGTTGAGTTTATAAACGGAAACATTATTGACTTATGTAATAGGCATGCACCCATCATATCCAGAACTGTAGTACCCAAAAACAATGCCTGGTTCACCATCCGCATTCGGGAACTCATGCACCAACGTGATAACGCGTATAGAGAATGGAAACGCTTTCGCTTTGAAGAACTTTCGCCGTTTATACTGTTTACTCCGTAACAAAGTTGTTACAGAAATACGTACTGCTGCGTACTACTGCGCACCATCGGCATTGGGAAACTGAAACCTAATAATAATATAGAAAATATTAACATAAATCAACTTAATCAAAAATTTGTATCCTCCAGCAGTCAAATATCCTAGAGGAATCTATAGGTCAATCTACTACCCAACCTGTTGTGTTATCCTCTATCCGTTTTTGGTTTACTGCAGTAGATTGCGCAGACGTTCATGAAGCTTTACTGTCAGTAAAATCCAATGCAGTTGGAGTAGATGACATAGACCCGTTGTCTATAAAAATAAATCTCCCAGTTATCTTGCCTTTTATAACGCATATTTTCAATACGATTTTAATGACAGGAGCGTTTCTCCCTCAATGGAAACTGTCCAAGGTCATACCTGTCCCCAAAACTCCTAAAGGAAATGAGTTTAAGCCGATTTCTATCCTACCATTTCTCTCAAAAGTTTTTGAAAAAATCATCTTAAAACAAATACGCTTTTATCTTATGGCAAACAATTGTTTGACGCCTATGCAGTCTGGTTTGCGATCAAAGCACAGTTGCATCACTGCGTTGTTAAATGTTACCGCGTTGTTAAATGTTACGGCTTCCTTTAGATAAAGATGAGGTAACGTTTTTGGTCCTACTCGACTTTTCGAAGGTATTCGATACTGTAAATCACTGTTTGTTGTGGAAAAGGCTATCGGAGTTATATAACTTCTCACCTTGTGCTGTCAAGCTGATAACTTCCTACCTGACAAACCGATTCCAAGCAGTTGCATCAAACAAAAATTTATCTGACTTCCTACCTACCGCAAGCGGAGTTCCCCAGGGATAAATTTTAGGACCATTGCTGTTTTCTTTGTATATCAACGAACTTCCATCGATTATAAAACATTGCTCAATACATCTGTATGCTGATGATGTACAGCTCTATATAAGCTGCCCATTGGGCCTTATTGAGCACGCTGTGAGCTGCATTAACGATGATCTTGAAGTAATAGTCCAATGGTCACAGCAAAATGGTCTCCTGTTGAACCCATCGAAATCAAAATGCCTAGTCATATCTAGAATGGTACTTGACGTGTCATACTTTCCCACTATTTCCTTAAACAGCGACCCAATTGAGTTCGTTGAAACAGCACAGAACCTAGGAGTGACTTTCAATAGATACCCAAACTGGGACAGCCACATAAACAAAGTAGTTGGAAAAACCTATGGCGTACTTCGTGCATTATGGACCACACAATATTTCACTCCTCTAAAAACAAGAATAATACTTTCGAAATCTCTAATTATACCTGTTTTAACCTATGGCTGTGAAATATATTCAAACTGTAGCTACGCTAGTAAAAGAAAACTGAATGTTGTCTTCAACATTCGTTATACTTTTGGATTGAGAAGGTACGATAGTCTCTAGCTTTTCCTCCCATTTGTTAAACATGTCCTTCGAAAAATGTCTCCAGTTGTGCACCCTAAGCCTGTTATCGGACATATTACTTGAAAAAACACCAGCATAAATTTACGACAGAATTCAATTTGCTTCTTCAAACAGATCCGCACAGTTAACTATACCTCGTCACTCTTCACTGATATCCGAGCGTCAATTTTTTATTCACTCCATTCGTCTGTTGAATACTCTCCCAAGACACATAAGAAGAATAGGTAGTATATATCAACTTAAAAGAGAATTAAATATGTACTTTTCTTCCTAAAAATGTTAATATGATCGAATTTATTTTTATATTTTTATATTTTATACATATGTAGCTATCTTTCCTAAATTTGTCTTAAAATTGAGCTTAGCAATTAATTATAAGATATTATATCTTACTTACTAACCGATGATGAACGATGAACCCATACATTTTACTACATATGTATATCTCATGGAATATGTGCTGTGTAACATTTATTAGCGTATTCATAAACCCCTTTTACTAGTTTACCGTGAATTGAATTGAATTTTATTAGACTTTTTTGGGTGTTTTACATAGTTGAGATACAATTGTTTCGTTTTAATTTGTATATAAGAGGCTGTATAGTATATGTATGGCCGTCTCCTATTTTTAGTAAATACTTAAGGTATAAAGTAGATGCCGACATGGCTGAGTATTAGATAGTGTGACTGCTTTTGCTACCGGAACATTTGTGCAATTTCTTTGAAGTGTATAGTCTATATTTTATCGTGAGTGAATTATAAAACAAAAAACAAAAAGGGTGTCTTCTTTTGAACATAGCCTCCTTAAACGTCAAGCAAAAAATAAAAAAAACAAAAGTCAAAAAGATAAATATTTGAATATTTGACATTATGTATTGTTTGATTCAGTGTATGTATATTTTTGGTATGTACAGTATTCCAAGGAATGAGTTGTATAGACTAAATTTCGGATAAATCAGTAACAACAATTATGGAATGGGAGCCTCAAGGCTCAAAGACAAACTACCTATTAACAGTGGTGTGAAAAATTATACTCAAACGAAAATTTTCAGTTTTCTTGGAATGAGTTATAAACTTTTATAATTAGTTTTGTGACAAAATTTCGCCAACCGACACCAAGTTAATTTTCTTAAAAACCCGCATTTTGCCAGTGAAAGCGTATGAACTCAGGCAATTAACAGACAACAAATTGTCAATGAAATAAATCGCTCTCAAGGTGTAGTGAAGAATTTTCTACAAGCCGGTATTGAAAATAGCGGAACAATTAAGTGACCTGGAAGACCACCAACATTTTCGGGATAAAGTTCCGAATAGTGGGTGGCCGTGGCGTTGTGGTAGTCGTCGTCGCTTGTCATGCGGAAGGTTCACGGTTCGAATCCAGATGTCTTCGAAGCATTTATTTCTCACGAAATAAAAATAAGTTGATCAGTTTCAGAAGTTAATATCGAAACCTACTGCGAAGGCATAACACTGGCAGTAGGATGTTGAATATGGCTGAAGAAATTGATCGCCCAAACTATAATAAGAAACATCTGGAAAAAACTCCTGTGAATCATAAGCAAGTACAAAAATAACACACAACTCTCCAGTTATCCTGGACACCACCCATAGAGTTAGTTGAAATTGAAACCTATCATCTGAGTTTCCTACCACTACGTCGATCTGTCTGTCTCTCGTTCTCGTCCTTCATGTGCTCGCGCTGTGTATAAACATTAAAAGGGTATTCATATCCCCTTTAGCGTGTGTAAATTATAAAAAAAAAAAAAATCTCCGATTTTCTTCAAATTTTTTGTATGTATAGTCTTATACGTCAGAATTTAAAATCCAAAGCGATTTTTGGCGCAAACTACTGGAAATGACTAAAAGGACATACAAAGTTTGAAAATCCTGGGGGAAAAAAATATCTTCAAAACTATAATACGTATATATATAAATAATACCTCAAATTAAAGCTGCAATTAAGGACCTTCTATTGAAATAAAAAGCCTTGTAATCCATTAAAAACTTTTCAAGGTATAATCAAAATTTGGAAAATGTGCTCATATTTTAGCGGAAAAAGTTTTTATTTTTAAAAACAATTGTATCAAGGTACCTTTTTTTACTGAATTACAAAACTACATTTTAAAACCTTTTCAACGGTACCAAACATGCTATATTTTTGCAACATATTACTTAATACGAACAGTTTATTTCTCCAGATACACACAACAATTGTTTGACATGATTCAATTACGCGGCCTATGTCAACAAATTTCCGCTATTCTTTGTTGAATGAAATAGAGGAGGAGGGTAGCGGTGACGTGAAATAAGGCCCAACGAATAAAACCAAATCTCAAATTTCGCCTTATTTCGCTTTTGAAATGCAAATAATGCCAAATTCAAGTTGGAAATAAAGCCAAATAATTTCGTTTCGTTAATTTGCCATCAGGTAACCCATTGCAAAGTTTTGTGCATAAACAGTGGAATATGTATCGCAACCCCCCTGCTTGGTCGCTGCTCGAATGGGAGTTGATGCGAGGTTGGTGTTGATCATTTAACATCATCAGGTGTTCACTCCGTCGACACTCCCATGCAGAAATTATCAACAACATCAACAATGTCCCAAAAGGGAAATTTTACTCTATTTAACATTTGTGACAGTTCTTAAATTCAATAAATCTTTCTTTTGGAATTATAACGTGGTAAAGGAAGGAGGTTCATTTGACACTGGTGGCCGATTTTCTGGAACTTTACAGGTTATACCTGACTGATTACCCCTCAAATTAAATTAGTCGAATTCATTGGTCATTGGAGGCTTAAAAAAGTAAACCAATTAAAATTATAAATTGTGTGGTATATTTTTTCTCAATTTATATAAAAACGGCGATCCGGTGGAAAATTTATAACCAACGTCCACGTGTACAACACTATCACCAAATTCATATGAAGTGTACAAGTGTGGGACGAATTCAGCAGAATATTTGGATTTACGTTATTGGAATATTCATCTTGTGTGCAGTGTGTGTAGATCCACCCAGAATTTGGAACAACTTAACTTCAAGGTGAGTGTATATTGTCACTTTAAATAAAATAAAGAACAAAGAGATACAGTGAGCCGAAAAAGTATTCGTCTGCTTCACCTTATTGCAACAACGATGATTTTTTTCTTGTTTGAATAAATACAAAACATTTATTTTGCATATATTTTTTTCCTCAATTAAAATGGTTTAAATTTAAATTAAGAATTAAAGAATTCTTCACTGATAGAAAAAGAAAAAAGGAAAAAACAAAATCCAGATATCAATTGAGTACCGAAAAAGTATTCGTCTCTTAGGTCTAGTCAATAAAAACTGACTAAACAAATAATAATGAAATGGAATTAATACTTGTGGATCCCCCCTTACGTTTAATGATTGCTTCCAATCATCTTAGAATTGAACCAACCAAGTTGGTCGTGACGTTTGATAAAATAGAAGCCCATTCCTCATAAGGCGCAGTTCTAAAGTCCTTTTAATTGGAAATACGCCTGGTTCTGATTTTTTTTCAAAGATATCCCAAAGATGTTCAATAGGGTTAACATCTAGTAGTGACTGCGGAGGAGTTTGCATACATATATGAAGGTGAGCCACATTTTGTACCCCACGCAGTGTTGTGGGTCATTGTCCGGGATAAATATGTACATAGGAACTACTGATAGCCATTTTGTCCACACGTTTTTGAAGATGAGTCATCAAAATGTTAATATAGTGTTTGTACTCCATAGTTCCTTCAAAAACGCACAACTCACCCACTCCATGAGAGCACATGCAGCCCCATACCATAAGAGACCCTTCGCAGTGTATCACCGTCGCTTTTTCGTCCATTTCAGTTATTGGTTTTTTCCTCACTAAAACTTTGCGATCCGATTAAAAAATCTTGAACTCGCTTTCGTCCGTAAAAAAACACACTCTTTCCCAGAACTGCTCATCATGGTTTTTAAACATTTTAGTATATTACAGGCGCTAACTGCAATTTACCTTGCTGATAAATGGTTTTTGCGAGCCACGCGACCATGATAATCAGCTTGGTGGAGGACATTTCGCACTCTATCATCAGAAACGATTTCTCCATCTCAACTCCTATCTCAGCAGCAATCTTTGGAATACTCATGTCTAGGTTTTTTTTTAGTTTTACGGACGATTTAGCTTTTTCCCTCTCCGTCAAATTTTGTGATCGCCCAGATCTCGGAGCATTTTCATATTTCTTTATTTCTTTTTTTATCTATAAATGATACTTTTAATCGTCGTAATTGGTTTAATTACACTTTCGCCTATTTACCTGTACTTTTGACCTTAATTTAATAGATTAATTATAATTTTTCGTTCCTCTCTTGTAGTTTCATGATTTTTGCGACCCATGTCTTTTAATTTGACTTTTCTGAAAAAGATATGCACTACGAGCACTTCCCAAACCAACTTTCAACTGCTCATGTCCTGATCGGAGCAATTTGACTCCAAAAGCGCGAATAAATTCCGCAAACTAATCGTATATTCATACATACTATTAGATAGTCATACAGTACTATTAGATCACTTTATTTTGTTTATATACAAAGTTAAAGACAGATTTTGGATAACTTAGAAATCACAAATAATAAAATAAGACATCAGCTTATAAAAAATAAAAAAATAAACTTAATTCAATTACAAAATACAAAGAAATAGCAAAATATTCAATCCTAGTCCAGAAAACACATCAAAATGAAACTCATACACACTGATTCAAACATTAATAATATTAATAAATAATAAAAATACCTTGTATTAAAATTTTGTAGGATAGCCGTTCGACTTGTTTTAGAGCTTTTAAACAATTTGGGATAGATCTTACCACTTTTTTTTACAAAGCGCTTGAGAGATATTTACCATTCCTATTGCAAGGCATTTTTTAAACCATTTCGGTTGGATATTCTATGATTTCATATTCCAACGTCCAGCTGGATCCATTAATTTTCAATAACATTAAAGTCTCGTGGCGGTGTTTCGATCACTTTTGAAAAGTTAAACAGTAACCACATCCGCACGTAATGAGCTTTATGCTATGGATCATTATCCTGGTAGTACTTAGATTTTGAAAGAATCCCAAGCTATTCGGCATTAGATCTTAAATTTTAAAATGTCTAGGGAAACGTTTTGGTCCATTTAATCAATTCAAACCATCCAATCAATAAATAGTGATTGCCCTACTCCAGCTGTGGATATAGACATAGACGGTAACGCTTTCGCCACCTTGTTTGACTTTTAGGCATAGATTGATTGGTTTGCTCCATACCGTTACTTTACCATCAGATGCAAATAAATTAAATGATAAATAAAGAAATAGATAAAAAAAAATAAAAAATTACTTTCGTCAGCAAAAATAACGGTACTCCAGTAATCATAGTCATACTGGCCGAAATCTTTAGCAAAACCCAATCGTTTCATCCTATTCCTTTTGTTAATGAGTGGCTTATTTCTGGCCACCCTACTAGCCAATTGCCTGTATGAAGCATTATAATCTTTAAAGTTTCTGGATAAGCTTTTTTATTAAAAAAAATTGTCTGCTAAAACTTCAAGTTTCGGGGCACCTGAGTTGGATTTTCTAGACTTCTCGTATTATCCTACGTTTATCTTTGGTGTTTAATATTTTTCTGCTGCTACTTCTTTTCTTATTTTAAACTCCCTGTCGTTTTTTAATCTCTTGATAACACATTGCACCATCGCATGACTTCTATTTACTATTTCTCCGATCTCTCATAAAGACTTTCTTAGTTTATGATGGTGTATTATAAGTTATCTTCCTACCTCAGATGATTGTCCTCTTTGTCGACCCATAATCAAAAAAAATTGATCTTGTACTTTAAAAACTAGTTCGTTACTATGATCAACCTCACCTCAAGGTAAAAATATTACTGTTAAATACGTTTTTCTCGAAAACAAACATGTTTAAATGTGTTACAACTGAGGTGTATGAGTTTTATTTTGATATAATTTAAGGAATACTTTTATAAAATATGATTTTATGCATATCGCAAGTGCTGATCTGAACTATTTTTTCCATAATAATATTGATAATTAAAAAATCTTTGGACTTGTGTAGTTAAAATAGTGAAAATTTGAATATGTATTAGACTAAAATTTTACCGGAAACGTTTTTTGAAAGAGGGTGTATGAGTTTCACTTTGATACACTGTATGTGATTTTATGAATAAAAACAAAAATGAGACAGTTGAGTTTTCACTGCTTTCGTAGAGATAACTCAATGGTAATAAAAATAAAATAAAAATAATATTGTTAACTATTAATTTTAATGACAAATTAACGCTTTTTATTCAGAAGTGGGTAGAGACGAATACTTTTTCGGCTCACTGTATATAGTATATCGCAATGAAAGCTAGAAAGCTAGAAAAAGATGTAAAGAATTTCGCTAAGGCAGGTTTAGCTAGGCGGACTGTAAATTATGTGCTATCGATGCTAGAAAAATTGATGGAGACAGCTGAAATGCAATATGAAAAAGTTCGAGATGAATTGGACGAAGGAGAGTCGGAGCAGCTAAACCAAGCAGAGTCCGCGTATGATAAGATTCGAGAAGGCTTCTTGATCACCGCAGTGAGCTCCTAGAAATAATGGAAAAGGCGCAAGGAGGAAAGGCTGCAAAGGAAAATTGCAAAGAAACGGAATTCGCATCCGGAATAAATACGACTAGGGCAACAGAGGTTAGGCTTCCGAAAACATTTGGCACAGCACCTGCTCCATACTTGGCGAATGGCGATTCGCACTTTGAAGGCATTGGCTGCTGAAGTAAGGGAACAATATCCAAGCACGGCTAAGATGATCAATGATGAAATGTATGTTGATGATCTAATTTCAGGAGCAGATACATTAGAAGAGGCAAAGAGAAAAAGAAATTAAATAAAGGAGGTTTTAACTAAAGCTGGGTTTAATTTACGGAAGTGGGTATCGAATGCTGATGGTCTTCTGGACGATGTACCTGATTGTGAAAGGGAAACTTCATTCACTCTGCCCACCGAGGGCACGGATTGGGTAAAAACACTGGGCATTCAATGGCTCCCTCAAATCGATAAATTTTCCTTTTTCTATACCATTCCGTGCAATCAACAGCCGACTAAGCGAAGTATTTTATCGGCAATAGCACGTTTGTTTGATCCCATGGGCTGGATCGGGCCGTGCATCACCAAGGCGAAACTCCTAATGCAACAACTTTGGATTCGCAAACAGTCGTGGGACGATCCAATAGAGGCCGATCTCCTACGAACCTGGATGTCGTTGTATAATGATCTGCATGCGATCAATGGAGTTCAGCTCCCACGCTGGGTACGAATAACTGACAATGCTGCAGGCAAAGTCCGCCAGACAATTCGCATTCAAGTCCACGGTTTCTGCGATGCCTCCGAAAGGGCATACATCGCAGCGGTGTACCTTAGGGTGGAAGATGAGGGTGAGGTTTACATGTATCTTTTAATGTCCAAATCTAAGATGGCTCCAATAACCCCAACAACGCTTCCTCTTTTAGAGCTATGTGGAGCTGTCACCTTAGCCAAACTTCTACACTATGTCAGGCAGACTCTTGAGTGGAGAAGCATTCCCACCTTCGCTTGGACGGACTAAACGATTGCTCTGTGCTGGATTCGCGCAGATCCTTCGAAGTGGGAAACTTTTGTACGGAATAGAGTCGGGGAGATCCAGCGGTTGACGGATAGTAATATATGGTACCATGTTCCCTCTCAACACAACCCCGCTGATTTAGTTTCTAGATGTATGTTGCCCTCAGCGTTGGTTAAATCATCACTTTGGTGGAACTGGCCATCATTCTTACGGACTGCATGGAATTTTGAACTAGTGGAGCAGCCATCGGATCTCAACACAAACTGCTGTAAAGTTTCTCGCTCGACGTGCTCAATGTGAGATGTTTCCACAGGACATTTCAAAAACCAGGGGAATGGCGCAACTAAGTCCATTTTCGGACAGCGACTGTATTATCCGAGTCGGGGGCAGGCTTAAGAATGCTGACTTATCTTTCGATCAACGACATCCAATTATTCTTAAGCCGCCACATCACATCACAACGCTTCACGGCGGTATCCAGTTGATGATGGTGTATTTGCGTTCAAAATATTTGATTTTTCAGTTAAAAAGGGCAGTAAAGAAATATATACACAGCTGCGCGATATGCTACAGATTTCGAAGCAAGACCGCTCATCAGCTTATGGGAGATTTACCATCCCCGAGAGTCCGTATATCAAGGACATTCATCGCAGGTATCGATTACGCTGGGCCAATCGAGATTCGCACATAGAAGGGACGCGGTGCTAAATGCTTTAAGGGCTATCTGGCTGTGTTTGTCTGTTTGTCAACAAAGGCGTTTCACTTGGAAGCAGTGTCAGATCTCACTACCCAAGCCTTTTTAGCAGCATTCCGGAGATTTGTGTCACGGCGTGGAGTATGCCGAGAAGTTTACAGCGACTGCGGAACCAACTTTGTGGGAGCTAACTCGGAGTTGCAGAAATTGTTAAAAACCGCTGCGCATGACTGGAAGGAGATAGCGGAAAACCTTACGGATCTAGGTACTAAGTGGAATTTTATTCTCCCAGCTTCCCCTCATTTCGGGGGGCTATGGGAGGCAGGGGTCAAGAGCGTCAAACATAATTTTAAAAGGATCATGGGAAATGGGACACTCACTTACGAAGAGCTCGCCACTCTGCTCACACAAATTGAAGCCTGTCTCAATTCCAGACCTTTATGTCCTTTGTCCGAAAATCCTGATGATTTCCAAGCCTTAACCCCAGCACATTTTCTGATTGGTCAAGAGATATTGACCGTGCCTGAACCGGACCATCTGTTGGGAAAGGTTCCCTTGGATGACCGGTGGAAATCGATACAAGCACGCATGCAGACATTTTGGAAGCATTGGCACCAGGAATATCTTACCCGATTGCAGCAACGTCCAAAATGGTTGAAACAACAACCACAACTCACCATTGTAGATTTAGTTTTACTTAGAGACGAACGACTCCCGCCAGCCAAATGGAGTCTAGGTCGCGTCATAAAAACCTATCCCGGTTCAGACGGAATGACCAGAGTCCTTCAGCTCAAAGCCCAGCATGGAGAGCTTCGAAGGCCTATAACGAAGCTCTGCCCTTTACCTATCAATGAAGTAACCCAATAACCCATCATTCACCTTCAATCTTCAAACAGCATTTACTATGTATATAAGCAACCCAGACTCATCTACAGTCCACTTTAAACATTCAATCCCATTGTGGTCATTCTCAACTCAGCATTCACACCCTGCTTGTAGACATATTTATATAGGTACTATTGTTCAAATTATTCAAATATATACCTATCTATATTCAAACACAACCACCCTGCATGTAACCACCTTTCCTTGTCAAAACACATACGCACATATATATACAGTCCGCTTACTCTTATACCTTGCATTTAGTCAATCACATAACTACACAATTAATTCATTCATGATTCACCCACATACACACACACACTCACACACACTCACACACACTCACACACCCACACACTCCCAAACATCGGAGGACCCGGATATGCTAGAAGAAACCTAGTATCCAAAGTACACTGCCCCCAGTTTGGGTGGAGGCCCTGGCGATAAAGGAAACAAGGCGAAAATTATCGTCAATATACCGACTTAGCGCACTAGGGGTAATCAGTGGGTTCCGGACGATTTCGGACGAAGCAGCCCTTGTCATTGCAGGAATGATCCCTATCTACATCCTTGCAGACGAGATGCAAAGAGTCTATAATAGGAGAACCTCTAGTAACCAAGAGGCGACGGTCATCAAAAGGATCAAGGAAGAAGAAATCGCTTCAATGACCAGGTGGCGAGCTCGGTGGGAAACCACCACGAAGGGCAGATGGACCTATGAATTGATTCCAACCATAGACGTTTGGACAAACCGAAGGCAGGGAAACTGTAACTACCACCTTACGCAGTTTCTACCTGGTCACGGTGGGTATCGAAAATTCCTACACCGTTTTGGGCACGATACATCACCTTTTTGTCCAACTTGCCCCAATCAGGAAGAAGATACAGAGCACGCTGTATTCCACTGCATACGCTTTCTGGGATGGAGAACTGACATACGAAGTCTACAGACAATAATAGACCAAATGCTGCGGTCAGAAGAAAATTGGTTGGAGATCTGCACACTCATAACAAATGTGCAAAACGAGCTGCGAAGAATAGAAAAAATAAGACGTGCAGATGAGCAAATATAGGAGATATAGCATAGATTGCTTACCAGCCCCGCGAAGTAATACCTAACGGGAGCCCCGCGGGGAGAGTGGTCGAAGAGTGGAGGGTGTGGGTTAGTACGTAGGCGTATTCCTGGAATCAAGCAATCAGGTCTACGAATCGTGCATGCTTGTAGCCCGGGCTACTAGTATCTTTCGAAGATTACACATCCCTTGGCGCAACCAAATAAAAAAAAAAAAAAAAAAAAAACACCCACTCACACAACAAAATATAACAAGCGAAATAAACGAAAAGAATGAAAAAAAAAAACAAAATAACGAAAACATCGGAGAAAGCATAGAGGAGAGTCCCTTTCAGAGGTCCTCAAGGATGCTTTGATCACCAACTGGCCAAGGAGCAGCAACTAAGAGGAGCATCATACGACGTGAGTCACCAATACGGAAACTGCCGGTCGAACGAACGACCCAAAAATCTGATTTCCACAAGCTTGGCCAACAAATTAGATGGCCGGTAGAAATGCTAGATGACGGGAAAAGGCGCTCGATTCACCAACCTGTGAGAGACGCCATTGAAAGCATCAGAGCCCTCTATGAACTCTCGGCGATCCAGCTGCATGACGAAAAAGCCAAGGAGATGATTCGTCAAAACACCTCGTCACAAACTTCGCCATGGCCGACCGCAGATGGCGAGCCCCCAGAGCCAAAACGGAAGCAGCGGCTTTCGTCAAATAGTGTTGCCGATAGCGAGCCCCCAGACCTAAACCGGAAGCAGAAAGGACTACCAAGCGGTGCAACAGAGAGCAATCCATCAGAGCCAAAGCGTAAACAAAAAGACTCACTCCTGGAGAACGCCATTGAGAAGGATGGGGTAGTTAGAGCTGCGACAAACGCCATCGCTAATAGGAAGCAGGCGATAGGAGAGCAAGAATGGTCAAAAGCCACCAAATAGAAGCTAGACCTGACGCTATCGTTATTAAAGCGACGGGGACTCTCTCCTATGCAGAATTATTACGCAAAGTAAAGGCAGACCCCAAACTGGAAGCAGTAGGAAATGCGGTGTCTAGAATCAG
Organism: Brachyopa scutellaris; assembly: GCA_949775065.1. Classification (NCBI taxonomy): domain Eukaryota; kingdom Metazoa; phylum Arthropoda; class Insecta; order Diptera; family Syrphidae; genus Brachyopa; species Brachyopa scutellaris. Next base: position 77,573,603 of record OX459115.1, on the reverse strand, counting down.
GAGGACACAGAATGGAGATCTCCTAATACAACTCAAGGAGACGGGAATGAAAACCACTGAATATAAAGGTGCCATCAGCGAAGCTCTAGCAGAGCAAGCGAGTGTGAGGTCACTCACGAACCGTACTATCCTCGAGATGAGATCACAACAAAAGAGGACATAATCGATGCCATCAAAAACCGATTTGGAGTAGAAAGTTCGCCGGCTGAGATCATATCCCTGCGAAAGGCGTACGGAGGAACCCAAACAGCGACGATGAACCTTCCCGCAGAAGACGTAGGACGGTTGCTAGAAGCTGGAAGAATTAAAATAGGCTGGGTGAACTGTCGCATCCGCGAAAGGACCTTACTAAAAAAAATGCTTCAAATGTCTACAGTTTGGTCACCTAGCCTGGCAATGGAAAACCGGAGAAGACCGCTCCAAATTATGTAGAAAATGTGGAACGGAAGGTCACATCGCAAAGAACTGCGAAAAAGGGCCATCATGCATGTTCTGTAGAAAGGACCACCCAAAAGATGCGAAACATGCAGCCGGTAGCAGCAAATGCCCGGTCTTCAGGAGAGCTATTACAAGCAAAAGACCATGAAGATACTACAAATAAATCTCAATCACTGTAGAATAGCTGAAGACATCCTAGCACAAACGGCAAAGGAAGAGAGAGCGGACGTCATCATGATCAGCGAGCCCTACAAATGCCCCGATCAGAATAATAATTGGATCTGCGACAAGGCAAAACAGGTGGCAATATGGATATGCGGACGCCATGCTTTCCAAGAAATAGATGACCAAACAAAAGGCTTCGTACGAGCGAAAATAAATGGCATCCAGTTCTATAGCTGCTATGCTAGACCCAGCTTAACTCCCAGCGAATATCAAGAAATGTTAGACAGTCTAACCGCAGATGCGCTCCACAGAGCCCCAGTTGTTATAGGAGGCGACTTTAATGCGTGGGCCACAGAATGGGGTAGCAGACTTACCAACGCCAGAGGTCAGGCCTTACTGGAAAGGCTGGAACAGGTTCCATTATCGGCATCACCATTGTGAGCAAATCCCTCCAGTGAAAAATACTCACATAGCGACCACCAGGTGATAATAATAGAAATAAAAGGAAAGAAACCAGCCCAACCCCCAAAACTTACGGGCCCTAAATGGAATGACAGATCGTTCGACAAGGACACATTCGAAGAGATGCTAAACTGTAACCCGACTCTAAGTGGAACAACGGAGACACTCGCCAAGCACCTTACAGGTACCATCACAACAGCAGGCGATGCATCTATGCCTAGAAGGACAAATAATAAGAAGGCGGAACCATGTTACTGGTGGAACGAGGAAATAAGAGAACTTTGGACAAAATGCCTAGAAGTCCAGCGATCAAGACGAAGGCCAGATTTCCAAGAACGCCTGGATATCATTAGAATAGCGAGACGCAACTTAAGCAAAGCTATTAAGGAGAGTAAAACCGCATGCTTCAAACGTGTATGTGAAGATGCAGACATAAATCCTTGGGGCACGGCATACAGGATGGTGATGACGAAACTGAAAGGCTATAGGACCCCGCCAATAACATGTCCAACAATACTCAGATCCATAGTACTTACTTACTTAGTTGGCGCTACAGCTCGAGGTGAACCTGGGCCTGCTTCTCGCAACCATTTGTGTGTGCGTGTTATATTTTTGCACGAATGGAAGGGACCTACAGTTTTTTGCCGACTCCGAACGGCAAGTTGAGAAGCTCAATCGTGACAAATGATACTCTTTGATGCTTATCAGACATTCGAAAGAGGTGGGCACTGTGAAAAACTTTTAGGTGTTTGCGGCGGGATTCGAACCCAAGACCGCTGGCTCAGTAGTCCGACGCACTAACCACTTGCGCTACGGTGTAGATCCATAGTAGCGCACCTATTTCCCCAAAGACCAACTACTATGTGTAACATTGGCAGATCAGTCAGCCAGGAGGACATCCCACCAATCACGATGGAGGAGTTAACCAAGGCGTGCAGCAAAATAGGCGACAGCAAGGCGCCCGGACCTGACGGCATTCCAAATACGGCAGTGAAAACGGCAGTAAGAAAGCGACCAGACCTCTTTATAGCTACCATGCAGAAGTGAAGAATCAATGCAGCATCTGGTCCTGCTACCAAAAGGAAAGAAACCTCCCGAAGAACCATCGTCCTATCGACCGATATGCCTACTGGATACAATGGGTAAGATTCTCGAAAAGATCATCTACGAAAGACTACTCGATGTAGCAGAAGAGAAAGGTTCTCTATCAGACAGCCAATTTGGATTCAGGAAAGCGCGATCCACCGTCGATGCCATAAGAGAGGTAGTCGATATCGCAGAAGCTGCCATTGAAGGAGAAAGATGGCTATACGGCACAAATGAGAACTGTGCAGTTGTCACGCTCGACGTTAAAAACGCATTTAACACCGCAAACTGGTCGTCGATAAGATCACTCGCCAGGATGGAAACACCATACTACCTGTTGCGGATTATTATGAATTACTTCAACAACAGAAAGCTGAGGTACAACACAAACGAAGGGGTGAAGTACTACGATATTTCTGCGGGAGTCCCACAGGGATCGGTTCTTGGGCCCCTATTATGGAACATAATGTACGATGGAATTCTACGACTAACGCTGCCAAGTGGCGTATCAATAATTGGATTCGCTGACGACATTGCAGTGGTGACTGTCGCCAAACAGATCCGGGAAGTTGAATCAGCTACAAACGAAGCAATCGCGCGAATTAAGGACTGGCTTTTATCCACTGGCCTAGAACTAGCCGACCAAAAAACAGAAGCGGTATTAATAACCAGCCGAAAAACGGTAGAGTTTGCTTATTTTCTGGTAGGCAACCAAACCATCAGATCAAAGGAAGCAATCAAATACCTTGGAGTAATAATTGATAATAAGCTGCAGTTCAAAGCGCATGTAGAATACATCAGCAGAAAGGCATCACAATTACAAGGAGCCCTCTCTGGCATCCTACCAAACGTCGGCGGGCCTGGGTACAGCAGAAGGATCTTACTCTCCAAAGTAACAACATCAGTCTTACTATATGCCGCTCCGTGTGGGCGCATGCATTAAGGACGAAGGAGACGAAAAGGAAGATGTCGTCAGTATACAGACTTTGCGCTCTACGAACGACCAGCGGTTTTCGAACTATCTCAGACGAAGCCGCGTTTGTTATTGCTGGGATGGCCCCCATCGACATCCTCGCAGACGAAACGAGGAGAATATATAACAGGAGAGCTTTGGGTCAGCATGACGCAAGTGAAATCATGATGATAAAAATAGAAGAAAAGGCAGCGTCAGCAGCTATGTGGCAAGCCCGGTGGGACAGCACACAAAAGGGCAGATGGACCTACAAGCTGATCCCGACAATCAAGGATTGGATAGGTCGGAAACACGGGGACTGCAACTACCACTTTACTCAGTTCTTTCTGGCCACGGCGGTTACCGGAAATACCTCCACAGATTTGGACATGACAGCTCACCATTCTGTCCGAAATGTCCAAACGAGGAAGAGGACACGGAGCACGCGTTATTTCACTGCACACGCTTCATAACATGGAGGACCACTCTGCCAAATCTGCCGTCGCTCCTCGACCATATGTTGCGATCAGAAAAGAATTGGACTGCCATCTGCAGCTATATAACAGTAGTCCAACAGGAGCTGCGAAGAATAAAAAAGCTTAGGAAAGCAGCAGAAGCTGAAACATGACGAATAGCATGACGCTAACCAGCCCCGAGAAGTAGTACCTAACGGCAGTCCCGCGGAGAGAATGTTCGAAGGCTGTGTTTAGGGGTGAGGTTTAGTACGTAGGCGCATATCGGCTGACACATTCTAAGTCAGGACCAGGTATGTGAATCGTGCATGCCAGCAGCGCGGGGTTCTGGTATCTTGAGAAGATTCCCACCTCCCTGGCACAACCAGAAAAAAAAAAAAAAAAAAACACACCAGTCCATCCGACTTCAGGATTTCCAACGACTTGGAAAGAAAAAAAAAAAAGTTTCTTTATATTCAATTTTATACTATAACTTTATCTTATGTTCGATATAAGAAAACTTTGCGTAGATACATCCAAATTGAATTTGGCCTTATTTCGGTCAATTTGGCATTATTTCAATTTCAAGAGCGAAATAAGGCGAAATTTGAGATTTGGTTTTATTCGTTGGGTCTTATTTCACGTCACCACCACCCTCCCCCTCTATTTCATTCAACAAAGAATAGCGGAAATTTGTTGACATAGGCCGCGTAATTGAATTATGTCAAACAATTGTGGTGTGTTTCTGGAGAAATAAACTGTTCGTATTCAGTAATATGTTGCAAAAATATAGCATGTTTGGTACCGTTGAAAAGGTTTTAAAATGTAGTTTCGTAGTTCAGTAAAAATCAGGTACCTTGATACAATTGTTTTTGAAAAATAAAACCTTTTTCCCCCAAAATATGAGCACATTTTCCAAATTTTGATTATATCTTGAAAAGTTTTTAATGGATTACAAAGCTTTTTTATTTCAAATGAAGTTCCTTAATTGTAGCTTTAATTTGAGGTATCATTTATATATATACGTGTTATAGTTTTGAAGATATTTAAGTTTTTTCCCCAGGATTTTCAAACTTTGTATGTCCTTTTAGTGCTTTCCAGTAGTTTGCGCCAAAAATCGCTTTGGATTTTCACTTCTGACGTACAAGACTATTACATACAAAAAATTTGAAGAAAATCGGAGATGAGTACTATTCGGAACTGCACCCCATTTTCGCCGACGGTAAAACGAGCATTCTACGTGAAATGTCCAAAACAGGAGCTTCTTCGACCCAAATGCTTCGACGTTTTAATTTGAACTGCGATTATAGCCTCATTAGAAAATGGGCAAAAGCCTCAAACAACTTGAAGTATCGAAAGTGCTTGTGCAAGCCATCACTCAAACAATACGCATTGAGTTCGCTGAAACACACCTCTAACGCGAACACAGTGAAATGTAGTTATGTGATCTTCAGTGATGAGATAAAATTTAACATGGACGGTCTCGACCGACGGCTTCAAGTTACTTACGAGAAACTTAAAAGAAACAAGACAAAACATGAGAATCGATGTTTTTTTTTCTTACACGTCTCTATGGATTTTTTTCTGTGTTTGATGTTGTTATCTTTCGTTATACTTAACGTATCTTTTTTAGGATCAAAAACATTATATTTCACCCAAAAATTTAAAAAAAAAATGGTAGATTTATTTTGTGCCAAGTTTGATTTTCGTCATACAAAATCACTCTTATATAGTGGAAACTAACGAAATCTGAATAACTTTTTCGATGTTTGTGAGTTAAAGAAAAAAAAGTGCACCCCAGGAATTCCACTATTCACGAGTTTTACTGTACTTATACTCGCTACATGTTACTATTGATCTCTCTGACATCTTGCATTGCGGTTGATAAATATGGATTTTGAAGATTTTAAAAAAAAATAAAAGTTTTATATTTTTTTCTCAGAATATTCGCAGTATTTTGGGAAAAAAAGCAGTATGCAGTTTTGGAGTCTAAAAACCAGTATAATACCGCGCAACACAGTATAGATACGAGCGTTAGTTATACTGGACGCCCACAGTATATGTATGCATGTATGTATGTATGTATGTATGTATATAAATAATCCAGTCAGCGACTAGCTCTCGCTCTTTTTTTTTATATTTTTTTATAATAACACACGCTCTTCGCATCGTTTCAACCTGTGGCTTCTATTGTGTCTTTTTTTCAAAACCCCGTTACTTAAAAATATACACACATATTTCTTTCGCTTTCACTCCTACTGAATTTTTCTCGCGAGTGATAGTGTTTTCCTTTTCAAGCATGGCCTCAGGGCCAAAAAAAAATAATCGGGAAACAGATTCAGCGTGCTTGCCGAAGCCATGCTTTCTGAACCTCGGGCAAAAAGAAACAAAACAACATTTAATACTCTCGATTAATCCCCTCAACTACCTAAAATAAATAATCAATAATAAAAATCCTAGATTTGTAGTAATCGCACCTCAAAGTGAAAACAGACCTCACTGCCTTGAGAAAGGCTATCGATGCAATAAGCACTGAATATGAGCAAATCTTGCAACTCAGAGATGGTAAAATCCTAATACTAACAAAAAATCAGACAGTTGCCAACTGATTCACCGCCACCAAAAATCTCTCTAACCTCTGCCCTGTCACGATCACCTTCCATAATCAACTAAATTCGTCTAAAGGCATTGTGTACGCCCCTTATATGCCTTATATACGTCACCGAGGAAGAAATTATTCTCGAAATGAAAACGCAAAATGTAACAGAGGTCTGTCTACAAATTCACAAAACTATTCGAAGGTAACCAACGTCCAACAGGCTTAATGCTTTTCACGTTCGACTCATTCCAACCTCCAAACACCATCGAAATCGGCTGGCATAACGCCGAAGTCACGAAGTACATTCTCAATCCCATGAGGTGCCGGAATTGTCAATTACTCGGACACACGATCAAAAAATGCAGCAACACACCTACATATGTGCCATATATGTATGTAACTTCCCACCACACAAACTCTGAGTGCTCCAGAACCCTGTGCACGAATTGCTTCGGTCCCCACCCCTCCCCCTCTAATGACTGCCCTAAATTTACTCAAATGAAAGAGATTTTGAAAATTAAAACACAGAAAAAATGCAGTATGTATTATAGCAGATTCTAAACGAATGTACAGTGAACAGTTCAAATCAGTAACGAATCCTTTAACCTTTCTAGACCATAAGATCACAACGTCTTTATGGTCGAAAAAACATACCATAACAACAACAAGAAAACGTATATCAATAATTTCACTCGATTTCGCCAAAGCATTCGACAAAATAGACATACACACAATAATAGATCAACTTGAAAAATGGAAAATAGGGCCTTATGTTCGGTGTTTCAGTAGCATGCATGTTCAATGGCAATTTGTGCAAAATGTGCAGTTTGGGCACCTTCCAATAGGGTCGCTGCAATTCCAGAAGAAGCGAGTGGCAATCCAATTCGGGGTACTGATCGTATCCTTCCCAACTGAGATAATGTTTTATTTGCAATTGACATACAAATGTCTTCAATCAAAAGTAGAGCTTCATTGTGAATGTCCGGATTAATTTGCAAATTTGGAATTGAATTAATGACAAATAAAACCATTCATCTTGTTTTGGATGAACTGTGTAGACTCGTCCCAAAACAACTGAATGAACATGTTTACGTTCCCTTGTTTGCGCGTTTGAAAAGACTATCATGAATTGTTCCAATTGAAATACTTTAGCACTTCTGAACATTTTTGCAAAAGTATCAGTTCCAGTTGAATGGGCACCGTAGCGCAAGTGGTTAGTGTGTCGGTCTTGGGTTCATTTACTACCACTTGGCGGAAATCTTGGGTCGTTTCTTTTCTCTGGCGTTGAACTGAAATGATATTTTTTTTTGCAAAATGTGTAAACTAACTGAGCACTGAATACAGAGTGATGTCATTGTTGCTAAAATTGTTATTATAAACTGAAAAACTAACGGGATCAGTCACCGTAAGATGAATTGTGTCGCTTGGACTGCAACATACGATATTGTTTTCATTAATAACTTCAGTAAAAGGGATGGAATGAGAGAAAGGGTATGGGTAATAAAACTGTCACTAGCCATAAGAAATAAAAATAATAATTAAATTTAGTCATACCCATATAACCCGATAATATTAGAACTTTGTACATCGTACGATGAATTTTGTCGGCCTGTGTATCTATATTTTTGTACTTAACAGCTACACATATTTATGTAAGCTGATGGCCTTAGATGCTATAGCTAAATCTCTGCTATATAATTTTAATTATTATATATATGTCAGTTTGTAAGTAAATAAAATAAAATATAAATAATCACAATATATTCTAGTTTCACTTGCCAATCGACTTAGATTTTCATTTCATTCATTTATTGTAATAAGAAATATTCTACATGATACTACAAGATATATTATCTTAAAATTAAGTTTATATTTACTGTATTTTTTTTAGTTACTTTGCAATACAAAATGAATAAATAAATAAATAAATAAAATACTTAAACATAGTAACAACAATAAAGCAGCAATGAAATAGCAAAATTAATTTTGAAAGATGTTTATATTTATGTTTGTGTGGGTATGTGCATAAAAGTTTTGTTACCATACAAAATAAATAAATAAATAAATAAAATACCTAAACATAAATAGTAACAACAATATAGCAGTAAGGAAATAGCAAAATTAATTTTTAAAAAATGTTTATATTTATGTGTGCGTGTGTATGTATATAAAAGTTTCCTAAATCCTAGCTCAGTAAAAGTTAAAGCAGTCTCCTCTCAAATGCGCTGGGTGACCCTGTTCTCTGCAATTCTGGCGGAAGTGTATTCCACAATCGAATTGCAGTAACAAGGTAAGATCGCTCTCCAATGGTGTGCAAGAAACGTGACAGAATTAGCTTTAGTCCTCTGCGTGGATTGAAGCATTTCGGATAACAGTTGCCATGGATAATATCATGGAGTTTCAGTATGTTTCTGAAGTTAAAATAGTCATTAAAGCTTTATTCCTAACAGGGAGGTTTTGACATGGGAAACACTAGTACTCCTTTGAAAAGTCTAGTAAGACCAAAATACCGATTATATTACTATCCACAGCCGCACGCTGATCTGAAGTAACTTTAATTCCAGCTGATTCGCAACTGTGCTTATTTCGGAAACCAGACTGCCATTTGGAGAGTAGACTTTTCCTTTATAATTAATTTTGGATTTGGTTAGCAATAATCTTTTCGAGTACTTTAGCAAGAAAAGACCACTGATTGGTCTATACTCTGAAGGGCTTGTAGGGTTCGTTTTTTGGGGTATTGGTACTATTGTGGCTGCTTTCCACTGGTCCGGGAACTGACTGCTACAAATACAAAAATTAAAAATATGTACTACTGGCGGAAGCAGTACGGGTCAGATTAGCTTCAAAAATGTTGGACATATACGATCAGGACCAACCGCAGTTCATTTAATACATCGTACTGCATATGAAGCATCACTAACACTAACGCACTGAAACGAAAAACCGACTTCAACATTTGGTTCATACGAAATGATAGTCGGATTTGACTGGGATGGACGAAGAACCAAACTCATTTCATCTAGAGTAAAGGAGCATTTCGACATATTTTTACCTTCTATCAGACCTATGTACATGCGTCCTTAAGATTTTTCCACAGTTCTTTCGAGCTCAATTTAGGGTCAAACTTTTTTAGGAAATACGACCAATTAGATGAACGAATAAGAGCGGTAATCGTATTGCGAGCAACATTATATTACCTTCTATTGTATTCTGTCGGTCTTCTCTTATAATTCCTATAAAAGCGTTCTCTTTCTTCAATTTGAGATTTTATTAAATTATTGTACCAGGGACAACTTTTGTATTTTATTACTTTAGAACAAGAATAAAACTTTCTTATTAAGATCATGAGTGTTGTATATATCACTCCAATTGTACTGACTACTACTTTCTTGAAGGCTAACAAAATCGATGTGACGAAAAGACTTATATGTAATTACCTTGCTAACATTTTTTGAGCTATTTGCGTTAAACTTTAACGAGCAGAGTATAAAATCGTGTATAAATTCAGATGTAGGCCTGACCTGATCATTACCCAATATACACAACTTCGAGCTAGTCAAACATAAATCTATTAATGATGGGTTATTGTGGACTAAAAACAAGTCGGCCAACGTGTATTAACAACAGATAGACTAGTTTTAACACAAAAGTAGTTAAAAAGTCGCGAGGTACTATTGTTGTTCAGTAAGTTAACATTGAAGTCACCACCGATTAAGATATTGCTGTATTTGGAATTAAGTTTCAAGTTTCAATAAGGTTTCCTCAAATTCTTTCAGATTGTCTTCTTTGAAAGTACTAGGTGGGCAATAAGCTACAACTAATAAATATTTTTCAGCTCCATCGTTCACCTCAATACACAAAAATTGAACGATAGACATCATCGAGCAATAGATACACTTAGAGTTAATATGTTCTCTTATGTACATGCAAACACCTCCTCCAATTCTGTCATCACGATCATTTCTGTAAGGTTCAAAACCTGGCAAACTAACAACTTGTGATGAAATCGAACTATTCGGCCACGACTTTGAGGCCATAATAACATCCAAACCGGAAGTATTAACCATTTGATAAAGTACTGTGTACTTAGATCGAATGCTTCCCGGATTTAAATGACATTCATTAAGCCCATTGCAAGCACCGCACATCACATTGAGAACGCATCTCACCGTATAAGGACTTAGACCAAGAGCCATTGAAAATTACTTTTGATAGGATCATTACGAATTCAGACCAGTCTCACAAATATCGAAGCTAAAAAGGATTCAGTAAAATTTAGAATTTTTTTTTTTTTGTTTTTGTTCCAAAGAAGAGGTGTTTTAAGCTACGCAACATTCAATTTCTTAAGACAATAAATATTTCTCAATAACATATGAATATATGTATTTATGTTGATACAGAAAAGCAGAATTCATAACAGTATGTACGAGTATTAAGAGTATAAACTAAAAACAAAAAGTGGCAACCCTCATCGCATCTACAATCAATAACAAACAGTTTATCGACAAAATTATATATAAAAGATAGTCTATATATTAGGCTTTTTTAGTTCAGGGCAAAGGTATGAAGAGAGCTTGAGCACATCGAGCTCACATCGACATTGACATTTTTTTCATACACCCCTATCGTGGAATCCGCCGGATGGGAGATTCCCTTCACTTGTTCGATTCACTTTCACTTTGGTATCGTAGAATCCGTTGGCGAAGTTTCCTTACCGACGTGAATGTCGAAAAGGAAGTGCCTCTGTCAAGCTGAATTTATGACAGGAAAGTAAATTTATGTTTTGGAATTGTCTTTTGGTTTTTGCAATAAAAAAAAGAATCTATCTTCTATATACATAAAAATCAATTGCTGTGCATCTCGCTAAAACTCGAGAACGGCTCGACCGATTCGGAAGATTCTTTTTCCTGTTTTGTTTAACTTGATTTAGGGATGGTCTATGAGGAAAGAAAATTCAGAAAAACTCCAAGGAAAAGCCGGAATCTACAAAAACTTAAATTTGGGCTTTGTATGGGAACTTTGAATTTTTTTTTAATTTTGTCTTTATGTATAGTATGTATGTAGATCTACGTTGAAATAAAAGTCATTTAAAACTAAAAAAAATGTAATTACAATTTTGATAAGCTGTTCTATTATCTGTTAACAATATCTATCTGTCTGTCTGTCTGTCTATCTATCTGTTTGTCTATCCATCTACCTATCTGTCTATCTGTCTGCCTGTCTATCTATCTATTTGTCTGTCTAACTGTCTGTCTGACTGTCTGACTGTCTGTCTATCTATCTATCCGTTCTATCTATCTATCAGTCTGTCTGTCTGTTTGTCTGTCTATCTATTTGTTTGTCTATATTTCTATCTATCTGTCTGACTAATCGCACTGATGCTGTGTTGTATTCTACATGATTAAGAAAAACGTACTCTGAAAATGTTACCAAAATCGGTTGGGTAGTTTCCGAGTCTTTAACCCTTAAATGCATACGGTATCAAATTTGATACTATTCACATTGACCCTCGAATACATAGGGGGTGTATTCTAAAGTTACAATAAAACAATAAAATGGATAACATAGCTTGATTCGTCATATAAAGAACATGAATTATCTTCAGAAATACGAGATACATTTGTTTTCTGCTAACACCGAATTGTCTATTTATACGATTGTGAAAGTAATTCTCAATCGCCCATCGCTAGTTTGGCCAGCCACTTCAAAATTGGCAGCTAATGACATTTGAAACATCTTCAACTCGGTGCAAACGGGTTACTGAGGTTTCGGTGAATGTTCATCGAAACCTCGAGGTTTCGGCTCGGTGTAAACGTTGTTTTAGTCTTTTATTTGTTGCAAAATAGATTTTGTATAGAATGCGTGTTTTTAAATTATCAAGTTATCAGGTAAAACAAATAAACAAGATGAGATCCGGAACGTTAGAGCTGCGAGTGAGAAATGTCAGATGTTCTATGAACAAACGCGATTCGAACGTTTTCTACGATGCCGTGAAACTCATTCACATTACCGACAAGGGAAAGATTCACTTCGACAGATTCAACGATACGGATGCTCAAATTACAGTGAATCCCCCCACCCCCCGGCGGATTCCACTATAGGGGTGATAGTTTTTGCTTTTCTCTGAACTAAACAAAAAGCCTATTATCAGAAGCAGATGATAACAATACCTATACTTATGCGATAACCATGACGACAGCCCACAAGCGAATTAAAGTGAGTACATATAGCGAAAACCGAGTTGAATTCGAACTACCTACTCTCTCTGATCTCTGATCAAACCGCGGGATATTCGAATTCTGATTAAAAGAAATATACAGTACACTCACGATAACGTGAACACCGGCTTACACGAACATCCGCTTACATGAACAAATTTTATTTTACATTAACTTGTCTAAAACCTGAAAAAATTATGAATTCTACAACGTGAACGAGTACGAAGAAATACATTTCTTTATATACTAAACTTGTTTTTGTAAGACTTTTTGCCGAGAATGTATTCGAAAACGAGTTTCCACTATGTATGTACAGGTGTTCTGTCGTTAAGCTAAAAATAAACATTCACAAACGTGAAGGTTTTCGCGAGTGTACTGTATACACAATCTACATCTTCCGCGTAAACAACCAAAAGGCCTAGCTACGTATAGTCATTTGTTTGTGCGTATGTAACCTACACGCCACTTGAATAGAAACAAGGATTTTTTTGACAATTTTTTGAAGCAGACAGATGAATTATTCTTAGATTAGCTTCCGATTCCAGCAACTCTGCCGCAAAAATCAAAGCAAAGAGTGGTGTAAAGGCGAGTCCTAATACATCGTAGTGCGTGTAATGTGCCAACATTTGAAACACCTGAAATTGCCACAAAAAAACCGTTAAATCCACTATGAAAACAAAATCGCTTAGTCAGGATTTAGATGAAGCGAATTTTCCAGGCGACATTTTTTCAATTCTCTTTTGTTCTCGAATGGATTGTACATACGAGACGATTTTTTCCGGACGACAAACAACAACAAACAGCCCTGTCTAGCTCAATTCGCATATGTTACTATGGTAACCACACAAGCAAATGTCAAAAACTGGAAAGAAAACAAAAGAGAACAGAGAAATCGCCTGGAATTCCAGCGACACAAACGACATTTTCGTTCCCCGCTCTTTTCAACCCCTTCATCCACAAACATAGGCGACAAACTGGAAAATTCGCTTCATCTAAATCCTGACTTAGATTTTGGCATGACGCATATGACGTGGAATAAAATGTGGACAGGAGTGGTTTTTTCAGATGAAACAAAATTTAATATCGATGGTCCGGATGGATATAACATTATTTCCATGATTTAAGGAATGGGCCACGTTTCTTGGAGCGTTACCATAAACGCGAAGGAGGTGTTACGGTCTGGGTTACGATTTCTTGGTATGGAACAGTTGATCTGGAATTTCCTACATTTCCTTGAATGACCGCAAATTCCTACAAGAAGATATTGGAGTAGCTTTCCCTAAGTTTGGCAATATTTTTGGATTAATATATTGGATATTCCAATAACATAATGCACGAATGCACACTGCAATGATGATTAAAAGTTGGATATCGGAGCAAAATGTTAGCTTGCTATCATACAAATTACATTACCGAGAATACAACAAAATATAAAAATGAATCCAAGACAATAACTATGAACATTGTCACATATAACGTTAGATCCCTATCCACAGTCGAACGTCTATTCGAATTGGAAAACGAACTACTTACAGTCCTTAAACTGGGACGTAATAGGAATGTGCGAGGTCCGAGGAGGAAAAGAAAAGCACATAAAGTTAAAATCAGGAAACACTTTCTACCATAACAATGCCAGGAACTCAACGGGTGGTATCGGTTTCCTTATCCACAAGAAACAGACCAAAAGCATCGAAAACTTAAAAACCATATCAAGCCGAGTAGAATACCTAATTATCACTCTAAACTCCAGATATAAATTAAAGATAATACAAGTATACGCACCAACTAACGACTGTGAGGACAAAGAGGTAGACAGATTTTACGAGGACATCGAATGTGCCAAGAACGAAAACGTGTGCTATTTCACAATAATCACAGGTGATTTCAATGCTAATGGCTAATGTGGGCACCGTAGCGCAAGTGGTTAGTGCGTCGGACTACTGAGCCAGCTTTCTTGAGTTCGAATCCCGCCGCAAACACCTAAAAAGTTTTTCACAGTGCCCACCTCTTCCAAATGCCTGACAAGCATTCAAGAGTATCATTTGTCATGTAAAGCTTCCCAACCCGCCGTTCGGAGACGGCAGAAAACTGTAGGTCCCTTCCATTCGTGCAAAAATATAACGCGCACGCACAAATGGTTGCGGGAATCTAGGTTTGTTTCTACCTAGGACTGCTGAAGCCAAATATATATTTTTTTTTTCAATGCTTATCGATTTTGCAGCAGCTCGTAATGCGGTGATAAGTAGCACTAGGTTTCCAAGAATACGAATCCACACAGCAAACTGGCGCTCTCCAGATGGTCGAACCGCCAACCAAATCGATCACGTGCTAATAGATGCGAAACACGCATCCAACATTCTGAATGTGCAAACCTTAAGAGGGGCAAACGTCGACTCTGACCATTATCTTGTTGCAGCCAAATTCAGAGCTCGACTATCCAACGAGAAAAAGCTGCGAACCGCCCAGAAAAAGAAATTCAATGTTGGAAGCCTTAGCACGAATGGAGCAGCCAGAGCCAGTGCATTCACCATCCACAAACGCCAACAATCTGTGGAACCAGTATCGCGACATAATCAATGGGGTAGCAGAGACCACCATAGGCTACCAGCCACCACCCAAAAAGAGCCCTTGATATGATGATGAATGCGTGCGTCGGAAAAAGGTGACAGAAAATGCACACGTGCAAGCGCTGCAGCACAAAACAAGAGCAGCGAGAGAAGAGTATCGAGCCAGAAGGGAGAAGAAGATCCTGCGTAAGAAGAAAAGGGCCCACGCAGTCTCCCAGATCAAGGATATCGAAGAGTCCCGCGATAGGAACAACATCCGGATGTTTTATAGGAAAGCCAAGCAACTGGCAGCAGGCTTCAAGCCCGGAACGCAGGCTCTTCGAAATAGTAGAGGTGTTTAAGCAGCACTTCCAGCAGCTACGTAATGGGCATCAGGTGGAGAGAGTGATAGGGCAAGAAGAGAACCCGCATCCAGTCAGTGAAGTATTCACCCCCCCTCCCAGTTTTGTCCGCTCAGCTATCAAAAAGTCTACCAGCGGAGCACCAAGTATGGATGGAGGAAGACATGCCCGATGACTGGAATATCAGCTCTATATGCCCCATCTTCAAGAAAGGCGATCCTATATCCTGTAAGAACTACCAAGGCATATCCTTGGTTAATGTCGCATATAAGATCCTATCTAACGTACTGTGTGAACGTCTGAAACCTTTCTGCAGCACACTAATCGGCACGTACCAGTGTGGCTTCCGGCCCGGCAGATCGACGATCGACCAAATTTTCACACTAAGACAGATACTGGAAAAGACCAACGAATTTCAAGTCGAGACTTACCATCTCTTCATCGACTTCAAAGCCGCATATGATAGCATTCATCGTCTTGCGCTCTACAAGGCGATGGCCGAATTCGGGATCCCGGCTAAACTGATCCAGCTATGCCCCGTGACGCTGGCTTTTACGGCAATTGAAGAACAGGCGAAACGAGTTGGCCTTGAAGTGAATGAGGACAAAACCAAGTACATGTTGTCAACAAACAAAGAAACATCTGTCCACCGCCTAGGACAAGACGTCACTGTTGGCAATAGTAACTTCGAAGTGGTTAAGGAGTTTACCTACCTCGGAGTAAACATCAACTCCACGAATGACACCTTAGTGGAGATTCGACGAAGACTTACCCTAGGAAACCGCTGCTTCTTCGGTTTGGCAAAACAAATGGGTTCAAAACTCCTAACTCGGAAGACAAAATGCATGCTCTACAAAACATTGATCCTGCCAGTTCTGCTGTATGGAGCCGAGTGTTGGACGATAAGCAGGAAAGCAGAGCAGAATTTGAATACTTTTAAAACAAAAATTCTTCGTCGGATATTCGGTCCCATATGCGAGGAGGGCGAATGGAGGAGA
Source organism: Brachyopa scutellaris (assembly GCA_949775065.1). Taxonomy (NCBI): domain Eukaryota; kingdom Metazoa; phylum Arthropoda; class Insecta; order Diptera; family Syrphidae; genus Brachyopa; species Brachyopa scutellaris. The sequence continues at coordinate 77,557,325 of OX459115.1, read as the reverse complement.
AGATACAACCGCGAACTCTATGAGCTGTACCAAGATGTGGATGTAGTCCGAAAAGCCAAAACACGTCGACTACACTGGCTCGGCCACATCGAGCGAATGGACAACAATGCTCCAGCAAAGAGGATCTTCGAATCACATCCCATGGTTCGAGACGACAAGGAAGACCAAACCCCGGTTTAAGGACCAAGCTACCGCGGATGCCAGTGCGCTTGCTCTAGAAAAAGATCTCAAGAACGAAGACGGAGCCGAAATAGAACAAGTTTTTAAATATAAGTATTTGGGACATGAGATACGAATCTCCAGAGATAATCAAACCCGCGAAATCATGCGTGGAATTGGACTCGGATGGACAGCCTTTGGGAAACTAAAGCAAATATTTAAAAGCAATATCCCCATACACCTAAAAAAAAGAAATTATATAACCAATGCGTATTAACAGTGATAACGAGACACACTATTGGCAAGCTTCAAGTAGCACAAAGGGCGATGGAAAGGTCAATGCTTAACATTACAAGAAGAGACCGAATACGCAACGAAGAAATACGCAGGAGAACAAAAGTGAGGGATATAATAACAAGTATAACAACGGCAAAATGGAGATGGGCTGGACACATAGCTCGAATTACAGACAACAGATGGACTAAACGATTGCTAGAATAGAGACCAAGAGAAAACCTAAGAAACAGAGGAAGACCACCATCACGGTGGAGCGACGATATCAGAAGAATGAATGGGAATTGGATCCACGCATAAAATAATAAATTAATAAATAAAATAACAATCTAACATGACTTTTTGCATTATTCTGTGTATGCAATGTTTTTCAATATGGATTCACCTTTTAAAAAATAAAACGAAAAAGCTGCTTTTTTTGAGTTACCAAAACGCTAAACGGTTTTATTGTGAGAAAATTCGTTGTTTCTATTCAAGTGGCGCGTAGTGTATCATGAATTTTGCTTTTCAGCTTCGAATTTGAAGCAGAACAAATGTTATTTTAAAAATAATACTTTATATCTTACCGTTATTTTTCCTTTTCCTTTCATATCCCGTTTCATTTTTAAAGGTGTTTACAGAACTTCGCAAAAACCTATTTGGGATAAGTGAACCAGGAGACGTCCCCTTCTCTTTGCAATCAGGGCATTCATTTTCTTCCGATTCTAACAAAGCAGTCCTAACACCTATAAATGGAAGATAAAATGAGAAACACAATTCGTACTTGTCAAGCACTTCTTACAATCGTCGCAAAACGAACTACCGCAGCAGGGTATCATAACGGCATCTCGGAAAATGTCTTTGCAAATGCTGCATAAGAGTTCATCAGGGACTTCTGCCTGTTTCTCTACTAGCACTATTTCATCTGTTGTTGATTCTCTGCGTATACAAAATAAAACAAAACACAACAAATTATATATATGCGCATACATATATAATAATGTAAGGGCATAAGTAGTTAATAGTACTATCAACTTAATAATAAAAATGGCCCGGTCCGTATACTTAACCTTGTGTTTAACATATTTAAAAAAAAAACACTACTTACTTTCGTTTTAAATCAACCAATAATTAGATTGGTTTCCGATTAACTCAAATTGCACATGCCGTGGGAATTTAATTGAAATGTTAGAAGAAAAGGACAATTTATTTTCTCGATTTACTCTAGCGAAGTTATCACCATCATTAAATTAAATCATCATGAAATCCGCCGCGCCGAGTGGAATGTATCACGTGAATTCGAAATTCGGTATCATTAAATCCGTTCGAAGGGAATAGTCCACTTGCCGGTAATGTGAATGACTTTTCACTTGATCATTAAAAACGAACGGATCGGATCTCTCCATACAAAGTTTCACGTTTCAGATCCGCGATAAAATCATTTTACTGCCAAAAACTTTGAACGTTCAAAGTGCAGAAACAAACAAATGATAATTAACTTCAGCAATACGTAGAGTATAGAGATCATTAGACAAGACAGGCGACCAAAGCAAATAAATGTTAATACAAGAAACGTTAAATTTTATATATAAAATAAATGAAGTATGACATTGAAATGCAAAATGTAGCAAAACAAAAACTTAAAGTAAAACCAATATATTTATTACTAGCTGACCCGTGCTCACCTTACTTCGCCCTATTGCCACTTTTAAGACAAAACATAGAATTAATATATATTTTTTTTTTTTTTTCATTTTTTTTTTTTTTTTTTTTTTTTTGCTCCGGGAATTTTTTCCTTAGCGGCAGCACTGCTCACTACTTCTTCTTGCGTATAGATACTCCAATTCACTCTCCCTTCAATAATACACTCTTCCTACAGTATGATAATCCTTCTGCTTCTACTTCTACATCTATTATTCTCTACCCCTCTTTAATACTTCTCCGCTTTGGAATTCATTATTCTCTTGGTTTTTTATGGGGATCTTATTGAGATGATATTTTGCTGTTTTGTTCAGAGCATCTGATATTGTCTTGTTATCCCTTTTCATTTATTTCTTTCATCACGATCCTCCCTCAGTGAACTTATTTGTACAGTTTGCTTTCCCCTGACATACATATGTATGTACACAATACCAATAACTTAACGAATTTCCCCTCTTATGTAATTGAGTTCATCATCTGTTATGGTTTTTGAAATAATTATTATGGAAGATCCTGTTTTGTCCAAAAACAAAAAAAAAAAAAGTAGGTATCATGAAAACCCCTCTGATCTAGCTTCAAGCTGGGGCCTGTTTCACCAACCACTTTTCACTTTACACCTTCCAACTTTGCAAATTTCGTTTCACCAAACGCAAAATTAAAAAGAGGAAATTATTATTTTGAAAAGTTGCAAAATTTTCCTCTGCAAAAATCATTTCACCAAACTCTCATTTGCAAAGAGAAAAGTATTTTTTTACAAAGTACAAAGCCTTTTTAGTTTGCAAAGAATTCGTTCATTTCGTTTCACCAACCAAATAAACTTTGCACTTTACATTTATAATTATGCAAAGAAAAATTTTAATTTGCAGTTGAGCATTTGTAGCGTAAAGTTCGTAAATATATAGTTAAAAATAGATAGACAAAGTGTCAAGTGAGAAGAAGTCGAATGTTAAAAGTGCTCTGATAAAGTTCAATTTTTCTCCGTAAATTAGGCCAAACTATTGTTGAAACTGGTAGCCACCATTAAAGAATAACTACTCCTTCAAATTCCAAAGAAAAAAAAGCAAGTCAAGTAAGTTTTATTATTCTCAAGTACTCAAGTACATTGAAGTTAAGAACTTTTTATTTAATTTCTTTGGAAAGTGGTTCAATTAAATTAATTGAATTGAAGAAACAATATCGATCCATCTTCCACACTCAGGTTAGTTGGAGTTACCAAAGAAAGCTCAAAGGTAAGCTAATACAGTGCCACAATTGTCAAATGTTTGGGCATGGTGAGAAAAATTGTCACATAAAAACATATTGTGACATCTGCGCTGGTCCACACAAAACTGCCGAGTGTGACAATGTTTCTACTCTCAGATGCGCTAATTGCAGTGGTAGTCATAAATCAACCGATCTCACATGTGTCAGCAGGTCGAAGTATTTGGAGCTTAGAGACAAATCTGCAAAGCAACAACAAAATGTCCAGCTTAAACCGCTGCATAGATTTCCCTTCGCTGCCGCAACGCCACCGACAGGCTCCTATTGTCAATACAGACGAAAGCATAAACTCTCACTGGGTGAATTTTCCCCACACTTCAAATGTTAACAAAAGCAGTGCTCCCAACAACATCTCATGTGACATCCCCAGCAACATGTCCAGCAACGTTTCCTAGCAACATTTCAAACACACACTTTACAGCTGAAGAACTTAATTCTCTAGCTATGGAAATGATTACAAAATTATCTGTTTGTAAAACAAAAATTTAACAATTTAATGTTATCGGACATTTAGCGACTAAGTTTTTGTACTCTAATGATAAGTAATATGGTAGTCGAAAGATATATAAACATTATAACTTGGAATGCGAGAGGTATTTGCAGCAAAATTACAGAATTTTTAAATTTCTTAAATATCAGTAAGATTGATGTCGCTTTGGTGACTGAAACTTGGCTAAAACAAGACTTGCATTTATCCACGCCTGATTTTAAATGCTATCGATGTGATAGAATCGGTAGAGTAGGGGGAGGCGTTGCGATACTAGTAAGAAGATCAATTCAACATTCGCTTTTAACTATCGTGAAAACTCGGTACGTGGAAAATGTTGGCATTCAGATTAAATTAAATAACCAGAAAGTAATCAAGATTTTTTGTGTGTATTTCCCTGGCGGCAGAACATCCGATGAAAAAAGATTGAGTCTTAAAAACGACCTACGAAAATTGCTCACTCTTAATGATGAGTTTTTAATTGGTGGAGATCTTAATTGCAGACATAGGGATTGGAGTTGCCTAAGAGCAAATACGTGGGGAAATATTCTTTGTAGTCTTTCTGTTACGTTACCAATTTCTGTTTTATATCCTCCTAGTCCTACATATGTTCCAGCTAGTTCTCGTGGTAGTCCTTCAGTCCTTGACTTATTTATTTCTAATGTTCCTAGTTATCTGATACAACCAATTTCCTTAAATGAGCTTAGCTCAGATCACAACCCGGTGCTCTGTCGACTACTTTGGTCCAGTGTTGCGTACCTCATACAAGATGCACTACAAATGTCCATACATTTTCCGAAAATGTCCCAACACCTCAATCAAAATATTTATATATAACTCACAACAAAAATATTGAATACAATTTGCTTGCACTACTACAAAAAAGGAAGTGGGAATATTTTTATTTTAGTTTCAATTTCATCTTCAAAATTTTTTAATAGTTAATTTTGTGTACCTACAACTAAACTTATTTAGCTTTGTATCGCAGATTTTAATGTATGTATATGTATTACAAGTCAAAAATACTATATCCATAATGATAATAAATAAGCTCTTTTATTTGTTGGGCAATAATATTATAAGAGAGTTCTGTTATAAAAATAAGTTTTATAATTTTGAAAACACGATAACTCGTGAATCGTTAGTCATATTCATATGAAACTTTGGACGTTGGTAGTCAGTTAAAAATTATTGGACAAATGTTGCGGTATTTTTCAAAATTACCTCCTAGCATGTTTAAACGGTTAAACTATTCCAAAAGGGTTTTTGGTTGCATTGGCTATAACTTACAAACCGCTTAACATAGCAATCTGCAATCATATATGGTGATAGAATAAAGAAAATAATTGGACACGTATTTTTGGATATATGTATAGTGCAGGCAAAGTCATTTTATTCTTATCAAATGCTCAAAGAAAAAAAAAGGTATCTGTTGAAGAAATAAAACAGTGCAGCGTAGTTGCGTATTGATTTGATTTGAACTTACTTATCTTTATCTTTATCTTTACTATTATTATAAAGAGGAAAGGTTTGTATATGGGAACTAATCTCTGGAACTACTGAACCGATTTCAAAAATTCTTTCACTAATAAAAAGCTACACAATCCGGAACATCCATATGCTATGTTTTTTTGTTTAAAAAACATAAATTGAAAAAAATATTTTTTATACCTATTTTGTATGGTTGAGCCATACATTCACTCCTAACATTCCAGCAGTTATACGAATTGCAAATAAAAAAACTGTAACATGAAGTCAATTTACTAACGAAGACTTTAAGAGTTTAACCTTTTCTTAATTACACCTACAGGCTGAGAAATAAATAAAAAACTAATCTAAAAACATGCATTATTATCATTTGCTTACATCGACGACTTCGATTTGATCGCAATGACGAGACGAGGTTGTGTTGCTTCTGTTTCGTTGTTGTACTCGCACGCTCTCAATTACCATGATATGTATGTATGTATAGTATGCTTTATCTTCTTTACTGCCTTCCACTTCCTACCCTTAAAATATTTTGCACAGCGTGAGCCAATGGGAAAATTAAAAAGGACGAAAGAGGAGATACCAAATCGCATTGGTGCTTATAAATCGAGCAAAACATCATCCGCAGTAAAGCATTCGCGATGAGCGGTAAGAAAGAATATCTATAGATATAATATATTTAACAGTACCTACATATACTTATTTGACCAGAACCAGATATGAGCATTGCAAAATGCACACCAGCTTGATGCTTAATCAGAGGGGTTCCCATGATACCTATTTTTTGTTTTTCTTTTGTTTTTGGTCAAACAAATAAAACAATAATTATTCAAAAAACTATAAGAGATGCAGATGATGAACTCAATTTCATGTATGTGTAAGTGTATGTCAGGGGAAAACAAACTACATATAAATACAATTAAGTTCACTGAGGGAGGATCGCGCTGAAAGAAATAAATGAAAAGGGACAACAATATCAGATGCTCTGAACAAAACAGTAAAATATCATCAAAATAGATCTCCATAAATATCCAGTTTATATGCAGAGTTGAAGCCAGCTTCAACCTAGGTTGAGATGCATATAAACGCGAGCTGAGTCGAAGCTGATTTGACTGGACTCGACTGAGCTGTGAGAGCTCGGTCGGGCTGAAAAAATGCATGTATACCTGGGTTGAGTGGTTGAACTGACAAGTTGTCTCTGTGTGTGTGTGATCTCTATGTTTGTGTTTTTTTTTTGCGTTGTTTGGAGTGGGAAATCATTTTCTTCTCATTGCGTGTCTGTAAAGTGTGTTAAGATATCTGTCAGTTCAACCTCGTTTGAGAATTCCAACTATTCAACTATTCAACTCGGTGTGATGAAATACCTAGGTTGAAATCTCAGCTGAGTTTCAACTCGACCACTCAACTCTCCTCATAAACGGTGTAAAAGAACCAACAGAAGAATGAATTCTAAGGCGGAGAAGTATTAAAGAGGGGTAGAGAATAATAGATGTAGAAGTAGAAGCAGTAGGTAGACTGAAGACTGTATTATTGAAGGGAGAATGAATTGAAGTATCTATAGATACGAAAGAATTGCTGCCACTAAGAAAAAAAAACCGCAGCAAAAAAAAAAAAACGATTGAAAAAATAAAAAAAAGTTAAAATAAAAAAAATATATTCGTTCTATGTTTTGGCTTAAAAGTGGCAGGCGGGCACGGGTCAGCTAGTTTATCATATTTCTATACAAGTACATACGAGCACATAATACAATACACATACATACCACATTTTTCATTCAATATACACTTCTATCATCATCGTAGTTATTTTCTGTTAAAATGTTGTTTCGTCACTCATTTTTGTATAAAAAGGTGTTTGGCATCATAGTAACATTTGCATTACTTTGTGTGCTTTTGTATTTTTGTCCCAATGTCATTGTGTTTGAATTAACTTAAAAATCCCCAAACACATCATTTGAGGTGGGACATTGTACCACCTCATTTTTGTAAATGAGTTACTCATACAAACTCGTTTTAAATTTGTGTCCTACGCAACACTACTTTGGTCAGCGGACAAAAAAGTGCAATATATTCAAGACCTAAAAAATGCAAATTGGAATCTTTTTCGATCTGAAATAAAATTAAAGTTGCGAGATATTCCAACAAATGTAGAAAATATTTCGAGTAAAGAAGATGTCGACACCATTATTAAAACATTTTCAACAGATATTTTAAGCGCTGTTGATAAAAGTATCCCAAAAGTTCCAAAAACTGTATTTACCGCTAAACTTCCTCCTCTAGTCCTGGAACTTATTAAGTTAAGATACCTCTACAGAAGGAATTGGCAGAGATATCGGCAGCCCCTTGATATTCAAACATATCTCGGAGCATCGAAATTTTGAATGGAATAAAAAACTGAGTGCACTTGAGAAGAACGTTAAACCTTTCTGGAATATCATTAAGGTGGTAAAAAATAAAAACAGAAACTTACCATATCTTAAAGACTCAACAAATACCCTCTTTACAGACATAGAGAAGGCAAATGCAATTGCTTCAAATTTTTCCAAAAATCATGATGTGTCATGTAACTTAGGTGATCAACATACGAATGCATTAGTAAATAATACCGTTCAAAGCTTTTTGGCTCAAATTTTTAACCAAACGTCCTCTTTCGTCTATGTCACCGAAGATGACATTGAATATGTAGTGAATGACCTAAGGGTACGAAAAACCGGAGGTATTGGCTGAGTTCCAAAACATCAAAAAAATGCGAATCGGGAATGCATCACTGCCATTGTTATGCGATGGTACGATGCTTTCATTTTGCAATGCATCATGATGCTCTAAAATGTTTGACTTTTTGGAACGGTTTGTTCTGTTAAACAATCATATCATTTCATCTATGAAAATGTCTAAAAAATTCTGTCCATTTTTTCTGAAAATTTTTCAAGAAAATATCAAAATAACAAATAACTAAACTTAAAATAAACATGGTGATGTTTTTTTTATGTTTCTCGGAATAAAAAAAAAAATTCTCAAATCACTAAGCATCACATTAAACTATGATGCGTTGTTTGCTTTTGTTTGCGCAGTGGTTGCTTTTATAATGCGTTTTGGAACGCGATATATTGCATCACTGCTATATATTGACGATATGGAACGCTTGACTTTGCAGTGCTGCGGAAGAACTGCGTTTTGGAACTCAGCCATTGACTTAATAAGAAACATCTACATTAAGCAATTGCCCAGAGCTGGACTAAGATTCTTAACATTCATTATAAATGCCTGTCTGAAAATGCAATATTTTCCTGGAGCATGGAAAAAAGCTAAAGTTGTGCCCATAATTAAAGCCGGTAAGCCCCCCGAAAATCTTGATAGCTATATGCCAATAAGTTTACTTAGTAGCCTAAGTAAAATTTATGAGAAGGTGCTAAAGGAACAAATTTCAAAATTCATTAGTGACAATAATATATATCCCAAAGAACAATTTGGTTTTAGGCGAAATCACAGTACCTCCGATCAGGTACTTCGAATATGTAACCATGTCAAAAGAAATCGTTCCTTAGGCAGGTCTACTGGAATGCTGCTTCTAGATATCGAGAACGAATTCGATACTGTTTGGCATGACGGACTTACATATAAAATGATTAATTTCAACTTCCCTCCATATATCTGTAAAATTGTTCAAAGTTTCCTGTACAGTCGTTGTTTCAATGTTCATGTCAATAGAAGTGTGTCTAACTTAATTTATTTTCATTCGGGTGTCCCCTAAGGCTCCGTTCTTGGACCAATTGTATATAATCTGTTCACGTCAGACTTGCCAAATCTACCAGAATGTGATACAGCTATTTTTTCCGATGATACTGCAATATTTTCATCTATGAGTTCGCTCTTATCATTGAGAGGAACCTTCAAAATGGGATAAAAATATTAGATATCTACTATACAAAGTGGAAAATTAAGCTGAATGAGGGAAAGACACAGGCTATCTTTTTCACCCGAAAAAGGAAAGCTTGTTTCCTTCCCAACAGACAATTACAGCTGAATGGAAAACATATTAATTGGGAGTCATCCGTAAGATATCTTGGTATATATTTAGACACCAAATTAACCTTTAGCGATCATATTAGTAGGTCAATAAAGAAAATTGCCATCGCAATAAAGATGCTGTATCCGTTTATTAATAGAAAATCGCTTCTATCGACTGAAAACAAAGTGATTATTTTCAAAACAATTTTTCAAGCAATTCTGCTGTACGGCTGTCAAGTATGGGGAACTTGTGCAAAGTGCGATATATTAATAAACTGCAAGTATCGCAAAATAAATTGTTAAAACTGATGCTAAATTTGCCTTGGCATCACTCCACTATAAATATCCACCATAAAGCGAATGTTGAATTGATCCTCAATAGAATTGAAAAACTTAATTCACGTTTCTTAGACCGCTGTAGTCTTGCTGAAAATCCGCTCATAAATGAACTAATTGAACACTAAGTTTCCAACTGTGATATCTACCTTTTAATTAGTTAATATAGTTTTGGTATTTACTTATTTGTTCATTTATTTGCTTGTTATTTATTTATTTATACATTGTTATTTATTTATTATTTATTATGTATTTATTTATCATTTATTTATTCATTATTTATTTATTTATTATTTATTTATTTGTTATCTATTTATTATTTATTTATTATTTATTATCTATTTATTATTTATCTTTTATTTATTTATTATTTATTATTCAGTATTTATTTATTAAAATGTTAAATATCATATATTATTTATTCATATTTGTCTCTTTGTACTCATTTCTTTATTTATTATTTACATACATATACATATATGTACATACTAGCTGTCGCCCGTGTCTAAAAACTATAGTAATACTTACAATACATACATTGTCATTTATATAATTTAAATAATATTGCGAATAAATTAATTTAAAAATTGGCCTATAATAGGCACAAGATGTTATTGAACTGGAATACGAAGTTTTACTTCATTGTGTGCATTAGTTTTTGTGTTTGTCTAACAGCAAGATCGACAGGTAAGAGCGTCACACTGAGATTTATATATTAAGGGGACCTTCTGGTCTAGATTCGATTTTTTTTTTGATATTTCAAAAGTATAGGCTTTTAAGAGTATACTGTTAAATTTTCGTATTAATATTTCCAGTATTTTGACTTCTACAGCATATTTAGCAGGTCAACGCAGACGCAGATAAAATAAGCAAGTAGAGTTCAAACTCATTTATCTCGAAACTATATTGTTCTGCACGGTGTGAGACAAAAAAAAAAAACTACTCGACCGATTCGTCTCAAATTTTAGTATGGTATTCAGTACAGCAGTGCTTATCGTCGGAACTAAAAAAAAATTTCTACGTTGAATACTTCTTACTTTTAACATACAAAAGGTAATGAAAAACGGTCTTTTTTTCGAAACGTAAATTTCAACAACGCGCCATTTTGTCAATTTTTAATTTTCATTCTAGTTCCTGCGATAACTACATTCATAATGATTAAAATGTTTTTTGTGTTTTTTGTTTTCGATCAGTGGAAGAGCCAAAACACGACACACCACCAAGATACATTTTTTGAAGAGGGTAACTGTAAATCCAATTTTTGTTTAATTAAAATTATTATATATTTTTTTTTTTAATATTTTTGGATATTGTTAATGTAGTAAAATATATCTACAAAGTTTAAATACTATTGCTCATTTTTTTTCATTAAAAAAAAAACGATTCTAAAAACTCGCCAAATTCAATGGCGCTAGACCAGAAGGTCCCCTTAATAAGATATACAATTTCTATCATATTTAACTTGTGTCAAATATCTTTGTACTTAGATACATATTATAATTTCACGGTCATTACTAGCTTTTTTTTTTTTGCTATTTTGTTTTGTTTATTTTGATTTAAATTGAAGGTTTTTGTCGTATTTTCCTTCAGAATAATTTATATTTTCTCTTTGTAAACTCTATATCTAGTTATAAAATAATGTTTTAGAAGAAAGATAAAATCTATCAAATCTCTGTATTGTAAAATGTGCGGTAACAAACCCTATGTAAATTATACACGAAATATCTATCTATCTATCTATCTATTTTTATCACTGCATAATTGATTGCAGTTAGTACAGTGGTACGTACATTACTAACTAAGAACCAAATTTGGATTTTGGTAATTCTTCTACGTTGAAAAACTTTCGTTTAGCAAAAACTTGATTTTTCTTTGTTCAAAATTGGGCATAGCTGAAGTTTAAAAGCCAAAGAAATAATTGTTGAAGCCTTTGTTCACAGACCTCTCAATTTTATCAGATATTTTCATATGTTTGTCTAAAATTTTTATAAAAACTGCGTTAATAAAGCTAAATATGTTATTGATGTTTACAGAAGCGATTACAATACGTAACGAACGAAAATTGTATTCATTATTTTTTTGTATTTATTATTTGAAATACAGTAGTCTCTCGATAATGTGAATTACCGATAATGTGAATTTCTCTAAAATGTGAATCGGAAAAACTTCACATTATCATCTCTATAATGTGAACTTCCGAAATGTTCAACCTCTAAAATGTGAATTTTTTTGTAAAAGTTTTTATATTTCTCTGGTTTCCCTTGCTCGTTTTGCATGTGATATTAGGGACTAAATAACTGTTATTTGTCTTTAACCCGAATAGTGCTGTAATTATTTTTTTCGAATGTCCCGTTATTGATCTCAACTGTATGGTTTTAACACATATGACATTATTTTATGGTTTTTTGTGTGTGACCGTATGGTCACGCTGGCACAATTCGGGTTAAGTTGTAAATGCAGCTACAGGCTATAGAGTGACAACAACTGCCATTTGTGTAGGAATGGAAGTTATATGATCAGTTCGTGGTTATATTTTTTCAGTTAGTTGTGTCTTGTGTGGTTCGTGTTTCTTTTTTCATTTTGTTTGTAAAATAAACTCAATTGGTACCTAATGGCATCTAAACAAAAATTGCATCGATTTTTATCGATTAAATTTAAGTGCAAAATTTTACGCGAACTAGATACTGGATATCCTGGATTTAAATTGTCTGAAAAGTATAGTGTGTCAAAATCAACAATTACAGGAATAAAATTAAATTCGAAGAAGCTGTTGGACCATTTCAAACAAACCGAATCTGGACCAGGGAAAAGGAAGACGTTAAGGAAATCCGAAATCCCTAAAATGGAAAATGCATTGTTCGAGTGGGCACCGTAGCGCAAGTGGTTAGTGCGTCGGACTACTGTGCCAGCGGTCTTGGGTTCGAATCCCGCCGCAAACACCTAAAATATTTTTCACAGTGCCCACCTCTTCCGAATGCCTGACAAGCAGTCAAAAGTATCATTTTGTCATGTAAAGCTTCCCAACTCGCCGTTCGGAGACGGCAGAAAACTGTAGGTCCCTTCCATTCGTTCAAAAATATAACGCGCACACACAAATGGTTGTGGGAAGCTAGGCTTGGTTCTACCTAGGACTGCTGAAGCCAAATTTTATTATTATTATTGTTCGAGTGGCTAAAAAAGCAAAGAGAACCACGTTCCAGTTTCAACAGATTCACTCTGCCGAAAAGCAAACCACTTCAACTTACAATAATTGTAAACATTTTTTTCAGTACATACTTACTAAACTGATTTTTTTTAAGTTCTTATACCATGCATTTAAATAATTTAAAGAAGCTCGAAATGTTAAAGCTAGTTAAGGTTGGGTGTTCAAATTTAAGCAAATGCATGGTATAAGAACTTAAAAAAAATCAGTTTAGTAAGTATGTACTGAAAAAAAAATCCAGTTATGTGAATCCCTCTAAAATCCGAAAACGCCTTGTTTTAATTAGTTCACATTATCGAGGGAGTACTGTATTATGATACAAAGAACAAAAATTGTTTTATCATTTAAACAAAAATCAAATTTTTCGTTAATTATTCAGATAACAAATAAAGCACTCCGAATGACACGGGCAATGAAACTATCGAAATGCACAAATTATTACTTTCGAATGCGTCTCACAACTGACCGAGACGTTTTTCTTATCGTTTTAGAATGAATTTAAGTTCCTAGAAATTAACTTGGTTTGATCACTAGGAAAATAGAAAAAAATTATATAGTGTGTTGCTTCTCTTAGAAGAAAGCAGAGTTTCCTTTGCAACAACTTTAATATACCATACGCTGGATTGGAAATGGAGTTTAATACCAAGGAGTCGTATCTATGCATGGAACTTCATCGACACTGCTTCTTTCAAATCCGGTCCTTCAACAGTGGGCGAATCACTTCATATATACGTACATACGTCGAAAATAGCTTCATCGACAGTATCAAAACTAACGCTCTTTCACCCCCAGCTTCTGTGTTTGCATAATATAATTGTGCCTTTTGGCCTGAGAAAGATAAACCATATTCATATTGTATGTATGTATTCATTTTTAACACAAATATGCAGTGTAGGTACTTACTAAAATCCAACTCCTCCAGAAACCTAAAATATTCGCTCTAGAAAGTCTATTTTCTAAGCTAAGGCCGATACGAAGAACAATATACGAGTTTATAGGTTTTACTTTGCAACTTTGCAAAACTCGATTACAAATGCAAAGTTCTCATTTTAGTTGGTGAAACGCTTAAACTTTTCTCTTTGCAAAAAGGTCTGAAGTCCAAAGTCGAGAGAACTTTACGTTTTTAATAAAACACTTAGCACTTTTACTTTGCAGGAAATTATTTTTTTGCAAATTTGCAGAGTAAAGTGAAAAGTGGTTTGCGAAATAGGCCCAAGTTCTAAAAAAAAATTTAGACCACATAAAATTTTAATTTCGTATTATTCACTCAGTCTAAAAAGTTTAAACCTAATTTTTTAAACCTGGTGCCCGATAGACCACATCGATTTAGACCGCACTGCGAGGGCTGGTCTATTTTGATTTTCGTAAGGTCTAAATCAAATTCCGTAATATTTACTCGTTTTCAATCAAATTTGAATCAGCGTGGTTATTAAATTTTGTGAATTTGTTGCATTTCACGTACAATTTGATGGGTTCGGGGTATTTTGTTCTCCTTTTTTTGTATTTGATTGTGTGTTCTGCCTGTTGTGCTATTCATTCACTCATTTACGGTCATGCATTCAGAAATATATTTTTTACATCGTTCGTTATCAGATGAGGAAAACTTGCGACAGGTAGACTTGGTGGTCGATTTTGGGAAATACTTCCGGCCTCACAAGGAACGTTTTGGTATCTCCACGTATTTTCGACTAAGCAATGAATGTTCAAACAAGTTCTGATGCACATTTTTCGAACACATAACGTCGTTAGGTTAATTTGAGAGATTGCGAGTCTGAGCCATCAGAAAACAATAGGCAGTACCTAAGACTCCATAATTTTCTCAAAGCATTTTATTACCCTAATCTAATAATTTTATAACGAGTCTATGGTTGATTTAGCCTAGCTCCTCCAAATTACTAAAGATGTAGCAGTAGATACGTATACCACCTCGTGCCATTTGCAGTTTTAAGTCACACATGACTCCACTATATTCAGAAATTCGGTTGCACACTAGTAATTAGAAGCTGACAAATATAGGGAGTACGTAGACGATTTGCCAGCAAACTTGCTCGACCAAGATCCCTTGGAAGCAGTACCGCCTGTTTCAGCGAAGGTATTACCACCACCAACGCTGGGTAACGCCAAATTGCCCTCACTGCAATTGTTCAAGTGCTCGCCGAACGATTGTTCAGAAATTGTTGCCCAGCATAAGTTGCATCAAATCAAAATCAATTAAATCTATTTATTTATAACATTTTATTCTTTTATTAACAAATAAAAAAGTTATTAATAACATTTTATTATTAACATTTGTGTTCAAGCCAGTGGCAATCACCAACGTACACAACCAATCTACCTTCGGCTGAGAATTTGGTACATACTATGTGCTGTATTTTTTCACCAAATTGGCACAATCGGCTGTTACCCTTTTTCAGTAATACCTTAGAAAAAAAACCAATACAGGCTTTCGTATGAAACTTTATAAAAAAAAAACCCACAAAATAATCAAAAACAAAAAAAAAAACAACTGAAAAAGTACAATAACAAATTACAGCAAACTTCCCCGTCCAAAATCTCAAATATCTCTCTCACAAATCGTATGTTAGTACTAAAATAAACAAAAATAAACCAAGTACGTAGAACACATAGATCGAGTGAATATTATGGAGGTAGGAGTTTTTTTTTTCGGGTCTAAGAACGCCTGGTCTACGTAGGTCTATCTATGTGGTTTAAAAGCGAATAGACCTTGTTTTTAGACCGAGTGAATAATACGGGCGTATATTTTCTTTTATGTTTATTCGGAAATTTACTACTTGTTCATTCTAAAAAATAAAACTATAAAATCATAAAAAAGTATAAAATGAAAAATTATGTACGCTCTAATAAAATGTTCAAATTTTTTATTGTTTTTTCGACATTTTTCAGCCTCAAAAAGTTGTTTATTTAAATGAAATCTTTAAAACTTTAGGCTTATCCTTCCGGTAATGATATAGAGAAAGCCTCACAAAATTTCAGCCAAATCGATCAATAACTTTTTAAGTTACAGCACGAACAGTTTTTGAAAATACGGATTCGAGATAATCGCGTTTAAAATTTCACTCTACCATATGCAGTGTACTATATGCGCTCGACTATATGTGCGATATTCAATATTTTAATTTTTCCTCGGGTCAATATATTCTCAACATATTGCATTTTCGAAATATGAAAGAAAAGAAAAAATCGATTTTTTTGAATTTCTAAAGGGATTGCTCACCTTAATTTAATAATTGCATTAATTAATATTAATAATTAGTTTGACTATGCATGCATACACTTAATTTAAGCTTATAAAAGGATGAACAACAATTTAAGGTTATAAACGATTGAAAAATCATATGACAGCTATGTGCTCAAGTGTGTTTCAAAATTAAATCAAAACGCTCAGTGCTCAGACGCGCTCTGAGCACACTTAGTTCGAATTGCGCTCGATTCGCTCAGGCTCTGTTCGGAGCTCAGCTCTGATCCTCTTTACCTCTTTAACACATTAGGCGTTTTTCTTTTTAAGTTCAGAGCAGAGCGTGAGCTGTCAAAAAAAAAAAGTGTGCTTCTTTTTTAGCTCAGAGTGTTGAACGTTGTGGAACATGTGTTTCTGTAGGCGTTTTTCTTTTTTAGTTCAGAGCAGAGCGTAAGTTGTCAAAAAAAATGTTTGTGTGGCTTTTTTTAGCTCATAGTGTTCAGAGTGTGGAACGTTGTGGAACATGTCTCTTTATTGGCTCAGAGCGTGCTTAGAGCACGCTCTATACGCTCAGAATAAATTGATTGGGCGTAGGCATTCTGAGTAAAATGCTGAGCGCAGTCAAACCAACATTTGACAGATAGGAAAAACGAGGCGTTTTGTTAATACAATTTTAAAATAGAATTTTCTTTTAATCCTTGCACATGCTACTCAAATTTCTATGTTTGAGTTCGGACATTTCTTTGAATTTCATTGTATATTGTAGGATTCGAATTGCGGTAATTCATTGTTTTTAGCTGGCCAGCGATCCCAAAAGTTTCATATATCGTCTTTCAGATATATGACATCCAAAAATGAATATACATAAATATTCGAGGTAGAGCAGAGAACAACAAAAATAATTATAAAAAATCTGTAGAGTCGGTTTTAAAACCCAAACAAAATATAATAAATAAATAAATAAATTGCAATAAAATAGAGTTCTTGTCGAGACGTGGCATTGTACAGACGTACAATCGATAAATTTAACAAAAATATAAATATTATAATCAGGTATAGGATTTTGTTGACCTAAAAAAGTAAAAAAGGCAAAACAAAAGACGTAAAAAGGCAAAAATGCATTTATTAAAAAAACAAGAAAAAGGAACGTAAATGCACATTTAAAGTAGCATTGAACTAACAAGAGCTTTTAAAATTTTCTGGTAATATACTTCTCTGGTTGTCTCTTAGAAGCACCTTGATGGAGCTAAATGGCATTTCTTCTTCCGCTGAAATGATTGGAACCCATTTAAGGCTTTCAACATCATTTACATCAATGTTTGACGAAAATATTTTTCAATTTGCCGGAATACGTACAATGAACGCAAGCAATAAAAATTATCAAACCAAAGCGGGTAGATATGTACATTGTACATACATATAAAGATCAGTGATCGATTGCACAGGCAGCGACCCTTTTTGGTGGCAGCAATGCTGTTAATGTATTTTTTATAAAGCGTAGCAACGCACGCAGGGTATCCGCTAGTGTACAGTGTTTCCATGTTAACTCTCCCCACAGACTAGACGTTTTAAATGGTAACTGCCCGAACACAATGCCGAAGCTGTAGTGGAAGTAGGCAGCGCTGTCAAAGTTAAAATACACGTAAACCCTATAGCGCGAAAACAATGCGAAGCTGAGGCTGTAGTATGAATTGTATGGTGAAGCGCAAAGTTCAGCCAACTTCAACTTTCTACTTCCACTACAGCGTCTCCATTGTGTTCGGCCAGTAATGCGTCTAGGAATGTACCTAAGTATGCGTATGACATACGAGCATAATTTTTTTTGCGAACAAACTTTGAGAAAAAGCAAAAAGGCACACAAAAAGACAATAATGGTATAAAAAGGCAAAAAAAAGCCAAAATAAAATAAATATATTTGGAATCAGGAGGACATGAAACGTGTTTGTGTAAAGTCGATACTATCTTCCGATTAAGCAAAAAAAAAAAAGGCAAAATCGTTCCCTGATTATAATACTTATAATATGTAATGTGTTTATTTAAATAATTCAATAAATAAAAATAACTAAAACAAAAGTTCTTTCATGTGATACAAATTTTATAAGTGTTTCGAATTATATTTATCAATCCTGAATATCTGTTATATCGAAGAGTATGCGTCGCTGCCTTGTCGAATTGACTGTTGTAAAGTACCACTTACATAGAATCTCCCCTTCGTGTGTTAATTTCAGTGTTTCTCAATAGAAAACAAGACCACACAAAAGTTAACAAATAAAAATATAACAAACAATTGAAAAATCGTATGACAGCTAAGTACTCAAGTGTGTTTCAAAAATAAATCAGAGCACTCAGTCTCAGAGCTTAGTTCTGAACTAAAAAAGAAAAACGCCAAATAAGTCTCTAATACTTACTTACTTAGTTGGCGCTACAGCTCGAGGTGAACCTGGGCCTGCTTCTCGCAACCATTTGTGTGTGCGTGTTATATTTTTGCACGAATGGAAGGGACCTACAGTTTTTTTTTGCCGACTCCGAACGGCGAGTTGAGAAGCTCAATCGTGACAAATGATACTCTTTGATGCTTGTCAGACATTCGAAAGAGGTGGGCACTGTGAAAAACTTTTTTAGGTGTTTGCGGCGGGATTCGAACCCAAGACCGCTGGCTCAGTAGTCCGACGCTCTAATAGCAAGTTATTAAATTTTAAGAGGTGAGGGTAAAATTCTCTCAGAGAGAGGCAAAATTACGAAAATGTAAAGGAATGCGTTTAACTACAAAAGTTGCAACAGACGAAAGTCATAAACATATCTGAAGCAAAAGTAAACTGTGTTTTGTTGTACGATTTTGGTTTTTACAGCAGAGTCCACTCTTGATGATATCCCAGACCCAACACTGCAGACAAAGCTCTAAAGCAGTAGTACCCAACACGTAGCTCGCGGGCGCCTGGTAGCCCGCGGCCTGTTTTCTAGGCGCCCGCGAACTATAGTCTAAAATCTAACTAAATAACGCTGTATGTATCTTGCGAAGTACAATCCAGCTCAACATGTTGAGCTGTTCCACCAACTACAATCGTAATTCGAAGGCGTTTTGACAACATGTTCTGTAACCACTCATCAATTTCGATATTTCACAACTAGCTTCATTGGTGGAAACTCATTGCTTCATCAATAAAGCTGAAGCTGAATTAGAAATGATTACACTTCGCAGTGATATCATCCTTAAGAGCACAGACAGTAAAAGTGACGAGGTTTTCAGGCCCATGGACCCTGTTAAATACAAAAACGTGCGTAACTGTGCACTCATCGTTGGAGTATTTTTCGGGTCAATATATTCATGTGAACGAGCTTTTTCTCTAAATATGAATAAATTCAAGTTAAGAAGTATGTTAACAAACGAGCACCTCAAAAATTATATGATTTTTAATTGCACAGAAGATTACCAACCACACTTTAAAAAGCTATCTGAAAATGTGAACAGCCAAATATCACATTAAGTTTGTGCTGTTACGGTCTATTGTTTTTGTAGTATCTCATAACAAATAAAAAGTGGTGTAATGGTCGTATTCGGACTTTAAACAATTTTCACAATTAACCTGTGAGTTACTGTAAGTATGTATATATGTATGTATGTACATATGTGCCTAAGTATATTTTGTCGGAGGTGTTGCGGAGAAAATATTTGGCGTTTATTTTTTTTGTAACTTGTATAGGCTAATCATGTTTCACTTACTTACTTAGTTGGCGCTACAGCTCGAGATGAACCGGGGCCTGCTTCTCGCAACCATTTGTATGTGCTTGTTATAGTTTTGCACGAATGGAACGGACCTACAGTTTTTTGCCGACTCCGAACGGCGAGTTGAGAAGCTCAATCGTGACAAATGATACTCTTTGATGCTTGTCAGACATTCGAAAGAGGTGGCACCGTGAAAAAACTCTTTTAGGTGTTAGACCCGGCCAGGAGTTGAACCCGGCCGGGCAGCATTGTGTGGTAGTCCAACGCACTAACCACCATGGCCACGGCGACCACACATGTTTCAGCAGCATGTTTACCCATGTACAAAAAAATACAACAAAACCTTAGCCTGGATAATTATCGGTTCTTATTTTTACTCTGAAAGCTGTTTCGAAGTCTATATAGGTTAAAAAAAAAAAACAAAAACACGCCTATTAAAAAAATATTTGCATGAGTTGAGTATGTTTTTGATACGTACAATGAGGGTGTGCAATGCACACCTTGCACACCCTGACGAAATGCCACTGGTATCTACATATTAGGAATGTGTATACATACATGTACATATATGTATATGACAGAATGTGGGGGCTAGCTTCTAACCGAAAATTAGTTAACGGAACAACACGTAAGCTTATTCACATTTCACATGCTTACAATGCGAATGCTAGTAAGACATGTATTCCCCGCCTGTACACAAAATGTTGCTATTCATTAAAGCAGAAAAAAAAACCCACAGCATTGTTTTGATGAATCACTTATTCGACATCAGATGAAACGTATATATATTCTTACAAAGTTCGTACGTACTTCTCGATGCCCTTCTCTTGAAGAAAAGATTTTGGTATTCCTGTATTTCGTCGAATCTCAGTTTTTTTTGTACTGGAATGTGGCAATGGACAATTTTTTATCCAATGTCCAGTTTGATGACACTTATAACAGCGATATGTTGGAGGCACTTCACCAGTTTGGCCTGGCCCGCGTATTTTTTGGTACCTAATAAAAAAACAAAATCCCATATTCATTACAAAATTTTAGCATGTTTAACAAAAATGCTTTTACCAATGATGAAAACTTATATTCATGTCCAAATATAGATTGCATAGTGATTTTAAATAAGGAAATAAGTGACAATCACAGATACATATAAATATAATATCACAATAAATATCTTACCCCCTAGGATCATAATCCACGGTGCTTTGGGTCATCATCGCTTGTATTTTGTCTTCCTCGCTTGCATTCATTTGTGAAAGATCGAGAGTGTTGCTATCAAACTTTGGAACATGGCATACACTAGGAGTGTTTTGGTTTTGAGAATCCCTTGGTTTTTTAGAAGTTTGGGGAATTCTTGATATAATAAGAGATGTGTTTTTTGGTATCAGATCATTGTCGTTTTCATATTCTGTAAGAAATTAAAATATGAATATTAAATATTATATTCTTTGTGTTGTCGGATAAATAATTCTGACTTTCTGACCTCACATGTGATAGGGAATATGCAACACCACCTTGGATGAAAAAAAAAGAGTAGTTTTAAAGATGGTCTCAACCATTTACAACGCCATGTTGCAGTAGTGTTACAAACCGTTTATATGCTCACAAAAACGAAAAAAAATGTTTTAAGCCTATTATAACTCAATGTTACAGTATTGTCATATACCGTTAATTATTTTTTAGTAAGTTTCAGCTGAAAGATATCCACCCCTATTATTAAATCCGGCGGGGGGAACGCTTCACCAAAATTCGGAAATTCGTATTATTAAATCCGTTCGAAGGGAATCGTCCACCTGTCGGTAATGTGAATGAGATTCACTTGATTATTAAAAACGAGCGTCTCGAATCTCCCCATACATTTGACATCCGCAACTATTTTAGTGAGGATTTGGTTGTTGTGTGCATATATGGTTTAAAAGCTGATAAATGAATAAGCTGAATAAGTCTTAGAGATCTGAAAAAAGTCCTATTAAGTTCGAAATTGACAGAAATTATTCATATAGCTGTATTATTCTTTATTTCTTGAATTATTTTTCAAACTTATAATCGGCTTTTCAAATGTCAAATCAGAAAATAATTGATTTCTAAACATAAAAAGCGAAGTAGATAAAGTAGTGTATCCGACGGATTTAATAATCACAACTGTAGTGAATGTGAACCGAATGAGTGAAGAGAATCTCCGATCCGGCGGATTTAATAATAGGGGTGATTGCGCTACGAACTCGTCTCTGAGTTGCAGTTCACTTGCCGCGAAACTTATAAAAAAACAAATGTGTGAATATTGGTATGTAATTGAAAAAATACTCAAAAGTGATACCCAGTGCATATTTTTGCGTAATATTTTCAGTAAGTTCGGTGCATTATGCTACAATAAGCCAAATAATTGCTGTAAAATATTCCATACATCATAGGGATACGTTATAATACGGTGCAAGGAAATAACTTCACGGGCAATAACTCAACACGGGAAATAGCTTCACCTCGAGTGGAAAATAAATGCACATTTTTGATGTGAATTTATTTCTCACTGTAGGTGGGCAATAATTTAACCAGAAATTTTGTGAAGTCAAGCGAAATAAGGCCGAATTTCAACAACATTGAGGATAGTCCTTATTTCGCCTTCACAATGTGACATAAAATATAGCATATTATTTTACATATTTCGCTCCGCGATATTTGGCCCTGAACAATAAGCCCCAAAAGTAAAAATGAGATAAGGTCCCGAAATTGGGGTAATTTGTCATAATAAAATTACAACTAAAATGGAAATAAGGCCCCAAGAATAAATGAATGAAAGAAGTAATAATGTCGATCGGTTTAATTGCCATATGGTAACATCGATTGGTGATGTGAAATAACCCTATACGAAATAAGGCCACATTTGGCATTATCTCTATTTTCAAGTGAAAATAAGGCCAAATGAAGAAAAATTTGGCATTTGGCTTTATTTCCACCAACAAAGTAAAATAATGCCTTAAGGCCTTATTTCGTTTTAAGAAATTCTTGAAGATTTAAATTTTTGTTAATAAAAAATAATGAGGTACAAAGTCGCACGAATTTTATATGCACTATTCCTCTATCTTATAATCAAAAACTAAATATTCCATTTAAAAATTATTAGATATTTAATTGTTTAGCTTGCATGGTCAAGACAAATTATAAATTTAAATATCTAATTTTTAAATGGAATCCTCCGTTTTTGAGCATAAGATAGAGTATAAGTGAAAAATTCGCGCGAATCAAAAACTAAAGATACCATTTAAAAATTAGATATTTAATTTTTAAGCTTGGATGGTCAAGACAACTGAACTCAGACTGAGTTTAATAAGTTCAATAGTGGTCAACTCTACCAACGAAATTCTGAACACGGTACTTTGTTTAGGTTAAATGTGCAAGAGTGAATCACGCGTCATGGTGGTTTTCAAATTATCATTAAATGTGAAGTTATTGCCCACCTTCAGTGAGAAATAACTTCACATATTAAGAGAAATTATTTCCCACAAAAAAATGAAGTTATTGCCTACCTTCAGTGAGAGATAACTTCACATCAAAAATGTACATTTACTTCCCACTCGAGGTGAAGCTATTTCCCATGTGAAGTTATTGCCCGTGAAGTTATTTCGCTGCACCTTCCTGAAACAGAGCTTAAGGACAAATCGGACGACTAGATCTCTCCTTTGAGGGAAAACAAAATGTTTCATGCTTAAGGGTGGATCGTATTGAGTGAGGCGTTTAATGTTAAAAACACCGGAAAAAACATTAAATGCATTTATGTGTTTATACCAGGGCGAAAGCGAGATAGTTTGGCCAACTTTCAATAATGTCGCCGCAATTTCCAGAAGAAGCGACTGGCAATCGAATTTGGGTTACTGATCGTATGGCCGCTTGAAGTAATGAAATCAAAAATGTTTTTCCAGTTCCACCAGGTGCGTCTAAAGAAACATTCCAAGCCTTTCATTACGAACAGCATACATAATTGTATCATATACACATGTCTGTTCAATATTTAATTTTCAAATATTTGACCGCACAAATGCATCCAATTCAACACAATCATAATTTAATTAACGCCGCATTTCACTGTTGAATAAATCTTGCGCCGAACGATTAGGTGCTTAGTCGCAATCCACACGTTGACTCATGAGTCGCGACTCTTTTCTATTTTCTGTTTTCAACAGTCATTCGGTGAGGCGCATACACACGTTTACTTTTGAGTCACGACTCTTTTATAATTTCTGTTTTCGTAATTTGACAGTTCTCTTTTATTTTTTCTTTCGCTTTTGAAATAGTTACAGCTCTGTATTTATTAGTTTCTATGAAGAAATATTGCTCACATTTTTTAATTTTCCTAAAATATTAGGCCGTTACATATGAAATAGTAGGAGTAGGAGTAGGGGAGTACTGAAAATAATCGACTCCATTTGGTAACACAATGGACCTACTTAAGTGTCTAAGTGAATCCAACCACATGATGGGGATAGCCAGCCAACCTAACCTAGCCTAACCTACATATGAAATTGCCGACTTACCGATCATACCTAAAGTGATCGTTGTGGCGTGAAGTTGTGCAGAGAAATTTGAAAAAAAAGTTGTTTTTAAGAAAAGAGTGCAGCTTAATCTATCTAACGGTAAAAATTATTTTACGTTATTAGTTCATTTTCTTACATAGAAAATGCTTTCACCAACAAATTTAAGGGCAATTTTCGTTTTTCAATTTAATAAAAACATGAACGTAGCCGCAGCGACTAGAGAAATTAACGGTGCTTTTGGTTTTGGTACGTTTAGTGAGAGGTTTACCAAGTTCAGCGAGGGAGATTTTTCGCCTGAGAATTTGCCAAGGGGTAGACCAGAGAATTTCATTAATCCTTCCTCAAAGGCGGAGAAACAATCACGGACGAGTCGTACTGAAGAGAAATCGACATAATGCACAACAAATTGCTTCAAAAACAGCCGTCACTGGTAAATAGGCATGGTCCCATACTGCTGCATGACAACGCAAGAGCACATACCGCACAGTCGACGTTGCTGACGTTGGCGGAGTTGGGCTATGAAGTTTTGCCTCATCCGCCTTACTCACCGGACTTATCCCCGACCGATTACCACGTTTCCGAAGTTTGGGCAATCACCTCCAAAAGAAACAGTTCATAAGCCCAGATGCCATTAAAGAGGACTTTAAGGACTTCTTAGCCCGAAAAGATGACTTTTTCAAAAGAGGCATTTTTGCTTTGGTGGCACGTTGGAAAAATGTCACAGATGTAAATGGAGATTATTTTCTGGAATAAACTATTTTAATTTTTGATATAGCGTTACTTAACTTTCCACATAAAAATTGGCAACTTCATATGCAACGACCTGATAGTAGCTTTGGAGGCTATGTACTATTATACAAATTTGTATGTATTTCATAAATATGCATAGTTATTCAAAACATAAATTTTTTTCGTCAAATTAAGTTCTTTCGTAATTTTCAATACAATTGGGCTCTACGCGCAACGAGAAATGCAAGAAATGAAGCGAAATAACGAACAAGAAATAGAGAAACGTCAAAAAGAGTCACGGAAAATTCTGCCCGCGACTCACCGGGCAGCTCGTTTTCTATCTCATCGTTCTTCTCTTTCGCACTCGTGTGAGTCGCGACTCATTAGTCAACGTGTGGATTGCGACTTAGCTTAGGTGCTATCTTTCCCAACTGAGATGTTTTATTTGCAATTGACGCACAAATGACTTCAATGAAAATAAGAGCTTCATTGTGAATGTCCGGATTGATTTGCAAATTTGGAATTGAATTAATGACTTTTCAAATCATTGAAAGATGTCGGTCCGCGAAGGTTAATCAACAGGAAACGCAAATAAAAACATTCATCTTGTTTTGGATGAACTGTGTAAACTCGTCCCAAAACATCTGAATGACCATCAACTGCCTTCCCTTGTTTGCGCGCTTGAAAATTCTTTCATGAACTGCTCCAATTGAAATACTTTGGTACTTCCGAATATAGCAAAGTTCTTGCAAAAGTATCAGTTCCACACAACGCAAAAAAGGCAGTTAATGTTGTTTTCGGTTGTTCTTGTGCCTTGCATTTTCGCCTGCGTTGCCTTGCGTTTTCAAGATGAATTGCCAAATGAACAACAGCTGGATACCTATCACGTATTGGAAATGACGAAGTTCGCCTTACTGCTTCATTGCTGCTAACATATCTCCCCAATCGATATTGCTTAGTTTCATCGTTTTAATTTTCAACACCAAATACACCAAATACAAATAATGGATAAAAAGATTACACAACAATGTGGACTTTTCTTATGTGACTTTAAAAAAATGGGCTACAAAAACTTCGACTGGATGTAATTTCTTTTTCTAAACCATCTACAAATGGTCCCCTTTCATTTAAAAAAAATATAAGAATCCACCCAGCCGGACTAAGATATAAGATCACACACAAAACTGAAACTCATTTATATATGTATGCACAGCTATAGCAAAATAATAGCACCATCATTTATGAAGTTTTATGAAAGTAAAATTTTCAAAGCTTATGAGAATTTCGATTTCTTTTTTTATTTATTTATTAAAAGCAAAGTTTATGTAATTCAGAAATACAAAAGTTCATTCATTATAACCAGAAGTAAAAAATATATACGCATTTAAACAAAAAAAGTCAATTCTAACCTGTGCAAAATAATAGCACCAAAAATACAAACTCATAGATAAAATAAATTGGTTAAAGAAATCAAAATGTTGATTAGTTTTAAACTAATGAAGAACTCTAATACTTGGTCTTATGATCTTTATTTTTAATCACAGCGGCGCAACGTCGTGGCACGGAGTCGACTAATCTTTGACATCGCTCAAGTGGAATATCGCTCCACACAGCCTGCACAGCTTCCCATAACTGTAACGTCTTTTTTGGTTTTGCTTCTTCACATCAGTCCAAAGGTTTTCGATGGGGTTCAGGTTTGGAGACTTAGCCGGCCATTCCATAACTTCAACCTTATTCGTTGCGAAAAATTCTTTAGCCAATTTGCTGGTATGATTTGCCCCGTTTTCTTGTTGCAGATCCCACGTGAGGCATATTCCATTCTGCTTAAGAGAGTATGATTTGCCTAGTAATGTCAACATAAATTTCAGCAGTCATTACCGGTTTGAACCAAAATATGGACCGGTACCATTATAGGCGAAGCATCCCCATACGTTAATTTTTGCATCACCCGTGCTTATTGGTCTCTATGGTATATTTTCGCTGGAACTCCTGGTTTTGTAGCCTACGAACGAGTGTTCTACTTCCAGGAGTACTAAATAAAACAATTCTGGACTGATCGGTCAAGAGGATTGACGCCATTTGAAGTGCTCCCAATGTAAATTATCGTTTGAATATTTTTTCCTTTTTTGCAAGTGGACCTTCTTCAACAACTGTGCTTTTCTTGGACCTCTGACAGGCAAACGGTTTTTCTTCGTATTTAAGAAGTGTCCAATTTAAGATTTAAATCTTCTTTTATTTTAGTCGAGGTGATGAATAGGTTCTTTTTTGTCAATCTTATAATGCTTCGTTCATCGCTAGGGGTCAAATTCGCCGTTCTGCCTGTTTTTTCCGCGTGTTGAACATACTTTTTTGCGTTTGAAATCATTTTATTAGAGCACCCAACTAGTTCTCTCATAAATTTGTATGTGTTTACTTCAAAAATAAATTTTCTTATAAGTTTTCGTTTTTCACGGGTACAATGTCTACCGCGACCCATTTTAGGTAGCGGACACATTTTTTTTATGAAATATTAATTTTAATAATTCAAATATCTTGCCTTTAAATATTTTAATCTGAAAAATATGATTAGCACAGCTTAACACTGCCCCTCACTCCTATTTTTTCCAGCTGTTTCAATATTTGGTTACGGCTCAGTGTGTCAAACGCCCTTTTAAAGTCTATAAACAAGACAACTGAGTTTTGGTTTTTATGTAAGCTGGAGTACAGTCTATTGGCGAAATCGCCAAGTAATCTATTAATGCTTTTATTTTTTTGGAAACCAAACTGATTTTTTTTTTATGATCTTGTACTTCTCGACGTAACCATAGAGTCTTTTTGCCAGTACTTCTTCTAACACTTTGTCGATTGCTGATAGGATGGAAATTGGTCGGTAGTTCAATATTTCATTTTTTTTACCGCTTTTATGTATTGGTCGCACGATCGAAGTTTTTAGCAGTTCGGGAATCGATGCTTGATCTATATTTATGTTTATATACTTTGTTATGATGGGGGATAGAATTTCTGAGTTTAGTTTTAAATCTTTTGGTCTTATCTCATCTATCCCTGCTGATTTGTTTTCTTTTATCGAGTTAATGATATTTTTTACTTACTTTCGTTAGCAAAGTTTCTTTTTAAAGTCTCGTCAAGATTTGGTTTTTTTTTTTCCAAGTATCGAGTTAACCAATTTCCATATCTCCCTGGGATTATTTTTAGCACATTTAAATTTCTGTGTATAGAAACTTGTCTTATTCTTTATAATTTTTTTGTTTAGTTCGTTTCGGAATTTTTTGAATTCTCTTTCGTAGTCCTCATTTAGTCTGTTGCTCTTGAATCGTCTGTATAGTCTGTCGCCTTCTTTGCAAGCATTTTTTAACCCTGTGGTTATCCAGGTATTTTCTGTGCTCCTCTTCTTTCTTACAGCTGTGGAGGACATAACTATCGTATTCAGTGCATGCTTTAGTCGTTCATAAAGTTCATTGGCTTCTGTGCAGTAGTTCAAGTCGTCCCAGTTAAATTATCTTACTTTTTGTTGGACGATGTGACTAAGAATTTGACGTTCTTCTTTATTCGCACTATTTTGAATTGTCGAGCTGTTGTTTTTTCCGCTGTATACCGCATAGTGATCTGAGATACACATTTCGATAACAGCTGATTTTATTTCAGCATCTCTAATTCTTACCAAAATGTGGTCTATTATGGTTTTAGTATCTCGTTGTGTATCTACGCGTGTGTAGGAGAGTATACAGTTTAAAAGTCCTTTTGGCGCTATCATCGAGAGATAGTTACACCCAGATATATTGCCATCGTCTTTTACGTCAATGTTTATGTCTCCTATGACTATTCAATTTTTTCTGGCTTCAAACATGTCGACATGATCACTAAGTTCTTGGACGAAACAATTTACATTTAAACGAGGTGGTCTATATATTGCAATTATTGAGGTTTCAAAGGCTCTTCTTTTAGCTATCAGTGAGATATTTTCATAAAAGGTACTCTTTCGTTCTAAGATTTCATATGAGACATCGCTTTTCAAATATACTGCTATTCCCCCCCCCCCCTTTCGAATTGCTTCTATTAAAATATTCGCTGTTGTAACCTTTAATTTTGTACAGATGATTTTCGTTCTTAGTTATATTTATTTCACACAAAACAATAACATCAATAACTGACAGCATCTCATGTACATATAACAAAAATGCGTTCCAATTTTTTCTCAAAGACCTTACATTCAATGATAAACACGAAAATTGACAATTATTACTTTTTACATACACTGTGGCTTCTTCTTGCGACGTTAAATTTTTGAAGTTTAAATTTATTAAATTATCTGTTTCGTTATTCATAATGTGGTGATTTACTTTCGTGCACTAGTGTAATTTTGTTATTAGAAGAGATAGAAACGTTAGACCAGTCGTGCCCAACTTGTATTGCTCCAAGGGCTATTTTGAAAATCCCAACATGTTACGCGGGCACCGCCGAGTTTAAGAAAACCTAATTTGGATTAAGGAAACTACATTCTGTCGTATTAATAAAAACAAGCTATTACTTCGAGTAAAATCTCGGAGCAAAGCAAAGGCATTTAGCATTTGCTCGAAATTGGTATGAATAAAACTTAAGTTAACTTGAGCAAGTTCCAAAATTCGAAGTGAGAATTTGCTTGACATTTGATATCATATCGCACAACTGATATTTTTCAAATTATTCAGGAGACACCAGCAAATGTTTTCAACAGAAATAACTTGAATCAATAGTCAAAACAATAT
Organism: Brachyopa scutellaris; assembly: GCA_949775065.1. Taxonomy (NCBI): domain Eukaryota; kingdom Metazoa; phylum Arthropoda; class Insecta; order Diptera; family Syrphidae; genus Brachyopa; species Brachyopa scutellaris. The sequence goes on along the minus strand of OX459115.1, from coordinate 77,527,495 downwards.
TTAGTTTAGGGACATTTTTATGTAATTCATCTTAACAATTAGTATTCAATAGTATTTCGAAAATTATTTTGTCAAAGAATTGAACAACTATAGTTTGCGTGAAGCAAAAGTGGAATATATCGACGGTAACCCTTTGCAGTTTTCTATCGTATTCCATTTCATCAGCATCACAAGGAAATTTTAGAAATTCTGCTGCATTTTAATTATTTTTTTTTTAACAAAAAAGCACAAGTCAGTCAATTTATGGCTAAAAAAAATACGGAGCAAACGCTCTGAGTCAGGTAAAAAGCAGACTTGGAATTCTCCTAGCAAATGCTTAGATTTATGTCTTTTATCCATATATATTGATGAAGCAATGAGTCATCAATGAAGCTAGTTGTCAAATATCGATATTGATGAATGGATTTTTGACAAAAATAAAGAGAGGTTCCATATAGAACATGTTGTCAAAACGCCTTGCGAGTTAAGATTGTAGCTGGTGAAATAGCTCCACTTCTTGTACTTCGCAAGATTCATACGGCGTAATTTAGTAAGATTTTAGTTTAAAGCTCGCGGGCGCCTAGAAAACAGGCCGCGGGCTACCAGGCGCCCGCGAGCTACGGGTTGGGCACCACTGCGTTAGACCATTCTCTCTACATCATACATACATACATACTTCCAGTTGTTCGCTCTTGCCTTTTCTTTGGCTAACCAGATTAGTTTTTTAAAGTGTGCGGTCAGCTGATCATTGACGTAGATGTTTTGATTTGCATATATCGGGTTGTCATTCTTGTGTGGTTTTGTACAAATTTCACCGTATTTTAGTGCTCTCTTTTGCTTTGCTTTCTCCAGTAATGTCATTTTTGTGTTTTTTCTAGTGAAGTTTACTATTATAGTTTTTAGTTGTTTGTTTTTTCGGTCGGGGTACGAATATATTTCTTCGATGTCATTTTCTGATAATTCAGTGTTTAATGTGTCTCCTACAGCTTTAATAATGTCAAATACATTGTCAGTGTTTACCATAGGAATGTTTTTAAGTTCTATGTTCTTATCGATTTGATCTTATTGACTTGTGTTTGTAGATTTGTTATTTGTGCATCTTTCGTTTTTATTTGTTGTTTGTAGTCTTTGATTTCCTTCGTTAGATTTTCTAACAGAAGATTGTTCTTTGAAAGTGCACTGTTAATGTCATCATATTTTTTGGTGGTAAATTCAACCGCTTTAGCGTATTCTTTTAACAGTGCTTTTATTTCTATTAGTTCTATCTTTATAGTATAGTTTTCACCTTGTGCAACGGAGCTGGTGCTTGCCTTTGGAGAATCCGCTGGTCTTGATCTTTTGGCTATTTGAGTGTTATCTTCTGGCGGTTTCTCCTTTCCTCTACAGGAGTTACACTCCCAGCTTTTTTTAACACTGACAGTCAGCTTCCTATAGGTGTTATAAGATACGGAAGAGCACTCAAAGTGTAGCTTTCCCTTGCATTTGGAGCAAGTGATATAGTCACCCTCGAGAGGTATAGTCTCATCACACCGTGCACATTTACTCATCTTTTTTTAATTAAGCTAATAATGGACTAACTTAATATTGTTGAGATTAAGTTGTATGTTCTTCTTATTTGCAGTGATATTATTTAAATAAAAGCTTTTGTTCGTTGTTTTGCTTTTTATTACAATTGTTCTAATTTCACTTTGATGTTTGCACTGGTAAAAGAAAACACGTCTTCACAGCTCAAAGGCTCAACTCAATGTTAAAGTTCAATTTCAAGAAGGCTTGTTCTTCCATTATGTAGCTGTACATCAGAAATATTTTACAATAGATGCCATATATTTATCCCAGCGAAATAAAAAAAGTAAATGCATGACAAGTTCAAATTTCACTTTGGTGCTATTTTTTTACACATAGCTGTATATAGAATATAGATATAAATTATTAGTATATTTATTATTATTATATATATAGTGGGCACCGTAGCGCAAGTGGTTAGTGCGTCGGACTACTGTGCCAGCGGTCTTGGGTTCGAATCCCGCCGCAAACACCTAAAATGTTTTTCACAGTGCCCACCTCTTTCGAATGCCTGACAAGCAGTCAAGAGTATCATTTGTCATGTAAAGCTTCCCAACTCGCCGTTCGGAGACGGCAGAAAACTGTAGGTCCCTTCCATTCGTGCAAAAAATATAACGCGCACACACAAATGGTTGCGGGAAGCTAGGCTTGGTTCTACCTAGGACTGCTGAAGCCAAATATTATTATTATTTATATATATACAGGGGTGGCAAGCTAATTAGCACACCCATTGAAATTTTTCTTTCTGGCGACAAAATGCATCAAAAAAGTTCATTAACACATTCTAAATACAAATATTTAGTTTTATTTGAACACATTATATTTTACGAAAAATAAAAAACAAAAATAGAAAATGTAACTATAATTTCGAGAAAAAAAAACAATGATCAAAATCAATGCTTTGTGGTCATGTTATTATGTGAGGCAGCTGCTCCCTAAAATGATACTTAGAGAGTCTGAAAAATAGTGAGAACAACTTAAAAGTAATTTAAATGTGATTTCGGTTATTCAGATTTACTTAATATTTGGTTGGGTATCCTTTCTGAACCATAACAGCAGCATATCTTCTACTTAATGACGCCATTAGGTCAGCACAGACTTCAGGAGGAATTTTGTACCATTCTTCCCGAAAAGTGGTCCATAATGCGTTTGCCGTTTTTGGTTTTAATGCCATTACACGTCGTTTGACGATGACCCATAAATTTTCTATTGGATTGATATCCGGGCCTTGTGGGGCTAAGTCAGAACGGTAATATCGTTTGCACCAAACCACTCCTTAACTGGGCGGGACGTATGGCATGGGACATTGCCTTGCTGAAACACAATTTGCCGATGTGTTGCAAGTGGAAAATCATCATAGAAATGTACCAAATTGTTGCCCAATATGCTCTGGTACATAAGCCCATCAATTTTTAGTTTAACTTGAACTATTGGCCCAACAGTATTCGCGGTAAAGCAGCACCATAACATCACGCTGCCACCTCCATACTTAACCGACTTCGTAGTGTACTTTGGGTCCAAATCCTTTTCGTGCGGATGTCGTACGTAGGTTCTGCCATCGGTTCCATACAGATTAAATTTGGATTCATCACTCCAGGTGACAGAATTCCAGAGAAACTGACTTTTGAAGATATGGCATTTTCCGAAATCCAGCCGTTGTCTTCGATTGGCTATGAAACCTTCGTTTTTTTGAGATTTTGGCATCCTCAAAGATTATTTTGCAAAAGCCGAGCTCTAACCGTCCTAGCTGGTATATACACACAGCAATTTTGGTGCATTTGAGCTCTTATTTCCATTGAAGAGGCGAAGGGGTGCCTAAGGGTATGTCTGACTATCGGACTATTCTCATGTTTTTAGGTCTTTTTTGACCTGGATTGTTTCTGATTTGCAGAAATGCCACGTTAATGGTAATGCTGAAGTGCATTCTTTTTTTTTTCTTTTTTTGGTGAAAATCCGATTAATCTTGCAATTTCGGATATGTTCTGCGCTTTTTGGTGCAAATTCGGAATCTGACTTCTTTCTGCCTTAATTGAACTATTTTTTTCCCATATTTATTCTCAAATCTCAAAAAAACAATGAACAACTAAGGAAGACTCGAAAAAAATTAGTTCTGATCACAGAATTGGATTTTTCAGTAAAAACTTACTTGAATGCTTGGGTGTGCTAATTAAAATGCCACTGTATAACACAAACACTTACGGTAAATCTTATAATTTTTTAGCTGGTTTGGTTTTGGCAACACTGGTTTTGACAGCTGACGTGTGTTTAGTACCTTGTGTCACTGTCAAACAGCTTCAGTTTGGTTTGCAATTTAACCATGGATCGTCTTACAAATGAACAACGCTTGCAAATTATTGAATTTTACTATCAAAATTCGTGCTCGGTTCGAAATGTTCATCGCGCGCTGCTTCCATTTTATGATCGGCATTCTCGACCTTCTGAGCAGTCTATTCGGAAGATTGTGACCAAATTTCGCACCAAATTTACTTTGTTGGACATTAAACCACCAACACGTTTACGTACTGTGCGTAGTGAAGAAAATATTGCGGCCGTATCAGCTAGTGTGACAGAAGACCGCGAAATGTCGATTCGGCGCCGTTCCCAGCAGTTAGGCCTTTGTTACAGCACTACATTTTGCCCGAAATGGAAGTTCTTGACTTGCATGATATGTGGTTTCAACAAGACGGTGCCACATGCCACACAGCACGCGAAACAATGGCGCAATTGCGAGGCGAGTTTGGTGAACAGTTAATTTCACGTTTCGGGCCGGTCAATTGGCCGCCTAGATCGTGCGATTTGACACCATTAGATTATTTTTTGTGGGGGTATGTCAAGGCTAATGTCTATAGGGACAAGCCCGCTTCGATTGACGCACTGGAAGCCAACATCCATGCATTCATTCGTGAGATACCGGCCGATATGTGTGAAAGAGTATGCCAAAATTGGACTCAGCGGATGGGCTACCTGAGACGCAGCCGCGGTCAACATTTGCATGAAATTATCTTTAAACATTAAATTGCAAGGTTCAAACTATCGATTCAAATAAATATTTCATTAATTTTTTCGAAATTTTTGTGTTTTTTTTTTAAAAAAAGTTCTCAACCTCTTAAAAAATCACCCTTTATAACACGGAATCGTATTGCAAAACAATATATTTTTTTCTCGATTAAGTTTTGTCATTGATGCACGTATTAAACTCTTAAGCATTTGTTCGCTTATAAGTAAAAGAAATTGCAGAAAAAAACAAGTTTGAATTTTCATAGGGGTGTGCTAATTAGCTTGCCAGCGCTGTAGACATAATTTACAAAAATCTATTGAAGTTATTTTCATTTCTTATATTCGTGGGAAGTGAATTAAAGAGTTGACACCCTTTATATACAATACTGTTTTGTGTTTGCACTTACATATCTCAGATGCTTCTTTAAATAAATCGGCAACAGATCATTTTTGATTTTAAAAATAAGACATAAAAAAGTGTATTGAGCATTAGCCTGATTGGTGTATATCGATTACATTTCAAGATTATTCTCATTGCCCTATTTTGTAACCGCTAAAGCCTGCTTAACATATATTTACAACATAGATACAGAATTGATGAACAATATTTGTTTTATACTTTACTCTTATTTTCAATTATTATTGTTAAAATTCCTCTATTTGCATATTTTGGCAAACTATTTGGCGCAGCCGATAGGATCAATACGAACGTCTTCCCCTTTACTCCAGACGCAGTCCAAGTCCACAGGCAAGCGCGAGCTAGCCAGCGAACTTCCAAGAATTACACTAAGCCCAATTTCGCCGATTATCCCAAACGTTTCGTTAGGACAAGAACGTACTAACAACAATAATATAATGCCATACGAGGGGATTGCCAAAACGGTCTCACGCCTTATCCCACAGTTTTCTGGATCTAGTACGCCAGACTTGTCGGGAAGGGTTTATGAGTTCCCAAACGCTTGTCATTTGGGTATGCAATGCGTTGCACCACAGCATGAAGAGAAGTATGTTGCCCTAATAACTACAAAGTTAGTAGGAGAAGCCTTCGAACTGGTGAGGAGCAATGCGCCCAAGACAGTAGTGGACCTGGAGAGGCTCATAAAGAGTTTCTTAACAAGAAGAACTCTGGATAGCGTAGTAGCGGAAATAAAGTGCGCATATCAGCTACCGGGTGAGGACATACAGTTCTTCACTAGAAGACTCGGTAGTCTGCAAAACAAAGCTGCTGAAATTATAGGCGCTACTTACGCGCAATCTGAGATCGGGGCGCTCCTTAAGGAGTTAAAAAATACCACCATAGGCGCATTTAAAATGGATGTGAATGATTCATCGCTGCGTAACATTCTCCTGACGAAAGATGAGGCAGACCTACAGGAACTGGCGGATTTACTGCACTTATGTTGAGGCCAAGCCTACCCGTGCAGGGTTTGCACCCTAGTGAATTCTATGCACAGAATCTAGCGTACCTCCCACCCCAGTATCCTTCTTATGCCCATCAACTTCGGCAGAACCCATATAGCAACCAAATTTCTTCCTCTGTCGCTTATCGCTCGTACGGCGCTGAAACTAGCCCTCATCAACTCAATGGCTACACAGCACAGCCCAACCAATATCTCCTTCCCAACCCTTTACACGAAGGAACAACACCACACCCAAATAGTTCCGTTCAAGCATTCCATAGATCTGACTCCCCCATGCGTACACAAACTCGGAGCGCACCCCCAAAATTCCAGGTAAAATGCGGTTTCTGCAATAAAGCCAATCACACGTATGCAAATTGTAGAGAGCGCAAAAATACTCCTTACTGCGAGAATTGCCGCTCCCACGGGCATAGGAATGACGTTTGCCCTAAGAAAACTGTGTTTGCTGTGAAAACGTTACCAAGGCAAACGAAATGCCTTTGGTGTCAACGGATAAACCACTTAGAGGAAGAATGTCCCAGTAAACAAAACTATTTAAGAGCAACCCAGGAAAACGCGAGGGGGCCCAGTCTAGACAATTAGACTCGGATACACCAAGGGTTCAAGTAGTAACAGAACCCGAAAAAAAGGCAAATTCAGCATTTTCGGGCTTGACCGTTAACGATCCAGGTTCAAAGACTGATTCAAAGCCTAAAAACGGAAACACCGTCAATTTCAGTTAAGACAAACCATAACTTCCTCAAAACAGTCTCCAAAAAACATACAGCGACCGGAGAAGGTGAGGTACAGTTTAATGGTATACTTCTTTAGTTTTTTCAATGTAGTAATTGCCCCAATTATTACATCCGCATTGCAGGAAAACTGCGTAATAGACAGCAATTTTGTACCTCAATTCAGCAACGTCAACAAATTCAAATTATGTGACACTAACCGAAAAAGTTCAATTTTCCATATCCGCAAACTAGAGCCAACGAAAAGGGTCTCCAAATTACTGGATTCCTTAAACCTAGGACAAAATCTCAATGGTGAGGAAAAATCTTGCGTAGAAAACATATGCGTCCAGTTCAATGACATTTTTCTGCTTGACGGTGACCCGGTAACCCATGCTGATGTTCTCGCCCATAATATTCCCACAAAAACCGACCAAGGGCCAATCAACCAAAAACAGTACAGGTTACCACAAATTGCCAGAGACGAGATCAATATCCAGGTCAAAAAAATGCTAAACGGTGGAGTTGTCTCCCCGAGCAAATCCCCATGGCATTCCCCTCTTTTAGTCGTTCCGAAAAAATCGGGTGCCGACGGACAAAAGATATGGCGAGTTGTAGTGGATTTTCGAAAGCTCAACGAGGTAACTATAAAAGACGCATTTCCTCTGCCTAGAATAGAAGATATTCTAGACCAGTTAGGAAACTGCCGTTATTTTACCACTCTCGATTTGGCCAACGGTTACCATCAAGTTATGATAAAAAGTCAGGACAGGGAGAAATCTGCCTTCAGCACTGGACTCGGTCATTACGAATTCAACCGAATGCCGTTTGGTCTAACCGGTGCCCCCGCCACATTTCAGAGAATAATGAACCATATTCTAACTGGGCTCCAAGGCATTGACTGTTTCGTGTATTAAGATGATATTGTAATTTACGGTAAAAGCTTAGAAGAACACTGCGAAAAGTTAGTGCGTGTTTTCTCTAAATTAAGAGAGAACAATTTAAAGCTCAAATCCGAAAAATGCAATTTTCTATGCCGAGAAGTGGTGTACTTGGGTCATAAGTGTTCGGAAAGCGGTGCCCTCCCTGACCCGTCCAAAACTAGCTGTGTTACCGATTTTCCCGCCCCTAAGAATATCAAAGAAATTCAGTCCATCTTAGGTTTTGCCAGCTATTATCGTAAGTTTATCCCAAAGTTTGCCTCTATAGCTGCCCCAATTAATAGTTTACTGAGAAAAGATGTCGAGTTCAACTGGACGAAGGAATGCCAAAGATCGTTTGAAGAATTTAAAATGGCCATAACTTCTCCTCCTGTTCTTATCTACCCCGATTTTACTAAGCCCTTTATTCTGACAACAGATGCCAGCAATGAAGCCTTAGGGGCAGTGTTATCGCAAGGCATAGTGGGCGAGGATAAACCCATAGCCTACGCGCCAGCAGATCACTGAGCCCAACGGAGAAGAGATATTCCACCATAGAAAGGGAACTCCTAGCAATAGTTTGGGCTACCAAAAACTTCCGTACCTATTTACTGGGAAGGCCCTTCACAGTATACAGCGATCACCAACCTTTAAAAGGCGTATTCAACGTGAAAGACCCCACATCACGATTAGTTAATTTTCATCATAAACTCTCTGAATATGATTACAAGATCTAGTACAAACCTGGGAAAATAGTCGAATACCAAAACCCACAGAGAAAGATGTTGGAAAACTGGTGGAAACACAGTGCCTCGCTGTCACTAGTGCCCAAGCTCGAATAAGAGGCAAAGAAGTCGGGCAGAAATCTGAAGAAATAAGGAATTCAGAGGGGGACGGCAATACCACAGATACAAATAATGCTAAAAAATTAGATAACGCCAACGAATCCAATTGGGTAACGCTGACTGACCCTGACGAAATTCTAACAGTTTTACGAGATTTTCACAACTCGGCACTCGGTGGTCATCAGGGGGGAAAGAGAACTTACGGGCGTATTAGGCAACAATTCAGGTGGAAAGGCATGAAAAGAGATGTATTGGATTACGTTAAAAAATGCTCTCAATGCTAGAAAAATAAGTGCTCACCACCTACAAAAATGCCCATGATAGTTACCGACACTCCATTGTTACCTTTCGACGAAGTGTACATGGATATCGTTTGCGGTCTACCCACGTCCTATTCGGGCAATAGATATATCCTAACTTTTCAGGATGATCTGACCAAATTTACGGATTGCGCGGCGCTGCCGGATGCTGAAGCATCCACTGTGGCAAGAGTATTCTACGAGCAAATCGTTACCAGATACAGAATACCTAAAGTTCTTGTCACGGACAATGGAGCAAATTTCACGTTCAAGTTGTTTTCGCATACTTGCAAGTTACTTGGCATAAAGAAGATGCACACCACTGCATACCATCCGCAGTCAAACGGCTCCTTAGAGAGGAGCCATAGACCCTTAGCCGAGTATCTACGAGCATTCGTAGCCAATGATGAGAAAAACTGGGACCAGTGGCTCAGGCAAGCTATGCATGTGCAAAATAACTCTATACACACGGCAACTAAAATAACGCCTTTAAGCGCATTATTCGGGTTTCAATTCGAAATGCCAACAAACCTGAAAAGGCAGACCGTCCCGCTTTATAACTCCGACGATTACCCTTACCAACTTAAGTACCAAATCGCAAGGGCCCACAAGCTAGCTTACGAGAACCTTCGAAAAACTAAAGTTAAATCGAAGGAGAGCTACGATAGGCATACCAAATGGGTCTCGTTTCAAGTAGGCCAGAGAGTACTTATAAGAAACCCTGCGAGGAGAAATAAATTCGCGGTAGTGTGGACAGGACCTTTCGAAGTAGTTTCCATCGAGGGGCCTGTCACCACCTTCGTGAAGATAAATAAAGCAGTCAAGAAGATACATAATAACCGACTTAAACTGTATCACTAATAACAGGTTTTTCTCTTTTCAGGTACGACAATTCGATTAGGTATATACATATAAGCAAATTAAGATAATAACTGTATTTATTCTTGAAATTTACAATTAAGATATTTAGATATTTCATTCTTGAAATTTACAATTAAGATATATAGATTTAAAATTAGAATTTAATAGAGTACAATTTTAGTTGCTTACTTCATTTCAATTCCGTTTTATTTGACTGTTAAAAATGATTCTAAAACCTTATTTTAGCATGTACCTCCTGGTACTGTTTATGGCGCAAAGCGGTCATGCAGAAGCCCCTTACGAAATAAACCCGTTAAGAGATACGCCGGTGCTGTTCGAAACAATAGGAACAGCCGTTTTTTACCAAGACACCTGGACCGTAATAACTAAGTTCACACCAATGGATTACACAACCGTGCTTGGGCTCGCAGAAGCTTGCGACCGAAAAATCGACCGAATGTGCCAAGGCATCCCTGACTCCAATTTTCAACGACATTGTCATGTGTTGATTCAAGAAGCTGCTGTAAACATCGCCAATCTTCGCCAGAACAGTCGCCGTATGAAACACATCTTCCATCTTAACCGACAAAGACGAGCTTTGGAATTCATTGGACACTTCTTCAAATGGGCATTCGGTACAATGGACAGTGAAGACGCACGTAAGGTTTACAACCAGCTGGAGTTTTTGCACAAGAGAAACGAGGATTCCTTCCAACTAATGCGACGACAACTGTCGGTAATGGGCTCGAACTTCGACAAACTGAGTAAACCCATTCAGCAGTTGGCAAACGAAGTCGATAACCTAGCAGAAGGCATTGGACAACTGAGCGAATCTTTCATCAACTTCAGTGCAACAACTGAAAAGGAAATAGCTTTGATGAGAATGAGAAGTGATGTAAGCGACCTGGCGTCAATAATCACATCAAAACTGTTGGAAATCAAGAACAGGCAATCCTTGGAACTTTCGTTTCTAAACGATCTCTATCAGGCTAAGCTCCATCCTTTTATTCTAGACGTAGACAATGTCACGGACCTGCTGAATACCGTGGTATCGAAGAGAAAACCAATTTTTGGCGATCTGGTCGTCCTTCATCAGGCAGCCAAAACATCGGTGTTCCCGAACGGAGAAAGCATTCTGATCAAAATCACCATCCCATTACCGGAACCCCTACGATACCAGATTCACAGTCTAACCGCTACCAACGACTTTCAGTGATGTGTGGGATTTAATGATAAACACAAAGTACGAGTACATTGCCGAATCCGAGAACCATGATTCCTTCATAATGCTTAGCCATGAAGAATACTTGCAATGCTCGTCTGTATCGTATGCAAATACGGATTCTACGATAGCCGTCTGTAGTTACGGGGGCCCTATCTTACATCTGGCTCTACACAGTGCTTAGTCGAGCTCCTCCAACATGCCTCCACCACAACAATTTCCTGTCAATACGTAGCAGTTCCAGTAAACGAAGGCGTCATTTTAAAAATGACTTCACCAAACCAATGGCTGTTTAGTTTAAAGAACCCCTTGGTCCTAAATCTAAATTGCAACGGGCCTCGATACACAGCAACATTAGAAGGACCGGGTATATTTAAAATGACGCAACCATGTGAAGCCAGCACAAAGGAATTGAAGCTTACCTACCAACAACATTTCGATGCTACCACCGAATTCAAACAGCCAATGGTAAACCATTCGAGCTTACTTCACGCTCTGAAAACGGCAGCCAGAGAGCTCAAGACTCCGGCCACGCTAAGACCACTCACCATTAAGGTTGGCAACCACAAAACCATCACCAACGACCTGATGGATGGGAAGAGGTCTTTGAAAGAGATCCAACAAGACTGGGAGAGGTTGGAGACCGACAATAGAATTTCGGATCAAGGTTGGGAACTTTCGTTCCACCGCTACTCCATAATATCAATGAGTACTGTGGGAATTTTAGTCGCCGTCGTCATCATTTCCCTGAAGTTCCTGAAGTTAAGAAGAGGCATTCGTACTGTACAGCAAGATACCAAGTACCGAAGCACCACCCCCGTGGAACGATTTGAACTCCGGGTAAAACAGCGAGCTCCAGCGACCCCATCAAGAAACCGAAGCACATCAGGATTCTCAGTGACTTCTGCCCGGGTTTAATAAATAAAAAAAAAAAATGGTATCAGGACAGTACAGTACATAGCGTTAAGTATTAGGAAAAACAAACCTCTCTCTCTATCATAAGATTATATAGAACCTAAGCTATTCATTAAAATTAGAAAAAACAAGAATAAAAAAAAAAAAATGTATACAATAGTTTATGCTATCACTATTGTATGGAACAATAATAATATTATAATAACTATACTCCTAAACAATTCCTTTAAGATAATATAGAACCTAAGCCAATAATTTAGATCCTAAGCCAATCACTAAAATTAGGAAAAAATATGTCAATTTTGACTACCACTATTGTATTAAAAAATAATAAAATAAAAATAATGTAAAAAAAAAAAAATTTAATTAATTTTAACTATCACTATTGTATTAAAAAAAAATATATATATATATATAAACTGTATCATAACACTACAGTAAATAGTTTTAAGTATTAGAACAAAAGAATTCCTTCTATCTATCACAATATAAAATAAAACCTAAGCTTTTCAATAAGATTAGAAAAAAAAGAGAATAAATAAGAGATATATAAGATGTATTAAAAAATAATAATAAAAAAAAAGAGAATTATCTAGGTATGTAGCTAATACTTAAGTTAATATTAATTTCAATAAAAGAGCGATAAGTCCTTGTCTCCAGATCCAGTCGGAAGTTTTTCAAAGGGGGGAGGAATGTTGTGCCCCAGTTTTGGCACCGGCGCATGTCTCCGTTTGTTCACCTTGCAAGTCGTTGCACTATGGTACAAACAATATTGCTGTGTACTAATTATGTTATTGCAATAACATTGTTTTGCTTACGCGGCGATATTGTTCAGTTTCGCAATAGCAGGTCAACCAACGGAGAAACGCTGATCTAACTTCCTGACCCACCTCAACTTCCGACTGGAATTGGGGTTCAACGACGGAGTCGAATGATAAACGCGAACGAGAAAACAACCGTCTTTTATTTCTCTCTAAACACTACAACCCTATTTCGATTATGTATTAATTTTATTAACTGACATAAACTGAGTATTGGAGTGATCTAAACGATGAAAACCTAGTTTTGAGAAAACGAACATATACTTATGTTTCGTTTTTTGTTGAAATCGGGCTATTCGTTTTTTTAAGCCATAATTTGAGTAAAAGAAAATTGCATATAGTGCATGATTTTTTTTCTCAAATCGTGCGGATTTGCACTTTTTGACCAACCTATGTGTCATTTAAATACTGAACGCGACTGCGATTTATGGATGCATATGTGTCATATTTTCATACAAAAGTATAAAAAAAACATTTTTTAACACCCCTATTACGGTTAGCGAGTCGAACGAAAAAGTTGGCGAATGTGACTATTTCGTATTACGGTTAGCGACTCGCCGAGATTTCATGTGACTCAAATGTCAGAGTTTAGGCGAATCGTGACTTCACCCTATTACGGTTAGCGAACGTTCGACTAAAAATCAATTTCTTCTGTCAAAATCAGTCGAATGGAATTTTCTGGTGACTAGGTAGTGCAACAGTGTAATGAGTGGAAGAAAAATGAAAAATTAATAAAATTACTATTAAATAATATTGTTAACAATAAAATAATGTGTCGAAATATGTATCTCAATCTTTAAAAAAACCACCCGCACCAGTTTGAAAAATTGGTTGTGTTGATGGAGTCGGTCGAGTTAAACTGGCAAAAATTCAACATACACTTGCCAGAATTAAAAGAAGGACCTGTTGACATTCTCCAGGAAATTGTGAATAAAGAATATAGTATACTTGAAAGCAACCAAAATCACCAAGAAAAGATGCAGGAACTAAAAGACGTCGTCCATTGGAGAATTTTCTTCCGAGATAGAACCAACAATGGAAACCAAAGATCTTATTGCTACACTAGGCATTCCTTCTGATATCATTGAATACACGTATACATATGTGTTTACCAAACAATTATAGAACGATGTATTTTTATTTTTTTAAATAAACACTTAACATAAGTACAATATTTGTGATGGTCTAACTGGTTTCCCTGGATCGAATAATTTAGGATCTTTTCAAAGTGCTTCTGATAATAAGGCATCGTTGTAGAATTTGGATAATAGTTTTTCTACTTGCTCTTGCTTTGCTTTCCGCAGTCCGGTGATGTGTTGACCAGAGACGCGGCCAGTGTATGAACTCTGAAACTGCGAAAGTAACTAAACGTTCTTATAGAGAGGCGAAATTCTGGGACAAATCATCACAAATACTAATTTTATTTATTTTCTTTAACCACCGAAATCAATTTAAAATTTTATCTCAAATTAAATTGCAGTTTATTTCACAAACAGTCAAAACAATTCTGCTTTCTGACACTTCACAGCTGATATTTGAAGTTTTTCCTCAGACAGCCCTGAATTCTCTTAGCGAATGAAAACGTTCGCTAACCGTATTACCTCGACAGCAGAAATTCGCCTGGGAACTCGTCTCGAGTCAAACGTTCAATTCGCTAACCGTAATAGGGGTATAAAATAGGTGTAACTTTTTTCCTCTTTGTTTTTTTTATTTAGCTTAACATTTTTTTAAAAAAATAAAGGTTAGTTAACATTTTAAAGAATAATAACTCGTAAAAATAAACGCTTTTCGTCATAACGGAGATCTAAAAAACCAATTTGTAATAGCTTTTTTGTAACACTGATATCTTTTAAAATAATAGAGATAGGAGAGATTTTATTACACCAATCGAAAGATCTTGTTTTTTCACTAAGAAAACATTCCTAACCAGGGACGTGGCGTGATGTTTTAAGCAGGGTGTTCTACTTTTTTTTTGTTAAATAATAACGTACATACATATGTATATACTCAGTTTTCTCCAGGACCCCGACGAGGATGTTAAGTAAACAAGGCCAACGAAATAATTTATTAAGAACGGGGCAACCACACAACCAAAATTTTCTTTCATAGTTAGGAATCTAAAAATGTCTAGTAAAAGCTTTACTAGGTAAAGCTTACAAATCAAATCCGGAAGAGACGGTGTTGGCCTTCCAAAACTAATTATTTCCAGTCTTTCTTCCGAATTTAATTGAGAAAATGGTTTCTTCAGTAAATTTTCAATAGCGCATCGACAGGCCATTTTTCTCTTATACGATTTGGCTTAAACTTAAAGGAACGACATGCATATCTAACTATTGCGAATGATTAATGATGATGTAAGAATAAACATGTTCCCGCAACATGTTTTCAATGCAAATATTTGAAAAAAAAACACGCCTATTGTTGTGTTGCTTTTTGCTTTCGCTTCAGTCGATTATGTTCTACAAATATAGAGCACATCGAAATCGAACAAATAACTAATATCAGGAGAAGAGAATCGAACAAAATTCAACCAAACAAACGTTAACATGCGAAATAAAACAAAATATGAAAACCAACAAAATACCCACAGGCCACAGCTAACCATCTTCCTCGCTAAAGAAAAGGGTAGAAAATGTATTGTATCGAGCCTGCCTGCGTGCGCAGTTTGCTGGGGAACTCAAATTGATGCGAAACAAAACAGAATATGAGAAGCAACATAATACCCACAACTAACATCTTCCTCGCTAAAGAAAAGGGTTGTATCGAGCCTCAGTGCGCAGTTTGTTGGAAAACTCAAGTTGATGCAAAATAAAACAGAATATGAGAAGCAACATAATACCCACAACTAACATCTTCATCTTCATCGCTAAAGAAAATGTGTTGTATCGAGCCCGGGTGTGCAGTTTGCTGGAGAACCCAAATTCATGTTATTGTACAGATGATTGTTGGGACTTTGAATGTGGTAGAAGGTTTTTTTTATATGGATATTTCCTTTGGGTTGGTGCGCTAGTAAGTGGTGAACAACCGGGCGAGTCGACGTCGAACTGAATTTAATAAAAAGTTGGTTTGGATAGGTTGCTGGATAGAGGTTGGAAAGTATGTATGTATGACGGCGCGCACCGTTCAATTTACTTACGAAAAGAGGAGAACATTTTGTTCAACGTCAATTTGTGTTGAATGGTTTATATACATTTTGGTATTGCGATTTTGACTGCGGTGTTTGGTTTGGTTGATTTGGCTATGGACGGTGCGGCACAACAGAGTGAACAAAAGCGGATGTTAAAGCATTATTTTTAATTAAGTATTTTTGAATTGTAACTCAATTAGATATTGTTAGCGCATGTATATAAACAAATAAATTTTTCATAAAGATGGATTTCGTTGGGGTGTGCGGAGAACACCTGCGCACCTTAGAATAAACGTCACTGTTCCTAACTCAAAAACGGCAAAAATGCATTAATGTCACTCCAATACTGAGGTGACGAAATCTGTCTACGTAGTGTCACTCTTTTTATTACGTGCACTTCGTAATTCCCACTTGTGTGTCTAGATTCACTGTTACACCTAATCAGACTAAAACCATCTAAAAGGATATCATTATCATCGATATCATCCGTTATGAGTCTCAGACATTATTAAAAAATCATAGTTTTTACCAATAAATAAAATGTTTTTCGACCTCAGGAAAATTGCTACTAAGTCCTTGTATATGGCCGTATAACAAACTTACTTCTTTCAGACTCGATGAGTCTTTGGTATACTGTGCATTCTGCATCGCGACTGTCATGCACTGTGTCAAGATTTAGGGCAAATTTTTCGTTGTATCGTAAACAGTTAATGCACTTGGTTTCGTCCGATTTACATTCTCTAGTGTCGTGGCTATCGCTAAATTTTGCACTTTTCATCTCACTCTTGCAGTTTTTTGCGATATGGTAAAATCCACACTTATTTATATTGAGGTGCTCAAAGACTCGACATTTTTCCCATCCAATGTTAGCTTACGATTTTCCAGTACATTTTTGTAATCACATTCATCGAGCTCAATAATTGCATAATATGCGTCTCTGTTTTGTTTTTGAAATCTTTTACACACGTTACCGTACCACTTAGGTTATTTTGCTTTTTCACTGCCTCTTCTAATTCCACCTTGTTCCATTTTTCACTGATTTCTGTTATCATCAACTGTGGACGCTTCTTGCTGAAGATTTTTACATCATATTTCTCCCCTAGCTTTTGTTTTACGAGTACTTCGCTCTCTATCTTCTGAGCAGTTTTACATAAGTAATGTTACATGCTCTTGCAATGTGAAAAACTTGTTTACATATGCACATACATACGTATACGCACATTCAACACCCGTTTCGCATCTGATAGCATTTCTGCATTTGTGACAATCGCGCATTTTGCCGATTATTTTCCCGGATTTCGGTCACAATTGCGATTGATTCGTCTTATTCACGCGACATTACAAGTAAATATTGGTGTTTTCATAAACGTCAAGAGTTTGCACAAGTACAAATGTATTTCTTTTCTTATGCGTTTTTGAACGCATGTCAACATCGTTCATATTATTATTATTAATATTTATTAACAAGTAATTACAAATTACATGGTAATTTAAAAATAACGGGCAACTAGCTGCGAGGCTTTCGGCCCTGTTTACTAATTAATTGTGTTACAAGATAATATTTATTGTTTTTCAAATTAAATCAAATAATATTTCATGTAAAACTAAATAAAACCGAAAATGGCTATTCTGTGGGCTCTAGCTTCTTTCGCGTTACCCCTACAGCCAAACAGACTTCACCATTCGATTCAGCGTGAAAAAATATATAAAATATATGATATTTTTCAGTGGAAATAACTGAGTGAAAATGTCATATCCAGTAAATCTCCCGTTTCGTCCCACTGTGCGACGGTCACCGCCGCTCTTATAGGTACTTTTTTTTTTTTTTTTGTTTTTTGCAAATAAACCATATGAAGCGTATCGTTTTTAGGGTCATTACCAGGGATAGGATTTAGCTAATTTTGCCTCTTTTTTTGCTTATTTGGAAGATAGTATCGACTTTACACAAACATGTTTCATATCCTCCTGATGCCAAATATATGTATGTATTTTATTTTGCCTTTTTTTGCCTTTTTATACCATTATTGCCTTTTTTGCCTTTTTTGCCGTTGTTGCCTTTTTCTGGCTTTTTTGCATATTTTACTTTTTTCTCAAAGTTCGCTAAAAAAATATTGCTAGTATGTAGGTATGCATGTTCATCTGTGCAAACACTATCTTCTTCCTCACAATACGTAATACGCATACCTACATTCCTAGATGCATTACAATTAAAAACGTCTAGTCTGTGGGGAGAGTCAACTACGATACGCTACGCTTTGTAAAAAATACATATTGCATTGCCGCCACCAAACGTGTCCCTGCCCTGCGATCAGTGATCTTTATATGTACGTATGTATGTTTGTACATATCTACCCGCTTTGGTTTGAAAATTTTTATTGCTTGTGTGCATTCATAAATATACATGTACACGTATTCCGACAAAAATTATGGGGGGGGGGGGGGGGGGTAGAACGAGTATAAGTCAAAATTTGTCAAAATGGGATAAGTACATCATTCGATTGCAAATTTTATATATCATGTTTGGTAAAAGCTGTATCGGTCTATTGCACACGCAAATGGTTTAAAAAGGCAGTGCAAAGTAGCCTTACTGAATGTGACATAGAAGAAGGTTTATTTAGTTTTTTCCCTATACTGAGAAATTTTTGACTTATACTCGTTCTACCGCCCACCATAGAAATTGAAAAATATTTTCCAGAAGTACCGTCAAACATTGGTTTAAATAATGTTGAAAGCTTTAAATGGGCTCCACTCGTTTCAGCTGAAGAAGAAAGGTCATTTAGCTCCTTCAAGGCGCTTCTAAGAGACACCGGAGAAGATTATTACCAGAAAATTTCAAAAAGCTCTTGGTAGTTCAATGCTACTATAATTAAATGTGCATTCATGTTCCTTTTTCTTGTTTTTTTAATAAATGCCTTTTTTGCCTTTTTAGGGGCCGTTTGCTGATACACATCATAAATCTATATTATAGCTAGGTTGAACTTAAGTTGTAGGATACACTTAAGTTATTGCCGATTCCTAATAAATATATAGGTTGTACTCAGCAAAGACACACTGTTGTGAGCTGAAGCCAATTTAAGTTTCCTGTCAAACTTCAATTTGCTACGAAAATTACTTCAGAAATATTCTGAAGTTTATTTTTATCGTGCAAAAATAATGTCGGAAATAAAAGTTAAAAAAAGAAATCCGAATTTTACATACAGCGAAAAGAGACTACTTTTACAATGTGTAAATATCGAAAAGAAAGTGGTGGAAAATAAAAAAACAGACGGAACTACATGGAAAGAGAAGGAGGAATCTTGGCAGCGAATACAAACAAATTTCAATGCGCAGTCGAATTCTACGTGCTTCCGAAATGCAGATGCGTTAAAGAAATTGTATTATAATTATAAAAAAGATATCCGGAAGGAAGCTGCCCTTGAAAAATCTTCCCGTCTTAAAACTGGTGTTGGGAATCCGCATAAAACAAATGATCCCAACTTTGATTTGGCGGTATCCACCATGAACCCTAAAACCATTCATGGACTAGAAAATACATTTGACAGTGATTGTATTCAGAACATCGTATGTAACCATTTATCGGAAACATAGTATTTCAGTTATTCATTCACATTTACTTTCCAGGATGAGTATCTACTAGAGGAAGAAGCAACCGAATGTGGTAGTAGCAAACAGACGCAAACGGGAATAAAAAGCGACAACATTTCCAGGAACGTATAAATTAATAAATAATAACGAGTTGACGAGGAACTCCAACTTCTATAATTTCTCAAAATTTCTACATCGTCCTCAAACAAATCCATAAGTTCCAGATTCATCGGATTTTTTTTATATACTATAGTAATGTATCCGACAAAATACACTACCCAATGCACACGAAAATTCGCAAATCCATGTCAATCAATAAAATTTCATAAAAAATATAACTTCAAAAAGAGCTAAAGTTGAACTTAAATTCTTTATGACGTACTATTACTTCTACTTAAGTTAAGCTGATCTTACGGACATTTAAGATATACTTTGAGTTTGGTGCAAACCGGTAAGTTAAACTTATTCCTTTATGTGAAACTTAAAGTCTTTTGTTTTGCCTCTTTTTACTTTTTTAGGTCAACAACCCTGGTCATTACTTTTGTCAGTGTTTGGCTCCATTCACTACATATCATCATCATGGAAGGAAATTATGCAAGACGTGATCAAAAACTGTTTCCGTAAGGCTGGCTTCTGTTGGGCAGATGATCCTAGCCCAGATGACTATAATATCCTATTGGAAAATATTGAAGAGTTAGAAGAGTTTCCTGATTATGCTTCTATTGATGATGACCTGGTTACAATTGGTCCTCGTAATTTAGAAGAACTCATCAGTGATAGCGCTTCAACTACCGAAACCTTCGGTGGCCAGTCAAAATACACATGCATGTAACTACATATGTAAAAGTAATGTACATTATATGTATTATTTTAACTCTTTCATAAAAAAAATCTTTTTTTAACTGATTGTTATTTTTTAGTTTTTCCGGCTTAATTGGTTGGTCCCTTGAAGACCGTCTTAAGCGGATTCTACTGTACATACATACATACATATATATATTATTTTAATGGATTGAAAATATTTATTATTATTATTATTATATACTGGTGGTTACTGGTGGTGTTTTGCTACACCCAATGAGAAAAGTGTTTATGTCATAAAATGTAACGAAATTTTTTTGAGTCTTTTTTTCTTTCGTCTGTTTGATGTACATACTTACATATGTACAGCTGTGGACAACTAATTAGAAACATCTCAATTCAAATTCATATTACTGTATTTATTTATAAATTACGTCTTAAAAGTTTGAAATAAGAATGTTTTTCATAAGTTTCTTTAATTCTGCAGTAATAAAAGCAAAAATTATGGTTCAAAATAGTAATAAATAAAAAAAATATATATAAAATAAAAAATTAGCCCTGGAAATTTAATTGACAACTAATTAGCAACACCTCAAAAAATGGTTATAATTTTATGTTGAGTGGTTGGAAGGCATTTTAGGTTTATAGTGCCGAATAACTTCCTGGCATCTATTCTGCATAGACTGAATGGGCCGTCTGCAGCGCTCCACAGTAATGGCTTTCCAGGTACCTTCAATATTATTACCCAAAATGTCTAAAAATGATGATTTTTTTTAAGGCGACTGCGCTTTTGACATCGCCTCACCGATGTTCGATTAGATTCAGGTTGGCACTTGATCCCGCCCACTCAAGAACACTGATTGAATTGTATTGGAAAGATTGTTTCGTGATCTTAGCCATATGTTTGGGGTCATTCTCCTACTGGAATTTCCAAATAACTAGCGAATTTGTGTCGACCAGTAAAATGTCATCTATTCGGTGTAACGGACCAACACCATTACAGGGAAAACATTCCACAACATTGGCTGATACCCCATAATGTATAATAACTGGTATAACAAACTTGGGGCTCAAAGCTGTGCCATTGGACTTATTTCTGGATCAAATGCGGCAAGCCAACCAATGTTTCGATTAGTCCTTTTAGATGTTTTGCGCGGCCGATTTTTCCTTTGAGCATTTTCTGGGGTTTCAAATAACTTGAAATGCTAGATAGCGTCAATAATTTTCTTAACTTAGCAATTTGATTGAGCTACGATTGCTCGGTACGACATTTCAATAATTGCCTTCTGAGTAGCTTTTAGTTTTAACCATTAAATTAATCTAAACACTCGTTCGATTATTGACTAACCTTTGAAATTTAAAACAAACTTTTAATTTTTCAATAAATCGAATCGAACTTAGATGGCCACACAAAAAAACACTTTTTTCTAAATTTCCCACGATAAAATATGAACCGCATGGGAAACCAACTACAAATGCATTATTTTTTGACAAGCAACGTGATCTCTTTGCCCTAAAACAAAAAGCATTACCATTATGTTAACAGAAAAAAATGTGCGCTTGTTTAAATAGACAGAGTCAGGAGTGTTTCTAATTAGTTGGCCACAGCTGTATGTACATAAATATCATTTTGAGTCCATTTTTCACTACAAAATAATAAAATAGTAATAACTCTGGTGGAGAATTTAATGCCGGCAACACTATTTGGATTTAAGAAAACTGTCCAAATATGTAATAACATCCAACTTTTTCGACCGAGTCTAACTCAAACATTTCAAAATTCATAATTCTTTCCTAAGCACTATGCATTACTTGCAGTAAATAAATACTATACTAGAAATTTATACGGATATATAAACTCTTCGGTTAGATACAGGCCCAACAACCATTAGTTCATATCATAAAAATAATCTGTTCATTTAAGTGGTACAAACTCAAAAGCTTACCATCCGATTGAGCTTAAACTTACACAATATACAATACATATTTGTTATGAAGCGAGAAGTGCGCGTAAATCAAAAGTTAGCTGTTAGCTGTCACCGTCCATTGCTGTAGTAATAATTTTGAGATTTTGGTTTTCAGCGCCATCTATCGGAAAACTTGAAAACTTTTGATGTACAAACATTTCTCACTTTATTACAAATATATTGTGTAAGTTTCAGCTTAATCTACCGGAAAACTTGAAATAATTTGATGTACGATGACTTCAAACTTCATAAAAAGTGTATAGTGTAAGTTTTAGTTCTATCGGATGTTTAGTTAATGAGTTTTGAGGTATCAAAGAAACAGCTAATCCTTACATAGTATAAAGCAAAGTCCCTATCGGTGTCATATTACGTGTGTAGTAAAGGATCTCAAGAACCGCTGAATAGATTTTAACGATTCTTTTGGTATAAGATTACTAATTTCTCGGAGAAGGTTTATCAATTAGCTTTGAATTAGATACATTTTTAGTTTTAGAGTTTAAGGGACTTCAAATGAGAAAACGAAAATTCAATTTTAAACAAACGGCTATTATTTCAGAAAAGCTTCTCCCATGTGATTGATATTTATTCTCAGCTTAATTACATTCAATACGCAGATTTAAAGACCAAAATCATATCTGTGCAATTACTAGAAGCTGAATAATGCATTCCAAAGTGTTTTTTTTTTTTTAATTTTTTTTCAAGCAGAAGCTGAATCACAGCACTCAGTGGCAATCGTGTGGCGTTGATGACGAGTTTTTTTTTAATTCTTTCATTGCACTCCTTTTCGTATTTCTAGCATTTTTTTTTTGTTTTTTTTTTTTTCAAAGCATACTGAGTGACTTTTTATGTGTATCACAGTCGCAGTACACAGTGGCAATCGTGTGGAGTTGATGATGATTTTTTTTGTAAGTCGCGCTCCTCCGAAACGGTTCGAACGATTTTCATAAAATTTTTTGTGTATACATATTTGGTATATAAGGTATGAGAATAGGTTGTAAAGTATATTTCATCTCGCTAGGTGACGCTGTGGTCAAGTTATTAATGACTTCTAAATTTATGGACCAAAAATGCTAATATTTACAATACATGTTGGTTCAGTGCCAAAAGAGAAAATTGTAAAATCTGGACCCGATAGGTGGCGCTGGAGTCAAGCTATTACTAACTTCTATATTTATGGACCAAAAAGGCTAATATTCACAATATATGTTGGTTCAGTCCCAAAAGAGAAAATTATATAATAAAATCTGGACCCGATCTGGAGTTAAGTTATGAGATCTATATATATTCGGCGGTTCTGGTACCCCTGTCATACAAAATTTCGTAATTTCAGGTGAAATGTGAATATGAAACATTTTGGTCAATTAATATAAACAGACAGACAGACAGACAGCCAGAGAGATAGATATATAGATTGACGGACAGACAGACAGGCAAACCAACAGACAGACAGAGCGTCCGATTCTTTGAACTAAATGACAATGTATGTATTGAAAGTAACACTATATTTTTTGGACACGGGCGAAGCCGGGGTGGACAGCTAGCTTTTATATATAAAGATTTATTAAGCATCTAATAAATTACAAGCTTACAATTTCATTTAACGAGCTACTAGCTGCAATGGCCTACCGCTCTATGAAAATTAATCTTATTCTATTATTTTCTTAGTTCTACCTTCATTATAGATACTATTATTCCTGCTTTTGTTAAGTATTCGTTAAATCTTTCGACATTTGATTTGTTTGGGTTTTTTAATATTTTTTAGATTTTAAATATTTAATAGATTGCCATCTAAAAGAAGTTGGATTGAAAGCAACTTATCGAAATGGAATCGCTAATCAGACAGGATCCAATTTTAAAAAACACTAACATATGTACAGTCGTGGCGAACTAACTAAGAACGATGGTACCAAAAAATGTTTTTCGATTTTTTTTTTTTGCTTAGAGCTGAAAGATATTGTAACTTGTTATGTATTTTGTTAATTTAATGAATCAGTAAGAAAAACAAGTAACAACAAACTAAAAATATAAGTTATAAGCAAAAAAAAATATTCAAATTGAATTACGTGTTTCAAAATGGTTGGCGAACTAATTAAGAACGACTACAGAAAGAGTAGTTATTTTGTGAAAAATTTATGATATTAACAGAACTTAATATCTTAACATAAGTATTTATTCAAAACTAAATAAAAATATAGATTTTTAATAATTTAGAGCTTGATTTAACGAAAAATAGGCAAAAATAAGAGACGTACGCCAAATATGCCGGAGACCATTGCAAAGATGAGAAATATCGGGAAGTTATCGTTTTAAGAAATCGGGAATAGAATGAATTACTGAAAAACAATTATCTTCAATGGTGTGGTGTAAGCTACAGTGAGAAACATCAAATCACCGAAATTGTAGCAAGACGCAAAAGACGGCGTAGTACTAATGGGGGTGAGGATCGAATAATCGTTCGTGTTCCCAAAAAAAATCTATTTATGAGTTCTATACAAATTCAAATGCAAGTTTTTGGCGAGGATCAGATCAGATCAGCTCGATATGGGAACGATTGAATGAAAGTCAACTTTTTGGAAGAGCGATAAAAAAAACATTTCTTTCACTAAAAAGTCGAATAGCAAGGTTAGCTTTTACGAAGAATCATAAGGACTGGACGATTTCTGAATGAAAAAAAAATATTATAGAGCGCTGAAGTAAAGCTTAATAGAGTGAGAACAGATAGTAAAAGATACGTCCGGCACCTAGAAAATGAGGAACATAATACACAATACATAATGCACGGCGGTTGCTCTAAGCACCGAGGAGGTAGTGTGATGTTTTGGGGATGTATGCCATTTAAAGGAACCGGGCCTTTATATAGAATAAAAGGTATAATGAACTCGGAGCAATACATACAAATATAAGGAAATGTCATGTTACCCTGTACTAAGGAAGAACTGCCCGTTACTTGAAGATTTATGCAAGACAATGATCAACCATACGGCAAGAGCAACAAAACATTGTTTTGATAAGAATTCTGTCGATGTTTTATAAAGGTTATCGTGTAGTCCTGATTTAAATCCTATAAAAAACTCGTGGTATGAACTTAAAACTCAAATTGGCAAGCATAAAGTTGGAAATTTCAACGAATTATCTGCACTCGGAAGGACGGCGTGGGCCAACATATCACCTAAAAATGCAGTGATCTTATTGTATCTATGCCACGGAGTTGTAAGGCTTTGGCAAATAAAGGGTTTCCTACGAAATATTGAGCCAGGACATGACAAATCCGCAAATAACCAAACAATTTCATAACGTTCTTAACCCTTTGACTTCTGAATTATTTATATGAGACAAAACAATTATTTCGTAATTTAATATTGCTGGTTGTACTTAAAGAAAGACAATTAATTTCTTTTTAGAATTTTTCGTCCTTGTATTAAGCCTACAGGACCTTGGTTACAAATGTGTACATAGGTAGCCAAGTGACAACAGGCGTGTTTTTTGCACTCGTATTTACGCAATATATAATGTACAAAACGTAACTTCGAACTTACATTAGAAAACATATCTTATGGTTGAATTTATGGGTAAAATAAAGAAAACAAAAAACCATCAAAGGATCCTTTAAAAACTCGTTACGAATTTTTCCCAAACTAACAACAAATTCAACCGCTAACTTTGTAATTAAAAATTCTAGAAAGTTTAAATTTGGTATAAGAGAAGAGAATTGATGAATAAAGAGAACTTCATGCATACTACAACTCTTTTAAATCTTTAAAGAAAAAAAAAAAATTTAATAGTGTAGTTACAATTGTAACCAATGGTTAATTAGTTTGCCAACCATTTTGAAAAACGTAATTCAATTTGAATAATTTTTTTTGTTTATAACTTATATTTTTAGTTTGTTTTTACTTGTTTTTCTTACTTATACATTAAATTAACAAAATACAAAACAAGTTACAATATCTTTCAACTCTAAGCAAAAAAGAAACGAAAAACATTTTTTGGTACCATAGTTCTGAATTAGTTCGCCACGACTGTATGTTTAAGGCGCTTTCAGAATGATACGTCTTTCAGAAACTGAGGAATTTCTAACTTTGTATAATAACAGATGCAAAACAAACTTATCTACAATATTTTCTAGACTTCAATGCGCATTAGTATATTTCTTATACCACATTTGCTTGTAGATTAAAGCTTATATTTTGAAAAAAAAAAATGTATCCAATGAAAGAGTGGGACAGTTATAAAGAATTTTAGGTATTGACAGTTATGTCAGTCAGTTGTGAAAAGAGTCAACGGTTTCTGCAAATTTGTAATTCGTAGTTGGTCACGAAATCAAAATGTGCACACTGCAGCAAGACGGTACACCAAAGGAGGACGCATTGGATGTGTTCTATTTGTAATGGTCCACTTGTCTTAGTAAGTCAAAATCCTGATTTAATAAATTTCATGGTAGAAATACACATTTTGTGCGCAGCGGTTTAATTGTCGTAGCATGTCCTTGTAAAGAATCCTGTAAGGATAATTTTTTTGTTTTGTAATTTTTTAACAACATGACGCAAATAAATTGATTTATGCAAAAAAAAACCGTGCAATTTTATTTATTTTCTGGTAGTGAAAGAGTGAAAGAAAATATTGAAAATTTAAGATTTTACCAAAAGTAACGCCTAGTAAGCGACTGTGTAACGCATCGAAAATCTTATTTTAAATATTATTGACATTTTACTTCGATGCCATTACTTATTCGGTTACCAGGCATTACATTTGTAAGATGTTTCTCTCTCAAAAGCATTCCTGAAATGAAGATACACTTATTCGACTCAAACAAATCCAAACGTGACCAACTCCGTCAGGAATTTTTTTGATGTTGCATCATTTGAAGTTTGTGATTGAGCGATGGCAGTTTTTATGTATGTAAATACTTTCTATTAATCAACAAGATATTATAAATACATATCTCAATAAACATTGTTATTTTGCGTTACAAAAATGAATGAATTTGATTTCATTATCTTGATTTGCTTAGATACCTTGTTAAACCCTGTACAATAGAATAAAGCAAATTTTCTTTTCAGCGTAAAATATTCTATACTCTGTTCCAATAGAATTGTCAGTACAGGGAAGATAGAATGTTTGCATCTCAGTCTGGTTGCAATAGCTTGCATATACTTGTCCTTTTTTAGGCTCTAACTTGGTAACCGTAGTATGCATACAAAATTGCCGCATATCGGAGAGCAATCCCTGTATGGTAACCATTTGCTGATATAAAAACAACACAAATTATTGAACATAATAAAGATAATTGTGTACAAAGTGGATACCACCTCGATTTCAATGAAATTTTAGTATGATGTAGCAAGCATTTTTTCGAGTATTTTTATGTATTAATGTAACATGTCGAAAACGATTAGTTTACGAGATATAAGCTAAAGCTAAAAAAAAAAATACTATTCATTTCCGCACACAACATCTACCTCGCGCAACCAAACCTTTATTGAAATGCATATCTTAAGGCCTCGTCAAACAACGCGTTTTCTAACGCCGCGTTAAGATTATTTTCTGTATTTTACTGAAATACACGGTCCCAGTCAAACAGAACGCGTTTTGAACGCCGCGTAAAGATTATTTTACGCAGCGTTAAGATTATTTTTTGTATTGTACTGAAATACACAAACCCAGTCACACAGAGCGCGTTTGATTTGAGCGTTGATTTTTCAACGCGGTGGTGAAAAGCGGAGTTGTAGAAAAATACAGATTATTTATTTTTAACGCGGCGTTCAAGGGAAAATATGGAAAAATTAAATCGAAAGAATTGGACCATAAGTTCACTAAGGAAATGGTCATGCCTGGTGGCTCATCGGTGATGACCTGGGGATACTTCACCTCATGCGGCGTTTGTCCGATTGTTTAAATAAATTAAAAAACGATTGGTGAGATGTATAAAGACATCATGAACAATCATTTAAATAGAGACTTGGGAGACAATTTGCTACTTGCATGGATCTTTCAACAAGATAAAGATCCAAAGCATTGCTCCAGGATCGTTTAACCTTGGTTGGAGTCCAAAGTCCCACTAAAAAACCCATAGAAATTTGATGGGGAGTTATAAAAAGGGTAGTTGCTACAAACAAAACTTGCAAACAAGGCCTCTGTGGCAAGTTATTCAACAGGAATGGAACAAGTTCACACCCACTCAATCTGCAGCCCTTGTCAAGACTATGGGCGAAAGATGCGTCGAAGTTATGAGACAAAAAAGTTTGGAAACAAAGTACTGACTCTAAGAGAGATAAAATATGTATTAATATCTACGATTATTAATGTATATTTAATTTTAAACATTTTTTTCAGTAAATGACTTAATTATGGCTGAGTTCCAAAACATCAAAAAAATGCGCATCGGGAATGCATCACTGCCATTGTTATGCGATGGTACGATGCTTTCATTTTGCAATGCATCATGATGCTTTAAGATGTTTGACTTTTTGAAACGGTTTGTTCTGTTTAACAATCATTTCATTTCATCAAATAAATGTATAAGAAATTCTGTCCATTTTTTCTGAAAATTTTTCAAGAAAATATCAAAATAACAAATAACTAAGCTTAAAATAAACATGGTGATGTTTTATTTTATTTTGGTTTGTCGGAATAAGAAAAAAAATTCCTCAAATCACAACGAATCACAATATTTATGATGCGTTTTGGAACCCGATACATTGCATCACTGCTATATATTGACGATATGGAACGCTTGACTTTGCAGTACTGCGGAAGAACTGCGTTTTGGAACTCAGCCTATATGTCACCGAGCTCAAAGCGATGTAAACAAATAATCTGCTAAATTTATATTTTAATGATTTGCTAAACAAAAAAATCAAGAAGAATTGAATTTTACAAATACTTATAAACATTCTAGTGTAACCAATTAATCTGAATTATAATTAATAAAACTTGGTTCTACCGAAGATAGTGTGATCGTGTTTTTGTGACCTAATTATATGAGCACGACTGTATGTACATACACATAAATACACGTTAATAAACTTAAACATACTTACGAGTAATACAAAATTGCGTTTCAATTTCATTTCACATCATAATTTCTGTAATAAATAATCTTTACGCGGCGTTAGAAAACGCGTTCTGTTTGACGAGGCCTTTATTCCCCAGAAAAGTAAGAACATGAAAAACACAAAAACCAAGCGGCAACATCCTCACATACTCAATTTTATTTATTGATTCTCAAAGCTCTTTGACAAAAACCACAGAAAAAGCTGTAAAGATTTGCTTCGACCTAATATTGGTAACACTGTTTTGATGTTCATATTTTCATACACACCACGATGGTTGATGGCAGCCAGGCCACGCATAATCAGTGTGCCATCAATTGTGTGGCCGGCTGGTCATCGTGGGCGTGGGATGTGTGCGGATTTGAGGAAAATTACAAAAACAAAACGTGTGTAAGTCAGTGGTTTGATTTTTATTTCAGTAGTAATTTTGCGAATTGAGTGCAATGGAAACATGTACAGCTACCATTGGTTAAAAAAAAAAGCTCCCCCTAAGGCCTGAACTGACAATTCTATGGGAACAGAGTATAATACTCGTACTAGGTTCTTCTGCAAGAACCAACCATAGTGACCATAATAATCCAATTAAGCAATGATTATGTTATCATTAATTAAGGCTAATAGTAAGTGCTTTCACGCCAGGATGTGGTAATTAATGCTTTCAATAACTACATTTCACTGCTGAATTAACTGATTCCTTGTAAGGCCAATAGTGAGCGTTTACACCACATGCCAGGATGTAGTAATTAATGTTTTCAGCAATTATTATCATCCACCGCGGAAATAAGTGATTCACGGCTAAGCAGTTGGTAAGTGCTTGCCAGATAAGGAAATCCCCATGTAAATGTAATCGATTCTGTAATAAGGAAGGTAAGCGCTGGTAGCTACCAATCAGCACTTACGGAATCGAGTCGGTAAGCAGTAATTTCCTATTAGGTAATGTCTTCCGCAGAACCAGGTTAACAGTATTGCCCTTAAAATTATTATTAATTATAATAGCAGAATGGCAAGGTACGCATGTACACAAATATATATATACATTTTATTTTTATGTGATGAAATTGTCAAAAGAAAATTAAATGATGTACGTATACAACTGTTTGCGGTTTTTCAACAATTTTCCCGCGTATACATATAGCCCCCAACAATACAAACATAGATCTCTGAAATTACTGTAACAATTTGTTTGGCTTACCCTCTTTAGTCTGAGCGTTAGTAATCTGCAACTCAAAATCATTAGTCTTTCCAAGGCGTTTTTGTTGAATCACTGCTTTGCGGAAATCATTCACCGATATGTGAAGTCCATCAAAAGTAATTGTATCAAAATCCAGAGAACTCTTGAACTTGTAATGCACAGACATGTCCTATTATAAAAATAAATTCCAAAATAAGTACTCCAATTTCAGCTACGAGGGCAAATAAAATGCGATGCGGATTGCGGATACACTCAAATTGACACCGGTGAGGTTATGTTTTATCTATAATCAATAGTGTAAACAATTTTCGTTGTATTAATATATACTATATATACTATATATATTAATAGATAATCACAAATTCTTTAATTTAATGCTATCTGCATTTGATTATTAAGGATTCAACCTTAAACAAAAAGTTAAAAACGTGCAACAGTATCTAATAAAACAGGCACCAAAAAAGTACGATTTTGTGGTCAGAGCAATGATGCAACAAATATCTATTTTTCAACAAAAAAAAAAAAAGAAAACAATTGAAACAATTCTAGTTGCACGTCGAAAACCATTTGCATTACAAAACAACAAAACCAAACATACAAAATAAAAATATTTATTAACCTCGTCTACAATAAAACCTTTCTTTGACTACTCTTGTTCAATTCACTGCACAGTGCACATATATTCTATTCCAATTTCCGACGTTTATAAAACTAATATCTGAAGGAGCAAAAGAGATAGTATACAAATGAGTCCGAAAAAAGTCAATTTCCGAACAAAGAGTGCCACCTTTACTTGAGATTTAGAAACAATCTGCAGAAAAAAAAAATCGTCTAAATGTATACTCAAGATATAGTTAGTCTGCTTTTACACTTAGACTTGTGAGTTTAGACGCACATAACTGCAAAAGAGTAAGAAAGTTCGAAAAGATGAGAAGGAAAATATTTTGCCCTGTGAGTCGAGGAGGGTAAAGTTTTTGGCAACTCTTTTTGACATTTTTCTTTTCTGTTCTTCACTTTGTCATTGTGTGCTTGATATGTTCTCGTTGCTATAGAGCACAGGAGTCGGTTTTTCTATGCATTTTTGTTCGGTTGCTTATAATAAAAGAGGAATGTCAAATTTAAGTCAAAAGAGTTAAGTCTGAAATGTAAAAGCGCGAGACTAATGAAAGAAAATAACAAAGAGAAATTCAAAAAAAGTCCAACCTCAAAAGTCTTAAGTGTAAAAGCAGACTTATGGCTGAACTACATCGGAACAAAAGTGCCAAAAAGTGAGAAATGTGTGATGGAAGCTCACAAAATTCCAACTGACCCACTAGCGCCATTAACTGATGAAATTATTAGTTGTTTGACATTTGAAAGCTCCAGGCATTAAACAAATGTATATCTCCGCAACCAGGCACATTTAAGGTATCCCCACACCATCGCGATTTAATCGCTGCCGCCGCGACGGCGATGAATTTCGGGAGTTGCTGTCACTCAAATTACATGGCGGTATATGAGAGAGCCCACACCAATGTGATTGTCTGACACCGCGACGGCGAATTTGCAGCGAATATGTAACTCGATGCTACAGCAAAATGTTCTAATTCGCGAAATTCGTACTCTATAATTCTATAGTCTGCTTTTACACTTAGTCTGCTTTTATACTTAGTCTGCTTTTACACTTAGACTGGTGAGTCTAGACTCACATGGGTGCAAAAGAGTAAAAAAGTTCGAAAAGATGAGATCGAAAATATTTTGCCCTGTGAGTCGAGGGTAAAGTTTTTGGTGAGTCTTTTTGACGTTTTCCTTTTCTCTTCTTCGTTTTATCATTGTGTTGCTTCCCACCTAGTCATCTGCATAATACAAGAACTGCAAGGTAAAAGAGG
Source organism: Brachyopa scutellaris (assembly GCA_949775065.1). NCBI lineage: Eukaryota > Metazoa > Arthropoda > Insecta > Diptera > Syrphidae > Brachyopa > Brachyopa scutellaris. The sequence continues at coordinate 77,495,350 of OX459115.1, read as the reverse complement.
AATGTCAAATTTGAGTCAAGGAAAAAAGTCTGAAGTGTAAAAGCGCAAGACTCACGGATGTAAATAACAAAGAGAAATTCGAAAAAAGTCTTGACTCACAAGTCTTAAGTGTAAAAGCAGACTTAAGACTTGTGAGTCTAGACTTTTTTCGAATTTCTCTTTGTTATTTACATCCGTAAGTCTTGCGCTTTTACACTTCAGACTTTTTTCGTTGACTCAAATTTGACATTCCTCTTTCATTTTGCCGTTCTTGTATTATAGAGATGACTAGGTGGGAAGCAACACAATAGCCGTGTTTTTTTTTGAAACATAGCTAGCCAGTAGTTGCTAGCAAAGTCAAATTTCACACGTAAAACAAATACAACAACCAGCTGGCTACAACTCTTGATTTTATCCGCAGCCAAAAGCAGCTGGCTAGGAATGTTGCGATATCTCATGGCAAGGTGGCGCTTAAAGCGATTTGTAGAACATTTGACAGACTGCCGTGTACGAGAATTATATAATTTCAATTACTAAATGATGTTTCACAGAAATAATTCACTATATTATGATTTCATATCACTTTATGTAAATTATCCATTGAATAAATTACCGAAATTAATTGTTTTCACAACAAATAACAAAAAATCGATTTGGTTGAATGCCGAATACTTTGACAGTTCACACTTAACAGCTGATCGAAATCACACACATATGACCGAAATCACACACACCAACTTGGAGGTAAGTCAGCTGGGTTCAGCTGGCTGGGAATCGTTTTAATGAACGACTGGCTAGCTACGTTTCAAAAAAACACGCCTAATGATAAAACGAAGAAGAAAAAAGAAAAACGTCAAAAAGACTCGCCAAAAAATTTACCCTCGACTCACAGGGCAAAATAGTTTCCTTCTCATCTTTTCGAACTTTCTTACTCTTTTGCACCCATGTGAGTCTAGACTCACAAGTCTAAGTGTAAAAGCAGACTTAAGACTTGTGAGTCTAGACTTTTTTCGAATTTCTCTTTGTTATTTTCTTCCGTGAGTCTTGCGCTTTTACACTTCAGACTTTTTTCCTTGACTCACATTTGACATTCCTCTTTTACTTTGCAGTTCCTGTATTGTGCAGTTGACTATGTGGGTATTTGTTTTATTTTCCGTTGATCCAAGTAATGAAATTTTGTATTTAGGTCTGTTTGGTAACCTGTAATTTTACGTAAAATTACGTCCAACTGGCAAAAATCAAGCGAAGAGAGAGCCAGATGAGAAGGTCAAAAAATTTCCACTCTTGCGAAATCGTGCTACATCTTTTTCTTGGAGTGACCGAGGGACATCTATCAAACAGCAATCTGAAAATTTGTGAAATCTCAATTACTATTTGTTAACAAAATAAAAGATACCTAATTAGTTTTCCGTGAAAATATTAAATAGGTAAAAAAGAAGAAGAGAGGCTTTTCTTCCACTTTTACTATTTGACAGATGTGCCATTTGGGTCACAAAAAGTTACCAAACCACCTTTTATATTTCAGTTTTTGAAATGAGCTACAATTTGTTGTCATCTATATTAGATTGTACAGAAATGGCAATCGAATGCATGGATAGCGATAGCAGTGGAGGTGAAGAAATTGCACTGGAACTTGTTAACATCGCCAAAAGAGTTTCCGAGGAGTTGGAAAAGAAAAAGAAAAGAATGTGGATTAAGCCATGGAGGGTAGATAGAGTTTCCCAAGGCTCATTTTCTTTTTTAACGAAGGAGCTCCAAGTGCTTGACAAAGCATGTTTTCTAAATTACCTGCGAATGAACGAGAGCAATTTTCAGTTGTTGTTATCTCTAATAGAAAGTAATATTGTTAAAAAGGACACTTTCATGAGGAATGCAATATCACCAGCGGAAAAACTAGCAGCAACATTGAGATATCTTGCTACAGGTGAATCTTACAAAAGTACAGATTACCAAACTAGGCTGTCATATTCATTTCTATCCAACACTGTACCTGTAGTTTGTGAAGCTATATGGAAAAATTTAAAATATACCTATTTAAAGGCAGGTTTCTTGTTTTTTTCTTTTAATATAAATAGAATCCGACGATGAACTGAAATAAGTTTCTTGCTGGTGGTAGTGGGATGATGATGATGATGATGATGTAGAGGGGAGGTTTTTTGATTCTTGAGACGATTGTTGTCTTCTTTTTTCAACATCTTCCTCAACACAATCTCTCAAAATTTATTGGATCCGCCATGATGCTTTCCTTTGTATCCTCATTCTTTATTTGGTCCATCTCATGCACAACCTGTTGGCCTAGCCAGGCGAAAGGTGACTTCGATGAAGTCTTTTGCTCCAAAAGCCGAGCAATGTTTTGAAGTCTTTTGGTGCAATTGACTATAAAAATTTTTTTTTCAGTTTCCAACTTCAAAATCGGAATGGGTAAAAATTTCTGATGAATTTGCGATTCGTTGGCAATTCCCGCACTGCCTAGGTGTTCTTGATGGAAAACATATTGTTTTTAAAACTCTTCGGAAGGATGGCGCATATTACCACATGTAATGGTCGTGTGGTTTGCGAGGATTGATTGGGAATGGAAAAAGTCGTCACTCAGACGGGATAAAATTTTTGAGGGAAAAAGGGTTTAGGGATGGGATGGAGGAAGGGATGCGAAAAGGAACGAAACACTTTGGGCTTGGATGCGGGGTGCATGCCTTGCGAGTCGCGACTGAAGCTCGACGGATGGGGTCGGGGATCTTGCACCCAAGTGACCAAAATCAACACCACTACAAAAAGAGTATTGCATGCAAACGGTAGATTAATGACAAAAAAAAAGGTGTATATCGGTTGCTAAAACCTTTAGCGCTACCACATGGGAGAACAGCTTGTCGCTCCCTCAGCGGGTCATGTTTCCTTATCCCACCCGTCCATGTGCAAGCGGCCGCTGAAAAAAAAATTAAGAAGACTTGCACCCTTAAAAAACGAGATCGCCCCCTTACTAGGGATCCCCTACCAGGGCCTTAGAAATGAGACCAGGTGCGAATTAATTACAACCACATATTCATGACTTTATTGTACGAACTCGTCGTAAAAAAATAAAACTTATTACAATATTCAGTACATGCTAACTAATTATTTGTACGTTATATAAAAACGAAAAGGAAAAAAAAAAAATTACTTCGGTATTGTGCGATAGGACAAAAGGGACATTTTCAAATATTAATCAAACTTACCCGTCTTCCCGGGTCGTCAGGCCTGCGGATGAGGGGGGGGGGGGTTTACCTAGAAAAAAATGATCCTACAGAAGCCTCAGCTGTGGCCTCCCGCACTATACCTCACAGTACGCGGAGAATTCAAATAATAACCATACGTTATATATAAATTTTCACAGGGTGATAACGGTGAAGCCGCTTATAAAGTTAATCAAGAAAAAAAATTAACGGTCGAGCCGCATATAAAGTTAATCAAAAGAAAAATTAACGGACGAGCCGCATATAAAGTTAATTAAATTAATCTGCGCGAGAATAAGTTGAGAGATAAAAAAAAAATTAGATACTTAATTCTAGTCCCACGTCCTGATGCTCCGGGGATCTGGTGTATCAACTCGCCGACGACTCCGCTGGGCCCTCAGTAGGGTATTGGAATATGAACGGTAAATGTACCGCTTCCGCCGTTAGGGGACCGGATCAGCACCAAAGCCTCAAAAAAACTGGTAGCGTCGAAATTTAGTTACGATTTAAAATTGTGCCAGCAAAAAAAAAACCATATAGCACTCGAGGAGTCTCTGCACACAGGGGCTTGGGTAAATTTTCGTACGCACGGCACTGCACGTGGTTATTGTGGCTTAGAATTTTCCCTTTGCCGGGCAGGAGATTCACAAAAAAAAACTATGCACGTTAGGGAGTCACTGCACACAGGGGCCTGGGTACATTTTCGTACGCACGGCACTGCACGAGGTAATTGTGGCTTGGCTGCGGTACCCGAGCAACAAAAAAAAAAAACAGACAAATTCTCGCGATTTACTAAGGTAAAACAAAAAAAAACTTGGGTCGGTGGAAGGTTCGGGAGTGGTAACTGCCCACGGGATTAGTGACGAGATTTCCCGCGCACTGTACTCAAAAAAAAACCAATCCTTCTAGTCTTGAAGGGACCACCTAGGGTCACTGCCACTCTCCAACTCCAAAACACGACTCCTCTGGTCGGATGTAAATCCACGACTGACTAAAATATTTTCTTACTTTCCACATTAAACCTCGCGACCGTAATTCTACTGCGCAACAAAATAATCCTCTTTTTAGTTGCCTCCCCCTATGTATAATCTTTGCCGATATTGTGCTGTGCTACACCCATACCAACAAATCTGTCCCTCATCTCGTTCTCGTTATTTTCTCGTTGTAGCAGCATACCATGTGTGTGCCTGTGTCAGCAAAACCAAACAAAAAATCTACCTCTCATTTCATTCTCTTTATTTTCCTTTCTCGTTTTACCAGTCTATTCTGAGTGCCTGTGTCAACAAAAAAAAACTACTTCTCGTTAGCATTCTCGTTTCTCTTTCTTTCCTTCTTCGCTTTGTTCTGCTGGGCTGCTGTGTGTGTGCTTACGAGAGAATCGACAACGGTGGTAAAAGGGTGACAATTGCCTAGTCACGTACGCCACGCAGGCAGTTGGTTTGCAGGTTCATACTCCTCGCCCTGTCATACGAAGCTTCCCCCTCAATCCCAGGTCAAAGGAGTTTGGGATTGGAAACGAGAAAAAAAAACATACAGACAGTTTGTTACAGTGGCGTGACCAGGCAATGGAAAGTTCCCAAACGGGGCGTCACCCTAAAGCAACGTAGAAAAAAAAAGATCGAAAATTGTTTGTGAAGACAAATCAACAGGAATGCCGGCGCGTGGAAAACGAAATGTGTGCGCATTGGCTTCGGCCGGGACTTCACTTGTCGGCCGTACTTCATGCGTTGGGTAGGTGTATGTGGCGCTGCTAGGGGAAGACATGATGGTACGAATATGTTGTTGTGTATGGGAACACATAAACGGCGCAGCTCGACTTCGTTACAAAGCAGATTGGGGCAGCTGGACAGCGTAATACCCAATCCGGAGAAGGAGTTTTAGCGGCGTATATCCTTAGCGTGGTACTTACCTAGGGTCTTTCCCGCTAAATCTTCTAAGACATAGTAAGCCGATCCCTGCTTGTCCTTAATGCGAGCTTTCAAGAAGCGAGTTTTGCATTGAAACCTTTCTCGAACTTACTTTGAGCGAAATTGCGCCTATATACCTCATCTCCAACCTTAAAGTCGACCGGCCTAGACCTAGTGTTATACTTGGCTGCATTCCTAGCGAAAGACGATTGAATGTTTTGAACTACCCGATTACGGATTCCTTTTAGCTGATCGCCTCTCCTGAGTGGCATGTCCTCACCGTCTATCATCCCCAATCGTCTTAGCAGTGCGTGGTCTGAGCCGTGTTGTACCATGTTTTGCCCAAAGAGCACGAAATACGGACTACATCCGATGGAACTATGTAATGTGGATCTTAACGAACAGGCTATGCTACTAAAGTATTCGTCCCAGTTACTTTGATCTTTGTTCACGAACGCCCTTATGGCGGCGATTACCGATCTATTTACTCGTTCCGAGGAATTCGCCTGCGGTGAATGTATCGCAGTGAACATGTGTTTTACCCCATATTTCGTAAGGAAACAACCAAACTCTCCGGACTTAAACTGTGAACCATTGTCGCTTACTATTGTTTCTTGAACCCCATAGGCATGAAAAATTTATTTTTCCAGGAAATCAACCAAAGGCAGTGTGGTAAATTCCTTAACTGCTTTTTGGAATACGTACTTAGTGAGGTGGTCCAGAACAATAAATATCCCTACGTTCCCCTTTTTGGACCTCGGGTAGGGCCCAAGCAAGTCTATAAACAACTTCTGAAATGGTCTAGATGTTCGAACCGGCTGTCCCATGGGTGGCCTTAGGACGACATTTGGACTTTTGGTCATTTTGTACATGTCGCAAGACAAAACGTAAGCTCTCACATCTTTTACTAAGGTTGGCCAGAAAAGATAGCGACGCAGTTTCTCCAACATTTTACCAATTCCACAGTGAGCTGAGGACGGAGAATTGTGGGCGTTGACCAAAATGTCCTGAACCAGACCGGTTGGCACCCATAGCTTCCAGGATTCACTTTCCTGCTCGGGAGAACCTGTTGAGTGAATGGTGCGTTTGTAGATACATCCGTCGAGAATTTTTACGTCCGGGAGTTCGGATTGATTAGCTGCGATATGGGTCTTAAGAGAGTTGTATTCTTCGGAAGAAAAGAGTGGCGAGTCGAGATCCACTATAGGTGCAACTTCTTCCAGAGTACTCAGATCACCTGCGTCTCTGCGCGAACGACGTTATTCGCACCTTTGCGATGTTTGATCGAAAACTCAAATCCCTGAAGTTTCAGGGTCCATCTTGCTAATCTGCCGGACAGATCCCGGTGACGCATTAACCACTGAAGGCTAGAGTGGTCCGTTATGATGGTAAATTCGTGACCTTCGATGTACGGGCGGAGTTTGTGCACCGATAGAACCGCGGCCAAACACTCCTGCTCGGTAACCGAGTAATTCCGCTGCGCCTTGTTTAGCTTTTGACTCATGTATGCAATGGGGCGTTCCACTCCGTCTGTATCGACTTGAGCCAGTACGCTTCCCACGCCATGATTGCTAGCATCACATTGGATGATGAATGGGCGACCGAAGTCTGGCGTTATCAGTACCGGAGCAGAAGTGAGTTGGCCCTTTAGCACGTCGAATGCTTTTTGCGCTTCAGGGTTCCATCCAAAGGACTTTCCCTTTTTAAGAAGATCAGTAAGTGGAGTTGTAATGGACGCAAAGTTCAGAATAAATTTGAGGTACCAGCCTGCCATTCCGAGAAAACGTCGTAGCTGACGAACAGATTTCGGCGGAGGGAAATCAACAATCGCACTAATCTTTTCTGGGTCGGTTTGTATAGAACCATATCCCACTATGTAACCCAAATATTTCACCGCCTTCAAGCAAAACTTGCTTTTGGCAACATTTATTGTTAGTCCGGCTTTCCTGACATGCAACGCCACTTCTTGCAACATACACATATGAGACTCGAAATCATCCGAAACCACTAGCAAGTCGTCGAGATAAACAAAAACCTTCTCTCGAAGATGGAAAGGGATGACCTTATCCATCAACCTGTACATCGTCTGCGGAGCGTTGCACAGCCCGAACGGCATCACGGTATATTGGTACAGTGGCTGATTCGGTACTGTGAAGACCGTCCTTTCGCGAGAACTCATTTCCAGTGGGATTTGCCAAAATGCATCCTTCAGATCTATACTGGAAATGAATTCCGCTCGAGGTAGGCGGCTCAAGATGCCGTCGATGTGACGAAGAGGATAGGCATCTTTTACGGTGAGGTCATTTACCCTGCGGAAGTCAATGCAGAATCTTACTTTTCCGGGTTTCCTGATAAGGACGACCGGAGAGCTCCAAGAGCTGGTTGATTCCTCAATGACTCCCAAGGCAAGCATTCTATCTATCTCGGCAAACATCAGCGACTCAACCGCGGGTGAGACCGGATAGTGGCGTTGCTTGACAGGTTTAGCCGTTCCAACGTCAATGCCATGTTGAACCAGATTCGTTTTACCCAGGCCTTCCTTTTCGAAAGATGGAAAAAGCGAAGTGGTGCTTTTGAGGCGTTCGCTTTGGTACGGGGTAAGCACATGCACGGGCGATTCGGGTGGAGGCAGGGTGGCCAGCTCTCCTATTATACCAGGAGCGAGGCGAAAAGCTCTCCAAAAGTTCACGCCGAGGTAAAGATTTTGGCTGAGTGATGGAACTATATAAATCTCAAGGAAGTTTGTAACGTTCCGGAAGGTTACGTCAACGGAAATGCTGCCTCGAACGGTTTGCAAGCGTCCTTCGGCGGTTTTAACATATGCATTAAATTTGTTAAGTTTTGTTCCCGAAAGCAAAACCTCCTCGGCTGCAGTTGCTCCAAGGCAGCTGATCGATGCTCCGGAATCTAGCAAACCACTAATTTTCCTGCCCAAAATCTCTACCTCAGCATACGGCCTTATGTCCGACGTATTTGGCTGAGTAAATGTTTTCTACTCTTTCGGACGTTTTTCCAAAATTTGCAAAGTCGCGCGGTGGAACGTTTGGGTTTAGGTAAGATTTTACTCGGAACGGAAAATATTTTAGCGCGAAATTGGTTGTACTCGCGCAATCTCTCGTGAAACGGTTTGGTAGGATCGAGGCCTTTCGGCGAATGAACTGTTCGATTTTCGAATGAAGGTAGAAGATCAAAGTCGTGAGTTTGCACTCCTATATCTTGGCCAGGAACTTTGTTTTCAGAAGAGGCTTCGGAGGTAGAGCCAGGGGACACTAGAGTAGTTGGGGATGGTGTTGCCGTGCGAGGGTTAAGCACAGGTTCTAGTTCCTTCGAGCGGGATGTGACCCGGTGTTGGTGGCCACATCCACCTTGGAGTTTACCTGGGGCGATGAACACTTCGGACATTTCGGTTTGTAAATGTCCTTTAAGCCACAGCCATAGCAAAACACTTTTCTCTTCTGCAGACACTCGATGTAAGTGTGTCCCACTGCATCGCAATTCCAGCAGAGAAGAGCTTTATTCGGTACATTCAACGCGGATATCTCTTCATCGGTTGAAAACTCGAGATCGATCTCGGACACGAACTTACGTGGAGGAGCGCTACGATTGAAATTTCCTCTGCTTAGTTCCTGCATGAAATTTTCATGTCTATGGCAAGCCCTGCGTAAATCCGCGATGGAGGAGATGCGGAGGTGTAACAGCTCATGCCTAAGGTCAGGTTTTAGGTTTCTCCTAAGGATTTCTTGGAACTGGCTATCCGGTAACGGTTCGGCCAAGCGATCCGCTAGAGAAAGAACCGCGTCGAGGAAATCGTCAAAAGATTCTCTTTCTCTTTGTTTTCTACCGCAAATCATTTCTATAACATCAAAATCCGACCGAGGATCGGCATATTGAAACCGTAAGGCTTCGCAGAATGCATTCCATTCAATCGAGTGCTCACGCCGGTGATATCGCCAGAACCATTCCTTAGCCTTTCCCGTGAAGAGAACGTGCATGTTATTGCAGAGCAATGAAAAGTTTCCATTCAGGGTGTGTTGAGTCAGAGCGTGAGTTCGATAAATAAACTCCTCAGCCCTTATACCATGGGTAGAGCCATCGAATTTCACGTTCCAATTGAGGATCGTACTGGAAGCCTTTTCATTGCTGAGAAACATAGTGGGGTCGTTATAAGACCGCCCGGGATTTGGTCGCAAGGTAGGAGGTGGAGGTGGTGGTTGTACATTTGGATGAGTCCAACTGGTTCGGTCTGTAAGCGGGCTATTCGGAGGTGCCTGGTTTTGGGGATGAGGTATGAAACTAAGATAACGCTGGAACATCGTTTCCATTGCCTGGTTCGTCAAGTCTCTATTCTGACGAAGATCTTCTTCTATTTCCTCCCTGACAAGCCTTCGAATATCTGTCTCACGGCTTTGAGAAACATGGTCCAGGGGAGTAAATAGGTTCGTGCCAGAGTTGGTAAGTGGAGGTAAGGACATGGCTTGGGGTGCTGGAGATTTATTCCCGCCCGAGGAGATTCTACTTTCTAAGATACTCGAATCCTTGAGGCGCCAATCTGCCGCGTTTTGCTGCGTCGTGGAGCGAGTTTTAGGGCGACGCGCTTTTGGGATTGCGCCTCTACCACGGTTAGCAGTTGGCTCACGAGTAGCGTCCTGGTGGTTAGGTTCAACCAAGGCCTGTCGGCATACTGGACAAGAGTCCGAAGTAAGTAGCCAGTCGTTAAGACACGTGTTGTAAAACAGATGTCCACACGCTGTCTTCACCGTTTCCTTGCCCAGTGTCAATTCTTCCTGACATATGGAGCAAGTTAACTGAAGTTGGTCCTCAGTGGGAATGGTTGGGCCATCAGGGGTACGCACTACTGCCATGCTGGTAATTGTAAGTCAAGGGGATTAATGTTAAGTACAAAAAGATAAAAAAGGAAAGTGTTAGGTACGCAGAAGCAAAACCATCAATTCCGAAGCAATATACTATAAAATTAATTCGATATACGATAAGATAAGATAAGGCGATAAAAGATAAAGATAAGATAATCCGATATAAGATAAAGATAATGCGATAAGATGACGATAATTCGATAAGGTAAAGGTAAGCGATAATTCAATTCGATAAAATACGATAATTCAATATAAGATACGATAATTCGATATACGATAAAGATTAGGCGGTATACGATAGGATATATATATACGATATATATAAAAAGATATAAGATACGATAATACGATAAGCGATGAAAATGTAAGTTGTTTTATTTATAAGTGTGGTCTCATTTCAATGGCTAAGGGTAGGTGAGGTTCATTCGTAGGTATTGTGGTAACGCTAGCAAAAAGAAAAAAAAAACTATGGTTGAAGGGTACTTGCACGGTTTTGTCGAGGTTGTTTCATCGAGTTAAAAGAACTCACTGTAACACGTTTCCAAGACAACTTGCAAACACCTGTGGGGCAACTCAAAGTAGATACCTGTTAAAGGATCAGTGAATCGGAATCGCGTCGTGTCAAACCATCGTTGTTGGATTTGAAAAACGCTATTCGCATAGACCTAGCCCGATTATTGACAGAGCAAATACTTCGAACATGTATAGCGAAAGATCAGCGCCACGGTCTTCGTCGTTTCAAACCATCATCGTTTGATTTGGAAAACGCTATTCGAAAGGACCTGGTCTGAATATCGACACAACATGTGTGTTGGACGGAATCTAATGAAATTGTTAATCAAAAATTGGGAAATTTACGATAAGTGGAAAAAAAAACTTTAATTGAAAAATTTTTTATGAGTCTTAGTTTTTGGAACCCGAAAGGAAACCTTTCGGGCCCCACGTTGGGCGCCGTTGGGCGCCATTTATGTAATGGTCGTGCGGTTTGCGAGGATTGATTGGGAATGGAAAAAGTCGTCACTCAGACGGGATAAAATTTTTGAGGGAAAAAGGGTTTAGGGATGGGATGGAGGAAGGGATGCGAAAAGGAACGAAACACTTTGGGCTTGGATGCGGGGTGCATGCCTTGCGAGTCGCGACTGAAGCTCGATGGATGGGGTCGGGGATCTTGCACCCAAGTGACCAAAATCAACACCACTACAAAAAGAGTATTGCATGCAAACGGTAGATTAATGACAAAAAAAAAAGTTTATATCGGTTGCTAAAACCTTTAGCGCTACCACATGGGAGAACAGCTGGTCGCTCCCTCAGCGGGTCATGTTTCCTTATCCCACCCGTCCATGTGCAAGCGGCCGCTGAAAAAAAATTAAGAAGACTTGCACCCTTAAAAAACGAGATCGCCCCCTTACTAGGGATCCCCTACCAGGACCTTAGAAATGAGACCAGGTGTGAATTAATTACAACCACATATTCATGACTTTATTGTACGAACTCGTCGTAAGAAAAAAAAACTTATTACAATATTCAGTACATGCTAACTAATTATTTGTACGTTATATAAAAACGAAAAGGAAAAAAAAAATTACATCGGTATTGTGCGATAGGACAAAAGGGACATTTTCAAATATTAATCAAACTTACCCGTCTTCCCGCATCGTCAGGCCTGCCGATGAGGGGGGGGGGGGTGTACCTAAAAAAAAATTACCCTACAGAAGCCTCAGCTGTGGCCTCCCGCACTATACCTCACAGTACGCGGAGAATTCAAATAATAACCACACGTTATATATAAATTTTCACAGGGTGATAACGGTGAAGCCGCTTATAAAGTTAATCAAGAAAAAAAATTAACGGTCGAGCCGCATATAAAGTTAATCAAAAGAAAAATTAACGGACGAGCCGCATATAAAGTTAATTAAATTAATCCAAAAAAAATTAACGGACGAGCCGTATATAAAAGTAATCAAAAGAAAAATTAACGGACGAGCCGCATATAAAGTTAATAAAAGCAATTTGAATCTGCGCGAGAATAAGTTGAGAGATAAAAAAAAAATTAGATACTTAATTCTAGTCCCACGTCCTGATGCTCCGGGGATCTGGTGTATCAACTCGCCGACGACTCCGCTGGGCCCTCAGTAGGGTATTGGAATATGAACGGTAAATGTACCGCTTCCGCCGTTAGGGGACCGGATCACCAAAGCCTCAAAAAAAACTGGTGGCGTCGAAATTTGGTTACGATTTAAAATTGTGCCAGCAAAAAAAAACCATATAGCACTCGAGGAGTCTCTGCACACAGGGGCTTGGGTAAATTTTCGTACGCATGGCACTGCACGTGGTTATTGTGGCTTGGAATTTTCCTTTTGCCGGGCAGGAGATTCACAAAAAAAAACTGTGCACGTTAGGGAGTCACTGCACACAGGGGCCTGGATAAATTTTCGTACGCACGGCACTGCACGAGGTAATTGTGGCTTGGCTGCGGTACCTGAGCAATAAAAAAAAAAAACAGACAAATTCTCGCGATTTACTAAGGTAAAACAAAAAAAAAAACTTGGGTCGGTGGAAGGTTCGGGAGTGGTAACTGCCCACGGGATTAGTGACGAGATTTCCCGCGCACTGCACTCAAAAAAAAACCAATCCTTCTAGTCTTGAAGGGACCACCTAGGGTCACTGCCACTCTCCAACTCCAAAACACGACTCCTCTGGTCGGATGTAAATCCACGACTGACTAAAATATTTTCTTACTTTCCACATTAAACCTCGCGAACGTAATTCTACTGCGCAACAAAATAATCCTCTTTTTAGTTCCTCCCCCTATGTATAATCTTTGCCGATATTGTGCTGTGCTACACCCATACCAACAAATCTGTCCCTCATCTCGTTCTCGTTATTTTCTCGTTGTAGCAGCATACCATGTGTGTGCCTGTGTCAGCAAAACCAAACAAAAAATCTACCTCTCATTTCATTCTCTTTATTTTCCTTTCTCGTTTTACCAGTCTATTCTGAGTGCCTGTGTCAACAAAAAAAAACTACTTCTCGTTAGCATTCTCGTTTCTCTTTCTTTCCTTCTTCGCTTTGTTCTGCTGGGCTGCTGTGTGTGTGCTTACGAGAGAATCGACAACGGTGGTAAAAGGGTGACAATTGCCTAGTCACGTACGCCACGCAGGCAGTTGGTTTGCAGGTTCATACTCCTCGCCCTGTCATACGAAGCTTCCCCCTCAATCCCAGGTCAAAGGAGTTTGGGATTGGAAACGAGAAAAAAAAACATACAGACAGTTTGTTACAGTGGCGTGACCAGGCAATGGAAAGTTCCCAAACGGGGCGTCACCCTAAAGCAACGTAGAAAAAAAAAGATCGAAAATTGTTTGTGAAGACAAATCAACAGGAATGCCGGCGCGTGGAAAACGAAATGTGTGCGCATTGGCTTCGGCCGGGACTTCACTTGTCGGCCGTACTTCATGCGTTGGGTAGGTGTATGTGGCGCTGCTAGGGGAAGACATGATGGTACGAATATGTTGTTGTGTATGGGAACACATAAACGGCGCAGCTCGACTTCGTTACAAAGCAGATTGGGGCAGCTGGACAGCGTAATACCCAATCCGGAGAAGGAGTTTTAGCGGCGTATATCCTTAGCGTGGTACTTACCTAGGGTCTTTCCCGCTAAATCTTCTAAGACATAGTAAGCCGATCCCTGCTTGTCCTTAATGCGAGCTTTCAAGAAGCGAGTTTTGCATTGAAACCTTTCTCGAACTTACTTTGAGCGAAATTGCGCCTATATACCTCATCTCCAACCTTAAAGTCGACCGGCCTAGACCTAGTGTTATACTTGGCTGCATTCCTAGCGAAAGACGATTGAATGTTTTGAACTACCCGATTACGGATTCCTTTTAGCTGATCGCCTCTCCTGAGTGGCATGTCCTCACCGTCTATCATCCCCAATCGTCTTAGCAGTGCGTGGTCTGAGCCGTGTTGTACCATGTTTTGCCCAAAGAGCACGAAATACGGACTACATCCGATGGAACTATGTAATGTGGATCTTAACGAACAGGCTATGCTACTAAAGTATTCGTCCCAGTTACTTTGATCTTTGTTCACGAACGCCCTTATGGCGGCGATTACCGATCTATTTACTCGTTCCGAGGAATTCGCCTGCGGTGAATGTATCGCAGTGAACATGTGTTTTACCCCATATTTCGTAAGGAAACAACCAAACTCTCCGGACTTAAACTGTGAACCATTGTCGCTTACTATTGTTTCTTGAACCCCATAGGCATGAAAAATTTATTTTTCCAGGAAATCAACCAAAGGCAGTGTGGTAAATTCCTTAACTGCTTTTTGGAATACGTACTTAGTGAGGTGGTCCAGAACAATAAATATCCCTACGTTCCCCTTTTTGGACCTCGGGTAGGGCCCAAGCAAGTCTATAAACAACTTCTGAAATGGTCTAGATGTTCGAACCGGCTGTCCCATGGGTGGCCTTAGGACGACATTTGGACTTTTGGTCATTTTGTACATGTCGCAAGACAAAACGTAAGCTCTCACATCTTTTACTAAGGTTGGCCAGAAAAGATAGCGACGCAGTTTCTCCAACATTTTACCAATTCCACAGTGAGCTGAGGACGGAGAATTGTGGGCGTTGACCAAAATGTCCTGAACCAGACCGGTTGGCACCCATAGCTTCCAGGATTCACTTTCCTGCTCGGGAGAACCTGTTGAGTGAATGGTGCGTTTGTAGATACATCCGTCGAGAATTTTTACGTCCGGGAGTTCGGATTGATTAGCTGCGATATGGGTCTTAAGAGAGTTGTATTCTTCGGAAGAAAAGAGTGGCGAGTCGAGATCCACTATAGGTGCAACTTCTTCCAGAGTACTCAGATCACCTGCGTCTCTGCGCGAACGACGTTATTCGCACCTTTGCGATGTTTGATCGAAAACTCAAATCCCTGAAGTTTCAGGGTCCATCTTGCTAATCTGCCGGACAGATCCCGGTGACGCATTAACCACTGAAGGCTAGAGTGGTCCGTTATGATGGTAAATTCGTGACCTTCGATGTACGGGCGGAGTTTGTGCACCGATAGAACCGCGGCCAAACACTCCTGCTCGGTAACCGAGTAATTCCGCTGCGCCTTGTTTAGCTTTTGACTCATGTATGCAATGGGGCGTTCCACTCCGTCTGTATCGACTTGAGCCAGTACGCTTCCCACGCCATGATTGCTAGCATCACATTGGATGATGAATGGGCGACCGAAGTCTGGCGTTATCAGTACCGGAGCAGAAGTGAGTTGGCCCTTTAGCACGTCGAATGCTTTTTGCGCTTCAGGGTTCCATCCAAAGGACTTTCCCTTTTTAAGAAGATCAGTAAGTGGAGTTGTAATGGACGCAAAGTTCAGAATAAATTTGAGGTACCAGCCTGCCATTCCGAGAAAACGTCGTAGCTGACGAACAGATTTCGGCGGAGGGAAATCAACAATCGCACTAATCTTTTCTGGGTCGGTTTGTATAGAACCATATCCCACTATGTAACCCAAATATTTCACCGCCTTCAAGCAAAACTTGCTTTTGGCAACATTTATTGTTAGTCCGGCTTTCCTGACATGCAACGCCACTTCTTGCAACATACACATATGAGACTCGAAATCATCCGAAACCACTAGCAAGTCGTCGAGATAAACAAAAACCTTCTCTCGAAGATGGAAAGGGATGACCTTATCCATCAACCTGTACATCGTCTGCGGAGCGTTGCACAGCCCGAACGGCATCACGGTATATTGGTACAGTGGCTGATTCGGTACTGTGAAGACCGTCCTTTCGCGAGAACTCATTTCCAGTGGGATTTGCCAAAATGCATCCTTCAGATCTATACTGGAAATGAATTCCGCTCGAGGTAGGCGGCTCAAGATGCCGTCGATGTGACGAAGAGGATAGGCATCTTTTACGGTGAGGTCATTTACCCTGCGGAAGTCAATGCAGAATCTTACTTTTCCGGGTTTCCTGATAAGGACGACCGGAGAGCTCCAAGAGCTGGTTGATTCCTCAATGACTCCCAAGGCAAGCATTCTATCTATCTCGGCAAACATCAGCGACTCAACCGCGGGTGAGACCGGATAGTGGCGTTGCTTGACAGGTTTAGCCGTTCCAACGTCAATGCCATGTTGAACCAGATTCGTTTTACCCAGGCCTTCCTTTTCGAAAGATGGAAAAAGCGAAGTGGTGCTTTTGAGGCGTTCGCTTTGGTACGGGGTAAGCACATGCACGGGCGATTCGGGTGGAGGCAGGGTGGCCAGCTCTCCTATTATACCAGGAGCGAGGCGAAAAGCTCTCCAAAAGTTCACGCCGAGGTAAAGATTTTGGCTGAGTGATGGAACTATATAAATCTCAAGGAAGTTTGTAACGTTCCGGAAGGTTACGTTAACGGAAATGCTGCCTCGAACGGTTTGCAAGCGTCCTTCGGCGGTTTTAACATATGCATTAAATTTGTTAAGTTTTGTTCCCGAAAGCAAAACCTCCTCGGCTGCAGTTGCTCCAAGGCAGCTGATCGATGCTCCGGAATCTAGCAAACCACTAATTTTCCTGCCCAAAATCTCTACCTCAGCATACGGCCTTATGTCCGACGTATTTGGCTGAGTAAATGTTTTCTACTCTTTCGGACGTTTTTCCAAAATTTGCAAAGTCGCGCGGTGGAACGTTTGGGTTTAGGTAAGATTTTACTCGGAACGGAAAATATTTTAGCGCGAAATTGGTTGTACTCGCGCAATCTCTCGTGAAACGGTTTGGTAGGATCGAGGCCTTTCGGCGAATGAACTGTTCGATTTTCGAATGAAGGTAGAAGATCAAAGTCGTGAGTTTGCACTCCTATATCTTGGCCAGGAACTTTGTTTTCAGAAGAGGCTTCGGAGGTAGAGCCAGGGGACACTAGAGTAGTTGGGGATGGTGTTGCCGTGCGAGGGTTAAGCACAGGTTCTAGTTCCTTCGAGCGGGATGTGACCCGGTGTTGGTGGCCACATCCACCTTGGAGTTTACCTGGGGCGATGAACACTTCGGACATTTCGGTTTGTAAATGTCCTTTAAGCCACAGCCATAGCAAAACACTTTTCTCTTCTGCAGACACTCGATGTAAGTGTGTCCCACTGCATCGCAATTCCAGCAGAGAAGAGCTTTATTCGGTACATTCAACGCGGATATCTCTTCATCGGTTGAAAACTCGAGATCGATCTCGGACACGAACTTACGTGGAGGAGCGCTACGATTGAAATTTCCTCTGCTTAGTTCCTGCATGAAATTTTCATGTCTATGGCAAGCCCTGCGTAAATCCGCGATGGAGGAGATGCGGAGGTGTAACAGCTCATGCCTAAGGTCAGGTTTTAGGTTTCTCCTAAGGATTTCTTGGAACTGGCTATCCGGTAACGGTTCGGCCAAGCGATCCGCTAGAGAAAGAACCGCGTCGAGGAAATCGTCAAAAGATTCTCTTTCTCTTTGTTTTCTACCGCAAATCATTTCTATAACATCAAAATCCGACCGAGGATCGGCATATTGAAACCGTAAGGCTTCGCAGAATGCATTCCATTCAATCGAGTGCTCACGCCGGTGATATCGCCAGAACCATTCCTTAGCCTTTCCCGTGAAGAGAACGTGCATGTTATTGCAGAGCAATGAAAAGTTTCCATTCAGGGTGTGTTGAGTCAGAGCGTGAGTTCGATAAATAAACTCCTCAGCCCTTATACCATGGGTAGAGCCATCGAATTTCACGTTCCAATTGAGGATCGTACTGGAAGCCTTTTCATTGCTGAGAAACATAGTGGGATCGTTATAAGACCGCCCGGGATTTGGTCGCAAGGTAGGAGGTGGAGGTGGTGGTTGTACATTTGGATGAGTCCAACTGGTTCGGTCTGTAAGCGGGCTATTCGGAGGTGCCTGGTTTTGGGGATGAGGTATGAAACTAAGATAACGCTGGAACATCGTTTCCATTGCCTGGTTCGTCAAGTCTCTATTCTGACGAAGATCTTCTTCTATTTCCTCCCTGACAAGCCTTCGAATATCTGTCTCACGGCTTTGAGAAACATGGTCCAGGGGAGTAAATAGGTTCGTGCCAGAGTTGGTAAGTGGAGGTAAGGACATGGCTTGGGGTGCTGGAGATTTATTCCCGCCCGAGGAGATTCTACTTTCTAAGATACTCGAATCCTTGAGGCGCCAATCTGCCGCGTTTTGCTGCGTCGTGGAGCGAGTTTTAGGGCGACGCGCTTTTGGGATTGCGCCTCTACCACGGTTAGCAGTTGGCTCACGAGTAGCGTCCTGGTGGTTAGGTTCAACCAAGGCCTGTCGGCATACTGGACAAGAGTCCGAAGTAAGTAGCCAGTCGTTAAGACACGTGTTGTAAAACAGATGTCCACACGCTGTCTTCACCGTTTCCTTGCCCAGTGTCAATTCTTCCTGACATATGGAGCAAGTTAACTGAAGTTGGTCCTCAGTGGGAATGGTTGGGCCATCAGGGGTACGCACTACTGCCATGCTGGTAATTGTAAGTCAAGGGGATTAATGTTAAGTACAAAAAGATAAAAAAGGAAAGTGTTAGGTACGCAGAAGCAAAACCATCAATTCCGAAGCAATATACTATAAAATTAATTCGATATACGATAAGATAAGATAAGGCGATAAAAGATAAAGATAAGATAATCCGATATAAGATAAAGATAATGCGATAAGATGACGATAATTCGATAAGGTAAAGGTAAGCGATAATTCAATTCGATAAAATACGATAATTCAATATAAGATACGATAATTCGATATACGATAAAGATTAGGCGGTATACGATAGGATATATATATACGATATATATAAAAAGATATAAGATACGATAATACGATAAGCGATGAAAATGTAAGTTGTTTTATTTATAAGTGTGGTCTCATTTCAATGGCTAAGGGTAGGTGAGGTTCATTCGTAGGTATTGTGGTAACGCTAGCAAAAAGAAAAAAAAAACTATGGTTGAAGGGTACTTGCACGGTTTTGTCGAGGTTGTTTCATCGAGTTAAAAGAACTCACTGTAACACGTTTCCAAGACAACTTGCAAACACCTGTGGGGCAACTCAAAGTAGATACCTGTTAAAGGATCAGTGAATCGGAATCGCGTCGTGTCAAACCATCGTTGTTGGATTTGAAAAACACTATTCGCATAGACCTAGCCCGATTATTGACAGAGCAAATACTTCGAACATGTATAGCGAAAGATCAGCGCCACGGTCTTCGTCGTTTCAAACCATCATCGTTTGATTTGGAAAACGCTATTCGAAAGGACCTGGTCTGAATATCGACACAACATGTGTGTTGGACGGAATCTAATGAAATTGTTAATCAAAAATTGGGAAATTTACGATAAGTGGAAAAAAAAACTTTAATTGAAAAATTTTTTATGAGTCTTAGTTTTTGGAACCCGAAAGGAAACCTTTCGGGCCCCACGTTGGGCGCCGTTGGGCGCCATTTATGTAATGGTCGTGCGGTTTGCGAGGATTGATTGGGAATGGAAAAAGTCGTCACTCAGACGGGATAAAATTTTTGAGGGAAAAAGGGTTTAGGGATGGGATGGAGGAAGGGATGCGAAAAGGAACGAAACACTTTGGGCTTGGATGCGGGGTGCATGCCTTGCGAGTCGCGACTGAAGCTCGATGGATGGGGTCGGGGATCTTGCACCCAAGTGACCAAAATCAACACCACTACAAAAAGAGTATTGCATGCAAACGGTAGATTAATGACAAAAAAAAAAGTTTATATCGGTTGCTAAAACCTTTAGCGCTACCACATGGGAGAACAGCTGGTCGCTCCCTCAGCGGGTCATGTTTCCTTATCCCACCCGTCCATGTGCAAGCGGCCGCTGAAAAAAAATTAAGAAGACTTGCACCCTTAAAAAACGAGATCGCCCCCTTACTAGGGATCCCCTACCAGGACCTTAGAAATGAGACCAGGTGTGAATTAATTACAACCACATATTCATGACTTTATTGTACGAACTCGTCGTAAGAAAAAAAAACTTATTACAATATTCAGTACATGCTAACTAATTATTTGTACGTTATATAAAAACGAAAAGGAAAAAAAAAATTACATCGGTATTGTGCGATAGGACAAAAGGGACATTTTCAAATATTAATCAAACTTACCCGTCTTCCCGCATCGTCAGGCCTGCCGATGAGGGGGGGGGGGGTGTACCTAAAAAAAAATTACCCTACAGAAGCCTCAGCTGTGGCCTCCCGCACTATACCTCACAGTACGCGGAGAATTCAAATAATAACCACACGTTATATATAAATTTTCACAGGGTGATAACGGTGAAGCCGCTTATAAAGTTAATCAAGAAAAAAAATTAACGGTCGAGCCGCATATAAAGTTAATCAAAAGAAAAATTAACGGACGAGCCGCATATAAAGTTAATTAAATTAATCCAAAAAAAATTAACGGACGAGCCGTATATAAAAGTAATCAAAAGAAAAATTAACGGACGAGCCGCATATAAAGTTAATAAAAGCAATTTGAATCTGCGCGAGAATAAGTTGAGAGATAAAAAAAAAATTAGATACTTAATTCTAGTCCCACGTCCTGATGCTCCGGGGATCTGGTGTATCAACTCGCCGACGACTCCGCTGGGCCCTCAGTAGGGTATTGGAATATGAACGGTAAATGTACCGCTTCCGCCGTTAGGGGACCGGATCACCAAAGCCTCAAAAAAAACTGGTGGCGTCGAAATTTGGTTACGATTTAAAATTGTGCCAGCAAAAAAAAACCATATAGCACTCGAGGAGTCTCTGCACACAGGGGCTTGGGTAAATTTTCGTACGCATGGCACTGCACGTGGTTATTGTGGCTTGGAATTTTCCTTTTGCCGGGCAGGAGATTCACAAAAAAAAACTGTGCACGTTAGGGAGTCACTGCACACAGGGGCCTGGATAAATTTTCGTACGCACGGCACTGCACGAGGTAATTGTGGCTTGGCTGCGGTACCTGAGCAATAAAAAAAAAAAACAGACAAATTCTCGCGATTTACTAAGGTAAAACAAAAAAAAAAACTTGGGTCGGTGGAAGGTTCGGGAGTGGTAACTGCCCACGGGATTAGTGACGAGATTTCCCGCGCACTGCACTCAAAAAAAAACCAATCCTTCTAGTCTTGAAGGGACCACCTAGGGTCACTGCCACTCTCCAACTCCAAAACACGACTCCTCTGGTCGGATGTAAATCCACGACTGACTAAAATATTTTCTTACTTTCCACATTAAACCTCGCGAACGTAATTCTACTGCGCAACAAAATAATCCTCTTTTTAGTTCCTCCCCCTATGTATAATCTTTGCCGATATTGTGCTGTGCTACACCCATACCAACAAATCTGTCCCTCATCTCGTTCTCGTTATTTTCTCGTTGTACCAGCATACCATGTGTGTGCCTGTGTCAGCAAAACCAAACAAAAAATCTACCTCTCATTTCATTCTCTTCATTTTCCTTTCTCGTTTTACCAGTCTATTCTGAGTGCCTGTGTCAACAAAAAAAAACTACTTCTCGTTAGCATTCTCGTTATTTTCTCGTTTCTCTTTCTTTCCTTCTTCGCTTTGTTCTGCTGGGCTGCTGTGTGTGTGCTTGCGAGAGAATCGACAACGGTGGTAAAAGGGTGACGATTGCCTAGTACGTACGCCACGCAGGCAGTTGGTTTGCAGGTTCATACTCCTCGCCCTGTCATACGAAGCTTCCCCCTCAATCCCAGGTCAAAGGAGTTTGGGATTGGAAACGAGAAAAAAAAACATACTGACAGTTTGTTACAGTGGCGTGACCAGGCAATGGAAAGTTCCCAAACGGGGCGTTACTTTAAAGCAACGTTTTTCTACGTCTAAAGTTTTTCTGGCTAAAAGATCGAAAAAAAAAATTGTTTGTGAAGACAAATCAACAGGAATGTCGGCGCGTGGAAAACGAAATGTGTGCGCATTGGCTTCGGCCGGGACTTCACTTGTCGGCCGTACTTCATGCGTTGGGTGGGTGTATGTGGGCTGCTAGGGGAAGACATGATGGTACGAATATGTTGTTGTGTATGGGAACACATATACGGCGCAGCTCGACTTCGTTACACACAATTACAAAGGGTCCAACAGCATCATATTACTTGCATTAACTGATGCAAATTGCAAGTTTATTTATGTTGACATCGGGTGCAACGGACGGACCAATGACGCTGGCGTGTTACTCCAATCTTCTTTAAGAGAAGTTCTTGATAATGCTCACAATCACTTGCCAACGGATAGCGTTATTGGCAACAACCGAACACTTCCATATGTTATTGTAGGGGATGATGCTTTTCCCTTACAAAAACATATTATGAAGCCCTATTCTCATACAACACAATGCCACAAAAAAACGCATATTTAACAGTCGCCTTTCAAGGGCGAGGCATGTTGTTGAGCATTCATTTGGAATTCTGTCACAAAGGTTCAGAATTTTCAAAACGACCATGGATCTTTGTGTAGAAAATGTTGAAAATGTGACAAAAGCTTGTTGTGTCTTACACAACTTCTTGATTGAGCACAATGGAATAGATCCCACTTTAAGCATGGAACCCAAACACTTCTTCACCCACAAGAACAGAACAAAGAGCTAACAATCCTCATAGAGGAGCCGCAGAACGAATACGTCAAATCACTTTATAAATGAAGGGAAAGTCAACTGGCAATAAAAACTGTAAACAACTGACTTACTTTTCTCCTGGAACTGGGAGTGAATGTTTCAGCAGAATCATCGCGGTCACGTTCCTGAGTGGAACTTGTTTCAGGCGTATCTCTTGTCTACATTTATAAAATAAACAAAAATTAAATATAAGAATATCAAAACAAAAACAAAAATACTTGCATTTTCCTTTTCATAACTGGAGGTCGACTGTCTCGTTTGGCAATGGGTTTTTAAAAAAAGGAATTCATTGTAACACCAAAGCTTGGGATCATAAATATCATCCATGACAGCTCCACTCTTTTTACTTTTTTCCACTTCACGAAGTTCCCTCATAAATTGGTTTCTTAAAGTGTGTATTTTGCGTTTGATTGCCTCAACGGTTATTTTGGAGCAAATCAGTTTGAGCTCCGGCATTATGCTGTGAAATGAATCAGCCTTTTTGACTTTATCTGTATAATCTGGATGCGTTGGATTATATAAGTTTCGATGCCTTTCAAAAATATTTATGAGCTCTAAAGTAAAGTCCTTACTCCAAATCACATTATGAGCCATTTCAAATAAAAAAAAAAAAACGCAAACAACCGAAACAAAACAACTTAAAAAACCGACTCCATGCTTCTACAGCAACGAAAGCATATGAAGCAACACGAAGAAGAGAAAAGAAAAACGTTAAAAAGAATCGCCAAAATCTTTACCCTCGACTCACAGGGCAAAATATTTTCCTTCTCATCTTTTCGAACTTTCTTACTCTTTTGCACCCATGTGAGTCTAGACTCACCAGTCTAAGTGTAAAAGCAGACATAGCAATCTCTAGTATTTGAAAACCGAACGAGTCTCGAACTTTTTTCGGAAATTTGGTACTACCTAATTCTAAAGTAAATGTCAAAATCGTTCGAATTCGTAAATTCTAGTACAAATGTGTTTGCATGCAAGCTGTCGGATTGCGAAATTTTCAAAAATTCAGGTAACAAACTTAGTCATATTTTATTAAATCTATTACATAAAAATGGTGTAAGAAAATGTATAGTAATTCATCAATTGAGAACGGCTGGGCCGATTTGGCTGAAATTTTTTTTCAGTTGTTTGTAATTGCCAGGAGAAGGTCTTTACCAAAGAAAATTTTGCGAAAACTATCTGGAAAAGTCGAAAAATTGGAAAAATCTAAATGTATGGAATTTTGTGTGCAATTGTTCGAATGGAAAAATATAAAATAGTGAAAAACACGCAAATTGTACAAACATTACGATCAATTGAAATTCAATGCGATATTGAATTCTTTTGAATAGGATTAGCCAAAAACGACTGTTGTTTTTAAGGGAGAGTTATTTGCTTGACTTATGCCTCCTATTAATTAAACGATCAAACCTTGAAGGACGTACACGAGACGATTTGGTGGGCCTATGATATTGCTCTCCGGAGAAATGCTTCCCGTCATCCCGAAATCTACTGCTGCCGATGAACTTAATGCATACCTGAAATCGTCGTCTTTGTGGCGGCATGTCAAGAAGTTGAAATTGACCACGAACAATAGAGTCGCATTGCAGAACGACACATCGGCTGCTGAATTCTCGAGAGAACTGCTGGCGCTTGGCAATGGTTAAATTTCTGTTGATGTTTCGACCGCATTGATATCGTTCTCAAATTTTTGCGAGTTTACATCATCGAAGAGGAACTCATCACCAAAGTGTTCTCCGGCATTGCACAAAATTATAAAAATTGGATAAATGAACGGTGTAATAAGGCAAATTCTTTAAACGTTATAATTGCGTTTTATTAGTTCAAAAATTATTTTATAATTGTTTCCAATTCGATTGGAGCAGACAAAAGATTGAATATTCGTGCTGGCAGCCAATTGAATTGTGAAATATATTATTTTGAGGAGCTTCTTTTATACTAATTTTTTGAGTGAAGGGTAAAGGTGTTAACAGTGGATCAATTTTTACTTATCGCGCCGTTGAGCTCGCATTTATCACAGTATACCCACGATATTTTTTCTACAGCTTTTTCAATGTTTTGCCTTCATTTTAAGCCCAAAATCTCAAAGCTTTATTAATGTTGAGATAGTGAAAAAATTATTTGAAATTACCCTTCCCATATGATCCACTGTGTACTATGGGTGTACACAGTGAATCAGTACATGGTACACAGTGAAACAGGGATTTAAAATCAATTTATTTAGTAAAGACATACGTTTCTTTCATAACATATATATATTTATTAATTCGTTTTATTATTTAGGGATAGACAAAAGAATAAAGACGAAAATAAAAACTCTTCAAGTATTAATACAAAAATAAATGAAAAAAGCTTAACAGTTCTTGTAAAAATATCACAAAACGTTACTTGTAATTCAGTTGCTCATAATTATTGCTAGCGAACATACTTACTTACTTACTTAGTTGGCGCTACAGCTCGAGGTGAACCGGGGCCTGCTTCTCGCAACCATTTGTGTGTGCGTGTTATATTTTTGCACGAATGGAAGGGACCTACAGTTTTTTGCCGACTCCGAACGGCGAGTTGAGAAGCTTAATCGTGACAAATGATACTCTTGGATGCTTGTCAGGCATTCGAAAGAGGTGGTACCGTGAAAAAACTCTTTTAGGTGTTAGACCCGGCCAGGAGTTGAACCTGGGCAGCATTGCGTGGTAGTCCAACGCACTAATCACCACGGCCACGGCGACCACAGCGAACATACAGATTTGAAAAATTAATATGGATTGAAAATTTTGAATTCTGGAGCCTCGAAATGCTACCATGTTCATGATTCACTGTGTACCACTTTCAACTGATTCACTGTGTACAATGTTGTCATTTCGCAAAAACATGTTAATAATTTATAAAATACTAGCTGAACCCGGTGCGCTTCGCTCCACCTACTTTTCAAAGTTTACCCGCGCACTCAGTTATGATACGTATGATTTCACACGATGGTCAAGTTTTGTTTTGTAAAAACAGCCATATAATTCAAATGTTATTAAACTGATTCATTTTTTTTTTCTTTTTACAAATCTAGTTTAATTTAATGTAATGTAAGCTTAAATGAACATTCAAACTTCGAAATAATACTCATTAATGGAACAAATTCGTTGTGTTTCATTCAAATCGTAGCGATTCACGTGTCACGTGCCATGAACGTTAATCAACAGCAAGCGCAAGTAGAAACATTCAACATTCGATGGATGAACAGTGTACATGCGTCCAAGTGCATCAGTTGAGAACACACCTGACCAATTCGCAACTGGAACTCCTTGTTTGCGACGCTGAAATTGTTGTGTTGACTGATTCCAAGTGAAATATTTGGGCATATCAGCATACAGCAAAGTAGCGGCAAATGGGTCAGATGCACACATCTCAAAGAAACTTGTCAACGTGGTTGACGGTGGCCTGACCGCTCGTTGCGCAGCAGTTGCTTCGGTGAAATACACACGTTGACCGTTTTCCAAATGAACCGCTAAGTGGACAACTGTGGGATGTCGTTCGTGTATTGCGAAAGAGAATAAACGCCACAGCGCCTCGTTGGTATTCACATATTGGCCCATTTGGTATTGGTAGACTTCATCATTGGCATTTGCAGAACCAACTCCAAAAACTGCCATGTCACTGCCCTTCGTAACATATTTGCACAAATATTTAACTGATTTTGCAGAATGACAACTCTCAACGTTCACGTGTGCATTAAAAATGCGGGACAACAATGGACAATGTGGCACAACGAACTCGTTTCCGATCTCAATCTCTCGACTCTGACGGTGAACTGTCACTTTCACAACGATTGTCCGGCCATTATTGTCCTTTGAGCGTCGTCGATAAACTGGATATCCATCTGTTTGAGAACGAACGATGAAAATGTAGCGAATTGTCGAAACCAAATTATCACAGACAGCAGCAGCAAAAAATTCTAATACAAAAAAAACCAATGTCATACAATACCAAAATCCAAGGCGGTGTTTATTGGGTGGTGGTCGAGATCCAAGTGGACGAGACAAAACAGATTTGCATATGCGCTTACATTGAAATCAAAAGTGTTATACAATGCAAAGCAAAAGAAAATGAAAGAATTTACAATGTTAAGAGAGAGCAACTGTTATTAATAATTACAATTGGCAAGTGTTAACTTAATGTAAATTATGTTATGTTTGGCGATTACGATATGAATAAATGAATAATGATATAGAATTCAAATTACTTTAAGGAAAATGTAAACAATAATAGCAAGTTAATGATGAATTTAATTAGTTCATTTAATTGAAATAGATAAGATTATTAAATGTATAAAATATTCCCAAACATTCCCCTGCCCCTGGAACATAGTTTCAGCAAGTGGGAAGTAAAGCCAATTTGTGTACTGGACGAACGAAATTCCCATTAGCAGTGCGAAGAGATACAACTCGGACATGTCCGTCCTTGCCAGGGTGGATTGCAGTTACTCTTCCCAATGCCCATTTGCCTGGTGGTAGATTTCCTTCCTTGATAGCAACCAAGTCGTTGATTTGAAGATTTCGTTGCGGTTGCAGCCAGCGTGGCCGTTGTTGTAAGGAGGAGAGATACTCCATGCTCCATCTTTTCCAATATCCACGTATCTTTGATTGCAGCGCTTGCCATCTGGATAGTCGATTTTGGTTTACCTCTTCAGAAGGCTCAGGAACTGCCGAATATGGTTCACCTAAAATGAAATGTGCAGGCGTTAATGGGTTGAAATCACTATCAGAATTTTGACATAGGGGACGAGAGTTTAACAGGGCTTCGATTTGGGTGAGAAGGGTATACATTTCTCCGAAGTTAAGTATGTCAGGGCCAATTACGCGATGGAGATGTCTTTTGACTGATTTAACCCCAGCCTCCCACAAACCGCCGAAATGTGGTGCTGAGGGGGGAATGAAATGCCAGCTGATTAAATCGCGTGCAAGAGACTGGGCGACAAGGGAGTTATGTTGCTCGGACAAGGTGAGGCGATGCATATCGGATAAGACTTTAGCTGAGCCACGAAAATTGGTACCGTTGTCCGAGTATACGTGTAATGGTTTACCTCGTCGAGCGGTAAAACGGCGAAAAGCAGCTAAAAATGCTTCGGTGGTCAGGTCACTGACCAGCTCCAAATGAATTGCCTTAGTTACCATACATATAAATATTGCGACGTATGCCTTTGTGGTACAAGTTTTCCTTCCATATTTGGATTTGATGAGAATAGGACCAGCATAGTCGCATCCACAGTGTGTGAAGGGTCTGCTCATCTGAACGCGTTGGGCTGGTAGATCTCCCATGATTTGGGATGTCGTTGTCTTCCTCTGCCGAAAGCACTTGATGCAATCATGCGTAATCCTACGCAGCAAATTTCTGCAACCAAGTATCCAGTATTCTTGGCGGATCAATGTGAATAACGTTGTCACTCCAGGATGTAGCCATCGTTCGTGAGCGTCGAGTGCGATTAGTTTGGTTACGACGTGTCCTTTTGGAATGATGATGGGATGTTTTGCGCTGAACGAAATATCAGCTTCCTGGATTCGACCCCCAACACGTAAGATTTGCTCGTCATCTAGAAAGGGATTTAAATTAGCGATACTAGAGTTCTTAGAGAAGTGACCGTTTTTTATATGATAGGCAATGTCTTGTCCAAAATATAAGTTTTGTAGCCATCTTATTATCTCCCCTTTGGCGCTGTAAATTTCATGGGGAATAAGTTCATATGGAGTGGGCTGCGATGAATGACGACCTTTTTGAATGAAACGACGCATGTAGGCCGTCGTACGAATCAGTCGATTCCAAGAAGAAATGCGTGTGGATAGAATATCGAACGGGTGATCAGGATTAGATACGAAATAGGATTGCTGATACTGTTTCTTTTCCTCCTCCTTGCAGTGTGGGTGTACCACGAAGTTATGCGTTATGGGGCAGTTGTCCTTACTTTGTTCTAGCCAGTGTGGACCAATCCACCAAATGGGATGTGAAACAAGGCTGGAAGGTGCTATACCGCGCGAAGCACAGTCAGCGGGATTTTGTTCGGACTTAACGTAGAACCACCGATTCCGAGGTATGGTGTTTAAAATCTCAGCGGTTCTATTACCAACAAAAATGTCCCATCGCCGAGGGGGTGACGAGAGCCAAGACAAAACCACCTGAGAGTCGCACCAGGCGAAAACGTTGGAACAGGTGATGTTCAAAGATTGTTGGACCGCGGTTAGTAGTCGTGAAAGTAAGAGTGCTCCGCATAACTCTAGCCTTGGAATGCTTAGCTGCTTAATAGGAGCCACTCGAGTTTTGGCTGCAACAATATTCGTCGTAATAATACCATTAGGAAGTATCCTTCGCGAATAAATTACGGCCGCATAAGCCGATGATGATGCATCCGAAAACCCGTGCAACTGGAATGTTGAATCTGCGATACCAATGGAACGACGAACACTAATATTAGTTAGTAGGGGAAGTTCCTCACGCAGTTGACACCATTTCTTAGCAACTTCTTTAGGGAGAAGGTCGTCCCAATCGAGTTTTTTATGCCATAGTTCTTGTAAGATGATTTTGAGCTGCACTACCGAGTGGGTCAAAAGTTCTAGCAACGTCTCTGAGAATATTACGTTTCGTAATGGGTTCATTAACTACTAAATTAAAACGGAACGAGAAACAGTCTAATCGCGAATTCCAGTACAGGCCAAGAACCTTAACCCACGAGTCTGATTCATTTTCGAATGATTTTATATCACTTTGAACATTGTTTTCATCTTGTAAGAGCTCGGAACTATTACTTTGCCACTTGCTTAAATGGAAACCAGCTTTCGATAGGAGGTCAAT
The DNA here is from genome assembly GCA_949775065.1 of Brachyopa scutellaris. NCBI lineage: Eukaryota > Metazoa > Arthropoda > Insecta > Diptera > Syrphidae > Brachyopa > Brachyopa scutellaris. Next base: position 77,465,905 of record OX459115.1, on the reverse strand, counting down.
TAAACACCTTTTTTTAAAAATAGCTTCAGAGATCGAATGTCCACCTGAGACGACATCGTCGACATAAAAATCATTTAACAGAATTTCTGACGCGACGGGAAATTCTTCGCGATAGTCCTTAGCTAATTGTTCTAGTACGCGAACTGATAAGTATGGAGCACAAGACGTTCCATATGTCACGGTGCGGAGTCGAAAATGTTCTAATGGATCTGACGGTGACTTCCGCCAGACAATCCTCTGGTAATTGGTCTTTATCCGCTACCCGAATTTGGCGAAACATTTTTATGATGTCAGCCGTGAAGACATATTGGTGCCTACGAAATCTAAGGCAGACAGAAAACAAATTGCGCTGGATTGGCGGACCGATCATAAGGGATTCATTAAGGGAATTTCCGCGCGAATCCTTAAATGAACCATCGAACACCACGCGAAGCTTGGTAGTAGCGCTGTCTGGTTTAAATACCGCGTGATGAGGCAAATAAAAAGCGTTTGTTTTCGATATTTCACTGGGAGGTATCTTAGACATATGTCCCAAGTCTAAATACTCCTTTATGAATTGAGAATAGGATACAGAAAGATTTTTGTTCATTGCAAATTTCCTCTCCATGGATTTAAGCCGTGAGTATGCACCCCCAAGGGTATCAGCAAAATGGGGAATGGACTTGAAAGGCAAATCGACGATGTACCTTCCATCTTTGCTTCTTCGATGAGTTTGAATAAAGTGATCATCGATTGCTTTATCCTCCTTTGATATGGTCAATTTCGGATCAACCTCTTCGATGTTCCCGAACGCTTGGAGAGTTTTGTCGATGTCGATGAGAGTGTGGTTGGAGTGAATAGATTGCTCAATACCCGAGAGTAATTTACCGGCGAGCACCCACCCAAAAATGGTTTTATGTGCGATTGGGTGGCCGTAAGTGCTGTTAACAATTTCGTCCTGTAAAATGTCCCAAACTTTATCGGCGCTGAGTAGAATGTCGATTGGATTGAATTTATTGAAAAGGGGGTCCGCGAGATCCAGATTGACGATATGTACCCAATCTGTAACATCGAAGGGCGTAGTAGGCAATGTCGAAGTGACGTTTGGTAGAACGTATGTGTCCACTAAAATGCTAACTGCATCATACCGAGAAACGATTGCCATTGATACTAGGCCCCTGGACATTCCTGCACAGGTAGACCCAATTCTGCTTATGGGTATTCGTGAATTACTGCGTTTAAGTCCGAGTCTTTGTACGCAGGATTCGGTAACGAATGATACCTGCGATCCCGAGTCGATTAATATGCGGACTTGTTGGTAGTTTCCTTTATAGTCTTTCACTTTAGCAATCGCAGTAGGCAGTAAAGTTTGAGGAAGGAGAGTTGTTCGGTCAACCGAGTGATTGTTTAGGAGTGAATCCGATTGCGACGATGTAGATGGAAGATTAGGGACAGGCAAAGAGTCGTTTGATGATGAGGGTGTTTCCGATTGCGGAAGATTAGTGTCTGTACTAGTCACACCGGAATGCACTAAGCTATAGTGACGCGATTTGCAAGTCTTGCACCGAAATTTTGACAGACACCGACTCGAACTGTGTCCAATACGTAAGCAATTAAAACAAAGTCTTTTGGATTTAACGAAATCGCGCGAAATAAATTCTGCACATTGTGAAAGGTGATGACTAGAATTACATTTAGGACATTGAGTAGCAGACGACACGTACATGCTGCGCACGACTGCGGGCTTGCTTCTACTAACATCACGAACAAGGGATTTACACGATTCTAGCGCTTCACAACGTCGTTCAAGAAACGAAAAGAACTCATCGATGGTAGGGTAGTCCTTGTCTATGCTGTCAGCTGACCAGGCTTGTCGAGTTTCAGGGTCTACCTTGGACAACAATGTGTAAATCATCCAGGGATCCCTGTTGAGTGACTTGAACGAATTGAGGCCTCTCAGTACCTCGTCGGCACCGTCCGATATCTTGCGAAGACCTTTCACATTTAAGTTTGAAATAGATGGCAATTGCATGAACGTATCTAGAAGACAATTGAGGTACCGCTGCCGGTTATACCGTTTAACTAACATTTCCCATGCCGATTGATATGTAGCCTCGGAGACTGGAATGTGGTTTAGCAAATTCAAAGCATCTCTACGTAAACAAGATCGCAATAAGTGAAACTTCTGGATTGGAGACAAGTTTGCTTGGCGGTGGACTGTACTAATATACATGTCGTGGAAAGCTGGCCATTCTTGATAGCTACCAGAAAACGGCTCGAAATGAATTTTCGGAAGGTAGTTGGTGGAGAAAGATGCAGTCGAGGTACTTGGCGGCTGCATTGGAGACTGCTGTTGGTCAGGTGTAGTGTTCTGTTCTTGAGGTGATTTCAAAACAGACGATCGATCATCGAGAGGTGCAGGGGATGCAACTGGTTCAGGTTTGTTTCTTTTACGAGTTTTAGCAAGTAGCGTGGACTTTGCGAATAAGAATTTGGTTTCAAATTCTTCGAATTCAGACTCAGGATCGATATAACCTTCCTCATCGATGAACTCATAGAATAGTTCTTGACTAGAACAAAACCTATCCCACAGCTCTTTTAGTTTTTCTAGGCGCGTTTGCAGTGCCTCCAGGGTAACAGAATCAGTTATATTTTCCGTAAATGTAACTACTCTTGTGAGTGATCCTTTCAAATGACCTCGAAATGCGCGTAATGCCGAAAGCGAGCTAGTCATCTTTAACGAAAATGTTCAATCGATCCTAACCACTAAGTTATTTGATAATGGAATGTCTATTTTAAGTAAGAATCACGTGTGCACTTTACACGTGCTGTGCTTAGGAGAATGTATAGAATATGACGACATTAGGAATCAAGCATGCGATTTTAATTAAGCGAACACAAAACGTGTTAAGAATATATCTTAAGTATGTATATAGCATGCAAATATTCACTAATTGGATCAAACTGCACTCACCGCTAAATAGTCTTTAAACGAAATTTTTTTTTTAATCGAAATAGTTTGATTGTAAATCACGATATGAATAAACGAAACACTTTGTTTGATTCATGAAATCAGTTTGCATGCGACGAAATATATTGGTACAGGAACTGTATATTGCCAGTTTAATTAACGCGATCTCCGTTAATCAGAGCGAAAGAATATTAGTTCGACGATAGTATTAAATCCGAAATCCAAGATCCGGCTCGATTTGGACCAAAAATATGTTTGAGAACGAACGATGAAAATGTAGCGAATTGTCGAAACCAAATTATCACAGACAGCAGCAGCGAAAAATTCTAATACAAACAAAACCAATGTCATACAATACCAAAATCCAAGGCGGTGTTTATTGGGTGGTGGTCGAGATCCAAGTGGACGAGACAAAACAGATTTGCATATGCGCTTACATTGAAATCAAAAGTGTTATACAATGCAAAGCAAAAGAAAATGAAAGAATTTACAATGTTAAGAGAGAGCAACTGTTATTAATAATTACAATTGGCAAGTGTTAACTTAATGTAAATTATGTTATGTTTGGCGATTACGATATGAATAAATGAATAATGATATAGAATTCAAATTACTTTAAGGAAAATGTAAACAATAATAGCAAGTTAATGATGAATTTAATTAGTTCATTTAATTGAAATAGATAAGATTATTATATGTATAAAATATTCCCAAACACCATCTGATCCCGTTACTGTTTCAGCTACTAATGGCCGTGGGTATTTTTACCTTATATCGTTTAACCTTATAAGCGTGGTTTTCTATTGGAATTTTTATTTTCCTCTTTTTATTTTTTTTAATTATTGAAATAAAAGTCAACTAAAAAAATTTAATTGATTTTTCGAGTGAAATAGTTTACATTACAGACAAACCGAAGGATTTATATATTAGATTTCACCAAAGTAAACAAATCGACAAAAATTATTAAGTCTATATAAACAAAAGTACGAATATTAAACTCAAATGAAGTTACAATACGCACTTTTTTAATAAGATCAAAAATAAAACAGAAAAAAAAAATTACTTACCTATGCAGAAAACACAAACACACGAGGATAACCACCTTCGACAATGCGATCGCGCAGACCGTTAGTCTGTTGCGAGGGGAAGTAAAACTGTGTTCTTTTCTCATTTCCAGATTCATTTTAAAATAAAAAGAGACATTATGAGAGCTATTAATTCACTGTGTACTCTGATTCACTGTTGACACCCTAGTTGCTTCGTAACCGAGTGATTTCATTACTTCTGATTGCCTAGATAGAACTTGACTGGTTACTAATTGCTTAATAATTGATTGTAGAGTGTTTGTTACAACGGACATATAGGCAGACAGACAGATAGACATACAGGTAGATCACAGGGCTAAGCTTAGGCTACTGTGGGGGTCAGCAGGTGGCGGATCGCTGAACGGCCTGTAGTGCACAGGTTAACTGCGAATAACAAATAAGCAGTCCCCGACCAAAAGCGGCATAGAAGGAGGGCGAGGCTGAAAACGTCTCAGAAACCCTATGAATTCTGTGTGACAGGACGAGTCGGTGCCGTCCACAAATAAGTGCCCCCCACTCCAAGGAGTGGCATCGGGGGAACTCATGAAGTCTACACAAGAAGTAATGCATGTTAAGCCTATAGGTTAGGCATTAGGACCGAGCCCGGTAAGGTCTTAATTACGGTATACCGGACCATCGATTGGACTTGATTGCTGTGGGCTGACGGTTGTAGTATTCTGTTACCTTAGTAAGCTAGAGTGAAATCTGGCTGAAACGGCTCTCAGGCTAATGCTGCAACCGCCCCCGTCCCGTTAAAACCTTGGCAGGCCTCAAAGTACGTTCTCCGTCACGTCGCCGTTAAGTTGGTGGTGTATGTTCAGATGTAACATTCCTGATTTGCACCGATCTGGCTCTGGCACAAGTACCCATAAGGTCCTGTGTCAACCCTCGCATGGCCTCCCTGCTTACATAGATAACCATGGGATCACAGAGGTGAATACACATCCGGACGGAGATAGCGGCTTTGAGTCGGGACCCAAAAGAAATGAGTACAAATTTAAACATAAACAACCAAAACAAGCAAAACAAAAAAAATACACCTGAAAAAAATCAAAAAAAAAATAATAACAACGAAGAAAAAGGAGCGGAGTGTGACTTATCAACTCCGAAAAATCCGTTCCAGAGGAGTTCAGTTTTAGTGCGATCACCACCAAAAGTGATCTTAGTAGAGGAGTCGTCAAGCTCGAAGCCACCTGAGATAGCCGACCAAAATCCAGAAGTGAGGGAATGTACACCCAGCGTGGAAGGAAGAAAAACAGCAGACCCCAACGAAGAAAAGGCTGAAAGTGATGCCATGAACATCCTCGGCCAAAGAATTGAGGACCTGATGAACTTCTACAAGGGCAAAAACAATGTTCATCATGAGATCAGGAGACTGACAAGTTTGGTTCGCTCAGCCTATAACAAGATAGTTGACGCAGGATATGTAAGACCTACACGAGATGAAAGTGGCCGTGCCCCCATACCCGCAACAAAGATGACGCAAACAGCGGAGGGGTTAGAAAACCGAGTACTTTGCCTGACCAATAATCTGACAGCAAAACGGCCCGTAAACCATCAGGGGGAAATATGCGACACACCAAAAAGGAAAAGAGATACAACACCAAAGAGTGCATCGCGTTTGAATATGTTGGCTAAACAGCTCCCACCATCGAAAAAGAAAAAGGCGTCGATGGAAAAAGGTGCGACGAAAGATAAACCACAGGAGATTAAGGAAATACCAACCCAGTCGCTGGCGGAAGGCAACAAAACTGAGCCTGACTGGATCAAACAAAGACCACGGGCAAAAGATCGGAGAAAACCAACCCGCCCCGACGCGCTGGTTCTAAGAACAAAGGGCGATATGACATATGCAGATATGCTGCGAAAGGTCAAGAGCAATCCTCAACTAAAAGCACTTGGCGAAAATGTTAACCGCATCAAAAAAACGGCGAAAGGCGATCTACTCATTGAACTGAAAAGATCTACCAACTCGCAGGCCACTAAATTCGAGGAACAAATTAAATGTATCCTGGTGGAACAAGCGGAAGTGAAGACGCTAACACATGAGACACTGATTGAGGTGAAAGATCTTGATGAGGTCACCACGAAGAAAGACGTGATAAATGCCTTAGCAGAGAACTTGGCAAACACCAGTGCCATAAAAGCAGTGACAATTAAGTCACTTCGGAAAGCCTACAGTGGTACCCAGACGGCAACCGTGAGCTTACCAGCAGAAGCAGCCAAGCAGCTCATTGAAGCAGGCAAAGTGCGCATAGGATGGGTTGTGTGCCTAATACGCGAGAAGCTTATCCCAATTAAATGCTACAAATGTATGGAATTCGGGCATATAGCCAGAGCTTGCAAAAGTTCTAGTGACTGGTCCAAACACTGCCTACGGTGTGGTAAAAATGGTCACATAGCGAAGCTATGCAACGAGGAGCCAAAATGTCTACTCTGCCAAGGCAAAGAGGGTATCGACAGTAACCACTTTACAGGAAGCCGTAGATGTCCATCGTACCAACGAGCATGGAGGGAGCTGCTGCCGAAACAATGAAATTACTGCAGCTAAATCTAAACCACTGTGAGGCGGCCCAGTCCCTTTTAACACAAACAGTTCGTGAACTAGATATTGATATCGCAATCTTAAGCGAACCGTACCGGCAATATGATAACACTGTATGGATAGCGGACACGACAGGCAAAGCCGCAATATGGACTTGCGGTAAGCGACCCTTCCAAGAAACAGAGGTGAACCCTGGTACATTCTTCGTGCGTGCCAAAATTGATGGCTGCTACATCTACAGCTGTTACGCTCCACCGAGTCTTACCATCGAGGAATTTGATAGTTTTCTGGATAGATTGACCATAGATGCTAGAGATCGAAGCCCGACTATCATAGCCGGAGATTTTAATGCATGGGCCACAGAATGGGGCTGCCCAAGGACGAACACGAGAGGATGCAAACTACTAGAGGCTTTAATGGTCCTTGACGTAGTGCTCCTAAACACTGGTAATGAACATACATTTAGCAGGAATGGGGCGGGTTCGATAATCGACCTAACCTTTGTAAGCAACTGCCTTGCTCCGAGAACAACATGGAAGGTCAGCTCATACTATACTCACAGTGATCACCAAGCTATATTGTATGAAACAAGGAATGAAGAAAGGCGACGTCAAAATACATCCGCGAGAATAACTAACAGATTAGGGTGGAAGACAAATACATTCGATGAAGAAGCTTTCGCCCTTATGATCGCGGATGCTACGTTGACGGGTTCGGCTAATGAGAAGTCTCTGCAACTGATTGCGCACATTACAACGGCCTGCGACGCATCTATGGTAAGAAGAACGACGAATATACGCTACCCATCAGTCTATTGGTGGAATGAGGACATTGAACTACTGCGCGCAAGATGTCACCGCGCAAGGAGACAGTGCCAGCGCAGTAGAGGAAGAGACGATTTCACCGAACTCCACCATCGGTATAAAGTAGCGCGAAAGGAGCTGAAAACGGCAATAAATACCAGCAAACGTCGGAGCTTCGCCGAGCTATGCAATGGAGCAGATGAAAACCTCTGGGGAAGAGCGTACCAAGTGGTGATGAAAAAGCTGAAAGTTTTTCGAGCCCCATCCCCCACATGCACAGATGTATTGGAGCAAATAGTCGAAGGCCTATTTCCAAGGCAACCGGAAATTTTACTGGAGAACGAGTCATCTTTAGCAGCTCAACAAATTCCTAGGATAACTCCAGACGAGATCCTTTTGGCAAGCAACAGGTTTGGAAATAAAAAAGCCCCTGGACCGGATGGGATCTCAAATATAGCCCTGAAAGCTGCGATTAGAACCAGAATGGACCTGTTTGTGGATATTTATAATGCCTGCTTGAGTGAAGGAGTTTTTCCCGATCAATGGAAGAAACAGAGACTCGTACTACTACCGAAGGGAGGTAAACCGGCAGGAGATCCATCAGCCTACCGCCCGCTCTGTATGTTGGACACCGCGGGAAAAGTTTTGGAGCGCATTATCGGTAACAGGTTGGAAGCGGCGATTGAAGAAGCTGGTGGACTATCAACACATCAGTACGGATTTCGAAAAGCACGCTCGACAGTTCATGCCATTAAAGAAGTGGTTGACACGGCGAAAAGGGCCATAGAAGGAAGAAGATGGAGAAAAGGCGCAAAGCAGTACTGCTGCGTCATAACACTAGACGTTAAGAATGCATTCAACACCGCAAGCTGGAAACATATCCTTGAGGCGCTTCGAAATATGAGAGTACCAACCTGCATCAGGGAAATTCTGAAAAACTATTTCCGACAAAGACTGTTGCTCTATGAAACAGATGACGGCGTAAATCAATACGCCGTCACTGGAGGAGTCCCCCAGGGCTCAGTTCTGGGACCAATACTATGGAACCTCATGTACGATGGCATCTTTCGTCTTCAAATACCAGGCGAGGCAAAAATAGTGGGATTTGCGGACGACATCGCAATAGTTGTAACTGCAAAACTCCTGGAAGAAGTTGTTCAAATTAGCAATGAGACCATTTCAGTAGTTCAACGATGGCTAGCATCAGTCGGCCTCGCGCTAGCTGAACACAAAACAGAAGCGGTACTAATAACCAGTAGGAAGCAGCGAGAAACCATCACGCTCGCTGTAGGAGAGCATGACATAATATCAAAACCAGCTATCAAATACCTTGGCGTTATGATTGACTCAAAGCTTACATTTAAAGAACACCTGGAGTACGTAAGCAACAAATCTTCCCGTGTGGGTGCCTCCATTGCGCGGATTATGCCAAATATAGGAGGGCCAAGATACAGCCGCAGACTTCTCTTAGCTAGAGTAGTCACATCCGTAGTGCTTTATGGATCACCAGTTTGGGCCGAAGCTATGAAAGTGACTTCATACAAAAGAAGAATCATAGCAGTAAATCGACTATGTGCACTAAGAGTTAGTAGTGCTTTCCGCACCACCTCGGACCACGCAGCCTGCGTCATTGCAGGAATGCTACCAATCGATATACTGGCGGAAGAACTGCAGAAAAAGTTCCTAGAGAGCAGACAGGACCGGCGGCTGACTTACAGCGAAGCGGACACCAGAGAAAGAAGCACAGGATTGATAGAGTGGCAGCAACGCTGGAGCCTTTCTTCCAAGGGCCGTTGGACTTACCGCCTTATCCCGAGCATAGAGACTTGGATAAACCGCAGACATGGTGAAGTTAACTTCTTCATAACGCAACTGCTCACGGGACATGGTTGTTTCCGGTCATATCTTCACAAATACAAGAACGATGACTCTCCCACTTGCCCATCATGCAGTGGTACCCCCGAAGACGTAGAGCATGTATTCTTCCACTGCCCACGATTCCAACTGCAAAGGGATGCACTTCAAACAGCGCTGGGAGAAACACCAACTCCGGAGAATCTAGTACATCACATGCTAGAATCGGAAGACAGATGGAACGCAGTGAGTTTCTATGCCAAAGATGTATGCCAGGAGTTGAGGAGACTAGAGCGAGAAAGAAGAAGCCACAGAGTGGAAACGAGCGGTAACGCTGCTGTGTACCAAAACTCACCTACGCAAAGGCACAGACAGGTGGACATACGAATATACATGCGCTCACAGAGGGACGCAGACGTGTAACAAATTAACTGCGGCTACAGCGTGGAAATGCCGTTCAGGCAATAGCTCACACAACAGGACCTTCAAACCGAACTTCAAAGACATGAACGTATACGGAATGACACACACACGAACTTACGCATACACCATACGAAACTAACGAACTAGACTAGACCCACACGTACTGACATATACATAAACGAACAATACCCTTCAGAACAGTTTCAGACACATTGACAAAGACCTGTGAAGATGAGGAAAAGCTACGGCTGAAGTCCCCCCCATGACGAAATACTTACAGTGGTACCGTGGGGACCAGGGAACAGAGGCAGGAGGTGGTTTTAGTGGATTAAAGTCCCACACACAGGCTTTTGATGCTTTCCACCTTTCTTACAAAAAAAAAAAAAAAAAAAAAAAACATACAGGTAGATAGATAGACGGATAGATAAACAGACAGACATACAGATAGACAGGCAGACAGACATACAGACAGACGAATAGATAGACAAACAGACGGATATATAGATAGATATAGATATAGATATAGATATAGACGACAGGCAAAGCCGCAATATGGACTTGCGGTAAGCGACCCTTCCAAGAAACAGAGGTGAACCCTGGTACATTCTTCGTGCGTGCCAAAATTGATGGCTGCTACATCTACAGCTGTTACGCTCCACCGAGTCTTACCATCGAGGAATTTGATAGTTTTCTGGATAGATTGACCATAGATGCTAGAGATCGAAGCCCGACTATCATAGCCGGAGATTTTAATGCATGGGCCACAGAATGGGGCTGCCCAAGGACGAACACGAGAGGATGCAAACTACTAGAGGCTTTAATGGTCCTTGACGTAGTGCTCCTAAACACTGGTAATGAACATACATTTAGCAGGAATGGGGCGGGTTCGATAATCGACCTAACCTTTGTAAGCAACTGCCTTGCTCCGAGAACAACATGGAAGGTCAGCTCATACTATACTCACAGTGATCACCAAGCTATATTGTATGAAACAAGGAATGAAGAAAGGCGACGTCAAAATACATCCGCGAGAATAACTAACAGATTAGGGTGGAAGACAAATACATTCGATGAAGAAGCTTTCGCCCTTATGATCGCGGATGCTACGTTGACGGGTTCGGCTAATGAGAAGTCTCTGCAACTGATTGCGCACATTACAACGGCCTGCGACGCATCTATGGTAAGAAGAACGACGAATATACGCTACCCATCAGTCTATTGGTGGAATGAGGACATTGAACTACTGCGCGCAAGATGTCACCGCGCAAGGAGACAGTGCCAGCGCAGTAGAGGAAGAGACGATTTCACCGAACTCCACCATCGGTATAAAGTAGCGCGAAAGGAGCTGAAAACGGCAATAAATACCAGCAAACGTCGGAGCTTCGCCGAGCTATGCAATGGAGCAGATGAAAACCTCTGGGGAAGAGCGTACCAAGTGGTGATGAAAAAGCTGAAAGTTTTTCGAGCCCCATCCCCCACATGCACAGATGTATTGGAGCAAATAGTCGAAGGCCTATTTCCAAGGCAACCGGAAATTTTACTGGAGAACGAGTCATCTTTAGCAGCTCAACAAATTCCTAGGATAACTCCAGACGAGATCCTTTTGGCAAGCAACAGGTTTGGAAATAAAAAAGCCCCTGGACCGGATGGGATCTCAAATATAGCCCTGAAAGCTGCGATTAGAACCAGAATGGACCTGTTTGTGGATATTTATAATGCCTGCTTGAGTGAAGGAGTTTTTCCCGATCAATGGAAGAAACAGAGACTCGTACTACTACCGAAGGGAGGTAAACCGGCAGGAGATCCATCAGCCTACCGCCCGCTCTGTATGTTGGACACCGCGGGAAAAGTTTTGGAGCGCATTATCGGTAACAGGTTGGAAGCGGCGATTGAAGAAGCTGGTGGACTATCAACACATCAGTACGGATTTCGAAAAGCACGCTCGACAGTTCATGCCATTAAAGAAGTGGTTGACACGGCGAAAAGGGCCATAGAAGGAAGAAGATGGAGAAAAGGCGCAAAGCAGTACTGCTGCGTCATAACACTAGACGTTAAGAATGCATTCAACACCGCAAGCTGGAAACATATCCTTGAGGCGCTTCGAAATATGAGAGTACCAACCTGCATCAGGGAAATTCTGAAAAACTATTTCCGACAAAGACTGTTGCTCTATGAAACAGATGACGGCGTAAAGCAATACGCCGTCACTGGAGGAGTCCCCCAGGGCTCAGTTCTGGGACCAATACTATGGAACCTCATGTACGATGGCATCTTTCGTCTTCAAATACCAGGCGAGGCAAAAATAGTGGGATTTGCGGACGACATCGCAATAGTTGTAACTGCAAAACTCCTGGAAGAAGTTGTTCAAATTAGCAATGAGACCATTTCAGTAGTTCAACGATGGCTAGCATCAGTCGGCCTCGCGCTAGCTGAACACAAAACAGAAGCGGTACTAATAACCAGTAGGAAGCAGCGAGAAACCATCACGCTCGCTGTAGGAGAGCATGACATAATATCAAAACCAGCTATCAAATACCTTGGCGTTATGATTGACTCAAAGCTTACATTTAAAGAACACCTGGAGTACGTAAGCAACAAATCTTCCCGTGTGGGTGCCTCCATTGCGCGGATTATGCCAAATATAGGAGGGCCAAGATACAGCCGCAGACTTCTCTTAGCTAGAGTAGTCACATCCGTAGTGCTTTATGGATCACCAGTTTGGGCCGAAGCTATGAAAGTGACTTCATACAAAAGAAGAATCATAGCAGTAAATCGACTATGTGCACTAAGAGTTAGTAGTGCTTTCCGCACCACCTCGGACCACGCAGCCTGCGTCATTGCAGGAATGCTACCAATCGATATACTGGCGGAAGAACTGCAGAAAAAGTTCCTAGAGAGCAGACAGGACCGGCGGCTGACTTACAGCGAAGCGGACACCAGAGAAAGAAGCACAGGATTGATAGAGTGGCAGCAACGCTGGAGCCTTTCTTCCAAGGGCCGTTGGACTTACCGCCTTATCCCGAGCATAGAGACTTGGATAAACCGCAGACATGGTGAAGTTAACTTCTTCATAACGCAACTGCTCACGGGACATGGTTGTTTCCGGTCATATCTTCACAAATACAAGAACGATGACTCTCCCACTTGCCCATCATGCAGTGGTACCCCCGAAGACGTAGAGCATGTATTCTTCCACTGCCCACGATTCCAACTGCAAAGGGATGCACTTCAAACAGCGCTGGGAGAAACACCAACTCCGGAGAATCTAGTACATCACATGCTAGAATCGGAAGACAGATGGAACGCAGTGAGTTTCTATGCCAAAGATGTATGCCAGGAGTTGAGGAGACTAGAGCGAGAAAGAAGAAGCCACAGAGTGGAAACGAGCGGTAACGCTGCTGTGTACCAAAACTCACCTACGCAAAGGCACAGACAGGTGGACATACGAATATACATGCGCTCACAGAGGGACGCAGACGTGTAACAAATTAACTGCGGCTACAGCGTGGAAATGCCGTTCAGGCAATAGCTCACACAACAGGACCTTCAAACCGAACTTCAAAGACATGAACGTATACGGAATGACACACACACGAACTTACGCATACACCATACGAAACTAACGAACTAGACTAGACCCACACGTACTGACATATACATAAACGAACAATACCCTTCAGAACAGTTTCAGACACATTGACAAAGACCTGTGAAGATGAGGAAAAGCTACGGCTGAAGTCCCCCCCATGACGAAATACTTACAGTGGTACCGTGGGGACCAGGGAACAGAGGCAGGAGGTGGTTTTAGTGGATTAAAGTCCCACACACAGGCTTTTGATGCTTTCCACCTTTCTTACAAAAAAAAAAAAAAAAAAAAAAAACATACAGGTAGATAGATAGACGGATAGATAAACAGACAGACATACAGATAGACAGGCAGACAGACATACAGACAGACGAATAGATAGACAAACAGACGGATATATAGATAGATAGGTACATAGACAAACAGACAGACATTTCATTTTGATTTATGTACATTTATGAAATTAATTCATTTTGATTATTAATTTTACCTTAATAAAAAACAGAATTTAATTCAGCTTATAAGTTGCCACAACATTTATTAGTTCTGAGGCGGTACGAAGTTCGCCGGGTCAGCTAGTATTACATAAAACTAATAGCTGAACCCGGCGCGTTTCGCTCCATCTATTTTTTCCAAATTTGCTCGCGCATTTAGTTTTTCGGGTATGATAGAAAGGAAGTACATAGTAGGTAGCAATCACTGCTGTTCTATTTTTCAAATTCAAATTCAATTTCCTTTTTTTTTCTATCTGTCTGTCTATCTGTCTGGTCTGTCTATCTGTCTGTCTGTCTATCTGTCAGTCTATCTATCTCTTTGTCTGTATGTCAGTTTGTCTGTCTGTCCGTCTGTCTGTATGTCTGTCTATCTGTCTATCTATCTGTCTCTCTGTCTGTCTGTCTCTCTGTCTGTCTGTCTGTCTTTCTGTCTGTCTGTCTGTCCACCTGTCTGTCTGTCCATCGTAATGTCTGTCTATCTCTCTGTCTGTCTGCCTGCCTATCTGTCTGTCTGTCTGCCTGCCTATCTGTCTGTCTGTCTGTCTATCTGTCTGTCTGCCTGTCTGTTTATCTAACTACCTGTCTGTCTATCTGTCTGTCTGTTTGTCTGTCTATCTGTCTGTCTGTCTGTCTGTCTGTCCATCTATTTATATATCTGTCTGGTTTTCTGTTAGTCTGTCTGTCTATCTATCTATATGTCTGTCTGTCTGTCTATCTATTTGTCTGTGTGTCTGTCTATTTGTCTGTCTGTTTGTCTGTCTGCCTGCCTGCCTGTCCGCGTATTGCCATACTCTATAGTAGCACAGACATCGGTCGCTCTGATATAGATTATAGTATGCTTATTCAAGTGCAAAGCAGTTGATTTATATTCTGCTCTGAAATTTAAGAGCAAAGTACCTGCGGTAACAGACACTTCGTGTACCTGTCGCTTGTCATGTTCTTACGAAATTTTTTACATGTGATAAAATGAAAGCCAAACAAATTAAAAATACAAATTAATATTTTGCCAAATAAAATAAAGTGAAATAGTTAGTGAACGCAGAAATTTATTTAAGGCGAAATAATTACAAAAAAAATAAGCTAATAGCTGCCGTAAATTCATTTCGTTTTAAATTTTCTGAAAACTCTGTTTATCATTTACATAGTTATCTACAGCGAAATCGCATATGATCGCAGAGCAATCTGTAGTAGCACATGGTTTGCCTCAGCTTTTTCATTAATTAAAGAAGCAAACTGCATATGATCACAGAGCAGTCCGTGGTAGCATGTATTTTACTTTAGCTTTTCTGAAATTCGAGGAGCAATATGTAGCTCAGCACAGACTATGGCAGAGCGACGGATGTCTGTGCTGATAAGCAGTATGGCAATACGCTGCCTGTCCGTCTGTCTGTCTACCTATCTATCTATCTATATATCTGTCTGTTTTTAAAATTTAAAGTTAAAACCGAATTATTAAGCTCTTTTTGAAATCAAATCTTTTAAAAATTCAACGTCCTGCTGAAAAGCCAGTATGGCTTCGCGGGAAATCATATTTTGAAATATAAATTATCTTTGAATCTTTGAATATTGGTTTTTCTGTCTGTTTGTGTCTGTCTGTCCGTCCATTTGTCTGTCTGTCTATCCATCTATATGTCTGTCTGTCTATATTAATTGACCAAAATGATTCACATTCATATTTCACCTGAAATTACGAAATTTTGTGTGATAGAGATCTCATAACATGACTCCAGCGCCACCTATCGGGTCCAGATTTCATAGTTTTCTCTCTTGGAACTGGACCAACATACACTGTGGACATGAGCCTTTTTAGTCCATAAATATAGAAGTTGTAAATAACTTGACTCCAGCGCCACTTAGCGAGATGAAATGTACTTTCTGACGATTTCTCATACCTATCAAATACAAAAAAAAAAATCTCATAACAATTGGTCAAGCCGTTTCGGAGGAGTTCGACCACAAACAGTGTGACAAGAGATTTGTATATATTAGAAAAGAAGATTAAAATATATTTTGTGCATAGGTATTTAGGTAATCATCTTAATGCGCAAACACGAAGACGTTTCGATTTGAGATTCTTGTGGAATAAATACAAAGAACAACAAAACCTCAATTCGAAGAAATACCCTCTGAACGATTGAAGCCTTTTCCAATCGCCAACCTCGAATATCTGCTTCGTTTTGTTGTAGTGTTTTCGGATAGGACGCCGGATACTGCCTCTCGCTGTCTTCACATCTGCTACTCGAACTTTTCCATCTTGACCTTGGATGACGCTGATTATTCTGCCCATCTGCCATTTTTGAGTTGGTATGTTGTCGTCGTGAACGATGACCAAGCTGCCAGGCTCTATGTTTGGACTTGTTGACAACCATTTGGAGCGACACTGCAGCTCGTTGACATACTCCGCCGACCATCGTTGCCGTTTCACGGCGTTTATCCTCCGCCACCGCTGGATGTAGCTGATGACTGACCTTGAGGGAGGAGCCAATGAGTAAATGAGCTGGCGTGAGCGCTTCGAAATCGTTAGGGTCCGATGTCATCTGAGTTATGAGCCTAGAGTTCATAACCGCCTCGATCTCAACCAGTGCTGTTGACAACTCCTCAATCGTCAGTTTGACTCCGCCCAAGCTGCGATATAGATGGCCCTTGGCGACCTTGACGGCCGCCTCCCAAGTGCCTCCGAGGTGAGAGTTGATTTGTTTTTCAAACGGCTACAGAATCGAATGACATATGCCACAATTCGAAGGATTTTTGTATATAAACTGAAGCGCTCTACTATTTTCAACAGAAAGTAGTCCTTTTGAAGTGAATATCTAGGGCTCGGAAACCAAATGGAGCCTTTCAATTCTTCTACTGTATACAACCTCTAGAAACGATGTCATTCGGATTTTCGCGGGTGGGCACGTGTCTCCAGATGATGCCCTGTGTTTCCTCTTGTTTTTCGGCTACTCTATTCCCGACAAATGTGCCGAGTTTTGAAGAATGAGTCGAGATCCAGTGCAATACGATAGCTGAATCCGTCCAAAAAATGATCCTTGATGGGGAGCTCACGAAGATATTTTTTTAGCTTTTTCCAGACCGTGGACAACAGGTGTGCGGCACACAGTTCTAAACGAGGGAGCTGCTTTTTCCGCGTTGGTGCAACTCGAGATTTTGCCACTAGCAGGTTCGTTTGAACTAGGCCCGATGAATTTGTAGCTCGCAGATCTAAACAGCAAGCATATGCCTGCATTGAAGCATCCGCGAACCCATGAATTTGATACGAACAAGTATCTGCTATTAGGTTAGGTTAGGTTAGGTTAAAAGGGCTGATGAGAATGATAACATCCCCATCACACTTAGGTCCATGTGGACCCATTGTGATACCCATGTTGTTTTTCCCCGCCCGTGGTACTAATTCCTAGGTTTCAGCCATCCAGACGCCCTGGCAAATTCAAGTATAACCGATGGTGATCCATCCGATAGCTCGTCGATGTCCTCGAAAAGAATTTGCCCAAAGTTTTGTTTCTAAGTTGGCAGAGGCCAGGGCAGTGACAGAGGAAATGGGCTGTGTCCTCATGAGCCTCTTCATCACCACACTCTCTGCAGATGTCATCACCATTCAGGCGTAGTTTCTTCATGTGGTATCTTAGCAGATTGTGGCCAGTTAGTACACCTATCAGCATCGACAGCGATGTCCTATCTTTCTGTATGAGTTTCCTTGTTCTTGTTTTGTCGTACTCCGGCCACAGTCTTCTTGATACGTCGCAGGTGGTTAATGACTTCCACCTGTTATTTGCTTCACTTAGTGTTTTTTGTTCAATTTTGTTCTTGAGGTTACAGAGTGGAGGTTTAACCATACCATCTGCTTGATCTATGTCTAGAGCCGAGCCCCTTCTGGCTAATTTATCTGCAGCTTCGTTGCCTGGTATGCCGCTGTGACCAGGTACTCAGCAGAGTTTTACGTTGTGCTGCGTGCCAAGAACCTTCAGCTCTTCGCGGCAATACTTCACAAGCTTAGACGTTATTTTCGTAGCAGCTAATGCTTTTATGGCCGCTTGGCTATCAATGTAAATTGTGATATCCTTAGGCGATATTAGCCGCGTTTTTTTTAAAGTGAGTACATACTCACTTTTGGAATCATAAAAAAAACGGGTATACTCACTTCTATACTCACTTTTTGTACAGCTGTTTTGTGATTTTCAAATTGTCACATTTCTATAAATTCTTGACATATATGTCAAATTAAATTGTTTATCTATGTTCCAACCAACGTTTTGATGGTTAATAGTTTGAAAATATAGATGCATATGTATTTAATTAATATATTAATATCAAATATTCAAATATTTAATATGAGTTTCAGATATTTACATTTTTGACTTTTGTTTCATATTTTTTGCTTGATATCTAAGGAGGCTATGTTCATAAGCACACAACTTTTTTTGTTTTTTGTTTTATAATTCATTAACGATAAATTGGTTACAGGGATTTATGACTAAAAAAGCTACTACGGAGAACTATTCTATTCATTGGTCCATGTTATAAAAAAACATATAAGAGTGTGGGTCTATATTCAACACTCACGGAGCTATGCACATGGGGATTAAAAAAGTTCATTCAGAGAAGTAGGTAGGTACCAATAATAATTATTCAATTCTAAATTCTGGTGTATTAAACCCAGAGCATAGATAGTTGATCAATGTTTATCACAGCTTCCCATGGCTGTTACAATTCCAGCTTTCATTTTCGAGTTATTGGTCTTCGAACACAATTTTTTATACATTTTTTTCTAATCAATTTAAGTGAAAATCGCATCTATCTCAGGAAAGTGTGTTAATAACTTTTATTTTTTTTCTTATTTTGGTGAGCTGTAACATGGCTGTTACAATTCCAGCTTTCATTTTCGAGTTATTGGTCTTCGAACACAATTTTTTATACATTTTTTTCTAATCAATTTAAGTGAAAATCGCATTTATCTCAGGAAAGTGTGTTAATAACTTTTATTTTTTTTCTTATTTTGGTGAGCTGTAATATGCTACAAATTCACCATACAAAGGGCTTATAGTTTTGCATATATAAGGGTATTATTATAATTTTTTTTAAGCTTTTCAATTCAATACAGCACGAAAAAATATTTTTTATCAAATGCTATCAATCTGACCATTATTTCCTAACAAAATGAGTTCATATTTATAAAATAAATGAATTTTAACCAATCAGAAAAAAGCACTGCATTTATCAACTTCATTTAAAAAAAAGGAAAACTTATGGACACATCCAATTACAAATGCCAAAAACAAATTTTCCTCCAACCTTTAACCGATTTCAGCGCCATTGGTATTCAGAGTCTGAAACTGCTGTACCAAGTAAAGCGTTTGCTTGGAGAATTTTACCTAGTGTTATAGCAAGCGAATTTGTTTTTGTAGTGCGGGTAAATTGAAAAGTGAGTTTGTACTCACTTAATAAAAAAACACGGCTATTGTCATCATTGACACAAGTTGAGCAGCCTTTGTCACTGCTAGAACCTCAGCTTGGAAAACACTGCTGTGATCAGGGAGCCGTATGGAGCTGCTTATACCCAGTTCGTCCGAGAAGCAGCCTGCCCCTTAGCTATGTCAATTTTTGATCCATGTAGTGTAGATGGATTTAGCGTCTTTAATTATTTCATTTTTCTCCCACTGTTCTCTATTTGGAAATTCCCACGAGAAGGGTTTTTCGAAATCCATGTATGGGACAGTGTAATCTGTGTTGATGGTGTCATTTAAATATTTGCCAAGTATCCTGGCATGTCCATATGTGTTAGATTTCCAGTATTTTGACTGGCTTATTCTGAGAGCGCTCTTTGCTGCGGTCTCTTGTATATAAAGGTCTAAGGGCAGAAGATTAATAATTGCTTCCAATCCTGCTGTTGGTGTTGTTCTCATCGCGCTGGTCGTACCAGTGCATGCTATTCTTTGTATTTTGGTCATATCCTTAAGGTTGCAGGCCTTGGTGACAGCATGCCACCATATCAATCCTCCATATGTTAATATCGGTCTGACTATTGCCGTGTACATCCACAATGTAATTTGTGGTCTACATCCCCAGTTCTTTCCGAAGAATCTACTGCAAGTATAGAAGGCAACTGATGCTTTTTTGATTCTTTCTTTAATGTTCAACTTCCAATTAAGTTTTCTGTCTAGTATGAGGCCTAAGTACTTCGCACTCGCAGACAGCGTGAGGGGAGCACCCTCAATAGTTGGTAGCGCGAAGGGTGGTATAACTCTTTTGTTGGTGAACAGCACTAGTTCGGTCTTCTGGGGGTTGACCCCCAGTCCACATTGTTTCGTCCAACCGATTAGTGTGTTCAAGGCTCTCTGCATTAGTTCACTGATAGTGGTTAGGAATTTACCTGTAGCGAGTAGCACTACATCGTCCGCGTATGCTATTGCTCTTACTCTACTGTATCTAAGTTTCACAAGTAGTTTGTTAATGACCATGACCCAAAGAAGGGGGGATATGACTCCTCCCTGCGGCGTGCCTCAGGATGCAATCACTTTTTGGCGGGTTCCCCCGAGTTCAGCAATGATGTGCCTTCTATCAAGAAGGCTAACTATAAGTTCTGTTATGGTGCATTCAATACGGTTATCTTCTAGCGCTTTTTTGATTGCATTCGTCTCAACGTTGTTGAAAACACCTTCAATATCGAGAAATGCGGCAAGCGTGTATTCTTTGAAGTGGAAAGATCTTTTAATAGTGCTAACTACTTCGTGTAACGCTGTCTCAACACCTTTGCCTTTTGTATAGGCATGCTGGGCTTCAGACATGTTCGTGTTGTTGAATTTGGCGCGAATATTCACATCGATTAGCTTCTCAAGGGTCTTTAGCACAAAGGATGTAAGACTAATAGGTCTGTAGTCTTTTGCAGGAGTGTGGCTGGGCTTCCCAGCTTTGGGGATGAAGACGACTTTGACTTCTCTCCATGCTTTGGGTATATGGCCACATTTAAGACTACTTTGAAAATTTTTTTGTAGAGTAGGTACCATAACATGCATAGTTTTCTGAAGCATGATTGGAAAAGTCCCATCAATGCCAGGTGATTTGAATGGCTGAAATGATTCAATCGCCCATTGGATCCTTTCTTTAGGCACCATTCCTACTGGTACCATCATTTCCGATTCTAGTCTATTGTCACTGTGCACATTTTCAGCCTGAGTCGTCATACACCCTGGGAAATGTGCGTTAAGCAGGAGTTCCAGGGATTCCGAACAAGATTGCGTCCAATTACCATTGGTATCTTTCAGATAACCTGGTACCGACGGTTCTTTTGCCAGGATTTTCCTTAGTCTCGCTGCTTCTGTTATGTTTTCAATTTTGCTGCAGAACATACGCCATGAGGTGCGCTTATCACTACTTATTGCACTTTTGAATTTCCTTTGACTGGATTTATATCTTGCCCAGTCTACTTCCGTATTATGTCTTTTTGACGCGTTGAAGAGCATTAGCGTTTCTTTCCTCATGTCTGAAAGCTCCTTATTCCACCACGGCGGTGATGATTTGTTTCTTGAGGTGTCTCTATTCTTTGCTCCTGGAGCTTATTGCCATTTTTGCCCACCTCATTGACAAAAAGTTCCCAGTTTGTTTTCCTAGGATTTCTGTATTTAACCTGTGGGGTTTTGGGTTCACATATTTCGAATTCTATAAGTCTATGGTCTGAGAAGGATATATCAGAAGAGACCTTCCACTGACTCACATAGAAAGAATCCGAGTTGTTCATGAGCGTTAGATCTAAAACTTCCCTTCTATTTTTAGTAATAAAGGTGGGTTCACTACCAATATTCGCTATCAGCAAATTATGTTCTATAATAAATTCAAAAAGAGACTCACCTCTTGGATTAATGTCCGTACTACCCCATTGCGTATGGTGGGAGTTTACGTCACAGCCCATGAGCAGGTCCCATTTTTCTTGCTCTCTCTTCTTAACAAGTCTGCCTGTTTCCTCAGATGGAGGCCCATCCGTAGAGTCGTACGGCATGTATACTGCTGCTAATACGAGTGAGGGCAAACCCTGCCTCTCAAGTTTAACAGCTGTCTGGTCACTATCACTATGTTTGGGTAGGAGAAAAAGCTTAATTTGTTTTTTAGCAACAATGCAAGTTCTTATCTTACTTCCAGCGTTCACTGTATCGGTCCTGTATATCTATAGGTCTCTTGACTTCAGCCCCATGATCTTGCCTCGGACAATCTAGGGCTCTTGAACTAGGGCTATGTCAATATCCTTGCTTTCCATAAGAAAAACAAGGTTAGCGCTGGCCGCCTTACTGTGATGAAGGTTTATTTGAACTACCTTCATCATGTTTGGGGCCTTCATCTTTTCTTTGCTGGATTGGTCCAGCAATTGGTCTGATCTTGCATCGGGTAACCCCAACACGTACCTTATAGTTTACATCGCGTAAAAGCGGCATCGAGCATTGACTAAAAAGAATGGTTACTTCCATCCCAGTCTCAGTATGCTCCCCTACCTCTATCACCTCCCAGTCCTTGCTGTGAAGTTCTGGGTTAAGTAGCCGCAGGTTACGTTCTATTCTGTCTTTCAGTGTTCCTCAAGGTAGCCATCTAGGCCCCCTTCTCTTCATATTAACTACAAACGACTTTGAAAGAGTCATCAAATTCTCCTCTCTTTCCCTTTATGCTGATGATACAAAATTTTTCAAAGTCATTTCTTCGCCCCGTGACTCTAATCTCCTTCAGCAAGACCTCGACAGTTTTTCTATTTGGTGCCTCAAAGATTGCTTAGAGCTTAACATCGCTAAATGCCAATCTATTACCTTGTCACGTAAGAAAAACCTGTCTTCTTCTCGACTCTACCTTCTCCACGGTCAACCTATATCCGTCGTTCAGTCTCTTCGCGACCTTGGCATATTGTTACATAGAGTTCACGTTAAAAGAATCGAGAGCATTCAACGTCGCTTTCTCCGTTTTGCTCTTCGTGGGCTACCCTGGAACCACCCTTTTAATTTACCTCCCTATATTGATCGCCTTAAACTTATTAACTTGAATACCCTTGAGGAACGCAGAAATGCAGCTGATTTTCTCTTTATTCATCGACTCCTCTCAGGTTTGATCGACTGCGCATCTCTTTACAACTCCATATACTTCAATATTTACCGTCGCAATGTACGTTGCCCTCGTTTCTTCTATCTGCCCACTCACCGCACCTCATACGGCTCAAATGAACCAATCTCCCGATTACCTTTAAGTCGGCACGGCCACGGAGCTTTGGTATCTGATATGAACTTCCTTAGCCAGTTCAACGTGTTTTCATCGTCACATTCCATGACCTTGAACCCCTTGAACGTGGTCAGCTGACCGAAGAGCGGGAAAGGTTCCGATCCTTTAAGGAGAGCCTCATTCACACCGTCCAGGATTCTTATTTCAAGCAACCTCCACTGATCATCAGTCAGTTTTCGTTCTGGGTTGCCATAGTCTACTATAGCAACCCGAAGATTACCCCTAGCTATGTCGGAGTGGGTTCTGACCCCTTTGCTCCCAGGTAGATATGGAGAGATTAAGTCCTTTTCATGTTGCCTACCTCTTTTCGAGCATCCCGCACCTGTCTCAGGTTTGGATTCTTCCTTACCTGAACCAGTTACGGGTTGCATCAGTCCGGCCGCAGCTGAGGTGGGAGGCGGACGGCCGCCCTTCCTCGCCACAGCAAGCCTGCTGCAAATCGCAAATCGAATACAATAAGCTGTAGTCCTAACTAAACGCTGAAAGGTAGAAAATCTTTTGAATAATTCAGTTGTGTCGAACTTACTGAAATGAACACAGATATGAAATAAGTTTTTTGGAGCAGAAGATGGCTCTACAAGTGATGTGATAGATTTATTTTTATTCCTTGAGTGTTTTGTAGATTTTATTTCCAGATCTGTCTCTTGAATAACAAAGGCTGGATAACTCTGCTCATCGAAGGCTTCTAAGAAATGTGGGCCATTCCACCATAGACGGTTTTCTGGAAGGTCCTTTGGAGAGAATCCCCTGGATGCAATGTCTGCCGGATTACCCTTTGATGCGACATACCTCCAGCTGGAAAGACTAGTAAGCTCTTGAACTTCTGCCACCCTGTTGGCGGCAAACGTAGTTCGAGTGTACGGCGGTGTCTTAATACAGGCGAGTGTAATTTGTGAGTCGCACCATTCCATTTTTTCCATTTCCATTTATGGCTCGAACATACACCGTCGCAGCATAAGCTTTTTCGGATGCATCGCAGAATCCGTGAACTTCGATCTGTGCATCATTAGCAACCCCTATCCAGCGAGGAATTTGAATATTATTTATGCCTTTCAACTCATCCTTTAAAGTATGCCAAGATGAGATTATATCTGAGGGTAGTTCGCAGTCCCAGCTTTGCCGCTCCTTCCTGCATGAGGATTTTGGCGACAACGATGCAAGGAGAGATCCATCCCATTGGGTCATAAAGGCGAGCGATATCGGATAAAATCGTTCGTTTTGTAGTTACCTTCGAATCCTGAAGACGTACCTTAAACATGAACACGTCCTTTCCTGGATGCCATTGGATACCTAATGTTTTAATAGCACTCTCTTCATCAAAACAAAGCGGGAGGTGCACCTCCCTGTCCTCAGATTGCACGGCTTCCAATAAACCTTCGCAGTTGCTTGCCCACTTTCGCAAAGGAAACCCCCCACTCTTCAGCATTGCAATAAGCTGACGTTGCATTTCCAGGGCCTTTTCTATTGAATCTGCACCGTGAATTACATCGTCTACATAAAAATTCTTCGCGGCAATTTGTGATGCTAGTGGATAGTCGTCTCGTTCATCTGACGCAAGTTGTTGGAGTGTTCGAATGGCTAAGTATGGTGCAGCGGCGGTGCCAAATGTGACCGTGTTCAGGCGATACGTTCGTTCATTCTCTCCTTTCTCATCTCTCCACAAAACGAGCTGATAGGCTGAGTCTTCTGGAGGCACCCAAATCTGCCGATATATCTTAGTAATATCTGCTACAAAAACAATCTTATGCTTTCTGAAGCGTGAAATGCGGTCAAATATATCATCTTGTAACCGTGGTCCAGTCAACAGACGTTCGTTTAGTGCTGTTCCATCAGAGGTTTTACTCGATGCGTCGAAAACAATGCGTAGTTTCGTTGTGGAGCTGGACTCCTTAACCACTGCGTGGTGGGGAACGAAGTATGAGTACTGAAGATTTGTCAATGACTTAGGGTCTATTTCAGTCATATGACCTAATACCTTATACTCATCAAACACTCTCCGGTAGTCTTCGTAGAAGACCGGATTAGATAGAAATTTTCTCTCAAGCTGCAGATATCTACAAAGGACAGAGTTACGAGAAAGGCCTAGCGCGGGATGCATTCCTTCCTTAAATGGAAGGCAAGATAACCTTTGATAACCCCTTCAAGCTAAATTAATGGGTAAATATCGCTACCAAGTAATATATTAATTTTACTTGGCTTGTTGAAATCGGGGTCGGCAAGTTGAATATGTTGGAGGTATTTCCAGTTCAAGCAGTTAATCTTCTGCTTCGGCAACATGGCAGTGAGTTTGGATAGCACCAAAGCATCTAGCTGTACTTGAAAGTTGTCGTTGAAATAAGAAAACATAGTAAAGGAGACCTTGTTCTCGGAAACGCTAACGTTGGCTTCTGCAACTCCTAAAATGTTAACATAGCTCCTTTCCCTTTTTAAATTTAGTAGCTGAACGGCAGACTCAGAAATAAATGAAGCTTCTGATCCAGGGTCAATCAGTGCTCGCAGCAACAAGGGTTGACCTGAAGTTGTAAAAACCTTGACAAGCGCAGTAGCGAGAAGTACAGTATGATTATATCTGTTATCTGCAATAAATGTGTTGAGTGTTGTGGAGGTGGCTTCTCTGTCGTTGCAGACTGTGAGTTTCTTGGGGAAGAGGACGTTGGATGATCTTGTGGCTGGCTAGCCGGTAGTGATATGATGTCCGGGGTAGATTTTTGGTGACTGGAGTCGGTAATGTGCAATAGTGAATGGTGTTTTTGTCCGCATACAGAACACGTAAATGTGCTTGTACAATTTTGTGCGTTGTGAACACCAGAGAGACATTTAAAGCATAAGTTATACCCCTTGATAATGTCTTGTCTTCTTTTAGGACTTAATGCTTTAAACTTAAGACAGTTACGAATGGAGTGCGCCTCTTGGCACATCGAATATTTAGAGAAAGTGGAATTGTGAGAGCTAACTGTGGGAGGGAGAGTCCTTTTGGGTTTGATTAATGGAAAACTTGAAGTCGTTTGCTCCATAATACCCAACATCCGCGATCTCATAAGTAAAAAATCTTCCAAAACGCTATAAGACGGATAATCTATGTAGCTTGAGATGTGAGATTCCCAATGACCTTGAGTAATTAGAGGCAGTTTCTGTACTGTATGAAAAACTAACACATCTTCCCATGAAGTAACAGAAATTTCCAAGTTCTTTAGTGACTCCTTCATTAGTGGTATCCAGAAGTAGTTTAATGCTATCCGACGATTCCTGCGTAAGCTTCGGTTGATTAAATAACAGCTTAAATTGATTTTCTTTTAGAAGTCGTTCGTTTTGGTATCTTTATACTAAGGATGCCCATGCTGAGTCAAAGTTGCTGTTAGTAATTGCAGTGTTACGTAGTAACCGTTCAGCTTCACCACTTAAATTGGATTTAAGATAATGCAGTTTCTGAACATCTGATATGGAAGCATTATTGCAAACAAGACTTTCAAAAATGCTACGAAACTCAGGCCACATTTGAAAAGTTCCCAAAAAGGTAGGCATTTTAATCGGTGGGAGTTTCAATTCAACTAGCGGGGCCTTTGCACCCGTTATCGAACCTTTAAGCGCAAAACTTTGAGTCTGAACTGTATCGTCATGCAATTTAACCTTCAAATCGGACGAATACTTACAGAATAACTCTTTCAGCTTATGAAACGTTAATTGTTCCATGTATTTGGTTTTAGTTTCGTCACTAGGAGCTGAAACAATTTTTTGATGCAACCCTCTAGCTTCACTAAAAGAAGCCACTACATTTTTCAAACGAGCTTCGTTCATGTACATAGATTTTGAATTTTTATCGAGTAGTCCATATGCCTTATGATCAGCTTCTAACTCTTGCAATATAGTTTGAATAGTTTCTATTAAATTCGAACTCTTGCCCTTACTCATTTTTGATTATTAAATGCGAAGACAACACAATACAACACACGATGGCTTATTAGATCAGTATCGATCGATAAATTATAAATTATAATAAATTATAATAAAACTTTATTGCAAAATTTGATCACCAAAACAATTAGAGAAAAAATAGAAAAAAAATGAAACAACTTGCTTATCTTCTTACTACTGAATTTTATTGTCTACCACTGTCACTGATCGGATGAGAAGTGTGTAATCCGTTTTGCGTTGACAAAAAAGAAAGCAAATGCACTCAGTGGTTCATATCCAAAAAGAAATGGTTTTAACGGTGCGATTAGCAAGTGCGCTGAAGATGGTCACCGTTTTCCTTCGTTCTGCGATGATGGGGTCAGCAACCGATGAAGATGGATTGAATCGATGCTCTGGTTGTCGTGTGGAGGCACCCACGCAGTTTTCGACATTATGTGTGCATAGATTTATGCAATGGTTTGTTTTGTTGCCCTGCAACAGGCACTGAGTCCGCAATGGTCACTGTCATACACAAATATATGAAGGCAGTTTAAAGTTTGTCCGTTCGTGTTAGTCAGTTGTAACCGTACGTCGAACAGCAGGAGATCCAGATCCGCTTCTAGGAAACGACGGACTATCTGTCGCTTTCAAATCGAGTCTATACGCGACACTGTGCTGACCCCACCAATTAAAAAGCAGGTTCCCTCCCAGGAATATTATTTCCCCAATCTCTATGTTTGGCGTTGAGATCCCCGGCCAAAAGGAAATAATTCTCCTCTGGCTCCAGCCTAAGGCATCGGAAAAGTGTCTCGAGCTCTGAAATAAACAAAGTTGGTTGCGTAGTTTCGGGTGCATAAGCTTATATCATGTACTTTCCACTATGGAGAGGGATGCACACCATACATGCTTCTAGCTCCTATAATCTCCGCACTTCACCACTGTACACTACCTTATATTTTAGCTTTTTACTAATGAAGATCGCAACACCTCCTCCTTGTATAGAGTTGGGTCGGTCTCTTCTTATTATATTATAATTATTGTGCCGTAACTTATGTTTCTGGTTTAGCTTAGTTTCGCTAACCAAAAGCACATCAGGGTTTTGATCTTCTAACAAGTACGGTTCTTCGTTCGATCCTAATCAGTGAATTTACATTCACCGCAAGGATCTTAAAGGTATTCTCCGCCATCGCACACATTATGACTGGAGATGCGCTAGGCCCGGCAGAAGCGCGCAGATTTGGTCCACCCTCTTCACCTGCTCTTGTACCTGACGTTATAGCTGACCCATCTGCCCTTGAATAGAGAGCAAGATAGCCATCAAGTCAGCCTCCGGTGCTTAAGGCAGTGGGGCCTGTGAAGCAGCCTTTGGTTGTTGCTCCACCGTCTTTCCCCTTCCTGCCGCCATTTGGGCTTAGGATATTTGAGGTGTGACGGTTTGACTTTGGCTTGAACGTGGTAGACTTTTCACTACGCTTTTCTGCTGTCGAACCAGGTTCACTTTCTTAATGTCTTGGAAGTTGGGGCATACCCGATAGTTTGCAGTGTGTCCGGAGTTCCTACATAACGCACACGAGAGTTGAGATTTCTCTGACGCCCCTTCTTTCCCCAGAGAACATTCTTCGGACTTGTGGTTCTTTCCACACTTCACGCATCGAGGCTGCATCTCGCAGTTCGACGCGGCGTGCCCGAACCTCTGGCAGTGAACGCATTGGATAATGCTATCGCTCCTCTTTACTCTCTCCCATGTGACAACCTGGTAGTCTACGACCTTAATGTTCCGTAGACCATCCAGTTTGCTATTGGGTGACAGCTGAACCAGGAAGAATGGTAATTTCCGCTTCTCCCTTTTGGCCCTTGCTGTGGTAAAAGGCTTGACCCCCACGAAATCGAGCCCATCGCACTTCTTTTCATTGAGCATTCTTAGGAGCTCCTCCGGTTCGGTAGACAGTTCAAGCCCCCTTAGCAGCATAGTTTGCAGCTTTTCCCCCTTCGGGGTGAAGGAGAAGAACTCCGTCGTCGATTCCGTTAATAAATTTTTGATTTTTCTGTACTGATCTATTGTGTTACAGTGTATGGAATGCCTATCTACGCTAAGTCTTTTAATAAAAAAATTGTTGCCTATGGCCGACTTACATAGTTCAATGGTTTCTTTCAACTCCATTTTAAAGGTGTTGATTGGGGGCACCTTCTCCCTCGTTGTCTTCTGTTGTTGTTGTTGCTACTGCTGGTTCAGCTGCTGTTGTTGTTGTTGCTGTTGCTGCTGCTGGTTCTGCTGTTGTTGTTGCTGCTGCTGCGGTTTCTGCTGCTGTTTTTGCTGGTTTTGTTGTTCTTTGTTTTGTTTTTGCTGGTTTTGGTGTTGTTGCAGCTGAGGCTGCGAATGCTGCTTTATCGGCTGCTGTTGTTGTTGCTGCTTTGGCTGCTGGACTAATTGTTTGTCGAGTTGTTGTTGCTGCTTTCGCTGGATCTCCATCTCCTGCTCCTCTACTCTTCTGGCCACTTGTTTGGCCTTGATGATAAGAACCTTTTGCTGCAGCTCTCTGACGCTGCGGCTTAGGAGCTCCAACTCGTCATCTTCAGCCTCTGACTCTGAGGCCGCCAGAGAGGCGAAGCTATTGCTGATGCCAGTGTAATGCCCTTCACCACCGTCGGAGACGTAGGTGATTCTATCATCATCAGCTGATCGCTGACGTCGTTGTTTGGCTGCTGCTGCTGATGTTGTTGGCGCCTCCTCCCCCGCTTCCACAGGCAACTTTTCTGTAGAAGCTGATAGAGAGGGGCGCTTTCCCATGCTGGGAGTCGGATTCAGCCTCCTCCTCCTCTTCCCCGTTCCTTCACTGACCACTGTTGATTAGTGGCCTGATTCCACTCGCACATTGCCTGATGTTGTTTTGTCCACTGTTCCCGTTTGTTGGGATGCGGACAGTTGACCATCAGCCATCTCCGTTATTATCGGCTGTTACCGACCACTCGATTTTAATTTTTAATTAGAAAAAAACTTTTGTGAAAATTTTCCCTGACTGGGATTTGAACCTCAGCCTACTGGTGCTGGGTCCACCACTACTACCACTAGGCTACCGAGTCAATTAAAATTCGCTGGGCAAATGTTTTGCTTAATACACTGCTAATCCACTTGGAAGCCGAAACACGTCCGTTCTCCACGGAGGTCTGTGAACGACTGATGGGCATGAGACACTCCTGGTTGCATGAACAAATATATGTGTGTGCACCAATTTATGTGTGAAATATCATTTAAATTAAAGATGTGACGGCCACGATCCGAATTGAAAATCAATTTGTGGCCGCCTAAATGCACATATGAATTATTTTAGATTTTTGTTTTTTTATGTGTTGTATTCACTGCCTAAATTGATTTAGGACTTTTTATCGATTTAGTTTTTTAATATTTTTTTTTTTTTTTATCTGTATAATTTACACTGCCTATGATTTGTCATAGGACTTTTTTTTAGGACACACCACCGATACGTTCGGTGTTCTCCCTGGCTTACTGATTTACAAAATGCCGTGCATGGCAGTTTTTTTTTTGTCCACAGACCTAACGATCGGAACCACATACATTATGTACATCCTCAAAGATCATCCGATCTTGGAAGTCGGAAGCTTTCTCAAAATTGGCCATTTCACTCTATTCTATGAATTGTAGTTGCGGCATATTCGCCAACAGATGGAGTTAACAAAAATAACATCGCAAGAAACAGGAATGAAAGACAAACTAAACAAAGTGACATTCGAATGAAAGACACAAGTCAGGTAAATAGCAATTCTTATTTTATTTGATTATTTATTTTGTTTTTAATTCCTTTTTCTTTCTTCCATACAGGTGATCGCAACAAATCTCCGAACTTGTCGGAAATCAACTGACGAATTGGACGGAGGAAACCGAGCAGCTGTAGGGACATTTGGAGTAAAATTGCGTAAGCCTAAGATAAGTGAGACTACAATGGCTTTCCTATTATTATTTTTGATCTACATACATGTAATGTTATCCTACCTATGAGACCGGATTCAGACTATTTCTTGATGCTAAATTATGGTAACGCACACAGTTGGGAAGAACCCACTTCTTGAGATGGTCTCATACTGCACCGACTGAGCTAGCCGGGCAAACGAAAAAACACCCATCTACCGTTGCAGAGCTTTGGATGTTTGGTGGTAAATTTCACCTTGTGTGACCTGTTCGGTAAGTAAGTGCAACTGTTGGTGGTCTTGTGTTTACTTTTGTCTTCTCTACCACAGGTGATGGTCTCTATTGTTAATAGAAGAAGTGACGGGCGCCCCTATGGCCTCTTATGTGACACTTAAGAACTGAAGCAGTATACTTAAGGTAGATATAACACGTACTCAATAAACTTATTTTATATTTGTATGACTAGACATGCATGTAATTTAACGCATAATATGACTTTATAGTATGTAGAAAGCATACATTAATGAACATAAAGAATACTTAACACATGCATATCAGTTAGAATAAATAAATAGATAATAAATAACAGGGACTTAAAGAATAGATAATAACTAAATTGAACGTCACTGAAATATGCACATAATTACATGTATATCACAGCTGACTTAATAAACAATAATACCTAAAATTACTGAATAGAATAAATAGATACATAATGTTGAAAATGTTGAAGCCCCTCGCTGCTCGAATAAAAACACTCTTACTACGCTGATTAAGATGAGTATTATTCTCTAAAAGGAAATATTTTAATTTACATGAATTCTTACAAAAATGATTTCTTACTATTTTTAGCAGCTTCTCCGGCGGTTTGGACTCCTTCAAATTTCAATTTCAAATAATACATACTTCATTTCATTTTCGTTCTAGTTGACATTTACTTTGACAGAAGTCGAATTGGCTCTGTTCGATTTATAAGTTGAGTTCAAACCACCGTAGAAGTGTTTACACTTTACGTTTCTTAACATTCCACCCCCCGTGAGGCGCCTCGATCTACCACAGCCTCACCAGCCTCTAATACAGCCATCTTCACTGCTGGTCTCCGCAGAGTTCCTGTAGTTGTTCTCACATCAGCCACGCGAATTTGCCCATCTGGTCCGGGATACACCCTGGTGATTCTTCCCCGTATCCACTTGCTTCTCGGAACATCTGCATCGCATATGAGGACTAGGTCTCCTTCTTTAAGGGGCGCAACTTTGACAAACCATTTGCTTCTCTTGGTCAGCTCTGGAAGATACTCTCGCATCCTTCGTCGCCAAAAACGATCCTTTATTTGACGGCTTATACGCCACTGTTTTCGGAGGCAGAGCTCCCTCTCGTCGACGTCTCCAGGAGTCTGTGTGGGGCTGGCGGAACTCACCAAGAAGTGATTCGGCGTTAGCGGTTCTTCATCATCGGTTGATATTGGAAGATGAGTAAGTGGACGACTGTTCACAATATTCTCCGCTTCAATCAAGGCACTCAGCAGCGTTTCGGTCTTTGGAGCTAATTCGTTGAGCGTATGCGACAAAACTCTTTTGACGGACCGGACAAGTCTCTCCCAATAACATCCTGCATGCGGATTTGATGGACAATTGGAAATCCACTCTATGCCTCTCCCAGCAAGTTCCGCCTTAATCGCCTCGCCATCGAAAACGTCAACAGTCAACAGCTCGTTTCTGGCCCCAATAAAATTGGTACCATTATCGCTTCGCATGCGTACCGGAACCCCGCGACGGTTGACAAAATTACGAATGCACAAGATGCACGCATCCGCTGATAGATCAGCAACCAACTCCAGATGTACAGCCCTCACAGTTAAGCAGGTAAATAGGGCTATCCAGCGCTTCTCCATGTGACGTCCAATGGTGACATTGACCGGGCCAAAATAATCAAGTCCGGTGTAGGTGAACGGCCTCACATACGGAGTGAGACGGTCCTCAGGTAACTGGCCCAGTAATGGTGGCAACGGCAATGCAGATCGTATTCGACAGAACTGACAGTCATTTCTTGCTTTCTTGACGGCTGATCGCAGACTGGGCACCCAAAACTTGCTTCGAATCTCGTTTGCTATGGTGTCATCATTTTGGTGACGTAAGCGGCGATGAAAATGTGCGATGATTAACTTTGTCAGCCTGTGTTCCTTCGGTAGGATGATGGGACGTCTGGCGGCAAACGGTATAGTGGAGGCGGTATCGATTCTTCCATAGACACGCAACAGTCCTTCATCGTCCTGATAGGGAGTCAATTTGTAGATACTGCTTGTCTTATCGACTTGTTGCTGGTTACTGAGTTGAGTTATTTCACGGATAAAAACTTCGTATTGGGCTTCACTACACAGCACTCGTTCCGCTTCATCAAGTTCCTTGGCTGACAATTCTCCCCTTTCTGATGACTTGCGCAGACTAAGTTTAATAAATCGAATCGCCCAGGCTACCGTCCTCCTCAAACTTGAATATGTCGAAAATCTAGACAAATCGAAAGTAGGTGTACTCACCGAATTGACATTCAAAAGGAACTTCGATTTGACTTCTTCTTGGCACCTTTGTCTTTCGATATCATCTGGTTGTTCAGGCCATGTATCTTCAGGCAGCTGGAGAAAGGACGGACCTCGTATCCATTTGTTATCCAGTTGAAACTTCGGAGGATATCGCGTATGTGTTGCCTCGTCCGCCGGGTTGAGTTTGGTTGGGATCCAACGCCACTGATTCATTCTGCTACTGTCGAGAATCTCCGCTATTCGAAATCCTACAAACGGCTTATGGCGTCGGGGATCTGACCGAAGCCAACTCAAGACGGTCTTCGAATCGCTCCAATAGACACGATCAGCTATTGTGAGGTCGTGGCACTTTGCAATTGAATCAGAAAGTCTGGTTCCCAAAACAGCAGCAGATAATTCCAGGCGTGGAATCGACATCAATTTTTGTGGAGCACATTTTGTCCTTCCACAAATAAATGATACGCTGATCCTATCTCCATGGTCAATCCGCATATCTGTTACCGCACTGAACGCCTCTTTACTGGCATCGACGAACGTGTGAAGAACAATTCGACGCGCCATCGACAAGCTGGGATCATGGCATCTGGACACCTTCAAATGCTCCAAAGAAGGAAGCTCTGCTTTCCACTGACGCCACTTCTCATAGACCTCATGGGGAATTGGCTCATCCCATTGCACACCGCATCTCCAGATTGATTGAAACAACAGTTTAACATGAATGACGAAATTAGCAATCAATCCGTATGGGTCAAACACCGACGTCGTGATGCCTAAGAACTCCCTTTTCGTTGGACACCTGTCGCCTTTCATTACATCACTGCTAATACGAGGGAATCTCAGCTTGAACACGTAGACATCTTCATTAGGTAGCCAGCACATTCCCAGGACCTTTTCTTTCGCACCCTCCACGTTCATGTCCACTGATTGACTCCGCTGTTCCTCGTCGCTCAGGTTACAAATGCTGCTCAGCACCTCCTTGGAACTCGACGCTTCGCAATTCGAAGCCACCACTCCGATGAATTGATATAACTGCTTTGGTAACTTCGATTGCTTCAGCAACACTGTCGAAGCCATCAACGTAATCATCAACATAATGGCGATCGAGAATCGCCTTGACAGCCCTTGGATGAACATTTAAAAATCTCTTCGCATTAAGATTTTTGATGAAATTTGCAGAGCACGACGAGCAGCTGGCACCAAACGTCATCGACTGCATAACATATACATCGATTGGCTTCTCCTTGTCTTCTCGCCATAGGAAACGCTGGAAGTATTGATCTTCCTTCCGAATTAAGACTTGATGGAACATCTCCCTTATGTCCCCAGTAACGGCAACAGGTCTTAATCGTTTGCGTACCCCTTCTGCAAATAGCTCGAAATGATGTTTTTGTAATTGGCTGCGAGCTCCGGCTCCCTCTGAAGTTTACTCTCGAGGTTCCATAACCTTCTCTTTGCCATTTCGAAACTAGATGGCAACTCGACATCGTCCTCCTTCCATAGCAGTCCTGAATGGAAACGGTTATTGACGCACTCTGTTGTGCTGGAGAGGATATGAAGTGCCCTCCTATCAGCTGCGCAGATTATTTTCTCCGATGGCTTCTTGACACCAAAGTTCTCAATGCTGAAGAGCTCATCCACAATCCGAGTCAGATTCGCGTCATCTTCCTCTACTTGGCTGCAATGGAGAACAAGTCCTTTCGTTGTAACTTTTATTTCCGTTGGTGTCTTGCCATACACCACACATCCCAGTTTTGTCTCAGTCAACACAGGTCCGAAGTCAGCGGATTCGATGATACGTATCGGTGCTCCTAGATGACAGTTGTCAAGTCCGATTAAAATTTGGGGACTCGCATTCTCATACTCGACAAACGGAATTGTTGCCATCACGTTGGTGGCAAATAATTTTGGCAGATCGGCGGCTATCAACGTTTGAGTCAGCAAGCACAGCTCATTGACAGTTTGGACCCCTTCCATTACAAATCGTTCGGCTTCATCCACGTCGGCGCTTATCTGTATGCCTACAACAAACGATTCATTCGTGTATGTCTCCTTATCAATCCATTGCAGCTTCAGATCTTTTGGGTATCCAGTCAAATGAAGTTGTCGGGCAAGTTCGGCGTTCATAATTGTAATCGATGAGCCCTCCTCAAGAAGAGCATGCGTCCTCACAACGACGCCATCACCATAAAGCCTTACTGGTAATACTCGAAAGAGAATTTTGTCGCGCGTGGCAATGCTACGACGAAGCAATGACTTCCCAACTTGTTCAGGTTTGTTCTTGTCAGCGTCCGATGAGGTCTTTGGTTCCGAAACTTCATGAAGCGACGAGTGGTGTAACCTTTCACATCCACCAAATCCGCACGTCTTTCTTGACCTACACGAGCGCACGCTATGTCCAAATTTG
This sequence comes from Brachyopa scutellaris, assembly GCA_949775065.1. Taxonomy (NCBI): domain Eukaryota; kingdom Metazoa; phylum Arthropoda; class Insecta; order Diptera; family Syrphidae; genus Brachyopa; species Brachyopa scutellaris. The sequence goes on along the minus strand of OX459115.1, from coordinate 77,430,160 downwards.
AGGCAACAAAAACAAAGCCTTTGCTTCTTCACCAACTTCCATCTGGCGGAAACATCCAAATCGGTGTATTTAGAACAGTTGGCTACTGGGTGCGCATTTCCCTTGCAGTGGTAGCATTTCTGATTGGAAGTGACGATGGCCGATGAACTTCGGTCCACTGCATGTAGAACACTCCTCGTCCTAGTTTTAGTTTCGACGTTGATTTGCGGCGCTGTGGAAGTTGTAACTACCATACATACAAGCGTAGCAACTCCTGTCAACCACTCCTCAAAATGCCTAATTGTGGCATATGGCTGAATATGTATGCTACGTTGGGCCCACTCCAGTCTCTTACTCATCGGTAATTTGTTAATGAGTTTGTCGATGAGTGTGGGATTGGCCAGGTGTTAATACATCCCACTACATTCAAGGAATGTAGCAAGGTTCTGTACCTTGGTGGCGAACGGTATCAGCAATTCCAATTTATTTTCGGTTATCGGCGCTATTTCCCTCACCTTCATCAGCTGACTTCTCACTAAGATCTCTGGGCGACCAAAGCGAAACTCCAACGCAGCTAGGACGTGGTTTACATTGTTTGGATGAATTAGCAGTGCTTCGACGACCTCTCTGGCAGATCCCTTTATGCACGTTTGCAAACGGAAAATATTTGCAACATCCGTATAACCGAACATTTCCGAAACCTCGGCATGAGATTGGGCTTGACTGACCTGCTGCGCCTGACGACGTCGGCATTGTTTGTGTTCGCATAAATGAATGCTGACCATATGGCTGATACGCGTTTAATGATGACAAGAACGTTGGCACCCTTTGCACGTATGGGAACCCTGTGGCTGTCTCTGCTGTAGTTATGCTCATCTTCGTTGGCACTGGAAGTTGTGGGAACAGAGACGTCGGTGGAGCGTATGAGTATGGCATGTGCTGCGTTTTGATAGGATTAGTACACATTTCAGAACACTTGGCTGTGGTGAGTATGTCTGCACTTTGACACAAACTCACTGATGAAATTTGTGCTGCCGAATAAGCGGCGGGAACAAACGCAGGTGCAGTGGCGGAGATCGTCGTAGTGGTCTCTTTTTGTTGCTTGATGAGTTGCTCCTGCAAAAGAAGACGCTGTTGCTTTTCAGAAGCAGCGTTGGCTTTAGCTGACTCCAGCTGCAAACGTAGTTCTTCCAACTGTGTCATCACGTCGACAATTGTTTTGTCTGCATCCAGTTCCGACTCACTTTCACAATCTTCAACGAGCGGAACTGGTTCATTAATTATTGGCATCTTTTTGTAATTTTTCACTTTCTCTTTTTGACTGTGACGTGGACTTCTCCTAAGTTTTTTGTCATTCGGCATGGACGACGGCGTTGGACATGAAAACCTTGTTGGCGATTCGGCGGCAAATTATTCACGCCCAAAAATTCTCCACAGAAACAGTCAAATTCTAGTATACTTCGCTTGTATACACGAAAAATCCCGCTGGCTGCGGTATGTAAAATTAACGGTGAATCCCTCGTCGCAAGGATAATTCCATCAACTATAAGATGGCGGCAGATGTTTCTGGAAATTCCTCGATACAAATTGAGATATCCAAATATAAATCGGCGACAAACTTCTGTATTTTTATCGTAAAAATAAGAATAAAAATTTGTTGAAAATGTTGAAGCCCCTCGCTGCTCGAATGAAAACACTCTTGAATTGAATTCTTACAAAAATGATTTCTTACTATTTTTAGCAGCTTCTCCGGCGGTTTGGACTCCTTCAAATTTCAATTTCAAATAATACATACTTCATTTCATTTTCGTTCTAGTTGACATTTACTTTGACAGAAGTCGAATTGGCTCTGTTCGATTTATAAGTTGAGTTCAAACCACCGTAGAAGTGTTTACACTTTACGTTTCTTAACACATAAACTAAAGCTAAACAATACGTAGATAATAAATTAATACATAAACAAAAATAATACTTCATAAATAGATAACATCAAAGAGTACGTGACAAATATATAAATAAATAACTATACCTATAATAAATAAATAAATAAATATCTCTACCTATAATAAATAAATAAATAAATAACTATAAGTATAATAAATAAATAAATAAATCTCTATATCTATAATAAATAAATAAATAAATATCTATATCTATAATAAATTAATAAATAAATAATAAATCAACAGATAATACTAAGATTACATAGATAATGTACATAAAATAGGCCTTTTGAGTGCCGAACGTAAGAATGACAGTGGACATGTGTACCCCACTTCTTAAAGCGCATGCAATGTCGCCAAGGTGGACATCCCAATCGCGTTGATCGCTTTTCAGGTAGTACCGAATAGCTGCCAACAATAGCCGTGTTTTATTATCCCCGTGATCTGATCCGAATCAGATCAGAATAATAAAACAAACCAGATCAAAGTTCTGTGTTGTGGTGATTGTACAAGCTAAGTTCATTTTGACATTTAGTGCGAAGTTGCCATGCGAATGAATATTTTCTTTTAAATGAAAATTAAATGCGCTTGTTTTATTTTTTAGGAGAAAATTGTAAATTTTGATTAACAGATACCGAATGAGAATAATATTTTGCAGCTATAGTTTCAGTTTCACGTCGCTTAAATATCATTATGAGCAGAAAAATTAATTTATTCGAACCAAATAACATTAATGTTATTTGGTTTGCCAATAATATTTTTATATTCTAATCTGGCAACATTTACCCTTGGCAATTGTCGATAATACAGCAACATTCACAAACGAAAGTGTACCATATTGAGAAATAGTCGAACTAATTTTTGGATCACGAAAATTGATCTTGACAAGAAGTAAGATCTCGGATTGTTGTTGTAATGCACACAAACTTATTTGTTGATCTGATCCGGATTAGATCACGGGGATAATAAAACACGGCTAATGTCCTATTAACTGTCCTATTAATATATGTCAATTCATTGTTCTACCAGAATCTCAGCAGTAGTATTACAGCATTTGCTGATGATATGGCATTAACATACAATAACAAAAGCATTTTTCACTCAGTAATCAAGTTACACAAGGACTTAAGTACTCTACGGCAATGGTTCGCTAAGCATGAGTTACTTATAAGCAACAAAACAAGGCTTATGATCTGTAGCCTAAAAGAACCTTATCCACCTGACTGTGATGCTATCTTCCATTCTAGCTCTTGCACAAAGTTGTCGCTACCTATCCATACGTGTGGCAAAAACAACTTCAATGAGGATTTAGTGTGTAGCTCAAGCTGCTTTAAAATAGAAGGTGTTGATAGCTATAAATATCTAGGCATATTAATAGACAAAAATCTGACTTTTAAATCGCACGTGGAGGACTTAAAGCAATATATGTTAGCTGTAACTCGGAAAATGTATCTTTTAAGAGAACACTGTTCAAAAAAAATTTTGCGAATGTTTTACTATGGGTTGGTCCACTCAAAACTGCAGTACGGTATTGCAAGTTGGGGTGGAACTTACAATAGCACTATTGAAGCTCTATTTATATCCCAAAAACATATTGTAAGAAGAATAATTTGCAGGCAAGGTCGTTTAACTCATAGTTGGCCACTGTTCCGGGTCCTTAGTATACCTCCAATAAAACATCTGTACGTTTTCAAAGTTCTTAAAGTTTTTTTCATGCGAAGCGGATACAGCGCTAATCTAAGATGTTCAAATATATACTGCTTACGAATAAATGACATGTTAATATCTAATATTACTTACTTAGTTGGCGCTACAGCTCGAGGTGAACCTGGGCCTGCTTCTCGCAACCATTTGTGTGTGCGTGTTATATTTTTGCACGAATGGAAGGGACCTACAGTTTTTTGCCGACTCCGAACGGCGAATTGAGAAGCTCAATCGTGACAAATGATACTCTTTGATGCTTGTCAGACATTCGAAAGAGGTGGGCACTGTGAAAAACTTTTAGGTGTTTGCGGCGGGATTCGAACCCAAGACCGCTGGCTCAGTAGTCCGACGCACTAACCACTTGCGCTACGGTGCCATCTAATATTCCAATTTCAAAAAAAACTCGCTGTTCAAAATTTTATACCACGGCAGCCCCTGGGCTCTTTAATAAATTACCAATCGAAATCAGACAGATAGTTCAACCGACTCTATTTCTCAAAGAACTAAGAAATTTCCTCTGCAGTCAAAGCTTTTGTTGACTCAAATCTCTAATTCACAAACATGTTCATAGAAATGCTTTTCATTTTAAAAAATTATTTTGTTCTTATTTTGGTATAAGTCTCATTAATTATTATTATTATTGCTATTATTTGTTTAAAAAATTGTTGTTCCATTTTTATTACTGATTTTGCCCCACATTCATTAAAAATTCATTAAACATGTAATATTTATTGAAAGATCATTCGCCTCTAATTCCTTATGAGCTACAGAATGATGCCCATTATTTTTTTTTGTTTATCAATTTTTAAATAACATGTATTATAATATGTTAATGCAAAATAAAAAAAAAAAAAAAAATAAAAAAAAAAACTCTTTCTGAGGATTTCGATTGCGGTGCGTAGTTAGCTTCTTTTTTTTTTTTTTTGGTTGCGCCTGGAGGTGCAGGAATCTTCAAAAGATACCAATGGTCCGTACCATTGGTTATGCCCGATTCATATATCTGACAATGCCATCAGTGCTAGTCAGTATATGCCTACGGGCTAAACCTCACCCCGCCCAGAGAGGCACTATGAGAACCGGCTGCGCGTACTCATAGTAGTAGGAAATTCGTCCCTCTCATTTTTTAATTTTTTGTGATGACTACGACTAAGTTGCCTTAACAAGTAGTTTACGCTTCTGTAGTGTTAATCGCGTTAGGTAGGTAGCTTTCCAGTAAAGGCACCTACTAATACCGTCATTAAATGCGGTTTTCCTTACGGCGCTAGGTCGAAAGATCTTGTTCTTTGTAGTCGGCGCTCAAGATTTGTCACGTCCATAGTACGGATTATTTCATTATTGCAGTGAACATGGAGACGGGTACGAAGTTTGCGAGCAAAGTTTGCTACTTCGTCCCTCACGGTAGAAATTCCTAGATCTCTGTGAATATCACTATTCCTTATATACCAAGGAGCATTCACGATTGCTCTTAGTATTTTGTTTTGAAATGCTTGCAGTAGAGCCATATTGCTTGGTTTGGTACAACCCCAAAGTTGTATACCATATGTCCAAGACCAAGTTTTAGCACTTGCTTATACAGAAGCAGTTTGTTGTATGTGCTTAGCTTCGAGTATCTCCCGAGTAACCAATACATTTCTCTAAATCTGATTTCGAGCTCTTCGCGCTTCTTTTTAACGTGTGGTTTCCACTTAATTTTTGCGTCTAGGGTCATTCCTAGACATTTTGCCTCGTTTGCGTACGGTATTTGTACCGAGTTAATGTATATAGGTAAGTTGTTTATCTTTCTTAGCGTGAAATTTACATGCGTTGATTTTGTCTCATTGAGGACTATTCGCCAGGTTTTTGTCCATTCGAATACTTTGTTCAAAGCTCGTTGGAGTTTTCCCGTTGATGATTCGACTGACTCATCCGTTACGAGGATAGCCGTGTCGTCTGCGAACGTTGCTACAACGGTCCCTTCATCTTGTGGTATATCTCTTGTGTAGAGCAGGAACAGAATTGGGCCGAGAACACTTCCTTGTGGAACACCGGCGTAGATTTCTTTGAAATCCGAATATTCACTCCCGTGTCTAACACGGAAAAGTCTGTTTTCAAGATAACATTCCAATAGTCTGTACAACTTTTCCGGTAAGATTACCCTTAGCTTATACTTTAGGCCTTCGTGCCATACCTTGTCGAAGGCTTGCGATACGTCGAGAAAAGCGCTAGAGCATACTTTTTCCCCTTCTAAAGCTTTTTCAATTTCGTTCGTTATTCGATACACCTGATCGATTGTGGAATGTTTGACCCGAAAGCCGAATTGATGATCCGGGATCAAGTGTCTTTCTTCAATTACTGGTTGCAATCGTTTCAGCAGAAGTTTCTCGAAGACCTTAGATATTATTGGCAGAAGTGAAATGGGTCTATATGATTTCTTGTCATTTGCACATTTCCCCGGTTTTGGAACCATAATAACTTCGGCGACTTTCCATTGCCTTGGGACATATAATAGTCTTAAAGAAGCATTTATGATGTAGAGCAACTTAACCAGCACTTTTTTCGGTAGCTCTTTCAAAATTTCGCCAGTGATTAAATCATATCCCGGAGCCTTAATATTTTTCAGTTTTTTTACTGTCATTCGAAGTTCGGACAGGGATACAGTTTTTACTTTAAAGTTGTCGGGTGCCATATTATCATTCGGATCTTCGATCAACGGTTGCCCATCGAACGGCTTGAACGTTTCCTCTAAGTGATCGGCAAATAATTCTGCTTTCTCTTTGTCTTCTTTTGCCCATTCCCCGTTAGCTTTCCTAATTGGCGGCGAGTGCACTACAGGTTTCTTTATGGACTTCAAGGCTTTCCATAGAGAGTAGTTTGAATACTTATCAGCGGTCAGACCCTCAAGGTAAGTAGAAGTCTCGTGATTTTTTAGGTCATGCAGCACATTTTTAAGCTTGTTACAAAGGTGGTTCAAATAAGTTTTATCCGGTGGCGCGCGGGATTGTTGCCATCTCTTGCGCGCTCTCCTCTTTTCTCGTATGAGGTCTTCGATTTCAGGCGGGTATTTGACTTTATTGTTCCGTGCTGCTGTCTTCCGCAAAGGAGTGTTTTTCCACGCTGAGCTCTGGATGGCTTCGACGAGTTTGTCGATTTCTTCTTCAATTTCGAACGGTGTCTTTAGCGGTACATTTAAAGCAACATTTTCCTTGCAGTCTCTTCTGAAAGTGTCCCAGTTAGTTTTGTTACTCGTTAACCTAGGCGGTCCTTCTTTTTTAGCTAAACTTCCATCTATTTTCAGAGTGACTGCTGAGTGATCTGAGCATAGATCATAGCATTCTTCGATTTCCGTCAAATTTTTAGTTAACCCTTTTGCAATAAAGAAGTCGACGAGGTCAGGGATTTTATTTTTGTCAGTTGGCCAATAAGTTGGCTTTCCTGTCGAAAAAAAATTCACCCCACGTTTCATGCTGGCTTTGTACAATAATCCGCCTTTTGTCGAATTACATCTTGAACCCCAGAAAGTGTGTTTCGCGTTAAAGTCACCACCTAAGACAAAATTAGGTCCGAGGGAGTCAAAGAGACGAACTAGGTCGTCTTCTACTAGCTTATATCCCGGAGGGAGGTAGCTAGACCCGATGTTGTAGTCTAAGTGGCTTATTTTTACGGAGACTGAGCTTATTTGCATAGAATCAAATTCTATTTCTATGTTTTCGGAATGCTTAAAACAGTCTTTGATGTAAAGAGAGGACCCGCCTCTCGCATTTTCCGATGGATGATTCGCGTGGTAATCGCTGTAACCCTTTATTTTGGGTCTAAGTCCCTTTTTTAAGTGCGTTTCCGATACCAAACATATATCGATATTCTTTTTCCGTAGAAACACTTCTAACTCGTCGATTTTTTTCAGAAGGCCGTTTGCGTTCCACGTTAGTATCTTAAGTAGCTGTTTAATATTCATATTTTTTGGATTGTCTTGCGAGGTTTGAACTCGAGCTTGCTCAATTTGTCAAGTATTGTTTTGTTAATCTTGTTTTGCTCCTCAAATTTTTCCAATATAATAGTAAATATTTGGCTGACCGGGTCTGTTGTAGCTGATCGTAATTTGTTTTCGTTTGAAGCGACTTGCGCGTACGATCTCGCGTCAATCTGTGGTGGTTTTTCCGCTGCGCTTGGATCAGCGACGTTCTCTTGCGCAAATTTTTTACTTTCCTTTATCGGCTTCGTCGTTTTGACCGGCTTAGCGGTCTTAGGCTTATCGGCTTTACGATATCTTAAGCTTGGGTTCGGGTCTATCGGTTTCTTGAGAGTATCCCGCCTTTTTTGAAGCTCCTTTGCTACATCACAACCTCGATAGTTTGCTGGGTGCTTGCCTTTGCAGTTTATGCAGGTCGCCGGAGCCTGCTTATTTAGGTCACACCTTTCTGATAAATGGTTCCCGGCACATTTCACACATTTCGGTTCTTTTTGGTAATAGGACTGGGTGTGATTAAAACCTTGACAGCGTTTGCACTGAGGTATCGATCGTGTATTCGTACGCATAGGCTCGATTTTAACTACGATATTCAAAATACTTTTTACATTATAAATATGGTCTATATTTTCGCTTCTATCGAAGGTTAGCATAATGAGCGGGAGTCCATGCTTGATAAAGATTTCATTGCCTTGTTCCGTTTTCTGCTTTATCTTCTTTAAGATATTATTTGTGTCGATAATTTTCAAGCCTTTTCCTTTAAGGTCATTTATAATGTCATCTTTAGTGCACGAGGGGTGGAGACCCCTTGCTATAACGCGGAGTGGTCTTTCTGATTTATTTTCGTAGGTGAACCACTGGATCTTTTCCGCGTTTAGTTGTTTAGATATTGCTCGGTAGCCGTCAGAGTCAACTACATTAATTTTCCAGTCATTGTTTCGGAATGACGTTACTTTAAATTCCGATGTCACAGCTCCCTTGAGAAGGCTATGCAGTTTATTGTAGTCCGTAATGCCGACGACGTTTATTGCAGGCCGGGGACGTAATTTGTCGTGAGTTTATTTCTGTTTCGAGTCTTTTTCTTTGTCTTGCTTTCGTGGCTCGATTTCAGGTGAAGAACCGGTTCTTCGTTTTTTGCTGGGTCTTTTCTTTGAGACCCTATTTGTTTCGCGTGCTAACTCTTCTTCATCCGTGTGATATTTGGGACTAGGTGCACGGGGTGGAGTAAATTCGCGTTCTCTTTGCAAAAGTGAATTCTTTAAGGCCTTGTTTTCCTCTTTTAGCGAGTCTACCTCTCTCTTAAGCTCTTGGTAGAGTAAATCCAATTTATTTAGCTTAATTCGGAGTTCATTGTTTTCCTCCTCAAGGCTATTACATTTCACTGAGTCCCGTTTCTCTTGCGCTTGCGCTTCCGGCGGACTTCTTTTTCCGGAGACATTCGATCTTGATGGTGGAGATGTCTTCAAAAAGGGGTTTATTAAATGCAACAATTGGCTCTCCCCAGAATCCGTAGAGTCTACCTCCGAAGAGGGTGGATTTTCCAGAGAACCTGGATTGCCACCTGGGGTACTAGATCTATTTGTTTTACTCATTGCATGTTATGTATACATTTTATCCCCGGTATACGAAGGGTGGATTTTAGTCGCCTCTTACGATAGGCATGCCTACCTCGGGTATATTCTGGCCCCTACCCGAAGGGAGCGTATTTAGCTGTCTTTATGTGTTGTACTCCATTCTTCCTTAAGAGGTTTTGGAATTCTTTGGCTTGAAATTGTGTCCATTGTCGGAATGAATCATCTGCGGTACTCCAAACATGTTAAAAACCTCGTTCTAGAGGAATAGTACAACACTAGCAGCATTCGCGTTTCTCAAAGGTTTTAAGAGTACAAATTTGGACAAGTGGTCTTAAACGATAAACACGAAACAATTACCCGATCTAGATCTAGGGTACGGACCAAGAAAATCTATATATATTTTCTAAAACGGACGTTCAGGACAGCTTTTGTTATACATTGGAGGACGTAGGACTTGGTTGGACGATTTACACTGTTTACAGACTTCACAATTGGACACGTTACGCCGGATTTGTACCGTCATATTTGGCCAGTGAAAGTATTGGCGAACTCGGTGTAATGTTTTGTAGATTTCACTATGTGCAACGTTAGGAGGATTATGCGCGCGTGAAATTATTTCCTCTGTCAACGCGGATGGAATCCACAACTTCCAAACATGTTCTACTTTGGATAAGTCTCCATTGGGTGGTAAGTATCGTTTATAGACAAAGTTATCTTCTACTTTCAGGTCTGGAAGCGCATTCTGGTTGTCTTTAACGGTGGATATTAAATGATGATATTCTTCAGATTCAAATTCTTTTGAATCTAGATCTATCAGCGGCGCGACATCGATTAGGTCGATTAGGGACTACATCTAGCGAACCTTTTCGATGCTCGATATCAAACGTGAAAGCTTGTAGTTTTAAGCTCCACCTAGCCAATCTACCGCTGAGATCCTTTAGAGTCATTAACCATTTTAGACTAGAGTGATCTGTGATTACTGTGAATTCCATACCTTCTATGTATGGCCTGAATTTTTGGACAGCTAATACTGCGAAATACTCCTTTTCAGTCACACTATAGTTTCTCTGGCATGGGTTAAGTTTTTGGGAGAAGTAAGCTATAGGGAACTCGTTGTTGGTGTCATCTTTTTGAAAGAGAACCGCACGTAGACCTGTCTCTGAAGCATCACCTTGCACAAAGAAGCGTTTTGCAAAATTTGGGTGCGTTAGTACTGGTGCACTTGTTAATGCTGCTGGAACGCTTTAATGGCCTCTTCTCTCATGCTTAACTTCTCCTTATTCTTTTTAAGAGTGTCCGTTATTGGAGTCGTTAAATTTGAGAAGTCCTTTATAAATCTCAACCGGCCATTCCTAATAGTCTTCGGACCTGTTTTGGCGTTTTAGGAACCGGAAACTTCTCTATGGCTTCTACCTTGGCTGGATCTGTCTTAAACAGTCCCCCACCAACTATGAAGCCTAAGTACTTCAACTCCTTGAAGCAGAATTTTGACTTCTCCACGTTGATGGTGAGGCCTGATTTTCAAAGGCATAAGGCCACTTCGTTTAGTAGCGCTAGGTGAGTTTCGAAGTCTGGGGCAATAATTAACAAATCATCGAGGTAGACAAAGACGCGGTCTTTTAACCGTGACGGGATTACCTTGTCCATTAGTCGGCACATTCTTTGACCTGCATTACATAGTTCAAAGGGCATGACTGTGAATTGGTATGGTCTTCCCGGCACGGTAAATGCAGTCTTTTCTCTACTCTGCCTCTCCAGTGGTATTTGCCAAAATGCGTCTTTAAGATCCACGCTACTTATATAATACGTATCCTGGAGTCGGCTGAGAAGTCCGTCGATGTGAGGAAGAGGATATGCGTCCTTTTTGGTCAAGGCGTTTACCTTACGCGAATTGAGGCAAAGCCGGTTCTTACCTGGCTTGCATATAAAGACCACTGGTGAGCAGCAAGGACTCTCGCTTTCCTCTATCCCACCGAGACTTAGCATCCGATCCAGTTCTTCGTACAAAAGAGCTTGGATCGCTGGAGAGACAGGGTAGTGGCGTTGTTTTACTGGAGTCGCGTCTCCCACCTCGATGATGTGCTCCTCCAGGACTGTTTTGCCTAGTCCATGTTTGGTATAGCACAGAAACTTTTCTTTGACCGCATCCAATTGACTTTGTTGGTCATAGGATAAGTCGTGACTATCCGATTATATTCGGGGCTATCTGAAATGCCCTCCAGAAATTTACCCCGATGTTAACTTCCTGATCCACGCTAGGTACCATATAAAATGTTATCAGGTGATTGGAATTTTTATATGTCACCTCGACTTGAATCTTACCCCTTATGGTTTGGTTTTTCCCATCAGCTGTTTTTACCTCTGACTTAAATGGGTGTATTGGTGCTTGAATCTGTTTCACAAAATCTTCACAGTTTTTTCCTAATACACGAACGCTTGCTCCACTATCCAACAATCCTAAAACCTCCTTTCCAGCTATCTTAATGTTTGCATATGGTCTTGGATCGGATGGAATATCTAATATTGTTGCCGGTATGCTTTTTGTTATATTTTTTCTTACTCTTTCCCTAGATTTTCTTACTCTATTGGATACTAAACTATGATTATCACTAAATAGTCTTTTTCTTGCTAAATTATAATCTCTTAATCTAATGTTTAAAGGTTTTAGAACTAACGTATTCCTAATGCTAGAATCTACAGGTGATTCTTCTTTTCTTTTTAGAATTTTATTTGTGTCCTGCTCACTTTCTATAACTTTTACGGGGTTTGAGTCGAACGCGACTCCCCCGGTCTCATCGCGTTCATCTGCCTGTTTTCCGGATTGCACCACATTTGGGGTTATAACGCCAACCTTGTCACATCTGTAACAAAATAAATTTCTTACTTCCGCGGCGCAATCCATGAACGAAATTCCAGGCTCTCTGCAGTTCCAACAAATCAACGACCTTTGTTCGGCGTTTTGTTGTTTCGGTCGGGCACCGGCGAACTGCATTGCCGCAACATTTTCATATTCTTCATCGTAATCTAGCTCATTCACTTGGTACTTGGCCGATTGTCGATGATGTCGCGGATTTTCGTTGCTCGAAAAGGCGTTTTCAGCATCCTTACAAGCGTACCTAAGCTGTTCCAATGTAAATATCGCCATTGGAAACTCTAACCTTCCTATACTCTCCTTCAAATTTCGCTTCATGATCCGAACTAACTCCGCTTCAGGCATTGCAACGTGAAGTTGGGATCTCAACTTCGCAATAGCTACAAAGAAGTCGTCAGAGGATTCCCAAGCGCCTTGCCTACGGTCCATGATTTCTCTCATGATTTCGAAATCGGACTTGGAGTTTCGAAATTGACGCATCAGAGCATCTCTAAGCATAGGCCAGTCTGGACGATAGCTGTTACGCTGAAATTGCCAGTATCACTCATAGGCTGCCCCAGAGAGAAGGAGATGAAAATCTCTAAGGATTTCCGACCAATGGCAGTCATAATTGCTCTGCAAAGTTTCCAGCCGAAAAATAAAATCCTCCACCGTGAGAATCTCTGGCTTTCCCTGCACCTGTACTGTGTGGCGGATTCGTTACTTCTTGCCTAACTTTCTGGTGAGTAGTTAAATTCAACTCTTTCATGAAATCTAAAAGGCTATTCTTCATTTCTCTTTTCAGATTCTCCGAAATGTTTTCTCTAAGTGAATTGGAGTACGAGGAAAAGGCGTTCACCACTGCTAAATTGATATAAGCCTTAAGGTCATGTGTTGCGTTGTTATTACTTATTGGTGTGTTTTCTGTTATTTCTATTCTTTTCTCTTTTTCTAGGACTGTTCGTGCGCCTTGGGCTTCCAATGAGGCCGCACCTGCCTGACTGAGGCTACTGAACGAAGGGGCAGGGATAGAGTCGGCCGAACTGTTGGAACGACTCCCAGTTCTTTCCGGACACGGAGGGAATTCATAATTGTTTGGTGAGTTCCAGTTGGGTCTTATTGCCCCTAGTGGGCGGTGGAACAGAAGACATTGTGGTGGTAATTTGTCCGTTATCTGATTGGTGGGTGAAATTCCTATTTCTATCTCTCAAAGTATCCCTTCTAATTTTTCTGTTTCTTCTATCCTTTTCAGATGAATTCATTATCCAAAAGAAAAAGGAAAAGAATAAAAAAAACTAAATTGTATTGTGAATATCACGTTTTATAATTAAATATATTAACCTAAATTTAACTAGCCTATAAAACAAGATATTGTTAAATTAACTAAATAGGAATGAGAAATTGAATGTAATTATATGATTCTAATAGTACGTTTACACCGAGCCGAAATCTCGAGATTTCGATGAACATTCACCGAAACATCAGTAACCCGTTTACACCGAGTTGAAGAGGTTCCAGCTGTCAATTATGAAGTGGCTGCCAAAACTAGGGATGGGCGATTGAGAATTAGTTTCATAATCGAATAAAAAGACAATTCGGTGTAAGCCGAAAACAATCGAATAACTACCAAATCGTATTTCAGAAAATTTATTTTACTGGGCAAGTATACTAATTGGTCGATTGTAGAAATGCATGTCTCAATTTATTCATCGTGGTACCAGTGTGACTTTTGAATTTGGATCTAAAATCTGAACGCATGCAATTTGATATTTAAAATAAAAAGATTTTCTTCAATTTCAATTTAAGTTTATTAACCTCATTTACAATCGAACTATCGTCCAGAACAATCGCGCTAGAACAATCGACTCCTGTCGATTCCTGTCACACATCGGAGCGTTACGCGGTAGCGGTATAATGGTATGAAATCCTATTGCCGTAAATATAGGTGCACACACTGAGGTGGCTTACAATTTTGTACCGCAGCAAGCTACGTTGACCGCGTACCGCCTGTTAAAATTTTATTGAAACTGAAAATAAATAAGAAAATAAGAGAAACGGGTAAAATATGAAAAATATAATGGAGACAGAGAGCGGAGAACAATCGAATTATTCGATTGTTTTTATTCGCAATTGCCCATCTCTAGGCAAACAATTGTTTGTTGACATTCTTCAGTTGGCGACCAAAATGTTTTTTTTTTTTTTACTTTTTCGTTGCCCATTGCCTGAAGAGATTAACAAATTATATAAAATAAATATTCTCTTGCAAACTTACCTGTGTCCTGCCAATTGGCCACAATCATTTTGGCATTTAATATTTTGACATCTATTAATGAACACCAAAATAAACCGAAGTTCACGCTGTAGACTTGTTCGCTTTGACAACCTCTCACGGACGGATGAACTCAAAAATATTTCAAGAAGATTTCGCCGAAATCTCGAGATTTCGAAAGCTCGAAAAATGTATGGCGAAACCTATAAATAAAATACCTTAACCCTAAACAAAAAAAACCTAATGGCCCTGGCTACACGGTCAATGGCATACTAGGTATTGAAAATCTCCCCGTGGATACACACAAAATGTAAATGATGGGGGTGAACATAGTGTTAAAGATTGCAATAACAATATAATTAAATATGCGAATTGTACTAAGCTATGTGCTTCCTTGGCAATGGATACAGACTGTAATCATAGTGCCAATGACAAGGATTGCCCAGTTTTTATTAGACAAATGAAAGTTCTTAAGGGGAAAATTGAGTATTAGCAATTAACTAGCATCTCTTGCCTGTACCTAAATACACAAGGAATGACAACCAACTTTAATGAAATAGAATCCATAATATTTAATAACAACTTCGATATAATAGCTTTATCGTAAACGCATGATGATGATATCAAATATGAAGAAATAAGTATCGAAAATTATTGGACTCCGTTTAGATGCGATAGTACTAGTAGGCATACGGGTGGTGTTGTTTTATTCATTAAAGAATGCTTCCAATTCAGAAATATAGAGATTACAAGTGTTCAAATGAAAATATGGTTACTCAGTGTCGAAGTGTATTCAAATGAATTCTCAGAAACCATGACTGTATTATATAGATCACCTAGCAGTTCTCAACGCGAGTTTTGCGATTTTTTTTTTTGATTGGTTGGACCGAAAGGTATTAACGTGTAACAATTTGATAGTGATGGGTGATTTCAATATTAACCTAATATGGGATTCACACTAGCATCGAAATGAGATAAGGGTTCATACCTACGCTTGCTAATTTCGTGAATGGATGCATTCAGTTCCGATAGTAAATCTATGACGGTGCCATGTTATACAATTTTTTAATATTAAATTACTTTTTTATATACATAAGTATAGGTATAACGTATAGTAATAATAATAGTTGGATGTTATTGTTTAACAGTCGAGTAGATAAAGTCGACTATTATATAGCTAATACTACGTTTACACCAAACGAAACCCCGAGATTTCGGCAAATTCATCCAAATCTCCGCGGTTTCGCCATACATTTCCGAGCTTTCGAAATCTCGAGATTTCGGGGAAATCTTCTTGAAATCTTTTTGAGTTCATCCGTTCGTGAGAGGTTGTCAAATCGAACAAGTCTACAGCGTGAACTTCGGTTTATTTTGGTGTTCATTAATAGATGTCAAAATATTAAATGCCAAAATGATTGTGGCCAATTGACAGGACACAGGTAAGTTTGCAAGAGAATATTTATTTTATATAATTTGTTAATCTTTTCAGGCAATGGGCAACGAAAAAGTACAAAGAAAAAAACATTTTGGTCGCCAACCGAGGAATGTCAACAAACAATTGTTTGCCTAGAGATGGGCAATTGCGAATAAAAATAATCGAATAATTCGATTGTTCTCCGCTCTCTGTCTCTGTTATATTTCTCATATTTTACCCGTTTCTCTTATATTTTTATACTCTGAATGAGTCAAATAAAAGAAAAACTGATTTATTTTCAATTTCAACAAATGTTTCACAAAACATTTTCACAGGTGGTACGCGGCAAACGTAGCTTGCTGCGGTACAAAATTGTAAACCGCCGCAGTGTGTGTACCTATATTTACCGCAATTGGATTTCGTACCATTACACCGCTCCTGCGTACTGCTCCGATGTGGTAGCTCCTTTAGGTGACAGGAGTCGATTGTTCTAGCGCGATTGTTTTGGGCGATAGTTCGATTGTAAATGAGGTTAATAAACTTCAATTGAAATTGAAGAAAATCTTTTTATTTTAAATATCAAATTGCATGCGTTCAGATTTCAGATCCAAATTCAAAAGTCACACTGGTACTTACTTACTTACTAGGGACCTACAGTTTTTTGCCGACTCCGAACGGCGAGTTGAGAAGCTCAATCGTGACAAATGATACTCTTTGATGCTTGTCAGACATTCGAAAGAGGTGGGCACTGTGAAAAACTTTTTAGGTGTTTGCGGCGGGATTCGAACCCAAGACCGCTGGCTCAGTAGTCCGACGCACTAACCACTTGCGCTACGGTGCCCACACTGGTACCACGATGAATAAATTGAGACATGCATTTCTACAATCGACCAATTAGTATACTCGCCTAGTAAAATAAATTTTCTGAAATACGATTTGATAGTTATTCGATTGTTTTCGGCTAACACCGAATTGTCTTTTTATTCGATTATGAAACTAATTCTCAATCGCCCATCTCTAGTTTTGCCAGCCACTTCAAAATTGACAGCTGGAACCTCTTCAACTCGGTGTAAACGGGTTACTGATGTTTCGGTCAATGTTCATCGAAATCTCGAGATTTCGGCTCGGTGTAAACGTACTATAACATTGGATAGATGCGGCGCTGCCTCGGGTTAATATGCTAAAATATCACTTTTCGGGTGGGTTTTGCCACTCCGGGTATATCAACAATTGTCAGGCACTCGCGTGGTTATCAAGTCGACTATAGAGCCAACTGTAGAAAAGTGCCCCAAATGGGCGAGGAGCTCAAATAAATGGGCAGATATTGTGTATGTACGAATCCTATGGCCGACGCTCTTTGGCTCCACATGCAGTTGATCAGAGTGCCTCTACAACTTCAATTTCTTTTTTTTCAGATAATATCCCATATTTATTAAACCATTCCATGAGATATTTGTGTTTTGTATGTTATTCCATTATATTTTTCGTTTTTATATCACTTTAATTGTGCTGAACGCGGCCAGTAGCTTTGACAATTGTAATCTCAACCACAGACTTTAGGTCTGTTTGGTAACATGCTAGTTTTCGAAAGTTCTACGTAAACTACATAGAATCTGACAGTTTCATGGCTCTCAATTTTTTTTACTCTCATTTGGCTCTCTCTTTGCGATGAATTATCTGCAAGACCAATTGCTCGGGGTGGGCCGAACCAACTCTGTCAAACCAGCCATCTGACAGTTTGTGAAATGTCATAATCTTCATTGTTAGTGGAAAACAAAAACAATTTCATAGGTTTGACCAAGTGTTGTTTGAAAAGCGTTTGTTTACTTTTGTGCAAGTTTTCTGTCTTTGAGAGGAGTTCTCTCTCTTTGAGAGGATTCTACTATTTGACAGACTTCAATTCCGTGTGCCAAAAAAGATACCAAACACACCTTTTATTTACGAAAATAACTACTAAACACTAAATTTCTCCCAAATAAGCGATATTTTTTTTTTTTAGTACTGAATAATTTTTATTTTGTGTTTAGATCACCGAGATCAATAAGAATCCGTTGTTTAATCTTTGTGCAACGAAAACTTTAATATTCCCTTATTAATTTGTTCTATCATTGTCATTCAGAATCATTCAACTGCATTCAAATTAAGTTTATTCGATTTTATTTTCACATTATTTTGAACGAATTTCAACGAAATTAAGTTGAAATGAGATAATCTCGATATGTCAATTCGTATGGGAAATTATCTCATTTCGAGCATAATTTGGAAATTCGCAACGAAATTACCTGTTTTGCCTTGGTGTGAATACCGTATAATGTAAGATACGACATATTCGAGGGCTATAAACGAAGTGCTTGTGATAAATAATATTAAACAACTAATAAATAAGTGCACAAGAATAACTGAAACATCGCGTACTCTAGTTGATTATGTTTTAGTACCAGCAGAAAAAAATGTTTCTGCCGAAATTGTGTCAGAGCTAAAAATTAGTGACCATGAGTCGATTGTTGTGGAGATTCCTGTGGAAAGAAGAGTGAGATATAACGAAAATAAAGTGGTTGAGGTTTTTAAATATTGTTACGTCCACCTGAAAGGTAAATAAATAAAAATTAGTGGGTGCAGATAAAGAATACAAAAAAGAGTAAGAAATAAACAAGTCATGTCAAACCAAATGCCAAACAGCTGTTTGATTGGAATTGTGCCTGTCATCGCTCTTGGTTCAGTTCTCTGCTATCGGTCGATTCCACCTATTGGCTGGTAGCAGGAAAATATCCATCTGTTCCCTATTCCAGAACCCAGAACCGATTCAGGGATGCCAGGTATTAAGAGAAAATCCTTCCAAAATCGGATGATCTTTACAAAAAGGTAGTGTGGGTGGTCCGATTTGGGAGATCTGCGGGCAGAATCAATTGCAATGCAATTTAATTAAAATACAGTAGGTGGTGAGACCAAACGTCTCAAGCGAGTGGTGCATTTTTTCTTGCATATAAAGTCCTATTGCATATAGGCAGTTATTTTGAAGTTTTTTTTAAATAAATTCAGTTTAAGATAAAGTACATAGTACATATTTGTACATAAAAGTTATTTTTTTATTTTAATTTTGTTGTGCAGTGCTAATAGGCGGCCACCGATTCAAATCGAAGCGGGATTGTTGCCGCCGCCGCCGCCGCCGCCGCCGCCACATATATGCATAAGGATTATAATTTTAATTATAAGGGTGAGTGATTTTTTTGCGTTTTTTTATAATCTGGGATTATAGGTAGTGTTTCCTTTTTTTTATATAGTGCATTTAGGCGGCCACAAGTTGTATCCATAAGTGGCCGCCATACCTTTTAAATTGAGTGTATAGTGTTAAGCACAAATGTGTAAATCAACATACATACAGACATTTTTGGCAAAAACATTCTACATACACTACGGTTCACTTGAATAAAGGCAACACTAAAATTTCACTAAACAGTGAGTTATGGCCAGGAAAATCAATACACAACTATAATTATTGATTGTAAACAAAGTTTCGGAATCTCTCCAGAGAACACACTTACAAAAATTACTTTCCCTTACAAAGTAACGGGATTTTTCTCAAAGTTTGTAAAAAGATTCGGAAAAGTATGCAATAAGATCGGTTCACTTGAATAAAGGCAAAGGCAATAATTAACGAAAATGTGTGCAATTTGATTTTATTAACTATTTTTGTTTGTCATTACCATAATTAGTAATTCAACAAAGAAGTTAGTAATGGATTTACCCACCGTTCTCTGAAATCACTGCAAATATGCGGTCTGGAAGTGAGTCGTCCAAGATTTTATGTAATTAAGCGATATTTCGTCCCAAGCTGGCTTAATACCCCGGAGAAGTGGTTCCTTATTATCGCACTGCTTCCCCCTTGCGTATTCTTTGCGAATCAGCCATCCCTAAACCTTCTAAGTCAGGTAAAAATGGAGGCCAATTCATCATTTCCACTTTCTGGCTTACAAGAAACGACTTTACTACGCGCGCAGTATGGATTGGTGCGTTATCTTGTTACAAAATTCATGGCAAAGGTCCAAACAACTCGTTCAACTTAGGGAAAGCCGACTCCAATATTCCGTTGTAAGTAATTCCCGTCATTTTAGTGCTCTGAACATTTAGCTCAAGTGCTTAGGGAGGGATGATGAAAAGAAGTTTATGATGACGCGTGGGAATCCATCGTTCTTTGCGTAAATCGTGGAAATAGACGTTATATTCATCATCTAAATTAAACTTATTTTCATCGGTAAAGACGCGTTATCATAGCCGAGAGGGCGGAGTAGCGATCAACTATTATGGCGCACTTGAGCTAAATATTCAGAGCACTAAAATGACGGGAATTACTTACAACGGAATATTGGAGTCGGCTTTCCCTAAGTTGAACGAGTTGTTTGGACCTTTGCCATGAATTTTGTAACAAGATAACGCACCAATCCATACTGCGCGCGTAGTAAAGTCGTTTATTGTAAGCCAGAAAGTAGAAATGATGAATTGGCCGCTATTTTTACCTGACTTAGAAGGTTTAGGGATGGCTAACTCGCAAAGAATACGCAAGGGGGAAGCAGTGCGATAATAAGGAACCACTTCTCCGAGGTATTAAGCACCCGGACGACTTACTTCAGACCGCATATTTGCATATTTCAGAGAACGGTGGGTAAATCCATTACTTACTTCTTTGTTGAATTACTAATTATGGTAATGACCAAAAAAAATGGTTAATAAAATCAAATTGCACAAATTTTCGTTAATTATTGCCTTTGCCTTTATTCAAGTGAACCGATTTTATTGCATACTTTTCCGAATCTTTTTACAAACTTTGAGAAAAATCCCGTTACTTTGTAAGGGAAAGTAATTTTTGTAAGTGTGTTCTCTGGAGAGATTCCGAAACTTTGTTTACAATCAATAATTATAGTTGTGTATTGATTTTCCTGGCCATAACTCACTGTTTAGTGAAATTTTAGTGTTGCCTTTATTCAAGTGAACCGTAGTGTACATCCAAACATATATTCATAAATGGATCACACAATTACAAATATCCTAATGCACGGCAGTGATAAACTTAAAAAACCCCCCATTTGATCAACATAACTGCAAAGTCGGCCAAAGTATACATTTATATACAAGCATACATACCTCCTAAGACATATGCTTAAGAAAGTGCAACAAGTAGTACATCATAGATGCAAGCAGCTAATATGGAATTACTTATATGAAAATATACACAGATGTACGGATATTCATAATTCTTACAGTGGTCGAAAGAATATTATGGTCATATTAATCATAGATTTATTTTTTGTATGCTATACATTTTTTTTTTGTTTATATTAAGGCGTGATTTTAGGTTAATTTTTTTTCAGTTTCCTTTCTGTGAAATTTTGTTCCCCCATCGCTTGAAGTCTATTGCGGATAGTCAAATTTTTGTTTTATGTCTCTTTTGTCTCCTAAACCGAGCTCAATTTAGGTAGGAAACCCGTCATTAGTGCGTGTATAAAAAGGTACAAAATATGGTACGGAACAATTTTTTTTCTTTTTGTTTTTGGTTGTTTTACGTAATTTTTGGTTAAATGATTCACCTGTTTAGTGAATACATGTTGTTTCATTACTTTTATTTGATGAAGTCAGAATTCTTCTGCAAAATAAAGGCAAATCAAATTGTGCAATTACGTCCTATGGCGGAAAGTTGTTGTTTTATTCAGTTAGGATGAGTCGCTAAGTTTAAATTTTCAGGGGGTGTGGAGGAGATGCTATTCTTCTGGTAAATGGATTGAGTTGCTGAGACATTCGTTCTATTGGGGAAATCCAAGATGGCCAACGGATTTCCAGTATGGGAGGGGAAAAGAAAATGGCCGCGCTGAATACCAACACCAGCGCCCCTCAATGTGGTATTCTGACGTCCGTCCGCTGATCAAAGTAAGTAAAAAGTTTGTACTGGCACGATTTATGTTTTGTTCTTGTAGGTATAGTCGTGTACGGGGACAAGATCCCCCCCCCCCCATTTCCGGCGAGTTGAGCCGTGCAACCGCAAGCGTGACATGCTCCTCATACGCGACCCTCTTTCCCGTTCTGGTCCTATCCCATCCTTAGGTCCCATCCACATCCTTACATCCTATCCCACTTTCAATTCCTAACGCCTCCCACTCCCACTCCTACATAACAATATCAAAATTTACAATTTAACTCTATGATAACAGAAAAATGTGCCCGAATCCAATCAAGTGATTTTCATGTTATGTCGGAAAGTTTGCAAGTAGCACTAATTGAATGGTTCAAAAACAAACGGTGCTAAAACGCGTTAAACAATGCAATAATAGATGGTTCACGTCGGTTTTAAATGAAATGAAAGTGCAAAAAATTCGATCATATCAACGAGCGAGCATTTTTAACTTAGCAACAGATTGGTATGAATATCATAGATTAAGAAACTTATATAGGCGTAAACTTAACCTCGCGAAACGTGATTACATTTGCAATGAAATTGAAAATAGTGCCGGTCAAAAAGAAATGTGGTCAGTCATAAAAAGTTTCGTACTAAAAGAAAGAAGACAGGAAATAAGTGAAATACAATTTCCCGAAAGTAAGGAAAGTGATAAATAGGTTATTGCAAATAAGTTTAATTTGTACTTTGTTGAAAGCATAAACAATCTTAGTAATTCAATCCCGGCAAGTAATGTGGTGTTTAATGTTGTGCAAGAGTGTCATTCAATCTTTAAATTTAACCGAATTACTCAAAGTGAACTGTATAGTTAGTGTATGAAAACATTTTAAAAACAAGAAGGACGCTTCAAAATTAAATATAAAAATTAATTAAAGAATGCTTTGATGCTATTGGTCCAATAATAGTTAAAATAATAAACGGGTCGTTTTGTAAAGGTGAATTTCCAAGAAATTTAAAGGAGACTATAGGGGGGTACACACGATACGACCGATCTGACGGACTTGGTCTGTCCGGCCAGGTCTGACGTGTGTGTACGCTCGAAACGACGGCCGGACGGACATGTCGGATGGTTTTCAAATTTTTTTGATATTTTGGTGGTCGGACGGACATATCTGATAATGTGTACACTTGTCCGTCCGACCTAGAGCAATTTTCATTTCTGAAATGTGTTTCAAGCGGTGTGGTTGTTAGCGGAGAATTAATGATGGCTGTGTATGGAAATTTTGAATTTTGGGGAAAAAAAATGGAAATATAAAAAATTCTGATAATCGTCTGGAGAATTCAATATTGTAATATTCTGTTAATAAATTAATATAAAAAAAAATTTCTTAGCTTTTTCATCCATTCCTGTACCCAAATTCGGTTCCTTTTTCTTTCTTTTCTCTCTTAAATTTTTTTCTTCAAAAATTTTATCAATCATAAGCGCTGCTTTCAGTACGTCCGACGATTTTCAAATCCACTTGCAAAGTGAGGTCGGACAATGTGTACGCTAACGACATCGGTCTGTCAGACATCCATCCGACCAAGTCCGTCAGATCGGTCGTATCGTGTGTACCCCCCTTATTGTGATTCCAATTCCCAAAGAGAGCAAATCAATTAAGTGCGATAAGTTCAGACCTATAAATATGATGCCTATTGTGAAAAAAATTATTGTAAAAACGGCGTACAAACAATTATTTGATTTCATGGTGAATAATGACAGTCTGGTTTTAGACCAGGTCAGTCGTGTGAAACATCCTTAAATTGGGTCATTATGAATTTTAAAGAACGAAGGCATGAAAGTAACTTAATTATAGCTATCTTTCTGGACTTCCAAAGAGCATTTGAAACTATTGATCGAAACATCTTAATACAAAAACTATGTACGTATGGTGTCAAAGGTAACGAAATTCAGTGGTTTAGATCGTATTTAAATAATAGAACACAACGAACAAAAATAGGTAGTGCTCTCTGTCATCAATAGCGCATACATCTTTTGGAGTACCCCAGGGCACCATACTTGGTCCCTTGGTTTTCCTGTTGTATATAAATGAAATAGGTAAGATACTGAAATACTGTAAGATATCATTATTTGCAGACGATGCCCTAGTGTTTGTGCATGGAAAAAATAAAAATTTACTTTTTAATTACATTGAATTTGACTTAAAAAATCTACACCATTGGTTAGAAACGAACAAACTTAAATTAAATATTAATAAAACTAAATGCATGTTGTTCAATGGTGAATTTAACTTAAATTTAAATATAAATGGGGAAGCCATAGAAGAAGTTCGTGAAATGAAGTATCTCGGTGTAATCCTGGATAGTGAACTTAATTTTAAAAAGGACATCTCTCACGGTACTAAAAAAATTTCAAAGAAAATCGATTTCCTCAAAAGAATTCGAAAAAATATAACGACAATGTGTGCAGTAAATATCTACAACACAATAATAAAACCTCATTTTGAATTCTGCTCTACAATCCTGTTCATGGGAAATATGGAGAACATAAGTCAACTCCAAATCTTACAAAACCATTTTTTCTAAACATTTTTCAAGAAAATATCAAAATAACAAACAACTAAGCTTAAAATAAACATGGGATGTTTTTTTATGTTTGTCGGAATAAAAAAAAAATCCTCAAATCACAACGCATCACAATAAACTATGATGCGTTGTTTGCCTTTATTTGCGCAGTGGTTGCTTTTATAATGCGTTTTGGAACGCGATACATTGCATCACTGCTATGTATTGATGATATGGAACGCTTGACGTTGCAGTGCTGCGGAAGAACTGCGTTTTGGAACTCAGCCTATACTAATAATCTGCTTGCAATTATTCAACAGAAACAAAACAGAGAATGTAATTTGTACGAAAGTATATACATATGTATTTATTAAACGAACAAACGATCAATATGTTTGGCTTACAATTTTTTTTGTGTATTTTTGTTGTTGTTATATACATGTTCGGGGGTGTTGCATGTGGCTGTCTTCGTCAATTGTTGGCGATGGTCAGGCTTGAGCTGCTTTCGGTAAACGTTAATTGATGATGTGTAGACTGCGGATGGACTTGTTTATCCCTCAATGTGGTATGAATTGGTACAAAATTAAACAAAAAAAAAAGAATATTTAACAGGGACTCACTCCGTTGCATTTATCTCCGTTCCCGCAATTCCAGTCTATCCTTAAATGGACTTTGCTGAACGTCTTGGAACGAAGGCGGTTGCAACACATAGAACAAATAAAGAAATAACTGAACTAAGGCTGAGTTCATAAACGTAAATTTACAGCAGTACTGCAGAATTTGCGTTCATTATTGCAGTCGAACTGCATTATCAATGCATAAGTTTGGCAGCACTTCATGTTCATAAATGTAAAATCACAGCATTTGTTCTGTCAAAGTCGTGCAAGTTTGCAGTCAGTTTTGTTTTGCTGCTGAAACACTGCAGAGAAAAATGTAAGTACAATTTATTGACAATTTGATTTGTTAACAATTTAAATAATTTTTTAGGGAAAGCCACGAGCTAAAGAATTGGACAAGCGAGGACACTAAACTGCTGGTAACGATTCGGCTTGCTACGGAGCCAGATTTTTCGGCGGGCAAAAGGAAAAAATCTGTCTTGGCGGAGATTTTAAAAATTTCCCCAATTTTCCCTCACGACAAAGCAGATATAACGAAAAAGTTTTAAACTTAATGATGTCCTACAAAAGGATCAAAGAAAGCGGGAGAGATGTTTCAACGTGGGATTTTTTCCACGAATTTGAAGAGGTTAACGGCACTCGCCATAGTATTAACCCACCAGCTGGTCTTCTGTGCGATATGTTTGGGATCGACAAAGAAAGTTCAACAATTGAGAAGAAAACTGTCGAGCCTACAATAAAAAAAACCCGGACGTACTGACACAACCCAAATAATGGAATTCCTCGTAAAAGAAGCTGAGGAAGATTTTTTTTTTTTTTTTTTTTTTTTTTTTTCCCCGAGGGTAGGTGAAAATCTTCCATAGACACTATGAGAATAGCAAGCGCGTGCTCATAGTAGTGTCAGATTCTTACTGACCAAAAACACCTCCCTTCGATATAAATTTGTTAGATACTGCAACTAAGTTATACTACTTATCAAGCAATTTTTCTATCACGAAATATAAACGTTTGGCAGGTTACTTTCCAATGAAAGATCCTGCATATTCCGCAATTTAGATGCGGTTAATCCTTATCTCGCCAAGTCGAAAGGTTTTGTCCTTTGTAGTCGGCGCAATAAATTGCTCTCATCCAAAATAAGTAGGACTGTATTATTAACATGTCCGATTAGTCGGTTTCTATGTTTTCGCGCGAAGCTTCTAGTTTCAGCTTCGATTGTCGGAATTCCGAGATCCCTGTGGATATCGTCGTTTCTAGCATACCACGGTGCTTGGACAATTTCTCTAAGCACTTTATTTTGAAAGGTCTGTAAAATATTGACATTTGTTTTCTTGGTACAACCCCAAAGTTGTATACCGTAGGACCACACCGGCTTTAGCACTTGCTTGTATAAAAGCAGTTTGTTCTCGGTACTGAGGTGGGAATGTTTCCCGATCAGCCAGTACATTTCTCTATATTTGATTTCTAATTCTTTACGTTTCATTTTCACGTGCGAATTCCACTTCAGCTTTGCGTCAAGTGTCATTCCCAGGTATTTGGCTTCATTTGCAATAGGAATTCGGGCCAAATTTATAAAAATTGGCAAGTCATTAATTTTTCTATAAGTGAAATTCACGTGAACAGATTTAGTTCCGTTAAGGGCGATCCGCCAGTCCCTCGTCCATTCATTTACTTTATTCAATGCGTTTTGCAGTTTGGCAGTCGTTTCCTCGATTGTTTTACCTACTGCTAGGATAGCGGTGTCGTCGGCAAACGTAGCAAGCATAGTGCCATCTTCTTTCGGTATATCACGAGTATATAACAGATACGCTTCCTTGCGGTACGCCGGCCGAAATTTTTTTGAGCTCTGAGTATTCGTTTCCATTTCTAACACGGAAGAGTCTATTTCCGAGATATGAATCCAAAATCTCGTATAGGTACACGGGGAGTACTTGTCGTAATTTGCATTTCAAAGCATCGTGCCACACCTTATCAAAGGCTTGCGAGACGTCAAGAAATACGGCTGAGCATATCTTTTTTTCTTCTAGTGCTTTTTCGATTACGTTAGTAATTCTATGCACCTGGTCAATTGTCGAATGCTTACTTCTGAACCCAAACTGGTGGTCAGGGATTAGATTATTTTCTTCTATAACCGGTTGGAGACGCCTTAGTAATATCCTCTCGAAAATTTTTGATACGACTGGAAGAAGCGAGATTGGTCTGTATGATTTTACTTCATATGACGGTTTTCCTGGTTTTAAAACCATAATGACTTCCGCAACTTTCCATTGGCTCGGCACGTGTTTTAATCTGAGTGCAGCATTTATAATATGGAGAAGCTTAATAAATGCTCTTCTAGGTAAGGCTTTGAGAATTTCTCCGGTAATCAAATCATAACCAGGAGCTTTCTTAGGTTTTAGTTTCGCGATCTCACGTTCGAGTTCTCTAAGCGTTGCAGATCTGCGCGTTAAATCGTCAGATGGTGGAACTACCATCCTTGTGAGGTTGATGTTGTCATGAACCACTTGACCATCGTTCGGTTTAAAGGTTTCTTCCAAATGGGCGGCAAAAATATCCGCTTTTTCTTTATCTTCCCTTGCCCATTCATTTTGATTTATTTTAAGTGGCGGCGCGGGGATTTTGGGCCTTTTGGTGCCTTTTACGGCTTTCCAAAGGGAATAATTGGAATCTTTTTTCGCTGTTAAACTTTCAAGGTAAGAGCCTATCGCACGATTTTTAAAATCCTTAATGCTATTCTTTAACAAATTGCAGAGACGATTCAGATGGGTTTTATACTGCGGAGCACGACTTTGTTGCCATCTTTTACGCGCTTTTCTTTTTTCCCTAATTAATTCCTTTATTTCAGCAGGATATCGTAGACCGTATTTGTCTGGCGTTTTTCTTGGATTATGCGTATTATTCCAAGAGGCGAGCTGTACTATCTCAACGAAGCGATCGACTTCAACCTCAAGTTCATAGGGTGTCGTAAGCGGTACGCTCAGTTCAATATTTACTTCGATTTCGTTCCTAAAGCCTTCCCAGTTAGTTGTTCTGCCGGTTAATTTCGCTGGCTCTCGGTTAAATAATAGTTTTTCGCTCAATGTCAAAATAACTGGGGAATGATCGGACGACAGATCAAAGCTTTCTTCAACTTTTATGTGGTTGTTAGATATTCCTTTCACCACGAAGAAATCGATCAGGTCAGGTATTTTCAAAGTATCAGCTGGCCAGTAAGTCGGTTTGCCCGTCGAATGGAAATCACAACTGTACTCCATACCTGCCCCATAGAGCATTCTACCTTTTTGCGAGATGTATCTAGAGCCCCAGAACGTATGTTTCGCGTTAAAATCGCCGCCAATAATGAAATTAGGTTTCAGCGATTTAAATAAGTTAGTAAAATCACTTTTTTCAAGCGCGGAACGCGGTGGACAGTAGATAGATGAGATTTTAATAGTACGCTGACTATTTTTAACTCGAATTGTGCACAGTTGCAGAGTTTCAAGCTCTATCTTTAGGTCTTCGCATTGTTCAATGCAGTCTTTAATAAACAAGGAAGATCCGCCTCTTGCTTTTCCCGAAGGGTGACAAGCGTGGTAATCAGTATAGCCTTTTATTTTTAAATGCGATTCCTTTTTCACGTGAGTTTCAGAAATCAAGCAAATGTCAATATCTTTTTCTCGCATGAATATTTCCAATTCGTCAAGTTTTTGCAAAAGTCCGTTTGCATTCCAAGTACATATTTTTAACATTCTTTTTTCATTCATATTCTAGGTGAAGTACGCGTTTTCCGTGAATAACTCTCGAGCTTAACCAACCTATCGAGAATAATTTTATTTATTTTGCTTTGCTCTTCAAGTTTCGCGAGAATAATTGAGAAAACTTGAGAAGCAGGGTCCGTCGGGATTTCGATGTTTTTTGATTTTTCGGATGCTGCAGCCTGGGCGTAGGTCTGCACTCCTGCTGTCCGAGGGCTATTACTTGACGTCTTTTCTAATGGCTTTTCATTTACATTTCTCTTAAGGCCAGAAGTCGAGGGCTTTTCTCCTGTCACCAACTTTTTCCGCTCTGAACCCGGTGGTTTTTGTTTGCCTACGTTCGCCTGACCGATCTTACTATTTGCATTAGTTAGCGGTCTTGTTATTTTATTTTGAGGCTTATGGAGTGCATCTCTCCGTTTTTGCAACTCCTTAGCTACTTCACAGCCTCTATAATTTGCCGGGTGCTTTCCCTTACAATTAGCACAGATTGCGGAGGCTTGTTTGTTCACTCCACAGTCTTGGGAGAGGTGATTTCCGGCGCATTTCACACAACGCGGTTCTTTTTTGCAGTACGTTTGCGTATGATTAAATCCTTGGCAACGTTTGCACTGCGGAATTATTTTTAAATTTCTACGCATGGGCTCGATTTTGACCACGATATTCAATATGGTTTTAATTCGGTAGATATCGTCGATGCTGTCAGATTTATCGAATGTTAGCATAAAAAGTGGAAGTCCACGCCTAACCAATATGTCTGTATCTATTTCAGATTGTTGCTTTTCCTTCTTGATGATATTAACGGCATCAAGAATTTTAAAGCCTTTGGCTTGAAGGTCGCTCATAACCTCTTCTTTGGTGCATGAGGGGTGAAGACCCCTTGCTACAACACGATGTGGCCTTTCTGACTTGATTTCGAAAGTATACCACTGAATCTTATCCACATTAAGTTTTTGGGACACTGCTCGGTAGTCATCGTGGTCGTCGACGTTAATCCTCCACGCATTATTCCTCAAAGATGTGACCTTAAATTTCGATGTAATCGTTCCTTTAAGGAGGCTATGCAACTTATTATATTCCGTTATCCCGACGATGTTTATTGGTGGCGGTAAACGAAATTGCGTTTTACGTTGATTTTCTTGCAGTTCTTTACGCTTTTCTTCATTTAAGGGCACGACTTCGGGCGAAGAACCGGCTCTCCGTTTTTTAGAAGGTCTTTTCTTAGGGACCCGATTCGTTTCGCGTGCTAGCTCTTCTTCATCGGTGTGGTACTCCCGACTATCTAATAGTGCTGGAGCACATTCGCGCTCTTTCTGCGAGTGTGTGTTCTTTAGAACCTTATTCTCTTCTTTTAATAGATCTATCTCTTTCTTAAGATCTTGATAGAGTAGATCCATTTCGTTAAGCTTTATTCGGAGTACTTTATTTTCTTCCTCAAAGCTTTTATATTTCGCTAAGTCCTGCTGCGGCGCTCCCGGCGGACTTTTTTTCCCGGAGTTATTCGATCTTGATGGAGGAGATCGAGATACCCTTGCACTTCTTGTGAAAGGGTCATTGGATTGCAATAAATGGCTCTCCCCAGAATCCGTAGAGCCGACCTCCGAAGAGGGTGGATTTTCCAGTAAAGCTGGACTGCCACCTGGGGTAATCAATCTTTTTGTTTTGTCCATTGCATTTTTGTATACACTATGCACTCGGTATACGGAGATTGGATTTTAGTCGCCTCTTACGACAGGCATGCCTACCTCGGGTATATTCTAACCCCTACCCGAAGGGGTAGAAGATGAGCGGCGCCACAAGGAAGTGTTCTGGTAGAAAGAGAAAAAATTGAAGTGGAGAAGCAAAGGCTGGAGGTATTAATCTCTCTAAAATACGCAATGGAAAAGATGTCCGATTCGCTTCCGCAGTACAGAGTTCCTACATTTTTATTTAATTTATCAGAGCTGTGCATAAAATTTGTTATATTTCTTTTGTTTGTGTTATTTAACCTCGCTTTTCTTCATTCCCGCTTTTAATAAATGGTACACGTTCTTAATTCAAAGCTTTTGTTTTATTTGAAACTGGTATGATTGTTGAAGTATTTACACTGCATACCCTATTTATGAAGAGAACAATGTGGCAATATTGTCTCTTTTTAATCTAGCTTCCTCAGGAACAGAACTTAAGAAAAAGTTATCTAAATCATCGATGTTACTCTGTGGTTCATCTTCTTCGTCACCGCTCTGCATTGCTGAAATTTCTTCGATAAGAGTATAACTTTCTTTTTCGTGTTCTATTATTATGTTGTGGACGACAACACAGGCAATAGCTATGTACTTTGCGTGAGTAATATTTTTATGTCCATTCCCTTTAAAATACGGAACATTGACTTTAGCCTTCCAAAAGATTGCTCAACGCATACTCTGGTTGAACTGTGTATGTAATTGAATGCTCTTTGAGAAGTGGTCAAATGTCCATGGTCACGATAGGGCACCATTAGGTAACTGGACAATGGATAGGCAGAGTCGCCCAAAATATTACCACCATCAATGACGTGCGTTGAACCATCTTTCAAAGACTTTCCAATTGAGCTGTGTTCCCAGACGCATGCATCATGAACACTACCAGGAAAGCCGAAGCATATGTCGATGAACTTCAGGTTATGATCGCAAATAGCCTAATTAAAAGTAAAACCGATATTAAGTATGTTTCTATTAAACAGCTCTAATAAATTACCTGCATATTTATTGAAAAGATACCCTTACGGTTGAAATAGCTAATTTTATCCACTTTTGGTGCTATAATGGGTAGTCCCGTCTACACAGCCTAGAACATTCGGGAATGGATTGTTCCGCAAGCTTGCAAATCCGTCCATGATTCTTCTTTGTTCGTAAGTTGATTCGGGCCACTTTATATAATTCCGCCTCAGCGTGAACAATAATTTCATGACTTTTATGAAATATTTAAAAGCAGCACCTTTTGCAACATTGAACAAATTACCTATCTGTCTAAAAGAGCAATTGTTGGCGATCTTCCAAAGGGATAAGGATAGTGCAAGTTTCGCGCGTATTTAAGGTCGTCCAAAGCATGACTTATTCCAATGAGTTTCGAGAATATCTTCAATAATCTAAAATAGATGTAAAATTAACTTTAATTATTGAAAAAGTGCGTACCTACTTGAAAAGTTTGCCTAGTCATGCGAAAATGGCTTTTGAAAATATCCTCTGGATATTTGTCAATAGTTTGTAGAAAATTGATGCTTTTTGGAATCCTTCTTCGAGGCTTTCTCATAATCTGTAGCAGAACTCTTCTCCTTCGTTTTATTTTGCACGCTCTTGTTTCGGATAAGCGCGTGTGCATATTATCCAAAGGAATCCCGTTCAAGAGATTAAGTATTGCACTTAAAAGTATCTTTTTTTTAGCCATATTTTTCCATTCGTATTGTAAGAATGTAAATAAATAAAAATAAATAAATAAATATTTGGCTTCAGCAGTCCTAGGTCCAAGCCTAGCTTCCCGCAACCATTTGTGTGTGCGCGTTATATTTCTGCACAAATGGAAGGGACCTACAGTTTTCTGCCGTCTCCGAACGGTGAGTTGGGAAGCTTTACATGACAAATGATACTCTTGAATGCTTGTCAGACAATTCTAGCCCAAAGCCTATCTATCAATTTACGTCAAAAAAATTCTCTACATTTATGAACGACTATGCTACCGCTACTTGGTTACTGCAATAGTTCAGTTAAATTTGCATTCATTATTGTTTTCTGAAAGTGCTGCCGCATATTTACAGCAGCAACTTTGACAATTATGAAATCAGCCTAAACAGATGGGACAATGCAACGTATTATGACAAACTACATCAAACACGGCCACTGTACCCATATAACTTATACTAAATGCACAAAACGATAAAGAATGAAATTTAAAGATAGAAAAGTTATACTAACATAAAAAGAAAAAGAGAAGATAGAAAAGAAGAAGACAAGACAGGTTTCAATTGTTTTTGTTGTCACCACCAATTATACTCGTCGGAATTCAGTATGGCGATTCTGAGACATTCCAAACGAAGACTTACGAGTCCCATGGTGGTGGCAACAGGAACAATTGTGGACTTATAGGACACAACTTATAGGACAGGAAACGGAAACAGGACGTTGGGCGCCATCTGTAATAGGCGTTTAAGGAGGTTTGTGGATGGGATAGGACGTTGGAATTTGAATGTGACAGGAGGTTGGGAAGTGTACTGGATATTGGGATAGGATAAGAAAAGAAAAGGGAAAGGGAGAGATGGCTGAGTGCGAGGGACGTGGCATGCTCGCGAAGCTCTACTTAACTCGCCGGAATGGGGCGGTTCTTGCCCCCACACTCAACCAAACCTATTACAAAACATATAACATGCCAGATAAACTACTTCTACTTTTTATTTTGTACTTACTCTTGACGCGGACGGACGTTGGGATATCACACTGAGGGGAGCGCTATAGCTGGTAGTTAGCGCGGCCATATTCCCACCCTTCCTGGAAATCCGGGCGGCCATTTTGGATTTCCCCAAACTTTTTGGTACCTCAGCATCAGCAGCTCATGTCTTCAGCCGTAGGGACGGCGTCCCTTCAACACCCACTGAAAATTCAAAGCCTTAACGACTCATGTCGTTTTCGTAAGCACAAAAAACACCAATTTCAACCTCAAGGACGCAATTGTACATAAGAAATCTATTTATTGTTCATATAGATTTCAACCAAAAAAAAAGAACAACAAAAAAAAACGATAAAAAACTTCCCCGACCTATTTGTACCTTTGTGTACACGAACCACAAAAAAAAAACGAGACCTACCTATAGCGAGCTCGGTTTAGGTATCCAACAAAAATTTAGAAATTTCACAAAAAAATTAACATCTAACTTAAAACTACGCCCAAAAGTATCACACACTTTAAACACATACGAGAAAAGTTTAAACTGTTTAAGTTTAACATCTCCTCTTTGGAGCTTATAAATTAGGGTTATTAATGCTATTGTAATAAGAAGCTGAATTAATCTTCATTTTTAATTATGTTTTTATATGTCATTATATGTACTTATGCATATACAGTCGAACCCGAATAATATCACATCGCTTAGAAGCACAAATCGCTTTATATCACAAAATGTTTAAGCCAGATGTCTTTTTTACATAATTCGTATTGGAATTAAACCTCTTTATAGCATCTCGTTTAATATCACAACCCGCATAGAGTCATTCAAAAATTAGCCTGACAAAATCATTTCTTAGTAAATTTGTCCGCTTAATATCACACATTATTATGGCAAATGCAGTTGCCGTACATATTGGCTTGGAAGTATAATTGTATGTGCTAGTGTAGCCAAAGCTAATACATAATAGAGATGAAACTCGTAACTGCAACTTCATCCTCATTTCTGTGCTTATTGTAGTCTGTTTCAAATAGTGTTTCCGTTTCTCCTGTTATATAACTCCGAAAAAGTGAAATCTACTGTTTCCTGTTCCCAGAAAATGTTTAGACCATTTCTTCTGTTAGTTTACTTTTTATTATTAAAAACAAAATAAGAAATGGAACGCTAATATAAAAAATCAGCAACAAATAATCTATGGTGTAAACCCAAAGCAATAACATTCCTGGGTTGTTGATTGGCACTACAAGTCCACCATGACAGTAGGTCCGTTCGCGAAAACTACGAAAACTACGAAATCTACGAAAAGAAAAGCTACGAAAACCCTTTCGTTCACGCAAAAATTCGTAGTTTTTCGTAGTTTTTCGTTAAAAAGAGAGTGTAAGAAATCTCCCCAGGCTGCGAATTTTAGCACAAGAAATTTCTTTGGGCAGATGACATGAAAACTGTAGTAGTAGTAGTAGTAGTAGTAGTGACTTTATTAATACCATAACAAGATTTAATTTTTTTTTTTTTTTTTTTTTTTTTTTTTTTTTTTTTAACAAGAGTTCACAATAATAGCATTGGCTGTTGCCGTCAGCCGTGAAAGTGAGTTAAAGTTTAAGCTAAATTTTAAAGTTTAAAGCTAAGCTTACTAATTTTGTTATTCATTTCTTTTACAATATTAAAAAACATTTAAAAAGCCTCATTCATTATTTGATTTCGGTATTTCATAGCATGGTTCAAGTAGTTGTACAGGACTGTCCAATTTTCTCCATTTAAAATGCAAATAATTTCTTCACGGGTAAGAGTACTTTTCCCCCAACTAGATCTTCTGATTTCATAAAGAATGGGGCAAATTCCTATAAAATGTTGGATGTTTTCCTTAGCTCTTTGATTACACAAAGTACAGTCAGTATTTACTTCACTACTGTATGGTCTGTAATTCAAGTATAATAGCTCGCCTCTTGCTTTGAAAATTGTTGAAATTAAATCCACGTTGTTGCGGTCATGAAAGTAGTTCTTAGCGTAAAGGTCATGTTGAAGTACTCTATACGTGTCTCTTGTTTGACTTTGCTGGCTTAGTGTTCTAAACATTTCTCGTGTTCTTTCCTCCATTTTTACTAGTAATTCCTGAAGAGCGCTGCTCAGAGTTGCTTCACTTTCAGAATATAGGAGGACATTATATTCTCGTCCCAGCCTCGCCCATTCTGCAAAACATTGAAGACTTCTGTTTCTAAGATGCGTAGCAATCTTATTTGGGAGACGATGACTTGGTTGGCCCAATACTTTGAGTATATATAGAAAGTGTAATCGTAGAGTGTAGATATACAGTGGCGGAAGACCAGTTTCCAGATGCAGCATATAAGTCGGCGTGTTTTCTGGCAGTCTGAAGATTTTCTTAATGAAATATCTGAGTAGTTTTTCCACCTCATCGAACTGAAAGATACCCCAAACTTGTGCTGCATAGCACATAATCGACCTCACGACTGCCTCAAAGATTTTGAACTTCGTACTCGGCGCTATATTTCTCTTGCTCAATATACCTTTCCAAATACAATTTATCGCACGTTTGGATTCCTTGAGCTTTTCTTGAACGTGTTTTTTAAACGATGCCTGGGGTGTTATCAGGACTCCAAGATATTTATATTCTCTTACGTTTTCGAGTTCTTCGTTATGCCAGCTCCATTTTTCATCTCTTGCGTAGCGTCCAGTTCCATTTCGAAAAATCATGACTTTGGATTTGCTCGTATTTAAATATAGATTCCAATGATCGCAGTACTGTTGAAGTCTATTTATCATCATCTGCAGCATGTTTGGAGATTCCGCTAGTATGACGATGTCATCAGCATAAAGTAGGAGCTTAATATTAAGCCCCACAAATGGTATTCCTCCTGGTAGATACGTACCTAAGTCATCTATAAAGATTGAGAATAGGAGAGGGCTTAAAAGGCACCCTTGCTTTACTCCTGTTGTTGATTTAAATCAACTGGATAAGATATTTCGGTCCCAGACTGCGGTAGAATTTCCTTCGTAAAGCTTTTGCAGCACTTTAAGGATCTTTGTCGATACTCCGATATTGCTCAGTTTAAGAAATAAGCTTCTCCTATCTATGGAATCAAAAGCCGCCTTAAAGTCTACGAAGAAGGCATATAGTTTTTTCCCATTGTCTAAAAACGTCCGGGCGATGTTTGTCAGCGAGAATATGTTATCCACCGTGGAGTATTCTTTCCGGAAACCAGCTTGGAATTCGCTAAGTAAATTGTTTTCCTGTACCCAGTCCGTTAAGCGCTCTAAAATAATGCCTGTAAATATTTTTGTGATCGCGTTTAAAAACGATATCCCTCTGTAATTGCTTGGCTCATTTGGGTCCCCTTTTTTGAAAATCGGGAAGATTATGTGAATGTGTGATTACATGAAAACTGTCAAATCACATACCATATATTTAGCATTTTTTGTTGCTCAACGCGTTCGTTTAATTTTTCGTAATTTTCCTATCGTTTCCTAATTTCACCCCCACTTTTCGATATTTGATAGAAAACACATAAGTATTTGGTGCAAAAAGCACGCGAACGGACCTAGTGACATTGACATTAATACTGCTTTGAAGTGCCTTTTATTAATATCACAATTTGAAAAAAAGTAAAGTTAGCCGTTGCCAATTTCCGTGATTTTAGGTTTTCTTGGTTATGTAAACTCAATATAAGCACATTATTATACATTATCTATTTAACGTTTACATACTTTGTATCTAATCCCAATTCAAATTGGGTTTTCTTGGTTATGTAAACTCAATATAAGCACATTATTATATATTATCTATTTAACGTTTACATACTTTGTATCTAATCCCAATTCAAATTGAATTCAGGGAAAAAGACAAAGTATGAACAGAAGTTTGCAACGCAACAAATGTTTTTTCGACGAACCTGAACATACAGAAGGGAAACAGCAAATAATGTAGTGTCAAAAAACATTTTCCTAATGAAATAGACATTTTACTAAAAAACCTTCTATTTTAGAGGTTTTAGGAAGAAATTTTAAATCTCCTGTTACTTTGGTAAGTCCAACAGAAGATCTCCTGTTTTTCACATTTTCGCGATGGCAACACTGGCTTTTAAATCCTGGTGGATTTTTGACACCGTGATTTGATACGACTATACCTAGTTGAGCTTCACCTTACATTCTCTGTGTACTTTTTCTTAGGACTGTCACTTATTGGATTCTTGATTTCAGTTTCAAATTTAAAAAGGTTTTGTTGCTCTCTGAAAAAAAATTGCTTAGATTTAGCCTTATTCTAATCAAAAATCAGCAGGATGAACTTCTGTGCCTAATATACTGTTTAACCTTTAGTTATATTTTCTTTTCCCGATAAGAGCACAGCCCGCTTATAGTCACAAAGTTTTGCTGCCCGGTTCATGTGACTATATCCGGGTTCGACTGTACATATGTATGTATATATACAGTGACTCAACTTTTTGATCACATGATTAGTACAAAAATGATTTTTCGTTGTAACTTGTTTATTTATTAAGATAATTCATTGAAATTTTGAGGAGAAAATAATAGTAATGTTGTTATTCATCAGATGAAAAAAAAACTTGAATATCTTTTTTAATTTCAATATGCCTCGAAAAAGTACAAAATTTTATACGTGATCAATTAGTTGACTTTGACAAACGTTTGTAGTTAAATATTCAGTATGACCTCCATTTGTTCTGAGAACAGCTTGAATTTTTTTTAGCGTAGATTTCATAAGTCCTCTGCATTTGCTAGAGCCTAAACTGTTCCAAGCAGTTTGAGTCTAGTCCCACAAATCGCTTGGATTTGGAAAGTCTCCTGGCTTCTTTGAAATGTCAATTTTGACCTCAGCCCAAAGATTTTCGATCGGGTTAAGGTCGGTTGAATGTGGTTGCCAATCAAGTGTTTGAAACTGCTTACCTTCAAGTCATATTTAAGCCACTCGGGCAGTGTATTTCGGATCATTTTATTGCTGGAAGATAATGTCCGACACGCTCTTATTCCAATCGTTCAGACATTTCCGCGGTCCTCGTCCAAGGATGCTGACGTATTGGTTGGCATACATTCTCCCTTTAACTTCCACATATTTACCAACACCTTCCATGACCATACACCTCCATATCATTAAATTTCCGCCACCAAACTTAACGATTGATTACTGGGTACTGGGTTACGACGGCACTGGGTCTCTCCGTCAGTCTTTTTCCAGGTCCATTGACAACCATCAGAGCCAAAACGATTAATTTTGTTTCACTCGACCACACTACCCTTGCCCAGTCACTAATCGTATAAGTTGAGTATTTTTCTGCGAACTCTAGCCTAAGTTTCTTATGTCGTTTTGTCAACAGTGGTTTTTTTCACTTTCACACGTCCGTGTAAACCGTTTTTGCGTACAATTTTCCAAACAGTCTCTGTTGATACAACTATTCCGTAATTTTGTCGCAAATCTTTGTTAATTTGGGCTGCATTTTTGTGCATTCCATTCTTTATTTGTCTCAAAATACGGCTTCGTGATGGTACCCAATGAAAACTCAGCTTTTATCAATAGGCACTTTGATTTCTTCTATTTTAGAGCTTTAGAGTTCTTTCATTTGATCTCGAAACAAAACAAACGTAAACAACTTAGCAAATGCAAAAATAGTAAATTTTTTTACCTTTTACTGGGTTCAATAAAACAATACGTACATAGAACTAAAATAATATTTGAAAAAAACTTCAATTTCTCCAAGTTTTACTATACTACGATCACACCCAATGCACAATTTACACAGTGTCAACTAATTGATCACATGCTTTCGAGAATAGATTTTCGAAATTGTCCAAAATCTAACGGTACATTTTTATTTTTTGTGCGTATTCTTATCTAGAACATCTGTAACTATACTTCGTTTATGCTATCTCTATCTATATATATATTTATTACTTGAATGCACAATTCTACTTGCATACTTTATCTGCATATGTATATCCATGTAGATGTTTAATTGACGAGGATGGCTCAGCTTTGCCCTCTACCCGAGCGGTCAATAGCTGGTATATGGTTTTTTTTTGATAACGCACGATGGGCATGGGACAAATATATGTGTGTGCACCAATTAATGTGTGAAATATTATTTAAATTAAAGATGTGGCGGCCACGATCCCAATTGCAAATCAATTTGTGGCCGCCTAAATGCACATATGAATTATTTTAGATTTTTGTTTTTTTATGTGTTGTATTCACTGCCTAAATTAATTTAGGACTTTTCATCGATTTAGTTTTTTAATATTTTTTTTTTTTTTATCTGTATAATTTACACTGCCTATTAATTGTCATAGGTAATACACACCACCGATACGTTCGGTGTTCTCTCTGGCTTACTGATTTACAAAAAGCCGTGCATGGCAGTTATCTTTTTTGTCCACCGACCCAACGATCGGAACCACATACATTATGTACATCCTCAAAGATCATACTTATGTATTTCTTTTGTCAGAGAGAAATTGTTTAACTTTGTAGTTATTTTTTTAAAATCATTTACTAAAATAATGGTAAAAGATTTTGAGAAAAATTGAGAGACGGCTCTACTCTCAACATCATCGTTTCATTTCATCTTGTATCGTAGTTTTGAGTTAGTTTTCCCGTAGTCGGGTTTTACTTTTTCAGAGCTAAGAGTGTGCTTTAGATTCCTGGATACCTGCAGCGTCTTTTAGGCAGAAGTTCTAGCCGCAGAAACAAGATGAAACGAAATTGTGATTTTCAGAGTACAAGTGTGGTCGAATGCCGCTTTGTCCAATAAATGCGTAATTATATAAATACGTTATTTTAAGAATTTTATTAACAACCTTTTAGTTTCAGAAAATATGAAGTGAATGTAAGTAATCAATGTCGTGTTCTACTTGTCAATTCCTTTCAATTGATACCCACATTAAGGAGATATTAAGGATAACGGAAATCCGCCATCTTGGGGCTATCGTGAATTTAGAATGACATAATATCGTATTGTATTCTATTTGCCAAGCCCTTTCATTTGATACCAGTATCCTGGCGGCTGTAAAGTAAGAGAAAAGAAAAAGAGGTCATACGCCATCTTGCTTGGTGCGCCCGCCATATTGAATCTTTCTGTGACATCACATGACCTAGGGGACTCTCCGGATCAAGACGAATCCAAGGACATATCATTTGTTGAAATCCGGTCTGGTCTATCATCTTGCTTGGTGCGCCCGCCATATTGAATCTTTCTGTGACATCACATGACCTAGGGGACTCTCCGGATCAAGACGAATCCCAGGACACCTCATTTGTTGAAATCCGGTCTATAGACATCCTTACATACATACAAACCCAGCCTGTTAAAATCCTTCCTTTTGCCTAGTCGGGTAAAAATAGAAAAGACACAAAAAAAAAAGTGTGTGTGTCAGTCACACGCGGTAGAAGTGAAACTTTTTTTTAAAAATGGTGTATATATTATTTGTATTGGTCATATAATTTTACGAATGAGATAAATACAGATAGATAGAGATTGCAAGAGAGCGAAGAGCGAAATTGACGGACAGACAGAAGAAAGATATCATAACATACATCAACATCATTCAACACGGACAACTGAATTTAACAACTTATTTATTTTGATTCACCAAAATTACCAAAAGTTTGAATATCTATAACCTACGCAATGTTGACTTTTGTTTTGGCTTATTCACTGTATCTCATATGGTTTCATTCAAATTCCTACCAAAGAAAGAAATAAATCCGTCATACTCGTAAGTCGTAAGCTCGTAAGTAGTAAAAGTCAAATCCCATATTTTAGTTCTCAACTCGATCACATTCATTATTTTCATTCCTCACGCTCTCAATATTTCAATTCGAAAAGAGCTTGATGAGAGTGGTTTCACATACAATGCTATCAGGGCCGGACCTTACATAGGAGCGAGTGGCGCAGCCGCGCCAGGCGCTAGAAAGCAAGAGGCGTAAAAACTAAAAAGAATTACTATCCAAAAAACAAATCTACTTGTTTGCTAATATGTATTTATATTCTTCACAAACAAATATTTCTCACCGTACTTCTCAAATAACAATACACACATTTCAATCACTGTACTTTAAAAAATACACAAACATTAAAATCACCAAATTTCCATATAAATATGCCATAATGTTTTTTTTTTCTATCCCTTCCCGTTCCC
Organism: Brachyopa scutellaris; assembly: GCA_949775065.1. NCBI lineage: Eukaryota > Metazoa > Arthropoda > Insecta > Diptera > Syrphidae > Brachyopa > Brachyopa scutellaris. Next base: position 77,389,130 of record OX459115.1, on the reverse strand, counting down.
ACAACATTTCATTCTCTCAACCATAGTAGGCTCTGTTCTGTTGTTTCATATTAAATATCCAGTCGACCCTTTCAGCCCATTGCCAAAAACGAAATTTTCACTGCCAACATGCGGTGGAGCAGTCTGGATCATACCGCTCCATTTGCGCCTACCAAAATCCATACAAATCAACAAACATGTCGGAAGTTGTGGAGCAGGATTCAAATTTCGCGCCAAGGCAATGCGCCTACCTAAAACGATGCGAACTTCAAATTTGGTTTCACAACCTTGTTCGATATATCAAAACGTTCGATTTGACTGAAGAGAAAGAGAGTCAAACTCAGGTCATACGTATTAAAATTTATTGTTTATGTATGTACAGATCGCGACAGAAAGATAGCACATTTCCTTTTTTTTGGATCCCTTTTGCATTGTCGTGTTTTCAACCAATAAAAAACATTTCCTTCTATGTAGTGCATTTAATATTTAATTGATAATAAAACAAGACTACATGAAAAAATGCAACCTGCGGTTACGAAAACAAAAGATATTATTCAATTCAGAACATTAGCACTTCAAGTGGTAGATAGCACATTTTTAAAAATATTGAAAATTAGTATGTAATATATATTCAATTTTCCCTGCGTTTATTAATGCCTTGATTCTCCTTGGCTTCGAATATAGTAGATTGTACGCTTGATATACATAAGTAGAAAGGAGCAATTAATTTTAGTAGTTAGAATATTGGACCAAAAAAGTTTAAAGTTAGAGAATATTTTTTGGGATTGTTGTGAAAAAAACGACTGTTCAGTTTATTTGCGGTTTCCGTGCGGTTTGAATGAAATTTCAAATTTTTATATTATGATTCGTTTGTACAAAATGTTTGAATAGTGTTTTAATACTAATGGATGGAACAGGAGGCGTTTATCTATAGGTATACATACATATATGATAACTAATATATCAAATGAAGATATCGACATTCTCAAATAATTAAAGAATTTGGGCTCAAATTCACTTAATTTGGGATATAATGTTAGAAATATTTTCATATTTGAAGTGAAGTGAACGCTTCGTACACAACCGCACACAAACCGCTCGCAAACCGCCTGCAAACCGCAGCTGTCTGAACACATTATAATATTCAGCGGTTCAAACCGCGCGGTTGCAACCGCATGGTTTCGGTCGTGTCTGAACGGGTCCTTAGGCTGCGGTTATATATGTAGCAAGCGTGTAATACAAGCGCTTGCTCGCGCGAGCTCGCACTCTAAATTATCAGAGCATTTTATCTCGCTTTTGCTTGCGCTTACTCGCGCTCGTAAAAATTTGTTACACAACCACCATGCTCTAATAAAATGCATTTAATTTAAAGCGCGAGCAAGCGCTTGTATTACACGCTTGTTATATAACCGCAGCCTTAAGCAGAATAGATGCAATAAACTTGGGAAATGTTTATGTTTTTTGTTTATTATAAATTATGATCAAAAAGTCCAAAATATGCCTCAATCTCTTGGTAGTAAGCTAAGCGAATTTAAATTTATTTGTTGTGTTGTTATTTAGTACAAAATATTAGACACAAAGCAGTATTTGCCTTATGCTGTTGAAATTTTGTGCTCAATGAAAAAGTTTTTAGTCGAACTAAGAACTAATGACAAGTTTTTTTTGAATTTTTAGATATGGCGAGTCTTGTAGCAAATTAAATTAATGTTCCTTTTCCAGCAATTTCAACTTAACGGTCCCAAAAAAAAGTAGTTCAGTTTTCCTATGAGGATAGGAATGAGGTAATTATAGACCATCAAGAAAGATTTAGGGTTGAATTTTATGTCAACGCGTCAATTACTCTCTCTCCTCGGGAGATGCGGAAAAGATCAAACATTTTTTAAGTTGCTTTTGGGGCGCTTGTTTTTTTTCCTGCGCCAGGCGCCAAAACTGTTAAAATCGGCCCTGAATGCTATCATGTATGCACTAGTACTACTAGTAAGAGTAACTAGTGTACTAATACTACCTTAGTTATGTGTACGACCGGAACGACTCAACTATATTTTTGGTTAGTGCCGAAATGGCAGTTGTCAGGGGAGGTTGCGTTATCTTCTCTAATTTTCAGCAGAATTACCGATTGGTTAATTTACTTTCGTAAGGCATCGGATTACCTGCGCCTGTGTAGATTAGTTACTGCGTGCTTTTCAACACTCAACCGCATGAGTAAGCTCTACAATTTAAATATTAGGTAGCTTCGTTGGCTTAAATTTGAACAAAATTACAATATAAATCTACATATACATACATATGCCTGTACTATGTATTATAATATACTTAACAAAAACAACAAATACATAGTTTTTAACCATCTTTGATCTAAATATCAATTTTATTCTCGTTCAAATAGTCAATAATCACACTTTGCATTTTGGGCACAGAACAGATCAACTAAAACACGAAATTCATATTTTCCCCAAAATATGCAGAAAAAGAAATATTCATTCATGCTATAACCTGCGCAATGTTATGACTTTTGTTTTGGCTTATTCACTGTATGTTCTTGAGAACATACACACCCACACACATACAATGGGTTTTACCATTGTATTTATATCCTATAGTAATTACAAGGACGTTTGCACGTTACCTCACTAGATGCCGATAGTTGTACCAAAATGAGAAAATATCTGAAAACGAGCTTTTTGTTTGTTTATTTATCGTCGTTCTTAATTATGGTTTGTGAAAAGAAAAAAAGCTATTGATCTAAAGGGTGGGTTAGTAATGTGGGGAAGATGAAAAGAGCAAGAGGTAGCGTAAGAACAACAACAAGTTGAATTCAAGAATTTACTATACAACATAAGCATACCTATACTATTGTGTGGAGTATATTTGTATTTCATTTCACTGCCATAAGCGAATGGGTTATGCGTATGTGTGTTTTTTTCGCAGAAATGATTTGTGCTTATAGAAATTGCTTCAAGGGAAAAGGAAATGTGACCGGAATTTCGTTTTTAGGGTTTCGAACGTAACCTACCCATATGGTAATAAGGAATTTTTATAAGTTCGTTTTGAACTCTAAAATGTTGGTCACGATAAAAACATAAAGAACTATTATACAGTAGAATCTCGAAAAGATGAACGAATAAAAAACCGGCCCTGTTCATCTTTTCGAAATGTTCACCTTTTTGAGTACCTATAGGTACTTAATTTTACGTAGGTAGGTACTTAATTTTGGTTAAGATGTCTTTCAACACTTTGCACTTTTATTTTAAATTTACTGGTGGCATCTTTTCTCTATATAAATTCACTTCACAATGGTATGCAAACAAACGAAATGAAATGCAAAAATGCAAAATCAAGCAGAAAAGAACAGTTTTCCAAAGAATGCGGTTATATGAATCTACTAGGAATAACTAAAATACGAATAAGAAAGAAAAACAAATTTGTGGGTAGAGCGTTCATCTATTCAAGTATCCAAAAATCAACCCGTTCATCTTTTACAATACTGTAGATTAACTCGAAAAAAAAAATTCTAAAAAATATGTAAGGTAGGTGACCCAGCGCCTAACAAGGTCTTGTCCTCCCAAATCATAAAAAAACGTTAACCAATTGGAATAAGTTTATATTTGTGTTTATGGGCACACATCAGAGGAACTAAAACCATAAAAAAAATGTTCTGTCGCAAACGTGCGCCTATCGCAAGAAGTTGGTAAATGTGGATGCACGCTCCCTTTACAGCTACATACTGTAAATGCATTTTCACTGCATAAAGGGTTTTTTTGTTATCTTGGCAGTACATCCAGTATTGTGCAAAATATTTGCAAGTTTTTTTTCTCTGATGTTTTGTTAGCTAATAAACTCCCTTATTTTGTCCATATCAAAAAGGTGTGAGGAATAATAAGAAACAATTTAGCTATAATACTTTGTATTGTACCAAATACCTACATATTAAAAAAAAATAATTGCATGTGTTCGTTTTTTTTTTTTTTTTGTTATAAAACATCAACTGTATATGTTAGGGATTTATTTGCTTTCTTTTAAATAATAAACTCAACGTAAGTACTTTCAACTCAGTATTTCATTCGAATTCTGCCTTTTTTTAGAGTAGTTAAAATACAAAATCACTGTAGGTATTTGAAAAAAAATTGAAAATGCTTTGCACAATACTGTAGGTACCTACTACTGTAGGAGGAGCTCTTTTAATATGGAATAGAATACCCCCTTATTCTTTCTTAATCAAATAAATTTTTAACTATCGGTCCACCACGTCCTCATCGTGGTTCTGGTGAAACAGAGAGTGGGTCAAACATAAAAATTGGATCAGAAATCAGAAGCTAGAGGCCTAGAAAGGTAAATAACATTACCGCCAGAAGGACTTTGAAAATCAGTTGTGACATATGATGCAAATACATAATGTCCTACATATGTAATTATGTACTTATAAATTATAATCAAATTATGTAGTATAATATGCATACCAACTACAGCACACATGAGGTACACATATACATTACATACACACATATGTACATACATATGTACATACATAAGTGTAGGAATATGAAAACAAGATAATAATTTATTCGTATCGTACAGAAACATACGAGTTCACCAACCGAATAACCTGAAAACAATTTAATAAAAGGAAAAAGGGATACATACACACAGAATAATGTCCTATCTCAACAACATCGTTTTGGTTGTGTAGAGAAGAATGTGAGCGTAATCTATTTCTGTACTGCAAGCTATATTTCCGAGTAAGCTTTTCTTCTAAACACAAACCAATTCGAAACTTTAAAAATCAAAATTCTTATCTTATACACAATCCACACACACATCATATTCTTAAGCGCCACAGAAATTGCGAGGAAACCTGCAAACAATTTGTATGCCCTTCTTGTCATTACTATAGGATATAAATACAATGGTTTTACTACTCATATGGTTTCATTCAAATTCCTACCAAAGAAAGAGAAATAAATCCGTCATACTCGTAAGTCGTAAGCTAAGTATTAAAAGCCAAATCCCATATTTTAGTTCTCAATCTCATTCTTAGTTTTCATTATTCGCGCTCTTAATATCTCAATTCGAAAAGAGCTTGATGAGAGTGGTTTCACATACAAGATACAATGCTTTCATGTATGAGCGCGCTAGCACTGAATACCACCCGAAACCCCACCAAGTAGCACACACTACACACATGCACTTACACTGCGTGAGCGGCCGCCCGACTATGCTGGGCTGTGAACAAAGCTGAGACTGAGTGTAAAGTGTATCTCATTCTAACGCGTGCTAATACGTTGGGTTCTGAAAGAGATGCAATGTTTTCCGTGACGAATTTTCGTTACACGATTTTGGATTCACACCGCGAGCTAAGAAGTTTCACTTCAATAAAACCAAAAAAAAATAAATTAAACCGCCTTGGCCGAGAAACGAACCTGGAACCCACAAGGTGAAAAGCCGACGCGCTATATACTGAGCCACAGCCCCAATACAAAATTCCTATCCAATTTCTCATTATAATTTTCGTTGACGACGAATGAAAACGAAATGTGCAAATAAAATCAAACAACACAAAAATATGTTCGTTCGTTCCGTTCGATAGAGAGGAAATACGAAATTAACGGTTGCAGCAAAATGGAATATAAAAAAAATGTGTGTATATCGATTACCGAAGTCACCTCACAACCCACTGGAGATGGAGAACGGTTGACTCGCACGACTATACAACTTAAAATGGTTTGAATCGATTCTATTGGATTGATGCAACAATCCTTGGGTTGCGAGTAATTTGTGTCGCTAAAAATGTGGTCATTTTTTTTACTCTGCGTGCGATATATATGTAACTATATTATCTGTGGTTATATAGTTTATTAGCAATCTTTGCGACTCAGTAATTAGGAGGGTACACACGATACGACCGATCGGACGGACCTGGTCGGATGGATGTCTGACAGACCGATGTCGTTAGCGTACACATTGTCCGATATGTTGTCCGACCTCACTTCGCAAGTGATTTGAAAGATGTAGGACGTACTGAGAGCAGCGCTTATGATTGGTAAAATTTTAGAAGAAAGAAAAGAAAGAAAAAGGAATCGAATTTGGGTACAGGAATGGATGAAAAAGCTAAAGCGGCCCTTACACGGTCAATCAAAATGACACCAATCACTTATATGTGTTAGTAAAAGTATGATTGTATGTGTCACATCGCTTGATTGACGAGAATCAAAACGTGTTTGACTTTAACACGTACGCGGTGATTGATGTCATTTAATTGACCGTGTAAGGTCCGCTTAAGAAAGTTTTTTTTATATTAATTTGCTAACAGAATTACAATAGGCGTGTTTTTTTGAAACGTAGCTAGCCAGTCGTTCATTAAAACGATTCCCAGCCAGCCGAACCCAGCTGACTTACCTTCAAGTTGGTGTGTGTGATTTCGGTCATATGTGTGTGATTTCGACTAGCTGTTAAGTGTGAACTGTCAAAGTTTCGGCATTCAACCAAATCGATTTTTTGTTATTTGCTGTGAAAACAATTAATTTCGGTAATTTATTTAATAGATAATTTACATAAAGTGATATGAAATCATAATATAGTGGATTATTTCTGTGAAACATCATTTAGTAATTGAAATTATATAATTTTCGTACACGGCAGTCTGTCAAATGTTCTACAAGTCGCTTTAAGCGCCACCTTGCCATGAGATATCGGAACATCCCTAGCCAGCTGCTTTTGGCTGCGGATAAAATCAAGAGTTGTAGCCAGCTGGTTGTTGTATTTGTTTTACGTGTGAAATTTGACTTTGCTAGCAACTACTGGCTAGCTACGTTTCAAAAAAACACGGCTAATATTGAATTCTCCAGACGATTATCAGAATTTTTTATATTTACATTTTTTTTTCTCCAAAATTCAAAATTTCCATACATTGCCATTATTAATTCTCCGCTAACAACCACACCGCTTGAAATACATTTTAGAAATGAAAACTGCTCTAGGTCGGACGGACAAGTTTACACATTATCATTATCATTACATATTATCATATCCGACCATCAAAATATCAAAAAATTTGAAAACCATCCGACATGTCCGTCCGGCCGGTCGTTTCGAGCGTACACACACGTCAGACCTGGTCGGACAGACCAAGTCCGTCAGATCGGTCGTATCGTGTGTACCCCCCTATTCGATGGCCCACGGAAGAGGAAAAAGCTGAAACTGCTCTGTATATGAGAAGCAAAACTGGAATTCAAGGTGTTATAGGTACAAATTTATTAATTAATTTATTTATTGCTTAATACAAGCATACTAAATACTAATGATTTCTTTTATCGGAATTAAATATATTTGGATGTGCATTCCCTGAGTTTTCCATCTTTATAATTTTATTTCTTCAAAATATTTTTTTTTCAATTTTTTCAACAGCTGAGAGCTCAAGTGTCATTAAAATGTTTACATGCAGGTTGAGAAAAAGAAACTGAGCTGAGATTGCGACCTGAGTATTTCTGCATACGAGTTGAATGGTTGAAATTCTAAAACGTTGTTAAACTGACAGATAATTTAACACACTTTAACCGCAAATAGCCATAAACGCAATTAAAACAAATGATTTCCTGCTCCATACAAAGAGAAAAAAAAACAAACAGAGATCACACATACACAGATACTACATATCAGTTCAACCACTCAACCCAGGTATAAATGCATTTTTCCAACGCTGGTAAAATGTAAAAAGTGCCCAAAATGGTGTCCCGGACTAAAAAAAGACCACATACATAATTCGAAAAAGATATTTGAATTTATCAAAGGGAAAAACAAAAAAACTTCTTTAAAATTCATAAAAATAAATACATAGCGAGTGCCTATAGCCAACTATAGTTACAGCCGGCTATAACTTTTCGTTATTCATAAGCACATTTTTGCCTGTGTATTAGTAGGCACCGGAGCAGTCAAAACGTTTCTGATTCGGAACGCAAGAAAACGTATTATATTTATTTCAACACACACCAACCGAAACACGTAACAAAACAAATCATTTTACTTTTCTGTTTCGTTTGATGTGTGTTGAGAAAAATCAAAACTAATTTTGAGACTATCCAATAGTAATTTTATTAGCATGGCTTTTATCTTTGTTATTATGTATTGGGCTTCCTTGCTCAATAATAATAATATTAATAATTTCTCTGCATCTACGTCAATTCACCCATGCTCAACGAAAACTTTAAAATAAATAAAACGCCAGTGCAAAAAACAACAACAATGTAATTTTGTTTCTGAAAAACAAGTGTCCAGCTATCGACAACGAAACACGTTTTTTTTTTCGCCAGTATTGTAGCGCATCGAAACACATACATGTTTTTTGTTTTGCCTGCTTTGGTGTGTGTTGGCTCATAAGTATCAATGTACTGATGTTTTACCAGTCACAAAAAAAGTTTTGACTGCTCCGGTGTGTTTTCAGCCTTAGTATCGACTTTGGTATGCTTTTGCAAAGTGATTTGAACAAACAAACCCAAACGTCAAAATATTATATGAGAAATTTAGAGCCGACTGTAATTATTTAAATTGATGTAATTTTAAATTTCGAGCCGGCTATATGTTTAAAGTCGACTATAAGTTGACTATGAATAGCACAAAGTATATTTAAGGCTATGTAGGTGAATAAATTCTTTTATTGTCGGCTTTATCTGACTATGAATCTGCGCCACTATTATTTGCGTCAAAAATTCATAAACAACAACAAACAAAAAGTAAATACATTGAAAATAAATTACTTGTGTTATAGTACGTTTACACCGAGCCGAAATCTCGAGATTTCGATGAACATTCACCGAAACATCAGTAACTCGTTGACACCGAGTTGAAAAGGTTCCAGCTATCAATTTTGAAGTGGCTGCCAAAACTAGGGATGGGCGATTGAGAATTAGTTTCATAATCGAATAAAAAGACAATTCGGTGTTAGCCGAAAACAATCGAATAACTATCAAATCGTATTTCAGAAAATTTATTTTACTAGGCGAGTATACTAATTGGTCGATTGTAGAAATGCATGTCTCAATTTATTCATCGTGGTACCAGTGTGACTTTTGAATTTGGATCTAAAATCTGAACGCATGCAATCTGATATTTAAAATAAAAAGATTTTCTTCCATTTCAATTTAAGTTTATTACCCTCATTTACAATCGAACTATCGTCCAGAACAATCGCGCTAGAACAATTATTATTATTATTTGACTCATTCAGAGTATAAAAATATAAGAGAAACGGGTAAAATATGAAAAATATAACAGAGACAGATACACCGTTTATAAGGAGAGTTGAGTGGTCGAGTTGAAACTCAGCAGAGATTTCAACCTAGGTATTTCATCACACCGAGTTGAATAGTTGAATAGTTGAAATTCTCAAACGAGGCTGAACTGACAGATATCTTAACACACTTTAACTACACGCAATCAAAAGAAAATGATTTCCCACTCCAAACAAGGCAAAAAAAAACACAAACATAGAGATCACACACACACAGAGACAACTTGTCAGTTCAACCACTCAACCCAGGTATACATGCATTTTTTCAGCCCGACCGAGCTCTCACAGCTCAGTCGAGTCCAGTCAAACCAGCTTCGACTCAGCTCGCGTTTATATGCATCTCAACCTAGGTTCAAGCTGACTTCAACTCTGCATATAAACGGGATAAGAGAGCGGAGAGTAATCGAATTATTCGATTGTTTTTATTCGCAATTGCCCATCTCTAGGCAAACAATTGTTTGTTGACATTCCTCAGTTGGCGACCAAAATGTTTTTTTTTTGTACTTTTTCGTTGCCCATTGCCTGAAAAGATTAACAAATTATATAAAATAAATATTCTCTTGCAAACTTACCTGTGTCCTGTCAATTGGCCACAATCATTTTGGCATTTAATATTTTGACATCTATTAATGAACACCAAAATAAACCGAAGTTCACGCTGTAGACTTGTTCGCTTTGACAACCTCTCACGGACGGATGAAGTCAAAAAGATTTCAAGAGGATTTCGCCGAAATCTCGAGATTTCGAAAGCTCGAAAATGTATGGCGAAACCTCGGAGATTTGCATGAATTTTCCGAAATCTCGGGGTTTCGTTTGGTGTAAACGTAGTATTAGTACCTATTTAATAACATAACCCAAACTCATGCATCATTTTTAAATGATCATGTACCCAATAATTTTATAACCAATACACTAGGCGTGTTTTTTTTCAAAACTATATAGGCTTAGAAAATTTTTTCCATGTTAATTACACTGACAACTAAGTCTATATAGGCTTACGAAACCTGGATAATTATCCAATTATCTTATAGTACGTTTACACCGAGCCAAAACCTCGAGATTTCGATGAACATTCACCGAAACATCAGAAACCCGTTTACACCGAGTTGAAGAGGTTTCAGATATCAATTTTGAAGTGGCTGGCAAAACTAGGGATGGGCGATTGAGAATAAGCTTCATAATCGAATAAAAACACAATTCGGTGTTAGCCGAAAACAATCGAACTAATTGGTCGATTGTAGAAATGTATGTCTCAATTTATTCATCGTAGTACCAGTGTGACTTTTGAATTTGGATCTGAAATCTGAACGCATGCAATTTGACAGTTAAAATAAAAATATTTTCTTCAGTTTCAATTTAAGTTTAATAACCTCATTTACAATCGAACTATCGCCAAAACAATCGACTCCTGTTAACTAAAGGAACTCACACATCGGAGCGTTACGCGGCAGCGGTATAATGGTATGAAATACTATTGCCGTAAATATAGGTGCACACACTGAGGTGGTTTACGATTTTGTACCGCAGCAAGCTACGTTGACCGCGTACCGCCTGTCAAAATGTTTTGTGAAAATTTAATTGAAATTGAAAATAAATCCGATTTTCTTTTATTTGACTCATTCAGAGTATAAAAATATAAGAAAAACGGATAAAATATGGAAAAATATAACGGAGACAGAGCGGAGAACAATCGAATTATTCGATTGTTTTTATTCGCAACTGCCCATCTCTAGGCAAACAATTGCTTGTTGACATTAGGGGGGTACACACGATACGACTGATCTGACGGACCTGGTCGGATGGATGTCTGACAGACCGATGTCGTTAGCGTACACATTGTCCGACATGTTGTCCGACCTCACTTTGCAAGTGGATTTGAAAGATGTCGGACGTACTGAGAGCAGCGCTTATGATTGATAAAATTTTAAAGAAAACATCTAAGAAAGAAAAAGGAATCGAATTTGGGTACAGGAATGGATGAAAAAGCTAAGAAAGTTTTTTTTATATTTATTTGCTAACAGAATAACAAGATTGAATTCTCCAGACGATTATCAGAATTTTTTATATTTCCATTTTTTTTTTCTCCAAAATTCAAAATTTCCATACACAGCCATTATTAATTCTCCGCCAACAACCACACCGCTTGAAATACATTTCGGAAATGAAAATTGCTCTAGGTCGGACGGACAAGTGTACACATTATCAGATATGTCCGTCCGACCACCAAAATATCAAAAAAAATTGAAAACCATCCGACATGTCCGTCCGGCGGTCGTTTCGAGCGTACACACACGTCAGACTTGGCCGGACAGATCAAGTCCGTCAGATCGGTCGTATCGTGTGTACCCCCCTATTCCTCAGTTGGCGACCAAAATGTTCTTTTTTTTGTATTTTTTCGTTGCCCATTGCCTGAAAAGATTAACAGATTATATAAAATAAATATTCTCTTGCAAATTTATCTGTGACGTGTCAATTGGCCACAATTATTTTGGCATTTAATATTTTGACATCTATAAATGAATACCAAAATAAACCGAAGTTCACGCTGTAGACTTGTTCGCTTTGACAACCTCTCACGGACGGATGAACTCAAAAAGATTTCAAGAAGGTTTCGAAAGCCCGAAAATGTATGGCGAAACCTCGGAGATTTGGATGAATTTGCCGAAAGCTCGGGGTTTCGTTTGGTGTAAACGTAGTATTATATGGGATTCACACTAGCGTCGAAATGAGATAATTTCGAGTTTTAAATAAAAAGTGTTCATACCTACGCTTGCTAATTTCGTGAATGAATGCATTCAGTTCCGATAGTAAATCTATGACGGTGCCATGTTATAAATTTTTTTAATATTAAATTATTTTTTTATATACATAAGTATAGGTATAACGTATAATAATAGTTGGATAATAGTTGGATATTATTGTTTAACAGTTGGGTAGATAAAGTCGACTATTATATAGCTAACATTGGATAGATGCGGCGCTGCCTCGGGTTAATATGTTGAAATATCACTTTTCGGGTGGGTTTTGCCGCTCCGTGTATATCAACAATTGTCAGGCACTCGCGTGGATGTCAAGTCGACTATAGAGCCAACTGTAGAAAAGTGCCCCAATGGGCGCGGAGCTCAAATAAATGGGCAGATATTGTGTTTGTACGAATCCTATGGCCGACGCTCTTTGGCTCCACATGCAGTTGATCAGAGTGCCTCTACAACTTCAATTTCTTTTTTTCAGATAATATCCCATATTTATTAAACCATTCCATGAGATATTTGTGTTTTGTATGTTATTCCATTATATTTTTCGTTTTTATATCACTATAATTGTGCTGAACGCGGCCAGTAGCTTTGACAATTGTAATCTCAACCACATAGCTTATTTACGGAAATAACTACTAAACACTAAATTTCTCCCAAATAAGCGATTTTTTTTTTTCTTTTAGTACTGAATAATTTTTATTTTGTGTTTAAGCACCGTAGCGCAAGTGATAAGTGCGTCGGACTACTGAGCCAGCGGTCTTGGGTTCGAATCCCGCCGCAAACACCTTAAAGTTTTTCACAGTGCCCACCTCTTTCGAATGTCTGACAAGCATCAAAGAGTATCATTTGTCACGATTGAGCTTCTCAACTCGCCGTTCGGAGTCGGCAAAAAACTGTAGGTCCCTTCCATTCGTGCAAAAATATAACACGCACACACAAATGGTTGCGAGAAGCAGGCCCAGGTTCACCTCGAGCTGTAGCGCCAACTAAGTAAGTAAGTAAGTAAGTTTAGATCACCGAGATCAATAAGAATCCGTTGTTTAATCTTTGCGCAACGGATATCGTTAATATTTCCTTATTGATTTGTCCTGTCATTGTCATTCAAAATCATTCAACTGCAGTCAAATTAAGTTGGTTCGATTTTATTTTCACATAATTTTGAACGAATTTCAACGAAATAAGTTGAAATGAGATAATTTCGAAATTTCAATTCGTATGGGAAATTAACTCTGTTTTGCCCTGGTGTGAATACCGTATTAGGTGCTTAGCCTGGATAGAAAAATGTGCTACCAAACTGCTTTTCGTCGATAGTTATCGAAAATTTTATCGAAATGTCAAATATGACATGAAAGTGAAGGAGAAATATGAAGGCCGGTAGCTTTCAACCGAACTCTGCTGTCAAAAGAGTAAGAAAGTTCGAAAAGATGAGAAGGAAAATATTTTGCCCTGTGAGTCGAGGGTAAAGTTTTTGGCGACTCTTTTCGACGTTTTTCTTTTCTCTTCTTCGTTTTATCATTGTGTTGCTTCCCACCTTGTGATCTGCACAATAGAAGAACTGCGAAATAAAAGAGGAATGTCAAATTTGAGTCAAGGAAAAAAGTCTTAAGTGTAAAAGCGCAAGACTCACGGGTGTAAATAACAAAGAGAAATTGGAAAAATGTCTGGACTCACAAGTCTTAGGCTGAAAACACACCGGAGCAGACAAAACGTTTTTGATTCGGAACGCAAGAAAACGTTTTATATTTCAACACACACAGACCGAAACACGTTGTTACAAAACAAATTATTTTACTTTTCTGTTTCGGTCGATGTGTGTTGAGAAAAATCAAAACTGATTTTGAGACTTTTCGATAGTAATTTTATTAGCATGGCTTTTATCTTTTTTAATTTGTATTGGGCTTCTTTGCTCAATAATAATAATAATAATTTCTCTGCATCTACGTCAATTCACCGAAAACTTTAAAATAAATAAAACGCCAGTGCAAAAAACAACAACAATGTAATTTTGTTTCTGAAAAACAAATGTCCAGCTATTGACAACGAAACACGTTTTTCTTTTTCGCCTTGTTTTTTTGTTTTGCCGCATGCGGTGTGTGTTGCGCCATAAGCAAGTGTGCAAAAATGGACAACGACGCGTGTTTATAACGTTTTTGTTTTATTCGGTGTGTGTTGGCCGTACGCAAGGCCATGTATTATCGACAACCAGTATTGTAGCGCATCGAAACAAATACATGTTTTTTGTTTTGCCTGCTTTGGTATGTGTTGGCTCATAAGAATCAATGTACTAATGTTTCATCAGTCACAAAAAAACATTTTGTCTGCTCCGGTGTGTTTTCAGCCTTAAGTGTAAAAGCAGACTTAAGTCGCAATCCACACGTTGACTCATGAGTCGCGACTCTTTTCTATTATCTGTTTCCAACTGTCACTATTCGGTGAGGCGCTTGCATCCACACGTTGACTTCTGAGTCACGACTCTTTTATAATTTCTGTTTTCGTAATTTGGCAGTTCTCTTTTATTTTTTCTTTAGCTTTTGAAATGGTTACAGCTCTGTATTTATTAGTTTCTATGCAAAAATATTGCTTACATTTTCCTACTATGGAGGCTAAGTACTAGGTGTTATACAAATTTGGATGTATTTCATATATGCATAATTATTTAAAACATGAGTTTTTGTTCGTCAAATTAAATTCTTTCGTAATTTTCAAGAAAATTACGCTCCACGCGCAACGAAAAGAAACTAAGCGAAATAGCAAAATATCGAACAAGAAAAAGAGAAACGTCAAAAAGAGTCACGGAAAATTCAGCCCGCGACTCACCGGGCAGCTTGTTTTCTATCATCGTTCTTCTCTTTCGTACTCGTGTGAGTCGCGACTCATAAGTCAATATGTGGATTGCGACTAAGCGGCGATAGGCCTTTTTTGTGCTATTTTATATACGCGTGCAAAAAAACACGGCTAATATATCCGGCAAGGTTTTGAAGAGAATCTTCTTTTAACTCCTCAAACTCCAACAAGGATATATGTATCTTCATTCTGTTCCTCCTCTGGTGGAGTTTCAAATGAGTTACTTGCTGTGGCATATATTATTGTTAAGTATTAGTATTATGTATTAACATCACAATAAGAACACCAATGGCAACACCAATGTAGTATAACATTCTAACATCATATCCTAGTTTGTAAGATCACTAAATAAAGTCAGTTTCGTTTTGTCCATTGAATAACGAGCGTCTTACTCTCACCACACCGAATACACAACATAATTGGCGACGAGGAGTCAAACAAAAAAATATATAAAAAAATTTCATCATCATGCCGGACGACAAAGCGACAATCTCCAACGCAGCTGCAGCCACCACCACCACCACATGGTATCAGACAGCAAATTTACCGGAATTTTCTCCTGCAAATGAAACGTGGTTCGAATGGAAAGAGAAGTTGGAAATACATTTTTGTGAAGTTAACTGTAAAGCGGAAAATATAAAAAAAGCGATTTTATTAAAGTCTATTGGTGCTGCGCCGTACAGTTTATTACATAGTTTATGTTCACCAAATTCACCGGTTTCAAAAACGTTCAAGGAATTGTGCGAAATATTAGAAACACACTACACACCACCAACCATAATTTTCCGTGAACGTCGAAATTTTCACAGTGCAACTAGACACCCAGATGAATCAGTGGCTCAGTGGTTTGCTAAAGTCAAAAGATTAGCAATTAACTGCAAGTATGGAAGTTCCTTAGACGCTTTCATACTGGATAAATTCATAATGGGTTTATCGGGAAAAATTTTCGACAGAATTTGTGAAGAGGATGAAAAACTGTCGTTACAAGATGCGCTGAAGAAGGCATTAATAGCAGAAACAAAATTTTCATCACGAGCAGAAGCAGTCATCGATTCCAGTGTCAATTTAATAAAAAAACGGGACCATCAAAAAACCAACAAATACAAAGGCAGCAACTACAACAAAGACAACAACAGTAAAAAGTCATGCAAGCATTGCGGTTGGCGTAACCACAATTCCAACACGTGTAAATTCAAGAATAGCACGTGCCATTACTGTTCAAAGATCGGACATTTAGCATCAGTTTGCCGCTCTAAAGTTAAGGAAACAATAAATTATTTATCTGATTCTGATATTGTTAATAACGATCAGCTTGATTTTTCTGTTTTCAGTTTAACCGAAAGGAATTCGACGGACGTGTACTCGCTTCAGGTGGAGTTAAATGATACACCTATGAACATCGTTTGTGATACGGGTGCCCCATGTACATTGATTCCAGCTTCAGTATACAGCAATTTATACTATAAAGATAAACTTAAACCGTGTAGTGTACCGTACGTCAACTACAATGGAGATCGGATTAAATTACTGGGTGAGTTTGATGCAGTAGTTAGATATAGAGGTACCAATAAAAAAATAATAGTAGTGGTCTCAGACACGAAAAATCCGCCCTTGTTGGGACGCTCGTTTTTGAGAACGTTCAACTTTGAATTAACCCAGATTAATTCAATAGAATCAGACGAAAGGTATTCGATTATTATCGAACAGCTTAAGACTCAATTTCATGATGTTTTCAATGAACAATTGGGTGCATTTAATGGACATAAAATTTCGCTGCCAATTAAGGGTGATGCAAAACCAATTTTCTTTAAACCGCGTCCTATTCCACTTGCATGGAAAAGTAAAATTGAAAGCCAACTACGTGATTTAATTAAGAAAGACGTTCTTGAGCCAGTAGATAGTTCTGATTGGGGAACACCTTTAGTTCCAATTCTTAAGCCAAATGGCGAATTACGCATATGCGGTGATTACAAGGTTACGGTTAATAAACATTTAATTGACATTAAGTACCCATTGCCGCGCATTGATGAAATATTTGCATCTTTAGAGGGTGGTCAACTTTTTACGAAACTCGATTTATCTAATGCGTACAATCAGCTTATTTTAAGCAATGAATCGCAACTCCTTTGCACGTGGAGTACGCACATTGGCATTTTAAAAATGAAAAGATTACCTTTCGGTGTCAAACCAGCGGCTGCAATTTTTCAGAAAACTATGGAAAATATATTACTTGGTATTCCGAATGTTGTCGTTTATCAAGACGATATTACTGTAACAGGTAAATCATTTCAGGAACACGTTAAAACATTAAAACTTGTTTTAAATAAACTGCAAATAGCGGGTTTGAAATTAAACAAAAATAAATGTGCTTTCTTTCAATCTAAAATACAGTATCTAGGTTTTTCAATCGATAAATTCGGGCTATCAAAAACTGATGAACGTGTTTCGAACATTTTAAAAGCTCCAATTCCTACCAACGTATCTGAGGTTAGAGCATTCATTGGTATGGTAAATCATTATTCAAAATTTATAGATAAATTTGCTCATAAAATGAGTCCTTTGTACCATCTTTTGCAAAAAGGTGTTTCTTTCAAATGGTCCAAAGATTGCCAGAATACATATGAGTTAATGAAAAAGGAAGTCACTTCAGACCAAATTTTGGTTCATTTTAATCCCGACTTATCAATAATTTTATCAACCGACGCTTCTAATAATGCGATTGCTGGTGTGCTTTCACACAAATTTCCTGATGAATCAATAAAACCAATTGCTTTCATTTCCAGAGCACTATCCAAAAGTGAAACAAATTATAGTACGTTGGAAAAAGAAGCGTTAGCCATTATTTTTAGTGTCACCAAACTTAGACAATATCTATTAGGCAATTATTTTATTTTGCAAACTGATCACAAGCCGTTAATTACCATCTTTGGTGAAAATAAAAGTCTGCCAATTATGGCAGCTGCTCGAATACAACGTTGGGCATTCATCTTATCTAGTTTCAATTATGCAATTCAGTACATTAAAGGAACTTCAAATGAAGCTGATAATTTATCACGTATACCACATTTGACTTCTTCTGAGCATACTGACAAAGAAGAACATTACATTAACTTTGTTGTAAAAGCAAATACGTTGCAATTGAATTTTAAAATTATTGCTATTGAAACAAGACGCGATCCAATTTTATCAAAATTGGAAGATGCTATTCAAAAGGGTACTGTTAAAAATTTGGAAGGTTCACAATTTGATTCATTCAAAAATAAGGCATTAGAGTTGACGGTTGAACAGCATTGTATTTTGTGGGGATATCGAACAGTTATTCCTCAAAAATTGCGTAATCTAGTTCTAAAGGAGTTACACTTGTCACACCTTGGTATTGTGAAAACTAAATCACTTGCTCGATCATATGTTTGGTGGCCTAACATGGATAGAGACATCAAAAATCTTATAAGAGATTGCAATGCATGTCAAGAATTACAAACGAATCCAGAGAAAAGTCCCTTAATTTCATGGGAACCAGCATGCTCAGCTTGGAGTCGAATTCATATTGACTTTGCTGGTCCTATAAATAGTTTCCACTTTCTGATAGTAATTGACTCATTTACTAAATGGGTTGAGATATTTAAAACCAAGGCCATAACATCAGCATTCGTAATAAATAAGATGAGCGAATTATTTTGTCGTTATGGTATTATCGACATTTTAGTCAGTGACAACGGTCGACAATTTACCTCACAAGAATTCAAAACATTTTTGAAAATTAACAATGTTAAACATGTATTGACAGCACCTGGCCATCCAGCAACCAATGGTCAAGCTGAAAACTTTGTAAAAATTTTAAAAAAGTCGTTATACGCTAATTTAAAAATCAATAAACAAGTCGATATTGACATTATTCTAAATCGATTTTTATCAGATTACCGAAACACAAAACATTGCACAACCAACGAATCACCCGCAAAATTATTTTTTGGTAGAAATTTGAAAACTAGATTCAGTTCATTGAAACCACCATTAATTAAAGACAATATTATCGACAGTCAAAATAAAAGCAAGCAATATTTTAAAGGCACACGCGAAATTAGTTTCAACAAGGGTCAAAAAGTGTTTATTCGAGACTACAGAGATCCAAACAAAGCAAGTTGGTCACCAGCTACTGTAAAACAAAAATTGGGTCCTCGTTCTTATTGCTGCATCATCTCAGAAAGTAATAGAGAAATTAAAAGACATTTATGTCAAATTCGCGGTCAAAATATTGGTACAGTACAGGTTGATGATACTGAGGCTGAGAGTAAATTGTATGAGCCAAACCCAGGAACACACAGCGGTTCGCCGGTGGTAGCATCGAGTCGCGAAATTCCTTCGGTTGACTGTGAACAGCCTAATCAACTTGTTCAATCAAGACAATTAAGACCGAGACAAGACGGAAGAGTAGTTAAAAAGTAAAGTAAACCGTATAAAGTTTTGATTACATAATAATTTGTCTATCTTGAGTTTAACACATATTAATTTCTCTACATTATTTTATTAGATTAGAATTCATATTGAATTGAAGAATTGAAGTTTTTCTTAAGTTTATATTATAATGAAAATTAATATTATTAGGAAATGAATTGAAGTTTTTTATGAATTAAATAGAATTATGAAATATGAATTGTTAAAATTATAAAGAAAATTAATTGAAGTCATTTTTAGTTTATATTATATTTAAAGGAATTTGCATTGTTTTATAAACTATTAATAACTTTATTACAAAACTTATGGAGAGCGTGTTAAGTATTAGTATTATGTATTAACATCACAATAAGAACACCAATGGCAACACCAATGTAGTATAACATTATAACATCATATCCTAGTTTGTAAGATCACTAAATAAAGTCAGTTTCGTTTTGTCCATTGAATAACGAGCGTCTTACTCTCACCACACCGAATACACAACAATTATCTTACCTAGTATACAAGAACGTAATCTATATTTTATTTCTAGAGATGTTGGGTGATCGTGAAGGCCTCCCTTAGACCTAATTACACCGAAGAAACGTTCTAAGTCGTCTTGGTTGAGTCTATTTGTTATTACTATACTTAAATCTAGCATATTCTAGCAATTGTGACAATGATTCGTTGTTCAACAGAATTCTTTTGGAAGGGAGTAGTAAACGTCGAGGAGATCGCAAATTCTGCATTATTTCACTCATTAAATCGACTATGTTGCGTTGTACTTCTGGAGCCAATCCGAACGCCTTGACCCTTGCTCTTGAGTCGCTGGACGAACATTTTGAATTAAATATGTCGAACCAATCATTAACGACTTTTATCAAATCAGAATATTCTAAGGCAATGGCTGATACAATTTTCCCAAGGAACATACATACATTTTCTTGTGGCATTTATAAATCTGAATTTATACAGAATTTATACAAAAAACACAATAATATCCGAAAAAAAAAATACACAAAAACACAACTCTCCTCTTCAGATGATCAGTATATTGCGACGTCAGCGTTCAAGAAAATGGTGGATTGAGAGTGTTCAGTTGGCATACTTAGGCCGTGTGCCAATTGCGTTAAATTTTTATCCACTGGCTAATATTTGACGTTTCTACCAGAGGTGGATAAAATTTTAGCTTTTTGCTGTGTCGATTGGATTAAATGGGATTTTTTTTATTGCTATTTTCATTAATTTCCCACTAGAATTGAAAAATTTCCCTTGAATATCATTCACATCAGATTTTATTATAACTAAAATTACCAAACTGTTTTCCCAGTTTTAAATAAAAAAAATAACAAAAACTTATAATTATTTTCCGTGTTAACGCTTTTGTTTGTAAATTGTATCTTATTTGTGTACATGATTGAACAACAAAGTTCGTCATTTGTAAATGGAAAATATAAAGATAACAATTTCACCAATCAACATTATTCAAACTATCAATTTCACTTGATTTTACACTCATATGAATTACTTTTTTCTTATAAAAAAAACATGTTGAACTGGTTTTTACATAATTTTCACTGTGAGTAGTTTTCCCATCGTATGTGTACACTAGTGCACTACATTTATCCACCGACAATCGACTTGGAAAACCGAAACAAACACAGAGCTCTCGTCGCTCGTCGTCTCTCTCATTCCTTCATGGGTATATACAAATGTCAAACATTAGCCGCAGGATAATTTTTTATGCAGCTCCAGAGCCGGCTAATTTTTTGAAGTCTGTATTCACCTCACTAGCGTCAAAAATTAGCCAGAGGATAATATTTTAACGCAATTGGCACACGGCCTTATATTCTGTTTCTGATTTTTAAATACCCACAAACAATAGAATGAAATCTACGTGCTCGCGTAACAACACACCACACGAGATAGGTGTGCACAGCTAGCGTCACGACACACCACACAGTGACACACCACCCGAGACAAGTATGGCACTAGCTTTAAAGACACGGCTATTGTGTTCGGCCAGTTGTATAAGTCGTATAAAGGCTCAACCATAATGCGCATAGGGAAACATCAGCTTATGTCAAAACTGAACGAAATGCTTCCTTATGTTCTGTAAATTTCGACAAATGCCCATAAGGCTCTACTTTCCAATATGCCAACCTGAATTTCCACTTTTTATTATTATTTTTGGTAAATATAGATTATTATGTATATAAATTAATGTGAGGAAACATTTGTTTATGTGTTTTAAACAATAATTAATTATTCACAAAACCTTACAAATCTGCACAAAAACCGTACAAATGTCAACATATTTGACATAAAGATGACTTGACAGGCTGTTTTTTTTTGCGTTCAGTGGGTCTAGTATGCATTACTTTCTGTTTTTAATGCGTTCAGCGGGTCTATTATGCACTTTTATTATTATTATTTTTGGCGTTGAGATTCTCATACTCACCCAACTGTTTAGTAAACCAGTTTAGGAAACAGCCATACAGGACCCGGCCACTTCTTAATGATTTCAGTCGATGTCCTGTCCATAGTTTTTTTTTTTAATCGCGCGCAGCGCCCCAGGCACCCAACTGTTTAGTAACACCAGTTGAGGAAACAGCCATACAGGACCCGGCCACTTCTTAATGATTTCAGTCGATGTCCTGCCCATAGTTTTCTTTTAGGCGCGCTAAGCGCGCCAGGCATCCAACTGCTTACAATATTTATTTATTAATTGCATATATATATTTCACCATATTTTCTCATAAAATGACCACTTTCATTCATTACGTATTTTGAGGTTAGAATTTCGAAAATGAAAAATTTTTTTTTTTGCATTTTTTGTTATTTCCTCACATTCATTTTATTTTTTTCGTGTTTTAGGGGTCATTTGGGGTCTATAAAAAAAAAACAATAAAAACGGGAGGTTGGCATATTGGAAAGTCGCCCCTTTTAATTTGTTAAAATAAAAGGCATCTCTTTTATCATAGAGACAGCTTTTTCTACGAACACTTTCAATTAAAATTTGAAAATATTCGTGGTCCGACATTTTTTTTTGAAAATGTTCATAATAAACCCGACAACTGTCAGATTTACATATGCAATGAGCGACTGATGCCGCTCTTGCAAATGTTCGCTCGTGTTTGCAAAAGTGGACGAAACTTAACGAATCGGAGCTGGACGCCATAATGGGCACAGAATACAATAGGTCTCTTCAGTAAAAAAAAGTCAGATCAGAACAGCACAGATTTGTGGGAAAATGTCAGATCAAGTCAGCACAGAAAAATACAGTCATATTCAATTACAGCTGATTTTGACATTTCTCACGATTCTGTTCTACCTCAAAAGAAGGTGCAGAAAAGTTGTCCAGCACAGAGTTACTGAACACAAAAAAGATCAGTCTCGGACAGAAACTTTTTTTTACTGAACACCAAAACCTGGGGCCGAATTACCGCATCCGTTAACAAGTTACTCCTTTTCGAAATGTGACGATTTGGGATTACCGCTCTCGATATCGAGCACTCGGTATCGAAATTTGGGATGACAGCATACGTTAACGAGTGTCATTTTATTCGAAAGCAATCTGGCTGTCGAGTGCGAACAAAAAAAATTATGTGAGTATTTTAGAATTGATTTTTTGTGGTTTTTTGAATAAACTAATATGTAATTATTTAATTAGGGCCTATCTCAACAAAATCAACACAATCCAAAAAAATTGTCTGGCTGAATTTATGGCCTGACATCCAGATTGGCTGAGGTTTCCATTATGAACATTGCGGTAAAAAAAATTTTTGTTTAAATTGATTTATTTTAAGATATTCTGCATAAAAATATTTGCGGGGAAACTTGTTTTTCTATTGTTTATTTTTTTTTAAGTTTTTGATTTTCTCTACAAAAATGCATGCAATTCCATTTAAAACTGCTGAAATGGGCACTATTTGCTACATTTAACAATGATGACATTGTTATTCAAAATAAATAAATGAAACACAATTGAAAATATAGTAGTCATGTGTGATTTGCTAACGGACCAACAGCCATACAGGAACAGGACCCGGCGACTTCTTCGATGTCCTGTCCATAGATTTTTTTTGTAATCGCGCGCAGCGCGCCAGGCATCCAACTGCTTACCGTATTTATTAATTGCAAATATGTATATATTTCACTATATTTCCTCATAAAATGACCACTTTCATTCAATAAAATGTTAGTTTTCAGTATAAACATTTGTTTGGCTTTATTTGTTATTTCCTCACTTCGATTTTATTTTTTTTTGTGTTATAGGGGTTATTTGGGGCCTATAAAAAAAATTGTTTAGAAGGTTGACCTATTGGAAAGCGACCCCTATTTTGAGGCTAGAATCGAAAAAAAAGTTAATTTCCTCGCAAAAAAAATAATATATTTGTGCTACTTAGTCCCTAAATAGGCAAGAAAAAAAAATGTACCGTTATGTTCATAATGGAAACCCGCCCCAAATATTTCTTGGATTTGACTAAAATAATATTTTTCTAGTCACCTTTTACATTGGCCGAGAAAGATCGGCCGGGACCCGAATGTCACGGAAAGGGAGGTGAGAAGTGCATGGGGTAGCTCGGCTGGGTAGCGCAACCGAGACGATTTTTGCGTGTTCTCTTTTATCTCGTTTCGTATTTCCATTCACTTGCTTTATTCTTGTGTTCTCAGAGTTGAGTTCGTGTCGCCGGAGGAATTTTTTTTAGAGACTGTGTTCGGTGAGTGTTCTGTGTTTTATGGAAACTTTTGAGTGGTCTCATGATTTAATCAAACATTTGATTTTACATTTTCGAATGCACGAAAATCTTTATAATCTAGCTCATCTAGATTATATTAAAATGGTTAAGAAAGCAAATTCAATTACTGAAATTCTGATTTTTCTTCCTTTTCTTAGGTAAATCTGGTGATGTTTCACAGCATTTAAGTAAATCAAGAAGTATTCGCTGGTCATCGCTACCGTCTAGATCCAAGACGTCAATAAAACCATAAACACACTATATCTAATCATTCAAAATTTCAATATTTTTTCCATGCATTTTAAAGACTTTTTTTGTTTTTAGTTCTATACTAATAGCAACATCTTCCGAACACAGCGCGTTAAGAATGAAGGGAGAAAAGGATTAAATAGTCGGCTGTCGGAATCGGGACGTGAAGTACGGCCTGAGCCCAAAAGAGAATAACGATAAGTCAGCCGACCTTTCTCGGCCAATGTAAAAACTGACATATTTGAATCAACCGTCAAACGTCACTTTATTAGTTGTAGTAGAATTTTTCTAGTACAATTTTATTTTTATTCGAAACGTTAGCTATCGAGTGCCGTCATCCCAATGAGGTTACTCGATCATTCGATAACGAGTCCTACTCACTCGCTCGTTAACGGATGCGGTAATTTGGCCCCTGTACTTTTCTGTCCAGCACAGAGTTACTGAACAGACCTAATTTCAATGTATTCGCACATTTTCTTATGATTGCATATGCACGGCAATGTCCATGTCCATTATAGTTCTCACTTAAGTTGTATAAGTTGGTCGAGTTTTCTCGGTCAGTGTACAAGTCGACATATTAGAAAAATGACAAGTGCAAACATAATGGGAAATTATAATTTTCAGTGTGCTATGTTTGAAAGCCTCTGATACAATTTATAATGTACTAGATTTAAGTCACCTTGTGCACAGATTTTTAGTTGCAATTTAGAGACGGAATGATCAATTTGTGATAAATATCGCATATTTACAAGTCGGTTATTTAATTAATATCTTACGAATCAATATCGAATGCTATTTTGTTAATTTATTAATTCTCCATAAATGCTTAACTCTGCAATTGTACTGATGTTGCTTCATTTGTGTCTACTTTTAACGTACATTTAATTGGATAGCAAATAAAATTTTTCTAATTGGTTTTTTACTCGGACATCTACAAAGTGGATATTGTGAAACCCGATGCATTATTTCATTTACTTGGATATATAATATAAAAAATAAACTGGATAAACGAATGCGCAAATAACTAATATACAGAGATATATGGCTGTGAATTCGCGTACTTAATAAATATTTGGAATATTTATGCATATACATGTATGTATATATGCATATATATTTGTTATATATACGCCCTGAAACATAGCGTATAATATATAACATATATTTATGTATGCATATATTCATATATGTGTGTGTGTGTACAATTTTTATCAAATGCCTGTTTACATAAAAAAGTGATTTTATATGTGTGCAACAGGTATACATGTCAAACATTCTACGAAAATAAAATGTCAACATTTCTGCTTTGATGCGCTAAATCAGGAAAGTAAATTTATTGCAAATGTAATAAAGAAAAGACTCGAAACAGCATTTAATAAATACAATTAACTGGCTCAGTTTTGAGATCATCCCAGTTTGTGCATTTTATTACACGAACACGTCGCACAATTTGCAATAGGAAACAAGGAATTGTTAAGGTATGTCAGGTTATTTATATATGTATAATTAACTTTTTAAAGCATGTGTTTCCACATGCACATGCCCTGTTTATACATTTTCGGTTATATTAAATGTATATAAATAAATGAGCATGTACATACTATATGTATAAATGTACTATAATATTTTTTTTTCTAAATACATAGGTATGTATGTACATACATATAACTTATTTTAATTAGGTCTGTCCCTGTACTGTTGAAAACAGCCGAAAACTACGCGAAACTACACTCTTCTGTCAAAACCTATGAAAAGTCTTCGTACGGGAACAGGATGCGACTGTTTTGGACAAGTGCGGGGACAGACCTATTATGAGCAGAAGCTTCAAACTCTTACTCACCTTTTATGTTTGTACATTGTACATACAGCTGCGGTCAAAATAATAGTAGTGCAACTTATGGCATAAGAAAAAAGAATGAAAAATAGATTCATCTACTTTTTATGAACAAACATTAATTTTTTTCTGAAATTCATGTCTTATTAACTATTATTTTAGAAATTAATTTAGACAAAAACATACAGTGGCTCCCACGACTAATCGGACACTGAGAACAAATATGTTTGATGTCCATTTTCTCAAACAAATGTTTGAGGAATTAAACAATTTATATATACATTATTTCATTCATTAATATAAATTTATTTTATGAAAAAAAAAAAAAATCATTTCAACTTAACGGTAAAGAAAAAAACAAGAAAAACGAAAACAACATGGCAATTTCACTCCTCACGCATAATCGGACAGCATTTGTTTTTATTTATTTCTATGTAATATAACGGAAATTCACCGTTAGAAATGAGAATGCAGAATGATTGGAGTGTTGTAACTAAAATGTATCATTTTTTTGTGAGTTGTTGTTGTACGGATCAACATGGCACCAAGAGGACAACAGACATCGGTTGAAATAAGGAAATTGGTTTTGTCACATCACGAGAGTGGCAAATCTGTTCGCCAAATTGCTAAAATCGTGCAGAGAAGTCGTTCGACAGTGCAAGACATAATTTCCCGATTTCAAAATGAAAATAGAGTGCACAATGTGAGCAGAAAAGGGCAAGGCAAAAAATTAAATGACAACGATGAGAGGCTCCTAGTTAGAAAAGTCAACGAAAATCCTTTCTTATCGTCGCAATCTCTACAAGTTTTCCTTAAGGAGACAAGAAATAAGGAAGTGAGTACCGAAACAGAACGTCGAGTTCTAAGAAAGCACGATTTTAATGGCCGAGTAGCTCGAAAAAAACCGTTCATCAGTGAAAAAAATAGAAAAGGACGATTGAAGTTTGCTAAGGAATTAGGAAGAATTTGAAACAGGATATGACCTTTTGGAATAGGGTAAAGTTGCATTATTTTAGTACTATTTCTAGTATTATACATTATAACATTTAAAAATATAGGTTTTGTTCACGGTCGAAAGCAAATTTAACCTAAAAGGTTCAGACGGAAAAAAGTATGTGTGGCGTAAGCCGAACCAAGAATTCTCCCATAAACACACACGAGCCACTGTCAAACATGGCGGGGGCTCGGTCATGGTTTGGGGGTGCATGGCGAGTTCTGGTGTGGGGGGCCTTCATTTCATTGAAGAAAAATGGACCAGATGGGCTACATCAGAGTTTTGAAGCAAAATCTGAAGGAAAGTGTCGATAAGCTTGGAATCAACGACAACTTTATATTTTACCAAGACAACGACCCAAAGCACACATCGTATACAGCAAGGTCGTGGCTTTTGTATCATTGCCCCAAGGTCCTGAAAACTCCTGCACAGTCTCCAGATTTGAATGCTATCGAGCACTTATGGGACGAATTAGGCCGCCGAGTAGCTTCGAAGAGGTTCAGTAACATTCAGCAACTGAAAACGGGACTACAAGAAGAATGGCAAAAAATAACAAGCGAAGTGTGCTCAAAACTTGTTTCTTCAATGCCTCGACACCTTGAAGAAGTAATTAAGGCAAAAGGATACGCCACAAAGTACTGATAACTTAGTGTCCGATTATGCATGAGGAGTGAAATTTCCATGTTGTTTTCGTTTTTCTTGTTTTTTTTTTTTTACCATTAAGTTGAAATGTTTTTTTTTCTCATAAAATAAATTTAGATTAATAAATGAAATAATGTATACATAAATTGTTTAATTCCTCAAACATTTGTTTGAGAAAATTGACATCAAACATTTTCTTTTTCAGTGTCCGATTAGTCGTGAGAGCCACTGTAAACGTTAAATAAAAATGTTGAAATAATATTCAAATACAGTAGAATCCGCTTAAGACGCTCTTCAAGGGACCGGCAGAAAATAGCGTATTAAACGGGAAAAACTTAAAAATAATATACAGTCAAACAAAAGGTTTATTTTATAAAAAGAGTTTAAATTATACATAATGTATGCATTATGTACATTACTTTTAAATGAGTATTTTAATGAATAACAAAGTTGTCTAGATTGTATTGTTTGAGTTTCTTTGATGGTTGATTAGACAAAAAATCATCAACTTTGTTAAGGCAATGGAGAGCTTCTTCCCCAGTTGATGAGTTCTTCTAAATTACGAAAACCAGTTGTAACTATGTCATCATCAACAGAAGCATGGTCAGGAAACTCTTGTAACTCTTCAATATTTTCCGATGCGATATTAGAGTCATCTGGGTCAGGATCATCTGCCCAACGGAAACCAGCCTAATGAAAACAGTTTTTGATCACGTCTTGCTTTATTTCCTCCCATGCTGATGAAATGTAGTGAATGGAGTCCAAAACATTTATCTTTGTCGAAGAGATTCAATTTTCATGTTGCATTTCTGATAGATACCGTTGAACTAACTTTTTATGATATTTTTGTTCGACAGCTTTGATCATCCCCTGATCGAGTGGTTGCAGTTTACTCGTAGCATTCGGTGGCAAAAATTCAAGTTTAATGCATTTAAGGGGAATAACCTTTGGATGAGCGGGACAGTTATCGACAAACAAAATCCCTTTTTTGTTTTTTTTTCAAAAAAAAAAACTGCTTGATCCAGCTTATAAACAAGTCACTGGTAATCCATGCACGGTTTTGAGAGGTGTAATCGCACGGAAATGTTTGGATATTTTTAAAACATCGCGGTGATT
Organism: Brachyopa scutellaris; assembly: GCA_949775065.1. Classification (NCBI taxonomy): domain Eukaryota; kingdom Metazoa; phylum Arthropoda; class Insecta; order Diptera; family Syrphidae; genus Brachyopa; species Brachyopa scutellaris. The sequence continues at coordinate 77,360,257 of OX459115.1, read as the reverse complement.
TGCTATTTCCAATCACAAGAAGCTTGAGGTTGTGTGTGCCTGAGGCATTTGCACAGGCTAAAACACTCAGGCGTTCTTTACTCAACTTTCCACCATGGCATTTCACATTTTTGTACACCGACGACTTACTTACTTAACGGGCTCCCGACCCGTGAAGAGTCTCTGCCTGAGACACGGCAGCCTTCCACTCTCTTCGATCCCAGGCACGCAGCTTCCAGTTGTCTAGAGTCTAGATCTAGACCAAGCACACTGGCATCCGCGGTAGCTTGGTCCTTAAACCGGAGGTTCGGTCTTCCTTGTCATCTCGAACCTGGGGGCTATAATTCGTAGATCCCCTATGCTGGAGCATTGGTGTCCATTCGCTCGATGTGGCCGAGCCAATGTAGTCGACGAGTTTTGGTTTTTCGGACTACATCCACATCTTGATACAGCTCATAGAGTTCGCGGTTATATGTTCTCCTCCATTCGCCCTCTTCGCATACAGGACCGAATATCCGACGCAGCATTTTTTTCTCGAAAGTATTCAAAATCTGCTCTGCTTTCCTGCTTATCGTCCAACTTTCGGGTCCATACAGCAGAACTGGCAGGATCAATGTTTTGTAGAGCATTCGTCTTCCGAGTTAAGAGTTTTGACCCCATTTGTTTTGCCAAAACGAAGTAGCAACGTACACAGTACGTTGGATAGGATCTTATATGCGACATTAAGCAGGAATATGCCTCGGTAGTTCTTACAAGATATAGGATCGCCTTTTTTGAAGATTTGGCATATAGAGCTGATATTCCAGTGATCGGACGTGGCTTCCTCCACCCGTACTTGGTTTATGACTTGGTGCATGCGCCCTACCAAAGCATCACCACCATGTTTGAAAAGGTCTGCCGATTAGTGTGCTGCAGAAAGGTTTCAGGCGTTCACACAGTACGTTGGATAGGATCTTATATGCGACATTAAGCAGGGATATGCCTCGGTAGTTCTTACAAGACATAGGATCGCCTTTCTTGAAGATGGGGCATATAGAGCTGATATTCCAGTCATCGGACATGGCTTCCTCCACCCATACTTGGTTGATGACTTGGTGCATGCACCCTACCAAAGCATCACCACCATGTTTGAAAAGCTCTGCTGGACCATCAGAGCCGGCGGCCTTGTTGTTCTTCAGCTTTTTGATGGCTGAGACGACCTCTTCAAAACTGGGAGGGGGGATGAATTCTTCACTGACTGGATGCGGGTTCTCTTGCCCTATTACTCTCACTACCTGATGCCCATTAAGAGGACCTTCTGGTCTAGCGCCATTGAATTTGACGAGTTTTTAGGATTTTTTTTTTTTAATTGAAATAATAAGTAGTAGTATGTATTTAAACTTTGTAGCCTCCTGAGACCCAAGCTAAAACCAGAATGCCCATGTGTTTGATGTTACTTGTGGTAACTCACAGGGCGTATCTAAGAGTAAATTTCGACCTTAAAAACAAGTGGGTGGGGGGTTTCCGAGAAAAGGGGAGTATTCTATATTATACAATGTGTCTATATCTAACGAACTAATTAATTTTTTATTTATTTTATTCGTTTATTTTGAAGAAAAAACAATTGTATATTAAGTTTTGTAAACTGAAGAAAGAAAGAAAGCAAGAAAAACAGTGCTAAACTAATTTATAAATATAGTTACCCCTTCTTTGAAGTACCAAAACGACAGATTTCTGAAAGCATAACATTCAACTAATAATACACAAGATTGTGCAACGTTCAAAAATAAAATAAAAATTCGTACTAATCAGGACATATGTATCTCTGTATATACAGTGGCGAGCAAAATAATAGCAGTGCTACTTTGAAAACACAATTTTCCTTAATATTTTTTTTGTATTTATATTTTTTGCGACTTTTACTGTAATACTATACTTATCAACAATATGTCGTTCACGTGACGCCATATTGCAATGGTAAGCCCTCACTTTTGCGTTGAAATATCAATCGGTAGTGCATCTCACACTTTTTAAGGGGGCAAAATAATAGCAGTGCTCATTAGATTTCGGTATACATATTTTGTTTTGACTTAAATTTTGGATCTAAATTATATGAAAGTAAGTTAAAACCTTCTACTTTTTATTTTTTATCAAACTGTAGTAAAACCGATTTATTTGATTCGATAAAAGTGGGTCGTGGAATGCACTGCACACCATAGAAGCGCGAGCTAACTTAATTGCTTATAAAAGTCTTAAAAACGTACAAACAAATTGAGGAACTCTTGGGTGTAACGCTAAAATGATAAGCAATGCTGTAAAATATGAAATGAAGGTCAAAACTCGCGGCCGAAACAGAATACTGCATCCGTCAATGGTGAAACGTGTTGTAAGGTACTCTAGGACACATCTTTCTGCAGCAGTTACTCAGATGGTGGATTTGTTTTACTTGACATGTGGTATTCACACTTTTAGAAGACGCCTGAGGGAACACAGTCTCAGTGCTCGAAGTCCACGATAAGTCTCAATTCTGAAGAAAATGCATGCATCAAAAGGGCTGAGGTTTGCGAAAAAGCATTTGTCGTGCCTCCTGAGAAGTGGAGGAATATAATGTGTACTGATGAGACCAAAACCTTTTGTATGGCTGAAAAGTATCTCAGGTATTTACCCAATACAAAATATGATCCAAAATTCGCATTAAAAACTAAAAAACTCGATGCATCTAGTACCATGATTTGGGGATGCTTTTCATAGTATGGTATGGATCCAATATATTGGTATAAAGGTATAATAGACCAGCACTCATACGTTGATATATCGCAGAACATCATGTTGTCATATGCCAAACACGAAATGCTACAAAAACCGGTTTTCCAGCAGGACAACCACCCGAAAAGCACTAGCCGAACAGCTAAACAATGGTTTCAGGATAATATGATTGAGTTCATGGAGTGACCTGCTCAATATCCCGATCTCCATTCGATTGAAAATCTATAGGCCTTATATAAAAGAGATAATGTACTGCACAAAAAACCAAAAAATAACGAGTTGTGTGGGGTAGTTTAGTAGGCTTGGAGATCCATATCACCCGAAAGGTGCCAGCATCTTGTAGACTCTGTAAAACGGCTTTGCGCAGCTGTAGTAATTAATAAAGGCCATGCCACTAAGGACTTATATATCGTTAAAAACACCTCATACTAATTTATTTAAATTCTGTATTTTTTTTTTTTACTTTTTTGGTCAAGTAAGCTGGTGAAGGAAGAGCACTGCTATTTTTTTTGCTCGCCCTTTTTTAAAGTTCTTTTCGACAAAATGCATTTACGTTAGTTTATTTTAATTAAATCAAAAACTAATAAATGTAGATACTATAAGAAAATAACTCATTTTAGGCTACTGGTAATTTTTTTTTAAAAACTATGGCTTAATGCCTTTTCTTCAGCGGCACTGCTATTTTTTTGCTCGCAGCTGTATGTACCTATGCATGTACATATACATACATACCTATGTACATTGTATGTGCATATATATTTTCTTTTGAAATCCATTGAGCACCAACTGCAATTATAGTGCAAGTTAGTAGGTATCTCCTCTTTTATTTTGCGCTAAATATATGTATGTGATCTTTGAATACCAAATGGGATACCGTTAGCCCTTATGTGTCAGGCCAATGCCACACGAGCGTCTTTTTCCGCGCGCCCTGAGTGTAAAGCAAAATGTACACACGACGCCTTTTTGGTCGCGGGCGCTCGTGTGTACATTTCTATTGGTTCTTTATATACTCATGGCGCGCGACCAAATGGGAGCGCGGAAAAAGACGCTCGTGTGGCAAAGGCCTCAAAGCTACACTGCTATTATATTGCACACCACTATATATACATATGTAAGTAATTTTGTGAACTTGTAAAAAATTGTAAATGGCTTTTTCTTCTGAAATAGCTTATAACTGGTGGTTTTCCTATCGCTAGGTCCTTGGTCTATTTTAAGACCAATTTATTTTGTATAGGTTCTGTACATAATACAAATACATACGTGCCCAACAAAATATTTGCCCTCGCTTTTAAAGCTATGTCTATTCTATGTCTGCCTCCACAAATTACTCAAAATTCAATTTTTGTCATTTGAAGGACATGCAACAATATTCAAGTCGGCAAAAATTTCTTATCGATTTCTTACAAACCGAAAAAAAATTCGCTCAACCAATAAATCAAAGAACATTCAAATTTCACAGAAATGTGAAAATAAAACCAAACAAAAACAACATTGACGTAGAATATACATATACACAACCACACATCAAAATATGACCACCATATACACATAAACACACCACAGTTTAAAACTAGAGGTGGGTCGTTTTCGCGTTTTGTGTTAACGAAACGAAACGGTTAATTAAAAAAAATTAACTAGTTTAAAAACTAGTTAAAATAACGTTTTATTTCAAAACACATACGCAAACATACCTATGTATGTACGTGTTTGCTTCTTAACATGATAAATTGATAGACAAAACTACCTACTCTTAGTTTTTTTATTTGCATGAAATCTATAATATTTCAGTATACAATACCTATAATTTTCTTTTTACAAATAAAATCGCTTTACTAATCTAAACTTTGAAATATTTACATATATACATGCATAAATCTACTATTATTTAAAATAAGAAGCACTAACAACGAATAAGAATTACATACCTAGACGTACCCTACATACTACATACATACATACATACATTCGTATGTACTGCGAGAAAATAAAAAAACATTTTTATCTCATGACTGAGAATGAAACAGTTTGTTTTCAGCGAAAAATAACCCCAACTTTGCACGAAACGAGAAAAAAAGCGTTTTCATATCATTTAATGCAAACGAACAAAAAACAGAAAAAACGCAAAAAACGAGAAACGAACAAAGAGTTGAAATAACGATTAACGAACAAAGAGTTGAAAAAACGAAAACGAAGGGTACCCAGCGGGAAATGGAAGCATACAATCATGCATGCTGAAGCGATTCCTTGGAAGGTTAGAAGGCATGACTCTCCGTATCCTCTTCCATATCCTTTTTACATTAGTAGGTCCGCAGAGGGAAGTAATCCACACTTTTAAAAAGATTTTTTCGGAAGCACATCTCAGTGATTGCTTCTCAATGCATCACTTATACATCGCATAGAATGTGTTCCTAAGAAATCATTGCTTCCAAATACCTTCTCGGAGGAGCGCTTCCCAAATTTCCCGCTGGGTTCTCTATGTGTTTTCATGTGTGCATAACAGAATTATCCCGCTCCTTTACAATCTTAGAGCTAAGAAAAGTTTGAAAAAAAAACGAGAACCGACAATTGACAATTTTCAATGTCCCGGATGACCTAGGTTGAAATGCATATAAACGCGAGCTGAGTTTGGTTTGACTGACTGAGCTGTGAGAGCTCGGTCGGGTTGAAAAAATGCATGTATATATATTGAGTGGTTGAACTGAGATGTTGTCTATGTGTGTGTGTGATCTGTATGTTTGTGTTTTTTTTTTGTGTTTGGAGTGGGAAATCATTTCGTTTTGATTGCGTATCTGTGGTTGCGGTTAAAGTATGTTAAGTTGTCTATCAATAGTCAGTTCAACCTCGTTTGAGACTTTCAACCATTCAACTCGCTGTGTAGAAATACTCAGCTTGAGATCTCAGCTTAGCTTCAACTCAACTACTCAACTCTCCTTATAAACGGGGTAAGTGAGTTTCTTATGAATGAAAGTTTATACTTCTATATTGAACCACAATACCCGAAGTTCCTCTACTGAAGATTTTTGATATGCTGAATATTGTCTGAAGGCTGGATATCGTCAAAATGCTGAAGGTTGTCTGCAGATCGTAAGAATGCTGAAAATTATCGGAAGGTTGCACTTCTTCAGAATACTGAAGATTGTCGGAAGGCTTGCAGTCATCTGTGTGCTGGAGTTTGCTGCGTGTAAGGAGTTTTCGCAGATGCTCAACTAGCCGATTTTCGTGTCGATTCCAATTGATCCGACGGGCGTTTCTTCTCATATTGAATGAGAAGTTCATTTAATTGATGAGTGAAGTAGCTGTGTATAACTTGGAGGCGTATGCTGTTCTGTCGCGTAGTCCCTCGATCACGAAGCTAATATTTTCGTGTTCTTCAATTTTCCGCTGTGCTGCAATTTCTTGCATCGACAGCATGTACGCGATGATATTCTCGCTCTTTTGCTTGCAACGCGCCTGAAGTTGCCGGTAAACATCCGTAATGGATATGTTCCGCTTGAATTTTTTAAGCAAACCTTCTTTGAGCTGAATGTATGTGTCCGCATTTGTTGTGCGTAGGTACCTACACCGCGGCTGTTCCTTTCAGGAGGCGCCGCATGGCCATGAACTAAGTGTTCGCTTGCTAAGCTCGTCTGCAGGACATTTTCGAAGTCTTGTATCTTGACGGCGTAAGCATCGTCCCCACTGGGCGATGCCACCAGTCCTTCAATTTCACCGATGCTTAGTTTCTGCAATTGGTTACTCATATTTTGCTCTTCCAGCGCCTGGAGCTCACGGCGGAGCATGAGGATCTTCTTCCTTTTATCTAGTCTTGCAATGAGGATATGGTCATCGAAACCGTTATCGAGGGCTAGTTGTTCATCTGCTGACGGAAGATTAGCTATGTAATGCCGGAAGGTTTTCAGAAGGCGGAAGGTTTTCTGAAGATGGAAGATTTGGAGAGCGCTGGAGGTTGTCTGGTGATGGATCCTTGTGTTTCTCAGCATTAAGTAGAAAACTAGGTGTCCAATTTGGACAGATTTAAATAAATAAAGGAAATAAAAAAAAAAAAAAAATAGTCAATTGAGTTTACAACTAAATTGATATTCGGCCACACACTATTCCATCTGAATTGAAAGACTTTGTATAAAATGCCACAAATATCTGGAATTTTCTTTATGTGTGCGTCATCTTACTGTTTACGTTTCGCTCACACACACTTTCACAGATTTCACAAGCCTAGTACAAATTCCCCTCAATTTGACAGCAAATCAAATGACTTCCCCATACACAGTTCAACTGAGTTGAAATCAACTTCCAAAAATCAAAATCTTTTAATTTTACCCCAATCAACTCGTCAACCGTCAAATCGATCACTTGACACCGCCACACACGGGTTGATTTCAACAACAACCGACTAAGTTGACGGTTGAGTTGAATGGTGTATGGTCAGCATAAGAAGTTTCACTTCTAACGCGCGAGAGTCGCACGCACTTTTTTTTATTTTAATTTTTGATGTTCTTCACTCGATTACTTAATTTGATCTCCTCTATTTTTATTATAATTAAAACTTTCGGCTGTGCAATTGGTCAACCTGAATTTTCACCTGTTGTTATTATTTTTGGTAAATGTACGTTATTCTAAGATGTTCTGTATATAAATTAATGTGAGGAAACATTTGTTTATGTGTTTAAAACAATAATTCATTTTTCACAAAACCTTACAATCCGTACAAATGTCAACATATTTGACACATAAAAATGAGTTGACAGGCTGTTCTTTTGCGTTCAGTGCGTCTAGTATGCATTACTTTCTGTTTTTAATGCGTTCAGCGGGTCTATTATGCACTTTTATTATTATTATTTTTGGCGTTGAGATTCTAATACCCACCCAACTGTTTAGTAAACCAGTTGAGGAAACAACCATACAGGACCCGGCCACTTCTTAATGATTTCAGTCGATGTCCTGTCCATAGTTTTTTTTTTTGAATCGCGCGCAGCGCGCCAGGCTCCCAACTGTTTACATTATTTATTACTTGCAAAAATATATAGTGAAATACACTATATTTTCTCATAAACGTACCACTTTCATTCATTAAAATGTTAGTTTTCAGTATTTTGAGGTTAGAATTTCGAAAACATTTTGTTTTGCTTTATTTGTTATTTCCTAACTTTGATTTTATTTTTTATGTGTCTTAGGGGTCATTTGGGGCCTATAAAAAAAAATTGTTTAAATCCGAAGGTTGACCTATTGTAAAGCGGCCCCAAACTTTCTATTTAGGGTTAGGCATTGAGTTATTTGCTTTCTTTTTTATAGTTATACTTATTTTAAGGTACTACTAGTAGCTAAGTGGTATTAACGCCACATTACATATTTTACAGTTTCACATGTACAGGTATTATGCAATCGCATATACATAACTTCTTTGATAATTAGTCTATGTAACAAAATAAACTTTTCTTTACTCACAACAATTATATGGGCAACATAGGAAATTGTTTGTTATAACCCAAACGGTATCATTTTACTATAAACGATTTTATGTGATCGTTGGATTTAACGAGTATTTAAAATTAAACATTATACACACTACATGAACATTTTTCATAGGGAAAAACGTTAATTTATTTCATTTGTTTTGTTTCAGAATGGCATTAAACAGTGAATGCAATAAGTCAAATAGCTTAGAATCAGAAACACCCAATCTAGTTAGTTTGGTTGTGCGAATTGATGATGATTCAGATAACAATTTACAAGCATTATTTGACAGTGTTCTTAAGCCGGACTCTAAGCGACCATTACAAGTGCCATTTCGAATGCGAAAATTACCGAACTCATTTTTTAATCCGCCGCTAACAGGTTCCAAGTCGCCAACGGTATCACATTCACGAGCGAATAGCACTGATTCAGCATTTAGTACAGATTCGCAATCAAATGCTTGCAGCGAAAACCAGAATGTTCAGCACACTTCAGCAGTGGCACCGTCAGGCCTGCTTATTAGCCATTCTAGAGCTCACAGTAGTCCCGCTTCTCTTCAACAAACTTACGCTGGTTTAAGTGCACAGCCTTCAAACCAGACAACTACAGGCACAATTGCAAAAAATAATTGCAACCCAAATGCGAATCCACAAAGCCAATCCGAAAATAGTATTCAGCGTATTCACATGAAGCAAAGATCGTATGATGTAATAAGCCCGATTCAACTGCAAAATGAGCTGGGGGCGCTTCCTCCAGGTTGGGAACAGGCGAAGACAAATGACGGACAAATTTATTACTTGAAGTAAGTACGAGAAACTACTTTTCATAAAAGTAGACGATCTTTAAACTAAATAAATTAATTTATCTAAAACATACATGCATACAATAGTCAATAATTCATAGAACACCTTATACACCTTTTGCTACTAAAGATCAAATAAGATTATGCCATTGAACGGTAATTTGTTTTCCATTATACATACATAATTTTAAATATTGTAGTACAACATACAAATATATCCGAATCCTGATAGCTTTCCTGTAGAATACATATAAAGCATAAAATAATAGTATTTTTTTGTAAAAATTGTTAACAAATAATGTACAATGTACATGTACTCGTATATACATATATTTAATAAGTAAATGTAACAAGTATTTATAGATTTAATGAATTAAATAAAAGAGTTTTCTATAAGAATTGCTTAACTTAATATTTTAGGTTTAGATTATGCAAAATATCACTGCGTCTAGTTATGTGCTTGCATACGTGTATCCTACTTATACAGAGTTTTATTTGACAAATGTTATCGAATTCGCAGATATTGAGTTGATTTAGCTGCTTATTTTCGTTTCTTTCATAATCCGGAGACTTTTCTAAATGAATACAACAGAGCCACACATTATGCAGTCTAGACCAGGGCTTTTTTATTCAAATTTTAAGTTTAAAATATGTATCAATTTTGGTGCTTCCAGCCAACTAATTACATAGTCTCACGTTATTTTGGGCGATAAATAATTTCTCACAGAATTCCGTATAAATTATTTGTTTTAGTTTATGAAATGTTTGCTTGTGAATTTGGTTTGTAATTGGCTTGTTTGACTGTTGTGAGATTGTTCATTAAGTCGAAAACGATTGATTTCACTCACACAGAAGCTGCTGTGTAACACATAAAACACAAATATTAAAAATGGCTTCGTCCATGGGTCTTGCTACACGAGCTGTTTGTTAATGCATATAATCGCTCAGCGAGTCGAACCCGCCAAAAATTTTCCAGACAAAGTATTGTATCAGCTTGGTCGTCTCATTTGAAAGGGATAAGCAACTTGATTAAGAGTTTCTACTTGCATCATACATTCTACATAATGTCTAAGTCCTCTGGGAAAATTAACTATTTATAACCCGATTTCGGTTGTCGATTGTCGGAAACGATTCTGGTCGTTTCCTTAGTCGTGCCGTTTTTAAATGCTCATTACGTGGCGTAGATGACTCGAGAAATTTGTAGTAGATTTGTACACGACTCAAATGTGATCTCGATGTGATGTCGATTCGTCTACACAACGTAATGATGATTTATTATTATTAAAAACGACACGACTATGGAAACGAAAAGAGTAGTTTCCCATAGACAAATGAATACTGTATGTATGTATTTATGCGGATCTATACTATAAAATATAGATGCTATAATCATTTAATTATTGTACACACTATAAAGACAGCATTCCTTAGATTGTGTTTTCTTAATGCAGCCGCATTATCCATAATTATGTCTTTACTGGACTCCAAACTGATAACTACATATTTAAATATAATTATGAACTTAAACTACATACAAACCAAATATTCTGTTTCCAAACTACACCGGTTTAGTAACAAATTGTTACAATTCATCCTCAAAGATAGCTAGGAGAAACATTTGTTTTTGTTTTTTTTTTTTTCTAATATCCCCCCGCACCTAGGTTTCGAAGTTTCGAAAACCCAGGAAAATTAAGGATTATAGATGGGATGATAAACCAAGGTGATGATGAAGATTATAGTTATCCGGAGATACTAACGCAACCAAGTTATCTCGTGAGTGGCTGAAAAGCAATCTTCTGAATTTCTTCGTGTCCAAAATCAAAACGTGAGCTTATGACGCGCAAATGGACAAGCGGGAGACAACTACGTATACATATATTTTATATATGTAAATATAAATTCTTCGGCCTGGAAATTCTTCAAATCCACACCTAAGCGACAACACTTTTGAAGAAGATCACTTAGTTTGCACATATGGTAATTGAGTTAAAAAAAATTGATAGGCATAACCAGAGTCTAAGCTATGGATTCAGCGGGTTGCAGAAGCTTGTTGATTGAGGCCACTGGATTGTTGTAGCGTACACCTACTTAACTTATTACAAATTTCTTCAGACCAAATCAGAGCAAAAGTTGAGGAAATAAATAGGTACGTCGTTGTTGAAAGTTTTCATTTTCTGGTGTTTTTTTTTTTGTTTTTTGTTAGTTGTATTTGATTTTTTTTTAATTTTCTGATCATAGCTTTTATTTATTTGCTAGTATATCAGTATATTGTTACTATACATATCATTTACTTTTTTTAAGGTATTCGTTTACTTTCCTTTTTCGAATTACATATAATTTATTTATTTTTATTCTGCATGACATTTTGTTATTTAATTACTTTTTATTTGGGTTCTAGTCATATTACTAAAACAACTCAATGGGAGGATCCCAGAGTTCCAATACAACGGCAGCAGCAGCTCATTCATAGATCTGGTAAATATTTTCTTAATTCATCTCTTAATTTTTTTTTTAATTTTTTAAATCTTGGTATGGGTTAGGATATGTGTCAATGCCCCCTTCTTGTCTAATGTATGAGAACATCTATATTATATTTACTTTCAGTTAATCCACGAAGCGTGAGTAAGGATTCTGCGGCCTCAACTGATTCTCTTGGTTCACTTCCAGAAGGTTGGGAACAAGCACTTACAGAATCTGGTGATGTTTATTTTATTAATCATATCAATCGCACAACATCTTGGAATGATCCACGCATACGTACGTTTTCTAATATATCAAAATATTTCGTACAATAGTTTGCAAAAGTCTGATAAAACTGAAGAAAGTTTAAAAGGACAATTTGTTTTGTCTAGGTGTTCGATTGTGACTTCATAACTGATTCGCAAAACTTTACGTTTCGCTTGGAAAAGAAAATAGTCAATAAAACTCCCAATGAAATAGGTTTAGTTATGAGTACAAGTAACAAATTTCTTTATTTCCAGACACAAATTATGCTTTGATGGCATGAGAATGTGTTAAGTAGACGAACACCTTTGGCGTTTTAGTCAAAAGGCAAATATTCTTAACGAATTTTATTAAACCCGGTAAAGATTAACTGAATTCAGAAACTATATAGAAAGATTAAGGCCCAGTTTATTCGCTCTCCATTAAAAAGTGGCTAGTGGAATTTAAACTAAAGCCGCCATTAAGCTAATGCTGCCATTACCTACTCTCCATTAAACCTCCATTAATGGAGCGCTTCTAATAGCGCCCTTAAATTTAAATGAGTTTTTAAAAAGTCCCAGGGATTTTTACATTATTGTGACAGATTTTTTATTTTTTTTTTTTGCTTCGAGGTGGAAATCTTCAAAATACACTCAGTAGTTCATCGGTACCAAGCGAGTGGGATTATTACCGCACCCGAAACACCTGGGAATCAAAACCATTCTTTGAAAGATCGACAAATGATTTTTCTTTTTTGAATTTAAATCGTATTGGGGAAAGTTTAAAGTTATAATATATACTTTCCCATAGTTTTTAGACCATTAGCTCGTGAGTCTCTGTTCTTCTCAATCTCCGAATATTGTTTCTTACATTTAAGACAGTCTCCATCTCGGAGTTAATGTGATTTTCAAGACACTGGTTATGGGAAAGAGCGTGCTTCCGAACCACTTCTGAAATCATGATTGTCTATTTGTAGGTCACGATGCAAGTCCCTATTTCTTATGTACCAAGGGGCATTTATTATTTCACGAAGGACCTTAATTTGGAATTTTTATATGGTTTTTGTATTTGATTTCTTTCTACATTCCCTAATTGGATGCCACACGTCCATACATAATGATGATCATTTTGAAAAGCCTGTTATTGTTGAAAATGTTGTAATTGTGGATACAAGCTTACCATCATCATTATCTGAACCTTCGACAAGCAAATCTTGGTCAAAATATACACCTACGATGCTGAAGCGACCAATATCAGCTGTATCAACATCACGAGCCGAGAAGGAAGATTCGTTGCAGTGTTAAAAAAAAAATCATTGAGAGGGAGTTGGAAATGCGTGAAATTAAACACCAAACCAGGTTGAATAATAGCAAGCACTTTAGCCACTGTAGGTTTGGTCAAACGAAATCGTTGAAAGAAATCTTCATCATCCCAATATTCCATATTTATTCTGTCTGTCATTTTATATTGCCTACGTTCGGCAGCAAGTGTATTTTTGTCGTCGTCACTTAAATTCAACAAATATTCAAGATAATTGTCCATAACAATTTTTTTCATTCCAATAACAAAACCAAATAATATAAAAACTGACTGTCAACGCTAATGGAGAGCGAATAAATAGAAACGCTACATTAAACTTCTATTACTGCTAAAAATCCCTCTTAAAAAGGGGGATTTAGGCATTTTAGCTAAGAGTGGTTTTAAATTTAATGCCCGATTAGTTAATGGAGGCTGCCTCCATTAAAATCTCTAATGGAGGCTGAATAAATAATTTTTTTTTTAAATTTCCATTAAATTAAAATTTCCCATTTTTAATGGCGATTTTAAATTTAATGGAGAGTGAATAACTCGGGCCTAAATTAAATTATAACTAGGAGTTTTATTTTTTATCTGAGATTCGTTAGTTGCGATTTCCATAAAAGGCTATAGTGTAGTAATAGCTTCGTTTAAGCAATAGGCTATTTAAGGACAGTGAGTAAGGTTCTTTGGTTGTGGTGTCGCGAGGCAAATTCAATATTTTTACAAAATGGTTTTTCACCAAGCTTTAAGCTAGCCAACTTTAAGTCGCGAGTTCATTCCAATTGGCGTATCATTAGCGCCGAATACTCTGATATTTTAATAAAATAGATAATAGAAATATTATAATAGAAAAATGTTCTATTGTAATATGAACAATGCCCTTATTTAAAGATTTAAAACATATTTTTTTAAAATAGGTTTAAATGTATTTGTATGGAACTGAAAATCAAAGCGATGCGTTATGCTAAGTTTTATATAAAACATTCAGAAAACACCTTCCAACTTAATTTTCGTATATCAAATCTTTTTTTTAAATTACATAATCATCATCCCAGATGCCTGTTCCCATACTTCTTTAGTATACTTTCGTAAATTGTGAAATTTAAGAGAACGCCGGTGAATTACCTGTTAAACAGAAGAAAAAAAACTCAAGTAATTTCAATACATACACCTGTGTGCAAAATAATAGCAGTGCTGCTAGAAAAAACTAATAACTTTGTATGGCAACTATATTAAGTTGTTCACATCAAAGTTTTGCAGCTGATCATGTACTCGTACTCCAAATATCGTTATTTCGTTGAATTCATCCCTGAATTTTATATAACAGTTATACAATTTGATAAACCATAGTTTTGCTCGAATTCCGGAATTATTTTAAGTAATAGATACAGTGGACTCTCCCTAAGTCGAATTTCTCTCTAACTCGAATGTTTTCGCCATATTTTATCATTCCCTTCAATTTTCCATACAAAACCCATTCTCTAAGTCGAACTCCCTCTAAGTCGAAACTCTCTCAAACTCGAACACATTCTCTCGATTATTGGCATATTTTTTCACCGCTTAAGTCGAATTTTGGTTAACACAAAACAAAATAAAAATACATTACCCCTTCGGAATTCGTATTTGAGTATTTAACTACTAACCATCAAGTACACTTCAATACCCTAAATATGTATGTGTAGCATCGCGTATGCCATCATCGTCAGCTCGTCGTCTTTCTTCCTATTCATATTCTTGTCACCTCATAATTAAAAAAAATGTAAGTTGCATAAGCTATATTTTTTTGTTAACTTTTTTGTAAGTGCATTAACCTTTTTTTTTTATTCAACACACATTTTAAAACAAATATAAATGTTTCTCTCTATCACTCGAATTTTTCCAAAACTCTCTCTAACTCGAACACAAATCTTGGTATCCCGTGAAAGTTCGCCTTAGGGAGAGTCGACTGTACATTTTAATTTTTTTCATAGTTTGTAAGTGTATTGAGTTGTGAGAATCCATAAGTACTAACTTTCTACGATTTCGCTAGCCAAAATAGGTCGTGGAAAATATCGTACCCAAGAAAAAAGTGAGTTCGTAAAAAAAATGCTTGAGGAGGGTTAAATCTATAAATTTATTCAAGAAAATTTTTCCTGCTCTGCTAAAATAATAATAAATGCCAAAACATTCAACGGACGAAAAAGAAAAATTCAACGATGTGATCCTTTCTGCCTACAATGCTTCGGGAAGATCCAGAATGTTAGATTAATCTCGCAAAATCTTCCTGCGAACTCTCTCCATTTGGTTTTCATCACGGTTTTCACCAATCATTTGAGAATTTTGTTTTTCATTTTTTCCATTTTTTTAATAAAATATATTTTTTCTTTAATGTTTAATTCAATTGCACAAAACAAAAACTGAAAATCTCCAATGATTTTGAAATGATTTGACAGCTGTGTTTGACATTTCAAACAAATGAATTCGAAGTGGATTCCAAAAATTCGAAATCACTCGGAATGCATTCCGAGTGAATTTCGATTTCGGTTTTAATCCACTTTCACTCGAAATGTAGAACAGGGGGGATAAGGTTGCTTTTCTTAGTATGGTGTTGGACCACTATTCTGGATAAAAGGCATAGTGAATGCAAAATTGTACGTCGAAATCATGCTTGCTTATTGCCTGGCCACGCACTGAGCGGCAAAGATCTCAGCGGCAAGTGGCCATTTTTTGATCGGCAACTCTTGAGCGATTTTTTTTTATAATTCACGGGGCAAAAAAAAGAATTGCATACATCTAGGCGTAAAACTAAAACAATCGCTTTTTATGAATTTAAGAAATTTTATGTTTTTCTTTATTCAAATTTTTAAACCTCGATATCGCCTAAACTAAGCGATTAATCAATATTTTTTACTCTAGATTTTGTGCTTATTTCACCGAGATCTATAAAATGGCATTTTCAAACCTTTGCGCCAGGGTAAAGTATTCGCATTCCTTGTGAGACGCGTGCTGTGAAATGGTCGAATGGGAGGAATGTAGCTGGCTATTTCGCTGGGGCACTATTGTTTGTGGAAAAAGCGAAAGACAAAAAACATTACGACGGTGTTCGAGGGAGTTAATTGACTCAAGCTATGTTCAGACGATTGTCAGATCTGACAATATTGTCAGGTCTACAAATGGGCTGACAATTAGCTGCAAATGAGCTGACAATGACAAACTACCTTACAATGTCCAATTGCCAGTTCACACGGTTGTCCAGGTTTTATCCCAACTCCTGACAATTTATTGGCAGGCGGTCAGCCTGCAAATATTCTGACAAGTTTTCTCTGACAATATTGTCAGATAAAAAATTGTCAGTTCACACGGTTGGTAGATGACTGTTCACAAAAAAAAACTACAAATTCATTGCCAGACGTTGTCAGACTCATAACATTTGATAGACATTTTTTTCTTCGTGCTAAAATACATTTATTCATGGAAAACTATATGACCTAGGTAGAAACTTTGTATGGTGAATTTGTAGGTAACACTACGACGCAAAATTTAGATAGTGTTAACATGTTTTCCGGAGATAAAGGCAATTTTCTAAAAATTGTAAAAAATTGTGTTTGAAGACAAATAACTTGAAAATGACAGCACGGATGGTAATAGCCGTGATTATCTGTGATAGACATCCATCAATTGTCTATCGAACAAGCCCACCATGGTTGCTCTGGCCTTCATAGACCAGAAGTTATAATAGAATAATTGTTGGAACCTACTTTTCTGGATAAACTTTTTTAAACACCCTGTAGCTCCGTGGGTGTTAAAGATAGACGTTTTTTTCATAACATGGACCAATGAATCTTTCCCCATAGTAACATTTTTCAACACCCTGTAGCTCCGTGGGTGTTGAAGATGGACCACCCCTCCCATACGTTTTTTCCCCTAACATGGACCAATGGATTGTTCCCCATTGTAACATTTTTCAACACCCTGTAGCTCTGTGGGTGTTAAAGATGGACCACCTCTCCCATACGTTTTTTTTTTTTTTTTATAACATGGACCAATAAAGCTTTTCCCATAGTGACTTTTTTAACACCCTGTAGCTCCGTGGGCGTTGAAGATAGACCCCCCCCCCCCCCCCTTCAATAGGTTTTGTTTTTTCATAAAATAAACCAAGGAATCAGCTCCCAAAATAATAATATATTACACTGAAAAAATAACAAAAATATCCGACAATAATTTTATTTGCAGATGTTCAAGCTTCTCACATCTGACAATAAAAAATCCGGTCAAGTGCAAGTTATACTTGCGCAATAAGTGTTCCGTAGTATGTATCAGTTATTTTATCTACATACATATGTATGTATGTACAGTGGCGAGCATATAAATAGGGAAAAACAACCAAAGCCAGTAATTTTTGTGTTTTTTGCTTAAACTTTCAACAACTGGAAAACTATAAATTTTATTTTTTTCGCAGCATAAATTTTAGGTGTAATATGATTAGGTATCTTAAAACATCAGTTACAGGAATAATTTAACTTAATAGATGAAGAAAAATCCTTATTTCTTGGAAAACTTTAAAATACCATTTATACGTTCTTTCGCAAACAGTAATGTAGCCTTGCAATTTTTTTACTTATAATCGGCTTTTTCTTAATCCAAATACCGCTTAGCGACGTACCGTGTGTACACTCACATTTAAGTCTTCTTGTGCCGAAATTTCAGCGTGAATGTCAACAGCGGTCCTGAAACGAACCTTTTCAGAAAGGCGCTGCATCATCCAATCAACACGCGGTGTAGTTTTTCGTGGTCTGGGAGCGCGAGGTTTATGAAAACTGCTACCATAGCGTTTGACCTGTTCCAAAGCTCAATGACAAACATTAATTGATACATGTAAATGTTTCGATATTGCAGAGAGCGTAATATCTTTACTTCTTAAACGACAAATTTCTCGCCGCTGTTCAGCCGTTATGTGTTTGCCCCGTCCCATTCCTATAACATCACAAATCGAGTTATTATAACTAGACAGATACTAGATACTGAAAATCAAACATGTTTTCACAAAAGTTGAGTACAAGCTAAAATCAATATAGTTTCCCTATTTATGTGCTCGTACTAATTTAACACTTGGCACGGTATTTTGTATCTGTACCGTGAAACCTAGACCAAAATATGTTATGCATATTACAGTTAGTTCTAAAAAATCTTGTTTGAGGATAAACTTCGCATTTTAACGAAGCTATTTCCTTAAGTGCCGGTATATGGTGATTTGAACTATGTTGACTGAATTTTCCTATTTATATGCTCGCCACTGTATGTATGTCATAGATTTATGTTGATAGATTTATGAACCCTTTTTTTACGATACGATACCTACTAAAGATCGGGTTCGATACTCACATATGTACATATGTACAAACATACATAATATGTATATATATTATATATATATATACACATAAACGCACTTGTATATCTGCAGATAGGAGTAAGTACATACATAGTTCTATGGTGCACAACTTATTTCAGTACAAACAAATTGAGCCCGATTTGCGAAAAATAAATTCAAATTTGTACCTAGTACTAGTACATAAATATATACCTACACAAATGTAAAAAAACTTGATCAAATTATCTACACATGCATCTACATATGTTTCTGATGTCCTTTCTCATCTGCTCAGAAGAACACAAAACAAAAGAAAAAAAAAATGTTTCGTTTCGTTAACACAAAAAGCGAGAACGACCCACCTCTAATGTATATACATATCTAATCTACACAACTTGATAGAATTACCTACATATGTACATATGCATGTATACATTTGTTTCTGATGTCCTTTCTCATCTTCTTAGAAGAATAATTATTTGTATGTACCTACATCCGCAAAAAAAAAAAAACAAAAAAAGTATGTATGTACCTATCCATGCATTTACAAATATTTATGTCTCGTTATTCGTTGAATTGTATTTGTAATGCGTGGAATTTTGTGATTTGTCTCCCTCTCATGTCTGTATATAAATTCAATTTTCATATCTTCATAGCAAACGTAGAGACACCTACATTATAATGTATACGAAACCATCAAGATTAATTTATGTGGTTTAAGTCTAAGCTCAATGGTTATACCGGAGGTTAATTTCTTGGAGGCAAATGTCGCAACCATTTAATTTTGTACTCTCACACATACAAATTTCCCTTCACGTATTCAATTTTATATGATTGTGATATGGTTACGTCACTTTAGGATATGTAAAAGTTGGGAAATTACAAAAAAATTAATTTAAAAATAACTGTCGAACGTAATGCATTTCTGATGATTGGGTTTCCATCTTCTCTTTTTTCTCGATGTTTATGATTTTATTTAGATTTTTCTGATCGATATTTTTGGAGATAGGGCCTCGGACATCGATTTTTTAACTTTTTAACGTTTTTTTGAAAAAGTGTTAAGAAAAATGTAGCACAAAAAAACATTTTATACATTTTTGAATTCGTGCTTTAAGTAGCTTTCATTTGACATCACACACGATGACCTCAACATTAAATTAAAAAAGTTTTTTTTTTAACAATTCACTTATCCCCCCACAACTAGCCCCCTAAAGTCTAAATTCAACTTTTTAAGTTAAGGTCAGTGTTTAGGCCACTAATTGCTACAACTGTTCCAAATTTCAATAGCCTACGCCAAATGGTCTCTGAGAAAAAGGCCTGTGACAGACGGACAGACAGACAGACAGACACCGAACTGATTCCATTAGTGTTCCGTTTTGGTACGGACGGAACACTAAAAACGAACCTGCAAATATCCGAAACGCCTGACAATGGCCTGACAATGTCACAAAAAAGTGTTCACACGATTGGCAGAGGCCTGACAATTTACTGTCAGATAGCGGCCTGGCAATTGTCTGACAACGATTTTTCTGACAATATTTGCAGACTAAAATTGTCAGTTCACACGGTTGTAAGACAGTTGGGACAAATTTTTCATTTGCAGACCTGACAATATTGTCAGATCTGGCAATCGTCTGAACATAGCTTCAGTGATGTTTTTATCCCTTATTAGTTTTATCGCGCGTTTTTGTATTATATCGATCAGGTGCAATGATGTTTTTGGAGCACCCAATCAGGTATAACCATTGTACTCGTACTTGGGTCTGATATACGCCTTATAATAATAAGTTGTAGAGGTGCGCGAAATAGTTCCAATGGTGGGCGAATATACCAAATGCAAGAACGATTACAAAGTATTAAACGCTCACGAGTAAAGGCGGATGCCAAACCGAATGCGCAGCGAGCAGATTGGCTTTGTCCAAAGAGCTGACAGCTGAAATGTAATTGGAAATGAGCGTCAGAATTGATGATGAGACAAAGTTCTTGATGTTTTTTTAACGAATGACCAGCAGTGTTTACTACCCTTATTTCTTATTCCTTATTTCTTGCTTGTTCGAACTTATTTCGGTTTTCCTCAGTTGGGTTGGCTTTAAAAAATTGGTACCTTATCTCCTTTATCATGATAGCATATTTGCAACTTGAGTCACACCACTCTGCAATCATTTTGAATCAATTCACCTAACATTAAAGATTACAATGGGGTAGCGGATTGAATGCCGGCAAGACAAATTTTCCATTTGCACAGCACATTCCTGTCGTCTCACCTTTGTACTTCAGTGCTTGGCAATATCGACACAATTTGTTCATTGGTCCAAAAACAATGAATGCATTTCATTCAAATGGAGAAAAAATGCTTTATCTATGCAATTCGAGTGCGTACATTTGTGACACGTAAGCTTTGAAAACGCGCTACACTTTATTTTCTATAATTCTAATTTAATATTGACTTGAAATGATAGATGGCACTCTGCTAATGTTTCATGTAAACTCCCAAAAATATCCCTACTAATTCCCTAAATAATTTTAGGTATGTTAGGAGAAGACGGGATACCCCGACGAGAAATACAGTATACTCACATATTCCGGCATTATTTGTCCTACCAGAGACAAATTTTACACTTAACTGTGACCAACGGAATCATTTTTATCTTTGTACAAAATTCGCACATAATAATATAAAATGTCTCTCAAAATGCTGGATATGCGTGTGTCATTCCAGCGTACCCCACCGAAAATCATGTGTCCGCGAACGTGTTAAGCTAGGTGAATTCAATTAACCTTTCCTCCTATTCTTTTCCCGACCCGCATATTTTATTTTTATTTTATTTATTTATTTTCTTCTTAACTTCAAGCTACAGGACAATTTTTAACAGAATATAGCGGAAACTAAGAGTAATCATTCCGTAACTTCAATGTTAGTGTGGAATGATACATTTTATTTTAACAGATATTAACCAAAAATTAAAAAAAATTCTACTAGGAATATTTCCGCTTTGCTTAAAAAATTCTTTAAGTACTTTAAAAACATAAAGGTGTCTCAGTGGTAGAATACGCAGGTCTTTAAAAAGAGGCCAACTCCGAAATAAACGATTCTTATTGCAAATAACCCTAATGAGATGTTTTTGTGCTATAAACAAGGGTATAAAAGTGTTATTATATGAATATATGAACCACCCCAACTTGTTATACCATACTGTAATTAAAACTGAGCAATGCCATAGTAAAATAATTTTAAAACTTCTTTCGAGCAAAACTGCTTGATGAGAAACATTTTACGCGGCACGAGCATATACGCTTTAATGGTACGGATATGGTCTTATGGTCAATGGTCAATTATAACTCCAAGGTATTTGTAGTGATGTACGGACTCAATGTTAAAACAATTACTTGAACAAGATGAATTACAAACAAAATTACTTTTCCCACAACTGTGAAAAGGTAAGCAGAATTTTTTGCAATCATAGTCATGGAAACATAAATTAAAATCAATTGAAAGATGTTTTGATATTTTGAATGACATCAGTTTTGTATTTTCGCTAATGATCAATTTGTGTTCAGTAAACCAAAGTCTCTATGTTTCTAGGTCCTCCGAAATCTTCGCGATACATTCGTATTCTGTAGCAAACTGGTATGTTAAGGTTATGTCATCTGCGTATGCAGTGGATACTATATTTAAATTTAAATTTAAGAGAGAGTTAATGTAAATTAAAAATAGTAAGGGGCCGAGAATAGAACCCTGTTATTTAAAGCACGAGATTCACTAAAGTTTCCATTTACATTAACTTTTTGCTCTCTACCTTTTAGATTAGAAGTAAGCCATAGCTGCTTGAAGAATAAGAAAATTAAAATTACGATAACGTTTACGTAATCTTTAGACATATTGTAAAACGTATTTAAAATTTTAAAATTAATATCAACTTATCGCGGAACATATATTGACTAGAGTACAAGGCACAAAAAATGGTTTCATAATGGAGCGACTTTAAAACTATCGCAACTGTTACCATAAGTGTAAATTTTTCTCCATTCCATCGAAATGTGTTATACAACTTATATACTTTAAGAATGCATAGCCACTAAGTGTTTCAAACAATTAAAAAAATTTGATTTTTTTCGCCTCTCAAACCACTGTGCGCCATAAATATCAAATAGTTCTCTGTGTCTTTGTCAAATTCATTTAAAATATCAATATTGATATCACCTTGCAAAAACTTAAAGCATCACTTAATTCATCAATAAAAACATCTTTAGAAAATTCGTGCAATCTATAAATACACAACATTGCATAGTTCTCATTCATAAAATCAAAAGATAGTTTCAAAACATCAGCACTGCGAAAGTTAAGCTTAATACAATCACGCACATAACCAGTCTTCACATAAACTGCTACACCTCCAGCAGAATATGATTCATTACGATTTCCGAAAAGTGTGTACCCTGGTATATTACATACATATAAAAGGTTTTTCAATAAGAGCGCTACAGCGCTACGCTTTTTAAATAAAACAAAAACGGTTTTGGATATCAATGAAATTCTTTATTCCTCTGAAAGTACGTTCTATGCCATTATGTACTTCAGACGCTGAACCCAATTTTCGACGGTTTTCAAGCATAAATCGGCCGATACTGCTGCAATTTCACGTTCGATATTCGTACGAAGTTCATCAATCGTCGCTGGCTTGTTGGCATAGACCATAGACTTGACGTAGCCCCACAGGAAATAGTCTAACGGCGTCAAATCGCACGACCGAGGCGGCCAAGCGACTGGACCATTTCGTGAGATAACACGTTCTCCAAACTTGGTTTCCAATAAATTGATTGTGACATTCGCTGTGTGGCTTGTGGCGCCGTCCTGTTGGAACCACATGTCCTCCAAGTACATATCATCAAATTGGGGCCAAAAATATTCGGTTATCATTGAACGGTAGCGATTCCCATTCACAGTAACGTGCCGGTCTTGATCATCACGGAAGAAGTACGGCCCAATGACGCCGCCGGCCCATAAACCACACCAAACCGTAATTTTTTCGGGATGCAATGATGACTCATGGAGTACGTGTGGATTGCTGCCTGACCAATACCGCATATTTTGTTTATTGACGAAGCCATTCAGCCAGAAATGAGCCTCATCGCTGAAGATGATTTTTCGATGGAAATCCGAATCATTTTCAAGTTATTGCTCAGCCCAATTCACGAACATACGACGCTTCTGGTGGTCAAGCGGCTTCAGTTCTTGCGTCAATTTAATCTTGTAAGGATGTAGGCCAAGATCTTTTCGCAAAATTCGCCACAACGACGTCACAGAGATGCCCAACGCTTGAGAACGACGTGTGAGAGACACATTTGGGCTTTCTTCAACTGAAGCCTCAGCGGCAGCAATTTTCTCGACACTACGGGCACTTCTTTGTCTCACTGGCACGGGAACATTTTGTACTGTGCCTGTGGATTCAAATTTTTCCACTAGACGCTCAATTGTTGATCTGCTAGGACGATTATGACGACCATAAATTGGACGTAGCGCTCTTAACGTTGAGGCCACTGACTCCGATTATCGGCAGTAAATTTTAATAATTTCGACTCGTTGTTGGCTCGTATATCTTTCCATCATGAAGTGGCAAACCTTACTGCGTCGTTTGCTGTCCCTGTCGCTCTACTTTTGTAGCGTCCCTGTTGAAAAACCCTGTATAAATCGAACTCATTCTCATATAGCCAGATCTCACTCAAATCAACAATAACAGGTAAATTCGCTAACGACTCAAGATGTGCTACCAGAGATGAAAATTTTTTTCTAGTGTTACGAATATTTTGATGTAAACAAAGAATGTCAGTACAACAAAGGGAATTGACTGGGTATTCACATGTATTGGGCACTAAGTACGAAACAGAATTAACAGAATTCATAAATTTATTGAAATCTTCAGCACAAGTAATTCTTACAAGATTTTTCCCGACGCGTGCGTACCCCACAACAACCAGCTGAGAACAGCATAGAGGTAAAACCTGTTCCCTAATAAACGAAAGTGTTCAACATAAACGCTTTTTTTCTTAGTTTATTTATTCAATGAATGCCTACACATTAAGAATATACTTCTTATAAATTAGTGCTAAGCTAAAATTATGCAAAAATTTAACATTGGAAAAAACTACTTCAATGCAAAATCAGTTGGGTTTGTACACCATTCTTTTGTTAAATAATAATAAAAACAATATTCCATTTAGTTCAAAAGTCTATGAAATTACTTACAAATATACAAAGCATATACATTTATTCATCTGAGGATGGATTAGTTGCTGGGATCTATTTGAGGAACCAAACCGAAGCCTTTCAAATAGACTAAGGGGTTCATGTGACTCGATTATCTTGAATAATAAAATAATTGTTCTATATCGCAATAATTGATCAAAGGAAAGATTATAGATTTGAATTGAAAACCTTGATATGCGATCAAAGCGGCGCAAGCCAAATATGTAACGCTCGGTATTGTTGAATGCTACATTAAGTTGTCGCCTGCTGACATCATCACAGCTGAAAAAAACTTCGCACGCGTACGTAAGTATCGGTAAAACTAGCGTTTTGGCCAACATCAAACGTGTTTTTAAAGACAGGGTCCTGTTGAATAATATGCCAAGATTTCTTGCGGTTCGAGTGTAAGCAATGGTTGAACTATTTATGTATAAGTTGGGAAAATATTCTAGGTTCAATGCTTTTCTACTAATCACAAGACATTTGGACTTTCGAGGATTAAGGAACAAGCCATTTCTACCCCCCTTCGGGTAGGGGTTAGAATATACCCGAGGTAGGCATGCCTGTCGTAAGAGGCGACTAAAATCCAATCTCCGTATACCGAGTATATAGTGTATACAAAAATGCAATGGACAAAACAAAACGATTAATTACCCCAGGTGGCAGTCCAGCTTTACTGGAAAATCCACCCTCTTCGGAGGTCGGCTCTACGGATTCTGGGGAGAGCCATTTATTGCAATCCAATGACCCTTTCACAAGAAGTGCAAGGGTATCTCGATCTCCTCCATCAAGATCGAATAACTCCGGGAAAAAAAGTCCGCCGGGAGCGCCGCAGCGCGAAAATCAGGACTTAGCGAAATATAAAAGCTTCGAGGAAGAAAATAAAGTACTCCGAATAAAGCTTAACGAAATGGATCTACTCTATCAAGATCTTAAGAAAGAGATAGATCTATTAAAAGAAGAGAATAAGGTTCTAAAGAACACACACTCGCAGAAAGAGCGCGAATGTGCTCCAGCACTATTAGATAGTCGGGAGTTCCACACCGATGAAGAAGAGCTAGCACGCGAAACGAATCGGGTCCCTAAGAAAAGACCTACTAAAAAACGGAGAGCCGGTTCTTCGCCCGAAGTCGTGCCCTTAAACGAAGAAAAGCGTAAAGAACTGCAAGAAAATCAACGTAAAACGCAATTTCGTTTACCGCCACCAATAAACATCGTCGGGATAACGGAATATAATAAGTTGCATAGCCTCCTTAAAGGAACGATAGCATCGAAATTTAAGGTCACATCTTTGAAGAATAATGCGTGGAAGATTAACGTCGATGACCATGACGACTATCGCGCACTGTCCCAGAAACTTAATATCGATAAGATTCAGTGGTATACTTTCGAAATCAAGTCAGAAAGGCCACATCGTGTTGTAGCAAGGGGACTTCACCCCTCGTGCACAAAAGAAGAGATTATGAGGGACCTTCAAGACAAGGGCTTTAAAATTCTTGATGCCGTTAATATCATCAAGAAGGAGAAGCAACAATCCGAAATAGATAAGGACATCTTGGTAAGGCGTGGACTTCCGCTTTTTATGCTAACATTCGATAAAGCTGATAGTATCGACGTTATTTATCGAATTAAAACCATATTGAATATCGTGGTCAAAATCGAGCCCATGCGTAGAAATTTAAAAATAATTCCGCAGTGCAAACGTTGCCAAGGATTCAATCATACGCAAACGTATTGCAAAAAAGAACCACGGTGTGTGAAATGCGCCGGAAATCACCTCTCGCAAGACTGTCGAGTAAACAAGCAAGCCTCTGCAATCTGTGCTAATTGTAAGGGAAAGCACCCGGCAAATTATAGAGGCTGTGAAGTAGCCAAGGAGTTGCAAAAACGAAGAGATATACTCCATAAGCCTCAAAATAAAATAATAAAACCGCTAACTAAGGCAAATGGCAAGATCGGTCAGGAGAACGTAAACAAACAAAAACCACCGGGTACAGAGCGGAAGAAGGTGGTGATAGCAGAAAAGCCCTCGACTTCTGGTCTTAAAATAAATGGTAATGAAAAGCCATTAGAAAAGACATCGGGTAATAGCCCTCGGACAGCAGGAGTGCAGACCTACGCCCAGGCTGCAGCATCCGAAAAATCAAAAAACCTCGAAATCCCGACGGACCCTGCTTCTCAAGTTTTCTCAATTATTCTCGCAAAACTTGAAGAGCAAAGCAAAATAAATAAAATTATTCTCGATAGGTTGGTTAAGCTCGAGAGTTATTCACGGAAAACGCGTACTTCACCTAGAACATGAATGAAAAAAGAATTTTAAAAATATGTACTTGGAATGCAAACGGACTTTTGCAAAAACTTGACGAATTGGAAATATTCATGCGAGAAAAAGATGTTGACATTTGCTTGATTTCTGAAACTCACGTGAAAAAGGAATCGCATTTAAAAATAAAAGGCTATACTGATTACCACGCTTGTCACCCTTCGGGCAAAGCGAGAGGCGGATCTTCCTTGTTTATTAAAGACTGCATTGAACAATGCGAAGACCTAAAGATAGAGCTTGAAACTCTGCAACTGTGCACAGTTCGAGTTAAAAATAGTCAGCGTACTATTAAAATCTCATCTATCTACTGTCCACCGCGTTCCGCGCTTGAAAAAAGTGATTTTACTAACTTATTTAAATCGCTGAAACCTAATTTCATTATTGGCGGCGATTTTAACGCGAAACATACGTTCTGGGGCTCTAGATACATCTCGCAAAAAGGTAGAATGCTCTATGGGGCAGGTATGGAGTACAGTTGTGATTTCCATTCGACGGGCAAACCGACTTACTGGCCAGCTGATACTTTGAAAATACCTGACCTGATCGATTTCTTCGTGGTGAAAGGAATATCTAACAACCACATAAAAGTTGAAGAAAGCTTTGATCTGTCGTCTGATCATTCCCCAGTTATTTTGACATTGAGCGAAAAACTATTATTTAACCGAGAGCCGGCGAAATTAACCGGTAGAACAACTAACTGGGAAGGCTTTAGGAACGAAATCGAAGTAAATGTTGAACTGAGCGTACCGCTTACGACACCCTATGAACTTGAGGCTGAAGTCGATCGCTTCGTTGAGATAGTACAGCTCGCCTCTTGGAATAATACGCCCAATCCAAGAAAAACGCCGGACAAATACGCTCTACGATATCCTGCTGAAATAAAGGAATTAATTAGGGAAAAAAGAAAAGCGCGTAAAAGATGGCAACAAAGTCGTGCTCCACAGCATAAAACCCATCTGAATCGTCTCTGCAATTTGTTAAAGAATAGCATTAAGGATTTTAAAAACCGTGCGATAGGCTCTTACCTTGAAAGTTTAACAGCGAAAAAAGATTCCAATTATTCCCTTTGGAAAGCCGTAAAAGGCACCAAAAGGCCCAAAATCCCCGCGCCGCCACTTAAAATAAATCAAAATGAATGGGCAAGGGAAGATAAAGAAAAAGCGGATATTTTTGCCGCCCATTTGGAAGAAACCTTTAAACCGAACGATGGTCAAGTGGTTCATGACAACATCAACCTCACAAGGATGGTAGTTCCACCATCTGACGATTTAACGCGCAGATCTGCAACGCTTAGAGAACTCGAACGTGAGATCGCGAAACTAAAACCTAAGAAAGCTCCTGGTTATGATTTGATTACCGGAGAAATTCTCAAAGCCTTACCTAGAAGAGCATTTATTAAGCTTCTCCATATTATAAATGCTGCACTCAGATTAAAACACGTGCCGAGCCAATGGAAAGTTGCGGAAGTCATAATGGTTTTAAAACCAGGAAAACCGTCATATGAAGTAAAATCATACAGACCAATATCGCTTCTTCCAGTCATATCCAAAATTTTCGAGAGGATATTACTAAGGCGTCTCCAACCGGTCATAGAAGAAAATAATCTAATCCCTGACCACCAGTTTGGGTTCAGAAGTAAGCATTCGACGATTGACCAGGTGCATAGAATTACTAACGTAATCGAAAAAGCACTAGAAGAAAAAAAGATATGCTCAGCCGTATTTCTTGACGTCTCGCAAGCCTTTGATAAGGTGTGGCACGATGGCTTGAAATGCAAATTACGACAAGTACTCCCCGTGTACCTATACGAGATTTTGGATTCATATCTCGGAAATAGACTCTTCCGTGTTAGAAATGGAAACGAATACTCAGAGCTCAAAGAAATTTCGGCCGGCGTACCGCAAGGAAGCGTTCTGGGGCCGCTTCTTTATCTGTTATATACTCGTGATATACCGAAAGAAGATGGCACTATGCTTGCTACGTTTGCCGACGACACCGCTATCCTAGCAGTAGGTAAAACAATCAAGGAAACGACTGCCAAACTGCAAAACGCATTAAATAAAGTAAATGAATGGACGAGGGACTGGCGGATCGCTCTTAACGGAACTAAATCTGTTCACGTGAATTTCACTTATAGAAAAATTAATGACTTGCCAATTTTTATAAATTTGGCCCGAATTCCCATTGCAAATGAAGCCAAATACCTGGGAATGACACTTGACGCAAAGCTGAAGTGGAATTCGCACGTGAAAATGAAACGTAAAGAACTAGATATCAAATATAGAGAAATGTACTGGTTGATCGGGAAACATTCCCACCTCAGTACCGAGAACAAACTGCTTTTATACAAGCAAGTGCTAAAGCCGGTGTGGACCTACGGTATACAACTTTGGGGTTGTACCAAGAAAACAAATGCCAATATTTTACAGACCTTTCAAAATAAAGTGCTTAGAGAAATTGTCCAAGCACCGTGGTATGCTAGAAACGACGACATCCACAGGGATCTAGGAATTCCGACAATCGAAGCTGAAACTAGAAGCTTCGCGCGAAAACATAGAAACCGACTAATCGGACATGTTAATAATACAGTCCTACTTATTTTGGATGAGAGCAATTTATTGCGCCGACTACAAAGAACAAAACCTTTCGACTTGGCGAGATAAGGATTAACCGCGTCTAAATTGCGGAACATGCAGGATCTTTCATTGGAAAGTAACCTGCCAAACGTTTATATTTCGTGATAGAAAAATTGCTTGATAAGTAGTATAACTTAGTTGCAGTATCTAACAAATTTATATCGAAGGGTGGTGTTTTTGGTCAGTAAGAATCTGACACTACTATGAGCACGCGCTTGCTATTCTCATAGTGTCTATGGAAGATTTTCACCTACCCTCGGCAAAAAAAAAAAAAAAAAAAAAAAAAAAAAAAAAATTTCTATCCGACCAGCGTGAAATCTCTTCTAGATCTCTATTGATTATATATGCACAATCTTCGATAAGGCCCAGAGGACAACTTCTGAAAAGCTGGACATCGTCGGCATACATTTCAATAGAGCATCTATTAATCCTTGTGGGAAGCTCATTTATATATAGGGAGAAAAGAAGGGGCCCCAGAATTGAGCACTGAGGAACTCCTCTAATGGTCGGAAGAAAACTTCATAGTTTATTAGCAACCGAGACCGCTTGCTTTCTATCTCGCAAATAAGAGGATATTAAGTGCACCGCAGAAGATGAAAATCCATATAGCGTGTTAAGTTTGTGGCATAGGTTATCGTGGTCCACAGTATCGAAAGCTCCGGTTCTTCATATGGCATGTATGCTGACGATAGGAGTAGAGGTGGTCTATCCTGTTGTTCGCAAGATACCGTGGTTAGGTCTCCTGTGTTGTATAGGATTAGAAGAAAAGTATTAATAATCTTTTTCGCCATTATGCAAGTACGCAATTTACCTTCTGTCTGTGAATAGAAAATATTATAATTTTTTGAACCTAATCCATGAATGTTGCCTTTAAAAAACCAGGGTTCTTGAATAAGGGCTATATCCACATTGTTGTCCGTCGTGAAAAGCACTAAATCGTCGGTGGCTGCTTTGCAGTGGTGCAGATTAATCTGCACTACCGACAGCTTCCTTTGGTTTGGTGTTATCATTGTGGATGGGAAGCTTCGCCTTGAGATGACCGAGCCCCAACTTGATGCTTCCCGAATTGCCTTTGAGCGTGGCAAGAGATTGTGGATCGATAGCGATTCTATAGTACCCTTTAAACTCGTTGTCGCGGAGATAACCTTCCAACTATGAGTGCTCAGATTCCTGTTCTGCATTTCAATCAGCTTTAAGACTGCGTCATCATCTCCTGGGATCGGTGGTGGAACCCAGAGTCCAATGATTTGTCTTAGAGGAAGAGATGATCGAGGAATGATCCGTAATTTGGCCCCCTTCCAGATCTCGTCGCATTTGCCGATCGTTTGCGTGAGGAAATTCAGGGATTCCCTGGTGGCGCAACCGACAACTTTGACGCCTTTCTGCCAGCCGGCTCCATCAAAGTCCAATTCCTCGTATCCTCTCCTCCTTGCCAACATCGTGCTCATTATGAACGCTTCTACCTTAAGCCAGTTCTCGCGTGAAATCTTTCCATCAGGATTGCTTTCGTCGATGACCGCTATCTGCAGATCGGCCGGAGAGATGAAAGTGGCAGACGACTTCTGCTTTTTCGCCTCCTGCTGCGTTTCCTCTTCCGAGCGTATCCTTTTGACCGCCTGTTTCCTTTCGGTGACAGGGCACTCAGTAGAGGTGCTTGATTTTTTGGCCTCTGTGTTGGCTGTCTTTGTTAGAGTTGGCCGTTGTCTCGCTGGACTTGAAGATTTCGCCGTGGCACTTGTGGAAGGCTTTGGCTTGGCTTCAACGTCTTTCGCGTTGGAAGATGTAGCATTTGTCTTCTCGTATTTTGCTACTACCTTCCGGTGCTTCTTAATGAGGTACTTTTCCACTGGCGACTTCTTTCCTTTCGGAGCCAAGCCCGCGCCGGCAGCCGTGGCTTCTGCCGACGTTTGAGTGGATATCCCCACTCGAGTTTTGTTCGTATCGTTGTCACTGTTCATTGTTTTTTTGTGCTCCGGTTTGCGGATTGGTTTTTTGACTATCGCTTGGTTTTCGGAAACCTCAGACAAGACCTGTTCGACATGGGAGACCCTAAAGGGGGGAGTTACCACCCCCGTCGACATAGCTCCTGAAATCACTGGCCCTACTTTGGCCCCAGCACCACGACGAGGTGGATTGTCATCGCTGGAGTTTCCAAATAACTGAGCACGCATATTTATAGAAATGAAAGTTTCTCAATCACCGTCTATAAATACGATCTCATCAAGCAAGCATTAACTCGCACGTCAGCACGTTCCGTTATATGCCTGGGAATGCCTGACCAAAGTCCCCTGCAGTCAAAAATGTGACGCTTTCCATTATGTCGTTATTATTGCGGAGATCCTTTAGAGTACGATCAAGTGCCTCGATGCATTTCTTATGAGCAGGGAACGGATTTTGGTGACCAAAAAAAGGCATTTAATAATAAAGGTTCATAACGCATTATTATAGTACTTACATTGTAATAGCACTGTTCAAACAAAAACATTCTTAAGTTCTCCGGTAATAATTGCCTGCGATTATCTCAGGAATGTCTTGAATGAACTAAAGGGTCTCTCAACATGGACGGAGACTAGTGGGGCCAATATAAAAGATGTCACGTTATTGACTTCAATATTTGAGTCCAATTTGGAGTTTGCAGCGTCATTTCCTTCATTTGCTGAAAAAATGGCGTACAATTTTTTTCATCACATCTTTAGCTACTGGCTCTTTCCCTTGTTGTAATTTCAACTCGATCGCATTCAATGGGCCTTACTAAATATTACCAATTGTTCTAAGATCAAATGTTAAAATTAAAATACAGCTACTAGACCCCACAAGTTATTTGTAAACTTTTAAATATGTGCTCTTTCAGGTCGATCAAAAATATTTTTGGAATGTCACCACAAAATTTTGTAATTTGCTCCTGCGTCTTTGAGCATTTTCACTTTCAATGAAAACCAACAAAACATTTTGGAAGTGCGCATTTTAGCACACGCAATATTCCACAAACTACCACTAAGTACGACCAGTATATCACGGAATATGAAGTACTGCCCAGATGTCTAACGGTTTTTTGTCAGATTGCACGTATGGCACAAGAAGAAACACGTGCATGTTGATACAAATGTATTAAGGATTGTATTGGTGTGTAGGAATTTTTTTGTATGTGCGCTAGTTTAAACAATGTGTTCAGTTATGTATGTGCATGTTCATACGAGAGAAAAACCTGCTCTTATACGTTACTTACTTCAGATGGCGCTACAACCCGGGTGAACCTGGGCCTGCTTCCGTGGTTGCCACTTGCAAAAAAAAATTGCTACCAAAATGGGAAAAAAAAAATTACTAAAACATTATAAAGCTGGAAAGCTGGTTGTTGATAAAACAATAAAAAACAAGATGCAGTTTGTGTTGAGCGAATCGTATGATGCCATATCCCTATTCCTAATTGAAACTTAGCTCAGGGTTTTAGCATTAAAAATGGCGCGGTTTCAAAGGAACTAAGCATTTAAAGCGTTGGTTTACAGCTCTCCAGTTAAGTGAAAAAGGAGTTAAACAAAAAGAACTAAAGTGCGCGTAAAATTGATATCATATTGTTTCTTCACCTATCCATGGCTGTGGAGCAGGGCCCGGGATTCTATGCAAATGCACATATTTTTTGGACATCCTAAGAAGCAAATGAATCAGATAGTTTTTCGAATTGAGACATTTGCTTCAAAATTGCATTCAATCGTTAGCGCATATTTTTGCATATTTTGGTATAAATGCATATTTTGGCATATTTCAACAATAAATGCATATTTTTCGTGCATATTTAAAGAAAAATTAACTTTAAACACTTAAAAAATTGATTTCACCGAAATGCAAACGAAACTTAAAAATTCTATCTTTCATCTAAAAAAAAACTTCAACTTGGCAGCACTAAACACAATTCCAATGCCATTCAGTGCTGTTTGCTATTTCTACCTGATCAAAACAAATTGTAACTTGGAATGAGAAACATTAAAATTTTGTATATCCTAACGGTACGAATTTATTTCAATTAATATTTTGTTTACAATTCTCTTCAAGTGAGTTATTTTTTTAGATAAAATGTCGAAAGTTAAGACCTCTGTGGCCGGTTATTTGTGCAAATATGTTTCACATAATGCATATGTATTCTATTTTTGAAAATTTCAAAAAAAAAAACTTTATGGTACATATGTATATGTTAACAAGGCATATTCAATGAATTTGGACAACTAGTACCTTATTTAAATGAGATTGAAATGCAATATTTTTTATTTTCTTTTCAATTAAATGAAGTTTATTTTGTTTATTTATTTTTGAATTTTTTTTTCTTATTGTTGTTAAATAAAAGACTGAATTTTTTTAAATTTTCAACGTCTTTTTGTTATTTTTCAAATTTTTCAAAGCATATTTTCACTTTTCAGGCGCATATTTTCTCATTTTAGGCGCATATTTTGTATTTTTTTAGCGCATACAAATCCGAGCCCTGATTGTGTGGTTATAAACAACTTATTTTTAAATCTGTCAAAAGAAAAATATTAAATGACTGCATTGAGTGATGTTTGAAATGGAACATGTTCTGTGGTGATGCAATGCGTTCACTCAAATACATTAAGTCATCGCTCGCACTAGGTGGACGAGTTCGTATTCAATTACTTAGGTCGGCGTAATCCAAGCTTCTGAAATTCACTCCATTACTGACTCACAATTCTTGATTCGTATGTATTTTTGGTCCTATTTTTAAAAAGCTACCAAAATGAGATACAAATTACCAAATTACAAACAATTTAAAAGTGCAAAAAATAATATTACCCACCAAGTTTGG
Organism: Brachyopa scutellaris; assembly: GCA_949775065.1. NCBI lineage: Eukaryota > Metazoa > Arthropoda > Insecta > Diptera > Syrphidae > Brachyopa > Brachyopa scutellaris. Next base: position 77,325,915 of record OX459115.1, on the reverse strand, counting down.
TTAAAAATTACCAAAGTGGTAACCATGCCTGCTTCTCGCAACCATTTGTGTGTGCGTGTTATATTTTTTTGAACGATTGGAAAGGACCTACAAAAAATAAAATTACCCACCAAGTTTGGTTAAAAATTACCAAAGTGGTAACCATGCCTGCTTCTCGCAACCATTTGTGTGTGCGTGTTATATTTTTTTGAACGAATGGAAAGGACCTACAAAATTATTTTGCCGACTCCGAACGGCGATTTGAGAAACTCCTCATGACAAATGAGACTCTTTGATTGCTTGTCAGACATTCGAAAAAGGTGGCACCGTGAAAAAACGTTTACGTGTTGGACTCGGGCTGGGATTGCTCACTAAAAAGGATATAAAAGGCAATATGAGGAAAAAAGGCAAGTAAAGGAAAAGTCAACAGAATACGAGTATGTTCCCTGCTTATGAGACATGCAACTCTCGAAAAGCTTGAGTGCATAGGTATGTACAGTGTTGGCCAAAACTAACGGACGAAGTTATTCTGTTGTGGAAAAAAGCTGCATAAAATTTATAAAATGTATAATAAGTTTTTTATTTTAATTGTTTTCGATACAAAATATATCTATATAATTAAATCGCTAGCGTAAGAGCTTGTGATTCCTCCTGAGAGTTTATTTCTGCACCGATTTTAATGATTCTAACACTGATCGAAAGCTTATCAACTGAGCTTTGTTCATCAGTATAAAGAATTTTGAAAAAGTGCATATAAGTAATATGAGATGAGATGAGATGGGACAAAATTATATGAAGCTGGGGCCAAGAGCGTACATCAATGAAATTAGTATCAAAATAAAGCTGATCTTCAGTACACTAAAACTGCAAAGTTTTATGAAAATCGTATGTGGGGATTTTGAGATTTTTGTGTGTGAAGTTCGTATTGCGGATAGATCTGATGATTTTTGTCCGTTTAAATGCATATAAAATCATAATAAATATTATAAGAACTCTAAGACGCACATACATGTGTGCACATAATCACATAAAAGGTGATTCTATTATCCTTCTTATGACCTAAAAATAATGGGTCTAAGATATTCAGTTTTAAAATAATCAATTAATATCTGAAGACTTTAAAAGTAAAATTTTTTTTTGTGAAAATTACTAATTTCTGAAAAATCTTCAGCGACAACATACCTTTTTTTGACAATTATGTGAAAGAGCATTTTTCAAGCTTTAATTTGATGTATACAAATTTAAGATTCAGCCATTAAGAAAAACACTTTCAAAATCCTACGTGGTGCAAATCAATCACCAATGCTCAGTAACCAATCCTCAATCGTAGTTCTTACATGTTTTCTTTTTACAGAAACCTGAAAAAATGTTGTTGTTTTGTTTTTAACATGTAAAGATATTAATACAAGAACTATTACAAACATAATATATAGAAAATTATGAAAAAAAAAAAAAAAAACAAAAATATTAATTGTTTTTTAACAAGGAGGATGTAATCGTAGGCTTTCAACATAGCTTAACATATCCTGCAGGATACTTCAACGTAATTTGTCCACCGTTAGGAGCTGCTTATCGAGGCAGTTTGTGCCATCCTACTTGGGGTTGGAACATATGAGCGTTCAAGACGTTGCTAGAAGGAATAAATTTATTTCGAATGGATTTTTTGGTAACATTGAAGTAGCTACCTGAAAATTTGTAACGGCACTTATGTTTATATAAGTTATATAACTATATATTATATTTACTTATGTTTATATCCAAAAGAGTTTTAATTACGCATTTCAAACGCAAACGTATGGCTTACATAAATATCAGAATTTGGTTAAACTATTTCTTATAACGTGCTGTAATCGTATATTCTTAAAATATTCGGTCCGTATGCAGCCACTGATTCGGATGCTTCAAATATGAACAGGCTCTTCAGAAGCGAAAGTGGGCGAAGAGGCAGTTTTTCAGAAGGGACTTCATTTAGGATAGAGGCTTTAGAGATTGATATTCTACTCTAGAATACGATGGGTATAGAGCGCATAAGTCCAAATATCTGCTGGAAGGACATCAGCAATTAACAACACTACACCCACAAAAATCGCGATGTACATATAACGATGTGTTGGTGGGTTGTAGAAGTTGTAAATGGTCGTTTTAAACGCGATTTTAAGATGTTCCATCAGGAGTTCTTCAATCTTGCTTATCCTTATTTTATAATTTTCAGATATTTCAATGTTTCCAAGAAATCCATTCGGAATTAATTTATTCCTTCTAGCAACGTCTTGAACCCTCATAGGTATGTTCCAAGTCCAAGTAGGATGGTACGAACTGTCTCGATAAGCAGTTCCTAGCGGGGGACAAAACCCGTTGTAGTGCCCTGCAGGATATGTTAAGGAATGTTGAAAGCCTACGATTTCATCAAATTTGTATTTTTTTTTTTTTTTTTATTTTCATTAATTTTCTCTATATTATTATGTTTGTAAAAGTTCTAGCCTTAATATATCTTATATGCTTAAAACAAAACAACAACATTTTTTTCAAGTTTCTGTAAAAAAAAATGTAGGAACTCACCATTGAGCATTATTTGTATTTTTTTTTGTATTTATTTATTTGATTAAATTTGCTGTACAGTAAGAAATATATTCTTATGCACAGTTTGCATATGGTATAAGTATTACATTGAAACAAATCTTAAGTATATATAAAAAAAATGATGCGACTGTAACCAACAGTCCCGAGCTATGTGTAAACATCACGCGGATGAAATGTTTAGCTCCACTTTATTTAAGAAAGTAAATTATAACTAGTCTATGTTCGATAAAATTCAAGCCAATCGCATATATGTAAAGGGTGATTTTTTAAGAGGTTGAGAACTTTTTTTAAAAAAAAAACACAAAAAATTCGAAAAAATGAATGAAATATTTATTTGAATCGATAGTTTGAACCTTGCAATTTAATGTTTAAAGATAATTTCATGCAAATGTTGACCGCGGCTGCGTCTCAGGTAGCCCATCCGCTGAGTCCAATTTTGGCATACTCTTTCACACATATCGGCCGGTATCTCACGAATGAATGCATGGATGTTGGCTTCCAGTGCGTCAATCGAAGCGGGCTTGTCCCTATAGACATTAGCCTTGACATACCCCCACAAAAAATAATCTAATGGTGTCAAATCGCACGATCTAGGCGGCCAATTGACCGGCCCGAAACGTGAAATTAACTGTTCACCAAACTCGCCTCGCAATTGCGCCATTGTTTCGCGTGCTGTGTGGCATGTGGCACCGTCTTGTTGAAACCACATATCATGCAAGTCAAGAACTTCCATTTCGGGCAAAAAAAAGTGCTGTAACAAAGGCCTAACTGCTGGGAACGGCGCCGAATCGACATTTCGCGGTCTTCTGTCACACTAGCTGATACGGCCGCAATATTTTCTTCACTACGCACAGTACGTAAACGTGTTGGTGGTTTAATGTCCAACAAAGTAAATTTGGTGCGAAATTTGGTCACAATCTTCCGAATAGACTGCTCAGAAGGTCGAGAATGCCGATCATAAAATGGAAGCAGCGCGCGATGAACATTTCGAACCGAGCACGAATTTTGATAGTAAAATTCAATAATTTGCAAGCGTTGTTCATTTGTAAGACGATCCATGGTTAAATTGCAAACCAAACTGAAGCTGTTTGACAGTGACACAAGGTACTAAACACACGTCAGCTGTCAAAACCAGTGTTGCCAAAACCAAACCAGCTAAAAAATCACCCTTTATATATACTCATCGAATCCACTCCATTCGCAGCAGTCGATGCCAGGAAACGAACCTGGGACCCCTAAACTATGTAGTACTGCGCCAAAAGTAGAAAAACCGATGCGCTACACCCTCAACCGCCACGGTTTTAAAAACCTTTCATCCAAGTTCTTACATAAATAATATCAGCTTGAAGGTACATATGTACTCTGTTCTGTCATCTCACCATGAATAAGAACAATAGAAAAGAAAAAAAAAATAACAAAACAAAGAAAACCCGCCCAATCTATGTATCTTCTATATATGTATGTAATTAAATCGCTAGTGCGAGAGCTTGTGATTCCTCCTGAGAGTTTATTTCTGCACCGATTTCAATGATACTAACATTGATTGAAGGCTTCATCAGTATAAATAATTTTGAAAAAAGCATATGAATGAAGTTATTATGGAAAAACATTATGTCAACGTAACTACATTCACAAATGAGGTGTCTAAAGAAAATAATGTCTTGGAGCAATGACGAAATGCACTCTGATTTTATAAATATATATAAACAATTTGTTTACACTTAATCTTAATATTTATCAGGATCTCTATCACGAAAAGTAGCTCTTATTTTTTGGAACAAGGTGCCACTAGGAAACTAGAGGCCAGTAGGTAGCCATTTTATTTGTAAATAGGTCGTAGGTATTCTACATGCGAGGTTGTTAATAATATTTATAAACCAAAAATCCAAATCACTGCTATAGAAAATCCTCTTTTTTTGACACCTCATTTGTTAAGATTGGTTGAGTGGGAGAGTCGCAAATGGTGATAATGATTGCAGAATATTGAAATGCAAAGCATTATGATCATGTAAGAGCGCACTGCCCGACTGCTGGCAGTGGTCACCACTGAAAGAAAATTGTGGGCGATGCTTTGAACAATTCTTTTGAACATTGCTCAGCTTCAGGACAACGCAGGAGGATATTTTATATCTCAAATGAATCAGGGACAAATTTACTAATTTCACCTATTTTTTTGTTTTTCAATCCGATAAGCCATTACTGAGTTAAGGCTGTATAACTATAGTTTGCCCTCCCAATATGCAGTATTTTCACTATTTTCTGAAAACCATGCCATTTTCCGGAATAAAAAGTGTTTATATAAAAGTTGACCAGGAACATAAGCAATCACTGTGTTCATATTTCATCGCGCTGCTATGAAATTTGAGTAACAAATTTCGTAACCGTTCGGAATTCCGTCCCCGAAATCGCGGAATTTCTTTCCAAAATCGCGGAATTACTCCACTAGAAATTTTGCTAACGCGCGCTTAGATGTTTACACATCAAAAAATAACAATAAACAATAAAAAAAAAATGAAAACAAGTGAAAGAAAAAAAGAAAGAAAACAATTAAAACGTGAAATTAAAACAAACTAAAAGGAACTGAATAAATTATAATACGAAAATACTTGCATACAATATAGTTAAGTTACCTTAAACGGGATTAACAACAATGAAGAGTACTATAGTTTTATTATAGTTATCGATCATTGGTGATTGATTTGCACCACCTAGGATTTTAAAAGTGTTTTTCTTAATTGGTGTTGGCTGAATCTTACATTATTATACATCAAATTAAAACTTAAAGGATGTTCTTTCACGTAACGCTGAAGATTTTTCAGAAATTAGTGATTTTCAAAAAAAAAAAAAAAGTACTTTACTTTTAAAGTCTTCAGAAATTAATCGATTATTTTAAAACTGAAAATCTTAGACGCATAATGTTTAAGTCATAGGAAAAATAGTAGAATTGCCTTTCATCTGATAATAAGTACATATAAATACATGTGTGCGTCTTACGATTCTTGATATTATCATATTATATGCATATAAACGGGCAAAAATAATCAGAAGATCTATCCGCAATACGAACTTCACACACAAAAATCTCAAAATCCCCACATATGATTTTCATAAATGTACTAAAGCTCAGCTCTATTTTAATACCAATTTCATTGATGTACGCTCTTGGCCCAAAAGCGTCCCATCTTCTTTATTACGAAATAACATTATTACCTATACCTACGTTATCTTTTTTTTATTAAAACGGTTGTACGGTTTCTATATGCGAGATTTCTCGCACTGGTCCACTAGTTAGTTATTAATTCACCATCAAAAAAGTTACTATAGTTATATACAAAATATATTAGTTATTACGGGGGGCAATCCCTTTAGAAATTTAAAAAAATTGATTTTTTTTTTATTTTCATATTTCGAAAATATAATGTATTGAGAATATATTAACCAGAGGAAAAATTAAAATATTAAATATTTACAGAGTTATCGCACATATAGTCGAGCGCATATAGTATACTGCATATGGTAAAGTGAAACTTTAAACGCGATTATCTCGAATCCGTATTTTCAAAAAGTTTTCGTGCTGTAACTTAAAAAGTTATTAATCGATTTGGCTGAAATTTTGTGAGGCTTTTCTCTATATCACAACCGGAAGGATAAACCTAAAGTTTTAAAGACTTCATTTAAAAAAACTACTTTTTGAGGATGAAAAATGTCGAAAAAAAAGTATAAAATTGTAACATTTTAACATAAAATTTAAAATTGTTATTATATTTTCATAGTTTCATAGTTGGAATAAAATTAACACTGTTAAAAATGAGTTATTTTGAAGCGTTCTAAAGGGATTGTCCCCCTTCATTTACCATCAACAAAAGTTATTTCATCTTTTAGCATAAACAAAAAACAATACATAATATCAGAGTTCATAAGAAACCACATGGACAAAACTAAAGCACATATTCGATTTAATGAATAAAAAGACTAGAGCACATATTTTATTACTAATATTTGGTGGCGTAATTATTAATTTGTAACACTGCGGTACGGTGATGTGGCATTGTGCCAAGCGACATTATGCCAACAATAAAAATTTGGCATAATAACGCTTTTGAAAGTGACATTAGGCCGAATATTAGCATTTGGTATAATGTCGCTTAGATAAAGCGTCATATGGCCAATTTGGCACTATTTTACTTTGGGTTCTGCGATTTTTCTTACCATCATATTATTTACGCTTTATTTGGCAATCTGAAAGTTTAAAGTTAACAAAAGTTTGAGAAATTTAAAGTTTTCAATCATTTTTTTGAAATTTAAATGAAATTGTTATGAACTTTCTGTTTGGTTATATTACATATTATGTATATACTAGCTGTCCCGCCCAGCTTCGCCCGTGTCTAACAAATATAGTGTTACTTACAATACATACATTGTCTTTAGTTCGAAGAATCAAAGCCAGTGCAAACGCACCCCAAGGTTTGCAATCTACCAATACATATGTGTCCACAAGTGTGGATTGTAAGTATGTATTTGTAGTTTGAATAAGTGACATTTCGCAAGAAAGTGGCATTTGTTAGAGTGTTTTTATTTTTGTATTAATTTAAATAATATTGCGAATAAATTAATTTAAAAATCGGCCTATAATAGGCACAGGATGTTAATGAACTGGAATACGAAGTTTTACTTCATTGTGTGCATTAGTTTTGGTGTTTATCAAATCATAAGATTGACAGTTAAGGGCGTCACATTGAGATTTATATATTAGTATGAATATGATATGTACCTACATACATATATTTATACAAATGTGAAAAATAACTTATAAAATAAATTTTAACAATAAATTTGCCTACAAATTGGGCACAGAATCGGATTATTGTTTGCTGTATATTTCTCCGCCAGCTGTGTATAACAATTCAAACAAAGTTTGAAATGATTGCACGGCTGTGGGAGAATAGTTTGTGTATTTTCACTGCAAATGACACAAAGGATTGGCACTTCGTCTACATAAATAATTTCTCCATTGCCTTGGTGCTCATCTTCTTCTTCATCCTTCATATTCAAGATCTTCTAAACTTGCAGCCTCTTCAGTAACTAGATTATTTTGTTGATTTGTCATCTGGTTAAGGAAGTCATAATTATTCGCGGGAATTATTCACTATTACTTTAACTAATTTAAATATCCAATTTTTAAATCTACTCTTTAGTTTTTAAGCATAAGATAAAGTAATAGTTAAAATATCGTTTTCTTACATGTTCGTTATGAGAATAAACTTCGAATTTTAACCAAGCTATTTCCTTAAGTTCCGGTATAAGGTGATTTGAACTGTAAGTGTTGCCAAATAGCGAAACAGGGCATGTTTGTAAAACGCAGGAAATTTTTTTTAAACATCGGTCGATCGCAAAATCTCTCCAGACGCAGTGGCGATAATAGGACACAACTACAGAATAACACGGAACTTTGGTAAGCCGGACTGAAAGTAGTTATGAGTATTAGGCCGATAGCGTTGCGAGCTTCGCGAAGACACCGTTTTTATCAACACCTAGCGTCGGACAAAAAACTAAGTAACGTTGAATGTCAAATTGCGGTATATTTGTAATAGTTTAAATCGATTAATTTTTCCGAAAATGCAGAATGTTTTAAAATAGCTCAAACCAATGCATTTTTCAAAGAATGCGAGATATTTCAAAATTTCTCTTGGCTATACTTTAAAAATATATGATACAAGTGACTCATAATGGATGTTCGCTTGGTGAAATGTACAATGAAGTTAACATTCATGTTCATTTAACTTAGCTCCGCGGGCCAGAACATAACTCCCGGGGGGGGGGGGGGCTCTACATATTCTCTAAAACTAAATAAATAATTAAGCTAAAAAACTAAAACCCGACTGCGGGTAAACTAACCAAAAAGTACGAAACAATATGAAACGAAACGATGATGTTCAGAGTATAGCCGTGGTCTCATGCCACTTTGCCCTTTGTATGCGTACTTATGTATATAAAAACGTTATTATAACGACGTAGTCGGGTTTAAGTTACTTAATTTTTTATTATTTTTCTTCTAAAGCACTCTTATGTGAACCAAAAACTCTGGCCCAGTGGCTGTCCACTTAAGAGAGATTTCACTGTACCTAACAATTAAACACACGTTATTCTAAAATTATTTAACGATTAGCACAAAAACAAACTACCTATAATCATAATTGAACAACGAATAAACTGTGATTTATTCACAAAAACAAGACTTATTTCGTTTAGTTTAGAATGCATATATTTACATACGTATGTACAGTACATATGTAAACTCGTATGTAAGTAACATAATAACTTAGTTCTAAGCTCTGGCCACGAAATATGTAAACGAAATGTCATGTAATTCACCAGTGATTTAACCCTGCGGTTAGGTTAAGCCCATTTGGTCCAATTTTTGGGACATTATCGTCATAATTTCTAAATGGTAAACATTTAATTATATTGTTTTAAAAGAAATTAAACCACGTTTTATTGTTTAATACGTTTAAGTAAGTTTTATTGATAACAACTTAAAATAATGACCGTAGCGCAGGCTAACAAAATGTGTGTATCGAACTCGACTACCTAATTCTTACCCGACTTCTACTATTTAAGAAAATACAAATCTTATATTAAGGGCCATTTCATCCGTCGTATATTTTTCACTTTCTAGAGCAAAACAGAACATTTCTCTTGTTATTATTTTCAATAAGTATAATATACATATATTATATGCTATTTTTTCCCCTCAATTTTTTTTTCATTACAAATCAAACAATGTACTTTGCGATTTGGTTTGCCAATGAATTTGCCGCAGATAACACATCAGACTTTAACTTGCGAATTCCACGCTTTCTGCCAGTTGAGTTTGTTTGGCTATTATGTAATACTTGGTTGTAACAATTTTAGATTCCTGTTCAGAAATGTCAACAAGTGTACGTTCTCTGGCCAAAGACAACTTCTTTTGTAGTAATATTTCTTGAAGCCGAGAAACAATATTCTGAAAATACCGATGTCGCTGGTAAGCATAAATATTTGTTGGCCTGCAATGCCAGGGTTGTGATATTTTGATGCATTATTTTTCCACCATTTCAATGGGAGAGGAACATTGTGATTTAACTGTGGCTCACGCAGATACATGACGAACTCATTGACGGTTCCACCATCCGATTTGCCTTCTAATACAAACTCCATAGCACTACATCTCCCACACACAACTTCTCTACTCTCGATGGACAGAGTTTTCTACCAAGTTCCGCACATGCTTTCCAACAAGTTGTCTCCCTTCTTCAAACTCGACTTCCAACTTCTATGACTTTTATTATGAACTCCACTAATAACCTATGTTTTTATCGCTGGGTTCCCTTCTCTACCTGTGGTATATATTTTATTCACCACAAAAGATGTAAATTACCAATTTTTATAGTAAATTAGAGTATTTGTGGCTCTTGGGTACCCGGTACCTCATATTGTCGGGTACCCGATAGCTGACATACCCGGGTACTCGGGTAATTGTTGAGATGGGTACTACCCGGGTAAAATCAATAGCATTACTGGATAGGTATGGATCTGAGGAAAGTAGGAATCTGTTTAGTACATCTCTTTTTGTATTTTTTCTGGAAAACTTTCGGCTGAAATGCTCCCGGAACCGTCTGTATTCCTTATTGCTCGCTTCCTGGGCTTCTTCGGACAACTGCCCAAGTGACAGTATGCAAGCTTGTATTATACATACATATGTATGTATATTAATTTTTTGACAAGTGTGGTGGCGAAAGTACACTTGGAATTTTGTTCTACATTATTCTTGAATTCACTTGCGTTATTCAACGAACAATTAAGAAATATGCTGTGCAAATGTGGTATAAGGGTGGAAAGAGTTGATGCTAAGATTCAGTGTGTAGTTTGCAAGATTTACTACCACCTCAAATGTGTGAATCTGCAAACCGGTGATGGTGAATATATGAAAAAAAAACTATACCTTACCACTGTACTTCTTGCAACCGACATAGACGTAACTCTCTTCGCTCACCTCCCCATGCTCCTCAAAAAATAAAAAACACCGCTCAAGTGACAGATGTAGTGTCCCGGTCTCCATCCAACGTGGGATCGCTGAATGAAGATGCTGATCCAAACCCTGCCGTTGCTGTAACTCTTCACATGCTATACAAGGAAATGATCACCATCAAGGAAGTAATCTTCAATGCACTACTGCGGATTAACACCCTGTAAGTTGAAAATAGTTCCCTCGCTAAAAAGGTAATATATCTTGAAAATAGAGTGCACTTCATGCAACAAAATACCTTGAAGAAATGTATTGATGTCATCGGAATTCCGAATGTTGACAATCAAAATGCATTAGACTCGGCTGTCAAAGTACTGTCGGAAGGTCTAGGAGAAAACATAACAAATTATGACATAAAATCTTGTTATATCAAAAAAATAGACAGGAAGCCTAACATATCATCTACACGAGCAAAAGTATTGAACATCTTACGCATCAAATTCAAATCGTTCGAGAAAAAGCAAACTATAATGAGCAAAAAGAAAAAGAGAAAGTTAACTTCGGGCCTTTTCGGGAACTGTTGAAAAACGTTTCTCACATATACAAACACTCTGATTTTCTATATACTTTATAATATTTCATACATAACTCTACACATATATATAGACACTAAGCATTGTAATTTCCTCTATCTCTTTTCTTATCTAAAGTAAGTTAGTCGTCCAATTGCACTCGCCTAGTTTGGTATAGTGATGAGCATAAAATCACTACCAGTGAATTATTCACCGTGAACGAAAAATAACTGTTAACGTTTGTTAACGACTTGGAAATAAACAGTGAATCGCTAAAACGTGAATAGTTTCACGTCACAGTTTGGAATTCGCAAATAACGATTTCACAACAAAAGTCGCGGTCATGAGTATGAACGTGAGGTGCGAGGCAGTGAATGATACGTAGAACAAAGCAGCACGCGGTGAACGATATTGTGTATACTATACTGAATAATGCTGCCTTGCGTACACAAACATGTATGTATAGTGTGTTATGTATATTGTTCGCTGGGTTGCATTGAGAATTGCCGCTGAAAAAAGGGATGAAGGTTGAACTTCGTAGCGGTTCTAAGAATTTGTGTGTGCTAGTTTAGTTTTGTGTGTGCTAGTTTAGTTCTGCGCATGCGAATATGTGATTTTAAGGAAATTTACATTTGTTTGTTTGGTGTTTAGGACTACGTATTTACAAAAACAAAAATACTTTTAAGATGCCGCCAATAACAAAGCGAAGAAAAACTTGTTTTTTATGGAATTTCTTTAATTTGACGAATGTTTCGTAAAATGTAATATGTGCAATTTGAAAAGGCATATGGAAATCAAGCATCCGTTAATATCATTAGTTTCTGGGGTAAGTTTATTTTTGAATTATTGCGTCGAAATGTTTTTAACGGCTCGTACGGCTAGTATACATGCAAACGTATGTACATGCATATTTACACATTACACAGTCAATAATTCATTGTATGTAAATTATATGTAGTTTTATAGTAGTTTATGTAGTTTCATAGTCGCATCGTCGTGAATTCACGTTCACTGGTTATATTCACAGTGAATAAAAAATCACGTTCACAGTTATACCAGTGAACATAAATTCACGACTTAGCCCAACTCTGGTATCATTCGCTGCGCTGTAAACTATTGAATTAATTAAACTGAATTAAATTAAAATTGTTAAAATAAGATCGGCTCGTTCTTTATTTTTGAATTCGGGTGAATATTTTCTAAATCTGTTTCCGAAACCCGGGATTTAAACGGAGAACGTTAACAGAAAGAACGAGTAATATTCATTTTAATTGATTGATCGAAATGGATTTGGCAAGTCGCGCATCTTATCGTGGTCAAGTGACCAAACTTGTGAAAAGCGTGACCGATTACCTTAAATCCGACGAGGCGAAAATTTCGAATAATTTAGATAAACTCGACGACATCGAAGAAGAGCTAAGTGTCTTTCTGGACCGCTTAACGGCCGCACATGAAAGCTTGCGTAAGGCAAACGCAGAAGTGAAGGTAATAAAGCCAGAGGACCAGACAAAGGAAGCCGAAACAGTGGCAGAATATGAGGACAAAGCGATCGAAACCATGACACGTATAAAATGCCGTCGGTCCAAGCTTCACCTTCACAAAGGTCTTAATGTCTTAATGAGTCTTAATGAGTCCAAACGACACCACTTTTGCAAACGGTACGTTACCTCCCCCACCACTTCAGTCTTCACTTCAAAGAGTGGGTATCGTTTTGGGAGCAGTGCTCTCGTTCACGAAAACGCTTCTCTTACCACTGTTGATAAATTCAATTATCTAGAAACGGTCTTAACTGGAAAAGCAGCCGAAACATTAGCTGGGCTTACTCCTTTGGAAGCTAATTACAATTCAGCTATCACCTTGCTGAAAGAAGAATACGGCAATAGTGAGAAAATTGTAGACTTTACAATGCAACGTTTGTTGTCTATTCAGCCTGTTTCTTCCAAAACAGATACCTTTGCTTTGAGACGGCTATATACATAGGTACAAGCTTTCACCCATTCGCTCTCGTCATTAGGCATACCATCATCGAATTATTTTGTCATGCTGAAGGGAGTCTTACTAGGTTGTCTGCCGAATGAGCTTGGAATTGATTTTCATCGATACTACGAGGACACAGCCACAGCGAGTTTACCAAATTCTCGCACGGAGTACGAAGACGATGCAGCTAGCGTTTCCTCAATGTCAAAAAGTTCATCAAATGTAATCGCCGATAAGCAAGTCAATTGTTTGCTGAAATTCCTACGAAGAGAGGTTGAATCATTGGAGAACGCGAATGAAGCGAGAATACATCCATTTCGTTCTAGCATACCGAGTACGAGCACGAGATCTGTCAAAACGGCTTTGGGTTTGTATACATCTGTATCGAAAGAAAATTGTTTATTTTGCAGACATTAATCACGAAACCAAAGATTGCTCTAGTGCTAAATGATTAATCGAAAAAAAAGCAATTATTGAGAGGCGAAGGCAGGTGCTACCGTTGCTGTAAGAAGGGCCATAATGCTCAGAACTGTAAGGTAAAAAGGGGTATCCTGCAAAACATGCAGTGGCCGCCACGTAACGAGCATGTGTGACCCATTGTTTTCACCAACCAGACGTAATTCAACTTCGCCTCAAGGTCAGAATAAAGATCCGGCAGGCAGTTCAGCAAGAACTTCATCGTTAAATCTATATACGACAGAAGCAATGGAGAAGGGTAAAGAATACTTACAAACAGCCTGCGCTATGCCTATTGTGGGAGTGCATAGATTATGTGTGATACCTTTCGGAAATAATAAGCCCAAGTCCTCTAAATTGTGCAACGAAGTTCGAGTTGTTCTGCGAAGTCAGTATGACGATCGCGGTGTTTCGATAGATGCCATAGAAGTTCCTGCTATCTGTCTTGACGTGCTGTCTGTGCCTACTTACGACGGAGCAGTTTCACCCCACGATCTGAATTTACCCGATGATCGCGCAGACGGACAATTACTGGAGGACGGGATTAGTGTGCTCATTGGCGCCGACAATAGAATTGGCAATTTGCGACTGGAGAGCACAAACGTATCACTGACAGGTTGACGGGGATAAATACAATTTAAGGATGGACTATTCAAGGGCCGTCGGCTGTGGAACACAAAAAATTTCATTCTTCCAACACCCTATCGCTTAACGTATGTGCGTGTGAAGATGTTCAACAGGAACCAACATGGAGAAAAACCTATTTTTATTAATGAAACGCTTACTAACTTTAGTATAGCAAAGCAAATAAAATTAAAGCAGAGAAAAAATTCTCTTTTTTATGGATAAATAATGGAGTAATTTTGTTAAAAATATATAACTATTCGCTCATTTTAAGATTTAGATAATTTATCTTGTTTTATATCTTAATTTGCTAAAATGTTTAATATAAATAATAACTAGACTCGATTCTCTTGAGATTAGGAGAAAGGTGTCAAGAGTTGTTTTTCTCCATAGAATACTAATTGGCGAGATTGTCTGTCCTGAAATCTTAAGTCTTGTGAATCTTAATGTCCCATCTGTCAACTTACGTTATAACAGAGTCTTTTATATTTCCCGTCCTCGTACTAACTATGGCCGTTCCTCCTCTATAAATGGCTTACTGCTATTGTATAATGATTGTGCGTCCTTAATTGACTTCAATATGTCAATACCATTAATAAAAACTAAATTGTTAAATTATTTCCAGTCATAATTGTTTGCTCAACGTATTATTGAAATTGTAATTGTATTAAAATTGTATCTATACTTACTTATGTTATTGGTTGATTGTTTTATTTTGTATTATTCTATTGTGTCTTTTATTTATTTTTTACGTTTCATGTAAACAAAAATTATTGTCTTTTATTAAGATAAATCCAAATGTCTGAGAAAGCCCTTGTACTTTGTTGACAAATCATACAAATAAATAAATAAATAAAACTTAATATTAGATACCTATAATAGTTTTGCTGATATTACTCCTTTTTGCAAATTTGTTAAAGAGTCGTTTTTTTGTTAAAAGTGTTTTTCATTCTGATAACTTAAAGAAATTTTTTTTTATTTATTTAGCTTACTACAAGCAAAGGCAACTTAAACAAACTAAAAAATTTAAAGCTAACATTAAACTAAACTTAAGGGAAGAGGTAGCGAGTACTTAAATCTAGAATTTAGGAGTAAGGTATTGTGCGATGGAAGTAAAGGGTAAAATAGTGGGGTGGTAAGTAGATCAGGTGGAGGTATAAAGCGCGTTCTGTAGTGTTTATCTACTGCAATGGAATTTAAAAAGGTTTGGAATGCTGTTGGCCTTTTGCAGCATTCTGGAAATTGGTTCGTTTAACCCACAATTGGTACGATGAAATACAAGATGAAAGAGGGGAACGAACCCGATATTACGCGGGTTAGTTTTAAGGGAGATCATTTGAGGAAGTGCGGGACAGTCGATGTTACCTACTAAGAGCTGTTCAATAAAAAGTATATCGGCAACATCACGGCACACAGTGGGACGAAACGGTAGATTTACTGGACATGGCATTTTCACGCAGTTATTTCCACTAACGATTTCCCCATGTATCGTATTTTATGTATTTTTTCACGCTGAATCGAATGGTGAAGTCTGTTTGGCTGTAGGAGCAACGCAAAAGAAGTAATAAGCACTAATCAATTGTCTTTGAAACAAGCCTACTTCGGTTGCTCTAAGTTTAATACACTAGAAGTTATGATTGAATAACTGTTGGTACCTCTTTCTCCGAAAAAACTTTTTTAAACACCCTGTAGCTCGGTGGGTGTTCAAGATAGACCGCCTCTCCCATACGATATTTTTTTTATAACATGAACCAATGAATCAGATCCCAAAATATCTGTATCCCAAACCGGACCACCCTGTATACAGGCACTGCCTATGGTTGAATTTTACTATGGGAGGCAATTGTTCAAACATGAATAGCGGGCGAAGTCGGACCGAGTCGGATATAAATCTTTCGTATATCTTTCACTAAATACCTAAGGTAAACACCTGTGAAGTCCGTTTTTCGGAACAACTCGGAACTTTTTTGTAGGGGAGACTGGGGCACCTTTGAACACTTTTTGCTTTAAAGACTTCTCAACACCAATATATTTGAATTATTGGACTTTAAGTTATTCACACTTTGAGAAGCAAAATCAATCTTCAATTTAAACCAACATTAGTGTAAATTCGATAAAGGCTTAAAATTTATTTATTTTTTTTTTTTTTTTTTAAATAAGTCCTAATGTTCAAATGTGTCCCAACCAGGGGCAGCTTTGAACAGGCCTAGGGCTTTTTTGAATTGTAGCTATTTTAATGGCTTATGACAGAAAATTATTTAGCAAAAAGCTTATCTTATTCTTATTCCAAATGAAACGGTGCCTCTACTAAATATTACTCGCAAACTGAGATCCTCACGAAAAATGTTTAACACCCTTACAAAAAAAAAAAAAATGTATAAAACGAAAGTGTGTGCATAAATTCTGCACTCCCGGCTACTGGCAGACGACGACTGAGGAAACCCCAGAAAAGTATTGACGACTAAAGATGAGGGTATCGCCATGTGGAAATTTTGGTTAACGCCTTAAAATATTTATTAATTGAGTTGTTATTAGCGATGTTCAAAGCTGCCTCACGTACAAATGTGCCCCAGTCTCCCCTATGGGTTGAATTTCCCGAAACTACTGTCAAAAAAGACGTTAGTTCAAACAAAAAATAACATGCCTTGGCTACTAAAGAACATAGAATGTTTGTATTTCTTGACATTATCTACTACTAAACTATGTAAAATGACAATATTAAAAAAAAAAGACTCAAACATTCTTCCCGACTTGATTATATTGCGATAAACGAACCCCAATTAATCACGAATTTTCGTTAAAATGGCAGATTTTTATACTCGTTTTTGAAGTTTTTTATTGAAAAAACGTGTGGAAAAACGAGACCGTGGGTACCAAAATTTAATTGACATGTCCACCAGTGTCTATATAACAGATGTATATACTTTGGAAAGCCGTACTAGATACATGCAATTTCGACCCATGTCGCGATTTTTACACCATTCGTCCCACTGTGCGGCGTTTTTCGAGAGACTGAAGATTGATCAGTTTCAAACGGTCTCTATAAGGCGGAAGGTTGTAGCGGTCAACCCAAGGAAGACCGCGGAGGGCAAACCGGATGAACCTACGCTGGACGGCTTCGATTCACTTAGTATGGACTACGTAATAAGGGGACCATACTTGGCTGGTATATTCAAGCAGGGGCCTAACAAAGGTAATATACATATTAGCGTGGTCCTTATTTGTATGAAGAAAAAAAAAGGTGCATTTTTTGTTTTGAGTACCCGTTTATTTTGTTCCTTAAGGTTAAAAACGCATACAAAATAAGTTTCATTGAAATCGGAATATATTAACACGTGCCGCAATGACAATTCAATCCAAAGAAATCATCCTCTGCTGAACGAATAAGATAACAAGCATATCAATGTTTGATGTTTATTTTCAAAGTAATTTTTTTTTACATAGTAATAGAAACACAGTATAATTGTAATCAATAACGTAATAGATATATTTTTTTATAAATACATTACAAAAATTACTAAGTAAACTTAGTCATCGTAACGCATTTTGAGATTTTCTCGGCTACATCTAGGATATTTTTGGCGATAATTTCGCACTGTCTGAAAAAATGATATTTGATTAGCAGATTTTTTTCAAGTTAACATGGTAGGTTCTAAAAATGTAAATGTCAAAGATACTCACTTGAAGTAGGAATCGCTATTGGTCTACGTCTTTTGTTATTTTGTAATTGAACTCCTCCATGAGTTTAACTCCACTTTCAGCTGTATAATTTACTACTCTAAGTGATCCAATTATTTCCTTTCATCGTCTGTAGTCTGATTAGTCTTCCCAATGAATTGAATCCAAATGTAAAAAGGCTGTTGATAAGCCAAACTTTTCAAACAATCTAATTGATTTAGATGACATAAGCTCTGATTGAACGTTTTCTTCAATTAAATATGAGACCTCAGATGGTCTTAGATGCGATGACTTGTTGACTTCTTACAAAGCCATTTTTCGTTTTTGTTCAACATCTTGTCTATTGTCAAAAAAGGAAAAAGCAGCACATTCTTCATTTAAGTACCATAAATGGTTCAAACATTTATTAAGTGCGATATCAGCTATAGTCCTATCATGTTTTTTTATATGAATTAAGTTTTTTCAACGGTGCTTGCAAGGCATCTGGGCAGAAAACCAAGACTCAGTGTAGCAATTGACAATAACGCAGCATATTGTCGACAAAGATCTTTTGTCCTTGGCGCTGTTGCTATTGCTCCAGCAACAGCGCCAAGGACAAGGATTATTTTTAGGCAGTATTTAATATAGACACTATGTTGCTTTTGCCATTCACCGAGCCAAATGATAGGCTCCTGGTGTCAGAAATCGAATTCCACCCCAAAACAATTACAATTAGCTCAAGAAACTCCTTGTAATCATCTCGAGGAAAATCATCTTCAAGCTTTTTCATAGCATTCATAAGAATTTCTTGCCTTACATCGGCTATGATGTTTACAACCTTGTTGTCAATTGGCCACATAGAGAACTGTTGTTTATTAATGTTTTTCCACTGTGACTGAAATCTTTTAAGCAAAGGAATATCAGGAAAAGAAGAAAGGTCAAAGTTTGTTTCGTTAAATACTCCTTGAAGAACAATTTCAAAGATGTGATGTCTGCAAGCTAAGTAAAGTATGTCTCTGCCAACTTTACTTTCAAGAAGAACACAAGCTCCATTCGGACGTCCAGGGCAGTTGTATTAAAAGCAAAAGCTTGAACCTTATCGAGCATTGACCAATCGTCCAATAGCTTATACACGGCAGACGATACGTCAATGTCAGTTCCAGCTGAAAGTTCTGGTACTCCAAGAAGCTGTTCTATGTTTGGAGCAGTGGCAATAATTGGCAGTCTGTCAATTTTGTTTTGACCAGTTATATCAGGGAAAAGCTACTTCCAATGTATAACAGTGAAAACTAAACTTAAGTCGAGATTTATTTTTTTTTTTTTTTGTTGAGGAATTCTTGGCTAACTAACGTCACACTATTCGGTAAACTTAACTTCACTTTTCTCATATTATAAAATAAAACACTTAAAACATCGCGTTTTGAAGGCAATTTAGAACCGAGAATTTGATTTTTTATGGAACCGACCAAAAATAATTTTTCCCATGTCATTTTGTTCTGAGTTAACTTCCTGGTGGCTTTACAATTTCATATTGACGAAATGTCATATGTGAACTTAGCATATTTGACACAACAACGCTTGCTGTGATGTAATACAAAAAAAATATATACAAGCAAAAGGGTCAAAGAAAAAAGTAAAGATGTGCAAAAGAAGTAATCTACGTGTGCAGGTGCTGTGCATTGACGCTATGTTGACTTTAAGCTCAGTGCGGCACGTGTTAACGTGGTCGAAAAAATAAAATAAAAATTGGGTAATGTTTTTAAATATAAAGGAACAAAAAAAGGGGTACTCAAATAAAAATTCGAAATTTTAAAAATAAGGACCACCCTAATACATATATAGGGATTTCGTGACATATGGGTTAAAAAACTCCTTAGACCAACGTTTAACAAAACCAAGCATAGAGTTGGCTCTGCAAATAATGCTATCATTGTGGGGCTGGGAGTTGAGTTGTTTATCACAGATAATACCCAAATCACGTAATGAAGTGACCAAGGGCACGGGCTCGTTGCAGAGAAAGTAATGTCTGGGAGGTGGTGGAAGACGTTTACGAGAGTATGTGATAGATTGGCATTTGTTCACATTGAGTACTAGGAAATTTTGTTAGCACGAGATAGAAAACCTGTTTGTCATCTTGAAGTGGGCGCGAGTCGGCGGGGGATGAAATGTGCCTATAGATTTTCATGTCATCAGCATAGACAGAAATATAGGAGTCTTTGATGATACAGTCAACATCGTTAATTGTCAAAATGAAGATCAGCGGTCCGAGGTGGCTTTGAAGCGTTCTGATATGGAAGATCTAAAAAGGACTTTGTATTGGCGGTCTTCCAGGTAAGATTTAATCCACGTATAAACCACGGGGGGAAAGCAAGGATTTTAAGTTTTAGAATGATTATTTTGTGTGAGATTTTGCCGAAGGCCTTGTTAAAGTCAGTGGTAACAACATCCACTTTCTTTCCTTCCTCCAAAGCACACAGGGCCTTTGACACAAATCCAGTTAGGTTAGTGGTGGCTGATCTACCCTTGAGAAAGCTGTGTTGGTTTTGAGAAAATATGGGCTTGCAGTGAAAAAAAACTGTGTCATGGATAATGCTTTCGAACAGCTTGGGTATGCAAGAAAGTTTAGCGATGGGACGATAGTTTGATAACATTCATTCATATTCATTCATAAATTGTTTATTTCTTCAAATGCAAATATAAATTTACAATATTTTACAAGTAGTATTTTACTTAAACAATAGTATAAGATCTGGCTTTGGCCGTCACCTCAGATGGCAAAAAATGTATGTATTAAATAAAGAAATAAAATAAATTTAAATTTTTTGAAAGTAAAAATAAAAAATTGATGGGTTGGGATAACGAAAAACTAAATATTTCATAATTAAAGGGTTTTTCAATAAGAGCGCTGCAAAAGTTTTTTTAAATAAAACAAAAACGGTTTTGGATATCAATGAAATTCTTTATTCCTGTGAAACTACGTTCGATGCCATTATGTATGGAACTCGATTTCTTTTGCATGGCCATCACGGGCACGCTTGCAGAAGTCCAGACGCTGAACCCAATTTTCGACGGTTTTCAAGCATAAATCGGCCGATACTGCTGCAATTTCACGTTCGATATTCGTACGAAGTTCATCAATCGTCGCTGGCTTGTTGGCAGAGACCATAGACTTGACGTAGCCCCACAGGAAATGGTCTAATGTCAAAAGAGCGGCAAGAAATATGGCGTCGTTTGCTGTCCCTGTCGCTCTACTTTTGTAGCGTCCCTGTTAAAAAAACCTGTATTTAATTTAAAATATGACTAAAATTCTTCGGCAATGATCACGGCTCTGTAGCTCCCTGCTTCCTTGCAATATGCGATGAGTGAGGTCCAGCCCTCACCACCGTTCAGGATGAACAAGGTTCTCTCTGAAGACATAACCGCGCTTTCAAGGTTACAGAGGGAGCATATTATAGGCAGATCTTCTCTATACGGCTTGAGCGTTGTGCAGCTTTAGCGTGGCAGTAAACAATGGCGATAAACCTGTTTCCAAGAAAAGCATGTAGTTTGGAGCAACAGCTGGGAGATAAAATACTCTTTTCAGAAAAAATCGAAGCAGTTTTCGACATCATCGAATTGTTCACATCCCCAAATTTGCGCTGCGTAGAACATAACTGATCTTGATGTCGCTTCAAACAATTAAAATTTAGCACTTAAGCTAAGAGTTCTTGTGCTCATACAGGTCCTCCACGTTGAATTCAATGCAGTCTTGGCTACTTCTAATTTTCTTGAGAAATGACTCTTCAGGCTCAGATTAGAAGCTATTTTCATACCAAGGTAGTCGTATTCTTTAACTATCTCGATTTCTTCTCCACCAAAGCACCATCGCTCATTACGCGCAGAGCAGCCGCCACCTTTCCTGAATATCATAACCTTCGACTTACATTAGTTTGATATCATTATTACGACAGTTTTTATGGATGGGTATTATGTATGAGTTTTTCCATAATCGAGGAAAAACTCGTTGTGAAACGGATAGTTGGAATAAAATAAATAAATAGATGGAGAGTAGATGGATAGCTGTCCTATTTCCTTTTGGTGTTTATAAATTGGTAAAAGCGTTTAGGATCAGAAAGTAAATTGGATTGCATCAGGAAAAGATAATCGAGGTACAGGGACTCACAGAGTTCGGAGAAATGGATTAAACGCGTTGGTAGTTGGAATAATCGGAGTAAGATCGAGATATGAGGTACGCTTGCCACAGTTTGTTTTTTTAGTTGCGTAAACAAAAAAATTCTTTGTTGTACCAAGGTGGTGAAGACGAAGATTTTTTTTTGTGGTAAATACGGGATTGATTTTATGAAGCAGGTGGTAATTTCGGCGTAGAAAACGTAGAGGGCATTTTCCATAATGATGTTTGTGTTATCTAGAATAGGGCTAAAGTTAACATTGCCTAGGAGTCTGCTATGTTCGATAAAATTCAAGCCAATGGCATATATACTCATCAAATCCACTCCATTCACAGCAGACGACGCCAGGAAACGAACCTTTTACCCCTAAACTCAGTTGTATGCTGCGACAAAAGTAGAAAAACCGACGCGCTACACACTCAACCGCCGCGGCTATAAACATTTTTCATCCAAGTTCTTACATAAATAATATCAGCTTATAGGTACATATGTACTCTGTTCTGTCATCTCATCACGAATAAGAAAAATAGAAAAGAAAAAAAAAAATCAACAACGAAACAAAAAAAAAACGCCTCATCTATCTTCTATATACCTATGTAATCGCTAGCGCAATGTAAATCGCTAGCGCAAGAGCTTTTGATTCCTCCTGAGAGTCTATTTCTGCACCGATTTCAATGATTCTAACACAAATTGAAGGCTTCATCAGTATAAATCATTTTGAAAAAAAGCATATGAATGAAGTTATTATGGAAAAATATTATTTCAACGTTACCACATTCACAAATGAAGTGTCTAAAGAAAATAAACAATTTGTTTACACTTAATCTAAATATTTATCAGGACCTCTATCACGAAAAGTAGCTCTTATTTTTTGCCACTAGGTGCCACTAGGACACTAGATGACTAGAGGCCAGCAGGTAGCCATTTTATTCGTCAATAGTAAAGGGTTGTAGGTTTTCTACATGCGAAATCCAAAAAGACGAAAACCGACGCGCTTTTTTTTAGTTTCAAAAACATTTTTATTAATCCATTTAAACCAATATAGACTTACATGCTAGACAAAAATGCTTAAACCTAATTAAAATCTAACTTTATTACTTAATTTAGCTTACTGGCCCTTAGGGGGCACTCTAGGCTTAACTTTATTATTACAAACTATTGCCTTTCGGCTTTAACCTAACTATATTACGACTACGCTAATGTAACAATAACATCCCAAGAACACTTTGGGAACTTGGGTGTTTTTCCTTAAAACTACAAAAAAATTAACCTACCTAAAATACCCTAAGCTACTTAACCTAAACTAACTATAATCAGGGTGGTAAGCGGTCGTTGCCTAGTGCCCCGAATGGTCACCATCCTAATTGCATCGTACGGCGCTTGGCCCTCGCCATTACGACATCCCCTCGCGGCCCCGGGACCTGAGCGAGGTCGCAGCGTCGGTCAGATCTCGGAGGCGATGCATCGTAATAGCGGGCCCGGCTACTCCGCGAAGACCCCCTAGCTGAGCTTAACCTACATATATAACTAGCCTTACTTAAAACTATGATGTAACAAAAGTAACGCACCGACCTGGGAAAGCGCGTTATCGACCCCCTCCTCCTAAGTAAGCCAATGATGCCAGACTTTATCCAGTTTTTTCTGGTATCCTTAGAATCTTGTTGGAAACAAATTACACACTGCCCCTCTTCACAACCTTTCCAACGATTTTTTTTCTCGCAACGATTTTTGTTCTAGGAATAACGGGCTTAAAGCTTGAGCATGCCCTAGCTTTAGCTTCGATGACTTTGCACATAAACTTTCCTGTAGTTCTTCCAACCAAATACTAAAACGATCTTGTATGATTTCAAGTAATTCGAATTGGATTCATATACAATGCTCCGAACATAGATGGCGCTTATTTACATCCTTACATAGTATCATTGTAAATGAAACTAATAGTACTATTAGCCGTGTTTTATTATTCACATGATCCTGATCCGATCAAGTGCTTAAAATAAAACGATCCAGATCATCTCAATTTTAACATCTAAAGTTTGGTAAAACTGCTTTTGTAGTTTGACATTTCCCAAAATGTAAACAAAAGCAATTCAATCGGTCCACATAAAAATTAAAATTTATTTAATTTTATCTTTATAACAACAAAACAAAACTGCATGAAATGAATGATCAACTAACAATAAAACAATAAATAAACAACACACATAAATAAGCGACTATTTCACTAATAAATAAACGAGTATTTCACTTATTGAAAAGTTGAATCCAGGAAGCGCTGTTCTTTGGTTTTTTTTAGCTTCGTCCGTCCGTGGTTCAGTTTCTCATTGGTCTGAAAATATGTATTATGTATGTACATACACATTCTCGTATGTTTTGGAATACAAAATATGGATTTTTATATCAGAACTTACGATTTTCGGTTGTTTTCCATTGTTTACTTCTGAAGAAATTTTTTTTTGTCATTCTGACGTTTCGCTTTTGAAGTGAAGTTAAGAGAAAAAAAAAATGCGGAGTTACCATTTGTAAATTTGCAAATCTCCAAAACATTTTTTTTTTGCTATATTAAATGCAATGAGGTATCGTATATTTTACTAAAAATATACAAAATATACCAAATATGATAACTATTTATTACCAATTTTATTGAAACATCAATAACTAAATCACGACTAACTATTTACGATACACAAAAAACACAGAAATAACAAATAAATCAAAAAAAAAATTTTAATTTTAATTTAAAAGTATCATTTTAATGTTCTTATTTATTTGACAAACTTTCATTTAGGTTTGTAATTATTTCACCATAAAATATTTTATATTCGCGCGACATTTGTACGGTTTTTGTGCAGATTTGTATGGTTTTGTGAAAAATGTATTATTGTTTTAAACACATAAACAAATGTTTTCTCACATATTTATATTTACCAAAAATAATAGCAAAATGTGAAAATTCAGGTTGACCTATTGCCCAACAATTTATAAACTGATGGAATAATAACTAGCATTTTGTATTCTATTTACATTTTAATTTCTGATCTGGCAGTACCCATGTTTGACAAATCCTTTGACATCATACCAACCCTAACAAAACAAAACGAAACCTAGTTGTGAATAGTGTGAACAAAAACCAGATCACGAAACGAGATCCCGATAAAAAGGAAGATCTTCTTTTGTTTTTGTAATGCGTGTAAAAAGATGATCCGGATAGGATCATGGGAATAATAAAACACGGCTATTATCAAGCAAGATTTTTTGTTTGTTACTCGGCAAGCCAGAGGGCGCATCGACTTTTCTTACTTCTGAAGAAATTTTTTTTTGTCATTCTGACGTTTCGCTTTTGAAGTGAAGTTAAGAGAAAAAAAAAACGCGGAGTTACCATTTGTAAATTTGCAAATCTCCAAAACATTTTTTTTTTGCTATATTAAATGCAATGAGGTATCGTATATTTTACTAAAAATATACAAAATATACCAAATATGATAACTATTTATTACCAATTTTATTGAAACATCAATAACTAAATCACGACTAACTATTTACGATACACAAAAAACACAGAAATAACAAATAAATCAAAAAAAAAATTTTAATTTTAATTTAAAAGTATCATTTTAATGTTCTTATTTATTTGACAAACTTTCATTTAGGTTTGTAATTATTTCACCATAAAATATTTTATATTCGCGCGACATTTGTACGGTTTTTGTGCAGATTTGTATGGTTTTGTGAAAAATGTATTATTGTTTTAAACACATAAACAAATGTTTTCTCACATATTTATATTTACCAAAAATAATAGCAAAATGTGAAAATTCAGGTTGACCTATTGCCCAACAATTTATAAACTGATGGAATAATAACTAGCATTTTGTATTCTATTTACATTTTAATTTCTGATCTGGCAGTACCCATGTTTGACAAATCCTTTGACATCATACCAACCCTAACAAAACAAAACGAAACCTAGTTGTGAATAGTGTGAACTAAAAACCAGATCACGAAACGAGATCCCGATAAAAAGGAAGATCTTCTTTTGTTTTTGTAATGCGTGTAAAAAGATGATCCGGATAGGATCATGGGAATAATAAAACACGGCTATTATCAAGCAAGATTTTTTGTTTGTTACTCGGCAAGCCAGAGGGCGCATCGACTTTTCTCCCAAAAAATTGAAAAAAATATTACGCTCTGAGAGAATTGAGTAAAAATTAAATATTGAGTGGGAATAAAGTAAAACCGGTTATGCTTGCTTAAGCATTGCTTTCCGATGTTCACTCAAAAGCAAGTAGAGTTAACTAAAAAGCCCAAAAAAAAATTGAGATTTGAGTGTTACGATTTACGAACTTAAGAGTATGAGGGATTTATGTCTTTTTTCTTGTTTGGTAGAAATTTGAATGAAACCATGAGTAAAACCAATTGTATGTGTGTAGGTGTGTATGTGTATGTATACAGTGAATAAGCCCAAACAAAAATCATAATCATTGCGCAGGTTATATTTTTCTTTTTCTGCATTTGGTGAAAAGATGAATTTTGTGTTTTAGTTGATCTGTTCTGTGCCAAAAATGCAAAGTAGGTACATTTATGGACTATATTTGGACGAGAATAGAATAAAATTGCTGTTTAGATGTAAGATGGTTGAAAACAATTTTTGGTTTTATGAAGTATAGTATACTACACAGTCTAGTTTTTTTTTTTTATTATAATTGTTGTTGCGGTTGCGACGCATGCAGTGAGGTAATGCGATCCCCCCGAAAGTTCGATTTTCAAAGTATAGTAGGTAGGCATATCAGGGCGTCTATCAGACCTGAAATCAGTTGATGCATAACATTGATGTGCTTATTAACCTGTCTTTGAGACAAGGTTTTATTCGATTCAAATATGAAACTAGGGTAAAAGCGTCGTCACAGAGAAGCTCTTTTATTGCAGAACGAATGAAGCTTGTGTATTGTGATTCTTACAGTGAGGTGTCCAAATTTTGCATATTCGACCGGAGGACGGACAAGACTGTTAAAGAGGGAAAGAGTGACACAATGACCTTTAAATACCTTACACTATCATCACAAAACCTAACATTGAATATGATTTACTCATGTGGCTTATACCTATGCTTTGTTTAAATTTCGGGCGAAACTACATAAATACCTACCGAGATCTTTAAAACCATTGCCCCGAACTGTTGCGCCACCTATAGAAAGAAGAAGAATGTTGATGAACCCAACTTGAGGAACATTTTGAAGATGACGTTGGCTATTCCCGGAACTGAGCAAGGTGGTTGTTGGTAAACAAATGCACCTACATACATACATATGTAATGTTTGTATGTATGTACATACAAACCTCAGGTGTTGACATGGAAAGAAATATTTTTCATAAAGTATGCATACCTACTTCTGCTATAATTTCCATTATAATTTTATTGTAAGTAGATAATAATTAAAAGCTACATTCTATACCAAATATGATTGAAGACACTCAGAAACTAAACAGTAGCATTATAATACTTACTTAGTTGGCGCTAAAGCTCGAGGTGAACCTGGGCCT
Source organism: Brachyopa scutellaris (assembly GCA_949775065.1). NCBI lineage: Eukaryota > Metazoa > Arthropoda > Insecta > Diptera > Syrphidae > Brachyopa > Brachyopa scutellaris. The sequence goes on along the minus strand of OX459115.1, from coordinate 77,298,355 downwards.
GCTTCTCGCAACCATTTGTGTGTGCGTGTTATATTTTTGCACGAATGGAAGGGACCTACAGTTTTTTGCCGACTCCGAACGGCGAGTTGAGAAGCTCAATCGTGACAAATGATACTCTTTGATGCTTGTCAGACATTCGAAAGAGGTGGGCACTGTGAAAAAAAAAAAGGCATTATAATGTATATATGTATATGTACATATATATGCACATACTTTATGTAGGGTCATGGTACCAGTATCCGAACACTTAACGGAAATTCAGAGTTGAAACTGGTGTAAAAATGCAAGTTTTGAAAACAATTACTTAAAATAAAATAAATATGACTGATAAAACTATATTTAATCAGGAAAAAATAAGTATACATTAATGATTACAAGCAGTTTATAATAAAAAGTAAAAACTCAAAAAATGTCGTTTTCTCCAATAGTCGAACACTTGTTGCCTAATTGCGAACAGATAGTTGCCTTATTCCGAACAGTTAATTCATACCTATAAGTTTGTCTAGAATGTTAATTTCAAGTATGTTTATACTAAGTAAAACCGAATTTGAAGTAACACTTTAGTGCTTCATTAATTGTTCTCGTTTTTTCTTTTAATTTCCTTGTTACTTCATTGAAACTGACGGTTGTTAATTTCTTTCCTTATTTCCTCTTTAATCCGCTTTTAGTTCATATAAAAATCTGGCCATTTCCTTTGGGCGCTCTAGTTTTCACTTTTTTGTTCCTTGTGGGATCAGGATATATTAAATGTCTGTCCAAACTGGAAGATGGACTACTAACTGGTATATACGTTTTGCAAATTAATATCGGAGCAGTATTTTCTGGTGTGTTTTTGCGAAATCAGCACTGAATAACGTGGTACTCGACGAACAACTTAGTTTATTTTGATTGAAAAAAGCTGCACCTAATGTCAACACAATATTTATTTAGTGTTTTACTTTCAATGTTTAATGTACGATGGTAACAGCTTAATTGGCCCGGGGAAGTTTAAATGTTTTAATTGTAAAAAGCTATGTTCGGGTAAGGAAACTCGGTTAAAATTAGTTTCCTTTTCTCGAACAGTCCAAAACTACCAGCTAGCTTCAATTTTAATTTGCAAAACTCATGAAATATTATAAATTACTGCACTAATATCATAAAAAACGTAGCTGAAAGTTCTTACGTGATTAATTTGGGTTTTAAACCTAATTTTCCCAAACGATAACTTAAACCTTTTTTTTTTTCAAAAAAACAGATCCGAGCGCATTTATTGAAACCCATTAGCAAATTCAGAAATTATTTGTCATAAGATACTTTTTTTTGAATGCGATGCTTAAGGTAAGTGAAAAGGGAATATGCATGCGTATAAATGTGGTGTGACGAAAAGCAGAAACGCTAAATGAATGATAATATAACGACTTTTGTAAAAATTGTTCGACTACTGGAGCTGTTCGGAAATAGGTACCACTACCCTACTTATGTATTTACATAATGTATCGTCATTTGGCCTAATTATGCCTATATACGAATATACACGCATGACAGTAAAATGCTCTGAAATCGATTAAGAAATCGCTTTCAGAAATTGGGCTATTTGTTTTCACGCACACAATAAATACATTTCATCCTATATATTTCATTTTATATTGAAGAAACCTGTTTTCTTCCCCTCTCAAAAAGGAATATTTCGTTTCACCCACAAGGTTGGGTATGAAATGCGAAATGTGAAAGTAAACACAAACGCATTTTTCTATTGATATGTAAATAATGAATGAATTTACGAAGATCGTCTCTTAGTTATAAAAAGGGGTGAAGAGTAAAGGGAACATGTCACAATCACAACACAATATGCATACACAATATTATATGAAATGGACTCCAATAGTCACTCAGCTTCAAATGTTTTCATTGTTTTTTCTCACACAGAGTTACGTGAGATGGGAAACCGAGTGAAAAACATGGTTACCGATAGGCGGTCAATTTCACTAAATGGAAACTCTTTTACGGTCTGGTTCCGTGGTGACTATATTTCGCAAATAGTGGATTTTGTACCCCCTTAGCAATTAAAATACTCTTGGGCCAATTTTAAAATTAATTAATTTTTTAGTTTTTTTTTCTTTTATTTTGATTCACGTGATCTTTTTTTTTTCTTAAATTGACCCAAATTATACTGAATTCTTAAAGTTCTTTTAACTTATAGAACGCTATTAAATAATAATATATTTCACCGTGTCCGTGTGTATTTTATTATTTACTTAGCATGTTTTTATACCGAAGATAAGTTTTCAAGTCACCCATCGGTAACTCTGGCGAATATTGGCAGAGACAACACACCCTACCCTGACAACTGCCATTTTGGCACTAACAGATTTATCGCTCGAGTGGATTCGCATTTAGTTGAGAGAAGAAATCTTCATACTCACGGTATAGTATTTACTCGGTACACTAGGGGCACCACCATCGATTTGCCAAAGTGATAGTACTATTAGTTTCATATACAATGATAGTGTAAAGCAAAGTCCCGATCGGTGTCATATTACGTTTGAAGTAAAATATCTCAAGAACCGCTGAATAGATTTTAACGATCCTTTTGGTATAAGATTACTAATTTCTCGGAGAAGGTTTATCAATTAGTTTTGAATTAGATACATTTTTAGTTTTAGAGTTTAAGGGACTTCAAATGAGAAAACGAAAATTCAATTTAAAACAAACGGCTATTACTTCAGAACGGCTTCTCCCATGTGATTGATATTTATTCCCAGCTTAATTTCATTCAATACGCAGATTTAAAGACCAAAATCATATCTGTGCAATTACTAGAAGCTGAATAAAAGTACAAAATGCATTCCAAAGTCTTTTTTTTTTAAATTTTTTTTTCAAGCAGAATCTGAATCACATCACTCAGTGGCAATCGTGATCGTGTTCGTGTGGCGTTGGTGACGAGTTTTTTTTTTAACTCTCTCATTGCACTCCTTTTCACATGTCTAGCATTTGTTTTTGATTTTTTTTTTCAAAGCATACTGAGTGACTTTTTATGTGTATCCACATTCCACAGCACTCAGTGGCAATCGTGGTTCGTGGAGTTGATGATGAGTTTTTTTTGTAATTCTCTCATTGCATTAATTTTCGTTTTTCTAACATGCGTACGCGTAGTGGATTTTTGATTTTTTTTTTCAAAGCATACTGAGTGACTTTTAATGTGTATCACAGTCACAGTCGCAGCACACAGTGGCATTGTGGGATTGTGGCAATCGTATGGAGTTGATGTTGATTTTTTTTGTAAGTCGCGCCCCTCCGAAACGGCTCGACTGATTTTCATGAAATTTTTTGTCTGTATATTTGGTAGGTAAGGTATGAGAATAGGTTGTAAGTATATTTCATCTCGCTATGCGACGCTGGAGTCAAGTTATTAATGACTTCTAAATTTATGGACCAAAAATGCTCATATTCACAATATAATTATGTTGGTTCAGTCCCAAAAGAGAAAATTATGTTATAAAATCTGGACCCGATAGGTGGCGTTGGGTTAAGTTATTAGATCTACATATATAAAAATGAATGTTTCTTGCCATGTATGTACAATGTAGATATTTTTGTTTGCCTTTTATAGACTCGGAGTTTGTCTTAATATAGAATACAACACAGCATCACTGTGGTTACTCAACAACCGGCGGTTCTGGTACTTGTCATATAAAATTTGGTAATTTCAGGTGAAATGTGAATATGAAACACTTTGGTCAATTAATATAGACAGACAGACAAACAGACAGCCAGAGAGATAGATAGATAGATTGACAGACAGACAGACAGACAGAGCGTCCGATTCTTTGAACTAAATGACAATGTATGTATTGAAAGTAATACTATATTTTTGGACACGGGCGAAGCCGGGCGGGACAGCTAGTTTTTCCATACAAGCTGATTTCCGATGAAACTAAAATATGATTTTAGACGTATATTCACGAAAGCAATTACAGATTTGATTATTCCCGTACAATTTTTTAGATTGATAGGTCTCATACCAATTATCTTTTTTTATTATTCATCCAATATGAACGGTGCATGTCTGCGGGGAAATAAATTTGTTTCATTCTTAGAGCTTTCAAATATCAAACAAATAATAATTTCGATTTAACGATTTAACGATTTTTATTGAACAAAATATATATACAATTGTCTTAATTTAAACTTACAGCTATAAGATACATTGGTAATACAAATTTGTTGGCACACTGGGGGCCTAACCTTATACATTGACTTAAAATAAAAAATATAATTGTATATTATACATGTAAACTTAAAATTAAAAGTCGGTTGACTTAGATATCCTCGGGGTGTTCCGTCCCGGTTGTTAGTGGCGAGTTTGGTGTGGGTTGTGAGGGGGGTTGGCGTTTAGCCACGGCGGTGGGCTGACCCTGTGTCAGCGTAGAATACAACTGCTTCCTCGTTGTCGATTGGGGTGATGTCTTCATCCAGGGTGTCCAGGGCGCTGAGGTACCACGGCTGGGGTAGTCGCTGTTGGGTTGTCATCCTTCTTATTAGCTGGTTCGGGTGGCTGGCTGCGCTTCCTACTAACTTCTTAGCCAAAAGTAGTAGGTACTTGTCGATTGGTATTATCTTTGCTTCTGAGTACAGATGGTCATTCCTGCAGTATTTTTGACGCTGTCGGTCGAAGAATAGTCCGGTGCAGATCCTCAGTATCTTCCTTTCAAAAACTTGGAGTTGTCTCATGGCTGTCTTCGAGATGGAGAACCAGACGGGAAAGCTGTATCCGATGACTGGTCTCAGGAGTTGCTTGTACATCAAGGTCTTGGTTTGTTGGCTAAGTCCGGTTCTTTTCTTCATCAGTGGGTGGAGACGATGGAAGGCCCAGTTGGCTTTCTTTAGGACGTTCCTTGCGTGAGGGTTGAACCTTAACAGCTCGTGAAAGTGGATCCCCAGATACTTCACGCTCCGTTTGGTTGTCAGTGAAATAATAATTTCATCCGTTGACGGCGCTAGTGGGTCAGTTGGAATTTTGTGAGCTTTCACCTTGTGCACATTTCTCACTTCTTGGCACTTTTTTCCCGATGTAGTTCTGGCTTAGCACGCTTTCTGTAACGTAGTGCGTTCGTAGAGTAATTGTATACGACACCCCAGCCCTATTGCAGAATTCCTTGAGAATATTAAAAAAAAAAGTATTTTCTCTCTAAGATTTTGGTTCAATTTGCTAAAATGTATTTTATACTGCGATGACTGCGTTTTGCATTCTGATCATTCTAGTAATTTTTAATAATAGATGCCGTATTGAAGAAAAGTATTAACTTTTGTCCGTTCTTATTTTTTATTTTTTTTTTGGCATTTATCACCTTACACATCACAGATCGTGAATTGCCCCCTGATATCAATTAAATTTGGCCTCCTGTTAATATTGTGTGCTTACACGATCACGACCACGTATTGGGGAACAACATAAGTAACTATACACGGCAGTTACTTGCTTATTTACATAGGTTGCGCTACTCGGGGCTGGACCAAAACCTTAACCAGCAATTCCAATTAGCCCGGTCCTTAGTTACTGCCTCGACAACTTCGTTATAAGTTATAACAAACATTAATTGATGAGCTGATCTAATTGTGTTACTTGCAATATTGAACATTGCTAGCCGCTGAGAAGTGTTGTGATACTGGTGTTGTTAAGATAGAAATAACAGAAGGTCTATTTGGAAACATTTTAAAATGCTGGGTTATTTATCTTCTTTACTTTCCTAAATTAACAGTATTAAAGCACAACTTTAAAACTTATGGCCACGCCAGAAAAAAATAGGTTAAATAAATTTTCTCGCAAAATAAAATTGTTTACACTGACTTTTGTGAATTACTGTATGCAAAGTAATCATTTATTTAATGCGTCAATTTTTCCATTTAACGGTATTTTAAACGGCATAGAATCATTCAACTAAATATTTTTGCTAACTTTATCATTAGTTAACTATTATTTACACTTTTAAAATATTAATTTATTTCTTTTAATCATTGAAGCCATATATATGCAAAAACCTTCATCTGCTTCACGTCCAGAAATGAATTGGATGGAAAGTAAAAGTACAGAGAAGGAACGCGATTTCTTAAAAGCGCGCGATAGCATTCAGGTAACTGGTATAATAGTACAATAAGTAAAAATAAATTCACATTTCTTATTATATCTTTAATGGCAGGAACAGCGAACACGACTTGTTCACAAACTTGATATGCAAATGGATCCATTTTTATCAGGAATGGCTGACCATAGTAGGCAAGAATCTGCTGATAGTGGTTTGAGTTTATCATCAAACAACTTTTCAGTGACTCCAGACTATCTATCACAAATTGGAGATAGCATGGATTGCATAAGCGGTAAATATGTGAATTTAATAATTCTTTCATTTTCTAGCATAAACTAATTGTGGGTTGAAGCGTAAAAACTAAACGTAAACAAAAGATTAGTTATAGTCGCATTTTATATTTATGCGATATTTTTATCATCTAATAAGGGCGTATATATTGTATTTTCAACTAGATTTCAATTTAATCAATTTAACTATAATACAAGCCGTGTTTTATTATCCCCATGCTCTGATCCGGATCAGATCAGTATAATAAAACAAAATAGATCAAAGTTCTGTGTGCGAAGTTGCCATGCGAATGAATATTTTCTGTTTAATGAAAATTTAATGCGCTTGGAAATTATTAATTTTGATTAACAGATACCGAATAAGAATAATATCTTGTAGTTATAATTTCAGTTTCACGTCGCTTAAATATCATAATGAGCAGAAAAATTAATTTATTCGAACAAAATAACATTTAATGATATTTGGATTGCCAATAATATTTTTATATTCTAATCTGGCAACATTTACCCTTTACAATTGTCGATAATAGAGCAACATTCACAAACGAAAGTGTATCATAGTGAGAAATAGTCGAACTAATTTTTGGATTACGAAAATTGATCTTGATAAAAAGCAAGATCTCGTATTGTTGTAAAGCACACAAACTTATGAGTTGATATTTAACACGGCTACAAATAGATAGCACATCATTAATGTTGCAGTTGTCGTTAAATATCTTGTCATACAAACAGTAAGACATGATGACTCAGGATATACAGTGGTGGTCAGAGAATTGGCACAATATGCCCCTTTATTCGTTTTAACACATTAAATTATTATACAGTATGTATTTCTTAATTATTTTTTTACATTTTCCGAAACTAGCATATATCACCTTATATGCCCCGAAAAGCCCCGTTATCTAAACGTTCTTGGAAAATTGGTTCGATCATTGAAAATACTGTGGCCATCGAATTAACACAACTTGAAAAAAAATGTTATTTATTGTAATACAATGCATTTTTCGTTGACAAGATCCTTCATAATCATTTTATTTACAGAGTAAATTCTTTTACAAACATTAGTTTTGTAAAATATTTTAAAAACATTTAATAAAATGGACTGACAGCAGTCATATACAACTGAGCTCAGGAATATTGCTATCAATATGATGAATAACGGAAAAAACGATAAATGAGGTTGCAGATGACATAGAACGTTCCAGAAAATTAATGTTTAATGCAATAATTTACTTTGGAAAACAAAATACGGCCGACGCAGTCAGAAGGAAACCTCCCCCAAGAAAGACAAGTGCTGCTGAAAATCGAATAATTACGGCTTGCGCTCAAAAAATTGTTGTATTACTTCGATAGAAGTTTGATTTGAAGTCAGTCGAGAACACGGCATAGCGTTTAGAATCGCATTATGTAGGGATAATAGTTAATACTGACGCAAAAATGGAGCAATATTAGTATTAAACAACATTAAATAACAATATGGACTCTTTTCCTGATAAAAATTTGCCAATAATATGGACCGTCATGCACGACAATGATTCTAAACACACGTCTCAGCTTGTAAAACAGTGGATTATTGATCATAAGGTTAATGTTTTGCCATGGCCCGTACAGATTCCTGATCTTAATCGGATCGAGAATCTTTAGAAGTTTGGAGTACAAATTTGGATTGAGAAAACCGAAGAAATTTATCGGAACTTTGGTAAGCTACTAGGTATGGATGGAACTTCATTCCTACCTACCGCCGTCCATCTTTAGTGAAAAGCGTTACCCGGAATTTGGAGGCCGTTATTATCCAAAGAGACTTTTGTCCAAAAAAGTAATGAAAAAAAAATTAAATCAGAAAAAATGATTTTTTTCCCAAGTGTGCTAATTCTGTGACCAGCGCTAATATGGCACCTTTTGATAAAAAGGAATGAATACTTTTGGAAAGGCATTCTTTTTTTTCGGATTCATTTTTTTTAGTTTACTTTGGCTATAAACAAAATATTATTTATTGGCTAAAAACAAAGTGCTGTGTGTAGTCGTTAAATAAATAAAAAATTAAGTTAAAAAAACTAAAACACGACTAGGGGGAAAACCAACTAAAAAGTACAAAACAAGATGAAACGACACAATGATTTTCAGAGTACAGCTGTGGCCTTCCATAGTTTAGGCTGTACGAGATGGCATCCTTACATATACATACAAACAAACAAACAAACCCAGCCTGTTAAAATCATAACCCTTCTTCTGCGTAGTCACTTTAACCCTTCTTACTTACTTAGTTGGCGCTACAGCTCGAGGTGAACCTGGGCCTGCTTCTCGCAACCATTTGTGTGTGCGTGTTATATTTTTGCACGAATGGAAGGGACCTACAGTTTTTTGCCGACTCCGAACGGCGAGTTGAGAAGCTCAATCTTGACAATTGATACTCTTTGATGCTTGTCAGACATTCGAAAGAGGTGGGCACTGTGAAAAAACTTTTAGGTGTTTGCGGCGGGATTCGAACCCAAGACCGCTGGCTCAGTAGTCCGACGCACTAACCACTTGCGCTACGGTGCCCTTCTGTTAGCTTAAAAAAAAATAACACTTATTACCTTCCGGGTCATAAAATGACCCCTTTGGAAGCACTTTGGCTATTCTATAAGGTCCCTTGAATCTCGGTGCGATCTTTTTACATATACCATGTTCACTTAAGAAATTCTTAATCATGACATAATCGCCTATTTCATAATGTTTCTGAAGTCTGTTCCGATCTTTTTGCTGCTTATTGTAATTTTGAACCTTCTCCATCCTCTGTTAAATATAATTATGAATAAGTGTCAACACTAATAATACTTAATGCCCTCTTGCATTAATAGTTCTAATTAATCTAAAATCACTGCTCTAATATGTATGTACTTCTTGTTTCCTACTTCTTTTTTACTTCAATACATTTATTACTTCTTACTTGTACTCATCCTAACCTGGTTGTTTCATTTTTGTCTCTGGACATCCACTCGCGTGGCTCTGGTATTCTACAGGTTATGGGTCCAGAAGCCTAGTAATTAAAAGAGTTTTTCATTAGAAGAAGTATTTTTGCAATAAACGTGTTTAATAAAAAATAGTTTTTCAATTGATTCGGTATGGCGAGTTCAACCTCAACACACGGTCGTATACCTCACTTCAATGGTGAGAACTATCCAACATGGAGTGTGCAGATGGAGGGAATCCTACACAAATTTAGATATTTGAAGATGAAAACTATAAAAGCGTGCAGGCTGCGTTTGATGCATAAGAGGAGAGTCCAAAGTTGGAAACCGTTCGCATTAGATTAATGGAAGTTGGCGATAAAAAACGAGAGCCATGAGAAAACAACGCATTAAAGGTACGAGGTAATTTTAGTCATCGTTATTCTAACAATAATACTTTCAATGGTCGAAGTGCGAAGCCAAAACTGCAGTACTATGGTAAACAACGTGTAGCGTCTCTTGACAATTCAAGAGAATTTAAATACAATTGTCGTCGCTGTGAAAGAAAGGGGCACAAGGCGAGGGACTGCTGGAGCTATGGTGAAAGAGCAAAACATGTTTGTGACGAAAATGCGAGTGGATTTGTTATAAGAGAGTGCTTAAGTCTACCAAAATGGTGTGTGGATAGTGGAGCTACCTCGCACATGTGTTTTGATGAAAAATTGTTCTCCAGGCTGTCAAAAAACCACAAGGGGTATGTAAAATTAGCCAACGACAAACAAATAAAAATTATGGGCATCGGTACGGTAACTATTCTCAATAAAATAGATCATAAATCTCAGAAGTGCACATTGTATAATACCTTGTACGTTCCAAATCTAAAGGATCTTATTTCGATCAACAAAGCTACAAACTGCGGAGGCAAAGTGTCATTTGAAGGCCAATTTGCAAAAATTGTTAACAAATTTGGAGAAGTACTTTTAAGTGCCAGGAAGTAGGAGGGACTATACATTGTAAATCCAATAGAAGGTGCAGCTTATGGATTAAAGGAACATAAATTGGCAAACGTGGCATAATCGAATGGGCCCTTAACGGAGAATCATTAAAACAACTACAGCGGAAAGGTAATGTGATTGGATTGCCGAATTTTAAATCGTTCGAGCTAATGTGTACATCGTGTATACGAGGAAAGCAGACAAGGCTGCCCTTTATGGAAAAGAAGGAAAAATCAACGACGCAGTGCTTGGAGCTTATTCATTCGGATATATGCGGACCGATGCGAACCGAATCTCTGAGTAAGTCAGTTTACTTTATTGTTTTTATAGACGACTACTCTTGGAGAACATTTGTGTATCTTATACGCAAAAAACCCGAATTGCTTGATAAATTTATTGAATTTAAAAACTATGTTGAGAACCAAACAGACCTTAGGATTAAAAGAATTAGATCAGACAATGGTTCCGAATATACAAGTAGAGTAGAGGAATAAAACAAGAATTCACCTCGGCGTATACTCCCCAGCAAAACCTTGTAGAAATGACACGTTGCTTAATGATTAAAGCCAATCTGCCCAAGTTTTTGTGGACCGAATTAGTAAATACCTTAGCGTATATCCGTAACCGATGCCCCACCAAACCGAACGACATCAAAACACCAGAAGAACTATGGACAACAAAAGTACCAGATGTATCTTACTTTCGTGAAATCGGTTCCAAAGCTTTTGTTTTAAACAAGGATGGAAAACGTGGTAAATTTGATCCAAAAAGCGAAGAATACGTTCTAATAGGCTATTGTGATGATGCTAAGGCATATAGATTATGAAAGCGAGGAAGTCGTGCAATCACAAAAAGTAGAGATGTAGTTTTTGTTGAAGAAATAAGTACCCGAAATGAAAATAAATTGTTTGATAACGATTTTAATTACGAAGAAGAAAATATTAGAGAGGAGCAACCCGAAATTCATTAAAAACCTGATAGTTTAGAAGAAAAAGAACTGCAAATTAAATCAGATAATTTAGAAGAAAGAGGATGCCGTAGAAAATGTAAATGTCCATCTTAATGAACATGCTAATCTTGTGAATATAGGCGATCCCAAAACACTTAAAGAAGTTGAGATGTCCGAACATGTGGGTGAGTGGAAAGACGCCATGAATTTGGAAATGGAGCTCCTGAACAAAAACGGAACGTGGGAGCTGGTAGACCGACCCAAGGACGCCAACATTGTCGGTTCCAGATGGGTCTTCAAGACTAAATATAAACTAGATGGCTCAATTGAGGGTAGGAAGGCCAGGCTCGTAGCCAAAGGATATACTCAACAGTACGGAGTAAATTATTTTCCAACGTTTGCTCCGGTTGCTGAAATAAGTTCTATTAGGCTTTCATATGCTATTGCAACTGAGCAGGACCTAGATCTAGAAAGTCAATTTATGGCCTAAAGCAGTCTGGCCATCAATGGAATATTAAATTAGACACCATTTTAAAACAGGATGGTTTTATTAATTCAAGCTATGACAGATGCTTTTATTTTAAAAGAAATGAAAATGTTGTTACATTTATAACTTGTTATGTAGACGTTTTAATCGTAGCTACAAATGATTGTTCGTCTTATTCAAGACTTAAATCTCATTTAAAAGCTTATTTTGATATTCGGGATCTAGGTGAACCACGGATTACTGTTGGATTGGAGATTTTAAGTAATCATGATAAGGGAACCTTATCGATTAATTAATCAAATTATATTAAAAATCTACTATCAAACTATCTACTATCAGGAAATTATCGGAAGACTTTTACATCTTTCAACTTTTAGCCGTCCAGATATCGCTTGCAATGTCAATATGTTGTCTCAATTTAATCAAGACCCAAGACAACAGCACTGGAATTTTGCTTTATCTGGTCTTAGGTACTTAAGAGGAACAATTAATTCAAAGATTCCTTATTCCAGAACTGGGAGACCAATTCATGCTTATTCTGATTCAAACTGGGCAGAAGACATCAATGATCGCAAGTCGCAATCGGGTATTGTATTCTTTTTCCCTGGATTTCCGATCGACTGGGAATCAAGAAAGCAATCCATAATTACGACATCAAGTGCCGAGGCCGAATATGTTACGCTAACAGCTGCTGCTAAGAAGGCGAAATATTTTAAGCTCTTGCTGGTTGAACTGGGAGTTTTACGTGAAGAGCAGTTTATCGATGTTTATACTGATAGTAGACCAAGGGAAGCGATGCAAATTCCACTATGTCCGAGAAGCTTAATTCCACTATGTCCGATACTTATATTTTTTTGTTTATTTGAATTTAATCTTATGGATTTCAATTTGATATACATATTAAGGAATGTTTTATTGACATTACTTTAAAGATTATGAAATGTAACCAGTGTTAAATTCTTTAGTTTTGAGAGGGTGTGTTAAATATAATTATGAATAAGTGTCAACACTAATAATACTTAACGCCCTCTTGCATTAATAGTTCTAATTAACCTAAAATCACTTTGCTCTAATATGTATGTACTTCCTATTTCCTACTTCTTTTTTACTTCAATACATTTTTTACTTCTTACTCACCCTAACCTGGTTGTTTCATTTTTGTCTCTGGACATCCACTCGCGTGGCTCTGGTATTCTACATCCTCGCTACAACAAATTCCTCTCATTATCCAGAAATCTATCCAGTTTTTCTTTTAGAAAATCTATCATCGCTCCTTTCTGTCTAACCCCAAACAGTAGTTCACTTGCTGAGTCTCCTATACTTTTGTTTAAGGTTTTATTTAATGCGAATTCTATGTCTGGTATAACTTTATCCAAAGAAAAATTACTCCCCCCATTAGTCAACTTTGCGATCATGGGTCTCTGCTTATTCGTTCCACCTGCCCGTTGGCCTGTGGAGAACCCGTGGCGATTTTAATATGTATTTTGTTATTCTCTTCGGAGAATGTCTCAAAATTCTTTGACGTGAATGCACTGCCTCGATCAGATACAATGACTCTTGGGCGGCTGTGCGCGTGAAAATCCGACTTCAAACTACTTATCACTTCTCTAGTGTTGGTGGCTTAGACTGCATATAATTTTACAAATTTAGAAAAAGCATCTACAACTAGAAATATATACTTTTTCTTTTTATTTTTCTTAGAACAACTGGTCCAAAGTGGTCTATATTATGTATCGCTTCAAATGGCTCATTTCCTTTCAGGATATTGTGTAAGACCTTCATGTTTTCCATATTTCGGAGAAAATGCAATGCATTTTAAGCAATTCATGATATGATTTTGACATTTACTCCTCATTTTAGGGATTCAATACGATTTTGATATTGACTCCATAACTTTATCGCAGCCTTGATGACCCAGTTCATTGTGATACATTCGCAGCACGTTGCCCTCAATGTCTTTCGGTACATAAAACAAAATATTTCTCCCATGCTTCCTGTACACCAAGCCATTACGCATTTCGTAGAATTTACTCTCTTTTAATTTTAACTTCCTTCTGATTTCGTTAATTACTACGTCTCTATACTGAAAAATCGACACATTTTGTTCAAGCGTATTTTCCTCTAAATATATTCGGCATGTGGCTGAGTGCATCTACATGTTGCATTTTGGTGCCACTTCTGTGCTCCAGAATATAGTCATAGTTCTACAACTCAAGCGCCCATCTAGCTATCCTTGGGTTGATATCCCGTTTGTTTAATGTCAACGTTAGTGAGTTGCAGTCTGTAACTATTTTGAATTTCAACCCTTGAAGATATACCCTAAATCTTCTGCAGATCATAGATTATGGCCAAAGTCTTCAGCTCGAAGCTGTGATACTTCGCCTCGCAATCAGTGGTCCGCTTAGGGTGAAGCAATCCATCTTTTTTCTTTTGTAAGAGTATAGCTCCGAAACCTAACGAGTTCGCATCGCAATGCAGCTCGGTTTCGTCTCTTGGATCATAAATCGATAATATGGGTGCTGCTACCAATTTTCGCTTTAATTCCTCAAAACATCGAAATTCTTTTTCACCAAACCTAAACTCAACATTCTTTCTAATCAAATTATATAAGGGCTGAGCTGCTATCGAGAAACCCTTTACGAATCTCCTAAAGTATGAGCATAGCCCTAAAAAACTGCACAGCTTTAACATTCATTGGTACGGGAAAGTTCGTTACCGATTCGATACCTTTATCATCAGGCGGAATACCGATCCCCAATTTACGTGCACTTCTCGGTTCATAACAAATATATTGCCTAAGTTTCAGCTCAATCGGATGGTAAGTTTTTGAGTTTTTAGGATATTATTGTTTGGACAGTTTTCTTAAATCCAACTACTCATAAAAAGTCACTCGAAAAAATTTCATTACATATATGGGTAAATTCGTAAACGTCGAACGACGATCACGTCATAGTTGGGATGGTCATTTGCGGTGCTGTGAGGTAAGTGCATTAAAATGAAATCGAATCGTTGCACGATGTTTTGCCATCCGCTGCAGTTTCAATATGTTTTCGAATTGTTGACGGACGTATCAAAACGTTTTCTAATTCTTAATCGTGATCATCGTCATGCAATTGACGTTTACGAATTCACCCTATGACATAAGCACTGTTTTCAATGGGTTTAGCGAAGCGCACCGGGTAACCACTAGTACTTTATAAATTTAAAATGAAACAATCTTAGATCTTCATCGATCTCTTCTTAGGTGCTGACTTGATGTATTGGTCGAGTCCTCTTTTTCGGGCAATCGGCAGCATAGTGGCCCATCTCGCCACACACGTGGCGTGCCCCGAGTTCCCTCTTAACTTTGTGGCATTCAGATGCCAAGTGCCCCAAAGCGTTACAGTTGTAACAGCTAATAGGTCTTTCTGCTCCGAAGTCCTGGCGTGTATGTGGTGCTCGTTTAACCAAATTCACATTACTGAATGTTTCCAGTAATTGTAGCTTGTCCCGAAAGCGGTGCATTCTGGCCTGGGATCTCAAAGCGTAGTCTGGTATCCCTTCAACAAAATACTCCAAGAGTTCGTCTTCATCTACGGGAGTTTGGTTGTACAGAATAACTTTATCGTAGAAATACTCTTGAAATGACTCGATTGACTGCCATTTTCTGCTTTCGAATTGACGCTTAAGCGTTAACTTGCTAGCACGATCCCCAAACAACAATCGCATATTCTGCAATAACTCTTCTAATGGGATTGTCATCATGTCCAGCCTTGAATGCAGCCACTTTAAAGTCTTTCCCTTTAGCTTGCTGGATATCAGGACTCTTGCGTTATTGTCATCTAGATTGTAAGCAGTCAAAATACTTTTTAGCTGCAATTCCCACTGCCCGAATGAATCCAGTAAATTCGGATAACAGATCTTTTATGTTGGAAAAGTTTTCTTTTTCAATTTCAGCTGGATGTGTGTTGACGTCCCTTTCTCTCTCTTCAAAATTTCATTTTCTGTCCTCAGTAGCTCGTTTTCTTTCTTCTGTATTTGTGCTTCTATCTTCAACATATTAATTTCTCTTTTCATTTGTTTCCATTCATCTTTTCCGCTGTCATCTGCATCACTCGTCATCAGCGTTGCCGCTTGACTGTGGAGAAATGAAGCCCAAAAAACTGGCAAAAGTAGCAAAAGTAGCAAAATCTCTCATTCTGAAGAGTAGCCTAAGGTAGCAAAAGCAAAATCAAGAACGTTTGTAAGTTAGGTAAGGTTAAAAGTGGTTATGAAGCTGATTGTACCTTAACCGAAACATTTCAGTCCAAACATTTGATTTTTCTGCAAAATGGATTTGATTATGGTCAGTTTTGCCAGCCTGTTCCAGTGTATTAAGGTGAATTTGCCTAAAATTTTCTTCCGAGAACGAGCAATGGCCTGACAATCGAAAAAGATATGTTCGATATCCTCCGATGTATGTACCTCGCAGTATCTGCATTCGCCCGTGTCTAAAGATCCCATTCTTTTGGTATGTTTTCTCAAGAGACAGTGTCCAGAAAATATTCCTATTACAGTTCTTAGTGTTGCCCTATTTACTTTACTTAAGGTGGCACTACAGCTCGGGTTGAACTTGGGCCTGCTTCTCGCAACCATTTGTGTGTGCGTGTTATATTTTTGCACGAAGGGAAGAGACCTACAGTTTTTTGCCGACTTCTCATGACAAATTGCTTGCCAGATATTTGAAAGAGGTGGCAACCGTGAAAAACTTTTTTAGGTTTTGGACCCGGGCTGGGATTGAACCTGAGCAGAATGCGTAGTAGTCCAACGCACTTACCACCACGGCCACGGCCATATTTAGTTCAAGAATTACCCTGGTCCTTTTGCGGTCTATGGCCGACCAAGGAGCCGCTTGTAAGAGCAATCAATTTATTTTACAAAAACTTATTGTTTATATTGCTAGTCTTTTTCGTTTTAGCACAAGTTAAATGTTGTGCTACCTTGGAATCAGGAAAACACAGCGGAATATGATGATGGACAGCGGAATATGATTTACTTTGGAAACCATGGCAAGGAAATGCTCTGCAAAACTTCCATATTATCCATATTTCCTATTTATTTATTTTTATCTTCCTCCTCCTTTTTCTTTCAATCTCTTATTACCAATCTGCAACAATTACATAAAGTTCGATGAGCGATCTATAACAATGAATAAGTACAATTTATCATCTTATCGATCCATTTTACACTTAAGCAGAAGAAATGCATTAAACAATTTTCATGCTGGCTTCAGTCAACACAGTTGGCAGTTCACTACTATATGAATTCGCATCGCATGTTTTGGTTCACAAGATGGCAAATTCAGCCTCACCCTTAAATGTATCGTTGGGATTGAAAGCAGCAGAAACAGAAAGCACTACCAAATTTAAACAAAATATTTTGTAGACAACCTAAAAAAAGGTCAATGTGAAGAAAAAGAAAAATAAAATGTAGCAAAATGGGACAAATGCGAAAATTAAATTCGCAAGGTAGCAAATTGAAAAAACCTAGAAAAAATGGAGCACTTTTGCTACAAAAGTAGCATTGTGGCAACGCTGCGTCGTCATTAGGTGTAACCTGTTAATTTACGTAAATTAACATCCAACTGTCAAAAATCAACAGAAGAGAGAGCCAAATGACAGTGTCAAAGAATTTCCCCTCTTGCAAAATCGTGGTAGATCTTTTTCATGGAGTCACCGAGGCACATCCTTCAAACAGCAATCTGACAATTTGATAAATGTCAATCACTTCTTGTTAACAAAATAAAAGAAAATTACTTTTTGGTGAAAATATTCAATAGTTAAAAAAGAAGAAGAGAGGATTTTCCCCCACTTTTACTATTTGACAGATGTGCCATTTGTGTTAATAAAAAGGTCTGTTCAGTAATTCTGTGCTGGACAGAAAAGTACAGGGTTTGGTGTTCAGTAAAAAAAAGTTTCTGTCCGAGACCGATCTTTTTGTGTTCAGTAACTCTGTGCTGGGCAACTTTTCTGCACCTACTTTTGAGGTAGAACAGAATCGTGAGAAATGTCAAAATCAGCTGTAATTGAATATGGCTGACTTGATCTGACATTTTTCCACAAATCTGTGCTGTTCTGATCTGACTTTTTTTACTGAACAGACCTAAAGTTAACAAATACAAACACACCCGTTTCTTCAACTCTCATCATTTGTTTTTTTGGTTTCATTGACATTGACACTCTTTCTTTGGGTTAATCGTCGCTCCTTTTATTGCTCTCTTTGTTGTTTGTTTTCGTTGTTCCAGTTTCATCCTCTTGCTCGTTGCTGTCCTCATACTCATCGTCGATGTTATCGTTTCCCCCATCGGAACGGTTTTCCTGTTTGGACACATTTGGCTCTTCCCTGTAAGAAGCGAATTCCCCTCGCTGACTAGCGGGAATTTCTATTAAGCGTAACATTAGTTCGCTTTTATTGCCGGTTTTTTTTTCCCCACAATGGCTAACCACTCCTATAATTGCGCAGCTGTATACAGCTTCATTCCTTCGATTTCGGACTGCATCACACTAAACAAATGTATTTTTCTACGCACACGTAATTTTCGTTTAGGTTATTTTATTTATTTTTTATTTTTGTGGTTTATCCCACTTCCGATTTGTAGTCGTTAAATAAATAAAACACTTTAAATCCATTTTTTTTCTTTTTCGTACGTTTATTTGGCACGTCTATCCTCCGTGCTTGCAATTTATCGAATGAATGTTTCGTTCCGGCAGCCCTCTCTTATTTTCTATTTCTTCATCTTTCTCACCTCTTTTTGCCAGTGTTGCCAGTTGCCACATGTGCTTAAAACTGAAAAATATACTCCGTAGAAACACTCAGCAGCAGCTCAGAGTGTTCCATATCTCTCATCGCCCTTTGTCATCACCGTCCAATAAATTCGATTATTGCAAGCACTGGGCGAATAGCGGATCGTAAGTGATTATCTTCTTGCCGGACCAATTCATATGGTATTGTTATACGGCTATAACACTTTGACAAAAAGTATGAGGCACATGTATGTAGGCGGAAGGTGACAATTAAAAATGCAATATTAAGCAATCACTTTTTATTTAATCAATACATATTTAGTTGGTCCGCCGTTTGCCCTTATGACTGCACCAATCCTGACAGGCATATTGCTAATCAAGTTTTGAAACTCTTCTGCCCGCATTCACAGTTTAAGTGTCGATCCAACGATAATCTCAGGATTAACACGAATTGCGTTTTCACAGTGCAGGCTTAACGCAATCCTGCACTTAAGTAGTGTCATAACTCATAACTTAAGCCACCGACTTCCACCGCTTAAGTGTCAATTTAGACAGTAAATTGTTGCCGTAAGTGTACCAAAACAATATTAACCTCAAAATACATTACAGAAAACCTACCTAAACAACGAAATATTTTGTCTGACAATGCGGCTTGCATTGCGACTCTCATTTTATGCAAGTAGAGGGGATGATTCTGCTGATATTCGCTGCTCGCTGCACTGGCGACTTCAGTCGTGTTTCGTGTACCTGTTTCATCAGGATGCACATCGAAGAAAGAAAAAGGTGTGTATTTTTTTTGTTTTCGTCAGCATACTGCTGTTTCGTCGTTTTTTTAATTAAAAATGAATTAATTGAATTATTTTTCTATTTCCACACATGCAGCGGTTTCTTTGTCTTCTTTTCTCTTTATTTTCATAGCATTTTTTCTAAAAAGCACTTGACAAGGAAATTAAAACCAAATTTCGTTTCACATTTTGTGTTCATTCACAATTACTTTTTTCCATAAATGGTTCACAATGACACTCAATCCATGACTTAAATATGTTCAATCCTACACTTAAATAATCCGACACTAAAGCTCGCTCTGTGAAAACGGGCATTCTTGAATTAGCTTTTGGTGACGACATATATACGTATATACATATTTATGTATATATGTATGTACATATGTTTGGTAGTTGAATTGCTTGATGGTCAACTACCAGTTTCGTTGTTTTGATATGTTAAACGAGTAAACGAGTAACGTTGTTTTCTCCAAAATGGCAGTCGCATTACAATATAATTTAATAAACTGAAACTTGTGGAAAGGGATCTCAACAAGTTTGGTGTAGTAAACTAATGACAACTACATATGTACATATGTAGGTATGGACCACACCATCGTTCTGAATGGACAGACTAGATAGTTATGCTCATTCACCCCGTAGTATAGCGCAATCGAATGTAAAGTAAAGTATGTAAGTCCTAAATGAATGAATCGTTGCCATAATCGCGGACCAATTTACTTATGAAACGCCTTCATAGGTCAGCTTTTACTATAGTTTGCTGTCAAAACATGGATAATTCTCAAGTTGAGTCGTTCGGGCTAAGAGTGCGCAGCGGGTAAGAGTACACAGTGCCATTTTCTCCATCTGTGAAAGAATTAGCAAAAATCGCTAAATGAGAAAATGTGTGCTTCACCAACCGCCAATGTCAGTGTCAGAAAAGCGTTAACTCGAAACTCCATAAGTAGTATGTAGGCATAAACAGTGTATATGTGTGTTTGATTGAGGATACAATTTTACTTACTTAGTTGGCGCTACAGCTCGAGGTGAACCTGGGCCTGCTTCTCGCAACCATTTGTGTGTGCGTGTTATATTTTTGCACCAATGGAAGGGATCTACAGTTTTTTGCCGACTCCGAACGGCGAATTGAGAAGCTCAATCGTGACAAATGATACTCTTTGATGCTTGTCAGACATTCGAAAGAGGTGGGCACTGTGAAGAACTTTTAGGTGTTTGCGGCGGGATTCGAACCCAGGACCGTTGGCTCAGTAGTCCGACGCACTAACCACTTGCGCTACGGTGCCCAGCGGATACAATTTTAGTGGATAATATTATTCGTTCTTAGATTTCCAATACATTGAAAAAAAAGTAGCGTCTAGGGAAAGAGTGCGCTGTCGTTCTGTGGGTAAGAGTGCGAAGTGTTTTCTTACTCAGTATTTAACTTTTTATAATAATAACGATTTTTGGGCTATTACATTCTGTCGTAAGATGCAATAAACACATCATAGTCGTAGCTGTAGCTCTATCTTGCTGTTTCTGTTTGTCCTGAAAAATGCATCGTATCTACTAAAGGCAAACGGAAAAGAAATTGATTTCCTAAAAGCAAATCTGCGAGGCTAGGGAGCTGATTTAAAATTGAATCAGCCCATGGAAGGCTGCCGAAGAATTTAGTTTGTGTGAAAGCACAGTTTCAAACCATTAAAACTACGAAAATAGTGACCGAAAATGGTTGCGGACTCTTACCCTGACTTCGGGGCAAGAGTGCGCAGCTTGACTTCCTTTTGTGTTTTGATCAAAACATATGAAACATTAAAAGAAACGTAAAATATTTTTTTATAAATTTGTTCCTAAAATATAGAGCTACCAATAATAATAGGCTCTTTTGTTTGTTACCTATTGTAAATTTTCCAGAATTTAAGCCCGAAGTCCAAAATACGCACTCTTGCCCGAACGACTATATATACGAACATGTACATACACCCCGCGCAACAAAACAAGCCGGACATGGTAGTTTTTAACAAAATGGAAGAAATCTAATAAATGGTGGCTAATCCCTGCCTAGTCACTTTGTATTTTTCATGTTTAACATTTAAGTTGACACATTCCCCAATTTGACAATACATTTCGTAGCCTAATTGAAAAAAGTAACGATCGTGAAGATCACACTACTATATCAGATTTCGCCCAACTACTGTTAATATACATAAATTAAAAAAAGACCAAGAATGCGAAAAGCAAATTTCTTTTTCCATATTTTTTTTACACTAAGAAACCTTTTAACATAATTTTAGACTTTTATGATACTAAAAAAATGATTCTAGTATTTCGTAGCACCACCCTTCGCGCTGAATCATCTTGAAAATTTGGTTTCGATGTTTCTGCTGTTATCATTGCCATACTCGGTACAACACCAACTAAGATAATAAGTCTGTACCGCATGGCGTTAACAGTGTCGTTGAGCATAATTAGAGATCCAACTCCAATTGCGGTGAGGCATCCCCACACCATAACATAAGGAGAATGTTTTGCAGTGTGAGCTATGCATTCGTCGCTGTAGCGTTCCCCTTTTCTAAGACGCACTATCTGCTTCCCATCCGGTCTGATTAGGTTAAACTTGAACTCATCAGAGAACACCACATTTGACCAACCTTGAACACTCCAGTTTTGCCTTTCCTTAGCCCAGCTAAGGCGCGTTTTCTTCATTTTGCTGGTCAGTAGTGGCTTTTTCGCTAGTCTCCTTGCTAGCAAACCCATCTCGTTGAGACGATTCTGGAGGGTTCTGACGCTAACTTTAGCCCCAGTAGCTTCTCGCAGGTCAGATTTTAACTCCGATGCGGTTTTAAACCTGTTTCTCAAGCTTAGCCTCTTGAGTTGCCGGTCCTCCCGAACAGTGGTACATCTCTTCAATCCTGTGCCAATTTTTCTGTCCAGATTGTGATCCCGACGATATTTGTTATAAAATCTTCCTACAGAACTCTTATTGCATCCAATTTGTCGAGCAATTTCACGAAATGACTGATTCTGATTGGATAAAGCAACGATAACTGCCTATTTTCTTTACTCAATTGTACCCTTTTAGACATCGCGATATCAACTTTTCACTTTTATTTAAGAAATACAACTGCACGCACTGTTAAATACTGCCAGAATGAGTACCGATACATTCCAGAATGTGCATTACCTAACCCGGAAGCAATAAAATTAAATTTGGCGAATCCCTTAAAAGTAATTAGCGCAAAAAAGTGGAAAATTCGTGTGCGGCATTTTTTTGTTGCGCGGGGAATATGTACATCTCGAAGAATTTAAATATAACTGCGCAAGTTAATAATTTTGAAAGAAGCATTACAAGAATCACATTTCGTACGGTTTTTTTTATTTGTTTTGAGGGGTATACAATGTACGCGTTTGAGACAAACATTCACAAATAATAAATAAAAGTTCTTAGTTCTTTTTTAAAACTGCTTTTCAATTTTTATTTTAGAGAGTGGAGATTTAAATTCAGTAAGTGGCCTGGAGTCACCGGACAATTTGGTTTCATCATTGCAGGTAAGTTTCTTTGCTATATTTTGTTTTTATTATCTTTAAAATTCTAACCGATTATAAAGCATGTTATTGAGACACATTCTTTTGTGTAATATAAAAATAATATTTAGGTATCTAAATACATATGTATTTCAAAAAGTAAAAAAAAGAAAAATGTAAGACATGCATGTTTGAGAAACATGCATATAAGTATATGTACATAATGCTTATATGTATGTATTATGTGTGTGTATAATTGAGTGCAATTACAGTGAGACAAATAAGTTTACATACACCCTTAAGAATTGCCGCTCTAGTCTTTTTAATTTACACATGGGCGAAACAAATTGCAGTGTATGTTTCCAAACATAAAATTTGCTTAGATTAACTGTTTAATTCTTAAAAAAATATCCTTCATCATTTTGAGAAATCGCAGAAATCGTAGCAAAACCAAAGTCAAAAGCCTAGACAGTTCTTAGAAATGCTCAAAAGAATAATTCTTTATGTAGCAAGCCTAGAAGTGGAGACCTCTTAAAATTAATAACAGGGCTAAGAGACTAAATTTTGAATTTCGTTAGAAAAAATCCTAAATTACCTGCTGTAGAAATTGCAAATAACATCGAACATGACATTCATACATCGGTAGGTACACTCAGAAACAGTTCGTTTAGTTCTTAGAAATAATAGCTATCAGCTATCACACTCGCGTCCCAAGAATAAAACCTCGGATAAGTAAAGTGAACAGCGAAAAACACCTTGAGTTGGTGCCGTGAAATAACGCCGAACGAAAAAGGCCGAATTTAAAAATTGGAGATGAAAGTAGGTACAATTTATGGTAAAGCCAAGGTTTGGGGAAAGAAAAATTAAGAGATAGAGAAAAGCGTGCCGTAGGGCGGGGGGGGGGGGGGGGGGCGTTATCTTGAACACCCATTGAGATTAAAAAAGTTCCTTCAGAGAAGTAGGTACCAAAAGTTATTCAACTATCACGTCTAGTGTATTAATAAGAGCAACCAAAGTGGTATCATCAGACTAAATGCTTTTTATTCAATCACTAGCTGATATACCCGCTTCGCTGCGCATACAAAAATATTCTTTTTGTATGTAGATATGTGTATTTGTAATAAATTGTCTACTGAAAGGAGATTTCCAGCTAAATGCTACACTTGTCCTTGCACCTTAAAAGTTGGCATAAATACTTGCTTCACATTTTGCTTAGCACCAAATGACTGAATGAATTGCTTGGATAAACGATTTTTTTTTAAAGAAAAAAGTGACGCAGGTGGGTTAGAAATGTCTTCCAATCTAACTTTTCCGCTTTCTTAAATATTACAGCACGTTCTTACAGCCAAAACGTCAAGACATAATACATACATTTATCTGTATCTGAT
Organism: Brachyopa scutellaris; assembly: GCA_949775065.1. Classification (NCBI taxonomy): domain Eukaryota; kingdom Metazoa; phylum Arthropoda; class Insecta; order Diptera; family Syrphidae; genus Brachyopa; species Brachyopa scutellaris. The sequence continues at coordinate 77,274,207 of OX459115.1, read as the reverse complement.
CCAAGCCCTGCATCTACTTCATAAAACAAATTGCAACCAAATTTATCCAGTTATTGCATTAGAGTTGATCGAACAATTACAATACATATACGTTAGCACGAAGCAATCCGAATCACTACTACTACACGCATGTATCGCATACACGCATACCCGATGCCGCTGGTGCATTGACGGTGGCAATTGTTTCCACTGATCGTTGTCGCGCAAGCATACAAACAATATCTCTTTATGTTATTACTTTTCTCACAGAAAATGTACAAAGAAGATATATATATATAAATCTTTGTTGTGAAATAATCTAAGCAAATATGTAAATTTTATTTTAATACGTTATTTAAAAACTAAGATAGAGCCAGATAAATGCCCAAAAGTAAAATATAAGCTTTTCTTTTTCGCATTTAGAAGTTTTTTAGTGAAATAAAGGGTGATTTTTTAAGAGGTTGAGAACTTTTTTTAAAAAAAAAACACAAAAAATTCGAAAAAATGAATGAAATATTTATTTGAATCGATAATTTGAACCTTGCAATTTAATGTTTAAAGATAATTTCATGCAAATGTTGACCGCGGCTGCGTCTCAGGTAGCCCATCCGCTGAGTCCAATTTTGGCATACTCTTTCACACATATCGGCCGGTATCTCACGAATGAATGCATGGATGTTGGCTTCCAGTGCGTCAATCGAAGCGGGCTTGTCCCTATAGACATTAGCCTTGACATACCCCCACAAAAAATAATCTAATGGTGTCAAATCGCACGATCTAGGCGGCCAATTGACCGGCCCGAAACGTGAAATTAACTGTTCACCAAACTCGCCTCGCAATTGCGCCATTGTTTCGCGTGCTGTGTGGCATGTGGCACCGTCTTGTTGAAACCACATATCATGCAAGTCAAGAACTTCCATTTCGGGCAAAACGTAGTGCTGTAACAAAGGCCTAACTGCTGGGAACGGCGCCGAATCGACATTTCGCGGTCTTCTGTCACACTAGCTGATACGGCCGCAATATTTTCTTCACTACGCACAGTACGTAAACGTGTTGGTGGTTTAATGTCCAACAAAGTAAATTTGGTGCGAAATTTGGTCACAATCTTCCGAATAGACTGCTCAGAAGGTCGAGAATGCCGATCATAAAATGGAAGCAGCGCGCGATGAACATTTCGAACCGAGCACGAATTTTGATAGTAAAATTCAATAATTTGCAAGCGTTGTTCATTTGTAAGACGATCCATGGTTAAATTGCAAACCAAACTGAAGCTGTTTGACAGTGACACAAGGTACTAAACACACGTCAGCTGTCAAAACCAGTGTTGCCAAAACCAAACCAGCTAAAAAATCACCCTTTATATTGATTTTTTTTCTATCCATTTTATAGATTTAATCCAACCAGATTCGATTGCAACAAACCGCATTCAAATCCGTTCAGTAGTTTTTTTGTTTTTGCGGCACATACATACATACTTTTTTTTAGACTTCATTTTATAAAAGTAATGATGATAGTGATGTACATAGGTTCGATCTAAATATTTTAACGAGTAATTATCGTGGGTATGAAGAAAAACCGGCCAAGTGCGAGTCAGACTCGCGCTCAAAGGGTTCCGTAGTTTTAAAACTACATAGTTATATTTTGATTAAATAACTGTTTCGTTTCGTTAACACAATAAACTTAAACGACCCACCTCTATATTCACTTTACCAACTTATAATAAGTAATATTACTCACTATGAGAAATTCGATAAACATTAAGAACGCGGCTGAGAGTGTAGCGCATCCATTAACCTTTTTTGCGCTGTACTACTGAGTTCAGGGGTCCCAGATTTGTTTCCTGGCAAAATCTGTATTTTTATTTATTTATTTTTATTTTTTTGTATAGCAGCACAGTTTTGGATAGCTTTTAATTTTTTTAATAGAATAGTGGTAATTTCTTCAAAATTGGTCCAGTAGTTTACGAGTTAATCGGTTGAGAAATTGAATTTTTCGACATAAAATTGAATTTTTCGACGTGAATTTCTCAAAAACTATACAACTTACAAGATTCGCTAAGTTATCTTTAAAAATATAGTTAATTATCTACCAACTGTGATTTTTTCATATTTCTGACTTCAGTAGTTTCCGAGAAAACCGTAGGGGGCTTTTTTATGATATTTTTCACACAGTTTTGGCAATAACTCCCAAAAAGAAAAACATTTTTGGAATCTTTGTTTCGAGCCCTTTCGAATGATGTCCCACATGATATATTTTTCAGAAATTATTTTTTTTTAGATTATATTTTACCCACCCTGTATAGTTGTTTCACAACATTTTTGAGTAATATGTTGTCCATGTATGTGGACCACCGCAATGTATAAGTGTGCCAAATTTCAAGTTTCTAGGTAGAACGGTTCTTGATGTTTTTATCGTGACAGACATTTTTGAATTAGAGCGAACTTATAATGGTTCCGTATTACCATATGGGTACGGAACCCTAAAAAATGAGCAGGTTCCAGTTCACTTATGAAAACACCATTTAACGATTTTTTTTTTCAATTCAATTCAATTCTTTATTTTTCGAACCTGAACCTGAACGTCTAGGATCCGCAATATAAGAATTGTTTATCTTATTCTACTCGTGAAATCTTTACCTTTGATATCAATGTCAAAAGGGTTGTGAAGAAAAAGGTAATCCGTCACCTTGGGGTGTTCGCCATATTGAATATAGAATGATAGCTCTTAGCTTGTCGTATTTTACTTGTCAGACCCTTTCATTTGATATCCATATTAAGGAGGTCATGAAGATAAGGGTAATCCGCCATCTTGGTTTGTCCGCCATATTGAATTTCAAATTACTTCACTCAGCTTATATTATTTTACTTGTAAAACCCTTTCATTTGATACCTATATTAACCCGTTTCATGCCAAATGGCATAATTTTTTTTACTGTTTTCAATCGTTTGCTATTTAGTGAGTCAATCAACTTAAGTTTTCTAAGAAACATTTTCTATCGTAGTTTTTTCTGACAAGGATTCAAAGAGTATCATTTGTCATGAGGAGCCTCTCAACTCGCAGTTGGGAGCTGGCAAAAAAAACTCGAGGTCCCTTCCATTCATGACAAAATATAACACGCACTCGCAAATGGTTGTGAGAAATAGGCCCTGGCTGACTCTGAACTGTAGCGCCACCCAAAGACAGAAGAGTGCTTAGTTTTTCCAATAACAAATTTATTGCTGGGTTACTAAACCAACTGTCGCCAGCGCACAGTGCTTCGTTCAGTACCGATTTTGTGACAAAAATAAAAAAAAACTAAGTTTTAAACATAGAATTACGGTGAATTGGATTGTTATCACAACAAGACAAAGAATATTATTCCGTTAGTATTTTTTAGTTACAGTCATCAGGTAAGACAAATATTGCGTTGAAAGTTCAGTGATTGTGTCATAGCTTGAGTTCAGTCCTCTTACATTTTTATTTTAAAACTAAATACTTTTTTGTAGTGTAATCAATGAAGAATTAAGCTAGGATCACACGATTGACGCAAAAGCGTAAATCTAGCGTCAATAGATTTGTGCCCGATTGATGTAGTTTTGATAAAAGCGTTAGTAGATGTTTCCCCCCATTTACACGATTGACTTAAAAGCGTCAATTTTATCAACGTCAACCAAAATATCGATTGACGAATTTTAAAAAAGGGTCAACCGTCAACCGTACAATCGGACCATTTACACGATTGACTCTTTTTTAATTCTATTATTGGTTGACGCTCGCTGTCATTAGTGCCAAATGAATTAAATAAATTTATATATTTATTTCTTCGATTAGAATCTTAAAAAAAATGACGTCACAAAGTGAAAAAAAAAACAGCAGCTGCTTTGTACGTGTTTGCAGCATTTTACACTGGTCCCTTTAGGGTGTTGGATTCCTGAAAGATGATGCACCATATTTCAGCCGTGCAAATCGAATTTTGGTAGGCAAATGCATTTCGCGCAAAAGTGAAACCGCGCAAAAAGAAGTCGCGCAAAGCGAGAGACCAGTGTAATTATAAGCAGCAATCTGAAAAGAAGGCAGCAGAAAATTTTCGCGTTGCACGAATAGCCTGGATGTTTGAATGGCTGAAAAACCGGCCAATATGTGCAGCACACAACAGTTTGTTGAAGGAATTCCGTGATATAATATAATAATAATATAATCACACCCCACTCATCATGTTCAAAAACACTAGAAAATAAATATTTTTAAAAAAAACTACATGTTCTTTGAAACGAAAATAAACGAGATATGTCAATTTGCCTGCGAAATTGATCCAAAATTGACGCCTGTGGTTGACGCTCGAGTCGTCAACCACTGGTTGACGGAATTGAGCTGTGGGTTGACGCTAGTGTTTCAATTAATTCATTTACAAATAATATATTATTTGGCTTCAGCAGTCCTAGGTGGAACCAAGCCTAGCTTCCCGCAACCATTTGTGTGTGCGCGAAATATTTTTGCACGAATGGAAGGGACCTATAATTTTCTGCCGACTCCGAACGGCGAGTTGGGAAGCTTTACATGACAAATGATACTCTTGAACGCTTGTCAGGCATTCGGAAGAGGTGGGCACTGTTAGGTGTTTTTGCGGCGGGATTCGAACCCAAGACCGCTGGCTCAGTAGTCCGACGCACTAACCACTTGCCCTACGGTGCCCACATAACGATTGACGAAATCGAGTAAATTTTGGTTGACGGATTTTGGGGGCAATCTGGGGGTCAACCAAATTGGCGTAGATTGACGTAAAAAAATTGTGCCTTTACACGATTGATGTCGAGTGGAGTTCAGAAAAGCGTAAATATTGACGCAAAGCGTCAATCGTGTAATCTTAGCTTAATAATGAAGGTGTGTACTAAATACTTCAGTTGGTATTTTTTTTTGTTGTACTGCCTTAGTTTCTTTGGATAAGGTTCCGAAAAGTACTCATCTCCGATTTTCTTCAAATTGTTGGTATGTATAGTCTTATACGTCAGAAGTGAAAATCTAATCTGTTCGATATAAGAAAACAACTTTGCATATATCCAACCTCGCATCAACTCCCATTCCAACAGAGACCAAGCAGGGGGGTTGCAGGGGGCAGCATGCCCCCCATACATATTTCACTGTTTATGCACCAAACTTTCCAATGGGGACCTGATGGCAAATTAACCAAACGAAATTGTTTGGCTTTATTTCCAACTTGAATTTGGCCTTATTTCGGCCAATTTGGTATTATTTCCATTTCAAAAACGAAATAAGGCGAAATTTGAGATTTGGTTTTATTTCGTTGGGCCTTATTTCACGTCACCGCCACCCACCTCCTCTATTTCATTCAACAAAGAATAGCGGAAATTTGTTGACATAGGCCGCGTAATTAAATTATGTCAAACAATTGTTTTGTGTTTTTGGAGAAATAAACGTATTAAGTAATATGTTGCAAAAATATAGCAAGTTTGGTACCGTTGAAAAGGTTTTAAAATGTAGTTTTGTAATTTAGTAAGAAGTATCTTGATACAATTGTTTTTGAAAAATACAACCTTTTACCCCTAAAATATGAGCACATTTTCCAAATTTTGATTATATCTTGAAAAGTGTTTAATGTATTGCAAAACTTTTTATTTCAATTGAAGGTCCTTAATTGTAGCTTTAATTTGAGGTATCATTTATATATGTATATACGTGTTATAGTTTTGAAGATATTTGAGTTTTTTTGCCCCAGGATTTTCAAACTTTGTATGTCCTTTTAGTTCTAGGTGTTATCCTTGATACCAAACTTTCTTTTCTCCGTACTGCAGCACGGGTTGGAACCCTTATTACAATAATTCGAGTGCAAGAATCGAAAAAATTCAAAGGAATATTACAAGGTTTCTGTATTATAAACTCCACTGGGGTAATGATATTCCATCTTATGAAACTAGATGTCTCTTATTTGGTGTACAGAGTCTGGTGATCCGACGTACTTATCTTGCGATAATGTTCATTAGAGATTTACTTACTTATCATATCAAATGTCCACAACTTCTCTCACTAATTCGAGTTCCTAGCTATTTTTCTAGAGGTCATGTCCTTTTTTATGAGCATATGCATAGATCAAATTATGGTCATAATGAACCGGTTTCTCGTTGCATCAGGGAAGCTAATTCAGTTTGTACTAGGTTAGACTTTTTTAGAAATTGCACTAGAGATACCTTTAAAATTTATGTGTTAAGTGTACTTAGATCTAGTTGATGTTATGTTACATTTTATTTTTGTTTTGTATATTAATGTAGCTATTATTAAACATTGTTATCTATTAGTCTATAAGAGAACTTTTTCTTTGAATGATGAATAAAGAAATAAATAAATTGTCATATGATTCTAATATAGGGTGTACCCTATCTATTAAGTTAATAAATGTTTGTAAGTCCCTAGTATCGCCATAAAATTCGGGAAGAATCCTATTCGGAATTGCTTTTTCGTTTCGCTGTTGAATTGGTACTATGTAACACTTTCGGAATGTCAAAAATGCTACTAGATGCTTTTTCCACTTAAGGATTTTTTTTTGTCGAGTCTCGATATATGTATTTCTTATGAGATATGTCAAATAAATTAGAAAAAATACAAGTGAATGTCGAAAAAGGAATAATATTGTTATGAATTTTAAAATTTAATATAATAAAAAAGGAAAATGTATTCTGTTGCCCTTTGGATGGACGAAGAAGCAAGTGAAGAACGGATTGAGCGGTAAATTATACGGGACAAATCAAAAATAATTTATTGAAGCAACAAATACAAAAAATAAAGGCACAAATTCATATAGATTTAATATAATTCATAATTTTATTTGTCACATGAATTGCTTGCTTGTTTAAATTATTATTATCACTAAGCTTTCTTAAAACATTTGCATTTTCATGTACTTTTGAATCCTTCCGTTAGCGAATTTGTTGTAGAAACAAATTTTCCGTTTTTCAATGCTTTTGACATTAGGGGACGAGTTAACAGGTACCAAAATTTCACTTTCGGAATTGTTAATCCGAAAGTAGTAGTTTTCATTCTGCTATCGAAATAGATAGTACAAAATACTTTCGAAACGAAATACAGAGTAGGGCCCCAGGTTGAACCTTAAGTTCCTGGTAGTAAAGTTCACCTTGAATTCCTGGTTGTAATAAAGTTCAGCTTGAGTTCCTGGTTGTAGTAAAGTTCACCTTGAGTTCCTGGTTGACTGTGTTGTTTTAATTTATTGCCTTTTCTTCTAGGATTAAATTTATTTAAAATAATGTTTATCTGACCACCAATTTGGTCGTTTTATTTTATTTTACGATATTCTTTCGTTTTTTTTTCACTGATCAATTTTATCTTTGAAACCGCCACTGATTTTCGTGTTTTCACTGGTCGATTTTATCTTTGAACCCGCTACTGATTATCGTGTTTTCACTGGGATGCCCGATCAAACGTTAAAACGCACTGCAATATTTATTGTATAGATGCATTCGGACATCCTACCGACTGCGTCAGTTTTTATATCAAACCTTCGAAACCGATTTCAACTCTTATCGAAACACAATTCCGAGATTGGTTTGTAACCTTCTTTATTCTGAATCTTCCTTAAGACTAAATCTTTATATGTATATAAATCAATTGCTGTGCGTTAGTCTCGCTAAAACTCGAGAACGGCTCGACCGATTTGGATGATTCTTTTTTTCTTTTGTTCGTCTTAATTCATGGATTTATGAGAAAAGAAAATTTAGAAAAATCCCAATGAAAAGCCGGAAAATCGAAAAAATTTAAATTTGGGTTTTGTATGGGAATTTTCATTTTATTTTTTATGGAAAGTATCTACGTTGAAATAAAAGTCATTTAAAACTGTTTGTATGTCTGTGAATCTATCTGTCTGTCTACCACCAGTTGTTGAGTAATCGCATTGATGCTGTGTTCTATTCTATATGTATTAAGAAAAACGTACTCTGAAAATTTTACCAAAATCGGTTGGGTAGTTTCCGAGTCTTTGAAAGACAAACAAACATACATACAGTCTTGTGCAAATTAATCTGAACATATCATATTTTCCTTAATTGGAATGGCAAACAAGGTAATTAGTTGTCACAACGTTCATGGATTTGTCCAAATTGTACATATTCTTAAACTAGAACATAATAGCCCTGCGGAAAACATAGTTTGCCTATCTTCCCGAAATATTTTTGAATTGAAATTTTTGAAAATTCCAAGGAGCTACCGATTTGTGCAAACAAAAATTAATCTGCTGACAAGTTTGATCCTGTTCAGAAGTGCTTAGTAATGGATATCACCGTTGCAATCCGTAGTAAAGTAATTACTTTGTTTGAGCATACGTCTAAGAATCAGAGACAGATAGCTAAAGAGTGTGGCATATTGTTAGGATCGGTTAACAACATCATCAAACGCTATAAAGAAACTGGGTCGATTTTACCGCAACGAACAGGAAAATGTGGTCGAAAACGTAAAGCCACCAAGAAAGAGGACGCTCTTCTAATAAAAAAAAAGTAAGATCAACCCTAGTAAAACCAGTGACGACTTACAAAAAGATCTTGCGGCTGCATGAACCGTTGTGAATGCCTCAACAGTTCGGCGACGTCTTCTAGAAGTTGGGCGAAAAGCAAGAAAACCTCTGAAGAAACAAGTCCTCAATGCTGTAATGAAAATTAAGTTAATGGCTTGGGCTCGAAAATATAACGAATGGACAGCGGATGAATAAAAAAATGTGCTATTTTTGGACGAGAGTCATTTTTTCGTGCAGGGTATGAAACCTCAATATGTTCGAAGATCCGATGGTGAACCCATTTCAATAGCCCATATCCAGCAGACTGTAAAACATCCTGTAAAGCGAATGTTTTGGGGTTGTTTTTCTTACTTTGGTACAGGATCGTTAGTTCCAATAACAGGAATGATGAACAGTGACAAATATATCGAATTATTGGAAAGTCATCTGGTTCCTGACCTGTCAAAAGTGAATGCAGAAACCCCAATTTTTCATGTCATGCGTCAAAGAAAGTTAAAACATATTTCGCAGAAGAGGATATAACTTGTTTGGATTGGGCTGGCAAATCGCCAGACCTTAATCCCATAGAAAATTTGTGGGCTATATGCAAAACTAAATTGAAGAAAATTGACTGCACAACCAAAACGAAGCTGATTGGGTCAGTTATTCAAGTATGGTACCGGGATCCAAAAAACGTTGAAAACTGTCAAAAACTGGTGGAATCCATGCCAAAACCAATACAAAAGGTGCTTAAAGCCAAGGGTGGACACTTTAAATATTAATTTTATAAATTCATTACTTACTGCAAATTTAAATAAATAATACAAATTCTTAAACAAAAAAGTGTTTGTTCACATTAATTTGCACAAGACTGTACATTCATTTTTATATAATAGATTTAAAGCCATTGAATTAACGAGTTGGAGTTGGAGCGTTGATTGGGATTCATAATCGGTTATGAAGAATTACAATCATATTAATTTTAGGTGGTACGAATTGCCCGGAGTTTAGTACTTAAATTTAGTACTTAAATAAAAATATATTCTGCGTAAAATTATATTGTGAAAGCGGAAGTATGTTTTTGTACATTCCTTTACTCCAGTAATTCATCAATCAAATAAAGACTAAGTACATATTTACCTCAAACTCATCGCGTAACATACGGGAGAGGGTTAAACAACGTCTGGGAGTTAAAATTAAAAATTAAAATGCCTGATTTGGCACGCTTTATTTGTACACAAAACCACACTACAAGAGCAGCATTTTACCTAATAAGTAACACGACTGTACGTTGGGTTCGAATGTGGTTACTGATCTAACAGTACACCGTATTCGAACTCGCGGTCATTGATTATAGGTCAACAATGTATTTCGAAACCGGAGACGATGACCGACGGGATTAGTAGAACAGACGACGCAATGGCATCTATTTATGTGACGAGTGACGAGGAAAAGCCGACGCGACAATATTTATATTCATGCCGATTATGGAATCCGGCGGATCGTACTCCCCGGAGTACTTCCGATCCGCATTTCATCCCAGAGCCATTATGGAAACCATCGGATGAACTACTTTATCGGCCCGCAAACTACATTATCAATTGCGAGACCACTTTATCAATTCGCTGTTAAAATGGTAACTCTTCGAATGACAATTTATACCAAGAAGTGCAAAAGTGTACATTACATCTTTCTTTACTTAAATAAACGAGTCTCATTCTAATAAGTCCACAGTTATTAATTAGGGAACTTAAACCAAACAAAAAAAAAACATGATTGCACTTCAGTGAATTAACAGCGATTGAAGCATCCCATTTAGTTTTTTTTTATAATTATTGTTTTCCAAACAACTTCTTGAAATACATTTCTTAATTTTCCAGTGATTTTCATTTGTTTTTTATTTATTTTTCATTTTTAGAACTAGATCATTTGTGGTTTTTGATTGCATGCATTCGCTTGCCATCCGCAGGCTTTTTCGCAACGAATGCGATTTGTCAAACTTTGTATGGAGTGCGAATCGACTGCGTTCTCGGTACTAGCAATTTTTTTTTACCGAAACCCGTTCAATTTCTTACCGACGTTTTCAGTAATACGAAATACTAAAAATTGAGGATTACTTCCGCCGCATCTGATCCGACGGAGTCCATAATCGGCATGACTATTGTCGGTGCGGGGTGAGAGCTTACCTCATTGTTCTGAGAAATTGCTGTTTTTTGCATACGAGAAATCAAAACATGAGAACTGTCTCATCGATTCATCAAGAGCTCAGTCTCTGAGATCTGTCTCATTTTCTTTTTGCATACGAACCCGAGCTGAAGCTATAAAAAGTGAGACTTTAGTCTGAGCGAAAGGTTTTTGCATACGACCCATAATCTTTAATTGTAAAATTTTTATAACAAATGCGTTCCAAAATGTTTGCTTATTAATTATAATTGAAAATTACATAACAACAGAAACATAGAATCTTTTTTTGATTTTTGTCCCGAAATTAGTTCTAAGCGAAGCACTGTATCGCGTCGTCAAAAGAATGAATAGGAGGGAAGAATAGTTTTCATTGAATGAAATAAGCGCTCGTGGTGGCGGACGCATTGGGTTGGATAAGCGATGGAAGAGAGGGGGGAAAGAGACTGGATAGCGCTCGTGGCAGCGTAGTTGTTTGCGAGAGGGGAGGTGAGAGAAAGAAGAGAAAATGTCATGGCGGATTCCCTTCAGCACGGCGAATTCTCATGAAATTTACATGTGAATTAATTCTTTTGTCCTTTAAAATCACCATAAATCGAATTTCTTTCAAAATTGGGCAAACTGTCAGAAAATAAAACACATCTTCCCTAGTTTTCATGTTGCAAAGTTCGCAGAGTGTTGGTAGATCGGTGCCGTGGGGTATACAATTTAGATTAACTATCTCACTTCTCATTCTAAAGATCGTACTGATTTGGTCCATGGAGCAGCAGTTAAGAAAGTATGTATGTATTTTCATTTAGACCAGTGGTGTCCAACTTGTATTGCTCCAAGGGCTATTTTGAAAATCCCAACATGCTACGCGGGCATCGCCGAGTTTAAAAAAAACCTAATTGGGATAAAGGAAACTACATTCCGTCGTATTAATAAAAACAAGCTATTACTTCGAGTAAAATCTCGGAGCAAAGTAAATGCATTTAGCATTTGCTCGAAATTGGTATGAATAAAACTTAAGTTACCTTGAGCAAGTTCGAAAATATCGCACAACTGACATTTTGTAAAACATTCAGGAGACAACAAAAAATGTTTCCAACATAAATAACTTGAATCTTATGTAATTCATCTTAAAAATTAGTATTCAATAGTATTTCAAAAATTATTTTGTCAACGAATTGAACAAAATTCACGAGGACTATAGTTTTCATGAAGCAAAAGTGGAATACATCGACGGTAACCCTTTGCAATTTTCTATCGTATTCCATTTTATCAGCATCACAAGGAAATTTTATCAATTCTGCTGCCTTTTAATTATTTTTTTAACAAGCAGCAAGTCAGTTGATTTATGGCTAAAAAAAAATGCGAAACAAACGCTCTGAGTCAGCTTAAAAGCAGACTTGGAATTCTCCTAGCAAAAGCTTAGATTTATGCCTTTTATTCATACGAATCTGAGCAAACGCCATTTTTGAACAAAGCAAATGCTCAAGTAAGTTCTCTCGCATACGAATCCAAGCAAATGCTCAAAATATTAGCAATCGCTACATATTTGAGTAAATTCAGGTTTTATTAATACGACCCATTATTTCATTACACCACTTTTTATTTTTTATGACAAATATAAAAAAACAGTAGACCTCAACACCACAAACTTAATGTGATAATAGGCTGTTCACCTTTTCAGCTTCTTAAAGTCTGGTTGGTAATCTTCTGTGCAACCCAAAATCATAAAATTTTTGAGGTGCTCGTTTGTTAAATTGCTTCTGTGTTTGGATTTATTCACTTTTAGTTGAGAAAAAGCATGTTATATCGACCCCGAAAAATGCTTTAACGATGAGTGCACAGTTACGTACGTAACGTTTTTTAAATTTTTGTATTTTGTAGGTGGGGTGCTGACAACACCCCAAGCCCTTTTATTTCAAAAAAAATTGTACTTTGCGACTGACCACACCCGTTGTCGGTACAGTACCTTCCTGTTGCTTTCTATTATGCAGATTCAGATAGTTTTAAAAAAGTTAAGTTGCATAAGTAAGCCGTGACAGACTGTTCAAGCTGCATGGGTGCTGTCAACAGCCCACCTACCCAGTTGTGTAATTTTTCAAGTTGGGTGAATTTGTGTATTTAATTTAAAAATGTCATTTGAAAAAGATCAGAAACGCATTCAGCGTTTATTGCCAGATGTAAGTGAAGATTCAAGTGAAGAACCGGACTTAATTGATATGGATGATGGCGAATTTGTTAAAACAAAAATTTGTTTCAAAAGTCAATACCGAAAGCATTTTTTTGGGAGGGACGACTAAAAATTCTATGAAGGGGTCTTAAAGTTAATTGTTTTAACATTGTTCCACCCCAGAATGATATCATTCTTAAACACTTAAACACAACATATTCGGTTGATTATTTTTTGTTGGAAAGGTTGTAAAGAGGGGCAATGCAGTATGTAATTTTGTTCCAATATGTTGTGTCGAAGCCAGGTTAAAACCTGGTGCGTTTATCTCGCACAATTGGTAGAATTTCGACCACAGGCGATACTAGTAATGACAATTTGAATTTTGACTTACCAGAGGAAAGCTAAGCGCAATAAAGTGAAATCATGATGGGGTGTTGTCAGCACCGGTTCCGCTTTATTGATGAAGCAATGAGTTTCCATCAATGAAGCTTGTTAATGGAGTAATTTTCCATTAATAAAAGACAAAATTTTAGAGTTCATTTAAATTGTTATATATTTGATAACAAAATACGAAAAACTAAAATTTTCGTTTATTTACGTTACGGTGATTACAGATTGAAATATTGAATTCAAGTGAAGAATTTTCTTTCTAATTTTCACAATCGTTTTATTTTAATTGTTGCCCCTAGTGATTCCAGGTTTTCGCCTTCTGAGTTTTGAGAGTGATAGCCTGCCAGGTTTGTCAACACTCCCCCCTGGTAAGATGGAACCCTGTTTCTGGTTACCATCTTCAAGCAAACCTGGTCTATTGACATCTAAGAGTGCTAGTTTGGTGGCTGGCCTAGTGTAGCATCCTGACGATGTGTGTATTGAAGCACTACGCACTTGACCGTCTTTTCCTGGAAAAACTTCAGCAACGATTCCTTTGGGCCACTGATTTCTCGGTAGCTGTGGATCTACTATGATGACAACATCGCCGGTGCTGATAGGTCTCGTTGGGTTGTACCATTTGGTTCGTCTAGTCAGGGTCGGTAGGTACTCTTGAACCCAACGTTTCCAGAATGAGTTGGCAAATTGTTCACATGTCATCCAACCTTTCCTGAGAACGCTTCCATCGTCGTTAAATTCCCCAAACTGATTTTTACCATTTGATGATCCCAATATAAAATGATTCGGCGTTAAAGCTTCATCGCTGTCGCAGTCTAAGGGAATATAAGTTAATGGCCTTGAATTTGATGATCTTCTCAACTTCAGCCATCATACTCAAAAGAATTTCGTCCGAAGGATTTCGAGAAAGATGCATGCCCGTTAAAACTTGCTTCACAGAACGAATCATCTGCTCCCAGCTCCCCCCCATATGTGGTGATGCTGGTGGTATGAAGCTCCATTTTAAATCCGCCCCCACAAATTCGTTAATTATTTTTCCGCGATCCATCTGTTCAATAGCATCTTTTAGTTCCTTGCTTGCACCACGAAAATTGGTCCCATTGTCACTAGTTATTTCCAACGGTGTGCCTCTCCTCGCTATAAACCTTTTAATAGCTAGGATGCATGAATCTGCCGAGAGGCTATGAGCAATTTCAATATGGATTCCTCGGATCGTCAGACACGTGATAAGGACGCCCCATCTCTTCTCTGAGTGTCTTCCAACTTTAACATTCATTGGTCCGAAATAATCTATTCCGATATAAGAAAACGGACGGGTAAAAGACTTTAATCTGCTCGGTGGTAGCTCTCCCATTAGTGGAGGTATTGGTTTTGATCTCTTGTTTCTACAATCCTGACAGTAGTTGTTAGTCACTTTTTTCACCATTGCTCTGAGTGATGGAATATAGTATTGTTGTTTTAGTTCATTTATAACAGTTTCGCTATGTAGATGGTGGTAGTGCAAGTGCGATTCGTAAATTATTAATCGAGTTATATAATGCTGTTTAGGTAGAATCACAGGTCGCTTTGTTTCGAACGGAATATTTCTAGCAGCATCAATACGGCCATTTATTTGTATCCATATATGGAGACAACTTATACAGTGGATGTGTCTTTTCCAGAGTCAACGAATCGGGGTTATTTCTCAAAAACACAATTTCCTCTGGGTATGTATCCAATTGGCATTGTCGATATAAATAATTTTGCGAACGTTTCAAATCATCTGTAGATAAATTTATCCACTTGTCTGCTACCCTTTTTCGACACTTAATATCGATAAACTTAAAAACGTAAGCAAGTGATCTCAAAAGTCTATTCCATCTAGAAAAACGCGTGTAATCTATAACACTTGCATTTACTTTTACTTGTTGAACGAAATGCACCCTTACTTCCTCTACAGTAACGAATTCAGAGGATTCATCTCTTGGCCATTGATCTTCTTGTTCGTAAAGAAATGCAGGTCCTTGATACCATCGGCTTTCGGACACAAATTCGATGTTACGATGCCATTTTGTGGCCTCATCTGCGACATTTTCTTTCGTTGGAATCCATCTCCAGTCACCAGGGTCAGTCGCTTCAATAATTCCTCCGATTCTGAAAGCTACAAAGTGTTTATAGCGACGGTGCTCCGACCTTATCCAGTAGAGAACTGTTTTTGAATCGGTCCAGAAAATTATCTTGTCTATGTTTATGGAATGTCCCGCGTAAATTAATTTAGACAAACGAACACCTAAGACAGCAGCTTCCAATTCTAGTCTGGGTATGGATGTATCCTTAAGCGGTGCGACCTTTGCTTTTCCGCCAACGAGTGAACACTCAACAAGATTGCCAGATGAGAACCGAAGATATGCAACTGCTGCGAACGCGTTTTCGCTTGCGTCCACGAACATGTGTAGTTGAACATTTGGTTGGCTTGCATGTTCTATATTTTTTAAGTATGGACGGTTAATGATAATTTTTTGTACCATAGGTAGGTGATTAACCCAATCACACCATTCTTCAAATTGTTGCTGTCGTATTTTTTCATCCCACTGTACGGATGATCTCCAAATTTCTCTTAATAAGATTTTAAGCTTTACCAAAAAATGTGCAATTAATCCAAGTGGGTCAAATATGCTCATTAACGATCTCAATAATTCTCTCTTTGTTGGATATATTTTCCCTGACAAAATACCTGGCTTAAGCTTAGGGCATTTAAACAGAAAGGAGAAGGTATCTCTTTTGTTCGACCACCACATTCCCAATATTTTTTCGGTATGGGTGGTGTTATTGCTTTGAATAATATTTTTAGCAGAGTGGTCATTCATTTCTGTATTAAGAGCTCATAAAACGTTTTGTGAATTCGAAATAAAATTATGAATCTCGAAACCAGCCTCTGAATGTATGTTCTTAACAGTTGTCACTAACTCGATTGCTTCCTCTTCTGTATCGACGCTGTCGAGATAGTCGTCGACGTAGTGGTTCTAAGTTATAGCTTTTGTCGCTCTTGGATACTCTTCTAAAAACTCACTTGCATTTTTATTTTTAACAAACTGAGCGCAATAGGGGGAACAAGTTGCTCCGAATGTCATTACCCTCATTACATACTCCTCAATTTGCTTTGTTGTTGGGTCTCTCCACAAAAATCTTTGAGCGTTTTGATCGATTTTGCTTATTAGAATTTGGTGAAACATTTCGCGTATATCAGCACATACAGCTATTTTTCTCTCTCTAAATCGAAAAAGAACGGCGGTTAGTGACGGTAAAGTGTCCGGGCCACTCAGAAGGACGGAATTCAAAGATACGCCATCAACCTTTGCTGCAGTATCCCATACCATTCGAACTTTGTTAGGTTTACTGGGATTGAACACTGGAAATACCGGCAAGTACCATGTTCGTGAATCTTTATTGTCAACTTCCTCTTTACTGAGTTTCCTTGCATAGCCTTTTCTCATGTATTTATTTATTTCTTCCTGCAACTTTGTAGCTAGTATTGGCTCTTTGAACATTCTGGACTTTAGGCATTTCAAACGACGTTCGGCCATTCGACGGCTATTAGGTAGTATATCTACATCATTTCTCCATAATAGTGGTACTATAAACCGGTTTCCTTCACGATAACATTTACTTTCCAAAATATGTTTTGCTTTTGTGTCATCTGGCGACAGTAGCTTTTTGATGGATTTCGAATCAATATTCTCTATCATAAAATGATTTTTAACGAGTTGATGGAGTTCGTCATCTGAGTGCGGTTGGCATTCGCAAACGTTGAAATTGTAGTGTTTTTGTTCTGCTACCTTCTTTTCGTCGCAGATGCCATGTACTACCCATCCTAGTCGTGTCTTAGTGACAACTGGTTCATTTTTCTTCCCCTCACGAGTACGCAAAGAAACTGCCAGATGCCAGTGATCTAAACCGATTAGAATTCGAGGCTTAGCATCCAAATACGAGGATATGGGGATACCATTTAGGTGACGATAGTTAGTTTTCATCTTATCTGCATCAATTGATTGTGAAGGTAAGTGTAGTGACTTAACGGTTCGTACCTTTGATAGCTCGTATTTGTTTTGTATCCCAGCGCCAGAGATTTGAACACTAACTTTTTGTGATCCTTCTTCCATACGATGTGTGTCTGAGGTCCATCTTAAGCATAAAGGCTCAACCTCACCATCAAGACCTAAAATCGAGGCTACCTCTTCATCCATGAGGGTTATAGATGAACCATCGTCAAGGAAGGCAAAGGTTTCAAATCGTGCATTACTACTAAGTAATGTAACTGGAATGATTCTAAAAATTGTTTGGCGATTTTCTGATTTGTGGAAGTGACAATTAAATTGAGTTTTACCTGTGTTATTTCGATATTGGCTATTGTTGTTGTTGATCGAAGGGCCTGAGTTTGTACTGTCGTCTGTATCAAACTTGTGCAGTAGACTGTGATGCTTAAATATACATCCGTTTTGTCCGCATCTCTTCGTTGACGTACAGCGACTCTTACCGTGAGGTCGTAGACAAGTTCGGCACAGACGTAGTTCATTCACGGTTGACCATTTTTCTTTTAAAGTCATTGTTATAAAATCTTGACAATTTTCAATATGAGTGCAGTTCCCGTTACAGATTCTGCATTTTCGGGGTTGTGTACTTCTAAATGGTGTCGTTATTTCTTGATGCGTGTTTAAAAAGGTTTTTGAGCTTGAGAAACGTCTTTCAAATTTCTTTTCGATATCTGTAAATGAAGTCATTGGCGAGACTTCAACTGCTGCTTTGGCCACCGAATCTAACCATGTACAAAATGTTGATAAATTGACAACGTTTACGGTTTGTTGATGTACACCCCAATTAAGTCTGATTGCTGCAGGTAGCTTTTCGATCAATTCTTGAAGAAGACAAGGGTTTGAGAGATGTGATTTCAAATGGTTAGATTCCATGATGGCGTGAATATTCTGTACGGCAAACGAAAACGACACGAGCGTTTCCAGTCTATCGGCTCTTGGAGCAGGTTTATTGCGAATTTTTATTAAAAGTGAATTAACTATGATGTCAGGTCTACCGTACAGCATTCGCAGAGTTGAAATAATTGATGGTACATTCTCGGGATATAGCAGCCTAAAGCGCACTGCTTCTAAAGCCTTACCTTTTAGGCTACGCTGAAGACGCATAAGGTTCTCGTCATTTGTATAGCCGCACGAACGAGTAGAATTTTCAAGACAACTTATGAAAAGCGGCCAGTCTTCTGGATTGCCGCTAAAGCTAGGTAGCTCTCTAGGCATTGCATGCCTCGCTGCTAATTGAAGGGAATTCATTTTTGGCATATCAGATATAGGACCAGTTAAGTTACCAACTTCATTAGTGCGATTGAGCGGTTGAGCTTTGTTGTTCTTAAATTGTGCTTTCTTCGATGTACTGGGGCTAATGACCGCATTCAGAATTTGTTCCTGAGTGTGAGGCGTGACATTAGGTTCAGGAACCAAGTATTTTGAAACCTGTCTCGTAGAAACATCACCTGGTTTTTCCACCCACTTTGACGTTCTTTCTTCAACGATGTTATTCTTCAGATCATTATCTTTTTCTTGCTCGTCATCAGATTCAAGCTGTTCAAGAAGTTTATATTTTTTTTGCAGATAATCTTGATCTCTTTTTTCTTGCATCAAGCGTTCTTCTTCTAACTTCTTCAGCTGTAGGTGTACAGACATCGAGGATGACCTTGATTGTCGTGAGTGTTGTGATGGCGTTGTTTTTGCCTTTGACTGGTTTGCACTAGCTGGTGGTGCTTGCAAGAGAACATCTTGAGTCATCGGGACTGCAGATTTGTGGTGGTTAGTATTTGGTGGAAGCGAAGCAGGTGACATGGTAGGTTGTGATATTGATGGTGGTAAGCACTTTGAACATATCCAATCTTCATGTTCGATACCATCGTTGACGTTGGCACAAACGAAATGATACCAAGCGTTACACATATCACATTGAACCATTTTGTCATAGCTATCTTCTCGACTACATATTACGCAATTGAATTGTTCTGTGGATTCTTGATTATGTGGGGGGGAGCGAGCTCTTCGTTGGGATTTTTGAAACGCAGAATAAGATTGTTCGGACATTGCTTCTTACCTAATGTTCCTTTCTTTGTTTGCGACAGCGATGAGCTGGTGATTTCAATCTTGTAGGTTACTAACCGAGGATAAAGAAAATTTTAGGATGTTAATGGAGTAATTTACCATTAATAAAAGACAAAATTTTAGAGTTCATTTAAATTGTTATAGTTTTATTTGATAACAAAATACGAAAAACTAAAATTTTCGTTTATTTACGTTACGGTGATTACAGATTGAAATATTGAATTCAAGTGAAAAATTTTCTTTCTAATTTTCACAATCGTTTTATTTTAATTGTTGCCCCTAGTGATTCCAGGTTTTCGCCTTCTGAGTTTTGAGAGTGATAGCCTGCCAGGTTTGTCAACAAAGCTAGTTGTCAAATATCCATATTGATGAATGGATTTTTGACAAAAATTAAGAGAGGTTCCATATAGAACATGTTGTCAAAACGCCTTTTAGATTATAGCTCGCGTGCGCCTAGAAAACAGGCCGCGGGCTACCAGGCGCCCGCGAGTTACGGGTTGGGCACCACTGATTTAGACGATAGTTAAGTTTGCTGTAGTACTTCCTAAACAGTGAGGCTTCAGCATCTTCTGTATATCTTTTGTACGATATTTAGCCCATTTTGTCCAACATCAAATTAAATTTCTCTCAGAGAAAACGGCTGTTCGTTTGTCTGAATTAAAAATTCTATTCCACAATCCGCTGCAATTTCCTTCCACACATTGCACATACTTCCGCTCGTTCTTATTACATTTCTCAGTATTATGTTTGGTAATCTCGTTTCTTCCATCTCCAGTACTTTTATAACATAGTTGAAGTGTATTCCCAATGTGCGCAAGAACATAGATGGAGTACCAGTTTCAGTATATAACATAATTTGGAGTATTTTTTGGTAATCGGAACATCCTCTTTAAGAACTATCGAATGAACTTTTCAACAGATTCACAAGATTTATAGCCCCATACTTGAGCTCCGTACATTAGTATTGATGCACCTGTAGAACGAAATACCATTTGTTTCGCACTATGTGATACATAATTGTTTTTTATTAATGCAGCGTTCCCATATCGTTGAAATAGTTCGTTCAGCATCTGCTAACTTTTCTTTAAGATGCATGTTTATATTAGGTCGTTACATAATATGAAGTTGCCGATTTTTATGTGGAAAGTTAAAAATCGATATTTCAAAAATTAAAATAGTTTATTCCAAAAAATAATCTCCATTTACATCTGTGACATTTTTCCAACGTTCCACCAAAGCGAAAATGCCTCTTTTGAAAAAGTCCTTATCTTTTCGGCCTAAGAAGTCCTTGAAGTCCTGTTTTATGGCATCTGGGCTTATGAACTGTTTATTTTGGAGGTGATTGCCCAAACTTCGAGGGCATATCCGGTGAGTAAGGCGGATGAGGCAAAAATTCATAACCCAACTCCGCCAGCTTCAGCAACGTCGACTGTGCGGTATGTGGTCTCGCGTTGTAATGCAGCAGTATGGAACCATGCCTATTTACCAGTGACGGCTATTTTTAAAGCAATTCGCTGTGCATTATGTCGATTTTTCTACAGTACCACTCTGCCGTGATTGTTTCTCCGCGTTTGAGGAAGAAATAATGGACAACTCCCTCACTCGCCCACCATACTGTCAACATTATTTTTTTGGGGTGTAAGTCTGCCTTGCCAACTCGACTGGGAAGCTCATCCACGTCTACCCATTCTCCCGACCTCTTCCGTCTTCCGATTAGCATATAGGATCCACTTTTCGTCGCAGGTGACGATGCGATGCAAAAAAGGATCCATACGGTGCCTGTTGGTCAAAAATATCGCAACCTCCAAACGTCGTAGCATATTCGCTAGTGTTAGGACATGGGTCACCCATTTCTCTAGTTTTTGTACCTTTCGGATGGCGGAAAGGTGTCGACTTATGGTTGCAGTTGACACTTTAAACCTTGCAGCAAGGCTAGGAACAATCGTGGCTGGATTCTCTTCAACAGCTGCTGCAAGATCTTCATTATTAATAACATTTTCTGGTCTACCCCCTGGCAAATTTTCAAGCGAAAAATCTCCCTCGCTGAAATTGGTAAACCAGTTTCGAACAATTTCGCTGCGCCTGCGTTCATGTTTTTTTTTAAATTGAAAAAGGAAAATTGCCCTTAAATTTGTTGGTGAAAGCATTTTCTATGTAAGAAAAAAAGTCAACTCAATGAGCTAATACTGTAAAATAATTTTTACCGTTAGAAAGATTAATCTGCACCATTTTCTTAAAAAAAAGTGCATTACTCTTCATTCTGTATATTAATGATATAACTGATGCTGTACGAGGTGGGATAAATTATTACGGAGTAATAATTCCAGCTTTGATGTATGCGGACGACATTGTCTTTTCTTGAGTGATTCTGTGGATTAACAGACTTGACGTGTACTGTAGAAGTTGGAATCTAATAGTCCATCTGCAGAATTCGAAAATAATGGTATTTAGAGATGGAGGTGGCTGGTACTCTAATCTAGAAAAGTGTAAGTATAATGGTGAACATGTGGGGATCGTACGCAAATATAAATATCTTGGAATGCTTTTATCAGCAAACCTAAATATTGGGTCGTTACATATGAAATTGCCGATTTACCGATCATTCCTAAAGTGATCGTTGTGGCGTAAAGTTGTGCAGTTAAATTGTGAAGATAATTATTAGGTCTGTTTGGTAACACGTTACTTTTCGTAATACTTTGTAAAATTACATAGAATCACATGAATCTGTGTTTGTTAACTCGAAGAAATCACGGTACATCGCAAGCTGAGAGCAAAATGAGAGCGTAAAAAATAAAGAGCGATGAAATTGTACGCAACATCTTTTTCTTGTGATGAGCTGGACAACTCTGTCAAATCAGGCCATCTGACAGTTTATGAAATCTCATAAATCTTCATTGTTAGTGAAAAACAAAAACAAATCGAAAGGTTTGACCAAAACTGTGTTTGTTTACTTTTGTGCAAGTTTCCTGTCTTTGAGTTATGCTCGCTTGTGCACAAAAAAAATACCAAACAGACCTATTATATGTAATTGTGTAAGTAATCAATCCGTAGGCTACCTAGCGGTACGTGTCGCCATGTAATTATAGTCGAAAGAGTAGGTCTCTTTGTCTTTGGTAACTTTTTTTGCACAAGGAATTGAGACCTGTCAAATAGTAACATCGTCTCAAAGATAGAAAACTTGAACAAAAGTTACCAATCGCTTTTGAAACAACACTTGGTAAAAAAAATCGAGAGCCATGAAACTGTCATGATTCTATGAAAGTTTACATAGTAGGTTCGCGTACTTTTTGCACTTAATATGGGTTTTCTGTCAAATCTCGAAGAGTGGGGTTAAAATTCTCTCAAGGACAGAAAAATCACGAAAAAATAATCGAACGCGTTAACTGGAATACGGAGATGGTATTGCAAAGACCAAATATTTTCGTCAGTGGACAAGAAGCGCATCATCAGCAACGGGCCATCTGACGCGGGAATGCTTAATCGCATGTTCCTGTCCGCTGTTTGTATTCGTGGTTTTACCAAACTTAGTAGATGACCCAATTGATCGGACGACATGCGAACGAAACCGTGATATAATTCCGGTTCATCGCCACGCAGTTCTAGCAACAATTTTGCGCAAAAGCCTTCAGTCTCGCGAAGTCGCACCCAATCTTTGGCAAATACACGACGAATCCTTTGCACTTGCACACTCGCTTCTTCGTGGCTTCCATCATCGTCGTCATTTTCCATCATATCTATTGCCAAAATAGCAATAGCAGCCCATTTCCTTTTTGACATTTTTAATATATTCCCACACTTTAAATTGTCATAAATCACCAACACATTACAGAAAATACAAAACGTCAAAAGATTGATAATGCTCTCAAATCTGCATATGATTGAAAATATGTGATCTGCAAATTGTGTCGCATATCGTGTGAACACCTCGCATATAGGCCACAACATTTGCGACCCCATTTGCAAACATATCATATGCGAACATCATGTTCACAAATGCATTTGCGAGTTTTGGGACAAAAGTCGCATATCGTGTGAACACGTCTATATGCGAGTTTGCAAGCAATGCCTACTTTATAGCATTTGCGATAAATTTGCGAGTTTTTTCGTGACGTCAGCACTCGCATATATATGCGACTTTTGCATAT
The DNA here is from genome assembly GCA_949775065.1 of Brachyopa scutellaris. NCBI lineage: Eukaryota > Metazoa > Arthropoda > Insecta > Diptera > Syrphidae > Brachyopa > Brachyopa scutellaris. The sequence goes on along the minus strand of OX459115.1, from coordinate 77,250,732 downwards.
CGTCTGCTCGTAGCTATACAGTTTCCTGTGTTTATCTTTATAGGAGGCAGCGATGTTGGTAAGTGCAAATATTTGGTCGATCGTGGAATAACCCTTTCTAAACCCAGCTTGGAATTCTGTAAGAATATTCTTACTGTAAGTGATTGCATAAACTCGTTTGTGGAATTTTTATAGAACTCAAATAGAATTCGATCATTTCCTGGCGCTTTATTTCGTTTTGAGTTGTTTATAGCTTTCTGAATATCTTGAAGAGTAAAAGGTGCATCTAACTTGTCATCTATAAACATGGGGGCTACATACTGAAATAAAGGTGATGTAAGTGGCGCGTTAAGAAGGTTGTTAAAGTGGGCTTTCAGGAGAGGAGCTTTCAAAGATACGTGAATGGTGTTAGTGCGTCCATTTACGTATTTCACCGGTTTCCAAAACTCACCTGACAATCTGGTGTTGTTTTTTATCACAGATATGTTTTCTTGCTCTTATGCTGCTTTCTTATCATAACAAAGTCGTTTATAAGAGAACTTTGAAAATACTGGTGTTGTTGGTTCTCAAAAGATTTAAGAGCTTAAAAAATTTATTTCTGGCTTTCAAGCATTCTATATCAAATCACGTTTGTTTAAAGACAGTATTACATCTTGATTGTTTGTTCTGTGGTACAGCTTTCTTTATGATTTCTGTTAAGTTTTCCATATCAACTGGATGATTTTGAACTTTCAGCTCTCCAAGATTAACATTCAAGTTATGTTGATAATTTTCACGCATTCGATCATTCCAAACAAGCTTCGGTAGCAGTCCTAGTTGCTTTAATCCCACCTCATTAACACTGGCATATACGGAAAATGTTACTTCTAGGGGCATGTGGTCAGATAAAATCACTGCTCTAACTCGGAAGTCGTCCAGATTATATATTCTATTTACCAGCTATAAAACAGTAATCAATGACTGAACAAGATGATCCTCGAATTAACGTAAATTGTCCTTCGGATTCACCTGCACAGCTTCCATTCAGAACACGGCAGCCATAAGCATCGGCAATTTGCAGAATTTTTGAGCCTTTACTCTCACAATCTGAGTCCTTCGATTTGCGACTTTCGTTCAAATACGCACCGTCATATCCAATTACGAAATTATTTTGGGAGAACGCTATTCGACCATTAGTTCTCTGTATATATGAACCGTGCTAGCCTTGCTTCGCCCCCATGCCACTGTTAAGGCAAAACGAATAGTATTGGAGGTAGATGAGTGCCGAAGAGCCTAATTTAAACACAAACAACCCTCTCTCAACAGTCTTGCGAGGGAAAACAAAGAGCTTTATTTGTTATACCTATTCTGAAAGCTCTTTATCATGTAATACGACTCTGAATTCGAATGTCTTTGTCTATGTCATTATAGGGATGTACTGTCCAAATTTCAACCCTTTAGGTCCAGAGCAGTTTGGTCTGTGCATAGATAGATAGATAGCTGTAGCCCGCCCGGAATTGCCCGTGCACTTTTTTTTCGTAGTAGGCCGGACACAAAACATCAATAGCATGCTATTTCAGTCAATGGGCACAGGCCAGAAATTCAAATGTGTCACATGCGCACACTATGACGTCACCCACTGCTGCATGGCTGTTGGCTTTGGTCTCCACTGATGGAAAATTGTTGGCGATGATTTCATGAATTGTTTTCAGCATAGCTCTGCTCCAGGATAACGCAGAATTTACCAAAAACTATTTTTTTTTAGTACTAAATCCAATAAGCCTCGTGACTCATGAGTCAACGTGTAGATTGGGACTAAGTAATAGAGGAAAGCGTATCCAAATCCGTTTAGTGGTTCTCTAGATTAACGTGTTCATACAGAAAGACAGTCGAGCATCATCGGTAACCCGACGAGTTTATATAGTGTAGTTTGTGTACATTGAGGTTAGAAAGTGTTAGAATATTGAATTCTCAAATAATATACAATATGTAAACGTAGAACATTATCAAATGCTATATAAAGCCGAATGCAATAAAAGTTCTCTCTCTCAGTTGTCAACTACATTTCATCGTGTGTTTCATTCTGCTGTGGAAAACTTCACCTCTACTAATAGGTTATGGTTCACCTCTGCTAATAGAAAGTATAATCAGAAATATTTTTGGATAGTATGGAGGTTATTTTTGAATGAGAATCGTGCCCGAATCAAATTCACAGTCGTGTAGATAGATTAGATAAATTGATTTATTGTCTTGTTCTATATAGTATATATGTTATGTTACACAATTTCATTACAAAGGATCATTAAAATTGGCTGTGCCTGCCCGTGTAAGTCGCGTAAAGAATACTATGATCGACTATCTTCAATGCTTGTGATCTAGGGTGAACATTGTTGTTTCTTTACATCGTATTTTTTTTTTTCAAATCTAGACTGTTCATTTTACCCTCACCTATGAATTTTCACTTATATCGCGCTTTCTTGAATATTTTTCATAGAAATTTATCGCAAAACTAGACAATGGAACATGGAAGCACTGCATTTAAGTATATCCGCTTAGGTCATAACAGCCATTATCATTTCAATTTAATTAAATAATAATATATATTAATATGTACAGATACTCAGTATAATGCCAATAGTTATAATAATTTTGATATTTTCTTATTTATTTTCAGCTAAGCGACAATTTATGTAATGAGATGCTTAATGATGTACAGAGTTTGGTAAATCCCGTTGCAACCAAGCAAGACGATATAGATTGGTACAAGATAAATTAAAATATGTTTTTAAATGTCCTTATATTGATTTTTTCCAATGTATACTTACACGACAAAATAGATTGGCAAAAACCATTTGAGTTATAAAATATGTAGTATATTTGGTATTTTTTGTTTGTTTGAGTTTTCTTTAACTTTCATCTTGGAGCAGGTCTGAAATAGTACTTCCTTCCATTTTCATCCAGGTACTTTTTAACTTATGGATAACAATTTAATTCTGCCTTGCTCTTGCGACTGTGTATTACAGCATCGGAGGAATAAAAGTTATCTTTGTAAAAGTGGTTCCTTTAAAATAATGAAATTTGCTTTATACAGTGCTGTTCGAAAAATGTTGCTCAAACATTTTCTTACTCTTTCGGATGGCAGTTCTTGGAACCTATGAGCGCTACGATGTTTTTTCACTAGGTAGCAAAATGTTGTGCAGTAAGTGTACAAAAGTCGATGTAATTATGAATTAGCGGTGCATATGGCTCGTAATAACCGTCCAAGATGACCAAAGTAATTAAAAAAATTATAAAAATCGGTTCGCAGTACAAATCTAATATGTATTTTGTGTTTGTCATCTCTAAACTTGACAACCTGTCAAATTTCTGAAAGATTTAATGTTGCTCAACAAACTGGCATGGAATTCAAAAGAAATATCGTGAGACCGGGACTACTAGCAAAAGGAAAGGCTTAGAGGGGTCAAAAAAGACAACCTTAGTGTATCATGATCATGTGTTTGTGCTCCAAGGCCGTCGGCATCGATTCAAGACTTCAGTTGACATCAAAAATAATATATTTCGAGCTACGCAAAAAAATAATTTCAGCAGGCTCGTAAAAGGTGGACTTAGAGCACTCAAGCAGGTACTGAAGCCGGATTTCCAATAAGAGTCAGAGAAAAACGACTAATTTGGGCTGAGAAACATCTTAATTGGGTTCAATGCATATGGAACAATCACTCCTATCGTGGAATCCGCCGGATCGGAGATTCCCTTCACTTGTTCGTTTCACTTTCACTTTAGCTTGGTATCGTAGAATCCGTCGGGGAAGTTTCCTTACCGTCGTGAATGTCGAAAAGGAAGTGTCTCTGTCAAGTAGAATTTATGACAGCAAAGTGAATTTGTGTTTTGGAATTGTCCTCTGGTTTTTGCAATACAAAAGAGACATAAATAAAATACATATAGTAAAATAAATAGTATAGCTCTATTTCTGGATTCGTGCATGCATAGGTGGAGCCGTGGGACAATTTAACTACCAAATAAACGTGTTTTCACACACATTTGTTCTTTTAAATTTGTTTAAAAACAGGGGGCCTATTCCTGTACACGAGTCGAGTGAGACGTCAAAAGTGAGCCCACAGTCGAGTCGAGTACGTTTTGGTATTCCTGGACTCGATCGACTGTCTCTCACTCGAGAACACAATTTTAAACCACACCCAACTTCACTTAATGCTGATTTGACATTTCATTTCAGCATTTATATTTGAAAAAATGATTTTTTTATTTTATATTTTATAAATTATTATTAATTAACTGATGATCGTGATAAAGCTCGGACGACCACAAATTCACTTCAAAAAGGATGGGATGCGTGAAATCGTTTGGAATTACCGAATAACACGTAAGTGTTACGCCAAAAACAAATATGTTATGTTTGTAAACAGAGAAAGAAAATATCAGTACGGTTCTGGTACTATTGCTTTAGGAGCGAAATAATCCTTAAAGTGGTAGCTCGGGCATATGAGTGGTGTGTTAGAGATTGTTGAGTTCAATATCGGCACACAACAACGAAAGACGTATGTCCGAGTTGACTCGTAATAAAAAGGATTGTTTCGTATAAAATTGTTCATAATTATTATTTGGTTTATAAATCAGAAGTGGGATCGCCCAAGTGACAAAGTGTTGTTTTAGTTTTATACAAAAGGAACGAATAAACTGAATGGTACAAGTAGGTAGCCACTGCACATTGGTGAGTTTCATAAAAAAAACAAAAAGCATGAACTTTCGTAGTTGCCTTGTACTGTAGTCTATCCTGCTGTCTCATTCTGTTTTCGTGTTAAACACACAACAGAACAGAGTGGACGGGGATGATCTTGCTTATGCACGCAATTATAACGGTCACAATTTGTCCTACGTGACTACGAATGAGGGATGAAAGCCAAGGTTACACATATGCAGTGAAAAAGGAAACGAAACCATATGCGTGTACAGCAACTATTTGTTATCTTCTTTTCACTCACAAGTTGATTCAAAATGAAAAGAAACCACAGCATTTATTAAGTCGTAGAAAATAAATAGATATTATACTGATGTCCTTGTTTCTCGTATAATTGAAAGAAAAACAAAAAGCGTATGAGTATGTGTATGTCAATAGAAATCTTTCTAGAAGTATTCATTTTTAATTTTGATGTTGAAAGTTTGTGGTCGATCTTTAAAGATCAATATATTAAAATAAAATACAAAGTAAAACAAAAAATAATAATTTTTAAAATGGAGAAGCGAAGTTCCAAGAAAAGATCTGATGCAGAAACAAGCGTGCAACAGATCGAACAATTAAGGAGAGAAATAGCTGCTCTAAAGGAACAAAATGATAATTTGTGCAGAGAAGTCGCCATTAACAGACGCTCTCAAAGTAATACCATAGAAGAGTCAGCTACATCAAGAATTTTATCCCAACCACCGATTCGTCTTGCACCGGAAGAAATTAAAAACATCATTCCCTCATTTAATCCATCATCAATATCTAGTTGCAGTTCCTCACAGTGGGTCGAATCCATCGAAAACGCTCGCCATCTTTATAATTGGGATGATCGCTCAACATTCCTGTACGCATCTCTTCGGCTGGAAGAAGGAGCACGTAAGTGGTTTGATATTAATCAGAAGATTTTAACTGGGTGGGATGAATTTAAAACCAAATTAGTGTCAGATTTCCCGAGCTTCATTAATGAGTGTGAAATTATATCGCAGTTAATGGTTCGACGCAAAGAACCAAATGAGAGCTATGAAAACTATGTCTACGACATTGCAAATATCGCCAAAAGAGCTCATTTTAGTAACGACACCATCATAAAATATATTATCTCAGGGCTACGTGATCGAGAACTTCGCAATTATTTAACTGCGAGTACTAGTACCACTATCACAGACCTTCTGACGAAAATCAAGGCACATAAAATGGTTGAAAGTCAATGTGAGGTCCGCGATAAATTTGAGCGCAGGCATATAAATCTCTCCCGACCAATTTTAAAACCTTTTTCTCCCTACCCCACAAGACAAACTACGCCATCGAGTTTCCTCAGAGCCAATAACTATCGCAAACAAAATTTTGATTTATCTAACACTAAGTGTTATAACTGTAACAAGTTAGGACACATGGCTTATGACTGCACGGTCGCGCGCCGTCGAGCTTTCACAAGAACTTCCAGTTTTCCGGATGAACCCGCTAGGAAGATGCGACGCGTTCTTCAATCTGGGGATGATAGTGGGCTTTTGAAAGTCATTACAGTAGATAACAAGCCGATTAAATCATTCTTAGATCTAGGTAGCGACTGTACAACGCTTACAATGGCAGAGGTAGTGAAAAATAACTGGGAAATTCAACCATGCCAAACTAAACTGAATGGATTCGGACAGGGCCTAGCAAGAACAATAGGGAAAATGACAAAAGATGTTTGTGCCGGCGAAGTTACTATGCCAATAGAAATATTAGTCGTCGAAAATTCAGCGCAGGATGTACCTATGATCCTCGGTCGCAATTTTCTTGATTCGCCTAAAGTATGTTTAATCAAAAGATATGGTAGTCTCCTGGTAAAAAACGCTAATGACGATGCAGTTAATTCAACCCTCTGACCGAATACACCGAATTTATGTTCAAAAAATCCAAACACTGCAGAGCTTTCTACGATCAGTTTAAATGGTATTCAAATAGGCAAATTTCCATATACAGACGCCGACATAACAGATTTAATTACCACCTTAAATAACTATCGAGACTGCGTAGCCCTTAACCTCAAAGAACTAGGAAAAACAAATGTAGTTACAATGACAATTACCCTGAAGGAGAATAAAATAATTCGTTACAAACCCTATCGAGTAGCCTATCATGAAGTAGAACAGCTAAACTCTATAGTCAAAGAACTCTTGCAACATGACATCATTGAAGAATCCAATTCAGAATACTCTAGCCCTGCATTACTCGTCAAAAAGAAAAATGGTACCTATAGGATGGTTGTTGATTATAGACAAATTAACTCGATCACAGTCAAAGAAAACTTTCCAACACCCAACATCGAGGAATTAATCAACTCAATGGCTAATGCTCGAGTTTTTATCGTATTGGATTTAATGAGTGGTTACCATCAAATTCCAGTAGCTGAGAGCGCCAGACATTTAACTGCTTTTGTGACTCCTCAAGGCCAGTACCAATACAAAAGAGTTCCGTTTGGATTAACAAACGCGCCAGCTATATTCCTCCGATTAATGTATTCTATTACGCGCAAGTTACCTAGAGGTAACGTATCTATATACATGGACGACATTGTCATATTCTCCGAAACCACGAAAACAGCCATCACCATTTTTAAAAACCTTTTAACAATATTAAGAGAAGCTAACCTTACCCTTAACTTAAAGAAATGTAGTTTTTTTTCCAATACAATAACCTTCTTGGGACATGAAATCAGCGCTGAAGCCATAAAACCTGGAAATGCGAAAGCAGAAGCCGTTAAGTCGTTTCCTGTTCCTAGTGAAGCTAAGCATGTAAAACAATTCCTGGGACTATCCGGTTACTTCCGACGCTTTGTTCCAAAATATGCTACCATTGCTGCACCCCTTAATGCGCTTTTAAAGAAGGAGGCAGTTTTTAGTTGGACACCAATCGAGCAGGCAGCTTTCGATCAGTTAAAACAGAAGTTATCTACATCACCGATTCTAACAATATACAATCCTGCAAGAGACCACCAACTTCACACCGATGCCTGTTCTTCCGGTCTCGCTGGTGTTCTTATTCAAATTGAGGAAGAAGGTGAGAAAAAAGCTGTTTCCTTTTTCAGTCGTGCGACAACCGAATTGGAAAAGAAGTACCATAGCTACGAGCTGGAAGCGCTGGCCGTTGTTGAGAGCCTGCAACGATTTCGATATTACTTGCTAGGTAAGAAATTTACTATATACACTGATTGCAATTCTCTTAAACTCACGCAAAATAAAAGAGATCTGATTCCCAGAATAGCCAGGTGGTGGTTGAAAATACAAGATTTCGATTTCGCATTGGAATACAGACCTGCATCTCAAATGTTACATGTGGATGCCCTTAGCCGAAATCCTACTGGCACACCTGTGGAAACTGAAGAAGCTGGTTTAAGTGTAAATATAATCGGAATGCAAGAAAATGATTGGGTCTCAACAATGCAACTACAAGATAGTCATCTTACCGAAATTTTCAATATCCTTACTTGCCCAAATTCAAAAATTCCCAAAAGAAAAGATATCGAAAACAACTATTTAATTAAATCCGGACGTATCTATAGGAAAACACCAGGTGGGCCTCGTTTCTTCGTACCGCAGGGAGTACGTTGGCGTATAATTAAGTCTTCTCATGATGACATTGGTCATTGCGGTCTGGATAGAACTTTGGAAGAGATACGAAAAAGATATTGGTTTCCTAGAATGCGCCACACAGTCTTAAAATATTTAAATAGCTGCATCCCATGTTTATACAATAGTAAATCAAAAGACGAGACTCGCTACAACATTCATCCTATTAATAAGCATCCAACTCCATTTCATACAGTACACATAGATCATTTAGGACCATTACCCAAGAGCACAAAAGGAAATATATACATTCTAGGAATCATCGATGCATTCACAAAGTTTTTAATACTCCGCGCTGTAAAAAATACATCCGCTAATGCTGTCGTGCGAACAATGGAGGAACTAGCACAGTTTTTCGGAACTCCCACACAGATAATTAGCGACAGAGGTACCGCATTCACGTCCAAAATCTTCAAAACATTCTGCGAAGAACATGGAATTCGCCATATCCTAAATGCAGTTCGAACACCAAGAGCAAATGGGCAGATCGAGAGGTATTTCCGAACTGTGGGTACTGCAATCTCAACCATGACGACAAGACAGGACGGGAGGGATTGGCAAAACCATTTGTCAGCAGTGCAATGGGGACTTAATTGTTTGAAGCACAAGATTACTAATCGTAGTCCTCAGGAGCTAATGTTCGATTTTAAGCCCAAACATAATTTAGCTAATCATCTCAATATTGCTCTGTATGAAGATGACTCCGACGATGGCGATGAAAACATTCCTCTTTCTGAGATTCGTGAAAGCGCTTTGCAGCGAATGGAGCAGTTACAGTCCTTACAAGCTGAGAAATTTAATAGTGTCCACCGAAGTCCGCAAACATATGCCATTGGGGATTTGGTCCTGATCAAAGCAGAACATGCTTCAACGGGACAATCACGAAAGCTTTTACCCAGATTTAAAGGGCCGTACGAGGTTAAGCAAATTCTCCCAAATGATCGATAAGTCATAGCAGATACACCAACAGCCAACGTAACTTCGAGACGATACGAATCAATCCATTCCGCCGATCACATTAAACCGTGGGGAAAACTGCGAGACTTCAGCTTATCCGATTGGGAACAAATACCGGAAGAAGAGCAACGAGATGACCCGACCGCGACGTCTGATAATAAAAACTAAATATGTACTAAACAAATACATTAAAATAATGCAATTGCACTTCAACATTTCACGAAAACCGTCTATTGAATATTATGACGCATTTTTATTTTTTTTATATACATATTACAATTTTGAGCAAAGCCTCCTCAGATATTTGAAGTAAAATTACTAATTTTCATACATACGCATATAGCATAATACATAATGACTCTGAATTGATTTTTTTTTATTTTTTTTTTATATTATAATTTTGAGCAAAGCCTACTCAAATAAATGAAGTAAATTTATTACTGAAGTTCACGTACATAAGCATATACATACATACGATTGATTTTCATTTTTCTGAAAAAAAAAACAGAAACTAATAAATTTGAATTCAAACGAAAAGTGATTCGATTATTTTAGTTGAACAAAACTGAGTTGATACATTTCAGGTGGTTCGCCGGATTGATATTATTTTGTTCCAGAGTAACTGCTTACAGGAAGCAGACAAATGAGTATAGCAACGTAAGTTCATCGGTTACATATACATAAGTACATATGTATAAACGATTCCTTCTGAAAAGAAGATGAAACGATTCCTTCCGTGGTGAAGATGAAAAGATTCCTTCCGTGGTGAAGATGAAACGATTCCTTCTGAAAAGAAGATGAAACGATTCCTTCCGTGGTGAAGATGAAAAGATTCCTTCCGTGGTGAAGATGAAACGATTCCTTCTGAAAAGAAGATGAAACGATTCCTTCCGTGGTGAAGATGAAAAGATTCCTTCCGTGGGGAAGATGAAACGATTCCTTCCGTGGTGAAGATGAAGTTATGTTAATTTGAAAGTCACACTGAGGACAGTGTTAGGTCGGATGGCCGAATGTAAACAGAGAAAGAAAATATCAGTACGGTTCTGGTACTATTGCTTTAGGAGCGAAATAATCCTTAAAGTGGTAGCTCGGGCATATGAGTGGTGTGTTAGAGATTGTTGAGTTCAATATCGGCACACAACAACGAAAGACGTATGTCCGAGTTGACTCGTAATAAAAAGGATTGTTTCGTATAAAATTGTTCATAATTATTATTTGGTTTATATGTTATTAATGTTAAATTTTATATTTTACAATTTTCAGGAATTATTTAGAGTGAAAAAAGATGTTTTCCATTATTTGCTCGAAACAATCACACCATGCTTTAAAAGCCGCAGCAGATCGTCTGCAGTGGATAGTGTTTTTCTTTTCAAAATATTTTTGTAATTGCACCAAATCTATAAATAGAATACAATAAATTATCAACAAATATAATATAAAATATAACGTTTTAATTTTTATAATTTTAGCGTATCATATAATTAACTTCTTCCACCCAGTCACGTCTTTTACAGATGGTCCTTTAATTCCTTCCACAATTCATTCGATTTTTGACTTGCTGCCGCAGACTGAATGCGGATGTTGCATTTTTTTTTTAATGTTTTTAAAAAAAATCCACCAAAACTTCGTTCTATTTTTACCCTAAAATGAATACAAATATTAAATAATTTCACTATAAACCAAAATCGTTCAACAATGCTATAAAATTAACTTACATTTTTGCAGAATCCATTGCTACTTCACACGACAGCGACACTCGACAACTATTCTTAAACGAGCAATTTGTCACAAGAAAACAGTCATTATCGTCTCTAGGAATACCTACATTTTCACTCGAGTGAAATCTGACGTTTGAGTTCGAGTACAGGAATACCAAAATTGAGTGACTCGTGTTCAAGAATACCATTTCATCACTGTCACATGAAATTGACTCTCACTCGTGTACAGGAATAGGCCCCCAGGAATACCAAAATTGAGTGACTCGTGTTCAAGAATACCATTTCATCACTGTCACATGAAATTGACTCTCACTCGTGTACAGGAATAGGCCCCCAGTTTAATCTTGCCGGTTTATTAAAAATGTGCAACTAAATTAATCGAATCTTTCATAATAAGGGGCAATTGAATCTAACTCGTAGCTCATTTTCAAGTTCTCCCAAAGTGAAATTAGCAGTTTGCATACGATTTTTTCTGAGGAAAATCACCAATATGGTGTTGTGAAATAAACATATTTAGGGTGTAAAAAGACTAAAATAATCAAATATTAGTCTTTTATTTATTTAATTATCAAGTTATCAAGTAAAACAAATCAACAGTATGAGATACGCAACGTTTGAGCTGTGGATGAGAAATGTCATATTTTGTATGGAGAGATCCGATTCGAACGTTTTCCACGATGCCGTGAAACTCATTCACATTACCGACAAGGGAATGATTCACTTCGCCGGATTCAACGATACCGATGCTCAAATTACAGTGAATCTTTCCCCGCGGCGGATTCCACGATAATATAATCAGCCCAATCACGAATACAAATCCCGCGAGGATTTTTTCAGTTTTCTCTACTCTCTTATTCTGAACTAGAAATGCACCCCCACACCATGACTGATCACTTACCGAATTTGACAGTTGGAATAATGTTACGATTTTCCAATGCTTTTAACGGCTGGCGCCACACACTATTCGGTCCATCGTTGTAGTACAACATAATTTTAGTTTCATCGCAAAATATGACGTCATCACAGTAGTTATCAGTATTGGCAATGTGTGTCGTAGCGAAAGGTAATCGCTTTTCAATATGTAGTGCTGGAAGCAATGGCTTTTTGCGAGCAACTCTTGATTGGTACTTGTTTTTTTTCATGACTTGCCTTATTGTTTCGTGGCAAACCGCAACACCAAGCTCTTCTTTTAATTCACCCGCTAGCCTCCTCGTCGGAATCTGTGGGTTTTTTACTACTTTCCGCAGCAAAATGTGTTCTGTTCGCTCCGATATTTTGCGCGGACGGCCGCTCGATGACTTTATCTCCAGTCTATTTTCTTTTTTTGCACGATTTAAAATGTTGTAGATTGTTTGTCTGGTCAAAGAAAACGTCTGGGACACTTTTTACGATACGGTGATTATAATAAACCAACAGAGCCACTTCAAATGATGTTCTATTGCCAAGCATCTTGAATTAGGAATAAATTAATCAAAACTGTTGTATTTGACGACCAAATGACAAATGGAATGCTTTTTTGGTTTATTTGCGACAGAAATGAACACGTTCGTGCAAAAACATGAAAATCGTAACGGTAAATTCATTCTACAGCCCGAAAAAGGAATTGTAAAAACACTTTCTTGACAGACTAATTTTTGTGCAGGTTTTGTTTTTCTTGTTGTTTTTTGTTATTTGTTTTCAAAATGTACTATTTTTTCGATACTGTTTGCTAGAAGATACATAAATAAAATAAACGGAATTAAAAAAATTAAGTTAAATCATCAAAGAAGCTTTTTTTTATAAAGAAACTGTCCAAATTACCATTTTTTTCCTTTGTCAAAACACTTTCTTGACATACTGTATATCCTGTTAGGTTCTGTTAACGGCTTCCACTACCTTACGGTGGGCCATAGTGCATTCGTCCCACACACAGATAACAGTTACGAAAAACTCGAGCTTTATGACTATTACGGGGAATGTTGCAACCTGGACTTTTAGTGGTATATTACATTGGCTACGTATTAATGAACAACCAATACTTCCCAGACATACCTACATATAAACCAAAATTAACTCTTAAAGCAACAGGAGTTCATTTTGGGTAGAACATTTGTTTTTGATCGTTTTTTTACTTCGCTTATTTATAAAAAACTGAAAGTGCAATTCACTGCTCTAGAAAATTCTCTTTCTTTTGACACCTCATTTGTTAAGACTGAGTGTGAGAGCCGTAAATTGTGATCTGATAATGATTGTAGCACATTGAATTACAAAACAAATGATCACGTCAGGCGCGCACATATACTCACACACATTATTGCAACGATACCCACTGCTGCACGACTGAAAGAAAATAGTGGGCGATGCTTTGAATAATTACTTTGAACATTGCTCAGCTTCAGGACAACGTAGAAGAATGTTTTATACCTCAAATGAATCAGCGGAAAATTTAGCAACTTCACCTATTTTTTTGTTTTTTAATCCGATAAGCTATTATTGAGTTAGGGCTGAATAATTATAATTTTCGTTTCAAATATGCAGTTTTTTCACTATTTTCTAATAACAATGCCATTTTCCGGGATAAAAAGTATAAATGATAATAAGCAAGAACATAAGCAATCACTATTAATGTTTCATCAAAATCCGTCCAGAAATTCCCGCGTGATGCGCGAACAAACATATTTTAATCTACAGTTTTATTATATGTATAGAATCTAAGGTAAACTATCTTAAGTCTATTTTCATAGTTTTTCAGGAGAGCAAAAAAACAAAACTTACTTACTTACTTAGGTGGCGCTACAGTCCGGGGTGGACCAAGGCCTCAACCAACAACCTCTTCCAGTTAGCCCGGTCCTTAGCTAACCGCTTCCAGTTGCGCACTCCAAGTTGGTTGAGGTCTTGTTCTACTTGGTCGCGCCACCTTAGGCGAGGTCGTCCTCTGCTGCGCTGACCCTCCGGGTTAGAGTTGAATATTCTCCGAGCCGGAGCGCTGATGTCCATGCGCTCTACATGTCCTAGCCATCTTAAACGCCCAATGTGCAGTTTTTTGACCAGGCTGATGTCGCTGTACAGCTCGTACAGTTCGTCGTTGAATCTTCTCCTCCAAAACCCGTCAACGCAAACGGGACCGAATATCCTACGAAGAATTTTTCTCTCAAAGCGACCAAGGAGATCTTCATCCGCATTCGATAAAGTCCATGCTTCAGCTCTATATAGCAAGACTGGGATGATAAGGGTCTTATATAGAGTCTCCTTAGTCGATCGGGAAAGGACTTTACTGCTCAGTTGCCTTCTTAGCCCAAAGAAACAGCGGTTGGCAAGAGTAATCCTTCGTTTGATTTCCGACGAGATGTCATTTTTTGATGTTATGGCAGAGCCGAGGTAGACAAAGTCCTTTACTACCTCAAAGTTGTAGCTGTCTATTGTGACGTTCTGTCCAATTCGTCGATGTTGGTTGTCCCTTTTTGTTGACAGCATATACTTAGTTTTGCCCTCGTTTACCGCTAAACCCATTTTGGCCGCTTCCATTTCTATACTCGCAAACGCGCCGGTGACAGCTCGCTGTGTTCTACCAATGATGTCAATATCGTCGGCGTATGCAAGTAGTTGAACGGACTTTTGAAAGATCGTTCCTTGTGTGTTGGCTTGTGAGTTTCGATCAATTCTTTCAAGTATGATGTTGAAGAAGTCGCATGACAGCGCATCACCTTGTCTGAATCCTTTTTTGACATCGAAGGTCTCGGTGAGGTCATTACCGACCTTGATGGAGCAGCGAGCTTTCTCCATCGTCATCCTGCACAGACGGATGAGTTTGGCAGGGATGTCAAAACTAGACATGGCTCTATACAGTTCATCCCTCCAGATGCTGTCATAGGCGGCCTTGAAATCGATGAACAGGTGGTGGGTATCGATTTGGACTTCTTGGGTTTTTTCCAGGATCTGCCTGAGTGTGAAAATTTGGTCTATGGTGGACTTTCCTGGCCTGAAACCGCACTGATAGGGGCCAATCAGGTTGTTGACGAAAGGCTTCAAGCGTTCACACAATATGGCAGATAGGATCTTGTAGGCGATGTTCAGGAGACTGATGCCTCTGTAATTGGAGCAGTTGAGAGGGTCGCCTTTCTTATGAACCGGGCAAACGATGCTGAGATTCCATTCATCTGGCATACTTTCATCTGACCAAATCTTAGAGATGAGTTGGTGTATGCTCACTACCAAGTCATCTCCAGCTGCTTTAAATAACTCTGCGGGTAAACCGTCAGGTCCAGCAGCCTTGTTGGACTTAAGCTTGGATATTGCTATCCGCACTTCGTTTTGATCAGGTGGATGGGGGTTTTGGCTATCATCATCTAAGTTGAATGGTTCATTCTGCCTGACAGCGGAATTTTGGTCGTCGCCATTGTACAGTCTGCAGAAGTAGTCTTTCCAAATTCTCAGCACCGACTGTGTTTCTACTACGATGTTTCCATCCGCGTCTCTACAGGTTTCTGTACGGGATTTGTTTTGCTGGCACATTCTTTTTACCCTCTGGTAAAACTTCCGTACATTGTTCCTGGAGTAACATCTCTCAATATCCTCGAGCGCACGCTTCTCGTGCTCTTTCTTTTTCCTTCTAAGAAGCCGATGTTCTTCCCGTCTCTCTTGCTCGTAGAGCATGCGAGCAGATCTAGTCCTTCTTTGTAGCGCCGCTTTATACGCTTGTTGTTTTTCCGCGTTAGCTAGTCTGCACTCTTCATCAAACCAGGGGTTTCGTGGTGGTGGTCGTGTGAAACCCAGCACATCATTCGCGGCACTTATGATGGCTTGCTGGCAGTGTTGCCACTGGTTTTCTGTACTAGCTGTTGCTGCGGTAGGACTCGTAGCAAGAGATCGGGATATGCGTTCTCTGTAGGCTCTGGCGGTGTCTTGCGATTGTAGCTTTTCGACATTGTACTTTCTCACAGTATTTCGTTGTTGTGGCGCTGTGGATATCCGCATTCGTACCTTGGCTACAACAAGGTAGTGGTCCGAGCCAATGTTGGCCGCCCGGAAGGTTCGGACATCCATAATACTGGAGGCATGTCTGGTGTCGATCGCAATGTGGTCGATTTGGTTGACGGTTATTCGATCCGGAGACCGCCAGGTCCCCTTATGGATATTGAGATGTGGAAACTGTGTGCTTGCTATACTGACACTTCGCCCCGCAGCAAAGTCAATCAGCCTTAGTCCGTTTTCGGACGTGGTGTCGTGTAGGCTGTGCCTTCCAACCGTCCTACCAAAGATGTCCTCTCTTCCTATCTTGGCGTTAAAGTCGCCCAGTACGATTTTAACGTCATGTCTAGGGCATTGCTCGTATGTTTGGTCGAGGAGCTCGTAGAAACTATCTTTGGTAGCGTCGTCTTTTTTTTCTGTGGGGGCGTGAGCACATATAAGGCTTATGTTGGCGAATTTTGCCTTGACACGGATTGTCATAAGACGATCGCTCACGTGTCGAAAGCTCAAGACTTCTTGCCTAAGTCTGCCGCGTATGACAAATCCGCATCCGAATAAGCGCTGTTTATTTTCTGTATAGCAGTCACCGTAGTAGATATCACAGTTTTCCATCCTTTTTCTGCCTGGCCCATTCCATCGCACTTCCTGGATGGCGGTTATATCTGCCTTGTAGCAGTTTAGGGCCTCTGCCAGTTGTTCGGATGCACCGTCGCCGTTCATTGAACGAACATTCCAGGTACATATCCGAACGTCGTTGTCCTTATTTCGTTTAGCGTGGTTGTCAACAGTAGATCCGTCCTTTTCCGAGGCTTTTGGTTGTTTCGGAACTCTTTTTTTTTTTACGTGGTTAGGTAGTTAACCTCACGCACAACCCCCAACCTGGAGGGCCAGATCCTTGTATACCCCTAGGACAAGGGGCCGGGTACACCGGTGTCAGTAACCCACTACGGGGGTGTGAGCGCTGCCGTTGGCCCACTAGGGGCTCATCCGCCACCAACTCTTTTCCAAGACCCTGACTAGTACTTGGAAATCCTTATCGACCTGAGCTCCGAATATGTCGGAGTAGCTCAGATAAGGTTTTGTTTCCGTTCTGGAAATTTTAGCGCCACCGTTGGTTCCATTGATGGAATTCATCCGCTGACGTGAATTATAGTGCTGCTATTTTCCCTTGCTCAGCACTCGCGCTTATAAGTTTAGCAAGTCGTGCCCGGATGGGCAGCGACCAGTACCCGATGGTTACCACTTGGAGGTAAAATAAGCACAATTGATGTGTAGTAACAGTTACAACACTGGGCTTAGCCAAATTAAAGCCAATCAGTGCCTACCCTATTTCTACAACATCCAACCATCCAAAAAACAAAACACAAAATGTAAATATAATACGCGTTTTATGGAATTAAGATGTTTTTGTTTTTCTATAACTCGGGATATAAGTTAGATACAAGGACGAGGATTAGATACAACTACGCGTATTGAATTGGGGATTCTAATGCACTAAACTGTTAAACTTTCACTTAAGTCGACTTAAGATAGTTTACCTTTTCAGCAGAGAGATAACTAGCTGATCCGCCCGGCTTCGCCCGTGTACACAAACCAGCGCTGCCGTTGGGACGCGAAGGTGTCCATTTGGACGCTTTGTAGCGATAGGGACGCCTGGACACCATTTTTTGATAATTAGCTGAAATGGACGCTTTTTGAAAAGCGTGGACACTTTTGGACGCTTTTCCAATATTTCAATAAAAACCATCAAATTTGTCAGAAAATTATTAATTTTAATTGTCTAACGTGGCGTGAAATTAAAAATATTCTGATAGTCCCCTGGAGTTTTAAATTGAAATTCTGTTACCAAATTAACAGATGAAAACTTTGGTCACTTTTTCATACATTCCTGTACCGAAATTCACCTTCTTTAACTTTCTTCGATTCATGTTAGACAAAGTGAAAGCTTACGACATCGATTCAACCAGCTCTGTCAGATATATAAGATTATGTGAACCCCCTCATACGCAAAACATACGCATAGCAACTAGAAAAGACGCGCGCCTGATTTCTGACGTTGGTTTCGCGACTACATAACATAATATTGTACTAGTTTCGTCTTGAAGCATTAGTTGGGTTATAAAATTATTGAGGAAATTATCGTTAAAATTTATATATAAATGTTAACAGGAGTACTTCGTTTCCAATTTATTGACTTAGATATGTCTGCTGTTTTTTATGATTTTTTTGTTTCTTTCTTTTATTAATAAATATGTAGTAAAAATAGTATCTTTTATGAATTTTATAAAAGGTTTTTTTTTTTTTTTTCCTTTGATAAATACAGATATCTTATACGTATGTTTGCATGTGGACTCCTTTTTTAGTCAGGGACACTTTTTTGGACTCTTTTTAACTTTTACCAGCGACAACAGTCTCTTCTCGGTTTAACGTTCAACTGATTTAGTGAATGATCTCTCGTCCCACCGCCCACCTATTTATACAGAAAATTTGACAAAATTCTATGTCCCATGTACCTATGTCGTATGTAATGTACATCTAGTAGGTATGCATAGAATTTCCAAAGTGATTTTGTGCGTTTATGAGTTGCCGCTTCCGTCTAGTATATTTAGTCTTTGGTGAAATGACGAAGCAAAAAGGACACCTGTTAACTTACGCAATGTTTATTTATTCAATGAATGGATACACATTAAGAATATACTTCTTATAAATTAGTGCTAAGGCAAAATTATGCAAAATTAAACATTGGAAATCGCTACTTCAATGCAAAATTGTACACCATTCTTTAATTCAATTGTCAAATGGACTAATAGCGCCATCTCTACCTGTCTGTCTATCTGTCTGTCTGTCTGTCTGTCTATCTGTCTGTCTATCTGTCTGTCTATCTGTCTGTCTATCTGTCTATCTGTCTATCTATCTGTCTGTCTGTCTGTCTATGTACCTGTCTGTCTATATGTCTGTCTGTGTACCTGTCTGTCTGTCTATATATCTGTCTATCTGTCTGTCTGTCCATCTGTCTGTCTGTCTGTCTGTCTATGTACCTGTCTGTCTATATGTCTGTCTGTGTACCTGTCTGTCTTTCTATATATCTGTCTGTCTGTCTGTCTGCCTACATGTCTATCTATCTGTCTGTCTCTCTGTCTATGTACCTGCCTGTCTATATGTCTGTCTGTGTACCTGTCTGTCTGTCTATATATCTGTCTATCTGTCTGTCTGTCCATCTGTCTGTCTGTCTGCCTACCTGTCTATCTATCTGTCTGTCTCTCTGTCTGTGTGTCTATCTGTCTGTCTATCTATCTATCTGTCTATCTGCCTATCTGTCTATCTGTCTATCTGTTTATCTGACTCTCTGTCTATTTGCCTATATATCTATCTATCTATCTATCTGTCTGTCTGTGTATCTGTCTATCTATCTGTCTGTCTGTCTATCATATATTGTGAATATGAGTCGTTTTGGTCAATTAATATAGATTTTGTTAATAAGTCGACCCCAGCGCCACCTATCGGGTCCAGGGGCCCAACTATGTAACTCGATTCTACTTCCGATTCTATTCGAAAGTTGTTTCCGATTCTACTTTCAAACCGTACTACGTATGATATTAGAATCGAACGTTAGTAATGCCAACTTTTTCCCACAAAATTTCCGAATTTCAAACGAGTCTCGCCTTGTGTTTGACAGATAAACGAAAACTAAAGTAATTTATTATTAATTGTGATTTGTGAAACAAGCAAATAATAATAGTTTTCATATATTAACATGGTGCGTGTCGTATTTTGGGTTTTAATCGAAGAAAACCAGGATCGCAGTGGTCAAATTGAGCAGACAAAATCGAGATAGATCCAATAATGGAGCTGAGTGAAAAAGTGTTTGTTTAGAATATGTACATTTAATAATAAAAACATTTGTAAAAAAATGACTTCATTTTAGTGTAATATAAAATATATTCAACTTT
This sequence comes from Brachyopa scutellaris, assembly GCA_949775065.1. Taxonomy (NCBI): domain Eukaryota; kingdom Metazoa; phylum Arthropoda; class Insecta; order Diptera; family Syrphidae; genus Brachyopa; species Brachyopa scutellaris. Next base: position 77,230,853 of record OX459115.1, on the reverse strand, counting down.
CAACAGATGCCTTTTTGTATGTGTAAATTTTCGTCTAGCCTCCGGGGTTCTCAAGTATCCTTTGTATATATTCAACAAGAATCTCAAATTGATACGTCTTTTTTGCTCATTTAATTGATTAGCTACGCACAAAATATATTTTAATAGTTCTATGCAATGTATGATAAAATATAAAAAAAATTGTCACCTACGTTTTTGAAAATTTCTCAGTCCAACAGTTTGCTCGCAAACACGTTTGCATTAGAACGATTATTTGCGAATTCGAACAATTTTTACATTAACTTTAGAATTAGGTAGTACCAAATTTCCGAAAACAAATATGAAGTTCGAGATTCGTTCGATTTTCAAATACTATGGCTTGCTATAGAATTATAGAGTACGCATTTTGCGAATTCGAACATTTTTATTGTAGGATCGAGTTACATAGTTGGGCCCCAGATATAGTAGTTTTCTCTTTTGGCACTACAGCAACATATATTGTGAATATGAGTAATTTTGGTCCATTAACATTGATTTTGTTAATAACTCGACTCCAGCGCCACCTATCGGGTCCAGATATAGTAGTTTTCTCTTTTGGCAAAATACCAACATATATTGTGAATATGAGCCATTTTGGTCAATTAATATAGATTTTATTAATAAATCGACTCGAGCGCCACCTATCGGGTCCAGATTTTCAAATTTTCGGCTCCGTTGTTGTGTTACCTGGTTCAATACGAATCCAACAAAAAATTCCCATGCAAATCGGATGATGTTCAGCCGAGTTATGTTGATACAAACAGACACCAATTCATTTTTATATACATATATTTTTTCATTTTCACTTTCCTCCTATCATAAACAAACTTCGAAAAGGGAAAAAATCCGTAGAAAGAAAAGTAGGTATCACAAATGCCAAAAAAATTAACGGAATTTAATTGTATTTCTCAAAAGTTTTTCTCCGACAATCCCAGCGAAAAATTTGATGGAAATGTGAGTTTTATATGTGTTAATCATGCGAAGCGCACAATAAAACGGGAGGTACAAACATCCAATCTAATCAACTAGGATGAAATCGGGTGAAATGGCGTGGGAGGCAGATCACACAAATTATCACTTCATGCCATCTCGCTCTGTCACACGATGATACGGTGGACTGGTCTAAATCTAGTTACTCAACACCAAACTTTCGCTTTTCGAAGGATGCTTTTTTGAATGTTTTGAATTGCATACGAGATGAATTTTCTTCTCCTTTGGGATCCACTGGAGTTCCTCTATATTTAAAATACCCGATTATACATCATCAAACAGCATTGAACAGCAACATGGAGAACATGATGCCAACCTACACCAACATTGCTAAGAAAATACGGGAGCAAATTAAAAATTATTTATAAAATCAATCAACACAAAAAATAAAGGCAAAAATTAATTTAGATTTAATATAATTCATAAAAATTATTTATCACATGAATTGTTTGCTTGTTTAAATTGTAACTATCAATAAGACTTTCTTAAAAAAAACTTGCATTTTCAGGTACCTTTAAGTCCTTCCGTTAGCGAATTAGTTATAGAAACAAACTTTCCGTTTTTCAATGGTTTTGACATTAGGAAACGAGTTAAGAGGTACCAAAATTCCACTTTCGGAATTAAAAATCCGAAAGTAGTAGATTTCATTCCGCTATCGAAATAGAGAATATGTACATACAAAATATTCGTTTTCGGAAAATTTCACTTTCGAAACGAAATACAGGGGCCCAACTATGTAACTCGATTCTATTCGAAAGTTGTTTCCGATTCTATTTTCAAACTGAACTACGTATGATATTAGAATCGAACGTTAAGCCAGCTACAGACGAGAAACTTATCGACCAACTGGTTGAGAGACTGATTGCAAATATCCCGTGTGTAGGCAAGTCTGTCGATGAGTTGAACGATTTCATCAAGTCTGCCAACCAGTTGTTGAAAAATCAAAATGTTTTGATTTGTGTTTGTGTGTGTGTGTTTCAGTTTGAGATTACAACTGAAGTTTGAAGATTGGTCTTTGCGTCTGTAGGGAAATGACTACAATCAGTCTGTCAACCAGTTGGCCGATAAGTTTCTCGTCTGTAGCTGGCTTTAGTAATGCCAACTTTTTCCCACAAAATCACACTAATTAATTCATAATTATATAATTCATAATTTGAAGACCGAACCTCCGGTTTAAGGACCAAGCTACCGCGGATGCCAGTGCGCTTGGTCTAGACTCTAGACGACTGGAAGCAGCGTGCCTGGGATCGAAGAGAGTGGAAGGCTGCCTTCTCTCAGGCAGAGACTCTTCACGGGTCGGGAGCCCGTTAAGTAAGTAAGTAAAATGATTAATTATTCATTGTGATTTGGGAAACAAGGAAATAATAATAGATACTACATATATTAACGTGGTGCGTGTCCAATATAATGAATGGAGCTGAGTGAAAAATGTGTTTGTCTAGAATATGTACCTACATTTAATAATCAAAACATTTGTAATCAAATGATTTAATTTTAGTTTAATAAAAAAATGTCCAACTTTCAAAAGATGCCTTTTTGCTCTCAAGTATCCTTTGTATATATTCCACAAGAATCTCAAATTGAGACGTCTTCTTGTTTGCTCATTTAGATGATTACCCACGCACAAAATATATTTTAATAGTTCTATGCAATGTATAATAAAATATGAAACAGTTTTTCACCTATATTTTTGAAAATTTCGCAGTCCGACATCTTTCAGGATGATTCTGCACCATGCCATCGAGCAAAAAAAGAAAGTTCCTTCATTATAAAACGCGATAGAGCATTAGAAATTAAATGGTGTAACTTATCCATAACCTTGTATCTTATGTGTCTCTAGGTGAAGGTTTTTGTGGCAAGCATCGGTCTAAAAACACTGACTTGGCCTGGAAACAGGCCCGATTTGAACCCGACCGAGAATTGCTGGGCTCATTTAAAGGCTTAAATAGTGTCCAGGAACCCAAAGAGAAAAGAAAACAGCAATTCAGGAAGCCTGGAAAAATGACATAACAAGAGAATACCCCCAAAATCTAGTGACTTCCATGCCACGGAGAATACAAGTTGTAATCAAGGCCCGCGGTGGTCACACAAAGTACTAATCAACTTGTCATCCTCCAATTACGTATTTCTTATTTAAAATCCTAAATAAAAGTAAATAGCTTAGTTAAATTTCAATCAAATTTGTTTATAATCTTTATATGTTAAGTTCACTTTTTGTATTACATTAACACATTATTGTATTGCACTAAAAATATGATAGTAAAAACCTCCCAAATAAAAAATTTCTGTGGCAAAATAAACCATCAACGAGTGCTTAACGCAATTACTAAGAGATTTACTCTCTAAAAATTTTAAATCATAGTTGTAGCGATAGGTTCTTAAAAATTCAGAGGTGGTAGCATTTATTTGTCCATTACGGTAAAATATAAAGAAAAAATAAAAAAATAGTTTTGCATAACATTTCCTTGGTGATCAGAACGTGCTGTTACTGTTAATCTTGTACCGTTTTCGATTGTCGCTTCAGTGCCGTTACAGCTATTTCTGGTAAGTTGGTTTCGTTCCGATTTACGGTTTTTTTTTTTTTGGCCTACATGCGTACAAATACAACTGCATGATTTTCATAGTCTCCTTGATACAGTTTCTTCTCTTACGGTTACTTTATTTTTTGGTTTGCGTACATACAACAACCGCGTATTAATATTTTTTATTTTTTTTTACTTTTGCTGGGTTAATTCCAATTCCAGTTGGGTTCTTCGTTTGTTGGTGTCGTGCATTTGGGCTGCAATTTCGTGTGACCACTTGTGCTACATTTAAACTTACAGTTTCCACGTGTTCATTAATCATTTTTTTTTCGGCTAATCCCATTGAGAAATGGCGTCGATTGAGGAATTATTGATACGGCAAAATAATGCTATAGAGGATTTAGGTAGATTCAGAAAAAACTACCATAAAACTAATAAAGATCTTTTAGCGAAACCTAGCTATTTAAACGGTCGCCTTGCTCTTTTGGAGTCAATGATGACTACCTTTAAGGAGAATCACATCCAGGTTTTCTTGCTTGTCAAATCTTCAGACAATGCGGAGGGGAATGATAAGTACTTCACCGAAGGTCATAATGAAAAAATCCAAGATCTTTTTCTTGAAATTAAATCCGATATAATGGATAAAATTAACATTCTTAATCCTCCCACTGGCATTAGCACTGGAAAGCCAACGGATAGTTCCGCTGCTGCTTCTACCAAAACTCCTCCCTCTCCCGGAGCCGGTCGTACCGAGGATCATAGCATCAGTCTTCCAACCATTGCCCTTCCTCAATTCGATGGAAACTATAAGAATTGGCTAGATTTTCACGATCTGTACGTAGGAATGATTCATAATAAGGCTAGCCTGCCAAAGGTACAAAAGCTTTTTTATTTAAAGAAGTGTTTGATTGGAGAGGCTGAACCATTAATTCATTCTATTCCATGTACTACAGCTAACTACGATTCCGCATGGCAAACTCTCTATGACCGTTTTCACAAAAGGCGTTTTATTGTTGAAGCATATTTAAAGTCTTTATGTGAACAGCCATTTTTGCATAAAGAATCAACATCCGATATCAGGAAACTCCTTGACACTACAAAAGAGGGTTTAACTTCAATCCGAAATCTTGAAGTTTCTACTGAGTCTTGGGATGCGCTAATTATTTTCATTTTGTCTCAAAAATTAGACCATCAAACTAGAAAGAATTGGGAACGTTTTATAACTTCTAAGGGCTCTACAAATCGACCACACGCTCAGATTCTTATGAACTTCCTAAACTTCAAGACTTCTATGAATTTTTAGATGATTCCTTTCGGTCTTTAGAGGCAGTCGACAATAAGGTAGTCCTTTTCACAAACGAAAAGAAGGATAAAACATCACAACATAAAAAGCCATTACAAGTTCGGAAGTATCATGCTTCGAAGACAACTCCTCCTTGTTCTTGCTGTTCCGAAACGCATTATCTGTACGTATGTTCTAAGTTCAAGTCACTCACTCATGAACAAAAGATAGAGATAGCAAAGGCAAAAAATCTCTGCTTGAACTGTCTTGTACCGGGACATACGGTACCCCAGTGTAGAAGCAAATTAGCGTGTCGCAAGTGTAGTAAACGACACCATACCTTAATGCATATTGATCATTCAAACTTGAACACTAGTGCTCCTTCGAAATCCAATAATTTCCCGACAACTTCCGATCAATCGTTCACTAATCTTTCCACCAATTCTTTAGTTTCTCCTGTTTCCGAAGTACTTCTTGCTACTGCTAACGTGAAGATTTCTTTGCCGTGTGGAGACCTTATCTTGAGAGCACTTGTCGACCAAGTATCTCAAACTTCATTTATAACTGAAAATTCTGTACAGAGTCTCCGACTTAGAAAAACTTCCCTTCACTGTATAGTGAATGGCATCGGTTCCACAACTACAAAGCCTTGTAAAAGTTCTGTTGAGTTCCGAATGAAATCTTGTATAAACACGGGTTTCGAAACATTAGTTAAGGCTCTGGTTATAACCTCAAAAAACAACTTTTTTCCTAAACATAAACTCTTAGCTAGCTTGCCTCAGAATTTCGAGCACATAACCTTGACTGATCAATTATACTATGAAACAGGTCAGATTGACATTCTATTGGGGGCTGACGTTTTTCACCAAATCATTCTCGATGGCATCATAAAGGGTAACTCTGGTCCGTTGGCACAGCGCACCCAATTGGGTTGGATCCTTTCAGGACCAATTGCTGCGCATGAAGCTAAGTTTTCCAATGGTCCAAAGCCCTTGTCACTACACTCTCATGTAGAAATTGACAACTCTTTTCGCAAGTTTTGGGAGCTGGAAGAAGTATCATTAAAACGTGCGCCGACTCGTGAAGAAATTGCTTGTGAAATATACTTCCTTGATACACATTCCCGTTCTTCCACTGGAAGATACATAGTGAAACTCCCATTTAAATCGAAAGTCTTCGGTGGAGACTTCCCAATTTTCCAAAACTCTGAGCAAAATGCTTATAAGAGATTCACTCAAAGTGAACAACGGATATTCCCCAAAAATCCTAACCTACAAACTGAATACCTCAAATTCATGAAAGAGTACATAGAGCTTGATCACATGAAACTCAAATGCAATTATGCTGACCATTCAAAATCCGAAAATGTTTTCATGCTTCAGCACTATGGGGTTTGGAAGGAGAGCAGCTCTACGACCAAACTTCGTGTCGTGTTTGATGGATCATCCAGGCCTATTTGTTCTATGGCCCTTAATGAACAATTATTGCCCGGCCCTAGACTCCAAAATGTCGACGACATCATTTCTGGGACAGACGATGTAGAATCTGCAAAAATTGTCCAAACACAACTCCAAGAGCTACTACTCTCGGGAGGTTTTAGGCTAAGAAAATGGTCCTCTAACGTCCCAGAACTCTTATTACCCTCAGAAGACTGTGAATTTACGTTTGATTTTGATGCCAATTCTGAGTCAGCCATAAAATCACTTGGCCATTATTGGAATCCTCGTTTTGACCATTTCTTTTTCAAAATCTCACTTGCGGTTCGGCAGTCACATACAAAGCGATTATTGCTCTCTGATCCCTTGGGTTGGCTAGCTCCAACTATTGTCTTAGCTAAAATGTATTTCCAAAGGCTATGGCGAACTGGTACAGGATGGGATGATCCCTTACCCCCTACCCTTCAACGTGAATGGGAACATTATCGCAGTACACTTCTGATCTACAATCAATCAAAATTCCCAGATGGTTGGGAACAATTTCTACTTCCTTTGCCGAGGTGCATGGCTTTTGCGATGCCTCGATTTCTGCTTACTCAGCGGTGTTATATTGTCGTTCGATCCAAAATGGCAAAATTTCCGTTAGCCTTATAACCGCTAGCACAAAAGTTGCTCCTATTAAGCAAATTTCATTACCTCGATTAGAATTATGTGGTGCTGTTCTCCTAGCTAAGTTGCATAAAAAAATACTCGACTGCCATTGGGAAACAATTGGTTCAAACAAAAGCGTACCTTTGGACTGAATCACAAATTGTTTTAGCATGGTTACATGCACTCCCGATACGTTGGATAACGTTTGTTGCTAACAGAGTTAGCGAGATACAGGAAATGACAAACATTGCAGATTGGTACCATGTTCGTTCAGAGGACAACCCCGCGGATTGCGCCTCACGTGGCGTTCAACCTCGTGATTCGCCAAATCATTCACTTTGGTGGTCTGGTCCTAAATGGCTCAGCATGTCAAAATCGCTATGGCCGAATGAAGAAGCACTAGACTTCCAGACCGAACTTGAACAAAGGTCCGATACAACCAGTCTCGTTTCAAATTTGACCGATCCCTCGTTTGATCTACTGTCTAGATTTTCGTCGTTAAATCGATTACTTCGTGTAACCTCATACGTTTTTCGTATTTACAACAACTTCTTCGCTCGTAAACAGACTATGGCTACGGGTATCATTAACCCTAATGAAACACTATTTGCTCTTTCAAGGCAGGCAGGCCAATCATTTTTCATGCGAAATTAAAAGTTTGAAAAGCAAAGGGCAAGTTTCGCCAAAAAGCAAACCCTTAAGCCTATATCCGTTTATCGACGAAGATAACACTTTGCGCGTGGGTGGTAGATTGAGATTTGCAGATATCGATGAATCTGCCAAACATCCCATCATATTGTCAAGCCAATGCAATCTTCCCAAATTGATCGTTGCTGATTCGCATTTTAAAACTATGCATGGTGGACCACAACAGATGATGACGTTCATACGGCGGAGATTTTGGATTTTAAATCTGAGAAATCTAACCAAATCTTACTTTCATTCGTGAACTGTATGCATTCGTTTTAATAATAAGCGTACTACCCAGTTGATGGGTTCCCTTCCGAAAGTAAGAGTTAATGAAACAAGAGCGTTCCATCATAGTGGTGTGGACTATGCTGGTCCATTCGATATTCGAATTTCAAAAGGCAGATCCCCTAAAACCTACAAGGGTTTTATCTGTCTTTTTATTTGCTTAGTAACGAACGCAATACACATTGAGATGGTTTCTGATATGACGTCAGAGGGATTTATCGCTGCATTTCGACGCTTTACGGGACGAAGAGGAAGCTGTAGCGACTTATACAGCGACTGTGGCACTAATTTCGTTGGTGCAAATAAGGAATTAGCCAAGCTGAACGACAGATTTAGAGAGCTGCTGCCAGAAGATGTACGAGCGCGAATAGCAACCGAAGGAACTTCCTGGCACTTCATTCCCCCTGCTTCTCCTCACTTTGGCGTATTGTGGGAAGCAGGGGTAAAATCAGTTAAGTACCACCTCAAAGGAATACTTTTAAATAGAATATTAACATTTGAAGAAATGTGTACTCTCCATGTTCAAATAGAATCCTCATTAAATTCCAGACCGTTATGCCCGCTGAGTGACGATCCCACGGCCCTGAGTGTGTTGACACCGGCTCATTTTCTCATCGGAGAGCCAACAAACATCGTGCCAGAACCGTCATTATTAGACCTCAACACTAACAGTGGCCTATTTCACCAACTTACAAATTGTAATTTACAAGCACTTTTTCAACAAATTTGTAGAAAGATCGATTTATTCTTTTTCACACAATATTTGTGCTACAAAATTGTAGTTGTAGTTTACAAAGGGAAATTTGTAGAAATTTCATTATTTCCGTTTCACCAAAAGTTAATTTTCTTTGTTGCTAACAAGTACAAAATTGTTAAAATTCATATTTTTTTGTAACTTTGTGTTTCACGAAATCAAGAAATTTTACAAATTTGTTCAATTGCTGAACATTTCTTACAAGAAACAGATCGTGTGTCGATTTAATAACAATTTGTATTTTTCGAAAAAAATCGCATTTCAAACCTAAAAATGAAGGCATAGTAGCACCGATAGTGATATAAGTGATATAAGGTTTTGTGCTTAATAGACCAAGAAAAATATATCGTCCGCGAATTAACTATGAAATTGCAGATTCTATTGTTTTCAACGAAAAGTTTCGGTTAAAACGAGTTAAGGCAGAGGAAATAATAAGATAAATTGGACCTAGGATTGCAAATGAGTCTGAAAAAATCTTTTCACTGACACCGACACAGCAGTTTTTTCTTATTATTAAACCAGTGATACAAATTTTGTTCTGTTTATTCATTTTTGTCCTTGATGTTATCAGCTAGCGTCAACCCACACTGAATAGGACAAAACTGTTTAGACACACATATTTGAAAAAAGCAAAACAAAGCAGACTAACGCAAACGATTTTTCTTGCCTGCCTAACTCTAATATCGCACGTGTATTTATGGGACTACGAACATTGAAATAAGCAAACAATTATTTTAAGCAAAACAGTCAAGTAAGGCACAGACACGAGAAGACATTTTAGGCGAAAAATACATGAAATAAACAAAATTGTGCGATGACTTATCGGAATTAATGCTTTATTCATTCAATGTCGGTAAAGCCAAGTGTAGTGTAGTATCGAATCGAGATGTGTGACGATGAAAACCAATAATTTTTGACTGAAATTCGGGCAGCGATATGTAGGTAATAATTTTAAATTAAAAGAACATAGCGATAAACGAATTATGTACTGACAAATTATGGTCAGAAATTGCTGCGTTACGTTTTTTTATGATAACTTATTGTATTTAACATTTTTATTATGTATGTACATAGTCCATAGTACATGAGGTACATTAGATAACACTATCAATATTTATATTGCCATGGAACTGATCCGTTAGTTGAATTGAAATACTTCGTGAATTCTCTTCGTATATCAATTACAATGCTTGTTGGACGATTTGAAATTACTACTACTACAATCAGCTTGACGTGTTGTTATTGAAAGTTCATGTAATTCGTTGTGAAAATCCGTATATTTTCCATTTTTCATTATTATAAAATTGTGACGAACGCAGGATGTCATATTTATAATATCCACTTTGTCTGGAGCTACCAACATAACTTTTTCCAAAATCCTAATCATACCAAATGCACACCACCAATCTTCTTGCTCTCGATAAACAGTAATTAAAAACTGTTCAAATTAGAACGATTGGCACAGCTCTAAGCTTGTATTCTTTGCTCTTCTGTAAGAGAAAACTAATAAATCATGCGTATCAATAACCCACACCAAATGAAGCAAAACAAAAATGTGTTTTTTGACGTGCTTTTTTTGGTGCGGGCTTTTTTGTTTTGTTTGTCTCTGCTTTATTTGATATGGTTTCACCCTTAGATAGCTTACACATTTGTGAACAACAGTTGTTGCTTACAACTTTGCAGAGTAAATGGTGAAACGGCTTTGTTTTGTATTTGTAAATAATAAATACAATTTCCTTTGAATTTTTTCTCTTTTTCACAAATTTGTTGGAATTAAGTTTGTAGTTTGTGAAACAGAAAATCAGTAAACAAATTTGTAAATGTAATCAACAAATACAAATTTGAAATTGTACTTGTAATTTGGTGAAATAGGCCACAGGTTGTCCAGATGGCAGCTTATTCAGCCAATGTTTCAACATTTTTGGGAGCGGTGGCGAAAGGAATTTCTTTCCCGTCTCCATGAACGACCTAAGTGGACAACCAAACAGCCAAATTTCAAAGTCAACGACATGGTAATCCTAGCAGACGTGAGATACCCCCCAGCGAATTGGCCACTTGGTAGAGTGGTTAAAGTTCACACTGGCTCAGATGATCTATGCAGAGTCGTGTCTGTGTTCTCCAACGGGAAGACGATCAAACGACCCATCACCAAATTACGATTACTACCTTCCAACGATCCACCAGCTACTTCAAGTCTTCAACATCACACATCAATCAACAATCAACTTTAGTCAACGTTAGCGAGTATCAGGCGCTGTAAAACCTGGTCCCAATATTGAATTTGCTTACTATATGAGAGGAAATGCTCATAAATTCACGTTATATTACATACTTAATATTTGAATTAATTTGCTTTAATGTCTTTTTTATTATCCTTTATCTTGAATTGCAACTTAGTTAAGAACAGTCGTTCTTGCCTGGCGGTATGTTTATGATTTATCATTTATGTATATCTATCTATATCAATACTTAGTATTTATCAACTTTCAGTTAAAAAATTATATTAATACTTCTTATCTCAATTATGTATCACATTAATATTCAACTGGTAACATCCCAACCTAATTCCCATTCCAATAACATTCGCACTTTTATTTCCCATCCCAACTCTTATTACTTTTACTTGGGATTCTACCGTCATCAAGGCAAGTCCATTTTCATTGTAGCACTGCTTATAATCATATATTTTATATATTTTTTAATAAAACATCTATTCCGTTTAATTCTTCTCGTTAATTTTTTTGAAATTAGTTTTCCTTGTTTTCGGAACACACGAGTTTTCGAATAACATATATTTATATTTTTATATTTATATTTATTAAAGAAGTAATGTATTTGCACATTAAGATTACAGTAATCTTATAAGTTTGTACAATGTTTAAAGAAGGTTAAGTTACTTACATTACAATTAAAATAGAACTAGGTATCGAAAAGTTATCAGTGAAAAAATGTAGTTAATAGAATAAACTTAAGTTTAAAAAAGAAGATTAACTGTGATGAATGGCCAAAAGTGTAAGATGTTTTTTGAAGTGCTTTGTGTTTCTCGTCCCTCTCAGTTCCATCGGAAGGGAGTTCCACAAACGAGTGGCTTGAACCAGGAACTGGCGCTCTGATGCTAAGCAGGAGTACCTCGGCTGGATTAAAACAAATGTTCTCTGTGACGATGGGAACCTTAGCTTATTGTAAAGGTAGTCTGGTTGCTGTGTTTGAATAATGTCGTGAATGCACGTCAAAGAAAAGTATTTCAGTACATTTTCGAAGGAACACCCGAAAATTGTTTTGGCGTAGGACGAACAATGGTCGTATCTACCCAGGTTATATATGTATCGTGCAATGTTGTTGTAGACTACAATTAGTTTCCTTTTAGATATGTAGTCAAGTTTACCGAATAATTCGCAGCAGTTTAGTAGAATCGGCAATAGTAGGGTTTTTGCCAGGATCATTTTTGTTTCTGTCGGTGTATAGGGACGCGATGCCCAAAGAAGACGAAGCAAGCCATAAACTTTACCAATTTTTGAAGTAATATGAACATCCCACGACAATGTTCTACTAAAAGTAATACCCAGACTTCGGACAGACTCAACATATTCGATGTTCGAATCCCCTAACTGCACCTGAGGAAAAGAGGTCAGATCTATGTTATTGCGATAGATAACGATGGCTTTGGATTTGCTTGGGTTTAGGCAAAGGTTATTAGCCTGCGCCCAGTTCAGGATATTACGGAGATCCTGGTTCATTTTGAATGCTGCTGATTCTACCAAACTAGTAGGACATTGTATAAATAATTTCACATCATCTGCATACATGTGAACGCTGCAGTGTTGTACAATATTAGGGAGCTCGTTTACATATATTGAAAAAAGAATGGGCCCGAGTATAGACCCTTGCGGCACACCCGTTGTCATGGGTAACATTTCGGATGCTCGATCGTCAACGACTACGGATTGTTCCCTACCAGTTAGGTATGAAAAAACCAATTTCGTCGATGGGATTGAAAAATTAAAATGGTTCATCAATTTAGAGCACAACAGTGCGTGGTTTACCGTGTCGAAAGCTTTTGAGAAATCGAGAAGGGTTAATAGAGTAAGTTCTTTTTTATCGAAACCATTTCGAATCTCATCAGCAATAAATAAGAGAGCCGTTTTACAGCTCCGCTTTCTTCGAAAGCCCGATTGACACGAGCTTAATTGGTGTTCCGAAAGGTGTTGGAGTAGTTGTGCGAGTAGGGCTTTTTCAAAAACCTTAGAAAGATATGGCAGAATTGCGATTGGCCTGTATTCGGATATGTACTTAATAAAGTTATCAAACTTAGGCCGGTAGTTATCGACGGCTCATAAGTTAAGAGCCTCATAAACCTATTCACCAACCGCTATTAGTGCGTATTTACGAGCGCTCATAAGATTTATGCGTGGTCCCAACCACTCTTAAGTTACGAGCGCTAATATCAGAGACAATTATTATTGTATCCGGTAATTATCTTAGATAACTTCGAAATAATTCGAACTCTGTTGTCATTTCAAATTTAAATTATTTCTGTTGATTTTAAAAATGGGTAAAAATGAAAGAAATCCGAATTCATCCGACAAGGAAAAGAAAATTATAATGAGTTCAGTGAACATATTCCTTATTTTACTATTTAATTGAATTGAATTTAATGAAAAACCACCACAATCAATTTCACCATCTACAGCTGTGTTGCATCATCCCCATATTTACATTGCCATTTGTCACTGACATGTTCGAAAAGAGCGCATCCGGAAATCTGAAAATCGATTCTCTCATAGTCGAAGTTAGCATAGACAAAAGCCTATTAGTGATCCGTGAATACCAACCAAAAATTTTAACTTATGAGCCTCTTAACTTTAAGAGCGATTTATGAGCGGTCGATAACTACCGACCTTAGAAAATGAAATAGTAGTACAAAAGAAAGTGTGGGTAGTACGGGGACGCAGAAAATATACAATACTACTAGAGTAGTACAAACGACAGCGCTGGTCCTCAGTATGTGCTCTTTAAAATATGTATGTTCCGGCAAAATGAAACCAAATGAAGCAGATTAGTCAAAAAACGGACAAAAGCAAAGAGAAACGTCAAATTGTTTCACCGAAAATTTTACCCGCGCGACACAGGGCAGCTTTTGTCCGTCTCATTTTTTCGAATTTTTTTTCTCTTTTGCACTTACGTTGTTTGAAAAGTCGCACGCACCTAGTGATGGGCAGATTTTTTTTACCTACCCGGTGGGTATTTATTAATGGGTAATACCGGGTATTTACCCAAAATCATATTTACCCACCCAAAATCGGGTATTTATTACATTTAATAAATAATGATAATGCCAAAGAGGTATTTATTACGGTTGGTAAATCAACCCTTTTTTACAGTTATGTACGATTTATATATAATACTTTAATGGTTTTTTAGTAGTAGACTTCAGTTTTTTATAGCAATTGGTGCAGTCTTCTCGCTAGTGATTAAAGTTTATTTTTTATTTAATATGGGAAGAAATAAGAGTTCCGTGTGGAAATATTTCGATAAAATGGATAAAATGGCTAAATGCAAATTTTGCAGAAAGACGTACTTACATATATCACAGACAATAAATATTCTGATTCCTTGGTTTATTTTATGAAAAAACAAAACATATTGAAAGGGGGGGGGGGGTGTATATTCAACGCCCACGGAGCTACAGGGTGTTGAAAAAAGTCATTATGCTACAAAAAATGTTACTATGGGGAACGATTCATTGGTCCATGTTATGAAAAAAATACGTATGGGTGGGGGTGTCTATCTTTAACATCCACGGAGCTACAGGGTGTTTAAAAAAGTTCCTTCAGAGAAGAATGTACCAACAATTATTCAATTATAACTTCTGGTCTATGAAGGCCAGAGCAATCAAGGTGGGCTTGTTCGATAGACAATTGATGGATGTCTACTACAGTTTTTTACTGCTATTACCATCCGTGTTTTCATTTTCGAGCAATTGGTCTTCAAACACAATTTTTTTAATTTTTTTTTTAATCAATTTTTAGATAATTGCATTTATCTCGGGAAAACATGTTAATATTATCTTAATTTTTTTTTATATTTTGGTGTGCCGTAATGTTGCCTACAAATTCACCATATAAAGTTTTTACCTAGGGCATATAGTTTTCCATGCATAGGGGTATTTTAGCACGAAGAAAAAAATGTCTATCAAATGCTATGAGTCTGACAACGTCTGGCAATGAATTTGTAGTTTTTTTTTTTTTTTTTGTAAACAGTCATCTACCAACCGTGTGAACACTTGCAGGCCAACCGCCTGTCAATAAATTGTCAGGAATTGGGACTAAACCTGGCAACCGTATGAACTGGAAATTCCACATTGTGAGGTAGTTTGTCATTGTCAGCTCATTTGCAGCTAATTGTCAGCACATTTGTAGACCTGACAATATTGTCAGATCTGGCAATCGTCTGAACATAGCTTTACCAATGAACAAGCGGAGGAGTTCGGAAACAGAAGTAAATGAACCAATTTGCAGTTATAATGCGAATATACCCAGCACATCAAAATCTACTGAATCGGCAGAATTCATCTCTTTTGATAAGATTGTAGTTAAAATACCATCTAATTCCAGCGACTCAGATTAGTAAATATTCAAAGAATCTTTTGTTTATGTTTTGCATTTTCGTTTTGAAATCGAATAATATAAAAATAAAATACCCAATGAGCATGTTTTTACAATAATTCCTCATTTGAAATAAATACCCACATAAATACCCGTTTTGATAAATACCCGGTAAATATTTTTTTTTTTATTATTTTTTTTTTTTTTTATTATTCATTCATTTCTATTTAACAAAATACTTCTAAATTTTAAAAACTAATAATAAGTATCAAGATAGCATTTACAAAGTTCAAGTTAAAATTAAAAAATAAAAATTTTAAAAATTAATGTTAAAGATATAAAGAAAAAGCGAGAGAAAAAAAACAAGAATAAAGAAGAAAAGATAAACAAATGGAAAATAAAAAAAAAAAGCTATGATAATTAGGCTTAGGATAAGGGAATAGATATTATGTGGCTTCAATTAGTGTTTGATATGTGAGAAAATAACCTCCTCCGAAATTCGGTAAAGGAGCCTATTCTCTGCAACTCAACCGGAAGTCTATTCCACAGTCGAATTGCTGTTACAAAGAAAGATCGCTCAGCAATAGTGTGTGCGAATCGGGGTAAGATTAAACGTAGACCCCTACCGGATTGGGCAAATCGTAGCATTTCGTTCAGATACACAGGACAATGGTTATGAATAATTGCATGGAGTTTGAGCAAGTTACGAAAGTCATAGTGATCATTTAGACAGATGCCTAAAAGAGAAGTTTTGAAATATGAGACACTGGTATATCTCGGAACGCTATAAATAAATCTGAGACAGTCATTGAATGCTACATATATTTTGCGTTTGCATTCGTAGTCTAATGTGGCATATACAGAGCAGTTAAACAAAAAATAGGGCATAATAAGGGTTTTAACTAGACGCAGTTTCATGTTCGGTGGAGACAGGCAGAGCATCTTAAGCTGCGCAAACCAGAGTATATTTTCCCAATTGTTGTCGAAATGGCGTCGCAGCAGCTTAACTTGTTGTTTAACGTAAAACCCAGATATTTAACTTTATCAACGTATGGAATAATTTCACCGTTAAGAACAATGCAGGGAAATTCTGAAGCCTTCAATTCTCTTCTTGAGCATAACATTGCTAGAGTCTTAGAGGGGTTAAGTTTAAGTTTGTTCAGATCAGACCAGAGTGGAATTCTTGCTAGATCTTCATTCATCCTTGCCACTAGATCTTCCATCAGCCCTACAGAACGACAAAGGTAAATCAGGACGTCGTCTGCATACATTTGTATATTGCAGGAACTTACAGAATCCGGGAGATCATTAATATACAATGAAAATAGTAGTGGTCCCAGTACTGAGCCTTGTGGGACCCCTGTATTTATAATAACTGGTCTGGAAGTTCCGCTGTCAGTATTTACTTCCTGAACCCTGTCTCTGAGATAGTTATACAGCAAACGAAGAGCAGTACTAGAGAAATTGCATTTATTCCTCAATTTTGATAAAAGAATTGCGTGATCAATACTATCGAAAGCCTTCGAAAAGTCCAACAACAACAATAGACCAATTTTGTCTGAATCAAACTCCATCCGTAAGTCGGTAGTGACTTTAATGACTACTGATTCACAGCTATGTTTGTTTCGAAAGCCTGATTGCCAGACAGAGATCATATTGTTGTTATTTAAGTAGATAAGCATTTGACTATGAATGATTTTTTCAAAAACTTTTGATAGATAAGGCAGAAGGCTTATCGGCCTGAAGTCTGCTGGAATGGTAGGACTCGCTTTTTTTGGAATAGGTATGATTTTAGCTACCTTCTAGTGTGACGGAAAAGTACTACTATAAATGCACACATTAAAAATATGTAGTACATATCTTGCAATTATAGGCCAAATAAGTTTAATAAACTTTGGTGACATATTATCAGGACCTACGGCATCGGATTTGACAGAGCGAACGGCATTTGAAACAACTTCCATATCAATGCAGTTGAAAGAAAAGGATTCGTTTGAAATATGGTTATCCGAAGTGACTACAGGCATCAAAGAACTGACGGAACTTGGGACAAAGTGCGATATCATAACGTCGGGACTAAGGGAACACTTCGACATGTTTTTGGATCCAGTGATGCCAAGATCTTTTATGTTCTTCCACAACTGCTTTGAACTAAGTGCATGATCAATTTTTCCTAGAAGATACGACCGCTTGGATGAACGAATAAAAGTCGTGACCTTATTTCGAGCAAAACAGTATTGCCTTCTATTGTACTCAGACGGATTTCTTTTGTAGGTTCTGAAAAAACGTTCTCATTGCTAAACCAGGGGCAAGTTAGGGATTTGATTCTTTTTGTTGCCAATGGTATATAGTTGTCTGGGTATTTACCTTCAAATGGTATTAACCGGGTATTTTCCCATCGTTAACGCACCTAGATTCATCATTCATTAGGCATGTTTTTTTTTCAAAACTATATAGGCTTAGAAAATTTTTTCCATGTTAATTACACTAACAACTAAGCCTATATAGGTCGATAGTTATCGAAAATTGTACCAAAATGTCAAATATGACATGAAAGTGAGGGAGAAATGTGAAGGCCGGTAGCTATCAACCGCACTCTGCTGTCATTTCAAATTTAAATTATTTCTGTTCATTTTAAAATGAGTAGAAAAGAAAGAAATACGAATTTATCCGACAAGAAAAAGAAAATTATAATGAATTACGTTCCTTGTTCATTATTTTACTATTTAATTGAATTAAATTTGACGAAAAAAAAATTCTATCCACCAACTTATTAATGAGCGCTTGATAACTACCGGCCTTACTTTCAAAGAAAACAATGCCGATGTGAAACTGTCAAACGTCAAATAGCATAGTCCTACCAAGTCACTGTTCAGCGTTTTTTTTTTCTCATTTTCCGCTAAGCCTTTATAGATTTGGAAAAAAACACGCCTATTATTGTTTTCCTTTGCATTCATAACTTCCCATTAAGTTTGATTGAGTCACTAACCGAACTTATAAAAAGTGTCGCGGGTGAATTTGGTGCTGTCATAGATTTAAAATGTGGCAGAACGAAAGCGGCACAGACAGTTAATTCAATACTCGCTGAAAAGTGTTTGGATATGTTAAGTGACATTTTTAAAAAGAATAAGTTTTCTTTAATAATTGATGAAACGACAGAAATGCTTGGCGTTAGTCGCTTATTATTTTGATAACCCCAGTGGTAAAATTCGGGATTGTTTCCTAAATTTAATAGAACTTGGCAGCAGTGACTCCATTTCAATTTTCGATTCCATCAAAATATTTTTTGAAAAAGTAAAAATACCTCTTAACAATTTAGTTGGATTTGCGGCAGATAAGGCTACGACAATGGTGGGAAGCGCAAAGGGTGCTAAAAGTCTATTTAAAAATATTAATCCGCACTTATATGTTATTGGTTGCGTTTGCCATTCAATGAACCTTTGCTCATCTGCTGCTTACAAAGCCATTCCTGTAGAAATTGAACATTTGGTAAGAGATATTTACTATTTTTTTTATCATAGTATCAAACGTCGACAGGATTTTAAAGTAAGTATTTCAAAACGATTTTGACATAGAGGCACACAAAATATTAAAAACATCAAATGCTCGTTGGCTTTCTGCGGAAGCAGCAGTGCAGCGAGTTTTGGAGCAGTGGAAGGGGTTGGTACACTTTTTACCGATTGATTACAGATTTCGAACGAAATAATGATATAGTAGGTATTGCAAGTCGATTAAATCAAAGAAACAAGCGCTGCCTGCATTTACTCTTTAAGTGCAATAAACAAAATAAATTTAGAATTTCAATCCGAGTCGCCACGCTTTCACGTTCTAGGTCCATAAAATTGTATTTTAAAAATGTTTTAAGAAATTATATTAATTTAAATTTAATCAATTTCGAAGCACTTAATCAAATAGATTTTTCTAATAATTCGATGTATAAACCATTAAGTGAAGTGTACCTTGGTCCTAAAGCTGAAATGATGCTACTAAATGGTGAGTTGGATGAATCGGAAGTTAGGGACATAAAACAGCACTGTCAAGTATTTAACAATATTCTGTGTAAACAAATTCTAAAAAGAATTAACTTCGAAGACCCTGTATTAAGCGCTGTTCAGACTTTAAATCCTTCTTTGGGTGGCAGTCTATTAAAATTAATTGTACTATTTCCAAATTTTGTCTAGAGGCTTCTAATTTTGGACGACTTCCTACCCAAAGAAGAAAGTCTTGAAGTCTTTGGCATTCTATCTTCTGCCTCAAAAATGCTTTGGGTCAAATTATGTACCCTTATATAAGGGACTTTATAGAAGCATTGTTGTGCCTACCTCATAGTAGTGCAACTACTGAGAGGGTCTTTTACCAAACTATGCCGAAACAAGTTAAAAGTTACTACCTACTGTTAATTCACTGATGCTTGTGAAATGCATTATTTCTCAAAATAGTCTTGCGAACTGGGTACCGCCAAAAGATCTTGTACTAAGATACCACAAAGCTTAATCAAAACTTCCTATTTTTTTTTTTACTATGTCATAATGAAAAATGTATAAAATACACCTTGTTTTTTTTTGCTGTTCTTTTTTATTCTTATGTAGCTATTTTCAAATTAAAGCTTACGTTTTCTTTTTCTTTATTTTATATCTGATAAGTCGCAATTGAAATTAAAAATGCAATGAAATGTAGTAGTTTATTTATAATAATAAAGACTAAATATATAATAAAAAAAATTATATGTGTTTTTTTCACAAAAATAGTTTTTTAGCATTAGATATTCAACTATTATAAGGTCTGTTCCCGTACTGTTGCAAACAGCCGAAAACAGCCGAAAACTACACTCTCTTCTGTCAAAACATATGAAAAGTCTTCGTACGGGAACAGGATTTGACTGATTTCGGCTGTTTTCGACTGTTTTGGATATGTACGGGAACAGACCTATAATGATACTACATTTCTCAGCAAAATACTTCGATTTTTTAGTGAAAACTCTTCGCATAAAAATTGCCAAACGGCAACGCTGCTTGAAAGCCACCAAAACACCAAGGAAATATGCAAGAACTAAAAGACGTGATCAACATCTGGAAAGCAGCCGTCCATTGGAAAATGTTCTTATAATGTAGAACCAACAATAGAAACCGAAGATTTTATTGCAAGACTATGCATTTGTTCTGATATCATTGAATAAACATAGACATATATTTTTACCAAACATCGGGGAATCTACGGTTTCCGTGGCGCCAAGGTTTGAAAACGCCATTTTGTAGATCTCGATAAAATAAACACAAAATATAAAGTAAAGTAAAGTAAAGTTTTCAAACCTTGGCGCCACGGAAACCGTAGAATCCCCCAAACAACTATAAAGCAATGTATTTCTTTTTAAATTAAACACTCTTCTATCCACTTCACTATTCACTATCTTAACATTTAGTACAATATTTGTGATAGTCCAACTGGTTTCTCTGGATCGAATAATTTAGGATATTTTCCAAATGCTTCTGATAATCAGGCATCGTTGTAGAATTTGGATAATCGCTTTTTCTACTTGCTGTTGCTTTGTCTTACAGTCCGGTGATGTGTCGACCAAGGACGCGGCCAGTGTATGAACTCTGAGACTGCGAAAGTAACTAAACGTTCTTCTAGAGAGGTGAAATTCTGGAACAAATCATCACAAATAATATTTTATTTATCTTCCTTAACCCCCGAAATCAATTTCAACTTTTATCTCAAATTAAATTGCGGTTTATTTCATAAACTATCAAAACAATTCTGCTTTCTGACACTTCACAGCTGATATTTGAAGTTTTTTCCTCAAATAGCCCTGATTCTCTACGCGAATGAAAACGTTCGCTAACAGCAGAAATTCGCCTGGGAGTTCGATTCGAGTCGAACGTTCGATTCGCTAACCATAATAGGGGTATTAAATGCATGATTTTTGACTTCAAAATAAATGTTTTCGGCTCTAGATTTTTCTAAAATACAGTTAAACAACGATATGTAGACAAGTTTCTGCAAAAACAACATCCGAATAATAATTTTTTATGTTGCCCGTTTTGTTTTATCTTTCTGTTTTCAGTTTCAGTAGAGATCTACTGGAAAAAAATAATTTATCGACGTGCTAGTTTTGTTTTATGTTGAGTGTGAGTTTCTTTTGAATATTATCTACATGATTCCGTCGAGAAATACTCAAACTACTCTGAGGTCCAGAGGACCCCAACATATTTATCTTCTTACCTATAAAATTAAAAAACATTGAATCAAAATTAACTTTTATTGAAATAAAACACTTAGTTCAAAGCTCAAAATAACCTAAAAGTCAGAATCGATGCCATCCTGGCACACAGTCCGGCTATGTTCGCCGCAAAGGGAGTTTAGACACCTGCCACACCTGATTTTCATTTTCCGCCAATTATCCCTTGGAACGTCTGTACCGCACATGCACATTTCAATAATTGATAACCGGCTGCCTATTGACGTTGTTTGAGATTGTCTTGAATGGGATCATCATAAGTGTGACGGCCGCTGTTTTGGACGGGTTCGTTGAATAAAACAACCCTTGTTGTAGTAAGTTTTGGAAGATTTTATTTCAGTTTTTCTCCCACGTCCTTTCTCAAGCGCCGTCACGTATGAAATAAAATGGACGAAAAAAAAGGGCAAAGCCGGAAATTTATTGGCAGTGCTCTCAACTTGACAGATAAAATGAGAATTCGTTTTTGCGTTCAGGCGCTTGAGCAAGGGTGTGTTCACACAGTAAGGATTTAGTACAATTTTCATAAGCTCAGTATTCTTAAAATGGGCGACAACATCCCGGAACCCGTGAATCATCGGCATCGTGATTCACCAATGTCTAACTTGGCCAGCATACACGCCGCTCGCTTAAGTACCCCTGATTTCGTCAGCACTTCTGCAACTCTAACCTGTGAGTCTTTGCCAGGAAATACACGAATTACCTTTCCCATGGGCCATCTGGATCGGTGCACGCTGCTGTCACAAATCAGAACGATGTCATTCACTGCCAGAGGTTCAACTGGCTGATACCACTTCGTACGTCGGCATAGATCGGGTAGGTATTCTGACAACCATTTGTTTCAGAAGCGATGCTGCACCTTACGCCACTGCTTTCGCATTGCTTTCAAGTCTTCGGCCCTGGGGTGAGGTGTCTGCTGGGAGTTGGGTACACCTAAAAGAAAATGATTAGGAGTTAAGGGTTCATCGGTAGGTGCGTCTAGCGGAATATGAGTTAGAGGGCGAGAATTTACTATGTTCTCTGCTTCACACATTAAACTATAAAGGCTATGTTCCTGGAGGTTCTCGCGGTACAGGGCATGTCCCATGGCTCGTTTTACGCTACGCACTAAACATTCCCAGCATCCGCCCGCATGAGGATTGATCGGACAATTAAAAATCCATTCGATGTTCGAGTTCGCGAGCGTTTCAGAAATCAGTCCGTGATCCCATTGATGGACCTGACGTTTAAGTTCTCTATTTGCTCCTACAAAGTTCGTGGCATTGTCTGAACGAATGCGTACCGGGGTCCCTCGTCGGTTGATGAAGTTGCGGATGCTCATCAAACACGCATCCGTCGTGAGGTCCCTTACTATTTCCAAGTGTACGGCACGAACTGTGAGACACGTGAACAACGCGATCCACCGCTTTTTGGTTCGTCTTCCAGTAACAATGAAGAAAGGTCCCATGTAGTCTATCCCAACATACGAGAATGGTTTTACGAAGGGCGTCAGTCTGTCTTCGGGAAGTTGTCCCATGAGCGGGTTTTGAGGCTTAGCCCGCTGTTTTTGGCAAACCAGACATTCTTTTGATATTCTTCGCGCTACCGTTCGCAGGTGTGGTATCCAGAAGCGTCGTCTTATTTCGCTGATTATGGTTCCTTCGTTTTGATGTTTCCACATGTCATGGTAATACTTTACAATGAGATCAGTGACTTGGTGCTTCTGCCGCATTATTATGGGATTACGAGTGCAGGCGGGAACGGCCAGAGCAAAATTTATTCGGCCATCCATTCGAATTACGGCTTCATCATCCATATAGGGATTAAATTAAATAAACTGCTGCCGCCCTCCACTCGGTTCCCGGCTGACAATCGTTCATACTCGTTCGTATATACTAGCATCTGGACGCTTCGGCATATCGTTAACTCTGCTCTCTTCAGTTCGTATGTCTATAGGCCGCCGCGTTCCCTCAAGTCGGGAATCTTCGTGCAGTTCTCTCGAAACCGTGATATCCACCCGATCACCCTTTTCATTCGCTTGAAACATGAAAGATCCTTAAATACATCGTCGCTATTTACGCAAAGGAACATTGCTCTGGGTCGAAGTTCCTCTTGGGTTTCTTTGTACTGCCTCGTTTCGGGCCAATTCGACTCATCGCCTTTCAGGATGTATAAGATTCAATATCATCCCTGTAAACATTTACATTCTACACATTGGCTGCTCTGCACTGCTGTCATCATCATCCTTCTTTGCTGCGCCTACGCATAACTTTCTACCTACCTTTCTAATAATTAACTTTCTTTTCTTTTTTCCTTTCTCACTTTGTTCTTCAGCAGATGCACATGTCTTAATTTCTTAGCTTAATGTATAATTTCATTTTTGACAATAAATCTAAGAATTCTGCGGACAAAGTTGAGTATTATTATTTTCCCCAACATATTGGTGCCTCCTGTGAGGAATAATAATAATTTAATTTAAAATATCGCAAATCTGGTTTGTTCGATCATTGCATTTTCTGCGCATTATTCAATATTTTGGTTGTTTTTTTTACATTCTCCAAATTATATTTCGTTGGTCCACGGAATGGCTGAGCTAAACAAGCGCACGACTGCAACCAATGCTATTCGACGCGCACATGACCGCGTGTCTGGGGCAGACCTTGGATTAGCAGACGAGGCACAATTGGAACAAGAACTGAAGTCAGTAACGGGAAACTATCAACGTTTCATTCGCTCCCACGAGGCGTTGATGGCAGAGGTGTCAGCCGATGATTTACCAGTTCATGACCAGCTTTGGGAGCAGGTGGAGAGCACCTACAATGCGACATGCGTTCTACTTCGCCGCAAGTTAGCACAACTTCAACCTAAACTACCTCCACCTGACAAGGACTCTTCCAAGGACCAACCAAGTGTTCAGGATTCTGGTAGCGATGATACATCAGCCGGTAGCTCCAAAACATTGGCGCATAAGTTCGAGATGAGGCTAGACCCAGTAACTATACCCACTTTTGATGGCTCTCTGCATAACTGGCTTGCTTTTCGAGACACTTTCGAGACGTTGGTGCATACTATGGACTTCCCAGAGGCGTATAAGCTTGGTAAACTGCGGCAGGCCATTAGTTCGGAAAAGGTGCCGCTTATAGGTGGGATGTACTCCGGCGGGTACGAGGAAGTATGGAAAGCATTGAAGGAACGCTTCGATAACCCTAGGTTATTGGCTGAAATCCACATCTCTCGTTTCCTTAACATGTAAAGTGCATCGGAAGAGACAGCGAAGGCACTTTTAACGATAGTAGACACCGTTCAGGAGTCATTACGAGCGTTACGTGTTATGGAACTACCGGTGGATAGTTGGGATGCGTTGGCAGTGCCGATAATTGTCTCGAAACTTCCTCTCGCCACACAGCGCGGGTGGTGCATGGATTGCTCCACAAACAAGATTCCAAGTTTGTCGAGTCTATTAAAGTTTGTGGAAAAACGAGCCCAGAGTTTCACCACTGAGCTGATTCGGATGCCAGGTAGACAGGATGTTTCAACACCACACCACTCTCGGTCGCATAATGTGATCAAAACTAATGTCGCTACGGCAAGTGATGGAAAGTGCCCACATTGCCAAGGTACTCATCGAGCTACGCGATGCCAGTTGCTCTCCGAAATGGCACCCGCAGAAAGCTTAAACGCTTTAAAGGGCTTAGGTGTATGTTTTAAATGCTTGAAGAGTGGACATACTTCAAGGCAGTGTCCCTCCGGCGGATGTCGACAGTGTGGTCGCAAGCATCACACCATGTTCTGTCGTGAGTTAATAGCCCAGCCGTCAATCAGCTTACAATCAACGGAGGTAAATGCAGATGAAGTTAAGCCGACAATTGCCTCAAACACGACGCAACCGTCCTCATGACTAGCCGACCGTACAGTCCTACTTGCTACAGCGCGCGTACTTGCTTGTGGGGCTACATCAGAACAGCGCTTGGCTCGTGTCCTCTGCGATCCAGGATCGCAGGTAAGTTTCATCACTGATCGCTTAGCTAATCATTTGAATCTTCGCAGAGTTCGCTTTGAGGTAACTGTAGAGGGAATCGGCGCTCTCGCTCACACTCGGACAAAAGGTACCGTCGCTTTTGTGATCAAGTCCACAGTTTCGGATTTTTCGCTAGAGGTCAATGCACTGGTGCTGCCATCTATTACCTCCACAACTCCAACGATGCACGTTGATGGGAAGCAGTGGAAACATTTAAATGGTCTGCAACTAGCTGACAAATACTTTGGAACACCTGGCAACATCGATATTCTGATTGGCGCGGATGTATGGGGCTTGGTTGTTGAGGGTGAAGTCATCGGTGGAGAACCTAACGAGCTACATGCACAGCGCTCCCAATTTGGCTGGGTGGTATTTGGTCCAGCTTCAACAACAAAGGCCCCACCCCTACACACCCTTTGTGCTTCTGTGGATGAGGAGAACTTGAGTCTAGAGGAACTCGTCCGCAACTTCTGGCGGATAGAAGAGGTGCCCGAATATGACATTGCGGAAGACGAGTGCGATCGTATATTTTCAGCTATGCATTCTCGCACAACAGATGGTCATTATGTGGTGCATATCCCATTTCGCCGCGATGCTCCGAAGCTCGGAGACTCATACATGAATGCCCTGCGACAATTTCATTCTTTAGAACGGCGACTCGCTAACAATGAAGAGACGAAGGGGAAGTATGTGGCCTTTATGCGCGAATATGCTGAGCTTAACCACATGGAACGTATTCGGCAACCAGTCACTCGGGCAAATTCCTATTACATTCCACACCACGCAGTTACTGGAAAATTTCGCGTTGTGTTCAATGCATCAGCTCGCAGCAACAATGGTGTCTCACTAAAAGACATCCAAATTGCTGGTCCAACCATTCAGGATTCATTAGTCAACGTAATTTTTCGCTTTCGACGCTATCAAATAGCTCTTACTGCAGACGTGGAAAAAATGTTTCGGAAAGTGCTGGTGACTCCGGAACATAAAAGCTATCAACGGATTCTCTGGCGAGAATCTCCAACAGAGGACATAGCTATTTTCGAATTGGCCACTGTTACATATGGAATGGCTTCCAGTCCATACAACGCTATTCGTTCTTTGCATCAGTGTGCCTACGATCATTATAACCAGGTGGACGACCACACGCAAGCATGCGAGGCACGAGACACCATATTGACTTCATTCTATGTGGACGATCTGCTGACAAGTTGCAATAGTGTTCCGCAGGCCGTGCAATTGGCCTCTAATATTGACCGAATTCTTTCCAGTGGTCACTTCAAACTTCGGAAATGGAACTCGAATCGCATTCAGGTAACTGACCAACTAACTGGTAAAACTTCTACATCTTCTTCTTCAGAGCTTATCATCGACTCTCCAACTACCATAGTGCTTGGCTTACGCTGGGATCCGTCGGCTGATGAGCTGTTCTTTCGGGTTGAACTTACAGAGCATGGTAAAACTCCAACCAAACGACGAGTGCTCAGTGAGGTGGCACAACTCTATGATCCAACCGGACTGCTGGCACCGGTGGTCATCACAGGTAAAATCTGTATTCAAACCCTTTGGTCCGCTGGCACCACTTGGGATGCACCCCTGCCGGACGAATTAGCCGAAACGTAGGTTAAGTTTCGCAGTAGGCTTCAGGCTCTCAACTACGTACGAGTACCCCGTTGGTTGGGTATGCAAGGAGAGCACATAACTACACTGCACGGGTTCTGTGACGCGAGTTCCCGGGCCTATGCTGCCGTCCTCTATGCAAGAATAACTGGGTTAAACGAGCATGCCCATGTCTCATTGCTGACAGCTCGTACTAAGGTAGCTCCGATGAAAGGTGCTACAATTCCTCGATTGGAACTCTGTGCAGCTCATTTGCTAGCGGTAATGTTGGACAGCGTTCGCGTCGCTTTAGGACTGATGGATACGCCCTACTACCTGTGGTCCGACTCAAGGATCGTGCTCTGCTGGTTGCGCAAGCAGCCTACGACCCTCAAGCCATACGTTTCTAATCGGGTTCGCCGAATCCAGGAGCTCACAAGTCCAGACAGATGGCACCACGTCCGGTCAGCTCAAAATCCGGCCGATTGTGCTAGTCGTGGCATAGGAGCTGATGAACTTTTAGAACATAGGTTGTGGTGGCATGGCCCTAGCTGGTTGGTGCATGACCGATTACCTCTCGAGTCGGAAGAACATCTTCGAGAGGATGAGTTGGTCAGTGTTCATAACGAAGAGAGAGTATCATTTGTCACAATGGCTGTTTCAATGCACTTGGAGCTTATAACACGGCGACCTGACGGTAGGCTCATAGCACTCACCGAGCGATTTAGCGCACTCCCGCGTCTTTTACATACAGTTGCATACATACTTCGGTGGTGCCCGAGTCAACGTCACCGACGAAACCGGATTGTTGGCGCTGAGGAGCAGGATAATGCATTGGCGGTACTCATTCGCATGGAACAAAACAGCGCGTTCAGAGCTGACCTTGTCCAACTTCGAAGCGGCTGCAGTATTTCAAGTTCCAGTCGACTACTTACCTTAAATCCGTTTATAGATCAAGAAGGTGTCCTGCGGCTGGGCGGACGAATTGGCAAGTCATCGGTTCGGCTCAACGCTTTCCCATTATACTTCCGAAGGCTAGTGCACTGGTGCGATTATTGATTCAACACGCTCACAGTAAAACCTTACACGGTGGTACACAACTTATGCTCCAGACTCTTCGCAGCCGTTCCTGGATTTTGCATGGCAGGCAAGCAGTTCGGAGCTATCTACATAACTGCGTGATCTGTCGCCGTCATCGTGGTGCCACATTGGCTCAGTAAATGGCCTCGCTGCCACGTCAACGAGTTACGGCTGCCCGCCCATTTCTAGCATCTGGAGTGGACTACTGCGGACCATTCACCCTACGCATTGGCACTAAGCGCTCTCGTACAGTGGTCAAAACGTATTTAGCAATTTTCATCTGCATGGGAACGAAGGCCGTACATATTGAGGTAGTCGAGGACCTTTCATCACCGGCATTTCTGGATGCATTTACACGACTTGTGAGCAGACGGGGACCTTGTCTCGATTTATACAGTGACAATGGCACAGCATTTGTGGGCGCTAACTGCCTACTGCAAGAAGATCTCATCGAATGGCGCAGCGAGCACACTCAACAATCACTTGCTAATGGAGGAACCAGATGGCACTTCATTACCCCCAGCACCCCGCATCAGGGTGGTCTATGGGAGGCTGCCGTCAAATCGGCGAAGCACCACCTCGTTCGGCTGATCGGCGCACAAGTCCTATGGTATCATCAGCTGCAAACTTTGGCCACACGCATCGAGGCGTGCCTCAATTCCCGTCCGCTTACACCACTTCACGACGACCCAGATGATAAATTTGCACTTACACCTGGCGATTTCCTGATCGGTGCCCCATTAATCGCCGCACCGGAGCCCAAGGTCGACTCTTTGCCAATCAGCCACCTTAAACGCTGGCAGTGGTTGCGACAGGTACACCAGGAGTTTTGGCGCCGTTGGAGCGAGGAGTACTTATCTACATTGCAGACAAGAAATAAGTGGCAACAGCGAAAATCAAACATCAAGGCGGGCGACATCGTCATCGTTCGACAAGAAAATCTACCGCCAACCCACTGGCGATTGGGTCGTGCTACTGAGGTCCATCCGGGCAGTGATGGACTGGCTCGTAATGTCACACTCAAGACTTCGAATGGGACCTGTAGCCGGGCAGTGCAAAAGCTGTGTCTGCTATTGGAGGCAGAATCTTTCGAACCTGGAGGTTCGACCGGGCAGGATGTTTAAGATTCAATATCATCACTGTAAACATTAACATTCTACACATTGGCTGCTCTGCACTGCTGTCATCATCATTCTTCTTTGCTGCGCCTACGCATAACTTTCTACCTACCTTTCTAATAATTAACTTTCTTTTCTTTTTTCCTTTCTCACTTTGTTCTTCAGCAGATGCACATGTTTTAATTTCTTTGCTTAATGTATAATTTTATTTTTGACAATAAATCTAAGAATTCTGCGGACAAAGTTGAGTATTATTATTTTCCCCAACACAGGAATTCAGGTCCGCTAAGCCAGAATGATTCACGCTTTCCTTCCATAAGACGCGTACCGAAGTCCGCTGGGTTCAGAGCACTCGGGAGCCACCTCCATTCCTCGATCTTACTGATGCCCAAAATCTCGCTTACTCGATACGCCACGTATGGTTTATACCG
The DNA here is from genome assembly GCA_949775065.1 of Brachyopa scutellaris. Classification (NCBI taxonomy): domain Eukaryota; kingdom Metazoa; phylum Arthropoda; class Insecta; order Diptera; family Syrphidae; genus Brachyopa; species Brachyopa scutellaris. The sequence goes on along the minus strand of OX459115.1, from coordinate 77,201,163 downwards.
TCGATGATCCGAGCGTATCCATGACAAAACGGTACTAGCGTCGCTCCACATCACAACTCTTATCGGCGTTACGTCATGGCACTGTAAAACCATCTCCCTTAAGCGAGTCGCTAACACTGCGGATTGAAGTTCGAGGCGTGGTATTGATGTTGCCCTCAGCGGTGCACATTTAGTCTTTCCGGCCACAAAGGCTAGTCGGGCTCTTCCAGGTTCTTCAAGAATTCTCCAGTACGCAGCTGCGGCATAAGCTTGTTCGCTTGTATCGGCGAAGACATGGAGCTCAACTTGTTTCAGAGTGAACGAGCTACTATAACAACGAGGAACTCTTATGTTTTTAACTTCCTGCAGCCTTTGCATCCAAATCAACCAAATCGCGTCAGCCTCATCAGTAATCTTTTCATCCCAGTCTACACGTTCACGCCAGACAGACTGAAGAGCTAATTTGGCTATGACAGAGTACTCAGCTGCTAACCCAAATGGATCAACGACTGACATAATAATGAATAACATCTCGCGTTTTGTTGGTCTCCTATTACCCTTAAGTAGAACTGGATCGATCTTCCCGAAGGACATAACGAATTTAAAGGTGTCTCGGTTGGTATCCCAATATAGGCCCAATACCTTACCGTACTGCTCCGCTTCACCTTTGTCGAGATTCAGAGCTGTAGACGTCGTTTCTGGTTCACCTAATTCCTTTGCAACTACCCTTGAATTTGACACAAATCGTTTAAGCTCGAATCCTCCCTGTTTCAGAATCCAAACTATTTCTTTAGTAACCCGCGTGGCGTCTGATTCCGATGAAAAGCAATGCACAAGGTCGTCCACATAGTGGTTATTTATTATTGCATCCGCTGCGACTGGAAATCTTTCCCGAAATTCTTCTGCGTTTTTATTCTTGACAAATTGTGCTGAGCATGGAGAACAAGTAGATCCAAAAGTCATTGATGTCATTACATATTCTTGCAAAGGATCCTTGGGGTCGGCTCGCCATAAAAACCACTGTGCCATCTGGTCTTCCTCGCGGACTTTTACCTGATGGAACATTTCGACTATGTCAGCACACACTCCTATTTGCCTTTGCCTAAACTTCATCAAGACTGCTGTTAACAGTTGACAACCATCCGGACCGCTAAGCAACATGGAATTGAGAGAGATTCCGTTCACTTCGGCTGCTGCGTCGAAAACTAGTCGTAATTTCCCGGGTTTTTTCGGGTTAGTGACCCCAAAGTGCGGTAGGTACCAGGTGCGTTCTCCTTTTCTCGCAGCTTCGTTCGAATTCAGTTGCCTAGAATAGCCTTTTCTTTCGTATGCTTCCATGAGTTGAGAGTACTCTCGATGAAACTCCTCGTTCCGCTGAAATTTCTTTTCCAAGGCAAGGAATCTTTTTTCAGCCATTCCTCTACTCGGTGGCAAACTAACCTTGTCGCTTTTCCAAAGCAACCCCGTATCGAAGCGCGTGCTTATCCGTTTAGTAGTTTTTTCCAGTGTTTCCTTTGCTCTAGACATGTCGGCAGAATCAACTATTTTTTCGACCGATCTTACCCCGAGATTATCATCAGCAATGTAATTACTTACCAAATCCTCCACTTCGTCTGGACAACCAGACTGAGCAAAATATATCGGTCTCGAAGGTTCGACCTCTTTTCTTTGTTACCGTAGACGACCCATCCTAATTTCGTAGATACTATAGCAGGACCTTTCCAGCCATCGGCGATGATTCTACGTGACACTCCCAAGTGAATGTTGTCGAGGCCGATAAGTAATTCCGGTGTCGCGGCTTTGTATTCATCTATTGGCAGCCCTCTTGGCAGATGGTACCTTGATGGAAGTTCAGCAATGTCAAGAGTTTGAATAGGCAATCGAAAATCTGTTGCTGTTCTTACATCCTTCAGGTCGAATATCTTACTTCCCGATCGCACGCCGGAAATCCTCATGTTTATCCTTCTGCATGATTCTGTCATTATATTGTTAGCGAATCATTGCATGGTTAGATTCTCTTCAGGTCCCTTCAGTCCAAGGCGGTCCGCTAGGTTTTTATTTACTAATGATATTGATGAACCTTCATCGATGAACGCGTAACTCTTTATCATCCTCCCGTTATGTCCGTACAACTTCACTGGCAGGATCTTGAACAGCAGCTTCGTACTTGAGAAATGAAGTGCTGTGCCCGTAAACGATTCTTCCATTTGAGGACCAGTTGGTTGACCTTGAACTTTTTCTTGAGTTCCATGCAAAAGTTTATGCAGCTTCTTAATACAATTCGCAAACTATTACGCCCGTCTTTAAGAAAGGCGATAGAAATATTATTACGAACTACAGACCGATTTCAAAGTTGTCATGCATACCAAAATTATTTGAGCAAGTTGTGTGTGAAAGTCTTACTTTTCTTTGTCGGGGTGTTATTTGTACAGAACAACATGGATTCGTTAGAAACAGGTCTACTGTCACAAACCTGTTAACATTCTCCCATAACTGTTCCAATGCCTTAGAAAGCGGTCATGAGATGGACTGTGTGTGCACTGACTTCTCCAAAGCATTCGATCAGCTTTCTGATGATATTATTATCTACAAACTCGAGGCGTTAGGTTTTCCCCCAATATTTATTTCGTGGGTTGGCTCTTACCTCAAGCAGAGGTCATATCAGGTTAAATTTAGAGGTTGTATTTCAGACTCCATCTTAGCAGGATCCGGCGTCCCTCAAGGGAGCCACCTAGGTCCACTTTTATTTATTCTTGCTATCAATGATGTTCCATCAATCATAAAACATAGCAACATTTTTATATTTGCCGACGATATGAAGATCAGTAAAGCAATTACAACCATAAATGATTGTAGACTTCTGCAATCAGATATTGATAGTTTCAGTACCTGGTGCTCTAAAAATGCTCCCCACTCAAGTGTCAGTCCATGACTTTCTCTAGGAAACGGGTTCCGACTATATTCAACTACTTGATATCGAATCACTCTCTCAGTCGGGTTTATAGTTTTAAGGACCTGGGTGTTTACTTTAGCCCTGAACTTGATTTTAAAGAGCATATAAACCACATTGTGAATAAATCAAATTTAATGTTAGGTATCGTTAAAAGATGGTGTAAAGAATTTAAAAATCCTTATGTCCCCCTCTCACTATTTAACAGTCTTGTCCGTCCTCACCTCGAATATGCTTCGCCAGTATAGACACCTTATCAGAAAAATCTCAATATTCGTATTGAAGCCATCCAGCGACGCTTCATTCGATTCGCATTAAAAGGTCTTCCCTGGGGCGATCCTTTTAACCTCCCCCCATATTTGCCACGGATAAAACTGTTGCAAATGCAGCCTTTGGCTCAAAGAAGGGTCAATAATGATATAATTTTTATGCATCAACTGATCTCAGGTCTGATTGATGCACCTGACTTATTATCCTGTTTAGGATTAAACTTTCGTGGGGGATCGCATCACCTGCGTAGTATAGAGTTACTGCATGTTCCTCATCACAGAACAAATTACGGGATGCATGAGCCTATTAGCCGCATGAGTAAAATCTATAACTTAAATGTAAACATTCTTGACTTTAATCTTAACAAAATTACACTTAAAAATGTCTTGCGTAATGTAGTTCCTCGAACATAAACTCTAATTATGTATATTTGTTCTTATATTTGTTTATTTATTGCTAGTGGTAGTGTTGAAATGTAGCGTAGCCTAACCACTAACACCAGCACTAAATGATGAGCCTGTTGATGCATATTTTGCCCTGGCAAATTTCTGCTTATGGCTGTTGCTTGTATTAAGCACACCATGACACAGATCTGATAGTGTTTAACAAACTCACATTCGTGCCGTACCGTGCACGTATTGGTCCGATGCCCTCGTGCCAAGCAATTGAAACACAGCTTAAATCGACGAACTAATCGCCAGCGCTGTCCAAAATCCATTTCCAAAAAACGTTTGCATTTCCAAGCCTCGTGTCTACCTGAACACACCTGACATTGGCCCCTTTCTTTATCAACCTGAACCTCGTTTGCTAAAAAGAACCGCGTTGGTCTATCGCGCTTGGACATGCCCTGCCCTGGTGCCTCGCTTAAATCAGTGCAAGCCACTCTTACCTCATTTGCCAGCTGTTGCAACCATTCACTGAAGTGTTCCACTGTTGGTACCGATTCAATTGAACGAGCGTGTCGCGCCCATTCCAGCCTTCTCTCAACTGGTAGCTTAAGCAGCAGCTCATCGATTAGCATTGGATTGGACAAATGATGTGTACACTTTGAAGATTTCAAAAACGATGATAAATTTTGCACCTTAGTTGCAAACGGCAATATCAGTGCTAAACGATTCTCCGGAATCGACGTGATACTTCTAATTTTTATAATTTGACTTTTTACTAATATTTCGGGTCTACAAAAGTGCGTGAACAATACCTCAATAATACGTTCGACGTTGCTGCTATGAATGAGCAGACACTCAACTGCTTCCCTAGCTTTGCCCTTCAATGCCTTTTGGAGTCGCATGAGGTTTTGCTGATTGGTATAACTGTACTGTTCCGTTGAAATATCGAACGATTCGCGAAACATGGGCCAATCTTCCGGGCAACCATTAAACTCAGGCAGATCATACAACTTCCTGCCTTGATCTGGCCTAGGAGTGGACAACGGCTAAGATCGCTTAAAACCGCCACTAATATCCCCGAGTCGCTACCGTTCCCCACATTCCCGCTACTCGCTTCACCGTTAACCGCATTACGGTTCACAGTACTGCCTCTTTGACAACTACATCGACAGCGACAGAAACATCTTCTACCGTTGGCTTATTCATTTTCGTAATTTCAGCTTGAAGGAAATTAAGTTTCTTCATGATTGCTTGCAACTTAATTTCAAGTGTAGTTGGTTGATCCCGAATTGTACTGTCGTGTTCCTCATGGCTATCGCTATCGTTATCGATTACCACTGACGCAGCCGCGGCCGCAGCGGCAGTTGTCGACCTCGTACCTGGCATTGTATATTATTTTTTTTCGCAAAAATGAACGTTCTACACTAACCTCAACTTTCTCTAGCCTAGAGGTGGCTCTCTAGGTGCTACCGCTTTAAAAGACTCTAGCAGTCTACCGATTCACCCACCCCAATCAAATTCAATAAGTGTACTCACCCCAAGTATATCTGCTGTTGGCTGGTGGTGCTCTGCTACGAGTGGCTGTCCATCGATGACTGCATACACTAATGCTTCGACTTGCTGTTGCTCCGCTGGTATTGTTGATGAAAAATGGCACTACAAATAGCGCTCCGTTGGCGGCCGTAACAATATGCGCCTCAAACTAGCGCTCCACTGGCGATTTAACAATTTGCGCTACAAGCTAGCGCTCCGCTGGCAATTGTGGTTTAAAAACTAGTGCTCCGCTGGCGGCCGTAACAATTCTGCATTAAACTAGCGCTCCGCTGGCGGGCGTAACAGTATGCGCCTCAAACTAGCGCTCCACTGGCGATCTAACAATTTGCGCTACAAGCTAGCGCTCCGCTGGTAATTGTGGTTTAAAAGCTAGTGCTCCGCTGGCGGCCGTAACAATTCTGCATTAAACTAGCGCTCCGCTGGCGGGCGTAACAATATGCGCCTCAAACTAGCGCTCCACTGGCGATGTAACAATTTGCGCTACAAGCTAGCGCTCCGCTGGCAATTGTGGTTTAAAAGCTAGTACACCGCTGGCGGCCGTAGCAATTTCTTGCACTAAAGTAGCGCTCCGTGGCGCGAAAATTATTGCGATAATTGCGTTGCACTTCAGCTTCGTATTTTAGAATTTAAATAAAAGATGTGACGTCCGCTGTTTTGGACGGGTTCGTTGAATGAAATAACCCTTGTTGTAGTAAGTTTTGGAAGATTTTATTTCAGTTTTTCTCCCACGTCCTTTCTCAAGCGCCGTCACGTATGAAATAAAATGGACGAAAAAAAAGGGCAAAGCCGGAAATTTATTGGCAGTGCTCTCAACTTGACAGATAAAATGAGAATTTGTTTTTTCGATCAGGCGCTTGTGCAAGGGTGTGTTCACACAGTAAAGATTTAGTACAATTTTCATAAACTCAGTATTCTTAAAATGGGCGACAACAATAAGTTTCGTACCTAGTTTTAGAAATATTCACGAAAGTTTAGTATGAGCATCGCGCTGGACCCCAAGGTTTAAATAGCTAGCGCACGAACGTGTGATTCCTCCTTAGAGTTTACTTCTGCCTCATAATAATTTTCTTTTCCTTGTCGGATAAATTCATAAGTCTTTCTTTTCTAATCATTTTGAAATGAACAGAAATAATTTAAACTTGAAATGACAGCAGAGTTCGGTTGATAGCTACCGGCTTTTATATTTCTCCCTCACTTTCATGTCATATTTGACATTTTGGTACAATTTTCGATAACTATCGACGAAAAACAGTTTGGTAGCACATTTTTCTATCCAGGCTAAGCACCTAAGACTGGATAATTATCCAGTTTTCGTAAGCCTATATAGGCTTAGTTGTTAGTGTAATTAACATGGAAAAATGTTTCTAAACCTATATAGTTTTGAAAAAAAACACGCCTATAAGTGACGAATTGCACTCTCATTTTATAAAGACTGACAATTTGTTAGCACTTCATCTTCATTTATTTATCAGGATTACCATCACGAAAAGAAGCTTTTATTTTTTGTCATAAGGTACCAGTAGGAAAGAACATATGTGGCGGACTTGGCAACCCGCTGAGATTTGACATCGCCATCAATTGCACAGCGCCACCTATATCTGAAAGGAGAAGAGAAAAGAAAGACACTTCCTAGCATTTTTAAACAAAAAGTATTTCATCATTCATTCTTCGTAAGCACGTCAGCTCAGACATTAAAAACAGTTTTAAAATCGAACAATAAAGCGCATTAATTTAAACGATTTGGGAATAGTTTTATTTTTTAACAATTAACAGAAATCCCATAACTGGTGACCCCGAGCTACAATGCCTCCTAAAAAAGAAAATGGTAATAATCACCCCAATTATGCAAGTCGTATCTCGTATCTCACTTCAAGTCGTACTCGCATCGTATTGTATTTCGTTTGTTATTATGCAAGTCGTATGCGTTGAGTACGACTCCCTATAAGTTGCTGCGTGTTAACAGCGCATTACGTCGCACTTCAAACTGAACTTTTTGCTGTCAGTGCTGGTTTCCTTGCCGGTGAGGTCAAGGAGATGATTTATTACAACTGCTCCCGAAAGATGTCACCACAAACTAAATAGATTTATTCTTTTGAGCACATGAAGGAATATCGTTAAAAGGAATTAAATTCACAGATTGTTAAGAGATAGTTGAAACGCAATAACTGCCAAATTCATTGTAATGTGTATGTACATGTGTGTGTACATGTGAATTTATTTTTCGGATGTGTTTTTCGAAATTTGAATTACAATTTTCTTAAACTAAATAAATAATTGACCATAGCAGTTTAATAAAACTGTTCTGTTGACAACCATTTGTCCATCTTTTAGATCAACGTGCTGTCCCTTGTGATGTCAACATTATTCTCTATAGCATATACCAAACCAACGAATTGGTTGCTGTTTTTAAGTTTTTTTAGAAAGTAAAAGTAATTTAAGTAGTAAAATAACTTCAATAAACATTAAATCGTTTCCATTCAAGCGCTTACAATTGTTTATTTTCCATGTTTTTGCGAAAATCGTGTAGAGTCACTTAAGAAATCGCAGCCGAAGAAAATACGCCTAAAAACGTTGAAAATACGACTTAATACGACTTGCATAATAGCTGATATAGATCGAAAGTCGTATGCGATGGCATCCGATTCTGTTGACAGTTGCAAGTCATTAGCGTACGAGTATGTTCGTAGTGACACGACTTCCATAATAACAAAATACGACTATGTTCGTATGTGACTCTCAAATACGACTTGCATAATTGGGGTGAGTGTCGGAGGTGACACAGGTTCCAATCCTTCTGACCGTACAATTACGGAGACGGTGGCACGTACAAGGATTCAGCTTCCACCATTTTGGCCGAACGATCCAGAACTCTGGTTCATACAAATCGAAGCAAGATTTCACATGCATCAACTGAAGGCTGATGCCGACCAATATTATACAGTTCTAGCAGCTTTAGAGGACCCTACAGTTCTCACACAAATTTCGGACATTTTGCGATCACCACCGCTCAAAGATAAGTATGTGACCTTGAAAGAAACATTAATTACTCGTTTTGCAGAATCAAAGCAAAAACAACTTAACAAGTTCCTCGCCGAATTGTCTTTGGACAACAAAAAACCATCGCAACTTTTGCGCGAAATGCGTAATATCGCTCCAGCAGGCATTTCAGAGGACATCTTACGATCGTTGTGGATGCAACGCATGCCAATACCAGTAAGATGTATTCTGTCTCCTAATGAGGACGTCGACCTCACAAAATTAGCTGACATCGCTGACCGCATTTTGGAGCAAAGCCAGACCGCAACCACAATGGCAGTTGCTCCAACCGAAAGAAGAGCCGACAATCAATTAGAAGAGCGCGTCATCTCGATAGAGAAACAACTGCAGTCCATGGCGGAAATAATCCAGAAAATCGACAAAAAAGTTTCAACGCGCTCACGACGTTCACAATTTGAGAATTCGACCTCAAGAACACATTCGCAATTAAGACGACCAGGAACTCCAAGTCGTTCGCCAGCGTCTGAGTTCTGTTTTTATCATCGCCAATTTGGTGATCGTGCAACGAAATGCAGGTCGCCTTGTCAATACAGGGGGACGGAAAACTAGACCAGCTGTCGACGTCTGAGGCCACGAACGACAGTTCACACAACCTTCGCCTCATAGCTGAAAATCGTTTATTCATTAGAGACAACAACTCTGGGTACAAATTTTTGATTGACTCTGGCTCAGTATTCTCAGTTTTTCCTGTCACATTCGTCAATCGTGTTCACCGACAAGCAACGGATTTTCAACTTTACGCAGCAAATGCAAGTTCAATCAAGACCTTCGGTGTTCACGTACTTGAACTGAATCTCGGACTTCGAAAACCATTTGTCTGAGCTTTCATCGTAGCGGACATTCAAACACCTATAATTGGAGCAGACTTCCTCCACAAATTCGAGTTGTTAGTCGACATAAAAAACAGAAAGCTGATTGATAAAACCACCAACATATTCAAACGAATACAAATTTCATCGACTCCTGATTTTGGCATCTCAGCAGTGCAAGGACAATTTATTTATCAAGATGTCATAAATGAGTTTCCATCAATCACCTCAAGGTTTGTTTGCCCAACATCTAGCATTAAATCCACAGTGCTACACAGAATCTCCACCACAGGACAACCTGTAGCAGAAAGACCTCGTCGTATGTCTGGGGAAAAATTCAAGGCCGCACAAAAAGAGATAGAGAAGCTACTACAATTTCAAATCTTCCGTCCTTCAAGCAGCCCTTGGGCTAGCCCCATACATATGGTACCGAAGAAGTCAAACGGATGGAGAATGTGCGGGGATTATCGCAAGTTAAATTCACAAACTTTGCCAGATCGATATCCTAGAAGACACATCACTGATTTCGCCGAAATCATGTCCGGGAAAAAGATTTTTTCTACAGTTGACCTTCAACGCGCTTACTACCAGGTACCCATGGCGAGGGAAGATGTTGAAAAAACAGCCATCACAACTCCATTTGGATTATTTGAATTTGTAGCCATGCCCTTCGGACTCAGAAATGCTACGCAAACCTTACATGGATGGTATATTTCGTGGTTACAATTTTATCTTTTGCTACGTCGACGACATTTTGATAATGTCCGAAAATGCAGAAGAACATCGACAACATCTCCGAATTCTTTTTGAATGTCTGCACAAACATGGCCTCTCGATCAATATAGACAAATGTGTCTTCGGCAAAACCGAAATACAGTTCCTGGGTTATAACATCAATGAACTTGGCTGCAAACTACCTCCAGATCGTGTAGCTGCTATCATGAACTACACAAAACCAAAGACAATAGTAGAACTTCGTCGTTTTTTAGGAATCTTAAATTACTACTGGCGTTTCATCCCTCATGCGGCACATCAACAAGCTGTTCTTAACGAGCACCTAAAAAATTCACGCAAAAACGACACACGAAAAATACCATGGACGCCGAACGATGAAGCAGCATTTGAATCATGCAAGCAAAGTCTATCGCAAGCAGCCCTACTAGTGCATCCAATTGACAACGCTTCCTTGGCACTTACAACAGATGCATCGGATATAGCTATTGGCGCAGTCCTAGAACAACTGCATAATCATCAGTGGAAACCATTAGGATTTTTCTCCAGGAAGTTGTCACCAACAGAAACCAACTACAGTGCATACGATCGTGAGCTTTTAGCCGTATACTCATCTATAAAATTTTTCAAATATCTTTTGGAGGGTCGCAGTTTTGTAATTAGAACAGATCATCAGCCGCTGACCCATGCCTTCCAACAGAAGTTGGATAGAGCATCTCCACGTCAGGTTCGTCATCTTGATCTAATTTCGCAATATTCTACAGACATAATTCATATCTCTGGATCAGACAACGCAATAGCAGACGCACTTTCTCGATTAAATGCAATAAGTATGCCGACAATAATTAGTCTCGAAGATCTACAGTCTGAGCAACAACACGACGATACTTTAAAGGAATTACTTAACGGACCATCTTCTTTGAAACTCCAAAAACTTCGCATGAGCAGCACTGAATGTGTCAAATATATTGTGACACATCCACTGGCGTGATAAGACCTTACATTCCAAAAAAAACTCAGGTATCAAGTCTTCGGTTCAATACATGGCCTATCACACCCAAGTGGGAAATCGACTGCTCAGCAAATTAAACTAAAGTACGTGTGGCCAAACATGAAAAAGGATATAGTATCTTGGGCTCGCTCATGCATTCCATGCCAACGTGCAAAAGTTCAACGACACCAAAAAAACGCGCCTGGAAAATTTTCCATTCCTGATCAACGTTTTGACCACATTCATATGGATATTGTGGTAATGCCAATGGTGGACGGATTTCGATACTGCCTCACAATTATAGACCGATTTTCCCGCTGGCCTGAAGCAATACCATTAAAGGATATTACAGCGGACACCGTCGCAACTGCTTTTTACACTTCGTGGGTCTCACGGTATGGAACGCCGAAAACAATTACCACCGACCAGGGCTCGCAGTTCGAGTCGGAACTATTTCAAAAATTGACAACCATGTTGGGTTCAGCACGTATTAGAACAACACCATACCATCCGTCATCAAATGGTCTCATAGAACGCTGGCACCGTTCATTTAAAGCAGCATTGATGTGTCAACAGGCTTCGACGTGGACCAAAGTTCTTCCGACTGTTCTACTCGGACTAAGAACATGTTTTAAAGAGGATCTGAAGTCGTCAGCAGCTGAATTTCTCTACGGAGTTCCTCTCAGAATTCCTGGTGAGTTTCTTTTAAATGCAAGTAATGACCCACCGTCTCATCCACAGATCTTCCTGGAAAAATTCAGAAAACACATTCGTGCAATCAGACCACAACAAACTGCTATACATGGAAAAAGAAGCATGTTTCATTTCAAAGATCTGGCGACCTGTACACATGTTTTTCTTCGAATAGATGCTGTTAAAAAACCTTTAGAACATCCATACTCCGGTCCTCACCAAGTCGTTAAACGGTTGGACGAAAAAACTTTTGTGATCAAGCTGGGAAACAGAGAAGCCACAGTCTCTACAGAGCGCCTCAAACCAACATTTTTTGCCCGAGAAGAAAGCGAAACTTCAGAGTCTAACAACATTTTTACACAACAAAATCAAAACAACCAGCCACAACAACAATCCACGCCTCCGGTTGACCAAAATTTGGACTGGCTATTTCAAGAACACTCGTACGCACGTAAACCAAAAACAGTGACATTTTCGGACACAATCATCAGGAAGGGGGTAGCTGTGGCGGACTTGGCAACCCGCAGAGATTTGACATCGCCATCAATTGCACAGCGCCACCTATATCTGAAAGGAGAAGAGAAAAGAAAGACACTTCCTAGCATTTTTAAACAAAAAGTATTTCATCATTCATTCTTCGTAAGCACGTCAGCTCAGACATTAAAAACAGTTTTAAAACCGAACAATAAAGCGCATTAATTTAAACGATTTGGGAATAGTTTTATTTTTTAACAATTAACAGAAATCCCATACATACATACGAGTATTTCATCATAAACAGTTGTAGGGTTTCGACATGCGAGATTTCTCGCACTGGACAATAGTTATAATTAATTGTAAGAAATTACTCGGATTCTGAAGTTATCACCAGGGTTAGGATTTTGTGGACCTAAAAAGGTAAAAAAAGGCAAAACAAAAGACTAAAAAAGGCAAAAAAAGGCATTTATTAAAAAACAAGAAAAAGGAACGTAAATGCACATATAATTATAGTAGCATTGAATAACCAAGAGCTTTTTGAAATTTTCTGGTAATAATCTTCTCCGGTTGTCTCTTAGAAGCGTCTTGAAGGAGCTAAATGACCTTTCTAATTCTGCTGAAACGAGTGGAGCCCATTTAAAGATTTCAACATTATTTACACCAATGTTTAACGGTACTTCTGGAAAATATTTTTCAATGTCTATGGTGGATGGTAGAACGAGTATAAGTCAAAAATTTCAATTTGTCAGTAGAGGAAATAAACAAAATAACCCTACTATGTCACATACAGTAAGGCTTCTCTGCATTGCCTTTTTTTAACTATTTGTGTGGGCAATAGACCGATACAGCGTTTACCAAACATGATATACATACATATAAAATTTGCAATGGAAAGATGTAACATATTTATCTCATTTTGACAAAAATTGACTTATACTCCTTCTACCGTCCAACATAGATTTGTCGGAATACGTGTATACATGCTTTTTATGAATGCACACAAGCAATAACAATTTTCAAACCAAAGATCAGTGATCGCAGGGCAGGGATACTTTTGGTGGCAGCAATGCAATATGTATTTTTTATAAAGCGTAGCAACGCACGCGGGGTATTCGCTAGTTTTCGATATTTCCATGTTGACTCTCCCCACGTTTTAAATTGTAATGCATCTAAGAATTTAAGTACCTATGCGTATAACCAATTGTGAGGAAGAAGCATAATGTTTGAACAGATGAACATGCATACATACGAGCATTATTTTTTTAGCGAACAAACTGAGAAAAAAGCAAAATATGCAAAAAAGGCAGAAAAGGGCAATAACGGCAAAAAGGCAAAAAAAGGCACTAATGGTATAAAAAGACAAAAAAAGGCAAAATAAAATACATATATTTGGAATCAGGAGGACATGAAACGTGTTTGTGTAAGGCGATACTATCTTCCAAATAAGCAAAAAAAAGAGGCAAAGTTAGCAAAATCCTATCCCTGGTTATCACATTATCAGTTTATTACATACTTGGGGAGGACGACCTGAGTGCTGTAGAGGATTCTTCTGGTAGTGAAAAGAAGATAATCTGGAGAAATATGATGTGGAAAGTGATACCCAAGACGATCCATATGATAATGTAGCTAAACAAACCAGTTGCTATCAGCAAATCTAATAAATCATTTCCGTCGCTTTTGGAAAAAATACACATTGCGCTTATTAGCAGAATCCAGCATTAAGTACGGTGTTAATACTGTGCCGTGCCACGGATCGGTTGTTTTAATAAATATTCTTAAAACGTAGAACGTGAGTGGCCGTGTCGTCACTTGTCACGCTGAAGGTTCACGGTTCAACTCCAGATTTCGATGAAACATTTATTTCTCACGAAATAAAAATAAGTTGATCAGTTTCAGAGGCTAATATCAAAACCTACTGTGGAGTGCCTACTTCCACAATGTACATGTATTGATTAATGTGTGTTAAATACCACTCTCTCCTATTCTCTCTTTACCACTAGTCTAGTTTATAAGTATCATATGTAATGAAGTTAGTTAATAAATGAACTCACAACAAATCGGTCGTTCGCTTGTATTATTAACGGCTACGAGCGGGGTTTTAAGCACCCACGGAGAAATTGTATTTTTTTTTTTAAATTAATCGGTATCGGGAAAAAAAATAAATAAATAAATAAATGGCGGTGGCGGTGCCAGTTTCGGATAATAATAATTTTACGGTGCAGGCCAGTGATGGTAACTAAAAAAAATAAAAGTACCTACCAACGATGGAAAAAGTCCCTACTTTACTCTACTCATTCGCAAAATTTCCCCTACAATTCCCAATATGTGATATTTCAAAAGGGAGAATTTAACACGATGCGTTCATCAAATAAGAAAGGCCTAAAATGCTTAAGTTTATTTTATTTCTTTTCATAACAAACAAAAAACAGCACAAAATCAAAATTGAAATAAATCATATTGCATTGACAAATACAAAAAAAAAATACTTGAAACTAACAATTCGAGCTTGAATCCTACAAGTATGACCGAATGATGCAAATCGAACTAAGATTTTCGTGATTTTTACATAAGTACATATTTTAAGGGGAAGATAACATTTAGGCACTCCTGCAATCATTAAAACTAAGAATTCAAATAGGGACATAAAAAATAGCCGGGGGTTTTCAATATTGAAAGTCCCTACATATTCGCTTATTTTAAAAATCTTTCCTTTTTTCCCTACGCGTTCATTTTTGAGCTGAAAATACCTACATGCATGGATTTTCCCCTACGTTTACCATCACTGGTGCAGGCTCCATAACATTTTTCCCTTAGCCCTTCCGAATGGCCTAGATGGAAGCGCCGGTTTGAGAGATTTCGTATTGCGTGGGGATTAAGCAGAAGGGATGATAGAATAAGTGGGCACCGTAGCGCAAGTGGTTAGTGCGTCGGACTACTGAGCCAGCGATCTTGGGTTCGAATCCCGCCGCAAACACCTAAAAGTTTTTTTTTTAACACTATCAGATCTGTGTCATGGTATGCTTAATACAAGCAACAGCCATAAGCAGAAATTTGCCAGGGCAAAATATGCATCAACAGGCTCATCATTTAGTGCTGGTGTTAGTGGTTAGGCTACGCTACATTTCAACACTACCACTAGCAATAAATAAACAAATATAAGAACAAATATACATAATTAGAGTTTATGTTCGAGGAACTACATTACGCAAGACATTTTTAAGTGTAATTTTGTTAAGATTAAAGTCAAGAATGTTTACATTTAAGTTATAGATTTTACTCATGCGGCTAATAGGCTCATGCATCCCGTAATGTGTTCTGTGATGAGGAACATGCAGTAACTCTATACTACGCAGGTGATGCGATCCCCCACGAAAGTTTAATCCTAAACAGGATAATAAGTCAGGTGCATCAATCAGACCTGAGATCAGTTGATGCATAAAAATTATATCATTATTGACCCTTCTTTGAGCCAAAGGCTGCATTTGCAACAGTTTTATCCGATGCAAATATGGGGGGAGGTTAAAAGGATCGTCCCAGGGAAGACCTTTCAATGCGAATCGAATGAAGCGTCGCTGGACAGCTTCAATACGAGTATTGAGATTTTTCTGATAAGGTGTCCATACTTGCGAAGCATATTCGAGGTGAGGACGGACAAGACTGTTAAATAGTGAGAGGGTGACATAAGGATTTTTAAATTCTTTACACCATCTTTTAACGAAACCTAACATTGAATTTGATTTATTCACAATGTGGTTTATATGCTCTTTAAAATCAAGTTCAGGGCTAAAGTAAACACCCAGGTCCTTAAAACTATAAACCCGACTGAGAGAGTGATTCGATATCAAGTAGTTGAATATAGTCGGTACCAGTTTCCTAGAGAAAGTCATGGACTGACACTTGAGTGGGTTAAGGACTAAACCATTTTTAGAGCACCAGGTACTGAAACTATCAATATCTGATTGCAGAAGTCTACAATCATTTATGGTTGTAATTGCTTTACTGATCTTCATATCGTCGGCAAATATTAGAATGTTGCTATGTTTTATGATTGATGGAACATCATTGATAGCAAGAATAAATAAAAGTGGACCTAGGTGGCTCCCTTGAGGGACGCCGGATCCTGCTAAGATGGAGTCTGAAAGACAACCTCTAAATTTAACCTGATATGACCTCTGCTTGAGGTAAGAGCCAACCCACGAAATAAATATTGGGGGAAAACCTAACGCCTCGAGTTTGTAGATAATAAATAAGTTTTTCACAGTGCCCACCTCTTTCGAATGTCTGACAAGCATCAAAGAGTATCATTTGTCACGATTAAGCTTCTCAACCCGCCGTTCGGAGTCGGCAAAAAACTGTAGGTCCCTTCCATTCGTGCAAAATATAACACGCACACACAAATGGTTGCGAGAAGCAGGCCCAGGTTCACCTCGAGCTGTAGCGCCAACTAAGTAGGATGAAGGATAACAAGTGAATACACTAATTTATTTAATGGGAGATCAAGCTGTTGACATCTTTCTTTCATTTCAATTGTCCGAAGCGGACAAAAAGAAATATGCGTCTGTCATTCGTCAGTTTGAACAATTCTTCGTATAATAAAACATAATGTTATATACGAGCGTGCAAAATTTAATTCCCGTTCTAAGTTGGAAGGGGAAAGTGTTGAAGATTTTATAACTGCACTTTATATGCTGTCCGAAAATTGTACATACGCGACTCTACGTGAGGAAATGATACGTGACCGTTTAGTGGTGGGCGTGAGAGATAGACGTCTCTCTGAACGTTTACAATTAGAATCTGACTTGACACTTGAGAAAGCCGTTCAAACGGTTCGTCAACATGATGCGGTTCGTCGACAGCAACATGAGCTGTCCGCAACAATTGTTGCGGTAAACCGAATAAAACTTCATAAACAACCTCCAATGTCAACAAACGCAGCATCGTCGTCGTATTACAATAAATCAATTAACAGTAGCAGATTTCAAAGAAATAAGAATGAAATAAAATGTCAAATGTGTGGATCACCAGCAAAGCATTACAGAAACGAATGCCCAGCTAAAGGTAAACAGTGCAACAAGTGCAGAAGGTTCAACCACTTCAGTGCTGTATGTAGATCCTTCCAGCATAAAAACCACAATGTCTACGGGGTAGATGCAAATGATGACGAGGAGGGCGAGGAGGACGATGACGAACTTCAATTTCTAGGAACGGTGACAAAAACAGGCGCAGAGAGGTGGACAGCTAGGGTAATGGTAAACAAATCAATGGTGAACTTCATGCTAGATACAGGTGTGCCGGTTAATGTGTTACCTTTGTCTACATTTAAATCGGTATTTCACAATGAAAAGCTAACAAATACAAACAAAAAATTGAGGTCCATGAGAAATTCTGGGTAAATTTCAGTGTTTTTTGAAATATGGTAAATGCTTATACTATGTCTTTCGACGTAACCTAACTTAAAGTATGGAATTTTAATTAAACTTACAATTTAAATCTAAGAAAAATTTTAGTTTTGAAAAAAAACTTAGCAAAAAGAACATTTTGTATTTTGCTTAAAACTACCAAATAAAACTTACAAACTACTTAACCTATCTTAACTCTAGCTACATAATTAAATACGTATTTTTTTTTGTTTTTTGTGCTGTGTTATTTTATAATTTTTTTGTGGTTTTTTATTTGTTTTATATTTTTTTTTGTTGGCAAAGTTCTGTGCGTTTTTTTTTATTGTTATATATATATATATATTTTTTTTTTTTTTTATATAAAACTTATAAATACCTACACTACCTAAACCTATGTAAGCCGGCCACGGCATGTCTACATAATAAACATAAAAGGCGGCCAACTATGCCTTGGGGTCTACCCCGGATCAAACGGAATCGACGAGGGAATTCCATCTCTTTCTAACAGCCACCAGAATTTCTGATGTTGCTGTTCAACATCGTGCCCATCGCGCCCCGAAACCGACCTACTAAACCGGAGGCGCTCCGTTTGGCTCTGTGCAACGTCTCAGTCGTAGTTGAGCCGCCTATCCACAGTCTTGCGAGCAACAGGGAAGATTAGCGGTACCGCTGATCTATCCTGGATCAGACCCTGTTGGTCAAAACAGAGGAACGCTTCTGGTGGAACGAAGCCGTTAAGGCGCACTCTTTCGTGGTACGTGAAATTGCGGTAATAAGCCCCGAAGATCAGGCTATTCATCGAACTCATTGCTCTTGCAATGTGCCTTCGAGTCATCTTGATCAGGAAATTATCCACTCTTATTAAGTTAGCCCTGTTGTATAGGACCTCATTGGAATAGAATTTTTTGTACTCGGACTCTGGTGTTCTGTATAAATGAAGGCAAGCCCGAAGACAGGCCCTCTCAAACACCCGAATCCTTTCCATCGAACTTGGTCCCACGTTGAACCACACGGGACAATCATATGCTATCATTGGCCGTATAAGGGCCATGTAGCAGATAACCTTTACCCTCGCATGGAGTTGGCTGCTATAAAGCAGTCTCTTTGTAAGGGCAAAAGCGCCTCTGGCTCTGGTCAGAGCAGCATCTATATGTTTGTTAAAATACAGATACTGGTCTAGCCAGAGCCCGAGGTATCTGACTACATTTCGACATGCAAGTGGCCGCCCGTGTCGTCCAACGATTGAGAACTTTCGCCAATTCTTTCTGCTGTCCCATGAGGCCCCAGACAACGGCGTCCGAAACAAAATGGTTTCTGACATGTGGAGGTTGATCTTCAACTTCCAGTCGTCACAATATCGCTGAATCTTATCGAAGGCACGTTGCAAGAGAATTGCAATGACCTCGATCTTTGGTCCTGATCTGTACGCGACCAAGTTATCTGCGTACGCAATAGCATGGTGAAGAGACCCTACGAGATCACTTGTGTAAATATTGAAAAGGATCGGCGAATTAACCGCACCCTGTTGTAGACCATTTTTAATTTCAAAAGTGCCAGCAGAGGTCACATTGCCATTGTTCACAATGAACCGCCTACTGGTGAGCATATTATAAAGTATGTACAGCAATGGTTTACTTATGCTCAACCTGCTCAACTTGTAAAAAAGTCCCTCTAGCCAAACGGTGTCGAAGGCTTTCTCCAAGTCAACCAGGCAGACACCCGTGCATTGTTTCTTGCTTTTGTTCCATTGGATATCCGATACGAGCTTAGACGCGGCATGTATGGTATCATGCCCCGCCTTAAATCCGAATTGGTTATCTGGAATTATATGTTTGTCGTCACCCCACTTAGTCAGGGCTCTATTGATCACTTTTTCGAATACCTTGCTGATGTTCGGAAGGAGACTTATTGACCGGAGATGGAATTGTCCTTACTCCCTTTAAGGATAGGATGCACTACTGCTGTTTTCCAATGCGCTGGATAATGTGCATTATTCAGCACATTATTAAACGAAATGCAGCAAATGTCTACCGCTTCTAGAGGGAGATGTATAAGCACAATGTTAGATATTCCATCGATTCCCACTGACTTATTTTTTCTCAATGATTCGAAGATCGCTTGGAGCTCTACCTTCGATAAGAACGGGGGATGTCTCCCTTCGTTGGCAATGGCATTATTTGCCCTATTGTCTTCATTGAACTCGGTGAAATCGATGTTCTCTGATCGCCATTGTTGTAGTTCATTTCGAAGGTAGAAGTTGTGCACAAGGACTCGATTCTCCAGGTCATGGTTCGGGCAAATACTGCTATTCACCTTCTACACTTCCTGAAAAGTCGCTCCGATAGCCTCAACCTTCTCCTGCGGATCCTCGATCAAAAAGAAATTGTCGTCATCGACTGCGTTTACTGGATCTATACCTGCTGTCACAAGTATTCGTTCGTTGTCCGTATTTCGAGGAATTTTGAGACATGGAAGGTCGTTGAGATTTTTCCTCCGAAATATTTTGTTCATTTGCGGGAACATACTGGGGTTGTTGGCTTTTACAGCCCCATTTTTTTTGTTCCAGTGCATATTTACCGCTAATCGGTAGTTTTCTTTTATTAACTGTTGGAGGTTTTTAATCAACGCCTTCAGTATCCTTATCTCTGAGTTTTGTCTGTCAGTAAACCGTCTGTAAAAGGTTTTTAATCTCGACAGCAGTCTACTTTTCTGTTGGTGCAGTGCGTTAATTGTTGCGTTGCGGTATATTCCTATACTGTCAGTTTGTTGATGTCGAGGTATCGTCCTGTCCATCGTTTGTTTTATTGTCTCGTCCATTTGTTTTAGGTATCCGTCAATCTCCTCATTTGACAGATTCCTATTGGACGGTGGGATGAGCGAGTTTGAGGAAAGTGCTCTTGTCATAAATCTAGAGCGTGCGCACCCTACTATAATTGTAGGAATGCGCATGAACAAACGTTTCAAGTTCTGCAATCTCGTTGAGAATTGTAATTTCGGCACTGAGTCCGCAATGGTCACTGACATACACAAATGTGTGAAGGCAGTTTAAAGTTTGTCCGTTCGTGTTAGTCAGTTGTAACCCTACGTCGAACAGCAGGATATCCAGATATCATCCGCTTCTAGGAAACGACGGACTATCTGTTGCTTTCAAATCGAGTCTATACTCAACACTGTGCTGACCCCACCAATTAAGAAGTAGGTTCCCTCTAGAGTTAGGAATATTATTTCCCCAATCTCTATGTTTGGCGTTTAGATCCCCGGCCAAAAGGAAATAATTCTCCTCCGACTCCAGCCTAAGGCATCGGAAAAGCGTCTCGAACTCTGAAATAAACGTTACGTAGCTTCAGGTGAATAAGCTGAGATCATGTACATCCTCTTTCCACTATGGAGAGGGATGCACACGATACATGCTTCTAGCTCTTGGAATCTCCGCACTTCATCACTGTACACTACCTTATATTTTAGTTTATTACTAATGAAGATCGCAGCACCTCCTCCTTGTATAGAGTTGGGTCGGTCTCTTCTTACTTTATTATAATTATTGTGCCTTAGCCTATGTTTCTGGTTTAGCTTAGTTTCGCTAACCAAAAGCACATCAGGTCTTTGATCTTCTAAAAACTTAAAAAGTACGGCTCCTCGTTCGATCCTAATCAGTGAATTTACATTCACTGCAAGGATCTTAAAGGTATTCTCCGCCATCGCACACATTATGATTGGAGATGCGCTAGGCCCGGCAGAAGCGCGCAGATCTGGGCCACCCTCTTCGCCTACTCTTGTACCTGACGTTGTAGCTGACCCATCTGCCCTTGAATATAGAGCAAGATAGCCATCAAGTCAGCCTCCGGTGCTTTAGGCAGTGAGGCCTGTGAAGCAACCTTCGGTTGTTGCTGTGCCGTCATTCCCCTACCTGCCGCCATTTGGGCGTAGGATATTTGGGGAGTGACGGATTGACTTTGGCTTGGACGTGGTAGACTTTTCACTACTCTCTTCTGCTGTCGAACCAGGTTCACTTTCTTAATGTCTTGGAACTTGGGGCAACCCCGATAGTTAGCGGTGTGTCCCGAGATCCTACATAACGCACAAGTGAGTTGAGATTTCTCTGACGACCCATCTTTCCCCAGAGAACATTCTTCTGATTTGTGGTTCTTTCCACACTTCACTTATCGAGGCTGCATCTCGCAGTTCGACGCGGCGTGTCCAAACCTCTGGCAGCGAACGCATTGAAGAATGCTATCGCTCCTCTTTACTTTCTCCCATGTGATAACCTGGTAGTCTACGACCTTAATGTTCCGTAGACCATCCAGTTTGCTATTGGGTGACAGCTGAACCAGGAAGAACGGTAATTTCCGATTCTCCCTTTTGGCCCTTGCTGTGGTGAAAGGCTTGACCCTACGAAATCGAGCCCATACCCCTTCGGGGTTAAGGAGAAGAACTCCGTCGTCGAGTCTGCTAATAATTTCTTTATTTTATTATACTGATCCACTGTATTGCAGTGGATAGCATGTCTATCTACGCTTAATCTCATAATAAAAAAGTTGTTGCCTATGGCCGACTTACATAGTTCTATTGTCTCCTTCAGTTCCATTTTGAAGGTGTTGAATGGGGGCACCTTTTCCCTCGTTGTCTTCTGTTGTTGTTGTTGCTGTTGCTGCTGCTGGTTCTGCTGCTGGTTCTGCTGATGTTGTTGTTGTTGTTGCTGCTGCGGTTTATGCTGCTTCTGCTACTGCTTCTGCTGCTGCTGATTCTGCTGCTGTTGTTGCCGTTGTTGTTGCGGCTGAGGCAGCTGTTGCTGCTGTTGTGACAGCTGTTGCTGCTGCTGTGGTTTCCCGGAGCTTTGGGAGCTTCGATTTTCGTTTGGCTGCTGCTTTTGTTGTCTCTGCTTGGGCTGATGCGTGATTTGTTCTGCTGACTTTTGTTGCTGTTGTTTCTGCTGCTTTCGCAGGAGCTCCATCTCCTGCTCCTTAACTCTTCTGGCCACTTGTTTAGCTTTAATGATAAGAACTTTTTGCTGCATTTCTCTTATGCTGCGGTTTAGGAGCTCCAGCTCGTCATCTTCATCATCCGAGTCTGAGGGCGCCAGAGATGCGAAGCTGTTACTGGTGCCGGTGTAATGCCCTTCACCACCATCTGAGACGTAGGCGAATCTGTCGCCATAGCCTGATCGCTTACGTTGTTGTTTTCTTGCTGCTGCTGATGTTGATGGCGCCTCATCCCCCGCTTCTACAGGCAGCTTTTCTGCAGAAGCCGACAGAGGGGCGCTTTCCCATGTTGGGAGTCGGTCTCAGCGACCTCCTCCTCTTTCCCGCGCCTTCTATGGCCACTGCTGGTTGGTGACCGGATATCTGTGACACATCATCGCCTGATGTTGTTTTGTCCGCTGTTCCCGTTGGTTGGGACGCGGATCTTTGGCCATCAGCCATCACCGGTATTATCGGCTGTTGCCGACCACTTTAATTTAATTATTAAATTAAAAAAACACTTATAAAATTTTTTCTCGACTGGGATTCGAACCTCGGTCTACTGGGTGACGGTTTACTACTACCACCACTAGGCTATCGAGCTAATTGATTTTATTTGGTCAAACGTTAATGTTAACACACTGCTTGTACTCTTGGAAGCCGAAACACGTACTTACTCCACGAAGGTCTGTAAACGACTGAGCTACTGCGAAGGCATAACACTGGTAGTAGGATGGTATGGCTAAAGCAGTTGATCACACAAATTATAACAGGAAATGTCTGGAAAAAGCTTCTGTGAATCATAAGCAATGGCATACCTTTCAATAATACAAAAAAAGAAACTCTCCAGTTATCCTGGACACCACCCATAGAGTTAGTTGAAACCTAACATCTGAGTTTGCTATCACTACGTCGATCTGTCTATATCTCGTTCTTGTCCTTCATGTACTCGCGCTGGGTGTAAGCATTAAAATAAAAAACACATGTGTTTTCTTTACTTATATATATATATAAAGGGTGATTTTTTAGCTGGTTTGGTTTTGGCAACACTGGTTTTGACAGCTGACGTGTGTTTAGTACCTTGTGTCACTGTCAAACAGCTTCAGTTTGGTTTGCAATTTAACCATGGATCGTCTTACAAATGAACAACGCTTGCAAATTATTGAATTTTACTATCAAAATTCGTGCTGGGTTCGAAATGTTCATCGCGCGCTTTTTTTATCGAAAAATTGTGTTCAGCGATGAGGCTCATTTTTGGTTGAATGGGTACGTAAATAAGCAAAATTGCCGCATTTGGAGTGAAGATCAGCCAGAAGCATTGCAACAGCTACCAATGCATCCCGAAAAAGCCACTGTTTGGTGCGGTTTATGGGCCGGCGGCATTATTGGGCCATATTTCTTCAAAGATGATGCGAATCGCAGCGTTACTGTCAATGGTGAACGCTACCGAGCGATGATAACAAACTTTTTTTTGCCCGAAATGGAAGTTCTTGACTTGCATGATATGTGGTTTCAACAAGACGGTGCCACATGCCACACAGCACGCGAAACAATGGCACAATTGCGAGGCGAGTTTGGTGAACAGTTAATTTCACGTTTCGGGCCGGTCAATTGACCGCCTAGATCGTGCGATTTGACACCATTAGATTATTTTTTGTGGGGGTATGTCAAGGCTAATGTCTAAAGGGACAAGCCCGCTTCGATTGACGCACTGGAAGCCAACATCCATGCATTCATTCGTGAGATACCGGCCGATATGTGTGAAAGAGTATGCCAAAATTGGACTCAGCGGATGGGCTACCTGAGACGCAGCCGCGGTCAACATTTGCATGAAATTATCTTTAAACATTAAATTGCAAGGTTCAAACTATCGATTCAAATAAATATTTCATTCATTTTTTCGAATTTTTTGTGTTTTTTTTTTTTTAAAAAAGTTCTCAACCTCTTAAAAAATCACCCTTTATATAGCTCGAGCGTTGCCAGCGGTCCTTGTTAACCTTGTATGGACACTTTAGCAACTTGTGGAACCCTGGCTCGTTTATTCTAGGCCAAATCGGTTTATCCCACACATGACCTGATGTGCGTAGGCTAAACCGGTTTGGACTATGATAAACTAGTTTGGCCTGAAGTCGCGTTCTTACTTAGTTGGCGATACAGCTCGAGGTGAACCTGGGCCTGCTTCTCGCAACCATTTGTGTGTTCGTGTTATATTTTTGCACGAATGGAAGGGACCTACAGTTTTTTGCCGACTCCGAACGGCGAGTTGAGAAGCTCAATCGTGACAAATGATACTCTTTGATGCTTGTCAGACATTCGAAAGAGGTGGGCACTGTGAAAAACTTTTAGGTGTTTGCGGCGGGATTCGAACCCAAGACCGCTGGCTCAGTAGTCCGACGCACTAACCACTTGCCCTACGGTGTCGCGTTCGACCGGTTACATATTCTATACACATATCCACATTTGTATTATAGGTAAACGTATATATGTGGTGGCCGTGGCCGTGGTAGTTAGTGCGTTAGACTACTACGCATGCTGTTCGGGTTTAATCCCAGCCCGGGTCCAACATCTGAAAAAAAAATTTTTCATGGTTGCCACCTCTCTTAAATGTTTGACAAGCAATCAAAGAGTATCATTTGTCATAAGAAGCTTCTGAAGGAGTCGGCAAAAAACTGTAGGTCCCTTCCATTCGTGGAAAAAATAAAAAAAAAATGTTTACATTATGTGTGTACATTTAAGGTATATTATATATTATATTATTCAACTATTTTTAATCTAATTCAATCTAATTCATCGGGTATTCATTGGAAGGAAATTTTCGATTGTAAAAATTCATATGATTCACTAATGATCCAGATCATTTTTTTAAGGAATAAATTTGGAAAAATAAAGTTAAGCTTAGGATAGAATTACAAATTACTTCATCCATCGCAGGGAAAACAGCCTAAGTTGACTTTGGTCTGTGAAATTTGTATTTTTTCCAGGACAACATGCACAAAGAATTGGTAAAGTCAATGGCGAGCCATAAGGAATATATTTATTATTATTTTTTTTTTCTTTATTATTTTCAAAAATCGATACAGATATACATATGTATGTGTTACCTGCGAAGGTAATAGCTTATCTGCAGGTGGTTAGGTTTATAAATACAATTAAGCTTGAAAGTTTTAAGTTGGTTAGCATTTTTAATGAATCTAGCACTTTCAGTTACGTATACAATTTATTACAAAACAGTAGGAAATTAAATAAAAATTAAAATTTAGTTTTAAGTTATCGAATTCAATCTTAAAAAGTACAGTTTGGTTATCTTTTTACGTTTCTAAAAATTTCGAATATTTTTAATGTTGCTCGGTAAAGAATTTATAATTGTAGGCATTATGTGGGCAAGCTGTCTTCTTCCGTAATTGTTGTTTATTGCTGGTAGTTCGAGAAGGTATTGAGCTCGTCTTCGCGTATTTTGGACATGATTTATCGGGTGCTGAAAACGAGAGTCATCGCAGTACTCAAGGATTGCTGTCATCTTGTATATACTAGTTACATCTAGAACTTTAAAAACATTATTATTTTTATTTATAGTTTTCACTAAACGACGTTGAATATTAGATATTTTATCGAGATGGGTTTTCGATGCATTTTCCCATGCTAATATTCCGTATCTTAAGCGGGATTCGGCTAGTGAATAGTAGACCTGTACACCATTGCAAAAAGAGTACTTTCCAATTGAAGCCGCAGGTTACTGATAAGCTCGTTCAAATGAAGTCCTCATCTATTGTATTTTATGGATTTGACGACTTCAATAGCATCACTTTTGCACGTAGTTGGACATCCATCATTTTGGTGATATATTTTAATTGTAGCTGTTGGTTTATTTGGTATGTGTATGTGCATTAACTTTGTCTTTGCAGAGTTGATAACCAAACTATGATCATGGCACCATCGTGACACCTTATTAAATTCATCCTGCATTGTTTTTATGGCGATATCAAGACTTTTATGCTTGACAACAATTGCAATATCATCAGCATAGGCAAAGGCTGTAGCATTTTTAAACACACGTAGAAGCTCGTTTGTGAACAGGATGAATAATAAAGGACTCAATTTCGACCCTTGTGGTACACCATTCCGGCTCTGTGTTTCTCTGCTTATTTCATTAGATACTTTCACCCTTGCTGTTCGGACTGATAGATAGTCTTGAAACCAGTTAGCTGCCTTCCCCCTTATTCCAATTCTGTATAGGCTTTCTAAGAGTTTTTCGTGTACTAGAGTATCAAATGCTTTACTGAAATCAACGAACATTATAAGTATATGATGGCTCATGTTTAAGCCCACGGTTATCAGATTTGATAATTCTCCCCAGTAGTCGTCCTGTACTTTTTCCCTATTGAAAACCATACTGGTTTGGTTGCAGAATTTTATGTTTCTTAATGAAAAGTGTTAAACGGCTTACTACAACTTCTTCTAGACACTTTTCTACTACGGGTAAAACTGACATCGGTCTGTAGTTGGTGCGAATTAAAGAGGCTTTGAGCAAATTAGGAACACGACCTTGATTGAGACTTTGATTTAAAATTGTTTGCAGAACTGGTGCTAGTATCGTGACATTAGTTTTAAGATCTATTGGTCTTTATATAAAGTTTAGTATGCGTTTGTTTACGAAGTTTCGGAAGTAAGAGTACTCATTTTTATAACTTTGATTAAGTGGGTTCTTTTTGTATCTTCTATATAGATCGTCTCTTCTCTTATAGATGCTAGGTTTGTTTGCTCGCTTTTTCTGTTGATTGTGTATATATGTTGTTAATTTTTTCAACAAACTTCTTGTAGAGACATTCAACATCGGATTCACTGCAAAGACTTTGCCAATTTGTTCGCTCAATCAATTGATTGACTTTATGTTGATTAATTTGACTATGCATTTTTTGGACAGTCTTGCAGCCATTATTGTCATTAGTAGCATACATGATAGCATAGTGATCCGATATAACAGTTTCAATAACTGCCGATGGGATACCACGTGATGTGATGCTGACGAATAGATGATCAATCAATGTTGACGCATTGGTGTTTAAATCTACACGTGTGCTTCCTTTTATGACATTTATAAAGCCCTTAGATGCCATAATTTCCAAGTAAGATATTGCTTGCGAGTCACATAAATTATGTAAATTGATATTCATGTCACCCAAAACTATGATTTCTCCTCTGCTTTTAATATTCATGTCTAATTCTTTTATAAATTCCGCGATATTTAACTTAGGTGGCATTTATATAACATGAATATATTTCTTTTCATTTTTGTTTTATATTTCTATGTCAATACTCTCATAGAACACGGTATTAACACAACTTCGTTTATAGTAAATATTATTTTTTATGAATATTACTATTCGTCCTCCTCTGGTATCTTTTCTATTGAAAAATTCCGCATTAAATCCATTAATATTGTAAAATTCATTTTCTTCAGCTTTTATATTAATTTCATTTAAAACAATTGCATCAAGAAAACATAAAATATTTTCAATTTCTGCAAGAAAAATATTCCAGTTTTTTCTCATTGACCGAATATTAAGACATATACAACAAAAACTTTTATTTTCAAAAAAAGTTTTTTCAAAGCCGGTAAAACTATGTATCACCTTAAAGTCACATTCAGCTCCTCCATAATGCATCATTTTGTTTGGTGTATTGTTATATTATTTACATCGCTGAGAGAGCCGATGTGAATTGTTTCACCGTTCTCTGTTTTTTTCGCAAGTATTTTGTAAATATATGAGGGAATTGAGTTCCAACTTCCAACACCAGAAAAATGCAAAGGAAACTCGATAAAATCCAGCAACAATATAAAGAACATGTTGATGAATTAAAAAGACATTCCAAAGAAATGGAAAATATTGCAAAAGAAAAATTGAAAACCAAGCAAATTTTGTTGGAGTTTGAGCTTGAGATGAAGGCGTTAATGATTTCCAACTTGGAATAAACTGTGAACTAATTTTTATTTATTAATTTTTTTACTTTACTTTTTTATTACCTAGATTGAATTATTTACCTTTATTTAATTCATAGTACTCACATGTGAGTAGTTTTAAAATAATTGCAATGCAAATGAAGTCTGTAAATATTCTATGAACTACAAAAACTTTAATTTGATTTCATTCGTTTTTATTAAATTCTTACTAAATTAAAAGAAGACAACTGTTAGTACTTTACTCACGAACATGATGTCGGGACTCAGGAGTGACAAAGTATTTAAATCTGTGTTGTACGAGTTAGGCCCACTTGATACAAACTCACTAAAAATCGAATTGGTTAAATTTGGTTTAAAGTGTAAAGACGTTAAAATGATAACGAAAAAATACGATCACTACACATACCCCGTTAATATGATAACGCAATGCGCATTGGTTCAATCCGCATAGAAATGTTGGTGTTTACATGAAATTATTCAAAACCGAATCCAAAATAAACGTGAGAAAATTGAGAGAATTTAATAAACAGCTGATTCAACTGAAAGTTTGATAAAATAAAAATTAATTAATTAAAAATTACACTACTGAATTGACTGACATTAGATGACTGATAAGAGAATGATGAGAGCGCGAGAGAGTAAAATGTTTCAATGCGACTTGAAAGTGTTTATATGATATTTCAATTCGGTTTCAAATTTTCAATGCGGTTTATAAACAGGAATGAACGAATGCGGGTTGAGTATTTCAATTCGGTTCGAAGTGATGTATATGTGAGCGGATTGAACCAATGCGCATCGATTCAATGCGCATTGAGTTGTCATATAAACGGGGTAACAGACACACTTTACATTACATTTTTTGAAAGTGGCAGTGTTAAACTTAATGAACTTAAAAAAAACATTCGATCTATTTTTCATACACAAGTCAGTTGGAGCTTATACCGCAAGCAAAAAAATCGCTTAACGGAGTGCCGTAATTGCCAAATTAAAACATATTGTGCTATCTGTGCCGGCCCACACTGACCTGTAGAGAGAGAGAACTCAAGAAATACACTGAACTGATTAATAGCTCACCATAAACTGTCTTTATTTAGTGTCTGCATGGTATGTTAACAGTTGTCGTCATTAATACAACTACAATGGCTTATGTATGTATATGTACATAAATGATACAGTTCACTCTTCCCTTTTTAATAGGTAGGCTCGCCTAGCCTTGCATATTGGACACGCTTGACTATCTTCTGCTGACGCTTTGGCCTACCGTCTGATCGTATCTGGTCTTCTTTAGCAGGCGTTCTGGATTCAGCTTCGTCATTGTTTTTTTCGGTGTCTTCTTCTGTATTTCTTTCGGCATCCTGTTGAAAAAGCGTGGCCTCTTCTTCAGTAGGAGGCATTATCGATTCCCTCGCCTTTCTTTCTACCTCGTTGAAGTCGATGCCTGATGACCTTAGCTGATGGCGATGAGCTACTCTTACTCGACCATTATAGCTCACTAGATAGCGGCTCTTTGATAGCAGTTGCAGAATATTTGCGGGCGTCCACTGCTGATCGATTCTCAGTAGTACCTTATCGCCGGCGCTGAACAACTTTTCTGGAAAATAAAAAGGATTTGGTAAGGAAATGTGATTTTTACCAGTAAGGGATTGCCCAAAATTTGGACGCAGTTGAGTGAGTAAAGTCCTGGGAGAACACTTCAACATAACCTCCGATAGGCTACGCGATGTAGGCGTGTTAGGCGCAGATCGATAGTAGAAGAGGAACTTTTCAATAGCTCGTTCCAGCTCCTCATTTGACACCACTCGTCCTTCTCCTTGAATATCCTTTCGTAGAGCGTGCTTAACTACCCGCACCTCAGTCTCTGCTCACCCATTCGCTCGAGGGTAATACGGTGGACTTTTCTTAGCTTCAAACCCCAGATGAGCCAAAAAGCGAATGAACTCGGTGCTGGTAAATGGAGGTCCGTTATCCGTCACCGCTGTCTCTGGCAATCCGAAAATAGCGAATGATTTTTCTAAAAATGTAATTACTTCTATTACGGATGTGTTTTTCATTAGACAAAGATCAATCCATTTGGAAGTCGCGTCGACCACCAGTAATATTGTCCTTCCAAATATATGAAAAAAAGTCTGCGTGCAATCTGCTCCAGGGGATTTCATTTTGCGGCCATCCTTCAAAACATTTCTCTGCCGGGTTAGCCGCCTGCATCTTTTGACATGCTACGCACGATTTGACTGTTGATTCTAAGTCACTTCCGATATCTGGCCACCAACAAAGAGATCGCGCCAACATCTTAATTTTAACTATTCCAGGATGATTATTGTGGAGCTTTGATAAAACGTAGGCGTGTAGACTTCTCGGAATGATTACTCGAATCCCCCACACGAGACACTCCTGTTCGATTGTTAAACCGATCCGTACTTCTTTCATCGTTGCTGTTGCGACATCCTTGTAATTGTACGGTACTACGACATCCTCAGATAGAGCACTGACAAGGCTGGCTGACATATCATGCGACACAGCAGTTGACAGTGGCAATAACGATAAAGCGTCACAATTTGACATCTCCCCACTCTTCCTGAACCTAATTATGTAGTCATATGCTGACAAGATTATCGCCCAACGCTGAAGTCTTGATGACGCAGAAACTGACATTCGCTGACTTGGCTCAAATATCGGACGAAGTGGTTGATTGTGCGTAAGCAAGATAAATTGCCTACCTAGCAAGTATTTGTGAAATCGCTTGACACCAAATACATATAATGGCCAATGCCTCTTTCTCCACCTGCGAGTAGTTTTTTTCAGCGGCGGTCAATGTCATCGATGCGAAAGCAATTGGAATTTCTCGATTATTCGGTTCAAGGTGACTCAAACCAGCTCCTGCTCCTTTGCAACTGGCATCACACGCCAGCAATATCGACTTTGTTGAATCGTAAAAGGATAAAAGACTTTTATCGGATAGTGCTGATTTGCTACTTTGAAATGCCACCTCGCATTCCTGTGACCATCTAAATGCACACCCCTTTTTTGTTAGCTCATATAACGGCGACAATTTTGACGATTGCATCGGCACGAATTCTCGATAGAAATTGATCAATCCCAAGTACGACTTCAGCTCACAAACATTTGTAGGTATTGGTGCATTCCCAATTGCGTCGACTTTACCAGGCGCTGGCCGTATTCGCGCGACACTACAAAGCCCAGGAATTCAACTTTGTCCACAAAGCAAATGACATTTGCCTACGTTAATTCTTACCCTGGCGTCATTCAATCGCTTTAATACTTGCCGGACTAATGATGTTAGTGTTGCCAAATTATCTGCGCAAATGATAACATCATCAATATAACATTTTGTGTTCGGTATACCCTTTAGGATCTAATCCATTGTTTTTTTGGACATTACACTTGTCGCTGCACCGGTATCTACTTCAAAAGTTACCGGTTTATTGTTTACTTGTTATTCTACATAGCATGGATTATTCTTATTTGGATTAATTGGGTCCACTGACATAACTGACTAACTCTGACTGCTTGACGACCAATGCAACTCCGACAGCATGCTTATATTTTACTGTCTGTTGAAGTTGGAGAAGGGGAAGCGTTGCACACTTTCGTCTGATTCAGGCAAATTTGCCCTACTAAAGAAGTTGCACTTCAAAAAGAAATTTCGTTGGAGTCATAAGAGGAAAGAAAATAACCAGGAAAAATGTAGCTTTGGTTGTTGATACGCGAAACAGACGATTCTACAGTTTTCAATTAATAATTTCTATATTTACAATTCGACAATTGTAGATTTTTCTTGTAAAATATTTATTCAAAATCGTTTGTAGCATAGAATTATTATGCTATTTTATCGCACCACACTTATCGATGCGTAAAAAGAGTATTAATAAAGACATTTTACGAAAAATCTAAATTTTTTATTCAAATATTTTTTTTCCACGTTGGCACATAACAGCAAATTGTGGGCACATTACCTACAGCACAATATGTTATGTTTTAATAAAGTGATTTTGCGAAGCTAACTAGACATTATACAAATGACCTAGGCATAAAAGTTAAGTTTTTTGAATAATTTTTTTTTTTACACATAAAGCACATTTTGGGCACATGTTGGCACATTTTTTTTTCTTTGAAATTCCAAAATTGTCGAGTCAACTTTATGGACATGTACATGTTTGGTTATACGCCTGTGACTATTTGATTCTCATGTACATATTTGGCTCAGTCTCGATCAAAAGTGAATGTACTTTATTAACAATGTTAAATAAATTTTAAAAAAAATACTCTCTTTGGAAACCGAAGTTAAGATTTGAAAAAAGCTTGATGAAGGCATTCAAGGGAATCGTTTAGCTCTAGATTTCAATGTGACGAAATCTGCCATCAGTTACATATATAAAATCGAAGAAAGAAGCGATATTAGATGCTGTTTCCAAGACCTTTCAAGAGGCAGAAACTAAATCTTTACACAGCGCTGAATATCCGGAAATGGAAAGTCTTCTTTTTAAAAGGTTCTTAAATTAACGTGAAAAGAAGTGCACAAGTTCAATTAAACCAAAAATACAAACAAATTATATTATATTATATGCTACAAAAAGATTAATTGTTAATAAATAAGAGATTTTTGTGCAAATAATACATTTTGGATTATTTTACTTTCTAAGTGAATTAAAAAAACATCCAGAAATTAGAATTACCCCAGGAACGATCGTTTCTCGTTCGCGTGGTGTTAACTGATACTTCTTATTTGTTTGTTTTAATTGCTTTTGTTTTATAACATGCATAGGTAATATGATATTGTTTTGCTACGTTAATTGGTAGAATACAATTGGACTGAAATAAAAGTTAATTTTTTATAAATAACCTATTTATTGAGTATCTTTAATAATAATTAAATTTTGAAAGACAGGCTTGTTAGATACCTACTTTTCCCCATGTTTAATAAATAGCGAATATGGACTTACTAAGGGGCTAAAAAAATTTTAAATTTTAATTTTAGATTATAAGAAGATTAAGCTAACAATATTGGCTTTATTTGGCATCAAAATGAAGGAAATGAGTTATAGAATTTTTTTTACTCAAAAGAATACTTAATTCTGAATTTAGGGACCAAATGAACACAAAAAAAAAGTTAAAGTGCTGACTACTAGTGCCATTACCCTATGTTTTGACGTAAACGCCAAAATTCGGCATTTACGTCAAATTTTCCATACAATTTAAGCAAATTTTTGTTTAAGAAATGTTTTGAATGTCCTATTGTCCTACAACGTACGCCATCAAACTTCAAATGCTTGTTCAGTATTGTGTTGACTTATGTGCCTACAAAATGCAAGGTAACGCTATTTAATCGTACGTCATTAGAAAGTAAAATATTTTTTTTGGTTTAGCCGTACGTGCATACGATTTTAATGTGACCGTAAAAAAGTACCTATAAATAACGTTCTGTTTGGAAAATATTTCAGTTCAGTCATCGGTTACAGCTTTTCCGTTTGGTTCTCCATCTCTAAGACAGCCATGAGTCAACTCAAAGTTTTTGAAAGGAAGATAGTAAGGATCTGCACTGGACTATTCTTCGACGATCTTTTCTCAGAAGCAAAAATGATTTCAATCGATAAGTACCTACAACTTTTGGCTAAGAAGCTAGTAGGAAACGCAACCAGTCACCCGAACCAGCTAATAAGAAGGATGACAACCCAACAGCGACTACCCCAGCCTTGGTTCCTCAGCGCCCTGGACACCCTGGATGAAAACATCACCCCAATTGACAACGAGGAAGCAGTTGTATTCTACGCTGAAACAGGGTCAGCCCACCGCCGTGGCTAAACGCCAACTCCCCTCCCAACTCACACCTAAATCGCCACTGACAACCGGAAAGGAGCACCCCGATGACACCTGAGTCATCCGTCTTTTAATTATTAAGTTGACATGTACAATTTATATGTTTTTATTTTTGTTAATTTTAAGCCATTGTATAAGGTAAGACCCCTTTTTTGCCAACAAATTTGTATTAACATTATGTTTCATAAAAATCTTTAAAAAATATTTCAGTTGCTTCCCATCTTTTTTCGTGAAAGCACGTGATTGAAAGATCATATAAAGGAATTCTCCAGTACCTACCCATTACATGCGGTCTCCACTAGCGATAAATTCAGAACGTGCTTTAAAGCAGGCTTTCACTATCGCAAGTGGAGACCATTATAGCATGGTCTCATCGCATACCATCTATCGCACATCTCATCGCCAATAGAGCTGTCACTTTGCTGTCTCTTTTGTCATTTCCGTGGCCATTTTGTAATATCAACTATCAATTATACTGAAAAAGTATGCGATGAAATGCCCACCAGAGAAAATCTGACACTTCTTCTGGTGTCTGCATTCTGCTCTTGCTTTTGCTTTTGCGATAAATCCAGAGCATACTTTAAAGCATGCCTTCATTATCGCAAGTGGAGACCATTAAAGCAGCTATATTTTCATAGCATGCGATAGATAGCATGCTCTCATCGCATACCATCTATCGCAGACCTCATCGCCAATATAGCTGTGTCTTTTGTCATTTCCATTGCCATTTTGTAATATCATTTTATAATATCAACATACTGAAAAAGTATGCGATGAAATGCCCACCAAATATACCTGCCATTTCTTCTGCTGTCTGCGTTCTGCTTTTGCTTTTGCTTTTGCGATAAATTTATCGCTAGTGGAGACAGCATGTTATGGATGAATCTCTTCTTTCGTAAAAACTTATAGTCTACATAGGTATAATTTTTGATTCAAAGTTTCTAATCGTTTAAGTTT
Organism: Brachyopa scutellaris; assembly: GCA_949775065.1. Classification (NCBI taxonomy): domain Eukaryota; kingdom Metazoa; phylum Arthropoda; class Insecta; order Diptera; family Syrphidae; genus Brachyopa; species Brachyopa scutellaris. Next base: position 77,166,154 of record OX459115.1, on the reverse strand, counting down.
ATTAGACGAGCTAGTCCCAATTGAAACAGAGTTCAGGGAAGAAACAAAAAGTACATCCTCATATTCATCGGAACAAGACTTTGGTGAACAATTTCAAATCACCCTGAATTTCGTTTTCTTAAATGTCGTTGTTTCATGTTCGTAGGGTCAGATGATAGCGTAAATGACCCTAATCATGTTTATGAACCAAATTTGCAACCTTTAACAGAGAGTGTCAAAAGTATGCCATTAGAGTGTGATACTTCTGGTAAATAAGATCGTATGCAAACATAGGAACTAGTTCCAGTAGTACTTACATTAAATATTTTTTAATAGGAAGTGATATGACTCCAAAAAGCTCTACCCAAAAAAGACAAAAGAATTCTGAAATGTGGAAACAGTACCTTAGAAAACGTTTGCGAGTATTTGGAAAGGAGTACACGAACATTAAAGGAACAAATATAAAGGAAAGGAAAGTGCTGGAACCGTGTAAGCATACCTGTTTTTATGAGTGTACAAAAATCTTTTCTCGGAAAGTGCACAATTTTTGACGTACATAGGTATGTGTATGAGTAAAAGAAAATATTGATTTTAGTGGCGTATACGGCAAACTCATTTTGTAATAAATTTTAAATATTTTAAAAACTAAAAGTGTTTTAGGATAACTTCTTACATTTCTCGAAAGAGGATTTCCGTATGAATATCAAAGTCCCAGCGGTTGGTTTTCATGCAATAGGCCGTCAAACCTTTAAATGCGATTTCCCAAAAACATTAAAATGGCGATTACGGCAGCCCATTGTTGGAGCGACGATATGTATTAAAAATGCTTAAAATATATCAAAAATAGGGTCTTTATACAGTGAATTTATAAATACATACTATGTCCGACCAGAACACTTGGAAAAACACCACTGCAGAACTTTATGGCGTTAAATATGAGATACCAGAGCATAACGGCATATGATTACTAAAGCAAGTCGCAAAATTTTTTTTTTTTTGTTACGAAGGCGAAAATCTCAAAAGACACTATGGTGGTATTCGATTACCATAGTAGTGTGGGACTCGAACACCACTAAAAACACGTCCTTTATCAGGACCAATCTAAGATCGACAAATGATTTTTCTTTCTTTGTTAATAATCTCATTGGGGAAAGTGTTTATATTCAAAATAAGTTCCCGTAGCATTTAATTCATAAATGCAATGCAACGCAAATTAAACATTTTTAGCGTTACTACCTGATTTTTTATGCAATTTCGGTGTTGGACTTATAAATATGTCCGCCACTGTAGCATGTAAGATGATAATTCCAAAAACATAAGATCACCTATGTTTACCATTTCTTAATTTTTTTAATTCTATCCATAATTGGACAATATCCTTATTCCCATCTCCATAATTCAGTATTAGACTTTTTCGCTTATTGAAAAACTATCTGGGCTTTTAATGAAATTAAGTATCGTACATTTTATTAAAAATATACAAAATATGCAAAATACGATAACTATTTATTACCAATTTAATTGCAACTAAATCACGACCATTTACGATACACAAAAAACACAGCTTAGACAATAATAACCATGAAAATGTTTTTTGGTTGCACTTAACTCGTTTCATATAAATCTTTTACATTATATTGCAACAATTGGAGCCGCTTTTCAATAGGTCCACCTTCGGATTTAAACAATGTTGTTTTATTGGCCCCAAATGACCTCTAAAACACAAAAAAAAAATTAAATTAATGTGAGGAAACAACAAATAAATCAGAAAAAAAATGTTTAAATTTTCGAAATTCTAACCTCGAAAAATTGAAATGTGTCATTTTCTTATTTATTTGGCAAACCTTCATATAGGTTTGTAATTATTTCACCATAAAATCTTCTGTAGTCGCGCGAAATTTTTTACATGAGTGATAAAATGAAAACCAAACAAATTGAAAATACAAAATAATATATTGCCAAATAAAATAAAGCGAAACAGTGAATGCAGAATATTTTCTGGTGAAATAATTACAAAGGAATAAACTGATAGCTGCAGTAAATTCATTGCATTTTTCATAAGTTGTTCAGCACAGAATAAGGCAGGGCGACCGATGCCCACTGAACGCAGTAAAAACAGCCTGTCAAGTCATTTTTATGTCTAATTTGCTGACATTTGTACGGTTTTTGCGCGGATTTGTATGGTTTTATGAAAAATGTATTATTGTTTTAAACACATAAACAAATGTTTCCTCACATTAATTCATATACAGAACATCATCGAATAACATATTTTTACCAAAAATAATAACAAAAGGTGAAAATTCAGGTTTACCTATTGAAAAGCACAGCCCAACAATTTATAAACTGATAGAATAATAAATAGCATTTTGCATTCTATTTACATTTTAATTTCTGATCTGGCAGTACCCATGTTTGACAAATCCCTTGACAGCATACCAACCCTCACAAAACAAAACGAAACCTAGCTGTGAATAGTGTGAACTAAAAACCAGATCACGAAACGAGATCCCGATAAAAAGGAAGATCTTCTTTAGTTTTTGTAATGCGTGTAAAAAGATGATCCGGATAGGATCACGAGAATAATAAAACACGGCTAATGAAGATTATGACTTCACAAACTGTCAGAAGGCCTGGTTTGACAGAAGGCGTGTTTTTTTTGAATCGTAGCTAGCCAGTCGTTGATTAAAACGATTCCCAGCCAGCCGAACCCAGCTGACTTACCTCCAAGTTGGTGTGTGTGATTTCGGTCATATGTGTGTGATTTCCATCAGCTGTTAAGTGTGAACTGTCAAAGTATTCGGCATTCAACCAAATCGATTTTTTGTTATTTGTTGTGAAAACAGTTAATTTCGGTAATTTATGAAATCAGTAAGTGATATGAAATCATAATATAGTGGATTATTTCCGTGAAAGATCATTTAGTAATTGAAATTATATAATTTTCGTACACGGCACTCTGTCCAATGTTCTACAAATCGCTTTAAGCGCCACCTTGCCATGAGATATCGCAACATTCCTAGCCAGCTGCTTTTGGCTGCGGATAAAATCAAGAGTTGTAGCCAGCTGGTTGTTGTATTTGTTTTACGTGTGAAATTTGACTTTGCTAGCAACTACTGGCTAGCTACGTTTCAAAAAAACACGGCCAGAGTTGCCCGGCTCACCACCAGAAAAAGATGTCGCGTAAAATTGCATCGCTCTATATTTTGTTCGCTCTCATTTCGCTCGCGTACGCTTGCGACGTACTGTGATTTTTGCGAGTTAACAAACATAGATTCATGTGATTTATGTCATTTTACATAGTATTACGAAAAGTAGCGTGTTACCAAAAAGACAAATAGGCGTGTTTTTTTTCAAATCTATATAGGCTTAGCGGAAAATGAGAAAAAAAAAATCTGAACAGTAACTTGGCAGGACTGTGCTAATTGACGTTTGACAGTTTCACAATTCATTGAAAGTAAGGCCGGTAGTTATCAAGCGCTCAATAATAAGTTGGTGGATAGAATTTTATTTCGTCAAATCTAGTTCCATTAAATAGTAAAATAAGGAACATGTTCACTTAATTCATTATAATTTACTTTTCCTTTTCGGATAAACTCGTATTTCTTTCTTTTCTACCGATTTTAAAATTAACAGAAATAATTTAAATTTGAAATGACAGCAGGGTTCGGTTGATAGCTACCGGCCTTCATATTTCTCCCTCACTTTCATGTCATATTTGACATTTCGATAACTGTCGACTAAAAACAGTTTGGTAGCACATATTTCTATCCAGGCTAAGCACCTAAGACTGGATAATTATCCAGGTTTCGTAAGCCTATATAGGCTTAGTTTTTAGTGTAATTAACGTGGAAACATTTTTCTAAGCCTATATAGTTTTGAAAAAAAACACGCCTAATATACGAATAGTAGTTGACATTTCACAAATTGTCAGATTACTGTTTGATAGATGTCCCTCGCTTACTACCTGGAAAAAATGTAGCACGATTTCGCAATTGACACTCTCATTAAATTCTTTGACATCTCATTCGGCTCTCTCTTCTCTTAATTTTTGGCAGTTTTACCAGTCACCAAAAAGACCTTTGCCCCTATTCCGTAAGACGATTTTTGTTGTTGAGTTGAAATTTAGTTGAAATTTGAACTTCGGTATTACCATTGTATATGAAACTAATAGTACTATCACTTTGGCAAATCGATGGTGGTGCCCCTAGTGTACCGAGTAAATACTACACCGTGAGTATGAAGATTTCTTCTCTCAACTAAATGCGAATCCACTCGAGCGATAAATCTGTTAGTGCCAAAATGGCAGTTGTCAGGGTAAGGTGTGTTGTCTCTGCCAATATTCGCCAGAGTTACCGATGGGTGACTTGTAAACTTATCTTCGGTATAAAAACATGCTAAATAAATAATAAAATACACACGGACACGGTGAAATATATTATTATTTAATAGCGTTCTATAAGTTTAAAGAACTTTAAGAATTCAGTATAATTTGGGTCAATTTAAGAAAAAAAAATCATGTGAATCAAAATAAAGGAAAAAAAATGTGGACTAAAAAATTAATTAATTTTAAAATTGGCCCCAGAGTATTTTAATTGCTAAGGGGTACAAAATCCACTATTTGCGAAATATAGTCACCACGGAACCAGACCGTAAAAGAGTTTCCATTTAGTGAAATTTACCGCCTATCGGTAACCATGTTTTTCACTCGGTTTCCCATCTCACGTAACTCTGTGTGAGAAAAAACAATGAAAACATTTGAAGCTGAGTGACTATTGGAGTCCATTTCATATAATATTGTGTATGCATATTGTGTTGTAATTGTGACATGTTCCCTTTACTCTTCACCCCTTTTCATAACTAAGAGACGATCTTCGTAAATTCATTCATTATTTACATATCAATAGAAAAATGCGTTTGTGTTTACTTTCACATTTCGCATTTCATACCCAACCTTGTGGGTGAGACGAAATATTCCTTTTTGAGAGGGGAAGAAAACAGGTTTCTTCAATATAAAATGAAATATATAGGACGAAATGGTTTTACATATTCGGCACTCGGAAGTGGTAGTGGTATTGTCGTCGAGCGTCCATGTAATTTTAAGAAATCTTTGGTTTCGGTTTGAAAGAAGCAAAATGCTTCTATGTTCAGTACAAAAACACTTGTAAATATTTAAAAACAACATCAGTAATTTACACATTGCAAATACATATCCTTTACTTTGCATTTTTTTTATAGTTCTAGTTGGAATTCAAGTGCTTAAAATAAAACGATCCATCTCAAATTTAAACTTTTAAAGATTGGTACAACTGCTTTTATAGTTTGACATTGAAATTTGTCATAAATTAAAACAATGGACGAAGAAGCGGAATTCGATTTTTCTTTTCTTTCGCTTTTTAAGCTTCGTCCACTCTGAAATTAATTTGAAATGTATTATATATAGGTCTGTTCACTAACTCTGTGCTGGACAGAAAAGTACAGAAAAGTAGGTACAGCTTTTGGTGTTCAGTGAAAAAAGTTTCAGTCCGAGACTGATCTTTTTTGTGTTCAGTAACTCTGTGCTGGACAACTTTTCTGCACCTACTTTTGAGGTAGAGTAGAATCGTGAGAAATGTCAAATTCAGCTGTAATTCAATATGGCTTATTTTTCTGTGCTGACTTGATCTGACATTTTTTCATAAATCTGTGCTGCTCTGATCTGACTTTTTTTTTACTGAACAGGCCCTATGTTTGTGTGTGTGTACATTCTCGTACGTTGTAATTTTCTTATCTCAACTTAGGATTTTCGGTCGTTTTCCATTGGGCGCATTCATGATTTTAGTCACTAAATATCTAGATATTCTGGAATCGTGAATGCTCTATTTGACTAGATATTTAGTCGACAGTTCAAACGTCAAAAACGTAATTTCCTTTTTATTTTCGCTTAGAATTGTTTGGAGAATTGTGATTATATAGTACAAAAAATCAATTCTTTAAATAAAAATACCAAAAACAAACTTACAAATTAAATATTATGTAAATAAAACTAGATGCACATTTTTTTGGAATGTAAATTAGTTATTTCACAGACCAAGTTGCATTATTTGATGTGAACAATTTGCTGAGTCTGTCGATTGTTCTACATGAAGTATATGAACTGTATATGGACTGCATGAAAAATAACAAAAAAAATAAAAATACTCCTTCATAATTTACTTGGATTCTCATTTTTGTAACAAGCAAACAACAGCCACGCAGTATAACCAAACCAATCAGTCAGTTCATTTTGGCCAGTCCCCGACCTCAAAAAAAGTTGACTAGCTGTTCTGTCAATTTTCGGGCTCTCGACCAACCAGAGCCCGTTGACTAACTGTCATCTAAATTAATTTAGGTCGTGTGCCAATTGCGTTAAATTTTTATCCACTGGCTAATATTTGACGTTTCTACCAGAGGTGGATAAAATTTTAGCTTTTTGCTGTTTCAATTGGATTAAATGGGATTTTTTTAGTGCCATTTTTCTTTAATTTCCTACTAGAATTGAAAAATTTCTCTTTCATTTTATTCACATCACATTTTATTATAACTAAAATTACCAAACTGTTTTCCCAGTTTTAAATAAAAAAAATAATATAAAAACCATAACTAATAATTATTATTTTCCGTGTTAATGCTTTTGTTTGTAAAATATATGTAATTTGTTTACAGGATTGAACAACAAATTTCGTCATTTGTTAATGGAAAATACAAAGATAAAAATTTCACCAATCAACATTATTCAAACTATCAATTTTACTTCTTCTTACACGATATGAATTACTTTTTTTTATAAAAAAATATGTTGAACTGGTTTTTACATAATTTTCACAATGGGTAGTTTTCCCATCGTATGTGAACACTAATGTCCACCGACAATCGACTGGGAAAACCGAAACAAACACAAAAGCTCTCGTCGTCTCTCTCATCCCTTCATGGGTATATACAGATGTTAAACATTAGCCACAGTATAATTTTTTATGCAGCTCCAGAGCCGGATAATTTTTCGAAGTCTATATTCACCTCACTAGCGTCAAAAATTAGCCAGAGGATAATATTTTAACGCAATTGGCACACAGCCTAAATTTTTTTTTTGCATTTGACAGTTTCGTGTTTGGCGCGAAGTTGAAAAAAAAACGCGGAGTTACCATTTGTAATTTGCGAATCTCCAAAAAATATTTTTTTGATGTATTTAATGATATTTATTATCGTATATTTTACTAAAAATATGATAACTATTTAATTGAAACATCAATAACTAAATCATGACTATTTACGATACATAAAAAACACAGCTGTGTTTATATAAGGAGGCCGCTTTCCAATAGGTCAACCTTCGGACTTAAACAATTATTTTTTATAGGCCTCAAATGACCTCTAAAACACAAAAAAAAAAAATTTAATGTGAGGAAACAACAAATAAATCAAAAAAAAAATTTTTAAATTATCGAAATTCTAACCTCAAAAAACTGAAAAGTATCATTTTCTAAACTTTCATTTAGGTTTGTAATTATTTCACCATAAAATATTCTGTACTAGCTGACTCGGCGAACTTCGTTCCGCCAAAATTCGTTAATGTAATAATAATTCCGAGCATGCGCATGCTTCTTCATGTAAGTCGGTCAATTCGAATACTTTATTCAAAAGTTGGAACACAACATTTTTCGTTTTATTCTCGGGCCCGTACATGTGCAAAGCGGGAGATTTGCCGATTCGTGAGCACGCCACATACAATTAACCATGTGAGAAACATGTGAATTCAAGATTGATGCAACAGACATCCAGCGATTGTCCTTGCGACTTATAAATTATCACAGCGAAGGTAAGAGGCACGGAAAATTGAAGACGCTTATATACGAATGGTAAATCGTTCGAAGTAAGCGGAATACGCGGAATGATAAAATCTTCGCCTTTGAACTTTCTCGTCAAAATCGTCACTTTGAGATTCTTCACAATCAAACGCATTCTGTTACAAAGTTACGGTGCATTGCGATGCATTAGAGTTGCGCAACAAAATTATAACGAAGCCGACTTTCAATTTCAAATTGTGTGGCGGCAAGCATCCAAAGAATTCACAAATTCCGTGGAATAGTTGGTGGCTTCGTTTTCTTCCATCACGGAGTCAACGGATTTCTACGAATGTAACTCACCGGTGATTTAATTTTGAATGACAAAATTCAAATGATCGACATCCTTGTTTTTCCCAGTCAAAATCGAGCACTCAGCCAATCATAGTCAACATAATTCTGATCGATATTAGGGAAAACTTTGTGATGAGCTCTTTCGGCGTCGTTGTAAAGTGGCTAAAATTCGGTGGAAATTCAATCAAGCCGGTGACTAAGTCGACTGGAATCACGCCATTGCCCATTTCACGTAACTGCATAAAGCCGACGCCTTCACGCAAGCATTCAATTCATCTGCCGGAGTTGCTCTTTGAATGACAGGCAGCGTTTGACGAAAATCGCTTGACAACGAAATATTTGCGCCATCGAAACGTCTTTTATCATTTCGATACTCTTTCAACGTGCGATTCAGGACTTCCACTGCGCGTGAGCCATTGTGCATTCTTCCCAAATGATAATCTTACTATGCTGCAATGCTTTCGTCATCGCAGAGTTCTTTAAAATCTTGCATGTAGTTTCTTCATCCAATTGCAGATTCAATGGCAATTTCAGTGCCGAATGAGCTGTTCGCCTTCCAATAATGTAGCTGCTATCCCAGAAGAGGCGAGTGCCAAAGCAATCTCAGATCTCGAACAAATCGTAGCCAAAATCAGTGAAATCAGGAATGTTTTTCCAGTTCCACCGGACACATCACGTTGTCGACTGCCTGCATCAATTCATCGTACACTCGATTTTGCTCTGGATTCAACATTGGCACATTTGTTCGAACTGCTTGACTCAATGCGACTCGATCGAAATCAATTTCTCGCTCCAATTCTCGATTAAACGCGTCATGCATTGAACGATTTGACGATGCCATTCCCAATTTGTACAACTAATTGCCACTCATGAATGGCAAGTGGATAAACCACTTTTTATTTTTCGAATCACCAACAAATATCAAAGTCGATGGCAGCGCCATCTGTTTTCGAACAAATGTACTAAAAACCGGATCTTCTAGGTTTTCCAATTTTCCCGGTGCAACGTAATGCGGACATACGACATGCGTAGCGCCAATCGAGACACACAAAAGTGCGCTGTATACAATCGTACATTCGTATTGGAATGCGACTCGCTGCAATTCTAAATTCACGACGTTTCTTCTTCTTCGATGAATTTCATTTATTTGAACACTGTACTTTTCCGATTGCATTGTTGTCTATATCGGTCTCCAGTTTGGATGACCGCACGTTGTTCTTGTTCGGGGATTTTCTTCCATAGTGTCCTTCCTTGGGCTAATACGAATCCATCGCTTCGCCAGTGCACACAAACAGTTGCGTCACTCACTTTTGCAACCATATGAACTATAATATTACGATCAAAATTTAAAAAACAAATCCTCACACATAATGTATGGAAAATCTATTTTTCTGAATTTTCCAATTTTCCGGGAATTTCCTCCATAGTGTCTTTCCTTGTGCTAATACGAACCCATCGTCAAAATCTAATGATCCGTTCTCGAGTGATGCGTGCACACACGGACGTCAGTCTATTTTTATATATATAGACTAGCTGACCCGGCGAACTTCGTTCCGCCCAAATTTGTTAATCTATCAAATCGCCGGTGAGTTACATTCATAGAAATCTGTCGACTCCGTGATGGACCAAAACGAAGTCACCAACTATCCGACGGAATTTTTGAATTCTTTGGATGCTCAAGGCTTGCCGCAATACAATTTGAAATTGAAAGTCGGCTCTGTTATAATTTTGCTGCGCAACCTCAATGCACCAAAACTTTGTAACGGAACGCGTTTGATTGTGAAGAATCTTAAATCAAATATCATTCAAGCGACGACTTTCAGGGGAAAATTCAAAGGTGAAAATGTTCTCAATCCGCGGATTCCGCTTATTCCAAACGATTTGCCATTCGTATTTAAAGGTCTTAAATTTCCCGTGCGTCTTGCTTTCGCTATGACAATTAATAACTCGCAAGGACAATCGCTGGAGGTTTGTGTGTTATATATATGATATATATATGTGAATCAGTCTATTTAATATATATAGATTCGCGCGAAATTTTTTACATGTAATAAAATGAAAAGCAAACAAATTAAAAATACAAAATAATATATTGCCAAATAAAGTAAAGCGAAACAGTAGGCGTGTTTTTTTCAAAACTATATAGGCTTAGAAAATGTTTTCCATGTTAATTACACTAACAACTAAGCCTATATAGGCATACGAAAACAGGATAATTATCCAGTCTTAGGTCCTTAGCCTGGATAGAAAAATGTGCTACCAAACTATTTTTCGTCGATAGTTAGTCCCAATCCACACGTTGACTCATGAGTCGTGACTCTTTTCTATTTTCTGCAGCGCCACCTATATGTGAAACAGGCCGTAATGCAGCAAAACTACACGTGCAGCTCTTGGCTTACAATACCGTCTGCCAAACGTCAGATCGTATAGAAAAATCGGGAAATCCATTCTTTCGGGAAAAAGAATGTCCAAATTAACAGTGTTGTGAATAAAAGAAAATAGTGGAAGTGGTCTGAAAATATTTTTAAATATTGAGCGCACACAACGTGCCAAAAATTTATACAAAATTTTGTTTGTTTAATGTTTTTTTTTTTACTTTAAAGTGTTCTCCATACGTATTTCGGTTTCAATGGCTGCCGTCGCATAGTTCCTTTGTGTTCCCTAAATGTTTAATTTTTACAATTTTGCAAATAAAGTGCGCGAATTATATGTGTTTCGATATAAATTTGTGTATTCCTACAAATAATTTTTTCTGATTCTCGTTTTTAGCGTTTTCAATAGTCAGTGTATTTGCGAGTACATATGTAATGTGCCTAAGCCTATTGCTTTTTTTTGAAGTGAATATTGTATTTTATAATAATATATATAAGTTATATCTAATTTTGTATACTATATAAAGTTATTCTAAAATTGTCTTTATTTCTTAAATAATGTATCAACATATAAATTCTATCCCCTTTATTTGGTTAATTATTCTAAACTTTCTAATGCATATGCACTCCTGGTAGTTTATATCTTATACCTATTTTCACAATTAAAGCGAACCAAATAATATAAATGCTAAGATCTTTAAAAATGTACTTATTTTTATAGTTAACATACACATTAACACATTATCGAAACAATAGGATATTTTTGAATAAACATAACATAAATCTATATATATAATAGGTAATAAGAATCCTGTTAGCTATAAATATCTGTGTAACTTAAGGACATTTTGGTCCATATTAATTTTTTGTATTTTTTGTATCTCGAAATTGTTAATAAATAACATCTACCTAAAATAAAAGTCTTGTCTTTTACTCTATGCTGATTGTATTTGCTTCTGGGTGGTGTTCCTAAAATTTTAAAATTGGAAATATTATACATTCTCGTATTAGAAGGTGGCTTTTCTTTTCAGTAAAGGTACGCACATAAAATAAGTAAGTATACTTGCATCATTTTCTTCATCTACAAGATTGCGGCTTATAAGTTCTCACTGCGACAGTTTTCACAGTCTAGATTTTCCTGAATAGTGGTTCTTCGGAAGATATTTCTGTACCGAGCATACGCACTACGTACATATGTATATGCGAACCTTCCTACATGCAATATGCGGAAAAATAAACCACACTCACTGAATTATTTAACAAACAAATTCGTAAACATCCCTTCAAATTTCAAGAAAACAATTTATGTAATAATATAAGCCAATTTGTGTAGTTGCGAAATAAAAATACATCAAAACACGTTTAGCCATTTTTTATTTAAGAATTCTGCAATAATTAAATCAAAAACTGCTCTTGGCTTCTATTATGATGGTGTACATTTTCGAGAAAATTAATTCCGGAAATACAGCACATTTTGTTCAAATAACGCACTAAACTTCTATAGAAATCTATAAACCACTTTATGTTATTGCAAATTATAATATCTGCAAGTCTCATCCATTAACTTTTCATTCAAGAAATGTGGCATAATTGAAGAAATGCTCTTGGCTTCCGCAGTATATTTGTTTACATTTTCTGTAAGCCAAGAGGTGCACGAGGCATTTGACATTTTCGCGGAGTATTACGGCCTGTTTCACATATAGGAGGCGCTGTTTTCTGTTTTCAACTGTCATTTGGTGAGGCGCTTGAATCCACACGTTGACTTTTGAGTCATGACTCTTTTATAATTTCTGTTTTCGTAATTTGACAATTCTCTTTTATTTTTTCTTTCGCTTTTGAAATGGTTACAGCTCTGTATTTATTAGTTTCTATGAAGATATATTGCTTACATTTTGTAATTTTCCTAAAATAGTAACTATGGAGAATCTGTACTAGTTGTTATACAAATTTAGATGTAGTCATGTATTCCATATATCGACGGTTAACTATGAATACCTCCTATGTCGCATTTTGTAAACCTTACAGGAGCACAAAAAACTGCATATTTTACTAAAACGAAAACGTCCGATTGTGAAATTTGGCAAATTACTATCAATATTGGAACTCTATCAGGTGAAATGGTTTTAAATACTAAAAATTGCGATTTTCATATAAAAAAAGAAGTTAGGAGATATTCATATAAAAAAAAACAAAACTTTTTATGTTGATAGGAGAAATTCAATTATTTATTTTACATGTGCTATCAAAGCATTATTTTTGAAATAATTACCCTTATTCCGTAAGGCGTTTTAAGGAAATCACGATAAATTGGAGACTTCGGTGACATCTTGAAATCTTGTCGAAATCTCGAGATTTCGTGTGAACTTGCATTTCGCTGAAATCGTAAATATCAGGTCGGTGTAAATGTATACTTTAAAGCGACAAGACACAAAAACGACAATTGTTTAAGATAAACGCACTATGGAATATGGGTGAATAAAATTAAACGAAAACATAAAAAAATTGTTTGCTTTCCCTCCAAGTGGAAATCTTCAAAAAACACTCGGTAGTTCATCGGTACCAAGCGAGTGGGAGATTCTTACCGCAATCTTTGAAAGATCGACATGATTTTTCTTTCTTGAATTTAAATCTCATTGGGGGAAGTTTAAAGTTATAATCACCCCTGTGATCAATTCCGACCGGACTGAAAACGAACGGATTTACAAGGGATGAATTTGGAATTTGGGCACCGTAGCGCAAGTGGTTAGTGCGTCGGACTACTGAGCCAGCGGTCTTGGGTTCGAATCCCGCCGCAAACACCTAAACATTTTTCACAGTGCCCACCTCTTTCGAATGTCTGACAAGCATCAAAGAGTATCATTTGTCTCGATTGAGCTTCTCAAATCGCCGTTCGGAGTTGGCAAAAAACTGTAGGTCCCTTCCATTCGTGCAAAAATACAACACGCACACACATGGTTGCGAGAAGCAGGGTCAGGTTCACCTCGAGCTGTAGCGCCAACTAAGAATTTGGAAAAATGAGTTAATTTCGAATTCTTCACTTGGATTTCCATTAGTTTTCAATCCGGTCTGAATTAATCACAGTGGTGAATATGTACTTTCCTGTAGTTTTTAGACCATTAACTCGTGAGGCTTTGTTCTTCTCAATCTCCGAATATTGTCTCTTACATTTAAGACGGTCTCCATCTTGGAGTTAATGTGATTTTTAAGACGCTGGTTGTGTGAAAGATCGTGCTTTCTAACCACTTCTGAAATCATGTCTATTTGTAGGTCACGATGCAAGTCGATATTTCTTATGTACCAAAGGGCATTTATTTTTCCACGAAGGACTTTGTTTTGGAAATTTTGTATGGTTTCTGTATTTGTTTTCTTTGTACAGCCCCACATTTGGATGCCATACGTCAATACAGGCTTCAGTACTTGCTTGCATAGCATTACATATTTAGTTCTGGATGGATAGGTCTGAGTTTGTTCCCAGAAACCAGTACATTTTTCTATATTTCAAGTTCAGTTCATATCTTCTCTTTTTGATGTGCTCTTTCCATTATCGCGGTCAAATTCATTCCAAGGAACATTGGAACATTGTTAAACTTTGTATTTGTAAAGTTTATATGAGTAGATTTTGACTCATTGATACGCTATTGCTGCATCGAAATTCTATCTTTGTTGACTGCTTTTTGCAGGATTTCTGTGGCCTTATAAATGCATTTATCAGGAACCAATATTGCAGTGTCATCTGCAAAGCTAGCCATGAAAGCATTGTCATCTGCTGGAATATCTCTGGTGTATTATAAATACAAAGTAGATTCAGGAATTTCAACCACTGATCCCACATCGAGTACCGGCTTAACAGTCATTTCATCGGTACTGGGGAAGATGCTTGTAACTGGCTCAACAGTCATTTCGATGGTTCTGGGGAGGTTGTAGCCTTTTGAGACCGCGCCATATCGAGGCATTTCTGTGCTCGAGACCACATTTTAGTTAAAAATAAAGAGCATTCGTAATCTATAACTTAATAAGCCTACCAAGAACGGTCTACAATCGGCAATTTATTAATTTAAGAACTGAAAAAACATTCAAATGTCAATACTAATCCGTTGATAGGATATATTAGGTGTGTTTGGTATCTTTTTTATGCACAAGCGAGTGAGACCTGTCAAATCGTAAAATCCTCTCGAAGAGAAAGAAATCTTCTCAACGACAGAAAACTTGCAGAAAAGTAAACAAACACACGTTTGGTCGAACCTATCAATTTGTTTTTGTTTTCCACTAACAATGAAAATTATGACATTTCACAAACAGTCAGATGGCCTGGTTTGACAGAGTTGTCCAGCCCACTACAAGAAAAAGATGTTGCGTAAAGTTTCATCGCTCTTTATTTCTTACGCTCTCATTTCGCTCTCTTCTTGCGATGTACTGTGATTTTTTCGAGTTAACAAACACAGATTGATGTGATTTACATAGTATTTCGAAAAGTAGTGTGTTACCAAACAGACCTATTATGTCTAGCGGTATTACCAAACAAAAAACCTCCTAACATACTTTGCACTAGTTTTATGAGTTTAACTGTTTATTATTGTAATAAAAGCATTCAATTTTATAACAATGATATTAAGGAATATTAAGTTCTACGCAAAACAGAAAATAGTTAAACAAAATACTTTCATTCAATAAGATATAGCCTAAAAACTTCTGGTGAGTGCTTGTACCTACACAAAGTGTGAAGCAAATGTGATGATAGGAGATATTTTAAGCGCCAAAATGATAGGAGGTATTAAAAGTTGGCTTTAAAGACATTTTGACAGCTGATATAAGTATAATAAATGCATTCAGCTATGCAGATGAAAATTCTTAACAAAACTACATCAAAAAGTGAATTTCACAAAAAATGTGAGTTAGGAGGTATTCATAGTTAACCGTCGATATGCATAATCATTTAAAACATCAATTTTTGTTAGTCAAATTAAATTCTTTCGTAATTTTCAAGACAATTGCGTTCTACGCGCAACGAAAATAAATGAAGCGAAATAGCAAAATAACGAACAAGAAAAAGAGAAACGTCAAAAAGAGTCTCGGAAAATTCTGCCCGCGACTCACCGGGCAGCTTGCTTTCTATCTCATCGTTCTTCTCTTTCGTACTCGTGTGAGTCGCGACTCATGAGTCAACGTGTGGATTGGGACTTTACATGACAAATGATACTCTTGAAGGCTTGTCAGGCATTCGGAAGAGGTGGGCACTGTGAAAAGACTTTTAGGTTTTTGCGGTGGGATTCGAACCCAAGACCGCTTGCTCAGTAGTCCGAGGCACTAACCACTTGCGCTACGGTGCCCACCTATATAAATTTGAAGAAAAAAAACACGCCTTGTAAATACAGAATATTTTATGGTGAATAATTACAAAGAAATAAACTGATAGCTGCCGTAAATTTATTGCATTTTCACAAGTTGTTTAGCACAGACTAAGGGCGACCGGTGCCCACTGAACGCTATAAAAACAGCCTGACAAGTCATTTTTATGTCAAATTTGCTGACATTTGTTGTTGTTTTGAATTTGTATGGTTTTGTGAAAAATTGATTATTGTTTGAAACACATAAACAAATGTAACCTTACATTAATTTATATACAGAACATCTTAGAATAACATATGTTTACCAGAAATATTAAAAAAAAGTGAAAATTCAGGTCGACCTATTGGAAAGCGCAGACCAACAATTTAAAAAACTGATAGAATAATAAATAGCATTTTCCATTCTATTTCCACTTTAATTTCTGATCTGTCAGCACCCATTTTTGACAAATCCTTTGAAAGCATACCAACCCTCACAAAACAAAACGAAACCTAGTGGAAAATAGTGTGAAGTAAAAACCAGATCACATAAAGAGATCCCGATAAAAAGAAAGATATTCTTTTGTTTTTGTAATGCGTGTAAAACGATGATCCGGACAGGATCATGAGAATAATAAAATACGGCTTTTAATAATTACTCTGTTCAGTGAGGCTATGCTGGACAGAAAAGAACAGAAAAGTACAAAGTTTACGTGTTCAATGAGAAAAGCTTTTGTCCGAGACTGATCTGCTTTGTGTTCAATGCAGTGATGGTAACTAAAAAAAAGAAAAGTACCTACCAACGATGAAAAAAGTCCCTACTTCGCTCTACACATTCGCAAGATTTCCCTTACAATTCCCAATACGTGATTTTTCAAAAGGGAGAATTTAACACAATGCGTTCATCAAATAAAAAAGGCTTAAAATGCTTACGTTTATTTTATTTCTTTTCATAACTAACCAAAAGAAGCACAAAATCAAAATAAAAATAAGGTACGGAATTCATATTGCACTGACAAATGCAAAAAAAAAAATAACTTGAAAATAACAATTCGAGTTTGAATCCTGCAAGTACGACCGAATGATGCAAATCGATCTGAGATTTTCGTGACTTTTATATGCATATCTTGAGGATAAGATAACATTTAGGCATTCATGAAATCATAAATTAAAACTCTGGAAGAATTCAAATATGCACATAAAAAACAGCCGGGAGTTTTCAAGTCCCTACATATTCGCTTATTTTAAAAATCTGTCCTTTTTTCCCTACGCGTTAATTTTTGAGCTGAAAATACCTACATGTAGGGATTTTCCCCTACGTTTACCATCACTGGTGCAATGACTCTGTGCTGGACAACTTTTCTGCACCTACTTTCGAGGGAGAACAGAATCGTGAGAAATGTCAAAATCAGCTGTGTTGCACATTTGTTTTTTTTTTTATTTGAAGCGAAAAGTGTTTCGATGAGATTTAAGTTTAAGGGAATAATCGAAGTTTAATCGCAAAAAGGATAATCAGTTGTTACTAAATGTTATAAATAATTTGGAAAACATAAAGTAAAATAATCATCAATGCAATTGTAATTTTTGACAACAAACATATGGCTGTGCTTTTCTGTGCTGACTTGATCTGGGCTTTTGCACAAATCTGTGCTGTTCTGATCTGCATTTTTTCTCATTAAACAAACTAAATAATAAAAGTGCACAATAGACCCGCTGAACGCATTAAAAACAAATTAATGCATACTAGACCCACTGAACGCAAAACAAAAAACAAGCTGTCAAGTCATTTTTATGTCAAATATGCTGGCATTTGTACGGTTTTTGTGCACATTTGTTGATCAACTCATAAGTTTGACGCTGATTACACGACTCTTTTTTCGTCCGTTTCGTCTTTCGTCTTTTTGACAGGTACGTATGCTAGTGACTATACGGTTCCTAATAATTGGTGGATACGTGCATACGTGATTCTGACGTTTATTAATATTCACCATATATTTAGGAAGGGAATAGTAAGATTTCAGTTCAAATCGCACTAAATCCACTTATTATGGACGATAATAATTGCGTGTTTACTAGCAAATGTAAAATGTCCCTAAATTAAGCTCCAAAATCACCTTTGAAATTCATCATTAAAATTCTCTGCTTTGTTTTGGTTGTCAAACGAGAAATGTCAAAGATCAACCGGAAAAAATCTCAGAATTTTCATTCCTGCTCTCGTTACTTCATTCCCCTCTCGCTTCTATGCCCCCTTCCAATCTGTCAAAAAGACGAAAGACAAAACGAACGAAAAAAAGAGTCGTGTAATCAGCGTCTTTGTATGCCTTACAACAACAGTACGAGATCTTGCTTTTTAAGCAGCAAATACACGATACAATCATTGTACAACGGTTGTATGCGACGATTGTATCGTGTGTTAGCTAGCTTACGACGGTTGTACTGATATCGCACGGTTGTACGTTTTGATTCGAAAACCTGCGGTTGGATGCGCCGTTGTATGGAAATCGCACGCAGATTGTATAGTGTGTGTGCTACTTACAACGGTTGTACCGATATTAGCCATGTTTTATTATTCACATGATCCTGATCCGATCAAGTGCTTAAAATAAAACGATCCAGATCATCTCAAATTTTAACTTCTAAAGTTTGTTACAACTGCTTCTGTAGTTTGACAATTGACATTTGTCATAAATTGAAACAATGGACGAAGAAGCAGAATTTGATTTTTTGTTTCTTTGGCTTCTTCAGCTTCGTCCACCCTGAAATTGACCTGAAAAAATGTTTTATGTATGTTTGCATGTATGTACATATTCGTATGTTGTAATTTTCTTATCTGAACTTAGGATTTTCGGTCGTTTTCCATTGTTTACTTCTGACGATGTTTTTTTTTTTTTTTTGTGTGCATTTGACACTTTAGGGGGGTACACACGATACGACTGATCTGACGGACCTGGTCGGATGGATGTCTGACAGACCGATGTCGTTAGCGTACACATTGTCCGACATGTTGTCCGACCTCACTTTGCAAGTGGATTTGAAAGATGTCGGACGTACTGAGAGCAGCGCTTATGATTGATAAAATTTTAAAGAAAACATCTAAGAAAGAAAAAGGAATCGAATTTGGGTACAGGAATGGATGAAAAAGCTAAGAAAGTTTTTTTTATATTTATTTGCTAACAGAATAACAAGATTGAATTCTCCAGACGATTATCAGAATTTTTTATATTTCCATTTTTTTTTTCTCCAAAATTCAAAATTTCCATACACAGTCATTATTAATTCTCCGCCAACAACCACACCGCTTGAAATACATTTCGGAAATGAAAATTGCTCTAGGTCGGACGGACAAGTGTACACATTATCAGATATGTCCGTCCGACCACCAAAATATCGAAAAAAATTGAAAACCATCCGACATGTCCGTCCGGCGGTCGTTTCGAGCGTACACACACGTCTGACTTGGCCGGACAGACCAAGTCCGTCAGATCGGTCGTATCGTGTGTACCCCCCTTTTGGTATTTGGCGCAAAGTTAAAAAAAGTTAAATGCGGAGTTACCATTTGTAATTTGCGAATCTCCAAAAATATTTTTTTGATGTATTTAATAAATTAAGTTTCGTATATTTGGGGTCGCTTTCCAATAGTTGACCTATTTAAACAATTTTGTTTTATTTTATATATGACTTCTAAATAAAAAAAAAATAAAATTAATGTGAGGAAATAACAAATATATTCAAAAAAATGTTTAAATTTTCGAAATTCTAACCTCGAAAAACTGAAAAGTATCATTTTCTTATTTATTTGGCAAACTTTCATTTAGGTTTGTAATTATTTCACCATAAAATATTCTGCATTCGCGCGAATTTTTTTACATGTGATAAAATGAAAAGTAAACAAATTAATACAAAATAATATATTGCCAAATAAAATAAAGCAAAACAGTAAATGCAAAATATTTTATGGTGAAATAATTACAAAGAAATAAACTTGTAGCTGCCGTAAATTCATTGCATTTTTTCATAAGTTGTTCAGCACAGACTAACGCCGGGCGGAACGCAATAAAAACAGCCTGTCAAGTCATTTTTATGTCAAATTTGCTGACATTTGTACGGTTTTTGTGCAGATTGGTTTGTGAAAAATTTACTATTGTTTAAACACATAAACAAATGTTTCCTCACATTAATTCATATACAGAACATCTTAGATTATCATATATTTATTAGAAATAATAAAAAAGGTGAAAATTCAGGTTGACCTATTGGAAAGTCCCAATCCACACGTTGACTCATGAGTCGCGACTCACATGAGTACGAAAGAGAAGAACGATGGGATTGAAAACAAGCTGCCAGTGAGTCGCGAGCAGAATTTTCCGAGACTCTTTTTGACGTTTCTCTTTTTCTTGTTCGTTATTTTGCTATTTCGCTTCATTTCTTTTCGTTGTGCGTAGAGCGCAATTGTCTTGAATTTCATTTGACGAACAAAAATTTATGTTTTAAATAATTATGCATATATGAAATACATCCAAATTTGTATAACACCTAGTACATAGCCTCCCAAGCTACTATTTTAGGAAAATTGAAAAATGCAAGCAATATTTTTTCATAGAAACTAATAAATATAGAGCTGTAACCATTTCAAAAGCGAAAATAAAATAAAAGAGAACTGTCAAATTACGAAAACAGAAATTATAAAAGAGTCATGACTCAAAAGTCAACGTGTGGATGCAAGCGCCTCACCGAATGACAGATGAAAACAGAAAATAGAAAAGAGTCGCGACTCATGAGTCAACGTGTGGATTCCGACAAAGCACAGGCCAACAATTTATAAACTGATTGAATAATAAATAGCATTTTGCATTCTATTTACATTTCAATTTCTGATCTGGCAATACCCATGTTTCACCAAGTTTTGACAGCATACCAACCCTCACAAAACAAAATTAAACCTAGTGGTGAATAGTGTGAACTAAAAACCAGATCACGTAAAGAGATCCCGATAAAAAGGAAGATCTTCTTTTGTTTTTGTAATGCGTGTAAAACGATGATCCGGATAGGATCATGCAAATAATAAAACACGGCTATTAGTACAACCGTCGGTTGTACAACGATTGTATTGTGTATTTCCAGCTTTATCAGGATTAAGATTCGTGATCCAAAAATTAGTTCGACTATTTCGCACTATAGCCGTGTTTTATTATCCCCGTGATCTGAACCGGATCAGATCAGAATAATAAAACAAACTAGATCAAAGTTCTGTGATGTGGTGACTGTACAAGCTAAGTTCATTTTGACATTAAGTGCGGAGTTGCCATGCGAATGAATATTTTCTTTTAAATGAAAATTTAATGCGCTTATTTTATTTTTTAAGGAGCAAATTGTCAATTTTGATTAACAGATACCAAATGAGTATAATATTTTGTAGCTATAATTTCAGTTTCAAATCGCTTATGCGGCCCTTACACGGTCAATCAAATGACATCAATTACTTGTACGTGTAAGAATCAAACACGTTTTGATTTTCGTCAATCGAGCGATGTGACACATACAATCATATTTTCACTAACAAATATAAGTGATTGGTGTCATTTTGGTTGACCGTGTAAGGGCCGCTTTAGATATCATTGTACCAGATAAAATTGGCATTATTTGGGATTGGCCGCACCCATTGCGCACTCGCACAGGCAGTTGGCAGCCATGGAAGACTTCAGGCGCACTCATCACTGAGTTTTGGATTTTTTATTATTGCTTTGTTGGCTCTCTTGAAAGTTGGTTGAAAATGGCAGGCAAATTGGCGAAGTCGCAGATTTTGAATTTGAATTAATATTTTGATTGAATTTGGCTTTTTTGAATTGTTTTGTGCAAATCAATTTAACGTACAATAAAGAACAGTTTTGCGTGTATAATCATTTGTATACATTTTTGGTGCCTCCTGTGAGGAATAATTGAATTTACCCTGAAAGTAAAAAGTACAGTTGGTTTCGTTCGTATGAATTTGGTCCGACGACGACTTCAACAAGAGATTGCGTCATCTATTTTGGTTGCATACTGGCGTTCAACGACAATCGTGGTTTTGAACGGTTAACGTAATACACATTGTGGCGATTTGGATTTGGAATCTAAACCATTTTGCTATTGCTTACTTACTTACTTAGGTGGCGCTACAGTCCGGGGTGGACCAAGGCCTCAACCAACAACCTCTTCCAGTTAGCCCGGTCCTTAGCTAACCGCTT
Organism: Brachyopa scutellaris; assembly: GCA_949775065.1. NCBI lineage: Eukaryota > Metazoa > Arthropoda > Insecta > Diptera > Syrphidae > Brachyopa > Brachyopa scutellaris. Next base: position 77,144,102 of record OX459115.1, on the reverse strand, counting down.
CCAGTTGCGCACTCCAAGTTGGTTGAGGTCTTGTTCTACTTGGTCGCGCCACCTTAGGCGAGGTCGTCCTCTGCTGCGCTGACCCTCCGGGTTAGAGTTGAATATTCTCCGAGCCGGAGCGCTGATGTCCATGCGCTCTACATGTCCTAGCCATCTTAAACGCCCAATGTGCAGTTTTTTGACCAGGCTGATGTCGCTGTACAGCTCGTACAGTTCGTCGTTGAATCTTCTCCTCCAAGACCCGTCAACGCAAACGGGACCGAATATCCTACGAAGGATTTTTCTCTCAAAGCGACCAAGGAGATCTTCATCCGCATTCGATAAAGTCCATGCTTCAGCTCCATATAGCAAGACTGGGATGATAAGGGTCTTATAGAGAGTCTCCTTAGTCGATCGGGAAAGGACTTTACTGCTCAGTTGCCTTCTTAGCCCAAAGAAACAGCGGTTGGCAAGAGTAATCCTTCGTTTGATTTCCGACGAGATGTCATTTTTTGATGTTATGGCAGAGCCGAGGTAGACAAAGTCCTTTACTACCTCAAAGATGTAGCTGTCTATTGTGACGTTCTGTCCAATTCGTCGATGTTGGTTGTCCCTTTTTGTTGACAGCATATACTTAGTTTTGCCCTCGTTTACCGCTAAACCCATTTTGGCCGCTTCCATTTCTATACTCGCAAACGCGCCGGTGACAGCTCGCTGTGTTCTACCAATGATGTCAATATCGTCGGCGTATGCAAGTAGTTGAACGGACTTTTGAAAGATCGTTCCTTGTGTGTTGGCTTGTGAGTTTCGAACAATTCTTTCAAGTATGATGTTGAAGAAGTCGCATGACAGCGCATCACCTTGTCTGAATCCTTTTTTGACATCGAAGGTCTCGGTGAGGTCATTACCGACCTTGATGGAGCAGCGAGCTTTCTCCATCGTCATCCTGCACAGACGGATGAGTTTGGCAGGGATGTCAAAACTAGACATGGCTCTATACAGTTCATCCCTCCAGATGCTGTCATAGGCGGCCTTGAAATCGATGAACAGGTGGTGGGTATCGATTTGGACTTCTTGGGTTTTTTCCAGGATCTGCCTGAGTGTGAAAATTTGGTCTATGGTGGACTTTCCTGGCCTGAAACCGCACTGATAGGGGCCAATCAGGTTGTTGACGAAAGGCTTCAAGCGTTCACACAATATGGCAGATATGATCTTGTAGGCGATGTTCAGGAGACTGATGCCTCTGTAATTGGAGCAGTTGAGAGGGTCGCCTTTCTTATGAACCGGGCAAACGATGCTGAGATTCCATTCATCTGGCATACTTTCATCTGACCAAATCTTAGAGATGAGTTGGTGTATGCTCACTACCAAGTCATCTCCAGCTGCTTTAAATAACTCTGCGGGTAAACCGTCAGGTCCAGCAGCCTTGTTGGACTTAAGCTTGGATATTGCTATCCGCACTTCGTTTTGATCAGGTGGATGGGAGTTTTGGCTATCATCATCTAAGTTGAATGGTTCATTCTGCCTGACAGCGGAATTTTGGTCGTCATCGCCATTGTACAGTCTGCAGAAGTAGTCTTTCCAAATTCTCAGCACCGACTGTGTTTCTACTACGATGTTTCCATCCGCGTCTCTACAGGTTTCTGTACGGGATTTGTTTTGCTGGCACATTCTTTTTACCCTCTGGTAAAACTTCCGTACATTGTTCCTGGAGTAGCATCTCTCAATATCCTCGAGCGCACGCTTCTCGTGCTCTTTCTTTTTCCTTCTAAGAAGCCGATGTTCTTCCCGTCTCTTTTGCTCGTAGAGCATGCGAGCAGATCTAGTCCTTCTTTGCAGCGCCGCTTTATACGCTTGTTGTTTTTCCGCGTTAGCTAGTCTGCACTCTTCATCAAACCAGGGGTTTCGTGGTGGTGGTCGTGTGAAACCCAGCACATCATTCGCGGCACTTATGATGGCTTGCTGGCAGTGTTGCCACTGGTCTTCTGTACTAGCTGTTGCTGCGGTAGGACTCGTAGCAAGAGATCGGGATATGCGTTCTCTGTAGGCTCTGGCGGTGTCTTGCGATTGTAGCTTTTCGACATTGTACTTTCTCACAGTATTTCGTTGTTGTGGCGCTGTGGATATCCGCATTCGTACCTTGGCTACAACAAGGTAGTGGTCCGAGCCAATGTTGGCCGCCCGGAAGGTTCGGACATCCATAATACTGGAGGCATGTCTGGTGTCGATCGCAATGTGGTCGATTTGGTTGACGGTTATTCGATCCGGAGACCGCCAGGTCCCCTTATGGATATTGAGGTGTGGAAACTGTGTGCTTGCTATACTGACACTTCGCCCCGCAGCAAAGTCAATCAGCCTTAGTCCGTTTTCGGACGTGGTGTCGTGTAGGCTGTGCCTTCCAACCGTCCTACCAAAGATGTCCTCTCTTCCTATCTTGGCGTTAAAGTCGCCCAGTACGATTTTAACGTCATGTCTAGGGCATTGCTCGTATGTTTGGTCGAGGAGCTCGTAGAAACTATCTTTGGTAGCGTCGTCTTTTTCTTCTGTGGGGGCGTGGGCACATATAAGGCTTATGTTGGCGAATTTTGCCTTGACACGGATTGTCATAAGACGCTCGCTCACGTGCCGAAAGCTCAAGACTTCTTGCCTAAGTCTGCCGCGTATGACAAATCCGCATCCGAATAAGCGCTGTTTATTTTCTGTATAGCAGTCACCGTAGTAGATATCACAGTTTTCCATCCTTTTTCTGCCTGGCCCATTCCATCGCACTTCCTGGATGGCGGTTATATCTGCCTTGTAGCAGTTTAGGGCCTCTGCCAGTTGTTCGGATGCACCGTCGCCGTTCATTGAACGAACATTCCAGGTACATATCCGAACGTCGTTGTCCTTATTTCGTTTAGCGTGGTTGTCAACAGTAGATCCGTCCTTTTCCGAGGCTTTTGGTTGTTTCGGAACTCTTTTTTTTTTTTACGTGGTTAGGTAGTTAACCTCACGCACAACCCCCAACCTGGAGGGCCAGATCCTTGTATACCCCTAGGACAAGGGGCCGGGTACACCGGTGTCAGTAACCCACTACGGGGGTGTGAGCGCTGCCGTTGACCCACTAGGGGCTCATCCGCCACCAACTCTTTTCCAAGACCCTGACTAGTACTTGGAAATCCTTATCGACCTGAGCTCCGAATATGTCGGAGTAGCTCAGATAAGGTTTTGTTTCCGTTCTGGAAATTTTAGCGCCACCGTTGGTTCCATTGATGGAATTCATCCGCTGACGTGAATTATAGTGCTGCTATTTTCCCTTGCTCAGCACTCGCGCTTATAAGTTTAGCAAGTCGTGCCCGGATGGGCAGCGACCAGTACCCGATGGTTACCACTTGGAGGTAAAATAAGCACACTTGATGTGTAGTAACAGTTACAACACTGGGCTTAGCCAAATTAAAGCCAATCAGTGCCTACCCTATTTCTACAACATCCAACCATTTTGCTATTGCATTAAATGATAATATTGCTGTGCATTTAACGTAGACAACAAACACATTAATGGCGGAACTGAATCAACGGGCTGCCTAGGTAACCGTATTGAGACGTATGGCGACGTCTATAATGGCGGAAGATTACACTGGTGACTACTTCACCTATTCCCAACAGCTTGCTAGCATTGCTTCGCATTTTAATAGATTTACGACAGTTCATGATGTGTTGGTCGGCAACGCGGCCAATGGCGAGGAATTGCAGACACATCAACAGTTGTGGGATGAAATGGAGGGATTATACAATCCAGCAGTGGCAAAATTAAATCGATTAATGGCTCCTATTGTTGAACCGGTACAAAAGGAAGATTCGGCGGATTCAGTGCGATCAGCTGCCATGAATTTAAAATTGGATCCTGTTACTATACCGAAATTTGATGGCTCTCTTCGGAATTGGCTGGCATTTAAAGATGCAATTCAGACACTCATCGACAAACCAGAAATTCCTGAATACTACAAACTGCAAAAATTGCGTGAGTCACTAGTTGGCGATTCACTTACAACACTCGTTGGCAATCTATACACTGGTGGCTATAAGGCAACTTGGGATGAGTTAGTGAGACGGTACGACAACAAAAAACAATTGGCTGAATTGCACATCTCTCGCTTCGTTGGCATCAAGCCAGTGGCAACCGAATCAGGCGCTGAACTATTGACTGTGGTGGACACCGTGCGCGAATCACTGCGCGCATTGCGTGTAATGGAATTGCCAGTCGATAAATGGGATGCATTATCCGTGCCGATCGTCGCATCGAAATTGCCGCAGGTCACACAACATGCGTGGGGCATGCATACAGATCAGAAAAAGATACCCAAATTGGACGATTTGCTGACATTCGTCGAGAAACGCGCACAGAGTCTATCTCTTGACGTACTTCATTGGCCTGGCTCATCGAACACTGGCACTGCAAGTGGCTCAGTACGACGAAGTACACCAAATGCAATGGCAACCACACCACAACGCTTAGTTAAATCGAATTTGGCAGCAACTTCGCCTGGAAATTGCGAATTCTGCGACGACAGTACACATCGAATCAGTCGTTGTCCGAAATTGGTGGCTTTACCTGTGGCTGAACGATTCAACCGGCTTCGAGGCTCTAATCTTTGCTTTAACTGTCTGAAAGCGGGACATGCAACCAGGGCATGTCCAGGTGGCAAATGTCGAAATTGTCAAGGCAAACATCACACATTGCTGTGTCGCGCTAACTCTTCTGGCGCTGCACCAACCACTTCATCAACCTCAACAGCGACTGCTGCCACAACTTCGGCAGCATCGTCAAATTTGGCACCACAGAACTACCCAGCATGACTTCCATCGGCGGTTAAAACATTTATGGTTATTGGCGAACAATTGGTCTTGTTGGCGACTGCAATTGTTCAGATCAGAGATGGCTATGGAACAACACACAGCTGCCGAGTCATTTGCGACCCAGGCAGCCAGGTCAGTTTTATGAAATATCGCTTTTTTAATCAGTTGGCTATTTGCAGGAAACCCTGTACGATTCCTGTAGAAGGCATTGGTTCGACTATCACACATACGCGTGGTTGTGCCAGACTCAATTTGGCATCATCTTCATCCGATAGCACATTTGGCATAGATGTAAATTTCTATTTGCTCACGACGATCACTACACCGACTCCAGTAGCTGACATTACGCCGTCTTGCTGGAGGCATTTAAGTACATTGGCTTTGGCAGATCCGTCATTTGGCAGAACGGGTCGAATTGATGGTCTTATTGGCGCTGACGTATGGGGCGCTATCATACAAGAAGGCATTGTACGTGGTTCTATCGATGAGCCATTTGCACAATCAACATCTTTGGGTTGGGTGGTATTTGGCCCAGCTACAATCGACACTACATTTGCATCATCAATCCGCTCATTGCATACAATTCATGGCAGTATTAGTGAGGACGACGAACATCTTGACTTGGCATTGGCTCGCATATTCGAGGTTGACGCTGACAAACCAACAGCAGGTGGCGAGAACGATATATGCGAAAACGTGTTCATGGCTACACATCGACGTGATTCTGATGGCCGTTATGTCGTACAGATTCCATTCCGTCCAGACGCACCGACTCTTGGCAACTCACATCCACTGGCACTACGACAATTTCATCAATTGGAGCGTAGAATGGCAACCAACCCGGAGCTTAAGGCAAAATACGTGGCATTCATGCAGGAATACATCGCCTTGGGGCATATGATCATCGCGGTCGATGTGCCATATGAACCATCACAACGTTACCTCATACCACATCATGCTGTGTTGGCAAAATTTCGCGTCGTTTTTAATGCGACCGCAAAAACAACAAATGGCGTTTCATTGAATGAAACACAACTGAGTGGACCCCTTATACAGGAATTGCTTGTTACGATTATCTTCCGATTTCGGCGATTTGCAGTGGCTCTGGCGGCGGACATAGAGAAAATGTTCCGTCAGGTTCGTATACATAACCGACATCAACGCTGGCAGCAAATACTATGGCGCGAATCAGCTGACGAACCAATTCGCACGTATCAATTAACCACAGTAACATACGGCATGGCATCCGGTCCGTACAATGCTGTTCGAGCGATGCAGCAGTGCGGCCGCGATAACTGTAGCATATTGGCAGATGAGAACCGTGTAGCAAACACTCTCACAAGCATCTTGCGGGACTTTTACGTGGATGATTATCTGGCTAGTGTCGAAACAACCGAGCAGGCTATTCAACTGGCAACGGACGTTGATACAGTATTGCAGCAAGGTCACTTTCACTTGCGAAAATGGCAGTCCAACGACAAAATGGCATTGGCGCAGATTACAAACAATCAGTGTGCAGAGGCAGACATCGAATTAAAATCACCAGAGGTGACAATACTTGGCTTGCATTGGGATCCAGCAACGGACGAATTTTTCTATCGAATCCATCTTGGCGAATCAGCATCTACTACTAAACGACAAGTGCTGAGCGATACTGCACGATTGTACGACCCTACAAATATGCTTGCACCAGTTATCATAGTGGCGAAAATGTTTATTCAGACTCTCTGGCGTACTGGCTTGGAATGGGACTCACAACTACCAACAGAATTGCTTCAACAATGGATGGCTTATCGCAATAGTTTGCATCAATTACAGCAAATACGGATTCCACGGTGTTTGCGGATGCAAGCATCGGTCACAACATATCTGCATGGCTTCTGCGATGCTAGCATCAAGGCATATGCAGCGGTGGTGTACATTTGCACAATGGCAATCAATGGCGACTTCACATCAGCAGTGTTGACTGCAAAAACACGTGTGGCCCCATTTCGAGTAGATAAAGATGGCAACTCAACTACGACTATACCACGATTGGAATTATGCGCTGCTCGACTATTGGCAGAAACGATTGGCAACATAAAACATGCATTGGACCTGGCGCATGCACCGTGCACATTATGGACAGACTCTACGATTGTTCTGTGTTGGCTACGCAAAATACCTGCGACACTTAAACCATATGCTGCGAACAGAATTGGCTACATACAACAACACACGAATGTGGCTGACTGGCGACATGTCCGTACTCATCTTAACCCGGCTGACTGCGCAAGCCGCGGAATTTCTGCAGAATCATTAGTCGGTCATAGATTATGGTGGCATGGACCGATCGAACTAATGCGAAGCACCCTGGCAGCTGAAACTCCAATCCCTTCAGAAGCGGATACAAAGGCGATGGCAATGGAAACCAAACCAATCAAGGTAAATATTGTGCGTAGCTTACCACCTACTATCTTACAGACGAGATATCACTGTGGCGACGAAATCATCGTCATCGATCTAGTCGATCGTTTCTCTACTATTGGCCGCTTAATACGAACTACAGCGTATGTACTACGTGGCAATCCAACTCGACGACAACATTGGCATCACACATTGGTGGATTGCAACGAAATGGCTGTGGCTATGAAATGGCATTTGCGAGCCGAACAGGACAGATATTTTGGCAATGAAATTCAACAACTAAGGCACTCTCGCCAGGTAGCAGTTACAAGCAAATTGGCATCTTTGGCACCGTATCTGGATTCAGACGGTATATTGCGAGTCGGTGGACGACTTCGAAATGCAGAACTATCCAGCGAACAACAGCATCCGATCATCATGGCAAAGGAAGGCACACTAACGCGACTTATCGTTCGGGATATTCATCTTACCAACTCACATGCACAGGCTTCGCTCATGTTGCAAACAATTCGACAACAATATTGGATTATAAGTGGACGAGCACTTGTCAAACGATGCGTACATGAGTGTATCACATGCAGACGACACTCTCAACGAATGGCTCAGCAGTAGATGGCATCACTACCGACCGCACGTGTAGTCGCATCACCACCGTTCTCATCATCGGGTGTCGACTACTGCGGACCTTTCAACATTCGAATTGGCACACAACGTACCCGTACGACGAAGAAGACATATGTGGCAATCTTCATTTGCATGGCTACCAAAGCGGTACATGTTGAGTTGGCAGAGGACCTATCGGCAAGAGCGTTCATCAACGTATTTTTGAGATTTACTGGACGTCGTGGCCCATGCGATCACCTCTATAGCGACAATGGCACCCAGTTCCAGAAGGCGAACAAAATACTACAAACAGACTTAGCTGATTGGCACAGCGAGTATGCCCAGCAGCAGTTGGCAAACCAGAAGACACAATGGCACTTCATCTCAGCAGCGGCGCCGCATCAGGGCGGTTTATGGGAATCTGCAGTGAAGTCAGCGAAAAAACATTTGTTACGCGTCGTTGGCAGCCAGACGCTATACTTTGATCAACTACATACATTGCTCGTGCGAATTGAGGCTTGCCTCAATTCAAGACCGTTGGTGGCATTACATGACGGCGTAGACGACCGTTTGGCACTATCTCCAGCTGATTTCTTGGTCGGTCGTTCACTTGTGGCATTACCGGAGCCTACTGTACAGGAATCACCAGAGAATCGACAGCATCATTGGCGACTTTTGCGACAAATGCATCAATCCTTTTGGCATCGATGGCACGACGAGTATTTGGCTTCTCTGCAACAGCGCAGTAAGTGGCAGAGACCAGTTGAAAATTTACAAGTGGGAGATGTTGTAGTACTTCGGCATGAGAATCTACCACCATCGAAATGGCGTCTTGGACATATTATTAAGGTTCATCCTGGCAGCGACGGTCTTATCCGTAACGTCACTGTCAAATATTGCTTGGAGGATGAACGCACTGGAGAAAAAATTAAATTCACTACGCGACCGGCACAGAAGGTGTGTCGTCTATTCAGCACTGTTCCTGAGTCTACCAACCCAGCCGGGCAGTAAATGTACCAGATAAAATTGGCATTATTTGGGATTGGCCGCACCCATTGCGCACTCGCACAGGCAGTTGGCAGCCATGGAAAACTTCAGGCGCACTCATCACTGAGTTTTGGATTTTTTATTATTGCTTTGTTGGCTCTCTTGAAAGTTGGTTGAAAATGGCAGGCAAATTGGCGAAGTCGCAGATTTTGAATTTGAATTAATATTTTGATTGAATTTGGCTTTTTTGAATTGTTTTGTGCAAATCAATTTAACGTACAATAAAGAACAGTTTTGCGTGTATAATCATTTGTATACAATCATTATGAGCCGAAAATTACTTTATTCGAACAAAATAACATTTAATGACATTTGGATTTCCAATAATATTTTTATATTCTAATCCGGCAACATTTACGCTTGACAATTGTCGATAATACAGGAGAATTCACAAACAAAAGTGTATCATAATCGCAATCCACACGTTGACTAATGAGTCGCGACTCTTTTATAATTTGTTTTCGTAATTTGACAGTTCTCTTTTATTTTTTCTTTTTCTTTTGAAATGGTTACAGCTTTGTAATTATTAGTTTCTATGGAGATATATGGCTTACAATTTTTAAATTTTCCTAAAATAGCAGCTTTGAAGGCTATGTACAAGGTATTATACAAATTTGGATGTATTTCATATATGCATAATTATTTAAAACATCAATTTTTTTCGTCAAATTAAATTCTTTTGTTATTTTCAATACAATTGCGCTCTACGCGAAACGAAAAGAAATGAAGCGAAATAACAAAATAACGAACAAGAAAAAGAGAAACGTCAAAAAGAGTCACGGAAAATTCTGCCGGCGACTCACCGCTTGTTTTCTATCTCATCGTTCTTCTCTTTCGTACTCGTTTGAGTCACGATTCATGAGTCAACGTGTGATTTGGGGCATAGTGAGAAATAGTCGAATTAATTTTTGGATCACGAAAATTGATCTTGATAAAAAGCAAGATCTCGTATTGTTGTTGTAATAGTAGTAGTAGTAGTAGTACTTTATTACTAGTTCCATAGGAACTATTTAAATTCATTGTTTACATTTTAACAAATACATTTAGAAATTAAGTCTAGCGAATTCTATACATTTTTTTTTTAAATATACCAAATTTGCCTCGTTCTTTGTGTTATTTGGCAGTTCGTTAAATAGTTTAAAACCCTTATAAATAATTGAATTTTGTGTACACACACTTAACATATTAGGCAAACGCAAATCATTACAATTTCTTAGTGCATATGGTTGGACATCTCTTATATATTGCACATAATTAACTAAATATTTTGGCATTAAATTATTTTTAACTTTATATAAAAAAACTAGCACATTCATTACAATTCTTTGTTTTACTGACATCCACTTTAACAAGTTCAACATAACATTAATAGGTGTATATCTATTGCACTTCAAAATACAACGCATAGCTTTATTTTGTAACAGCTGGAGCCTTTTAATTACGTTATCACTACATAGAAACAAAACTGTGGAACAATACTCAAAATGTGGTTTGACAATTACGTTATAGATATTTTTTGCACTTAATATAGAAACATTGCTTCGCAATCTCTTCAAAAAACCTATTTTTTTAGACACTTTTTTGCATATGTAGTCAATATGTTTCGTTAATCCTACGGTACTTTCCATAATTACGCCTAAATACTTAATTTCACCAACTTTCTCGATGGCTTCACCATCAATTTCCAGTTTTATGTCCTCGCCATCTCTCTCGTTCAGTATCATCCTTTGAGTCTTTTTTACATTTTGCTTTAGTCTATTTTGTTTTAACCATTTATCGACAGTTTTTAAATCATCTGGCATTTTTAGGTGGCACTCGGCAAAGTTATTTCCCGACGCGTAAATAACCGCATCGTCCGCAAACAGTGCAAGCTTACTATTTTTTATCGCGCTCTGCATATCATTTATATAAATAATGAACAACAATGTTCCGAGTACTGATCCTTGGGGTACACCAAATGGTACTTCCTTAGTTTCAGATAGCACTCCATTCACTTTAACCTTTTGTGTCCTGCCTTCGAGGTACGATCTAAACCACGACAGTTCACCATTCTTAACACCATATTTATCTAGTTTTTTTAGCAGCAGCTCTTTGTCAATAGTTTCGAATGCTCGTTTTAAATCTAGGAAAACACAGTACACACGCTTTCTTTGGGCAATTTGTTCTTTCCATTCCGTAATAACTAGGTTGAGCGCACTTTCACAGGAATGGGACTTTCTGAAACCCGACTGCACGTCTATTATTGAATTGTTTTTTTCAAAGTACTCATTTAATTGACGAAATACTATTTTTTCAAACACTTTCTCACACAACGGTAACGAATTGACTGGACGAAACTCTTCACATTTTTTTAGTGTTTTTTACTTTTTCAATTGGTGTTACAATAGCTTGTTTCCACGATTTTGGGAAAACTGCCGTGTCTATGGACTTGTTAAGAGTGGTTAGCAGGGCTGGTCCAATGCAATTAAGATTATCACAGTAAGTTTTTGGACACATTTGCTCGAAGTCAGTTTTATTCTTTATTTGTTTTAAGGCTTGTAGTATGTCTTGCATTATTATTCTTTTAAATTTAAAAACAGTATTGGTTTCACTTACACAATTAACAAAAGGGACATATTGAATAGAGTTATTAATTTGGACAACACTGTCAACAAAAAAGTCATTAAATTTGTCTGCTATATTTTTGCATTTATTGTAGATAACGTCACTAAATACTATGTCTGTTAACTCACCACCTTTTCCTTTTTTAAAACATACTGTTTTAAGTTACGCCAAATATCTTTTTGGTTTCTCGCACTTTCGATTTTTAGTTTGATAAATCTACTTTTGCACTTCTGTATTTCAGATTTGTAATTGTTTCTCATGCTTCTATACTGCAACCAATCATTCACGCAATTAGTAAAAACCGCTCTTTTAAAACAGGCAATCCTTTTTCTTTTTAGCTCACAGAGTGATCTACTAAACCACTCATTCATAGAAAGCCTCATAAATTTCACAGATGTAAATTGATCAACAACTTTGTTTAGTTCTTCACGAAACATTTCGCCCATTGTGTTAGCGTACATACTATTGCCGATCAATTTTAAATTACTATTTATTAAAGCACTTTGAAAGGAACTACTTCTTGTACTGAGAACCTTAACCCATTTACCGAACACTTCCTTTCCTCTTTTAGTTTTAGTATTTACACTTACAGTTATTGTTTGGTGGTCACTAATCGTTAACTCATTTTCTATTTTTGCATTCACGTTTTTCGCGTTAGTAATAGCATAGTCAATCAAGGTTCGAGACCCCTCAGTAATTCTGGTTGGCGACTCTATTATTTGCTTACACCCATTATCATTAATTATTTTGTACATATTTTTCCTATAGGTTTCTCTTGTTTTTAGCCAATCGATGTTGAAGTCTCCCTCGACAAAAAGGTTATTTTTTAAGTTTGTCAGTTCCTCCATGAGGATAGAAAATTCTTCACAAAAAGTTTTTTTGGATGAACTTGGTGATCTATAAACACCCACCACAATAAACGAGAACGAACCGACACTAACCGAGTTTACAAGCCACCATATATCCATATTTTTTAAGTAATTTTTCAAATTCACCGTCCGTAGTCCATTTTTTGTATATATTATAACACCACCTGTTCGTCTTGATATGCTATTACACCTCTGTATATTATAATTCGGAACCAGTATTTCCTCGTCTGAGATTTCTTCAGTGACGTGCGTTTCTGAAAGATCTACTATGTCACATTTTTCACTAATTATAAGTGCTTGCACTTCGTCAAAATTGTTTATTAGTCCTTCAACATTTAAATAAATAACACGGATATTTGCTGGTTGCTAATAAGCTACACGGTTTCTCTGGACTTCCAGCTTCTTGACAAACACTTCACATTTATAGCTTCGACAGTCATGACATACATCAAGATTTAAACCTAAGTTCTTATTCGCTAACACACAATTATTGCACTTTAAGTCGATTTTATCACAGCCTATGGTCTCATGGTTATCACCGCATTTTGCACACACAATCATATTTTTGCAGTCTCCGGCTTTATGATTATGGTAGCCCCAACAATTATAACACCTTCTTATCGACACATAGTCATACACAATACACCTGTCCCATCCTATATTCAGTCTTCCTCTCTCCATAATTTGCTTATAGTCCTCTTTGCCTAACTCTAATATTGCTTTGTAACTCATTGTATTATTCCTTTTCACAGGTAAAATTTTCACACAATTGATATCTTTGACAGTATTGTTCTGTTTCTTAATCGCCGCTTCCAAGGTTTCTTTTTCCCATTCATCCCCATTCCACTCACAGTCACACATGGCTTCTTTAATTCAGGTACCGAAACTTCATACTCATTTCCAAGCTTTTGTTTCGCCTCTCTTTCCAAGACCTGCCTTGATTCAGAGTCCTCACAATTAATAATGACCATTCCGTCTTTTTTATTAACTACCCCACTCACTTTCACTGCCAATGACGTTGGATTTATTTTATTTTTAATATCCTCTTTTGATTTTTATTGTCTTGAGACACTTTTGGTCTAACCATCACAGGCGGTTCTCTTTTTAAGGACTCAGCATACGATGTCTTATTATTGGTTAAATAAACTTTTTTTATTTCACTAATTACCTCTTTCTTTTCATTACTTAATTTGTTCACTCCATCCAAAATTCTTTCGATGTTTTGATTTTGCTTTTCCATCTCATTTTTTACACTATTGTCAGCTAAATCAACACTTTTTTCACTTTGAACATTCTCCCACTTTTTCTCCATTCTTCCAACGATTTCTTTAAAGTCAACACAAATTTTAATGTTTTCAGCTTTGAAGTTTTCCAAGTATTCGCACATTTTCCTTATCTGTTTTTCCTGCGCAACTTTCATATTATGTAGTCTCTCCATGTACCTTGCTTCTATGGCTTCTAATAGTTTTTTTATTTCATCCTCATTTTCCTTGAGGGACTCTTCGAAACCAGCTTTATACTCTTTCAAGCAATCACTATTCACTTTCATATGTTGTTGCATGTCTTTGAGGACATCATCAACGTTGTGAATATACTGCATACAGTCATCACAGATAAATCTTACCATGCTGTTGGCATCCAGTATACCCACCGTATGTTGATCAAGTAATGCACACACACTTATGAGTTGATCTGATTCGGATCAGATCACGGCGATAATAAAACACGCCTTATGATACACTTTCGTTTGTGAGTGTTGCTGTATTATCGACAATTGTCAAGGGTAAATGTTTCCAGATTAGAATATAAAAATATTATTGGAAATCCAAATATCACTAACACATATAAGTGACTGATGTCATTTTGATTGACCGTGTAAGGGCCGCGGGGCGGGTTTCCAATATAGGAAATTCGCTAAAAATCTATTTTTTTTTTTTTAGTGTAAAAAGGCGTAAAAATGATAATAAAAAAAAAAATTTGAGAGGAAATTTGTTTTTATATTTTTTATAAATTTTTAAAGTTTTCGGTGTCGTGACTAGAAAAATGCATACAATAACTTTGGCGCAAAGGTTTGAAAACGCCATTTTGTAGATCTCGGTGAAATAAGCAGAAAATATAAAGTAAAAAATATTGATAAATCGCTTAGTTTAGGAGATATCGAGGTTTCAAAATTAATTTTTTCCTATGGAAATGCCATTGAAATTAATTATTTTCGTTTCGGTACAAAAAAGTGTTGCATGCCTCTAGGCGTAAAACTGAAAAATCTCGTTTAACAAGATAAATTCTGCCTGGCGCGCTGCGCGCGATTAAAAAAAAAAACTATGGACAGGACATCGACTGAAATCATTAAGAAGTGGCCAGGTCCTGTATGGCTGTTTCCTCAACTGGTGTTACTAAACAGTTGAGTGCCTGGCGCGCTGCGCGCGATTAAAAAAAAAAAACTATGGACAGGACATCGACTGAAATCATTAAGAAGTGGCCAGGTCCTGCATGGCTGTTTCCTCAACTGGTGTTACTAAACAGTTGAGTGCCTGGCGCGCTGCGCGCGACTAAAAAAAAAAACTATGGACAGGACATCGACTGAAATCATTAAGAAGTGGGCGGGTCCTGTATGGCTGTTTCCTCAACTGGTGTTACTAAACAGTTGGGTGCCTTACGCATACATGTATGCAACACTTTTTTGTACCGAAGCAAAAATAATTAATTTCAATGGAATTTTCATAGGAAAAAATTAATTTTGAAACCTCGATATCTCCTAAACTAAGCGATTTATCAATATTTTTTACTTAATATTTTGTGCTTATTTCACCGAGATCTACA
The DNA here is from genome assembly GCA_949775065.1 of Brachyopa scutellaris. Lineage (NCBI taxonomy): Eukaryota > Metazoa > Arthropoda > Insecta > Diptera > Syrphidae > Brachyopa > Brachyopa scutellaris. The sequence continues at coordinate 77,128,938 of OX459115.1, read as the reverse complement.
AAATGGCGTTTTCAAACCTTTGCGCCAAAGTTATTGTATGCATTTTTCTAGTCATCACTGAAAACTTTAAAAATTTATAAAAAATACAAAAACAAATTTCCTCTCAAAATTTTTTTTTATCTATCATTTTTACGCCTTATTACACTAAAAAAAAAAAATTAGATTTTTAGCGAATTTCCTATATTGGAAACCTCAGCCAGGGCCGCTTGAGATATCGTTATGAGCCGAAAATTACTTTATTCGAACAAAATAACATTTAATGACATTTGGATTTCCAATAATATTTTTATATTCTAATTTCGTCAAATTAAATTCTTTTGTTATTTTCAATACAATTGCGCTCTACGCGAAACGAAAAGAAATGAAGCGAAATAACAAAATAACGAACAAGAAAAAGAGAAACGTCAAAAAGAGTCACGGAAAATTCTGCCGGCGACTCACCGGGCCGCTTGTTTTCTATTTCATCGTTCTTCTCTTTCGTACTCGTGTGAGTCACGATTCATGAGTCAACGTGTGGATTGGGACATAGTGAGAAATAGTCGAATTAATTTTTGGATCACGAAAATTAATCTTGATAAAAAGCAAGATCTCGTATTGTTGTTGTAATGCACACACACTTATGAGTTGATCTGATTCGGATCAGATCACGGCGATAATAAAACACGCCTTATGATACACTTTCGTTTGTGAGTGTTGCTGTATTATCTACAATTGTCAATGGTAAATGTTTCCAGATTAGAATATAAAAATATTATTGGAAATCCAAATATCATTAAATGTTATTTTGTTCGAATAAAATAATTTTCTGCTCATAATGATATGTAAGCGATGTGAAAGTGAAATTCAAGCTACAAAATATTATTCTCATACGGTATTTATTAATCAAAATTAACAATTTCTTTCTAAAAAAATAAAACAAACGCATTAAACATTCGCATGGCAACTTCGCACTAAATGTCAATTGACGAATGGGAAAGTTGATTTACGCCCTCTGCAGGAATTAAAAAGAAGACGAGCGATACAAGAATCAGTTTCCGGCCAGAAAATATATGAAATTTCATAGAGGCATTGTAGTAAAATGTATAAATAAATATAAAATAGATATACTTAGTATTAAAATATAGTTTGTGAAAATGTTTAACCCTCTACTTCCCAATTTAATTATTGAAATTCTTGATGGTTCTAAAATAAAAACCCCTATAACCGAACTTTAAAGTGAAAAACACGAATGCAATATTAAGAATTCAAAACAAAATTTAATAAGTTGTTTTTTAAATAAAATAATGAAACCATGCCAAAAGGCTGTATTGGGCATAAACGGATAAAAACTATTAAAATATTTTTTACAGAAGCGTGCCTAGAGGCACTCTTGGGCACTAGAGGGTTAAATGTTGTTGCTTAAATGTGTATGTAATTTAGTGGTATTTATGCAATTCAAGCATACCAAATACGTGCTAGAAAATTGTGTAAACAAACTTTTCAATGTAAATAAAAATATTGTAATAAAGAGAAAAACATTTTATTTTGTCTTATTTGTTGTTTTTATTTTAAAGAATTAAACGATTTATAATACACACATGTGAAAAAAGTTAAAAATTAAATAAACAATTTTTTTCGCTGGATTTTTGTTTTGGCATAGATATTCAGCGTATTCTTTATTAAATTTAAAAAAGGATTATTACAGAGGAATTTTTATTTATTAGAAATTACACAGGAATTTTATTTATTAGGAATTACACGAGCATTGAAAATACATTTTGTTTTTTACTTTAAAAAATGTGTCCGTTACGTTCGGTGTTAAAATCTGAGTTACAATTTTTTATCGAAAAAGTATTTACCCAAAATGAATGCGTTCAAGCATGGAAAATGTGTTCGTAAAAATGAATGTGTTTAAGTGAATTTTACTGATTAAAAAAATAAATGTTTTAGTTGATTTTTATGATTAAAAAAATTAAATGTTTTAGTTGATTCGGCTACAGTACCCCCCGCCTAGACGAAAGTCGACGTTCACAGATATTTATCAGGGAATCATACGTGTCGCCCAGATCTAGTGACTTTCGTCGATGATTGCTCCGTCGTAGAAGTAGCCGGTTCGTTTGATGTTGGCTTAGGTCTCGCTGTTTCTTCTCTCGTGATATTTGGCTGTGCTGGTACTGCATTCGTTGTTCCTTCGTCTGCCGGCAGATATGCAGGCTTTAGTCGGTCGATGGTGACGTTAGACTCACGCCTCGGCAGTCATAAACGGAAGTATTTTGGTGTTCGCTCGAGCACCTCGAATGGTCCACTATACGGATGCGTTAGGCTCGGGTGGATAGAATCATCTCGAAGAAATACGTGTGTTGCTGTGTGTAAATCACCATGCACGAAGTATTTTAGATTGCAATGCCACGCCGTTGTTGTTGGACGAATGTCGCTCATGGCATTTCGCAAGTCGATGACTGTTTGCGCAGCCGTTTTGTTTGATGGCTGCTCATCGAAGAATTCGCCAGGTATGCGGAGCGTTGTACCGAAAACGAGTTCGGCCGGTGATGCTTTCAAATCGTCTTTATATGTTGAGCAAAGGCCGAGTAGAATCATCTGTAAATGCGTAGCCCATCTTTCGGTATTATGACATAGAATCGCTGCCTTAAGTGTTCGGTGCCATCTTTCGATTAGTCCGTTGGACTGCGGATGGTATGCAGTCGTTTTTAAATGGCGAGTACCCAAAGTTCGCATGAGTTCATCGAAGAGTGTTGATTCGAATTGGCTGCCTTGATCAGATGTAATGATCTTTGGCACACCGTATTTCGAAATCCAGCCGGAAATGAGTGCCTTTGCGACTGTCGGAGCTGTCATGTCGCGAATCGATATTGCTTCCGGCCATCGGGTGAAGCGGTCGATAATTGTTAAACAGTAGCGGTTTTCATCGGATGGTGGAAATGGTCCAACCAAATCAATGTTAATATGGGAAAATCTTTCGGATGGTGTGCCGAATTTTTTCAATGACGAATGCGTGTGTCGATTAATTTTCGCACGTTGACATTTTAGACAGCTTTGAACAAATTTTGCGATGTCGGATTGGATGCCAGGACAAACGAATCGTTTGGTCATCAGTTTGGCCGTGGCACGTTTTCCAGGGTGCGATATATCGTGAATTGCCCGGATGAATTGGTTTCGTAATTTCTTTGTTACGAAAGGTCGGATGGCATCAGTTGAGTAGTCGCAAATGATTCATTTGGAACTACTTGGAACGATAAAAAGTTTTAATTTAATCGATTTTTCACTTTTACCTTCAGTCAAAATTTGCTGCAATTCCTGGTCGATTTTTTGATCGTCTGACAAAATTTCGTAGTCAATTTCAGCGGTTGAGTGCAGACTTTCGATCCGTGATAGTAAGCCGGCTGTTACATTCTCGGCTCCCTTGACGTGTCGGATGTCGGTGGTAGTCTGACCGATGTAATCGAGCTGGCGTGCTTGTCGATCATTTGCCTTTTCAGGTTTTTGAGCGAAGGCAAAGGTGAGAGGTTTATGATCGGTGTAGATGTGGCATCTTCTTCCTTGCAGCATGAACTTAAAATGTTTGACGGCTAAATACATCGCTGTGAGTTCGCGATCATACGTGCTGTAGCGAAGTTGCGCCTTGTCGAACTTTTTTGAAAAAAAAACCAAGTGGTTGCAGCGCTTTATCGACGACTTGGTGTAAAACTGCGCCTGCAGCGATGTCAGAAGCGTCGACAAAAAGAGAAAGCTCTGCAGTTTTTGAAGGATGAGCAAGTAAAACAGCGTTGGACAAGTCGAGTTTGCATCTCTGAAATGCATTTCTCGCTTCGTCTGTCCAGGTCAGCAGCGTTCGGTCGTTCTTTTTATTTCCGGGATCATCTCGAGTAATTAAGCTTGCGTTGCGATAGCGTTTGGTAAGAACTTGCGGTAAAAATTAAGCATTGCCAGAAAGCTCTTTAGCTGCTTGATCATCGTTGGAAGTGGAAAATTTTGTATCGCCTCAACTTTGTCGGGTAGCGGCAAAAGTCCATCAGATGACACGTGATGTCCAAGGAATTGAATTTCTCGCCTACCAAACTCGCACTTTGCAACGTTTATCGCCAAGCAGTATTTCTTAAGTCGCTCAAAAATGATCCGGAGGTGTTCGTGGTGTTCTTCGGGCGTTGTCGATGCGATGCACAAATCATCAATGTACGCGAATACGAAATCGAGACCGCGGTAAACTTCATGTATTAAGCGTTGAAAAGTTTGCGCGGCGTTGCGCAGGCCAAGAGTCATGAATTTAAATTCGAACAATCCGAATGGCGTTGTGATCGCAGTTTTCTCGATGTCATCCTCGGCAACTGGAACTTGATGGAATGCTTTTTGCAAGTCGATCTTACTTTGCAAATTACAAGCGAAATCGTTCAAATAAGGAATGGGGTAACGATCCGGAACTGTGATAGCATTCAACGCCCGATAATCGCCGCACGGACGCCATGAACCATCTGCTTTCTTCACCATATGAAGAGGACTTGCCCAACAACTGCTTGACGGTCGACAAATTCCGGCTTTCATCAAAATTTCGAATTCCATTCGGGCTGCTTCCAGTCTTTCGGGATCCAGTCGTTGAGGTCGAGTATAAACAGGCTGTCCGGTTGTGAGAATTCGATGTACGACTACGGTTGAGATTGGGCTTCCAGGCGGTGGCAATTTCGTGATTTGTTTGAATTCTCTGAGAAGGTCAGCATAAATCGAATTTAAACAGAACGTTTTGTATTCGGTCGTCTCGTTGACAGTAATGCGCATACAATTTGAATTCAGGCCAGTGAGTGGATCAATCATTTTGTTTTCCTTAAGATCGATCAATAGTCCGTAGTTAGTAATAAAAACTGCACCGATGATTGGCGTTGTCACATCAGCAATTATAAACGTCCACACGAAGTCACGTCGCAATCCGAGGTTTATCTTCAGTGTGGTTTCGCCGTAGTTTTTAATTTCAGATCCGTTTGCTGCGAACAGTTTAATTTTCGATGTTTTGCAGTTACCCGTGGACCGACTGAATGGCATGACTGATACGTCGGCTCCAGTATCAATCAAAAAACCGATGTTCGTAAATTTGTCATGTATCTTAAGTCGGTTAACGGATTTGGATTCAGGCTGTTCGTGACCTGAATCCGACACGGGCTGCTGGCTTCAATAATTTTTTGTTTGGCTGGCGTCCGTACCGAATTGGCACGGCTTGCGGCAATGCTTCGCATCCGTGCCAAATTTCCAATGGTACCAGCAATTCGAATGTTCAGTGCGGGATTTTGAGCGCTTACGGGATCGACTGGGTTCACGTGACTTGCTGCGATGGCGGTTGGCGCTCGTTTCTGCAAATTTACGTTCGAGCTCTGCAATTTGGTTGCTTAATTTTTTGAGCATATTTATTTCGTTTAGCTCCGCTGGTGTTGTTTTAGCTGGGATTGCTGGCGTCGATGGTTGCGAAGTGGTTTGACGAATGTTGCGATCGCCGATGGCACGTAAACGAATTGATTCTACGAGGGCATCAGCTGCGACGAGTCGGTCTTTTGTTGGCGATTCCTTCATCTGAATTACAGCCGCGTGAGCCATTTCAGGCAAACGTGCAGCCCAGAGATCGATTAGTGCGGTGTCAGTTAAAGAGTCGGAAGCTAGGCTCTTTAATTTTTTGTAGAACTGACTCGGTTTCATGTCACCAAGTTGCATCTCGATAATGGCTTCTCGAAACCTTTTTTGCTGGGAGTCGGAATAAAAAGCAATAATAATAGGTTTGATAAGGTTGTATTTACCTATCGCCGGAACTGTGCCGATCTCAGTTTGTATCATACCGAGGTCATTGAGTGGAACCTGCGCCATCACCGAACAATATTTTTTATAATCACTGATTACGTTACTTGCCTCAAACCAAAATTCTAGGCTTGTAAAATAAAGTTTAACATTGTGTACGTGGTCAATTAGCCTTGGCATCGGCATCCGCGGAATTGATGCATTTGCATTTAGTTCGCTTTCGCCGATCGAACCAGTTTTGTCACCGTCAGAATTCATTTCGGATTTATCGCATTTAGTTTTTCGGCTGTCACTTTATCACGGTTGGCAAAAATGACGGAACTCTCAAACTTCTTTTTCAAAACGCACTGTAATTCGCAGTTTGAGAGTCGCGCGCGTCACTATATTTAACGTTTCTGTATACCGTTGGTTTTGTGTACAAAAATACAGCGACCGGCTGCGAAGCACCAGCGCTTCGCGGGGAAAATGACTCACTGTGTGCAAAAATACAGCGACCGGCTGTGGAGCACCAGCGCTTCGCGGGGAAAATGACTCCCTTTTATTTCCTCCCGTTTTAACGCGATTGGATGGCGATGTGCACTTCACTTACGGATTTCTTTCGTTTAAAGCGTATTAATTTTTTTGATTCCCGGTACTTCCTCACGACGATCACGTCGTTGGTCACCACTTTTAGCGTATTCCTTATTAAATTTAAAAAAGGATTATTACAGAGGAATTTTTATTTATTAGAAATTACACAGGAATTTTATTTATTAGGAATTACACGAGCATTGAAAATACATTTTGTTTTTTACTTTAAAAAATGCGTCCGTTACGTTCGGCGTTAAAATCTGAGTGACAATTTTTTATCGAAAAAGTATTTACCCAAAATGAATGCGTTCAAGCATGGAAAATGTGTTCGTTAAAATGAATGTGTTTAAGTGAATTTTACTGATTAAAAAAATAAATGTTTTAGTTGATTTTTATAATTAAAAAAATTAAATGTTTTAGTTGATTCGGCTACAGATATCGTGCATGTGTTATGAAGTTGTTATAAACTCATCAGTGAGTACGTTTGAAATAAGTAAAAAGTGTTTAATTATTACGAGAAGCGGTCACAAATAATCTAAAGAATCATTCATGAGACGGTTGCTCAAATTTTGACTTATGGAATCCAATTCTTAAACAAGAGTAGAGGTTGCTTACGCCACTTAGAGTAATGCCACATCAAGTCTTGTTATAGTAGGTTCCCCAGACTGATATTTCATAAGCATTTAAAAAATATATATCCAATCCCCTTACCAACATTTTGTAAGTCCTTTTCGTTGTCTCGCAAAAAATCACATACATGCCGCACCGGATTCGCCATGCAAAATCTTATATCAAATGTATCGACAATGGGTTGCCTAAAGTACTTCTTCATGCCCTCCTTATGGAGTGTAGTCAAATCGACGCCATGGAATGCTGATTGATACCAGAAGTTCGCCTTGTTATATTGCTCCGAGTACAAAGATTCATCGCTAAACGGTGCTATATGCAGGCCACCGTGTGTAGGGAACATTTTTCCATTTGGTTTAAGCCATTTACGCGCATGCAAATACGTCTCGAGTATACGTTCGTTGAATAGCATATATCCCATCGGTTCGGAAATAATTACATCTCAGGTCTACCTATTATTGTGGGTTTACTTTCCATAATCTACAAATCAAAATAATATTCAGTAAGTAACTAAGCCACAATTATTTTTTCACTCACATTAAACGTATAGGAAGATAGTTTCCCAGACGTAAATCCTCGCGCAAACCTATTCCACCACAAGATTATCGTTCCTGCAAATGATAAATATTGAATTTTATAAATAAAAAAGCACACAAATATTTTTATTATTTCTTTAATCAAAAGGCAAAAAGGCTTAAGTCTATTTTAAGCATTTTTCAGGAGAGCAATTTTAAACTTTGAAAAATGATGCAAATGTATGAATTTTGTTGAATTAAACCGTTTTGACATTACAAAAAAAAGGACTTCTAGATGGAATAGAAACACGCTGATAAGACCGAAAAAAAGCTTATTTTTTAAAGAGTTTGAAAATGTAAAAAAATAATTTTTGGCTTAAATAGAATTAAGCCGCTTTGCCTTTTGATTAAAGATTTAATTTAGAAATCTATCCCGCTTTTTTCCATACAATTGTTTACGTGCTGTCAAATTCTGTATATCTCTACCACTTCTAAATTTCTCCGCTAGGGTTTTGCCTCCAGTTGTCAATATTGTCAAAGCTACTGGCCGCGTTCAGCACAAGTAAAGTGATATAAAAACGAAAATTATAATGGAATAACATACAAAACACAAATATCTCATGGAAAGGTTTAATAAATATTGGATGTTATCTAAAAAAAAAGAAATTGAAGTTGTACGCCGCGTAGAGGCACTCTGATCAACTGCATGTGGAGCCAAAGAGCGTCGGCCATAGGATTCGTACATACACAATATCTGTCCATTTATTTGAGTTCCGCGCCCATTGGGGCACTTTTCTACAGTTGGCTCTATAGTCCACTTGATATCCACGCGAGTGCCGGACAATTGTTGATATACCCGAAGTGGCAAAACCCACCCGAAAAGTGATATTTTAACATATTAACCCGAGGCAGCGCCGCATCTATCCAATGTGTTAGAAATAATTTATTGAATGTTAACATGTTAAAAATAATTTTAACTTTAAACACTTCCACCACTTTACTTTGTGAACACGCCCTAAGCGTTGAATTCTTTTTGTTAACCTTTTTTGTTTCACAAATAAAACACTTCGTTTTCGTTACTTCATTCAAACGTATCAATCGTTAAAGCATTCGAAACGATTCGATCCGTGTAAATAAATTGCAAGGCGGCGAGGGATGGGCAGTATGGAAATTTCAAGTTAAAGTATTGCTCAACGCCGGTGTAATTTTTGAAGTGGTGTCTGGAAGTATGGCGAAGCCCGTTCTTCTCAAAATGGCGTCAGAAAACGATGCCGAAGCGGAGGCTAGATTCAAGGCGGAATTGAAGGCTTGGAATAAACTCGATAGTCAAGGACAGAAAATCATTGCTACTACGGTTGGGCAGCAGCCAATGATGTACATTATCCATTGTTCGAGTTCGAAAGAAATGTGGGATAAATTAGACTCGGTGTATGAACTAAAATCTTCTACAAGCTTGCACCTCTTACAGCAACAATTTTACGGTTTAACTCTTAGTTCATCAGATAATATAGCCGCACACATATTCCGAGTTGAGGAGTTGGCTCAGCGGCTGAAGGAGACTGGGGAGGCAGTGTCAGAATCAATGATTGTTACAAAAATATTGATGACGCTACCAGACAGGTACAATTATTTCTTCAGCGTGTGGGAGTCAACTAGCGAGGATAAGAGAATACTATTAAATCTGACAGCAAGACTGATGATGGAGGAGTCACGCCTGGAAGCTCAGCAAGGGAAAGGCGAAGAGGTGGCTGCTTTTGTTGCCAGAAAAAGTAAGCCAAATAGTGCTAGAAGTTTGTTGCGGGTCAATGCACCCGATTTGACCTACTTTATGTGCAGCTGGAAAGAAGAAAAAAAAAAGAAAAAAACAAAAACAAAAATTAGAAACGAAAGCACACGATAAACGAAATGAAATTTCTTGAAGGTTACCACTGGGAAAGACATATACAAACATTCCCAGGAGGCAACCTCCATCACCATTACCTGCACTAAAGTCCAGCCAGTGTATCGTTGTACCTGGAAAAGAAAAAGAAACAACGAAATACCTAAAAATAATAGTGTAAAAGATTGAAACAAGTCTTACCTGGTACGGGCAGCAAAATTTCCACTTATTTACATTAAAGTTTTTTGTGCGTTTGACATTTCAGCTGTCAGTACGGCTGCGTATATGAGTTGGGATGGGCATGAATTAGAACAGTTATCCAATATCACACCCTCGGTACGGTAAGGTAGGTTCGTTAAGGTTCTGATCCCAGATACACTCTTCGGAGTTATTTCAAACTTCGATTATCGATGTTATTAATGTTAGTGAAAGCTATTTATTAAGTATTTATGTTAGGTGTATTAGATGAAGTATATGTATTGTATTAGAATAAGAAATATATTAGTATAAGAATATGTTAGAGTATTAATAACAGAGACAAAGACTGGAAATACCCTTGGTCAAAGACAACGACTGCAATAGCGAAAATAGTTCAAACTTTGTGGTAGATTAATTCGAATTAGACGTTGGACGTTTTTTATCCGAAGAAGATTTTGTAAAGTGCACTATCTAAATAATATAAAAGCTATTATTATTAAAGAAAGTGAAAGCCTATTTGAATAAAAGAAAAAAAAAGTAAGAAAGGAAATTGGAACTAGAGACGGGTAAGACCGTTACACTCTGACTCAGGCCTCTGCCCGATTTGTGGGGTTTGGTGGGGACAACACGGCATAGCCGCGGGCCATTAGGTTCAAACTCCAACAAGGACCGATACCTAAGCACAATCACAACACCGACATCCACTCCCACTACTTCAAGTTCAACCCCTTCGACAAAAGTACAACAACATTACGAACAGATCCGGGTGCTACGCCACCCACAACGACGGCATTGACAGGGTGTTCCGGGGGACAGTGTTTCGCTTTCGTATAGTTAATATTTGCTGGAAATATATGAATTCCTTTTTTTTTTTTTTTATTTGGTGTGCTAGATGTGCTAGCATTTTCTTTGAATTTCGTTAGTTTTAAATTTTTATTTTTTTATTTTAAGATTTATCTCTTTTTGTTTTAAGTTTTCTTTTGAATACAGTGAATTATTTAAAGATTGTGAAATAACTTCATTGGTGAATTGTTTAGTTCTGCCCTTAATTTAATTCATTGAGAGTGGTTGATAAAAATAGTGCTAGAATTAAGCAATACTTCGTCGCTTCGTGTGCTGCCGGCAGAACAACGAGGGACCAGAAAACAGTAAGTTATAGATTTTAAGACATTGAAATATAAATTTTAGGTTAAGAGCAGAAGATAAACAATAGTTAATAACTTAAAGTAAAGATAGAGTCGTAGAGTTAAGAAATTGGCTTAATGATAATAAATCTGGCAAAGCCCAGAATTGAATTTTTAAAGGAGGAATGAATAATTTTACTATGGATTGAGAAAGTATCTGTTTTGGTGTGTGGAGAAATGGGACGGGCCGTCCTCCAGTAGTACAAGACAACAATGACTTAACAGGACAGAAGACAAACATAGACGACAGGAAGTGATGACAAACATAAACATCCACTACATGACTTAACTTAGGCAGTGACTGGAGGTCAAGTTAAGGGGCTACCTCTATTACATCGGCCAAAGAGGTAGCCATGGTTGTCTTCGGACATTAAGGGTGGGTTGGCCAGACCTGTGCCAATGACACCAGGCATGTCTCGGGTTCCTGACGAACCTTTACCTTAGAGAGATAAAGGAAAGGAGGAGATTCGACCTAGGGATAGTCACAGGTAGGATTAAATTAGTATAGGTTTAGCATAGGGTTTATTCATAAGATTTAGGTTTAGATTAGATTAAGTTAGACTAGCTAGGTTTAGTTTCGCGGCTCCTTTCCTCTCTTTCTCTTTGGTATTGGCATAGGTTCTTGGATTTTCTTCTCTCTCCTATCCTATTTTTAGGGTCCGTCCGTGGTCTGATTAACGTAGCTTTCTCTCTCTCTCTTTTATTTGTATAATGGCACGAGATATTTGTGTATGACCAGGTGGTGTATGGTGGGGTTGGCAAGAACTACCCCCGTCCGACGAGCTTTAGCCGAGCAACCGCGAGCGTGCCGCCGCCCTCCACACCTACACCTAAGCTGCCCCTGTGGCCTTATCCTGCCTCATAACAATGGCGCCCAACGGTACTTTTACCAATTTAACCGGCCAGAGGCCGAATTGCGACTCCAAGGAGACGATTTTCAATTTTCGAAAGTCGTTGCCTTGGACTTGTAATAGCCTCATATCGCGAATTTTAGTTTTTTCTTAAAATTTTACTTTTCGATTTCTCAAATCCAAGAACTGTTTAGGCTCTGTGTCTTGATTTAGATTGGAGACGGCTGTCCAATCCGAAGGCCAAGAGTCAAAGGATCTCGTGAGGTAGTCGAGGGTCTTTATTAATACACAGAGCGGGACGGGGTGGAAAAGCCGAATTGCTGACTGCTGCCTAAGGATCTAGGTATTTTGCCCGATCCTTCGTGAGGTGTCAGCGTAGGGTTTGAAGCCTTGTCCGTGTTGGAATATGTCCTGGAAGTTCTGGCCAGCCTTACATTAGGTTTTACCTGATGGAAAGTAGTGGTAGGAACAGAAGGGATAGGCTACAGCACTCGTCAAGGACCAGAGACACCAGTCACAATCGGACAAGGACTGATGACCAACTCTACACTTGACAAGCACAAACCAAAACAGACGAAATCTACTGAATGGCTGCTGGATAACCTGTCCCAGCATCCGCACACCAAAACACATTTAATTACAGATTGCTTGTATTCATTTTTTTGATTTCTCTAATTTTTTTATATCTTTAAACTACTTCGAATTTTCTATACCACCTTTTACTTTAATTTACAATTGTTCTATAAACAATTTTGAATTCTTGTCTATGATACCATTTTATCTTTTATATACTTTTGAATTTATTCACTTATTTTAGTTTTATACTTTTCTTTCCTTTATCTTTGAATTACTATCTATACCATTAGGGTTTTGAATTTTATAGTACTCTCCTGGATTTTTTTTAATTTTTTTTAACCATTTGAACTCATTTTGTTTTTAGATTTCCCCTTTTCCTCCCACCTTTGCTTTGAGTTTTTTTATTGAATTGCTTATTTGAATTTTTGATGATGCAGGATGAGGAAAGTAGAAATCTAGGCGCGGTCCCTAAGAGCACCCAGCCCGTTCCCGAAGACACATCGACAGTACGGATGACTAGGAACGCGACTAGACAGATGGGACTAGCAGTAGGACAAACAGACAAGACAAAGACCACAACAAGGAACGTAGAAGACCAGACTCAAACGACAAACGAAACCCTTCTCAATGATAGAGAACAAATACTACAGACGACTAGAGAATTAGAACAGGAAATACAAAACGTTGAAAATGACCGACACGCTACAGAAGCGGCAAGACGTTTACTTACAGACGACGACGAAAACGAGGTACTTACATTACGTAAGGAAATAATGGAGACGAACATAACCCGACACGTAAACTCGGTGGTCTCACATGCTATCCGAGAGAACCAGGTTACAATGATGACTATGTTCACGGACTCAATGAAAGAGATGTTGGTGACCTTCCATGAGAACATCAGGGTCATCAACGAGAAAGTCTCAGGGTTGGAGATCTCGGTAGCAGGTAGTGGGGAACCACCACGACAAGACAGGACCCAACGAAAGAGAGACTCCTCAACCACGCAAAAACGCCACGACCACAACTCAACGCTACAGGACCAACAAGAACGAATCCCTCCACAAGAGAGTCATAGACGGGTGGATGTACATAAGTGGGGAATCAAGTTTGACGGGTCACCAAAGTCTATGTCGGTAGAAAGTTTCATTTTCAGAATTGAAACACTACAGAAAAAGAGTGGGTTAACTGACGAGCAGCTTTTTGCGAACTTTCATCACCTAGTGTCAGGGCCAGCAGAGAGATGGTACTGGCAATACTTAGAAGAGAACCAAGCGGACGAATACTTAAATTATTTTGATCTGAAATCCGAGTTATTGACGCAATTTAAAAATAGTAAAGGTGACCATGAAATCTTAAGGACAATTATGGATAGGAGACAGCTACCTCATGAGACCTTCGACGAATTTTACGAGGACATTAGGGCATTAACATTGCAAATGCGGACGAGACCAACGGAAAGAGATTTAGTGTCGATTTTAAGACCGAATATTAAAGATAGGGTAGCGACGCTGATCTTCGGATGTTCAATTAAGGACATCCGAGATCTAAGAGAAGAATGCAGACGCGCTGAGAAACACTTAGCAACTAGAGAGGCTAAATTTAGGAGAAACGTTAGCGAAGTAGAAGGTCAGGAGAGTTCCCGGATGAGAGACTCTGAAAGAGACGTAGAAGACGAAGAACTGGAAGTAGCAGCGCTTCAACAAAGACGACCTAACAGACCGACGACATACTCACATACGGACAGACAAACTAATACTAATAAACAAAAGGGTACTTATAAAACTGAACATACCGAACATACCAGGACTGAAGAAGCGCTTCCAATATGCTGTCCATCGAATTTCCACTGCTTGACGTGCTACAGTTGTGGCCAAGGAAACATTTCCTTCAAATGCGCGGCCTGTCAGGGAAACTTGAAGGTCAGCGGTGCTTCCGGGAACAACTCGCTGACGACGAAGACTCTCCCGGGATCTCCAAACCTAGAAAAATAAAAATATTAGAACGTGACAATTCGAGAGAAGATACTTACATCAAGAAAGATTTGACCCCACGCAAGAGCTTACATCAAAGACTGCTAGAATATGACGCAATCAGAAAGCGAATTTTTGGTGAAGAACTGACGACTAGAGAGGAGAAGAAGCGAAACTATTTAAAAATACTTAGGATTAGGAAAAAGATAGCCTTGACTAGACGACGAAAGAGGAGGATAGAAGCATCGGTGATAACTACATCTGACGATAATAGGCCCTATACAAAAGTGATCATCGAAAATGAAGAGATCCTGGGTCTATTAGATAGTGGAGCTTCAGTTAGCTGCTTAGGGAAAGGTGCAATAGATTTTATGACTAGGAAAAATATTAAGATGACAGAGATGAAAACAGAGATTAGGACAGCTGACGGTAATCAACAACGAATATTAGGACGATTTAAGACAACTATCTCATGGGGTAGCAAAACCCAAGAAATAGAGTTGTATGTTGTTCCCAATTTACAACAGCGACTTTATTTAGGGGTAGATTTTTGGAGGGCATTTAAGGTCGCACCCAATATTATTGACGAGTTAGACGTACCATTACCGACGGTAGACCTTTCTCCTGTCCAGGCACTTTCACCACCACAGTTTCAACAGCTGGAGGGCATCAAGCAGTTGTTCCCCTCGTTTGCGATGAAGGGATTGGGTAAGACCAGCCTAGAAGAACATGTAATAGAAGTGGAAGACGAAAAGATACCCATAAAACAAAGGCACTACCCAATCTCGCCCGCCATACAAAAGCTCATGTACGAAGAACTCGACAGGATGCTTTCGTTAGGTGTGATAGAGGAGAGCAACAGCCCATGGAGTTCTCCGGTTGTTTTGGTGAGGAAACCGGGAAAAAACAGATTGTGCCTGGACTCAAGAAAGGTAAACGCGGCTACTAAAAAAGGATGCATACCCGCTTCCACACATTGAAGGTTTGCTCAGCCGGCTACAAGATACCAGATTCATCTCTGGTATCGATCTCAAAGACGCATTCTGGCAGATTCCTTTGGAGCCAAAATCAAGAGAGAAAACAGCCTTCACAGTCCCTGGGCGACCGTTATACCAGTTCACGGTGATGCCGTTCGGATTGTGTAACGCCGCTCAGAGAATGTGTCGGCTGATGGACAAAGCCATTCCCTCTCGGTTGAAGGAAAATGTCTTTGTCTATCTTGATGACCTCTTGGCTTGCTCTCCAGATTTCGAGTCGCATTGTAGATTGCTAAGGGAAGTAGCTAAGTGTCTCATGGATGCGGGTCTGACCATCAACGTCGAAAAGAGTAAATTTTGCTATAAAGAGATAAAGTATTTAGGGTATATCGTCGGTGATGGTTGTCTACGAACCGACAAGGACAAGGTATCGGCGGTCGAGAATTTCCCAGTCCCTGGGACCCCCAAGCAACTCCGTAGGTTCCTAGGCATGACAGGCTGGTATAGGCGTTTTATTCCCAATTTTGCGTCTATGGCAGCACCCATGACTGACTGTCTTCGAAAAGGACAAACTTTTCAAATGACAGATGAAGCGCTCTCCTCATTCGACAAACTCAAAATGAGTTTGGTGACAGCACCGATACTAACGAACCCCGACTTCACGAAACACTTTTACATACAGTGCGACGCTTCAACTTCAGGTGTAGGGAGTGTTCTCTTTCAGATGGATGCGGAGAAAAACGAACGGCCGATAGCATTCATGTCCCAGAAGCTAAACTCCGCTCAACGGAACTATAGCGTTACGGAACTTGAGTGCTATGCGGCGGTTTTGTCAGTAAAGAAGTTCAGAGCCTATGTGGAAGGGCTACCTTTCACTATAATAACCGATCACGCAAGTTTGAAGTGGCTGATGACCCAAAAGGATCTATCAGGCCGATTGGCTAGATGGAGCCTAAAACTTCAAGGGTTTGACTTCGTGATCGAACATAGGAAAGGTGTCCAAAACGTAGTCCCTGATACTCTCTCACGTGTCCATATGGATGAGCTCACGACCGATAGTAAAATGCTAGAAGTTGATCTTAAATCACCATACTTTTCCTCGGAGGAGTATGATGAGTTAAAGAAGACCATAGACAACAACCAGAACAAACTACCTGACATCTGTGTTTCAGACGGCTACGTATACAAACGAACTGACATACGAACTGGAGACGCGCTTCAAGAAGACAGAGCATGGAAGCTTTGGGTCCCTGAGGAGTTGCGTGAGGGTCTTATAGGCGCTGCACACAACTCCACTGCGGCAGGCCATGGCGGTATAAATAAGACGTTGTCCAAATTAAGACAGAAATATTATTGGCCAGGAATGACCGCTGAAGTCCAAAAATGGGTTAATTCGTGCGAAGCCTGCAAATGCAGCAAACCTCTCAATCAGATATCCCGACCGCCGATGGGGCAACAGACGATCACGGAAAGACCATTTCAAAGACTATATATTGACTTCTTAGGACCATACCCACGAACGAAAAACGGTAACACACACATATTTATAGTATTAGATCATTTTTCTAAGTTCGTATTTTTAAAACCTATTAGAAAAGCAACGGCAGCTGAGGTAGTAAAATACTTAGAAGAAAATATTTTTCATATCTTTGGCGTACCTGAATTCGTCCATTCTGACAACGGCAGACAGTTCATCTCTGAACTGTTTGCCAGCTTCTTAGCTAAATACGGGGTAAGACATGTTCGTACCGCGATCTACTCTCCCCAAGCGAACGCTTCAGAAAGAGTCAACCGATCAGTACTGTCCAAGATCAGATCATATCTTAAAGATGACCAGAAGACATGGGATCAACATGTCAGTGGTGCGGCGTTCTCATTGAGGAGTGTAGTGCATGATGCGACTACGTTCGAACCCTATTACTCCGTCTTCGGTACCCACATGATTCAACATGCAGGAGCGTACGAAGTACTGCGCAAATTAGACGCAGTAAAAGATATGACCACAGAAGTCATACACCAAAAAGACAAATTAGAGTTGATCAGGAGTAAAATCTTTGACAACCTAAGGCTAGCTCATCAAAAAGCAACAAAAATATACAACACTAGGAGCAGGGACATTAAGTACAAAACAGGACAAATAGTATACAGACGAAACTTTAAACAAAGTAATCAACCGGACAATTACAACGCTAAGCTAGGACCAAAATTTATAAAATCCATCGTCCTTAAGACGGTAGGAAATTCCCTATACGAGATAGGCAATTTAAGAGGCGACAAAGTCGGAGTTTTCCACGCAAAGGACCTCCACACTTAACACAGGAATAGCTTTAGTTAATGCCTTCAGGCTGTCGTTGCTGTTTAAGTACGTATGTGATATGATATGACGTGTAGTCAAGTGCAACTACGAGATAGTCGATGTATCTTTATGTTTATTTAGATATTTATTTATTTATTTATTTATTTATCCATATATATATGTATTTCTTGTCCGTATTTATAAGTATATTAGTGAGTGTTCCATTTATATAGATTAATTATTCGTAGTTTATTTATTTATAGTTTATTAATGCATAGAATCTATTTATCTATTCATAGTTTATTCATGCAGATTACACAATAATGCAACAAAAACTCACCCAAATTGCGAATCACCCATATCCAATTGAACAAATAATGCCTTAACCTCACCTGTGATAAAAATCATAATGGGAAATAGCCCAGCGGATAAAGAGCGTAACTCAGGGAGTGGGCCCTTGCCACACGATAACTCCACGAGTTAAGATTCGACCCAAAGGCCACAGGGAATTAATCAAATATTCCTCTGAACGAGCGCATTCCCTTTTTTACGAGAAGGAGAAAGTAGAGAAAAAAGGGTGTTTAAGTGCTTTTTGTGTCACAAGTCCGGTCATTTTAAACGAGATTGTCCCTCACGAAATTCAAATGTCAAAAGTGATAATAAAAATCTAGAAGGTATTGGCAGAGCTTTCATCAGTAAAGCGTATATAATGTCTAATGGAGAAGATGGGAGAAGTAAGTGGTTTTTGGACTCCGGTGCGAGTGATCATATGGCCATACATAGAGAATGGTTTGCTAAATACCAACAACTGGAGACTCGAATTCCTGTTCAAATTGGTGATGGTCGTATACTCAATGCATATGGAAGAGGCAGCATTAATATTTTGGCACTTGTTGGAAATAAATGGACTCCTTGTGTATTGACAGATGCTTTATATGTCCCGGATTTGCATCTTAATTTATTTTCGCAGGGAACTGCGCTGGATAAGGGTTTAGTATTGAAATCCACTAATACAATTTGCCAATTTTTGGAGGAAACACTATCGTTGCAGTGGGAGTAAGGCATAAGAAAATTTTCGAGATGCAATTCAGGATCGAAATCAAAAATGTATCTCCTGAAATGGCTACGGTGAATGTTGCTCGTAATGGGAGTCTAAAACTATGGCATGAACGAATGGGACATCAAAACATTCCTCAGGTGTTAGAGAATTTGAGGGAAATGAAGATTATTCCAGATACAAAATCAAAATTTTTCTGTGATGCATGTGTTCTTGGCAAACAACACCGTATTCCTTTTGGTCACAGTGAAACAAAGATGGAACATCCAGGAGAATTAATTCACTTGGATTTATGCGGCCCCATGGAAAGTACAAGCGTGGGTGGAACTATTTAAATACTTCATACTTTTTAAAGACCACTACTCACATTAGTTTATTTCTTGAAACATAAGTCTGAAGTCAGGGAAAAATTGGTCGATTTCATCAGGACTGCAAAGATGGAGACTGGTTGTGACATAAGAAGTATTCGGACGGACAACGGCACTGAATATGTCAATAAGGATGTTTCGGAAATATTAACAATAAATAATATAAGACATCAGCTGTCAGTGATATATACTCCAGAACAAAATGTATCTGCAGAAAGGGAAATGAGAACGATTGTAGAGGCCGCGCGAACCATGCTTCATGCGAAGAACTTAGAAATAAAACTATGGGCAGAAGCGGTTAACACGGCGGTATACGTCTTAAATAGGACGGGTAAAAGTACCATCGAAAACAAAACTCCGTTTGAGCTATGGTGGAAGGTAAAGCCAAGAAATGATCATCTTAGGATTTTTGGTTCAGTAGCTTTCGCGCACATTCCCAAACCTAAAAGATGAAAATGGGACCAAAAATCAATCAAAGGTATTTTCGTTGGGTACTGTGAAAATGCGAAAGGATACCGTATATGGATTGAAAATAGAAACCTATTACAAGTAAGTCGTGATGTCATTTTTAAAGAGCATGATTTAATTAACGAATCATCAGAAAAACAGATCGACAATAGCCTTGTTTTTTTGAAACGTAGCTAGCCAGTAGTTGCTAGCAAAGTCAAATTTCACACGTAAAACAAATACAACAACCAGCTGGCTACAACTCTTGATTTTATCCGCAGCCAAAATCAGCTGGCTAGGAATGTTGCGATATCTCATGGCAAGGTGGCGCTTAAAGCGATTTGTAGAACATTTGACAGACTGCCAAGTACGAAAATTATATAATTTCAATTACTAAATGATG
This sequence comes from Brachyopa scutellaris, assembly GCA_949775065.1. NCBI lineage: Eukaryota > Metazoa > Arthropoda > Insecta > Diptera > Syrphidae > Brachyopa > Brachyopa scutellaris. Next base: position 77,109,248 of record OX459115.1, on the reverse strand, counting down.
TTTCACAAAAATAATCCACTATATTATGATTTCATATCACTTTATGTAAATTATCCATTGAATAAATTATCGAAATTAATTGTTTTCACAACAAATAACAAAAAATCGATTTGGTTGAATACCGAATACTTTGACAGTTCACACTTAACAGCTGATCGAAATCACACACATATGACCGAAATCACACACACCAACTTGGAGGTAAGTCAGCTGGGTTCGGCTGGCTGGGAATCATTTTAATGAACGACTGGCTAGCTACGTGTCAAAAAAACCAACAACAAATGATCCAAATATTTTTGAAAGCAGAGAGATCTATGAGAGATTCCAAGAACAAGTAGTGGATGACTATATACCAGACGGCGATAGTGAACATTTTTTTAACGAAGCTACGGTGACTGAAACTATAGAGGATCCTCTGGATGATAATGAAGCTACGGTGAATGAATCTGTGGAGGATACTCCAGATGACAGTGAAGCTGAAAATGGAGAGGCTGCCCAAAACTATGATCTTCGAAATAGAAGCCTGATTCGTCAACCGCAAAAGCTGAATGACTACGAACAAGGAGAGGTTTTCGCTGCTATAGTTTGTGAGCCAGACTGTTACGAGGATGCGATTCAATCTCAACATGCCAAGCAATGGCATAAAGCTATGGATGAGGAAATTAAATCTTTAATGGACAACAAAACCTGGACTCTATTGGATCTTCCAAAGGGTAAATCACTGATAGATAATTCTGGGTTTTCCGCATTAAATACGGAGCTGGTGGACAGATTGAAAGATTTAAAGCGAGATTTGTAGCTCGAGGATTTTCACAGAGTCTTCTGAGCGTACGGTGCTCGGGCTAAAATGCTCGCTAAATAGGTAGTTGTATAGGATATGTCTCCACAGAGTTTTGGCCAACCATTTAATGTCCGGGACATTTATTTAGCGGCGGAATTTTGACGTTTTAAATTCAAATAGAAATTTAATACAAAAATCAAGTATTCGGTTTCAATTTTTCGAGGATTTTTGTGAAAAGAGGTAAATAAGTGCATGTATACTGCTGATGTTGTTTGTATATTCAAGCACGAGTATGAAAATGAAAAGGCAATGTCGGGGGATGTCAAATAAAAAATTAAAACAATCAGGAGCACAGAAAAAAAAGGATTATGACAAGGGTGGATTTATCAAGTTTCACAAACATTTCTGAATTTCTACAGCCAGCTCTACAAACAAATTTTATCTTCGATTTCCGTTTGAATTTATGGAGACCAGCGGAAATTTAGTTTAGCGCGAGCACCGTACTAGCCTTTACCTACAAATTCACCATACAAAGGGCTTATAGTTTCGCATGTATAAAGGCATTATTATAATTTTTTTAGGCTTTCAATGCAATACAGCACGAAAAAATATTTTTTATCAAATGCTATGAATCCGACCATTATTTCGTAACAAAATAAGTTTATATTTACAAAATAAATGTATTTTAACCAATCAGAAAAAAGCACTGCATTTATCAACTTCATTCAAAAAAAAGGAAAACTTATGGACACATCCAATTACAAATGCCAAAACAGATTTTCCTCCAACCTTTAATTGATTTCAGCGCCATTGGTATTCAGAGTCTGTAACTGCTGTACCAAGTAAAGCGTTTACTTGGAGAATTTTACCTAGTGTTATAGCAAGCGAATTTGTTTTTGTAGTGCGGGTAAATTGAAAAGTGAGTATGTACTCACTTAAAAAAAATACGGCTAATATGTCAATGATTAAAACCTTTGTAGTTATTTCAAACTTACTCACTGATGAGTTTATAACAACTTCATAACACATGCACGATCTCTATGCCAAAACAACAAAAATCCAGCGAAAAAATTTTTTTCTCATTTAATTTTTAACTTTTTTCACATGTGTGTATTATAAAACGTTTGGTTCCTTAAAATAAAAACAACAAATAAGACAAAATAAAATGTTTTGCTTTTTATTACAATATTTTTATTTACATTGAAAAGTTTGTTCACACAATTTTCTAGCACGTATTTGGTATGCTTGAATTGCATAAATAGCACTAAACTACATACACATTTAAGCAACAACATTTAAACATGTTCACAAACTATATTTTAATACCAAGTATATCTATTTTATATTTATTTATAAATTTTATTACAATGCCTCTATGAAATTTCATATATTTTTTGGCCCGAAACTGATTCTTGTATCGCTCTACGTCTTCTTTTTTGTTCCTGCAGAGGGCGAAAAACAACTTTTCCATTCGTCAATTTACTAAAAATAATAATAAAAAGTGAAAATTCAGGATGGAAAGCTGAGTCGAAAATGTGGTGCAACATAATATATTTTCAATATTTAAATATGTATATTGTAACATCTGACTTTTGGCCAATACTGTGTTCGTCTTCCACAATGTTCCCACTTGCTATTTACCGAAGCATACCACTTACCGAAACGTCAAACGCGTTATCAACATGTCATTAGTGAACAACATTCCGTAATATATTAACAATTTAGTTTAAAAAAACATGAATTTATTATTAAAATCTAAATAAGTTATATATTAAAACAAAGGGAAAGTGGTATTCACTTTAAAATAATAAAGTTAACAAAGTTCACTATAGGTATTACATCAGTCAAAAGATAGGACAACCGCAGTGTTTTATTTTGGAAAAGGTAAATACCCTTCTCAAGGAAAGATTTGTAATATAGGAGGGGCGGTGCTGATTTGTATTCTGCTTTTGTGAATGATTAATTTTGTTTATATACGTAAATTGGGTAAGAAGATGGTTTAATCTAATTGATAATCTATTAAACAATTGTGCTTGGGTTTCCAATAGGAGAAGTTGTGTGTAAGAGAAAAACTTGAAATGAGCTACTGAATATATGTATATATATATATATATATATATATCTATATATATATATATCGACATATATGTGTAGCAATATACATATTGTTATACCTATATGTGTAAATATATAAATTTGCGTACATATATTTAGCTTGTATGTACCTATTTCCAAACAAATGTCATTTAACTATCGAATATGCAAACATAAAGCTTCTAGTTCAAATCTATGTTCAAAATATGCCTGAATTAAGTTGAATAGAGTTATGTTTTGGCAAAAAGTTTGATCTGGATCTACCTATTCCATATGTCTGAGGATCAACCGGCGATTTCAGTGTCTAACACTGACATTATTATGTCCAATATTTAAATATACATTATACATATGTACATTTACCTATGCTTATATAATTTAAAAAAAGTGCACTTTGTGTAAAGGCTGGCTGAACATTTATTTTCAAGAAAGATTGGTTGATCATAATTAGACTAGTTGTATAAACAGTTAGTTCGTTCTTAATCAGATTAGCTAAAGACGAACGGCGTTCTTAAACTACTTAATCCAATTTTGTTGTTGATTTTCCAATTTTAGTTAGTTGACTCTAAATCGTTCAATCTAAATATAAGAGGTTCAAATACAAAATGGCATACAAAACAAAAGTTGAACGACGAAGTTTGCGATTTCTTTCATACAGTTTAGCAAATTCACTTAGCTTCTCGGTTTGCAGTTTCAAGCTGGTAATACCACTTCCAAATATTCGACTTCTGTTATCAGTTGGCGGGTGATTAACACATGTTAACGCAGACAACAGGCCTTGTTCTCTCTTGCGAGTAAATAAAAAAAAGGTTGTTTTATTGGATTAAAAGCTAAACTGTGTCGAGTTTGTCTATTGCGATTTGCATTTTGTAGCAGATTTTCCAATCCCATAATACTGATATCGTCGTAAGCTAAACTTTCACAGCGGCTTAAAAACCTATTTACTCTGTTGTTTGAAGTCACATGCAGACACATGAAATAGCTCCATCTGACAATTAGATTGGATTAGATCGATTAAAAAATTGAGCCTTTAGTACCTTTATCTCTGCGACTACGTTGGAAATATCGTCTTCGTCGAATCTCCACTAAGGTGTCATTCGTGGAGTTGATATTTACTCCGAGGTAGGGAAACTTCTTTACCACTTCGAAGTTACTTATGCCAACAGTGACGTTTTGTCGTAGGCGGTGGACAGATGTTTCTTTGTTTGTTGACAACTTCAAGGCCAACTCGTTTCGCCTGTTCTTCAATTGCCGTAAAAGCCTATAACACGGCACGCTTGGAGCGACCGATGATGTCGATGTCGTCTGCGTATCCCAGTAGCTGGACAGATTTGTGAACGATAGTGCCTTCCGTGTTCACACCTGCCCTGCGCACTATCTGTTCCAGCACAAGATTGAAGAAATCACATGATATCTCATCTCCTTGCCGAAATCCGGTGCATGTTTGGAATAGTTCGGAGGTACTGTTTCCGCGTATTTTCTAGCGTCGCGCGGCATAGCTGGATCAGTTTAGCCGGGATCCCGAATTCGGCCATCGCCTTGTAGAGTTCATGACAATGAATGCTATCATATGCGGCTTTGAAGTTGATGAAGAGATGGTGAGTCTCGACTTGAAATTCGTTGGTCTTTTCCAGGATTTGCCTTAGTGTGAAAATTTGGTCGATCGTCGATCTGCCGGGCCGGAAGCCACACTGGTACGTGCCGATTAGTGTGCTGCAGAAAGGTTTCAGACTTTCACACAGTACGTTGGATAGGATCTTATATGCGACATTAAGCAGGGATATGCCTCGGTAGTTCTTACAAGACATAGGATCGTCTTTCTTGAAGATGGGGCATATAGAGCTGATAGTCCAGTCATCGGGCATGGCTTCATCCACCCATACTTGGTTGATGACTTGGTGCATGCACCCTACCAAAGCATCACCACTATGTTTGAAAAGCTCTGCTGGTAGACCATCAGAGCCGGCGGCCTTGTTGTTCTTCAGCTTTTTGATAGCTGTGCCGACCTCTTCAAAACTGGTAGGGGGGATGGATTCTTCGTTGGCTGGATGCGGGTTCTCTTCTTGCCCTATCACTCTCACTGTCTGATCCCCATTAAGTAGCTGCTGGAAGTGCTGCTTAAATACATCTACTATTCCCTGCGCTTCGGTGACTAGGTTTCCTTCACTGTTTCGAAGAGCCTAGGTTCTGGTCTTGAAGCCTGCTGCCAGTTGCTTGGCTTTTCTAAAAAGCATTCGGATGTTGTTCCTATCGCGGGACTCTTCGATATTCTTGAGCTGGGAGACTGCGTGTATCCGATGGCTACCACTAGGAGGTAAAATAAGCACACTTACAACACTGGGCTTTGCCAAGTTAAAGCCAATCAGTGCCTACTCTATTTCCACAACATTCAACCGTCCAATTTTTTTTATTAGTACATACTAATAATCTATATTGTACATACATATACAGGGTGTTTCCAAGTTAAATGTCAAGACTTTGGCAACTGATTCTTGGGTTTATTCTAAGAAAAAAAATCGTTCTCGATAAATTGAATTTTGTTTTCTAATAATTTATACCACTTTTCCTAGTTAAATTTTCCAACTAGGCCTACATTCTCAGTTAGGTTTGAGTCTGGGATGTGAGCGGGAAAATGGTATGGAAATTAGGGTTTTGACGGGTATTCTAATAAATGAGCATACTTTAAAACCTTCGTAAAGTCATACTTTATTTAAAAAACAAATTGCAAATTTATGATTTAGTTAGAAAATTGCACTAATTGCCAACTGTGGTTAAAAAATAGGTAAAAAATCATTTCTTCGCTTTTTACCTGCAGCGGTTTTTTCCAAGTATCATAAAATCTGTGAGTTTTTCAGAATACTTACTGCACATTTTTTTGTTAACAATTGTTACGTTAGGTTAGGTAAGGTTGGGTGGCTATCCTCCGTAATCGGTAGGAATTCACTTAGACCAAGGTAGGTCCATTGTGCTGCCACATGAGCCGACTCTTATCGAAACTCTTGGAACCAATTTGAGAGTTGGATGAATTTCCGTATTTTATTGATATCCGTCTTGAAGGTCTACAAAGAAGTATTCTCCCAGAATCCTTTTTCTTAGGGAGGAGAGAACTGGGCAACTGCATAGCAGGTGATAGGGGGATTCCTCCTCCTCTTCATCCATGCAGCTGTGACAGAAGTCATTTGCGAGGATTCCTAACCTGTTGGCATGTCTGCCCATTGCGCAATGACCAGCCAGTACACCCACTATAATTCTGATATGTGCTCTGCTAATTTTTAGCAGGTTGCACGTTCTACGTTGGTTTAGCTGTGGCCAGTTCTGCCTGGCGCGGCTGCACGTGTCAAGATTACGCCATCTTTCATTTGCCTGTTGCAGAGCTTGTAAGGAGATTTTGTGTTTTATTGTTTCTATTGGAACATGGGGTTCACTTTCCGTGATAAATCTTCCCAGCTTTGTACCTTTTCTGGCTAGCTCGTCTGCTTCTCAGTTACCTGGTATATCGTTATGACCAGGAACCCAGCACAGCGTGAGCAGGCATCTGCTCTATATCTCGTTTAGAGATGCGTGGCAGTGGGTGGGGGTGGTTGGCATGGCTCCTGTAACGCAGATGCAGGCCGTTCTCTGGATTTTATTTAGTAAATTTGCATAGCTAATTTTGTCTAGTGCTGTCCACCAGACTACAATTCCATACATAAGTATGGGTCTGACCACCGCAGTATAAAGCCAGTGGATGATATGAGGACGAATTCCCCATTTACAGCTTTAGGCTTTCTTGCACGAATACAAGGCGGCAGCGGATTTCTTTACACGTTCGAGTGTGTTCAATTTCCAACTCAGTTTTCTTTCTAGAATCAAACCGAGATATTTGGCGTGATCCGAGAAGCTGAGCTGAGTACCGTTTAATTTTGGCGGAGTGACTTGGGGACGCTTTGCTTCTTAGTGAAAATCACAAGCTCCATTTTTGTCGGGTTAGTTCCCAGACCGCTTTTGCTGGCCCACCTCGCCAGTGTAGCTAGAGCTGCTTCCATCAAGTCGCTAATCGTTGGAAGGTATCTTCCGTTAACAGCGATAGCAATGTCATCGGCATAAGCTATAACTTTACACCCTGGTTTTTCTAGGGTGCGCAAAATTTTATTAAGAGTTAAGAGCCACAATTGTGGCGACAGTACTCCTCCCTGAGGTATTCCACGCTTCACTGACCTTTTTGATTTATAGCTTCCCAGTTCTGAATTAATCAACCTGCTTAATAGCATTTGTTGGATCCAAAAACTTTTTTTTTTTTTTTTTTTTTAAAGGGGTACTGACCCGCCAGTTGCGGAGGGCACCGCGACCTAAAAGATCTATTGTACCACGAAGTCAGTTTAGGGAACCAGAAGAGGCTCAATTCTTTTGATGAATTTGAGGATCTCACTGGTGGAGATTGTACGAAGTTCCGTGGGAGTTAGAATTTCTCTGTGGAACTGTTGTCTCCGGAGGGCACAAAGTGCCATGCAGTCACATAGGATATGCTTTGGAAGGGTTTTATGGCTCTTTTAGCCTGTCGAAGACCCTGGGAATTTTCCCAATAGGAGATACACATGTTGTTTTCCCAACTTTTGATGTTAAAGTTAATAGCTGAATTTGGAATGTTGCAAAACGGCTCAGGGCCGATAAAGGATTCAGCCGAACCTTTCCCAGCCAGTTCGTCAGCTTTCTCGTTTCCATCAATACCCTCATGACCGGGCACCCACCAAAGTTTGACTTTGTTTTTATGGGAGAGGCCTTGGAGAGTATTGAAGCAGTTCAGGACTGAGTATCCGTGAGTATATGGATGAGGACACCTTTTATTCCCGATTTGAGGATGACGTTGGCGCACACTTGAATGGCATGAATTTCCGCTTGGAATACACTGGGAATTTGTCCCATAGGTATTGATATTCTAGTGTTTGGTCCAAAAATACCAGCACCCACCCCGGTGTCCATCTTTGATCCATCCATATACCACTTGTTACCTTTAAGGTCTGATGTAGGATTTTTATATTTCCATGCTTCACGGCTAGGAATCACTATGTCGAACCTCCTGCCGAAGCATAAATCCATCCAAAAACTTAGTCTGCTATTAATCTTCAGCTTATCAAGTGCTGCTGTTATAGCCTCAGGTTTTATATTATTGAAAGCTCCTTCTATATCCAGGAATGCTATCATTGTAAATTCCTTACGGGCGAGAGATTTCTCCACATTACCAATAAGTGCATGAAGTGCTGTTTCCACAGATCTCCCTTTGCAGTAGGCATGCTGCGATGTCGAAAGCATGTTACTTGGGATCATACTGCGGATGTATATATCTACTAGTCTCTCCAATGTTTTTAGCATGAAGGATGAGAGACTAATAGGTCTGAAGTCTTTGGGGGGAGGTGTGAGAGGATTTTCCTGATTTAGGTATAAAAACCACTTTCACTTCCCTCCAGATTTTTGGTATATAGCCGAAGTCTAAGCAGGAACTAAATAGTTTAATCAGCCAGGGTTCGATAATGCCGTAGGAATGTTGCATTTCGGCTGGAATGATTCTATCCGGACCCGCAGATTTGAAGGGGAAGAAGCTATTTACAGCCCACTTGAGCTTACCTTCACTCACAACTTCTTTTGAAAAGAAAGGTGCGTTGGAGGCCATCCTTTCATATGTGTATTCATACTCCTTTGTGTTACCCGGGAAATGGGTATCTAAGAGTAGGTCTAATGATTCCTGACTGGATTCAGTATCCGTTCCGTCAGGTTTCCTAATGAATCTTGGCACAGTAGGAGCACAGATAATATAGTTACATAGATATTAAAAATCGTGCGATAGGCTCTTACCTTGACAGGTTAACAGCAAAAAAAAAATTCCAATTATTCCCTTTGGAAAGCCGTAAAAGGCACCAAAAGGCCCAAAATCCCTGCGCCGCCACTTAAAATAAATCAAAATGAATGGGCAAGGGAAGATAAAGAAAAAGCGGATATTTTTGCCGGCCATTTGGAAGAAACCTTTAAACCGAACGTTGGTCAAGTGGTTCATGACAACATCAACATCACAAGGATGGTAGTTCCACCATCTGACGATTTAACGCGCAGATCTGCGACGCTTAGAGAACTCGAACGTGAGATCGCGAAACTAAAACCTAAGAAAGCTCCTGGTTATGATTTGATCACCGGAGAAATTCTCAAAGCCTTACCTAGAAAAGCATTAATTAAGCTTCTCCATATTATAAATGCTGCACTCAGATTAAAACACGTGCCGAGCCAATGGAAAGTTGCGGAAGTCATAATGGTTTTAAAACCAGGAAAACCGTCATATGAAGTAAAATCATACAGACCAATATCGCTTCTTCCCGTCATATCCAAAATTTTCGAGAGGATATTGCTAAGGCGTCTCCAACCGGTTATAGAAGAAAATAATCTAATACCTGACCACCAGTTTGGGTTCAGAAGTAAGCATTCGACGATTGACCAGGTGCATAGAATTACTAACGTAATCGAAAAAGCACTAGAAGAAAAAAGATATGCTCAACCGTATTTCTTGACGTCTCGCAAGCCTTTGATAAGGTGTGGCACGATGGCTTGAAATGCAAACTACGACAAGTACTTCCCGCAAACCTATACGAGATTTTGAATTCATATCTCGGGAATAGACTCTTCCGTGTTAGAAATGGAAACGAATACTCAGAGCTCAAAGAAATTTCGGCCGGCGTACCGCAAGGAAGCGTTCTGGGGCCGCTTCTCTATCTGTTATATACTCGTGATATACCGAAAGAAGATGGCACTATCCTTGCTACGTTTGCCGACGACACCGCTATCCTAGCGGTAGGTAAAACAATCGAGGAAACGACTGCCAAATTGCAAAACGCATTGAATAAAGTAAATGAATGGACGAGGGACTGGCGGATCGCCCTTAACGGAACTAAATCTGTTCACGTGAATTTCACTTATAGAAAAATTAATGACTTGCCAATTTTTATAAATTTGGCCCGAATTCCCATTGCAAATGAAGCCAAATACCTGGGAATGACACTTGACGCAAAGCTGAAGTGGAATTCGCACGTGAAAATGAAACGTAAAGAATTAGAAATCAAATATAGAGAAATGTACTGGTTAATCGGGAAACATTCCCACCTCAGTACCGAGAACAAACTGCTTTTATACAAGCAAGTGCTAAAGCCGGTGTGGACCTACGGTATACAACTTTGGGGTTGTACCAAGAAAACAAATGCCAATATTTTACAGACCTTTCAAAATAAAGTGCTAAGAGAAATTGTCCAAGCACCGTGGTATGCTAGAAACGACGATATCCACAGGGATCTCGGAATTCCGACAATCGAAGCTGAAACTAGAAGCTTCGCGCGAAAACATAGAAACCGACTAATCGGACATGTTAATAATACAGTCCTACTTATTTTGGATGAGAGCAATTTATTGCGCCGACTACAAAGAACAAAACCTTTCGACTTGGCGAGATAAGGATTAACCGCGTCTAAATTGCGGAACATGCAGGATCTTTCATTGGAAAGTAACCTGCCAAACGTTTATATTTCGTGATAGAAAAATTGCTTGATAAGTAGTATAACTTAGTTGCAGTATCTAACAAATTTATATCGAAGGGTGGTGTTTTTGGTCAGTAAGAATCTGACACTACTATGAGCACGCGCTTGCTATTCTCATAGTGTCTATGGAAGATTTTCACCTACCCTCGGAAAAAAAAAAAAACATAGATATCGCACGCAGTGTAAAAAAAAATTACCACTTTTCAGTCGATTGGGACTTACTCCTGCGTCCCAGTTTGATCGAACTCGTTCGAATTAAGCTAAGACATGATGTTCTTCCAAAATATTGTTGGTTCAACAAGTTGCTTTTGGTCTTTGCGTGTTTGCTTTGTTCTTATGTTTTTATTTTTCCTTTTCCTTTCATTCGTTTTATTTTGTTGTGCGTTTGTTTTTGTTTTTTTGATTGTGATTTCGTCATCTGCCCTGCCTTTCAATGCAAGGAGTTTTTTGGTCAAGGTTATTTTAATTTTTTCAAGATAACTGAGAAGGGATTAGCGCAGGAAAGTAAATCTAGCGATAAAAACATTTGATAGCAAGCAAGTTGTCATTTCTTGGGGTGTTGGTTTTAAGTAATTGTTTTGTATTTTTGTTTTTCGATTTGTTTTTGATATTTACTGGTAGGTATGTAATAGGTACTTTTTTGTATTTTCCAGGCACAATGTTTTCGCAAAAGAGCAAGAAGTGCAAAGTATGTAAGAAAGTTATTTGAGATACACAGAGAGCTTATTAAACCAGTTCGAGTTTTCGATGTTTGTTAGTCTTATACCTATACATACATACATTCCAAGGTCATTAACACCTTTACTGAGAATAATAGAAAATAAATTTCCCAAGAGTAAATAAAATAGTCAACCTTCTTGAATAAACCATTACATACTTATGTAGGTACATATCGCACTAATAATATCTACAATACTGTTGTCGGTAACTCACAATTTGTAAAATTTGAGATATCATCATATTCAAACGTAAAAATCACTTCTCTACGCGTCAATAAGACTTACGTTAAAATAGTGCAAGAAACAAAATATATGTAGTTATTAATAACTCTAATAAACTACATATTAATATTTTTATAATCTATAACAGAAAGTAAACATATGTATGTATGTAGGTAATCAGTTTTTCGATGATTCACAAAGAAGTCATACTTTGAGTTACAACGATACATATTGTATTATTAGTGCGATATGTATTTGTACTTAATATTGTCTGTTTATCCCTTCAACAAAAGTTTCTTGGAGGATTAGTATATGGTAGAGATCCTGCTAGGTATGTATTGCTTTTGTAAGACAGAAATTGTTTTACCTGAAAAGTACTACCCACCCATGGTGTTGCCGCTACCAAACGAAAACTATTTTTTTTTTTTTCAAATTCAGTTGGTCTAAGTCTAAGACTAAGACAGATTGTCAATTTATTTTGTATAGGTTCCTACATAATACATTTCATATTATTTGATACAGATCATTAAATCCATTTTTCTTCATATTCAAACATTTTCAGAAAAAATGGACTGAATATCTTAGACATTTGAAAATGAAATGATTCACAGCAAACAGTTCCAAAAAGTTAAATTTTTAAAGCATCGTGATGCTCCGCAAAATGAAAGCATCGTTTCATCGCATAACAACGGCAGTGGTGCATTCCCCGATTCGCATTTTTTTGAAGTTTTGGAACTCAGCCTAAGATTTGGACGAATTCGAATTTCATCAAAAATCAATACACGTAGCGTACGGACTGGCTTAATGATACAAACTTAGAATTCAGAAAACAGTAGGTGGGCAGGCATTGTTTTGATTTCAAGTTTGTAAGCATTTACAGGAACCCAACAGAATATTTGCCCTCGCTATTACTACTACTATTTATGTCTATGTACCTACACATTCAGGGTTATCGCGAATTGCTGAATGGGAAATATTTCCCGAGAAACTTTGTTCACGATAGGCCTGATTATGTATAGATATGCTTCCACAAATTACTCAAAATCTTATTTTTTTTCGTTTGAAAGACATTCAAAAATAGACGTGTTTTTTTTGTAACCTATATAGACTTCGAAAAAGCTTTCAGAGTAAAAAAAAGACTCGATAATTATCCAGGCTAAGGTTTTGTTGTATTTTACATGGGTAAACATGCCGCTGAAACATGTTTAGCCTATACAGGTTACAAAAAAAAAAACACGCCTAATGTTCAAGTCGGGAAAATTTTCTTATTGATTTGTTACAAATCGAAAAAAAAAATTCACTCAACCATAAATTAAAGAACATCCAAATTTCACAGAAATGCGAAAATAAAACCAAACAAAAACAACATAGACGGAGAATATACATATACACAACCACAAATCAAAATATGACCACCCCACCATATACACCCAAACACAACAGACTTTAAAATCCAGAAACAGACCAGCCGTTCGTATATGTTCGATCGCAAGATCGATTAACATAAGTAAGACAAAATAAAGGGTTGCAGCAAAATGAAATACGAAAAAAATGTGTGTATACCGAAGTCACAACACACTGAAGGATGGTTGACTCGCACGACCATGTAACTTAAAATGGTTTGAAACCAATTTATTGAATCAATGCAACAAATCGTTCGGTTGCGAGTAATTTTTGCCGTTGAAAATGCGGTAATTTTTTTTACTTTGCGTGCGATATCTATGTAACTATATTATCTGTGGTAGGAGTCTTAGACAGGATCTTGCTTATTCTGCTAGCTTCGCTATTTTTCTCAATATTAGAACAGAAAGATTGCCAGGAATCCCGTTGCGCTTTTCTAATCTTAAATTTGTATTCCCTAAGGCTTACCTTATATTTATCCCAGTCACTGGGGATTGAAGAACTTTCGACTAGTCCGTCTCAGGAGACTCAAATCTGCCGACCACCATGGGGGCTTATCAGCCTTAGCATTTCTGCTTATGGGGCTCGACTTGTTAAAGGATTTATTCATGGCCTGAGTAAGCTTCCGCGCCATGGGCGTAGGCGGGCGTGAGCGGTGTATCTATGGCCGAGTTGAGACCCTTTTCTAGGTTGTCTCTGTAGATGTTCCAATTAGTCCTTCTAGGGTTTCTATAGGATGTTTTGGGTGGAACAATAATGTTTAAGTTGAAGAATATTTAACAGTGATCCGAAAAGGAGTTCTTTTGGGGTACAGTCCATTTTTCTACCAGTAACTTGGGGGTAGTAACTAAGGTTATATCTAATACCTCCTGTTTATTTTTTGTAATAAACGTGGAATCGTTGCCCCTATTGCATATTACAAGACTAGTTTCTACTAAATAAGTAAAAAGTGACTCACCTCTTTCGTTTGTGTTACTACTACCCCAAATGAAATGGTGGGCGTTGGCATCACATCTTAGGAGGATGGGTGTGTTTTTCCTCTCTGCTTCTCCGACCGCTTTGCGTATCATATTTGATGGTAAAGGCCCGATATCATCGTAGGCCAGATACGCAGATGCTATCCAGAGAGACTCCCTAGAGGGGGTCTCTAATTTCGCAATTGTGAAGTCGGTGCCACTGAAAGAAGATAGGAGAAATGTATTAATTGAGGATTTTGCCAGAATGCAGGTTCGCAGTTTCCCTTCACAATCGGCGTGTAGTAATTTGTAATTTTTTGTCCTTAATCCGGCAATGCGATTATTGCTAATCCATGGCTCCTGGATAAGGACTATGTCGTCCCCACTCTTCTGAAGTTGGAGAAGTAAGCTGGCAGAGGCCACCTTACTGTGATGGAGGTTTATCTGTATTATGCGCATCATTGGAGATAGCGTCTAATTCAGATGACTCTATCACAGTGACGTTCCCCTCAGTATCTGAGGAGAGGTCATCGGAGTCTTGCCGTTTCGTAAAAGACGAGGAGACAGCGGGCTTAATGCTGGGTGCTTGCTTCTCATCTTGTTCGTATACCTTGAGCTTAATTGTCTTGAGACAGAATTTAATCTCATAGTTTTTTTTGCTTTAGAGGGTCCAAAGATTCCCGATTCAGTAGAAGAGTAACTGATCTACCGGATCCCTGAATCACCTCTGTTTTTGTGACCTTCCAGTCGCGAGATGGAAGATCGGGGTTTTGCCTCTGAATGAGTAGCAGTATGTCCTGTTGGTCACTGTTCTCCAATGGGACCCAGGCGCGAGCCCTAGGCCTGAGTGGGATCTTGTCCTTACTCACAGCCTCTGGCTTTGCACCTTCCCATAAATTGCTCGCAGCGGCGACGGCGGCCCTTATAAAGGAAACCGCACTTTCGTCGTCGCAAGCAATTAATTTGTATCCTCAATGGAGCCAGCCACTATCGCTGAATGAAGGTAAAGGTTTTGAAGGGTCGCTCTTGCAGAGGGAGAGGAAGCTGAGGTTGATCCTACACTCCAGAACTCCCCAATGCTCGCGACTTATGTGGCATTCCTCGTGACCTCGATCTATGATCGCAACGATCAGATGGTCCTTCACCACGCTACTGAAGGTGCCGAGTGCTGAAGCATAGCTCTTCATGAACTGATACTTTTGCAAAAACGTTGCTGTATTCGGAAGTACCAAAGTATTTCAATTGGAACATTTCGTGAATGTATTTTCAAACGCGCACATAGGGGAAGGCAGTTCAAGGTTTTCTTTACACTTTGCAATGAAAGGAAACCAACATTTAAACTGTGAAGTGTGCCTTTGCGTTGTTATCAAGTTCGCGGACACATGATGTTCGGTGGGGAACGCTAGAATGACACACGCACACCTCCGGCTTTTTGAGAGATATTTTATACTAGCTGACCCGTGCTCGCGTTGCTTCGCCCCCCTGTCACTGTTTAGGCAAAACAAATTGTATTGGAGATGAGTGCCGAGTTATTTTTCCGAATTCACCCACTTAGAGATGGGATTCCAAAAAATCCTCTCTAAGTGGATGTTTATGTTATTATAGCAATGTACCTACTGTCCAAATTTCAGCCATTTAGGTCCATCGGTTTGGTCTGTGCGTTGTCTGTCAGTCAGTCAGTGAACTGTTTTATACATAGAGATAGCTGACCCATGCTCGCCTTCTTTCGCCCATCTGCAACCTTTAATAGAAAACAAATTGTTTTCTTCTAATACATTTCTATAGTATATATAGGTACAGTTGTTGCCCGCCCGCCATTGACCGTGCACTTTTTTAAAATTTGAATTTGTTTTTACAATCATATTTATCGTAGTAGGCATCAATAGAATGCTATTTCAGTAAATACGCAGAAATTCAAATATGCCACATACACACACCATGACATCACCCACTGCTGCATGGTTGTTGGCTTCAGTCTCCACTGATGGAAATGATTTCATGAATTGTTTTATGTTTTTAAAACAGTTATTTATTTATTTTTCAGCATGTACGTAGAGTTAAGAAAAGATAAAGGTCTTAAAATTTGCGTGTATATATTGACTATGCATACATTTTTGTTTTGCCAATTCATTTAACTGGTTTAAAGTTCGGAGTTAATATGCGGGACAACCTCAAAAAACTGGGTATAAAAATATAAAAAAAATATATTTTCTTAAGAACAAACAACATTTAAACAAAAAAAAAACGTAGCCTAACTGGTCTTAATGAAAATGACGATTGTTATAGAATTTATTTCACGTTAATCGGTGCAGTATTTGCGGAGATAATCGGTAACAAAGTTTTTTGAAGTTACGTCTTTATATATTTTTTGTGCGAATCTTTATATGTATGTACAGTGGATTCCGCTTATTTGGGACACTTCGGTCAAGACCGATTTTGTCCCAATTAAGCAGCTGTCCCAATTATCCGATGTGACGATCAAGTAAAAAACCAAACTGTTCTGGTCTGTTCGTTGCCATTTGTCCCAGTTAAGCGGCTGTCCCGATTATCCGCCGTCCCAATAAAGCGGAATCCACTGTATATAAAAATGAGATGGTCGTTTGATACCTCAAAACTCATGAAATAACCCTCCGATTGAAATGAAACTTACACTACATATGTACTTTCTTTGACGTTTGAAGTGTTCGTATGTACATCAAAAAATTTCAAGTTTTCCGGTAGATGGAGCTGTAACTCAAATTTACACACTCTATTTGTTGTGAAGTGAGAAATGTTCGTACATCAAAAGTTTTCAAGTTTTCAAGTTTTTCAAGATGGCTCTGGAACATCAAAATTTGAAAACCATCCGATTCAGCTGAAACTTACAGAATATCTTTGTTATGAAGTGAAAAATGTTTGTAAATCAAAAGTTTTCAAGATAGATGTCACTGAAAACCAAAACACCATCCTCAATTGGTGTAGCGAAGCGTAGCGGGTAACCACTTATTTACTTACTTAGTTGGCGCTACAGCTCGAGGTGAAACTGGGCCTGCTTCTCGCAACCATTTGTGTGTGCGTGTTATATTTTTGCACGAATGGAAGCGACCTACAGTTTTTTGCCGACTCCGAACGGCGAGTTCAGAAGCTCAATCGTGACAAATGATACTCTTGATGCTTGTCAGGCATTCGAAAGAGGTGGTACCGTGAAAAATCTCTTTAGGTGTTAGACCCGGCCAGGAGTTGAACCCGGGCTGCATTGCGTGGTAGTCCAACGCACTAACCACCACGGCCAAGGGGTAACCACTAGTTTTGTATAAAGATAAAAATGATTCCGCTGGTCAAAGTGAAGTTAAAATTTGTCTCTGGTAGGACAATTAATACCGGAATATGGAAGTATACTGTATTTCTCGTCAGGGTATCCCGCCTTGTTCTAACATATCTAAAATTGTCATAACCCGGTGATTTACTCAACCATTGACGGCATATGGTATGCTGTCTTGTCCGTAAACGTGTTATTGAAACAAAAATACATACTGTGCATTTATAAATCCCGTTGAATTTTTAAATAGGTTTGTTAAGTGTATATGTAGTTTTGTGTAATTTTACGCTTGATTGTCATGCCAGAAATTAGTATTTTTCGGTAATTTGTTTTTATCACATTAATATGAATTCCTTTATAACATAAAATGAATACCATATGTTTACTCCGTTTCTTTTTTAAAGAAGGTCAATTTATTTTTTTCTTCCATTACCGTACACCTCTCATAAGCGGACAAATTTCTCGGTACCGTCAGTGTCCGGTTATAAGAGAGCTCACTGTATATATGAAAAGGATTGCGCCTAGTACCGATCCCTGTGGTACACCATAGTCTATGTTGTCATAGTCTGATATGTGATTTTTAATTTTTGTTCTATATACTCAGTTTTCTCCAGGACCACGACGAGGACGTTAAGTAAACAAGGCCAACAAAATAATTTATTAAGAACGGGGCAACCACACAACCAAAATTTAATTTCATAGTAAAAAATCTAAAAATGTCTACTAAAAGATTTACTGGTGGTAAACCTTACAAATCAAATCGGGAAGAGACGGGTTTGGCCTTCCATAACTAGTTATTTCCAGTTTTTCTTCCGAATTTAATTTAGAAAACTGTTTCTTCAATAAATTTTCAATAGCGCATCGACAGGTCATATTTTTTACTTACATATATGATTTGGCTTAAAAGAACGACATGCATATATAACTACTGCCAAAATGCGAATGATCAATGATTATTAGCCGTATTTTATTTTTTCAATGTAAAGATTTGAAAAAAAAACACGCCTATTGTTGTGTTGCTTTTTGCTTTCGCTTCAGTCGATATGGAGTTCTACAAATAAAGCACATCGAAATCGAACGATAACTAATATCAAGAGAAGAGAATCGAACAAAATTCAACCAAACAAACGTTAACATGCGAAATAAAACAGAATATGAAAAGCAACAAAATACATCACATCTTCCTCGCTAAAGAAAAAGGTAGAAAATGTATTGTATCGAGCCTGCGTGCGCAGTTTGCTGGAGAACTCAAATTGATGCGAAACAAAACAGAATATGAGAAGCAACATAATACCCACAGCTAACATCTTCATCGCTAAAGAAAAGGGTGGAAAATGTGTTGCATCGAACCTGGGTGCGCAGTTTGCTGGAGAACCCAAATTCATGTTTTTGTACAGACGATTGTTGTGACTTTGAATCTGGTAGAACTTTGTTTTATATGGGTTGGTGCGCTAGTAAATGGAGATGGAGAACAACCGGGCGAGTCGACGTCAAACTGAATTTAATAAAAATTTGATTTGGATGGGTTGCTCGATAGAGGTTTGAAAGTATGTATGCATGACGGCGCGTACCGTTCAATTTACTTACGAAAAGAGGAGAACATTTTGTTCGACGTCAATTTGTGTTGAATGGTTTATATACATTTTGGTATTGCGATTTTGATTGTGGTTTTTGGTTTGGTTGATTTAGCTACGACTGTGCGGCACAACAGAGTGAACAAAAGTGAATGTTAAAGCAGTATTTTTAATTGAGTATTTTTGAATTGCAACCCAATTAGATATTGTTAGCGCATGTATATAAACAAATAAATTTTTCGTAAAGAGAAAGAGCCAGACCGGAAAAAGGCGAAGTGACAGCTGCATAAGAAGATGGCTGGTCGTGGCTCTGTTCGCAAGTTACGCCTGCAACCTGTGGTGAATTCTATGTTGTGGAATAACACAGTACTCCCCCCCTAGGAGGAAGCGAAGCGAGCAGGAGGCTTGATGACTCGTCCCGAACGCTTGGAGACAACTCCGGTACCTACGGCCTGACTGCTTGCTGATGGTGTCGGCGGCAGGAGTGGCGGAGAAGATTCTGGTTCCAACAGCTGGTAAGCCGGTTTCAATCGTTGAATGGACACGTATGCATCTTTGCTCGGCAAAGCCAGTTTGTATGCGTGTGGCCGGCGGTCCAGGACTGGGTACGGTCCGGTGTAAACTGGCTGCAAAGGGCGCTGAGTGCTGTCGGTCCGCACGGAACGAAGATTGGTTTCGAGTGGTGTGTGGCAAAATTAGGCGATGTTTGCTGAAGTACCTCCTTCAGTTCTTGAAGGAAAGCGATGGGTTCTTGTATTTTGCTGGGTGCTGAAAAGAAATCTCCTGGGAGGTGGAGTTCCGCACCGTAAGCCAATTGCAATGGAGAAGTACCCGACTCGTTCACCATTGAACGGAGTCCGAGTAGCACGGCTGGGAGGGCTTGAAGCCAGTTCTTTGGTAAATGCGCGGTGATAGCTGTCTTCAGCGTCCGATGCCACCGCTCTACTATCCCAATTGCTTGTGGGTGGTACGCAGTAGTGTGAATGCGGCTGCACCCCAGGAGTTGGGCAAACCGTTGGAATAAGGCGGACTCAAATTGCCGACCCTGGTCTGTGGTCAGGCGAAGCGGGCATCCGAAACGTGAAACCCAGTGCTGGAAAAATGCATCGGCGACTGTTGTTGCAGTGATGTCTTCTACTGGGATGGCCTCTGGCTATCGTGTTGCTCGGTCGATGCAGGTTATCAGGTAGCTGAAGTCTGCTCAGTTCGGTAGCGGGCCGACGATGTCCATGTGACATGCTCGAACCTTTCAGAAGCCGGAAACGTACCTAACGGCGGGCTGATGTGATTGTTGATTCTGCTTCTCTGGCAAGCAGGACAGGCGCGCAACCATTTACCGATGTCTGAGTTCATCGCTGGCCAAAAGAAATGAAGTGCAACTGATTTGCGCGATGCTCGTGTGCCGGAATGACTGTGATTGTGTACTGCTTCATAGGCGGCACGCCTAAATGCCGGTGGAATGTATGGTCGAGCACGACCAGAAGATGTCTCACAACCGATAGCTGAGGGTGATTCAGGAAGAACAAGATTAATGAATGTTAGTTTCTGACTCCAATGACCCTTTCACAAGAAGTGCAAGGGTATCTCGATCTCCTCCATCAAGATCGAATAACTCCGGGGAAAAAAATCCGCCGGGAGCGCCGAAGCGTGAAAATCAGGACTTAGCGAAATATAAAAGCTTTGAGGAAGAAAATAAAGTACTCCGAATAAAGCTTAACGAAATGGATCTACTCTATCAAGATCTTAAGAAAGAGATAAATCTATTAAAAGAAGAGAATAAGGTTATAAAGAACACACACTCGCAGAAAGAGCGCGAATGTGCTCCAGCACGATTAGATAGTCCAGCCACACCGATGTAGAAGAGCTAGCACGCGAAACGAATCGGGTCCCTAAGAAAATACCTACTTAAAAACGGAGAGCCGGTTCTTCGCCCGAAGTCGAGCCCTTAAATGAAGAAAAGCGTAAAGAACCACAAGAAAATCAACATAAAACGCAATTTCGTTTACCGCCACCAATAAACGTCGTCGGGATAACAGAATATAATAAGTTGCATAGCCTTATTAAAGGAACGATAACATCGAAATTTAAGGTTACATCTTTGAGAAATAATGCGTAGAAGACTAACGTCGATCACCATGACGACTACCGAGCAGTGTCCCCAAAACTCAATATCGATAAGATTCAGTGGTATACTTTCGAAATCAAGTCAAAAAGGCCACATCGTGTTGTAGCAAGGGGACTTTACCCCTCATGCACCAAAGAAGAGGTTATGAGCGACCTTAAAG
The DNA here is from genome assembly GCA_949775065.1 of Brachyopa scutellaris. Taxonomy (NCBI): domain Eukaryota; kingdom Metazoa; phylum Arthropoda; class Insecta; order Diptera; family Syrphidae; genus Brachyopa; species Brachyopa scutellaris. The sequence goes on along the minus strand of OX459115.1, from coordinate 77,088,368 downwards.
ACAAGGGCTTTAAAATTCTTGATGCCGTTAATATCATCAAGAAGGAGAAGCAACAATCTGAAATAGATAAGGACATCTTGGTTAGGCGTGGACTTCCGCTTTTTATGCTATCATTCGATAAATCTGATAGTATCGACGATATCTACCGAATCAAAACCATATTGAATATCGTGGTCAAAATCGAGCCCATGCGTAGAAATTTAAAAATAATTCCGCAGTGCAAACGTAGCCAAGGATTTAATCATACGCAAACGTATTGCAAAAAAGAACCAAGATGTGTGAAATGCGCCGGAAATCACCTCTCCCAAGACTGTGGAGTAAACAAAGCACACGGCAAATTATAGAGGCTGTCAAGTAGCATAGGAGTTGCAAAAACGAAGAGATGCACTCCATAAGCCGCAAAATAAAGTACTAAACCCGCTAACTAAGGCAAATCGTAAGATCGGTCAGGAGAACGTAGGCAAACAAAAACCATCGGGTTCAGAGCGGAAAAAGTTGGTGACAGGAGAAAAACCCTCGACTTCTGGTCTTAAGAGAACCGTTTATGAAAAGTCATTAGAAAAGACATCGAGTAATAGCCCTCGGACAGCAGGAGTGCAGACCTACGCCCAGGCTGCAGCATCCAAACAATCAAAAAACCTCGAAATCCCGACGGACCCTGCTTCTCAAGTTTTCTCAATTATTCTCGCGAAACTTGAAGAGCAAAGCAAAATAAATAAAATTATTTTTGATAGGTTGGTTAAGCTCGAGAGTTATTCACGGAAAACGCGTACTTCACCTAGAATATGAATGAAAAAAGAATGTTAAAAATATGTAGTTGGAATGCAAACGGACTTTTGCAAAAACTTGACGAATTGGAAATATTCATGCGAGAAAAAGATACTGACATTTGCTTGGTTTCTGAAACTCACGTAAAAAAGGAATCGCATTTAAAAATAAAAGGCTATACTGATTACCACGCTTGTCACCCTTCGGGTAAAGCGAGAGGCGGATCTTCCTTGTTAATCAAAGACTGCATTGAACAATGCGAAGACCTAAGGATAGAGCTTGAAACTCTGCAACTGTGCACAATTCGAGTTAAAAATAGTCAGCGTACTATTAAAATCTCATCTATTTACTGTCCACCGCGTTCCGCGCTTGAAAAAAGTGATTTTACTAACTTATTTAAATCGCTGAAACCTAATTTCATTATTGGCGGTGATTTTAACGCGAAACATACGTTCTGGGGCTCTAGATTCATCTCGCAAAAAGGTAGAATGCTCTATGGGGCAGGTATGGAGTACAGTTGTGATTTCCATTCGACGGGCAAACCGTTTTACTGGCCAGCTGATACTTTGAAAATACCTGACCTGATCGATTTCTTTGTGGTAAAAGGAATATCTAACAACCACATAAAAGTTGAAGAGATCTTTGATCTGTCGTCTGATCATTCCCCAGTTATTTTGACATTGAGCGAAAAACTAGTATATAACCGAGAGCCAGCGAAATTAACTGGTAGAACAACAAACTGGGAAGGCTTTAGGAACGAAATCGAAGTAAATGTTGAACTGAGCGTACCGCTTACGACACCCTATGAACTTGAGGTTGAAGTCGATCGCTTCGTTGAGATGTAGATGTGAGAGTACAGCTCGCCTCTTGGAATAATACGCCCAATCCAAGAAAACGACGGACAAATACGGTCTACGATATCCTTCTGAATTAAAAGAATTAATCAGGGGAAAAAGAAAAGCGCGTAAAAGATGGCAACAGAGTCGTGCTCCACAGCATAAAACATATCTAAATCGTGTCTGCAATTTGTTAAAGAATAGCATTAAGGATTTTTTAAAAATCTCTTACCTTGAAAGTTCAACAGCGAAAAAATATGTGTGGCACGATGGCTTGAAATGCAAATTACGACAAGTACTCCCCGCATACCTATACGAGATTCTCAATTCATATCTCGTCAATAGACTCTTCCGTGTTAGAATTGGAAACGAATACTCAGAGCTCAAAGAAATTTTGGCCGGTGTACCGCAAGGAAGCGTTCTGGGGCCGCTTCTCTATCTGTTATATACTCGTGATATACCGAAAGAAGATGGCACTATCCTTGCTACGTTTGCCGACGACACCGCTATCCTAGCAGTAGGTAAAATAATCGAGGAAACGACTGCCAAACTGCAAAGCGCATTACATAAGGTAACTGAATGGACAAGGGACTGGCGGATCGCCCTTAAGGAACTAAATCTGTTCACGTGAATTTCACTTATAGAAAAATTAATGACTTGCCAATTTTTATAAATTTGGCCCGAATACCCTTTGCAAATGAAGCCAAATACCTGGGAATGACACTCGACGCAAGGCTGAAGTGGAATTCGCACGTGAAAATGAAACGTAAAGAACTAGATATCAAATATAGAGAAATGTACTGGTTGATCGGGAAAGGGAAACATTCCCACCTCAGTACGGAGAACAAACTGCTTTTATACAAGCAAGTGCTAAAGCCGGTGTGGACCTACGGTATACAACTTTGGGGTTGTACCAAGAAAACAAATGCCAATATTTTACAGACCTTTCAAAATAAAGTGCTTAGAGAAATTGTCCAAGCACCGTGTTATGCTAGAAACGACGATATTTTTGTCTTAATGAAGTCTGGGGTAACATTAACATTTGTTTTGGGTTTTCTTCGTCCGTGTACTAGAACAGTCATGTAACTTGTAAGGTAAAACGCTGCTCTTGTAATGTGGTTTTGTGTAGAAATAACGCGTGCCAAATCCGACACTTTAATTTTGAATTTTAACTCCCAGACGATGTTTTACCCTTTCCCGTATGGTACGCGATGAGTTTGAGTTAAATATGCATTTAATCTCTATTTGATTGATGAATTACTGGAGTAAAAGAATGTACAAAAACATACTTCTGCTTTCACAATATAACTTTATGAAAAGTATATTTTTATTAAATACTAAACTATTGACGATCCGGTGAACTTCGTACCACCTAAAATTAATTTGATTGTAACTCTTCATAAGCGAACATCAACGTTCCAACTCCAATTCATTGAAATCGGCAATATTGGCACTGTGTAGCTACTAGAGTTGGGCAAACTAGTTCAATTTATAAAATAGTTCAGTAGTTCTCGTTCAGTAAAAAGAACTTGTTCAGCAATGTAGTTCAGTAGTTCTTTTAGTTCAAACTCAGCTTCACCAGGACGGTTGACTCGCACGAACTTGAAACTCAAAATTTCTTGAAACCAATCTATTGGATCGATGCAACAAACCTTCGGGTTGCTCTTGCGATTTGCGCGAAATAAGTTTTTGGCTTAAGACTTTTTATTTTAAAAGCATTGATCTTTATTCTTCTACTATTTAACTTTAATTTCTTACTTCTAACATATTTCTTATCAAGCATCGGCTTTGATTTCTCACTCTACATCTGTTTCCCAAATTTGGTCCTTTAAAATATACCCCTCAGAGGTGGTTCATCTGTTGTTCCAGAAATATCCTTCAGAGGTGGTCCATCAGTTTTATCTTGGGTCCGGGTGGTTTCGTGTCAGTCGGTGTACCCAAGAGGATTTCTGTATGCTGCGTGGGATCGGATATGTGTCCTAATATAACTCGTGCGATATCTATGTCTCTATATTATCTGTGGTTTTATCTCTCTCTCATACGGTATGGAATTGTATACCTACTACTGTACTACTATAACTACAAAGGATACGTTCCCAAAGAATTCGTGTAAAAAATGTCCCGTTTTGTGTGGACATACTTATCATTCTTCTGGTTCCGAAGTGGTGAGCCGTAGACGTAGTGAACTACTGAGCCGTCACCGTCATCTGTATTGTGTTTGTGTTTCAACAACTCACAAGTTCAGATCCAGATTCGGATGAGAGGTGAGCCGTAGTGAACTACTGTACTAAAGATATCTGAACTAGTTCATTTAGTTCAGCAAGGTGAGCCGATCTTTTGAACGGCTCCTTCATGAGTTACACAACTCTAGTACCTACAGTTTGAGTTTCGTTTTGTTATTAAATGAAAAATTCAATGGCTTTAAATCTATTACATAAAAATGAATGTATGTATGTTTGTTGGTCTTTTATAGACTCGGAGACTACCCAAAAGATTTTTGTAAAATTTTAGATTACGTTTTTCTTAAATATACAGGGTGTCTCAATTAAGAGGTATAATCCAAAGCTGCATAACAATAAACAAATCTTAGACACTTTCTATGCGCTACTAAATTACCTCTTGAAGAAATACAAAATTGTTCTTGTGGCTATAATAGTTCAAAAGTTATATCATTTAAAGTGGTTATACCTCCAAATCAAAGGTGCCCCACTTTGAGGGGCTATAACTTGGAGGGGGGTGAAAATAGACCCCCCCCCCTGCCATACGATTTTTTGTTCGCTAGAACTTCAGGAATCTCCAGTTAACGGATTATACCTCTTAACTGAGACACCCCGTATAGAATACAACACACCATCAGTGCGGTTACTCAACAACTGATGGTTTTGGAACCTGTCATACAAAAATTCGTAATTTTAGGTAAAATGTGAATATGAATCATTTTGGTCAAATAATATAGACAGTCAGGTAGATAGGTAGATAGAGACAGGCAGACAGACAGACAGACGGACGGATCTTAGACAAACAGATAGATAGGTAGACAGAGACAGACAGAGACAGACAGACAGACATACAGACGGGCAGACAGACAGACAGGCGGACGGAAAGACAGTTAGACAGATAGATAGATACAGAGTTGCGCTTGCTTCGCAATAAACGAAACAAACTGTGGCGCACGTACCTTAACTCTCGTTCTGTTTCTGATTTTGCCAACTACCATCTCGCATACTCCCTTTTTTCCGATCTCTGTGAATCTCTTTACCACGACTATTTAGACCAAATGGAATCAAATCTAATTTCTGACCCCAAACGCTTCTTTCACTTCATCAATGCCAAAAAGAAATCTGATAGCTATCCGTCTTCTTTGAAACTCAATGATACATTGTCTGACAACCCAACCATAATAGCAAACTTGTTTGCTAATTTCTTCAGCCAGTCGTTCACGAACCACATCGTTGAACCCGATATTGACTACTTTTCGTTCATGAACAACTGTCCTCAAGCTTCACTTGCTTCGCCTCATATCACTTCGGCAATTGTCCTAGAAAAGATGAATAATCTCAAACCCGATTTCTGCCCTGGACCCGATGGTGTACCTGCCATCGTCTTAAAAGAATGTGCGAATCATCTGTTCCAATCCCTCACGACTCTTTTTTCATCATTCTATCTCACAGGGATCTTTCCCTAAACTCTGGAAGTGCTCTTACATAATTCCCCTTCATAAAAAAGGTCGTAAGAATGATATTTCCAACTATCGCCCCATCGCAAAACTCTCCTGCATACCCAAACTTTTCGAAAGCATTATCTATGACATAATGTCTTTTCACTGTAAGTCTATTTTTTCTCATAATCAGCATGGATTCCTCAAGGGTAGATCTACAAGTACAAACTTTGCTGAATTTGTATCGAACTCTCTGTGCGCTCTGGAGGATGGCAACGAAGTTGATGTAATATCTACCGACTTTAGTAAGGCCTTTGACAAAATCTCCCATGGCATTATCCTTTTCAAAATAAAAGCACTCGGCTTTCACCCAAGGTTTATTATGTGGATAAAATCTTACTTGAATGAGCGCACATATCTTGTGCTCTTTAGGTCCTCTGTTTCAAACTGCTTCACAGCCACCTCTGGAGTCCGACAAGGTAGCTACCTTGGTCCTTTATTATTTTTGTTAACAATTAATGATGTGGAGTGCATTATTTTGAATTCTTATGTGTCTATCTACGCCGATGATATGAAAATCTATAGGTTCATCAAATCACCCGCTGACTCTCACCCACTCCAAGACGACCTCAGCAGGTTTTCAACTTGGTGCAAACACAACTTTTTGGAGCTTAATATCAGCAAGTGCCAAGCTATAACCTACTCCCGTAAACGTCTCCCACCTCCTTCTAGGACTTACTATATATGTAATGAACTCGTCCCCTCTGTCACTTCTTTGCGTGATATGTGTGTTATCTGCGACAGAGAACTCAATTTTCGCTCCCATATAGATAACATAATTAACAGAGCCAACTCTACGCTTGGCTTTGTTAAACGCTGGTCCAAAGAATTTTCTAATCCTTATGTCATGAGATCGCTTTATTTTACCTTCGTAAGACCGATTCTTGAATATGCTAGTCAAGTTTGGTCACCTTACTACGATATTCACTCTCTACGAATTGAAGCGTTACAACGCAGATTCATCCGGTTCGCCTTACGCGGTCTTCCATGGCCCGACAGGTATAATTTACCACCTTATACAGATCGTCTTAAATTAATTAATGTTCAGTCTCTCGAAAAACGCCGTCAAATTGCCGATATACTCTTTGTTCAGCAGTTATTAGCTGGAAATATCGACTGTCCCGCACTGCTCGACAATATCAGCCTTAGCACTAACCCACGTAACCTTAGATCTATTCCCCTCTTCCGACTGAATTATCACCGTACCAATTATGGTTATAATGAACCGATTTCTCGAATGCTTCGCGTCACCAATTCCTTCCAAAACGCATTTGATTTCCATTTAAGCAGATCCTCTCTCAGAAATACCCTACTCTACCACTCCATCTCCAATACGCCCCATTCCTAGAATATTAAGTTTGGCCTTAAATTCTTAATTTAGGTTTAAGTTTTAGATTGTTTAAGTTTTTAGTATTAAGAATGCTTGTAATAAGCAAATAAATAAATAAAATAAATAAATAGGTAGACAGAGACAGACAGATGGACGGACAGACAGACAGACAGATGGACGGACAGACAGACAGATGGACGGACAGACAGACGGATGGACGGACCGACAGACAGATGGGCGGACAGACAGACAGATGGACGGACAGACAGACAGATGGACGGGCAGACAGACAGATGGACGGACAGACAGACAGATGGACGCACAGACAGACAGATAGACAGACAGACAGATAGACAGACAGATAGATATATAGATATATAGATACAGTGTTGGCCAAAACTAAAGCACTATATTATCCTGCTGTGGAAAAAACTGAGTAAAATTTGAAAAACGTATGATAATTTTTTTTATTTTAATTGTTTTTTATAAAAAATACATTAGTTATTAATTCACAAGCAAAAAAAATTATTTTAAGTTTTAATATAAAGAAATAACAACAAATAATATCAGAGTTCATAAGAAACCACCTGGAAATCTATAGGTTCATCAAATCACCCGCTGACTCTCACCCACTCCAAGACGACCTCAGCAGGTTTTCAACTTGGTGCAAACACAACTTTTTGGAGCTTAATATCAGCAAGTGCCAAGCTATAACCTACTCCCGTAAACGTCTCCCACCTCCTTCTAGGACTTACTATATATGTAATGAACTCGTCCCCTCTGTCACTTCTTTGCGTGATATGTGTGTTATCTGCGACAGAGAACTCAATTTTCGCTCCCATATAGATAACATAATTAACAGAGCCAACTCTACGCTTGGCTTTGTTAAACGCTGGTCCAAAGAATTTTCTAATCCTTATGTCATGAGATCGCTTTATTTTACCTTCGTAAGACCGATTCTTGAATATGCTAGTCAAGTTTGGTCACCTTACTACGATATTCACTCTCTACGAATTGAAGCGTTACAACGCAGATTCATCCGGTTCGCCTTACGCGGTCTTCCATGGCCCGACAGGTATAATTTACCACCTTATACAGATCGTCTTAAATTAATTAATGTTCAGTCTCTCGAAAAACGCCGTCAAATTGCCGATATACTCTTTGTTCAGCAGTTATTAGCTGGAAATATCGACTGTCCCGCACTGCTCGACAATATCAGCCTTAGCACTAACCCACGTAACCTTAGATCTATTCCCCTCTTCCGACTGAATTATCACCGTACCAATTATGGTTATAATGAACCGATTTCTCGAATGCTTCGCGTCACCAATTCCTTCCAAAACGCATTTGATTTCCATTTAAGCAGATCCTCTCTCAGAAATACCCTACTCTACCACTCCATCTCCAATACGCCCCATTCCTAGAATATTAAGTTTGGCCTTAAATTCTTAATTTAGGTTTAAGTTTTAGATTGTTTAAGTTTTTAGTATTAAGAATGCTTGTAATAAGCAAATAAATAAATAAAATAAATAAATAGGTAGACAGAGACAGACAGATGGACGGACAGACAGACAGACAGATGGACGGACAGACAGACAGATGGACGGACAGACAGACGGATGGACGGACCGACAGACAGATGGGCGGACAGACAGACAGATGGACGGACAGACAGACAGATGGACGGGCAGACAGACAGATGGACGGACAGACAGACAGATGGACGCACAGACAGACAGATAGACAGACAGACAGATAGACAGACAGATAGATATATAGATATATAGATACAGTGTTGGCCAAAACTAAAGCACTATATTATCCTGCTGTGGAAAAAACTGAGTAAAATTTGAAAAACGTATGATAATTTTTTTTATTTTAATTGTTTTTTATAAAAAATACATTAGTTATTAATTCACAAGCAAAAAAAATTATTTTAACTTTTAATATAAAGAAATAACAACAAATAATATCAGAGTTCATAAGAAACCACCTGGACAAAACTAAAGTATGTACATGCACCCTTTATCAAGAAAAACTACCGTTTGCTTGCAATATGCTACAATATAACCGTTTGTTTTTTGTAAACATGTTCTTATAAATGGTAATAAATAGTCGCTGTGCATCATCGGCGTTGTAGATCGGTCAGTATAATTTGAATTGAGATAGTAATAAAATGGCGCCCAATTAGTATTCCACGTTGCAAAAAGAATAAATAGTGTCCGATTTTAATAACGGTGATACAGTAGCATTAATTGGCAATAAATTTGGCAAAACACATACAGTGATTTCCTGCAGTAATTAGCCGATTTCGTGTTCGGGCTATTCATAGTGTCATGTTCAAGCTATTCAAAGTGTCGGTAGACCCGAAAAAACCACCAGTCGCGAAGATAACAGAGTCATCAGGTTTATAAAAAAGACCCTATAATATCTACAAAAAGTGTAAAAAACGAGCTAAGCTTAGATATCTCAAGTTGGAGGTTCCGGCGAAGAGCGGTTGATGGTGGACCTTCATCTTAGGGGTTAGGGGAATGAAAAGTCTCGCGCAATGCGAAATTGCGCAAAGCGAAACCGCGCAAAGCGAAGTATGAATTTAATATAATTTAGGGTGTTGCGTTCCTGAAAAATGAAATGTTAACAGGTATTTAAGCCGCGCAAATCGAATTTTGGTAGACAAATGCATTTCGCGCAAAGGTGAAACCGTGCAAAAAGAAGTCGCACAAAGCGAGGGACCAGTGTACCTGGAGATTCTCTAAACTGTCATGATTCCTCATCCTGAGGAGATTATGCCCTTATAATGCATCTTCCAACATGATAACGATCCTAAGCATACCGCTTAACTTGTGAATGACTGGTTTGAAGAAAACCATATTACTATTATCAAGAGGCCACCACAATTACCTGATCTCAACCCCATAAATAATTTATGGAAGACTCCAGATCAGTGAAATTATTGTAAGAAATGCCATAGCTTAGACTCCATTTTTGAAGAGACTCAAATTACCTGGGCAATCATTCCTATGCATATAATTGATTTTTTTGACTCCATGCCTCGTCAATATACCGCAGTGATACAAAATAATGATTACGCCACCAAATACAGTTAATTCTCCCTAAGTCGAACTCTCCGTAAGTCGAAATTCTCTCTAACTCGCACTTTTTCGCCATATTTTAGCATTCCCTTCAATTTTCCATACAAAAACCATTCTCTAAGTCGAACTCCCTCTAAGTCGGAACTCTCCCTAACTCCTACACATTCTCTCGATTCTTGGCCTCTTTTTTCACCCCTTAAGACGAATTTTGTTTAGCACAAAACAAAATGAAAATACATTACCACTTCGGAATTCGTATTTGAGTATATATGTACATACCTACACACTCCAATACCCTAAATATGCGTGTGCCATCATCCTCAGCTCGTCGTGTTTCTTCCTATTCCTGTTCTTGGTATCTCCATAAAAAGATACAGTTTTTAAAAAGTTGCAACGTAACAACAGCGTTTTCCTTGTGTTGTTGGTTACATCTTGCATTCAAAACAGGTTTTTAAATTTTTTATTTTTTTTTTGTAAGAAAGGTGGAAAGCGTCGAAAGCCGGCGTGTGGGACTTTAACCTTAACTAAAACCACCTCTGCCTCCAACCCCTGTTCCCCACGGTACCGCCGTTAAGCATTTCGTCATGGGGCGGAGGGTTTTCAGCCGTATAGCTGCCTCTTCCTGTCTACATAGATATTTGTATGCCTCTGTACGTTTGGAAATGTGTGTGCTAATGCACGAAGTGTATGTGTTCGTTTTTGTATTTGCTGTATTATTTGTCCGTGTTCGTACTTGTATTTGTCTGTGTTTGTTCTTGTATTGTCTGTACGTTCTATGTGTTCTATGTGTTGTAGTTACATTTCCTCCTTAGGTTTCCTCAGCTGCCAGGCGTTGTAGGCTCCTCGCTTCTCGCTGCCCACTCCTCGATGCGCAGTTGCTTCATAATATTTGTGATGACTTCATCCGCTATATTCCATGTTTCGCTTGTCGTCAGCATGACAGGATGTTTGCGTATGATGTTTCCCCAGTTTTCGCTATTACAATGGCATCCGGCCTTATGTGCTTTCTTCTATATATCTATATATCTATATATCTATATATCTATATGTCTATATATCTATATATCTATATATAAATATATAGATGTAGGATGCCCCCTTTTTCGCAGAAGCTCGCAAAATCACCAGAAGTAAACTGAGTTCCATTATCCGATACTATGATGTCTGGCAATCCGAATCTGGCGAATACTTCCCTTAAGATGGCAACTGTCGCGGATGTTGTTGTAGACTGCATGCAAAAAATCTCCGGCCACTTGGAGTAAGCGTCAACGATAATAAGAAACATGCGCTGTTGAAAAGGTCCGGCAAAATCGATGTGTATGCGCGACCACGGTTTTGATGGAAGTGGCCACGAAGCTAATGGAGCTTTAATGGGTGTTGGTGCAGCTGTTGCACAGGCAGAACACTCTCGAACTACTTGTGCTATGTCATTGTCAATGTTAGCCCAGTAGACATACAGTGGGTAACAGCTTATTTGATCCAGTGCCAATTTTATATTTTAAGTCGCTATAACATAAAATCTAAGAACGATATCGATAAAACTAAAATGCCATTTTAAAGGAAAAAAATTGTAGATTAATAGTACGTTTACACCGAGCCGAAACCTCGAGATTTCGATGAACATTCACAGTAACCCGTTTACACCGAGTTGAAGAGGTTTCAGCTGTCAATTTTGAAGTGGCTGGCAAAACTAGGGATGGGCGATTGCGAATTAGTTTCATAATCGAATAAAAAGCCAATTCGGTGTTAGCCGAAAACAATCGAATAACTATCAAATCGTATTTCAGAAAATTTATTTTACTAGGCGAGTATACTAATTAGTCGATTGTAGAAATGTATGTCTCAATTTATTCATCGTGGTACCAGTGTGACTTTTGAACTTGGATCTGAAATCTAAACGCATGCAATTTGATATTTAAAATAAAAAGATTTTCTTCAGTTTCAATTTAAGTTTAATAACCTAATTTACAATCGAACTATCGCCCAAAACAATCGACTCCTGTCAATTAAAAAAGGAGCTCACACATCGGAGCGTTACGCGGCAGCGGTATAATGGTATGAAATACTACTGCCGTAAATATAGGTGCACACACTGAGGTGGTTTACAATTTTGTACCGCAGCGAGCTACGTTGACCGCGTACCGCCTGTCAAAATGTTTTGTGAAAATTTTATTGAAATTAAAAATAAATCCGATTTTCTTTTATTTGACTCATTCAGAGTATAAAAATATAAGAAAAACGGATAAAATATGGAAAAATATAACAGAGACAGAGCGGAGAACAATCGAATTAGTCGATTGTTGTTATTCGCAATTGCCCATCTCTAGGCAAACAATTGCTTGTTGACATTCCTCAGTTGGCGACCAAAATGTTCTTTTTTTTGTATTTTTTCGTTGCCCATTGCCTGAAAAGATGAACAAATTATATAAAATAAATATTCTCTTGCAAATTTACCTGTGCCCTGTCCATTGGCCACAATTATTTTGGCATTTAATATTTTGACATCTATAAATGAATACTACTAAATTACCTCTTGAAGAAATACAAAATTGTTCTTGTGGCTATAATAGTTCAAAAGTTATATCATTTAAAGTGGTTATACCTCCAAATCAAAGGTGCCCCACTTTGAGGGGCTATAACTTGGAGGGGGGTGAAAATAGACCCCCCCCCTGCCATACGATTTTTTGTTCGCTAGAACTTCAGGAATCTCCAGTTAACGGATTATACCTCTTAACTGAGACACCCCGTATAGAATACAACACACCATCAGTGCGGTTACTCAACAACTGATGGTTTTGGAACCTGTCATACAAAAATTCGTAATTTTAGGTAAAATGTGAATATGAATCATTTTGGTCAAATAATATAGACAGTCAGGTAGATAGGTAGATAGAGACAGGCAGACAGACAGACAGACGGACGGATCTTAGACAAACAGATAGATAGGTAGACAGAGACAGACAGAGACAGACAGACAGACATACAGACGGGCAGACAGACAGACAGGCGGACGGAAAGACAGTTAGACAGATAGATAGATACAGAGTTGCGCTTGCTTCGCAATAAACGAAACAAACTGTGGCGCACGTACCTTAACTCTCGTTCTGTTTCTGATTTTGCCAACTACCATCTCGCATACTCCCTTTTTTCCGATCTCTGTGAATCTCTTTACCACGACTATTTAGACCAAATGGAATCAAATCTAATTTCTGACCCCAAACGCTTCTTTCACTTCATCAATGCCAAAAAGAAATCTGATAGCTATCCGTCTTCTTTGAAACTCAATGATACATTGTCTGACAACCCAACCATAATAGCAAACTTGTTTGCTAATTTCTTCAGCCAGTCGTTCACGAACCACATCGTTGAACCCGATATTGACTACTTTTCGTTCATGAACAACTGTCCTCAAGCTTCACTTGCTTCGCCTCATATCACTTCGGCAATTGTCCTAGAAAAGATGAATAATCTCAAACCCGATTTCTGCCCTGGACCCGATGGTGTACCTGCCATCGTCTTAAAAGAATGTGCGAATCATCTGTTCCAATCCCTCACGACTCTTTTTTCATCATTCTATCTCACAGGGATCTTTCCCTAAACTCTGGAAGTGCTCTTACATAATTCCCCTTCATAAAAAAGGTCGTAAGAATGATATTTCCAACTATCGCCCCATCGCAAAACTCTCCTGCATACCCAAACTTTTCGAAAGCATTATCTATGACATAATGTCTTTTCACTGTAAGTCTATTTTTTCTCATAATCAGCATGGATTCCTCAAGGGTAGATCTACAAGTACAAACTTTGCTGAATTTGTATCGAACTCTCTGTGCGCTCTGGAGGATGGCAACGAAGTTGATGTAATATCTACCGACTTTAGTAAGGCCTTTGACAAAATCTCCCATGGCATTATCCTTTTCAAAATAAAAGCACTCGGCTTTCACCCAAGGTTTATTATGTGGATAAAATCTTACTTGAATGAGCGCACATATCTTGTGCTCTTTAGGTCCTCTGTTTCAAACTGCTTCACAGCCACCTCTGGAGTCCGACAAGGTAGCTACCTTGGTCCTTTATTATTTTTGTTAACAATTAATGATGTGGAGTGCATTATTTTGAATTCTTATGTGTCTATCTACGCCGATGATATGAAAATCTATAGGTTCATCAAATCACCCGCTGACTCTCACCCACTCCAAGACGACCTCAGCAGGTTTTCAACTTGGTGCAAACACAACTTTTTGGAGCTTAATATCAGCAAGTGCCAAGCTATAACCTACTCCCGTAAACGTCTCCCACCTCCTTCTAGGACTTACTATATATGTAATGAACTCGTCCCCTCTGTCACTTCTTTGCGTGATATGTGTGTTATCTGCGACAGAGAACTCAATTTTCGCTCCCATATAGATAACATAATTAACAGAGCCAACTCTACGCTTGGCTTTGTTAAACGCTGGTCCAAAGAATTTTCTAATCCTTATGTCATGAGATCGCTTTATTTTACCTTCGTAAGACCGATTCTTGAATATGCTAGTCAAGTTTGGTCACCTTACTACGATATTCACTCTCTACGAATTGAAGCGTTACAACGCAGATTCATCCGGTTCGCCTTACGCGGTCTTCCATGGCCCGACAGGTATAATTTACCACCTTATACAGATCGTCTTAAATTAATTAATGTTCAGTCTCTCGAAAAACGCCGTCAAATTGCCGATATACTCTTTGTTCAGCAGTTATTAGCTGGAAATATCGACTGTCCCGCACTGCTCGACAATATCAGCCTTAGCACTAACCCACGTAACCTTAGATCTATTCCCCTCTTCCGACTGAATTATCACCGTACCAATTATGGTTATAATGAACCGATTTCTCGAATGCTTCGCGTCACCAATTCCTTCCAAAACGCATTTGATTTCCATTTAAGCAGATCCTCTCTCAGAAATACCCTACTCTACCACTCCATCTCCAATACGCCCCATTCCTAGAATATTAAGTTTGGCCTTAAATTCTTAATTTAGGTTTAAGTTTTAGATTGTTTAAGTTTTTAGTATTAAGAATGCTTGTAATAAGCAAATAAATAAATAAAATAAATAAATAGGTAGACAGAGACAGACAGATGGACGGACAGACAGACAGACAGATGGACGGACAGACAGACAGATGGACGGACAGACAGACGGATGGACGGACCGACAGACAGATGGGCGGACAGACAGACAGATGGACGGACAGACAGACAGATGGACGGGCAGACAGACAGATGGACGGACAGACAGACAGATGGACGCACAGACAGACAGATAGACAGACAGACAGATAGACAGACAGATAGATATATAGATATATAGATACAGTGTTGGCCAAAACTAAAGCACTATATTATCCTGCTGTGGAAAAAACTGAGTAAAATTTGAAAAACGTATGATAATTTTTTTTATTTTAATTGTTTTTTATAAAAAATACATTAGTTATTAATTCACAAGCAAAAAAAATTATTTTAACTTTTAATATAAAGAAATAACAACAAATAATATCAGAGTTCATAAGAAACCACCTGGACAAAACTAAAGTATGTACATGCACCCTTTATCAAGAAAAACTACCGTTTGCTTGCAATATGCTACAATATAACCGTTTGTTTTTTGTAAACATGTTCTTATAAATGGTAATAAATAGTCGCTGTGCATCATCGGCGTTGTAGATCGGTCAGTATAATTTGAATTGAGATAGTAATAAAATGGCGCCCAATTAGTATTCCACGTTGCAAAAAGAATAAATAGTGTCCGATTTTAATAACGGTGATACAGTAGCATTAATTGGCAATAAATTTGGCAAAACACATACAGTGATTTCCTGCAGTAATTAGCCGATTTCGTGTTCGGGCTATTCATAGTGTCATGTTCAAGCTATTCAAAGTGTCGGTAGACCCGAAAAAACCACCAGTCGCGAAGATAACAGAGTCATCAGGTTTATAAAAAAGACCCTATAATATCTACAAAAAGTGTAAAAAACGAGCTAAGCTTAGATATCTCAAGTTGGAGGTTCCGGCGAAGAGCGGTTGATGGTGGACCTTCATCTTAGGGGTTAGGGGAATGAAAAGTCTCGCGCAATGCGAAATTGCGCAAAGCGAAACCGCGCAAAGCGAAGTATGAATTTAATATAATTTAGGGTGTTGCGTTCCTGAAAAATGAAATGTTAACAGGTATTTAAGCCGCGCAAATCGAATTTTGGTAGACAAATGCATTTCGCGCAAAGGTGAAACCGTGCAAAAAGAAGTCGCACAAAGCGAGGGACCAGTGTACCTGGAGATTCTCTAAACTGTCATGATTCCTCATCCTGAGGAGATTATGCCCTTATAATGCATCTTCCAACATGATAACGATCCTAAGCATACCGCTTAACTTGTGAATGACTGGTTTGAAGAAAACTATATTACTAAAGGGTGATTTTTTAAGAGGTTGAGAACTTTTTTTAAAAAAAAAACACAAAAAATTCGAAAAAATGAATGAAATATTTATTTGAATCGATAGTTTGAACCTTGCAATTTAATGTTTAAAGATAATTTCATGCAAATGTTGACCGCGGCTGCGTCTCAGGTAGCCCATCCGCTGAGTCCAATTTTGGCATACTCTTTCACACATATCGGCCGGTATCTCACGAATGAATGCATGGATGTTGGCTTCCAGTGCGTCAATCGAAGCGGGCTTGTCCCTATAGACATTAGCCTTGACATACCCCCACAAAAAATAATCTAATGGTGTCAAATCGCACGATCTAGGCGGCCAATTGACCGGCCCGAAACGTGAAATTAACTGTTCACCAAACTCGCCTCGCAATTGCGCCATTGTTTCGCGTGCTGTGTGGCATGTGGCACCGTCTTGTTGAAACCACATATCATGCAAGTCAAGAACTTCCATTTCGGGCAAAAAAAAGTGCTGTAACAAAGGCCTAACTGCTGGGAACGGCGCCGAATCGACATTTCGCGGTCTTCTGTCACACTAGCTGATACGGCCGCAATATTTTCTTCACTACGCACAGTACGTAAACGTGTTGGTGGTTTAATGTCCAACAAAGTAAATTTGGTGCGAAATTTGGTCACAATCTTCCGAATAGACTGCTCAGAAGGTCGAGAATGCCGATCATAAAATGGAAGCAGCGCGCGATGAACATTTCGAACCGAGCACGAATTTTGATAGTAAAATTCAATAATTTGCAAGCGTTGTTCATTTGTAAGACGATCCATGGTTAAATTGCAAACCAAACTGAAGCTGTTTGACAGTGACACAAGGTACTAAACACACGTCAGCTGTCAAAACCAGTGTTGCCAAAACCAAACCAGCTAAAAAATCACCCTTTATTATCAAGAGGCCACCACAATTACCTGATCTCAACCCCATAAATAATTTATGGAAGACTCCAGATCAGTGAAATTATTGTAAGAAATGCCATAGCTTAGACTCCATTTTTGAAGAGACTCAAATTACCTGGGCAATCATTCCTATGCATATAATTGATTTTTTTGACTCCATGCCTCGTCAATATACCGCAGTGATACAAAATAATGATTACGCCACCAAATACAGTTAATTCTCCCTAAGTCGAACTCTCCGTAAGTCGAAATTCTCTCTAACTCGCACTTTTTCGCCATATTTTAGCATTCCCTTCAATTTTCCATACAAAAACCATTCTCTAAGTCGAACTCCCTCTAAGTCGGAACTCTCCCTAACTCCTACACATTCTCTCGATTCTTGGCCTCTTTTTTCACCCCTTAAGACGAATTTTGTTTAGCACAAAACAAAATGAAAATACATTACCACTTCGGAATTCGTATTTGAGTATATATGTACATACCTACACACTCCAATACCCTAAATATGCGTGTGCCATCATCCTCAGCTCGTCGTGTTTCTTCCTATTCCTGTTCTTGGTATCTCCATAAAAAGATACAGTTTTTAAAAAGTTGCAACGTAACAACAGCGTTTTCCTTGTGTTGTTGGTTACATCTTGCATTCAAAACAGGTTTTTAAATTTTTTATTTTTTTTTTGTAAGAAAGGTGGAAAGCGTCGAAAGCCGGCGTGTGGGACTTTAACCTTAACTAAAACCACCTCTGCCTCCAACCCCTGTTCCCCACGGTACCGCCGTTAAGCATTTCGTCATGGGGCGGAGGGTTTTCAGCCGTATAGCTGCCTCTTCCTGTCTACATAGATATTTGTATGCCTCTGTACGTTTGGAAATGTGTGTGCTAATGCACGAAGTGTATGTGTTCGTTTTTGTATTTGCTGTATTATTTGTCCGTGTTCGTACTTGTATTTGTCTGTGTTTGTTCTTGTATTGTCTGTACGTTCTATGTGTTCTATGTGTTGTAGTTACATTTCCTCCTTAGGTTTCCTCAGCTGCCAGGCGTTGTAGGCTCCTCGCTTCTCGCTGCCCACTCCTCGATGCGCAGTTGCTTCATAATATTTGTGATGACTTCATCCGCTATATTCCATGTTTCGCTTGTCGTCAGCATGACAGGATGTTTGCGTATGATGTTTCCCCAGTTTTCGCTATTACAATGGCATCCGGCCTTATGTGCTTTCTTCTATATATCTATATATCTATATATCTATATATCTATATGTCTATATATCTATGTATCTATATATAAATATATAGATGGAGGATGCCCCCTTTTTCGCAGAAGCTCGCAAAATCACCAGAAGTAAACTGAGTTCCATTATCCGATACTATGATGTCTGGCAATCCGAATCTGGCGAATACTTCCCTTAAGATGGCAACTGTCGCGGATGTTGTTGTAGACTGCATGCAAAAAATCTCCGGCCACTTGGAGTAAGCGTCAACGATAATAAGAAACATGCGCTGTTGAAAAGGTCCGGCAAAATCGATGTGTATGCGCGACCACGGTTTTGATGGAAGTGGCCACGAAGCTAATGGAGCTTTAATGGGTGTTGGTGCAGCTGTTGCACAGGCAGAACACTCTCGAACTACTTGTGCTATGTCATTGTCAATGTTAGCCCAGTAGACATACAGTGGGTAACAGCTTATTTGATCCAGTGCCAATTTTATATTTTAAGTCGCTATAACATAAAATCTAAGAACGATATCGATAAAACTAAAATGCCATTTTAAAGGAAAAAAATTGTAGATTAATAGTACGTTTACACCGAGCCGAAACCTCGAGATTTCGATGAACATTCACAGTAACCCGTTTACACCGAGTTGAAGAGGTTTCAGCTGTCAATTTTGAAGTGGCTGGCAAAACTAGGGATGGGCGATTGCGAATTAGTTTCATAATCGAATAAAAAGCCAATTCGGTGTTAGCCGAAAACAATCGAATAACTATCAAATCGTATTTCAGAAAATTTATTTTACTAGGCGAGTATACTAATTAGTCGATTGTAGAAATGTATGTCTCAATTTATTCATCGTGGTACCAGTGTGACTTTTGAACTTGGATCTGAAATCTGAACGCATGCAATTTGATATTTAAAATAAAAAGATTTTCTTCAGTTTCAATTTAAGTTTAATAACCTAATTTACAATCGAACTATCGCCCAAAACAATCGACTCCTGTCAATTAAAAAAGGAGCTCACACATCGGAGCGTTACGCGGCAGCGGTATAATGGTATGAAATACTACTGCCGTAAATATAGGTGCACACACTGAGGTGGTTTACAATTTTGTACCGCAGCGAGCTACGTTGACCGCGTACCGCCTGTCAAAATGTTTTGTGAAAATTTTATTGAAATTAAAAATAAATCCGATTTTCTTTTATTTGACTCATTCAGAGTATAAAAATATAAGAAAAACGGATAAAATATGGAAAAATATAACAGAGACAGAGCGGAGAACAATCGAATTAGCCGATTGTTGTTATTCGCAATTGCCCATCTCTAGGCAAACAATTGCTTGTTGACATTCCTCAGTTGGCGACCAAAATGTTCTTTTTTTTGTATTTTTTCGTTGCCCATTGCCTGAAAAGATGAACAAATTATATAAAATAAATATTCTCTTGCAAATTTACCTGTGCCCTGTCCATTGGCCACAATTATTTTGGCATTTAATATTTTGACATCTATAAATGAATACCAAAATAAACCGAAGTTCACGCTGTAGACTTGTTCGCCTTGACAACCTCTCACGGACGGATGAACTCAAAAAGATTTCAAGAAGATTTCGAAAGCCCGAAAATGTATGGCGAAACCTCGGAGATTTGGATGAATTTGCCGAAACCTCGGGGTTTCGTTTGGTGTAAACGTAGTATAACCAAGGGCCTTCATTTACTACTGAGTCGACTAGTTTTTGTGTAGTTTCTGCGGTGATTTTCTTCCACTCCGGCAGGAGAGGTTTTTTCAGCACCTCTTTATTGGAAATCTTGTGTTTTCGTACATTTTGGTCCAACAATGCCCACAGATTTTCGATGACATTGAGGTCAGGCGACTGTGCCGGCGGTGCCATTCAGTGAGGGCAATTCCAGATGAGGCAGGACTGCACTATACCCGACTTGTGCTTTGGATCATTGTCTTGATAGTATTGGAATTGTTCGCGTATACCCAACTTCTCGGCACTTTGTTGCAAATTTTTTTTGTTATATTCAAGTACATGATTTTGTCCATTGTGCTTTCTATAAACTGGCAGCAGACATACAGGCCCAAACCATAACACTTCCGCCACCATGCTTCACTGTAAAATTTTCTTTATTCAGCTCAGTGTCCCGTCAGAGCCAAATATGTTAAATTTGGACTCGTCTGCAAAAATAACCGTGTTCCAGAAATTTGAGTCCATGGAAATGTACTCCCTTGCAAAAGCAAGACAACTCTGCTGGTTCCTTTTACTGATAAATGGCTTCTTACGAGCTACTCGGCCATCGAAGTCATGATCGTGAAGCACACGGCGGATAGTTTGGGCACTACACGACTTTCCAATTTCATGCTGCACCTCCATAGCCAACTGTGGAGCCGATATTTTCGGATTAGCTTTAACTTTTCGCATAATGAATCGCCCGTCTGATGCGTTAAATATCTTATCAAGTGCTTTCAAACGTACTATTCCCGGGTGACCTATTTGAAGCTGTTTCAAAACCTTTTTTTTGTAGTGAAATAGGAATGACTATTTTATGTTTGCAACATGATACACCCTCTTATTTCGCTAAGACTGTCTCGTCGGTTATAAAATAATTTTAAGTTTCTATCCTCAATTTTACTGGGTCATGAAGATCTGACAAATTCGAGAACTTTCCTCAACACCGGATCACTGGTTGTTTCTTTCTGTACAGCTTTGAATGTTACAGGTAAATTTTGCAAGCTGTCGGATAGTATACGATTTACATCTGCCTCCAATTGAGTCGCAGCTATAACAGAATCTTCCTCCTTATCCCTTGTTTGACGATTGATAAGCCGAGATAGGACATCAGCATAACCAAATTTTGACGTGTTAACATATTCGATATTGAAATCATAAGCAATTAATGTCAGAACCCATCGCTGCAATCGTTGGGCAGTATAAACTGGTATGCCTTTCTTTGATCCGAAAATTGATAAAAGTGGTTGGTGATCAGTTAGAAGTTAAAATTTTCTGCCATAGATAAGCCGGTGGAATTTTCTGACACAATACCAAAGCTAATGCTTCTTTTTCAGACTGGCTATAATTTTGTTCTGTAGGAGTTAATCTTGATACATGTGCGATTGGCTTCCGGAACCATCTGGAAATTAATGCATGATAACGCCCCCAATACCATTTTTCGAGGCATCTCCGGCCACGATGATTTTCTTTGTTGGGTCGAAATGTACCAGCAGGAGTTCGGACTTCGGAACTGCTTTCGCCTTATCAAAAGCGATTTGACATTCTTTTGCCCAATGAAATTTGGAATCTTTTCGCAATAGTTTATCTAATAGTTCCCGAATTTCGCGCATATTTTTAATAAATGGGGATAAAAAATTTAACATACCCAAGAATGACCGTACTTCTGTTGTATCCCTTGGCTCTGGCATAGTCGTAATTGCAGAATGTGTCGGGCCTTCTACCATGTTTATCGATTACAAATCCAAGATAGTTGACTTCGGTCTTCAGGAACGAACATTTTTCGTATCTAACGTGAAATCCCCATTCACATAATCGTGTTAAGGCTTGGTGCAAATGTACTCTATGCTGCTCTAGGGACTTGGCAACCACTATCACGTCATCGAGGTAACACACCACTCCATCAAGATTTACCAACATGGTGTTCATAATTTGTTGAAAAATGCCCGGTGCGGAATTAACACCAAATGGCAAGCGCTGGTATTGGAATAGTCCTCGGTGTGTGTTAATGGTCAGCAATGGCTGCGATTCTTCGCATACTTTAACCTGGAGGTAGGCATCAGATAAGTCGATAGTTGAAAAGAACTTACCTCCAGAAAGTGTCACAAATATATCATCGGGTAGTGGAAGTGGGTATTAGTTCGACTCGAGTGCATTATTGAGCCCTGTTGAGAAATCTCCACATATCCGTACACCTCCATTTGCCTTCTGCACAGCAACAATAGGTGCCGCCCACTGCGAGTAATCAACTCTCTTGATTACATTTAGTTGTTCAAGACGGCTAATTTCGTTGTCTATCTCTGGCAATAAAGCGTATGGTACAGGTCGCTTTGGTTTGAAAACTGGTACCACCCCTGGCTTTAAGTGAAGAACTGCTTCTGCTTTTGTACACATTCCCAAGGATCCATCAAATAAATTTTGGTACTCCGCTTTAATATCTGCGATTTCTTTCTGTAAAAGGGACAATGGAAATTAATTTTGATTAGAATCTACTTTTGCACAAATTGAATTAATAGGGACTTCGAACAATCGTAATGCTTCGATCCAATCGATTCCCAAAATATTTAGGTTCGGCACACTTGTTATGTAACACATGTTCTGCATTTCCTTGTCTCTGAACGTAACTTGACACCGTAATTCTGCTGATAATGGTAGTGAGTGTCCACTAGCATTGCGTGCAGAGTGTTTTGTTGGAGTAACGTTTGGGCTTCCAAGGCATTTCCAGTTGTCTTCTGATATTATGGTTATATCAGATGCAGTGTCAATTTGCAACCGAACTGGATGACTATTTATCTCCACCATGATGAATTTACGATGAGCTGCGTAGTTCACTTTTTATACTGAAAATATACTTTTAATTTTAGTGTTATTGTTTAAACATGTGTTTACGCGGTTTCGGCCTCTGAATTTAGGTTTTCTCCTGTTGCTGTTGTTATTGTTGTAAGTGATATCGTTTTGTTTCCCCTTGTCACAGAATCGCTCTTTATGGCCAACTTCATCACAGTCGGCACATTTGTGAGTCTTGTACCAGCACTTTTCTGCATAATGCATTCCCCCCCCCCGCAAAACCAGCATGCGCTCTTTGGTTTGTGATTTTGTTTGTTTTGTTTACGCATAACTCTTACACTGCTATCAGTAGCCGCACGATTCTCCACGAGCGATGTGTCATGCTTCAACATTAACATTCGGTCACACTCACCTGACAGGTCTGAAAGTTTTAATTTGTGATCTTTTTCATCTGCTTCTAGCTTTGCTAATAAGCGTGCCCGAATATCTGCATCATGCGAACTAGTTAGTCCGCAGACGAACATTACACATTTAAATTCGTCCGGAGTAATGGTATTTAATTTAAAATTTTCGCACTGCTTGTTAATTATTCCAGCATAAGTCTGGAAGTCATCGCTTGCATTTTTCTCCATTTTGAGGCAATTGTACCGAGTTGCGAATAGCGAAGTCTTGCGTGCAAATAGCGAAGTCTTGCGTGCGAATAGCGAAGTCTTGCGTGCGAATATTTCCGTTAACTTAGCTACTGTCTCCTTAAACTTGATTTCTCGGGGTTTTTTTTGGAAGGATCAAGTTTGCATAGCGATTGTATGCGTTTTCGTCCAATTTCCTTAGGAGCAACCTTACCTTAGAAGGATCATACAACTCAACACCATCGACTAGGAACATATCCTCATGTCTACTATACCACTCCTCAAAAGTGAATCCGTTATCTGCATCATATGCAAAATTAGTGATGCTGTGGGACAACGTTTCCATTATCTTCTCTGCAGAAGATTTCAGCGTCGTAGAACTAGGAGTTGAAGTTGCGTTTAAGGTTGAGTCCATAAATGTTTTCATGAATTCTTCTGCTGATTAATTAAAGCCTCCTGCTGCCTTAAGAACGTATTGAGTTGCTCTGCATCCATTTTTTTAATTTCCTTTTTTGTAATGTATATGTTTAATTGTAATTAAACAAAAAAAAAACCGCCACTCGTCGCCACAATATGTTGTGTTCTTAATAGGGTTCGAAATAAAAGAACACGAGATTTCATAAAACGTTATAATCTTACTTACTTAGTTGGCGCTACAGCTCGAGGTGAACCTGGGCCTGCTTCTCGCAACCATTTGTGTGTGCGTGTTATATTTTTTGCACGAATGGAAGGGACCTACAGCTTTTTGCCGACTCCGAACGGCGAGTTGAGAAGCTCAATTGTGACAAATGATACTCTTTGATGCTTGTCAGACAATCGAAAGAGGTGGGCACTGTGAAAAACTTTTAGGTGTTTGCGGCGGGATTCGAACCCAAGACCGCTGGCACAGTAGTCCGACGCACTAACCACTTGCGCTACGGTGCCCACAAACGTTATAATCAAGTATTCATTCATTTATTAGTAACATACAATACTTAGGGAACAAAAGATGTGGTCATTAAGATGACTATACAGCAACTGAATCTTATTTCAAAGTCATACGGTACATTAGCAAATTCATATTATATACAATATTCCAGTGACAGATTACGTTAGGTAGGTAAATACATAGTTATATTGTTTAGTTCTGTTCGATTAGGTAATTGGTGTTTACTCGAAAATTTTTGTAATATAATGAATTGAGAAAATATAATATTCTTATTTCCTTGCTTTTATTTGTGAATGCATTTATTTGACTTATGTATGTCAAATTATATTGAGTTCCTAGGACACGCTCTTTCAAATCCATTTTAATTTTTTGATGTTTATATTTATTTTAAACTGCCAAACAAATTTAAATACCTATCTACGCTATAAATTTATTTAAAAATATATATATATATAAGTTGACACTGGTTAAATGAAGGTAATTTAATTTATTTATAATTTAACAAAACTGCACTTTTTCTAATATACGTACTGTACATAGGCTGATAATAAATGTCACATTCTTTTTGGATACCTCTGCAAAGAGTTAATTTACAATTTTTTAATGCCGTGTTTATTTTAGGTCGGCTGCGGTGTCATTTGAGAATAATGGGAAAGCTCCTGTCAAAAATATTTGGCAATAAGGAAATGCGGATATTAATGTTGGGGCTTGACGCTGCTGGCAAAACTAGTATCCTTTTTATAGTTAAAACTACTTTATATTTATATTACTAAGCAGTATAAGTTGTAAAATACCATGCAAATTATTGTTCTAATATGCTTACAAACATACTAATCATTCTTCTTATAAAACGTAGTTGGCTTAATGCAGCTACACACAAAGTTTGGGGAAATTGTGTGTTCAAGAAACCAAGACGATGAGACGAGATCGAGGCGAGTGGTTAAATTGATTTTACAGCAAGGAGTATGATCTGATCTCAAAAAATGAAAATGCTCACGACGAGACGACGTTATACCACACATATTTATTTCTTTGTGTACTTTTAAAGAGCGCGGTAGAGACAAAATCGCAACTCGCTCTTATAACACTCGCTGTAATACACTACCGGATGGAAACATCGTAGTAGAAACACAGTCGGTGCTGAGAATTTGGAAAGACTACTTCTGCAGACTGTACAATGGCGATGACGACCAAAATTCCGCTGTCAGGCAGAATGAACCATTCAACTTAGATGATGATAGCCAAAACTCCCATCCACCTGATCAAAACGAAGTGCGGATAGCAATATCCAAGCTTAAGTCCAACAAGGCTGCTGGACCTGACGGTTTACCCGCAGAGTTATTTAAAGCAGCTGGAGATGACTTGGTAGTGAGCATACACCAACTCATCTCTAAGATTTGGTCAGATGAAAGTATGCCAGATGAATGGAATCTCAGCATCGTTTGCCCGGTTCATAAGAAAGGCGACCCTCTCAACTGCTCCAATTACAGAGGCATCAGTCTCCTGAACATCGCCTACAAGATCATATCTGCCATATTGTGTGAACGCTTGAAGCCTTTCGTCAACAACCTGATTGGCCCCTATCAGTGCGGTTTCAGGCCAGGAAAGTCCACCATAGACCAAATTTTCACACTCAGGCAGATCCTGGAAAAAACCCAAGAAGTCCAAATCGATACCCACCACCTGTTCATCGATTTCAAGGCCGCCTATGACAGCATCTGGAGGGATGAACTGTATAGAGCCATGTCTAGTTTTGACATCCCTGCCAAACTCATCCGTCTGTGCAGGATGACGATGGAGAAAGCTCGCTGCTCCATCAAGGTCGGTAATGACCTCACCGAGACCTTCGATGTCAAAAAAGGATTCAGACAAGGTGATGCGCTGTCATGCGACTTCTTCAACATCATACTTGAAAGAATTGTTCGAAACTCACAAGCCAACACACAAGGAACGATCTTTCAAAAGTCCGTTCAACTACTTGCATACGCCGACGATATTGACATCATTGGTAGAACACAGCGAGCTGTCACCGGCGCGTTTGCGAGTATAGAAATGGAAGCGGCCAAAATGGGTTTAGCGGTAAACGAGGGCAAAACTAAGTATATGCTGTCAACAAAAAGGGACAACCAACATCGACGAATTGGACAGAACGTCACAATAGACAGCTACAACTTTGAGGTAGTAAAGGACTTTGTCTACCTCGGCTCTGCCATAACATCAAAAAATGACATCTCGTCGGAAATCAAACGAAGGATTACTCTTGCCAACCGCTGTTTCTTTGGGCTAAGAAGGCAACTGAGCAGTAAAGTCCTTTCCCGATCGACTAAGGAGACTCTCTATAAGACCCTTATCATCCCAGTCTTGCTATATGGAGCTGAAGCATGGACTTTATCGAATGCGGATGAAGATCTCCTTGGTCGCTTTGAGAGAAAAATCCTTCGTAGGATATTCGGTCCCGTTTGCGTTGACGGGTCTTGGAGGAGAAGATTCAACGACGAACTGTACGAGCTGTACAGCGACATCAGCCTGGTCAAAAAACTGCACATTGGGCGTTTAAGATGGCTAGGACATGTAGAGCGCATGGACATCAGCGCTCCGGCTCGGAGAATATTCAACTCTAACCCGGAGGGTCAGCGCAGCAGAGGACGACCTCGCCTAAGGTGGCGCGACCAAGTAGAACAAGACCTCAACCAACTTGGAGTGCGCAACTGGAAGCGGTTAGCTAAGGACCGGGCTAACTGGAAGAGGTTGTTGGTTGAGGCCTTGGTCCACCCCGGACTGTAGCGCCACCTAAGTAAGTAAGTAATACACTACCTTGCAAAAAGCTCGCCGTTGCCTTACTATGCCTTGCACGATGATTTTATCGCATAAAGCAAATTGATAGCGGTTCTTGGCTCGCTCTTATTTCCTCGTTTCGCAACATTGTGTCACAGACATGACTATATAGCTTGTTTAATGACAACTAAGTTTTACAATACGATAGATAATTTTATGCACTTAAATGATTGCCCCACAAATACCTTAAATTTAATAAAAAATCGAAGTTAATTTCCTTAACTATATTCATAGCTATTTTATATAAACTTAAGTTAGGTCAATCTGTTACTACAATACCTACCGTCGGATTTAATGTGGAAACCGTCACATATAAGAATGTGAAATTTAATGTTTGGGACGTTGGAGGTCAGGATAAAATTCGCCCGCTTTGGAGACATTACTATACAGGTATTAACAAAAACAAAAAAAATATATAATATAAAAATAAATTATATAAATTTTTTTAGGAACGCAAGGATTAATTTTTGTGGTAGATTGTGCGGATCGTGATAGAATCGACGAAGCTCGCACAGAATTACATCGAATTATTAACGACAGAGAAATGAGGGATGCAATTATACTGATTTTTGCTAACAAGCAAGATCTATCCGACGGTAATTTTGTTATTTCATTTTATGTATATGTAATTGCATTTTTTAAAATCAACTTTTGTTGATTTTTTGTAAGTTGAGAACCTGAGTTATAACGCACTTAGAAATCACTATTTTTATCATACTTGAATCATGTTATGGGGTTACATTTTAAGGATGTATGGTTTTCGCAAAGCTTCGCTTTAATCATGAAATTAAAATTTGTAATGGTTTTGATATTGTGCAGATAATTTTCGGGCATCTAAAGTCATCTTCTCTCTGGAACCTTTTCGAAAAGTTGAACTTGAGAACAAACATACGAGCACTCATTAACAGGAGTGATATCGAATTTACGCAGCAAATAACTTCGCATCGGGGATGCAAACATGCCAAATGAAAATGGCTACATAATAATTGACCTTATATCGAAAATGGTATCATTGGAAATGTGAAGGAGTAATTATTTCACCGTAAAACGTACCTGCAGATGAAATAAACAAAATCGCTTTGAAAAAACCAGAGTTTACACATCCATAAATACTATTATTAATACTGTAGTTCAGCCACGGCACATTCTAAAACCAAAAGTCTGCACACCAATTGTACTGTTACATAGCCTATATCCAGCAAACCTGTGAAATCGTTACAGGTCATAAGTCAAGGTAATGCGAAACAACATTATTGAAGGTATCATTCTCACTGGGCTATCGGCGGCAGAACTCGCCTATAAATATTCCACGTGTTGTCGAATATAAATATTCCACGTATTGTCGAATATAAATATTCCACGGTATGATACCTGTAGAATCTCAATTTAAACGACTGCAACAAATCGAAGGGCCAGTCATTTAAATACATACATAAATTAAAATAGATTTTCACGGTCGGTATGGTGTATGTAAATACTTGTACATACTACATATTAACATTCATATGTATACAAATATAGGCACATATATATGGAATAACTGTAAAAATCGTTAAGCGCACAATACACACTTCAACTCAATTGTAAACTGAGTCAAATCAAATCAAAATCAACCCGTGTGGGCAGTCATAGGTGAAATGTTTTAACTTCTTTCGTATAAATATGTACTTCAATGCATTCTCCCTTAATACAGTCTACTGCTTCTACTTCTACTATTATCTATCTATTATTCTCTACCACTCTTTAATACTTCTCCTAGAATTTATTCTTGGTTCTTTAAAGGGATCTATTTTACTCTGTTTTGTTCAGAGCATCTGATATTGTTGTCCCTTTTCATTTATTTCTTTCAGCGCGAACCCCTCTCAGTGAACTTTATATAGTAATTGTTTTCCTATGACTTACACTCAACTATTAACGAATTTCCCCTCTTATGTAATTGAGTTCATCATCTCTTATGGTTTTTGGAATAATTATTGTGGAAGTTCGTATATCGTGTGTTGTCAAAAAAAAAAAAAAGGTATCATGGAATCCCCTCTGATCTAGCCTCAAGCTGGTGTGCAATTCTCATAACTGATTCTGGCCACATACGTAGATCGTGTACCTTAGTATGTATGTAGTTGTAGGTACTGTTAAATATAGAGATTCTTTGTTACCGCTCATCGCGAGTCCTTTACACCGCGTCTCCACGAGTCATATTTCTGCCAAAACTACATCTTGACTAGAAACAGGTTTTTTTCTTGTTTACCTTTGCTGGGCAAATCATGCCAAGACATTTCAATCTACAAGCTGACGTTGAGAAAGACACAACGCGCAATTCTCGCTTTAAAAGCAGTGAAATACTCTACGGAAATACCATTGAATGAAAATCTACCTACCCAACCAGCATCTTCACTCTACGGAAATACCGAAAAATTAAAATCTACCTACCAAACCAACTCAGCGCGACATGCTCACTCTACCGAAAAACCCATCGAATGAAAATCTACCTGGCAAACGGCCAAATGTCAGAGAAAACTCTGGATTTCAGTTCGCCGAGAAGACAAAACTAAAATGCTGACATCGCGGGCATGTTTTTAGTTTGAACATCAAATTAGGGTAGGAAGCGGGAGGCAGTAGAGAAGAGAAAGCATAACAGGCCGTCTCCACGAGCTAAAATTTATAGCAAGATAATTAGCATGGTATGAAAATAGCTAATGGGGACGGCAAATAGCAAGATAATTGAGATAGCAAGCTATCCATAGCAGGATATCTAGCAAGCTAAAGATATCTTGCTAATTTTTGACATTTGAGTAAAATTGGTTGCGTTCGTTGCGTTTGAATAAGAAAAAAATAATTATGGCCGGCTGAAAGATGTCACAAGAAGAGATAATTAAATTAATAAACAATTTTCGGCAGTTTCCATCTTTGTGGAATTGTAGAAGTACTCTGAGTACAAGCCGTTGGATCTGAAAAAAAAAAATAAAATAGCAAGCTATAATTTGCCCACACACGAATTTGACAGTTCTCTTTTTTATAGCTTGCTATGAAATCCTGCTATCTGAAATAGCACGTGGAGACGCGGTGTAATATACATACATACAATACAATTGATCATACCAAAGAGGAATTAGAATGGGAGCGATAGCGCGCGAGTACCGCGGAATGATGTTGAAATATGGAACACACAGTAACAGCACAACCTCGTCTCGTCATTGCAATTGAATCGAAGTCGTCGATGTAAGCAAATGAAAATAATGCATGTTTTTAGATTAGTTTTTTATTTATTTCTCAGCCTGTAGGTGTAATTAAGAAAAGATTAAGGGCTTAAAATGTCCGTAAATATATTAATTTCATGTTACAGTTTTTTTTTTGTTTGCAATTCGTATAACTACTTTAATATTAGGAGTGAATGTATGGGTCAACCATACAAAATAGGTATAAAAATTATTTTTTTTATTTTATGTTTTCTAAACAAAAAATAGCCTATCGCCCTTCCGGATAGTGTAGCTTTCTAATAGTGAAAGAATCCGTTCAGTAGTTCCAGAGATTAGCTCCTATATACAAATCTTTCCTCTTTATTATAATAGTAAAGATAAGGGTTATTTATATTATTGACTAATTCTAATTGTTCTAAAATATAGTATACATTTTTGATGCTTTGTTCGGAAGGAACTAAGAGCAAGTTGTACAAGTTTGTGTTGAACAGTGTGGTACATAGTTGTTTTGTTTTGTTACATCATGCCGTAGTAGTCCAAACAAAATAGTTCACAGCACAATAAAAATAAAATCGAAACACAAAAACGATAGACAAATAAATTTTTTCTCTCGGCAATACTTACCTTATGTTCAAGTTAGAGCAAAATAAAAATCAAATAGAAAATGATACACAGCACAATTAAGATAAACTCGACATGAAAAAACGTAACAAATACAGTTTTCCTCTCCACAAAACAAAAAAAGTATTTGCTCAATAGGAGTTTCGGAGTTAAAAATTTGTTAATAACTTGACTCCAGCGCCATATATCGGGTTCGGAGTTATGAGTCTTTTTTAAAAAAAAAAAAAAAATTAAAAATTGTTAATAACTTGACTACAACGCCACCTGTCGGGTCCAGATTGCAAAATTCTCTTTTGGTATGAAACCAACATATGTTGTGAATGTGAGCCATTTTGGTCGATAAATATAGAATTTCTTAAGATTAACTTGTCTCCGGCGCCACCTATCCGGTCCAGAACTATCCTATCTTTTAAGTTGGAACCAACCGCACATATTTCCCAAATTTCATCGAAATCAGTTAGGCGGTTTCGGAGATTAGCGTGTACGTACACAGTGACACGTGATTTTTATATATAACTAGTTGGAAAAGGGCGCTTGGCGAGCTCGCGCGATGCAAGTGTGTGTTCCTTGAAATTATTAGTTTAGTGAAATTTTCAGGTTATCAAATTCAGAAGTGGGATAGAATCTATTATCTATAAAAGCTAAGTATTATATATTCATAATCATATCATCATAATATCTTTTGATGTAACCGTGATTTGTGTATCAGATTAGTGTCTATTTCAATTTCAATTTTAATTCAATCTTTATTTCATTTAGTAGTGCAAGCTTCCGAGAAAAATTTTATTACAATGTTTAATGCATAATATAGGTATGTGTTTCAATCAGAATAGTACAAGTTCGATTACAAATTTAATATACAGAAGTAAAATCAAAATAGTGTTATCAATTGTTAATAATTTTAAATTCCTAGGGATAAAATAAAAAAGAAGACAGAAAAGAGAAAAAAAAAAAACAAGAAAAAAAAAATTCAAATACTTAAAAGCGGAAAATAAATATAAAGATAAAAAATATTTTTTAAAAACAAGCTTTAATGAACTAAAAAGTATAAAAATAATTTTTTTCCGAGTCACCAATATGTGATTATTAATTAAAGCTTGGGGCGCCCAAGTTTTTTTTTTAAATCTTTGTAGATTTTCGGTAGAGGTGGGACCATGTCACTGCGGACTAATGGGATTTGCTCCATTTATACATACATATAGTCCGATTCACTTGATTAGACGCACGCAATTTCTCCGTAAAATGACATAAAAAAATGTTTGGTGAGAGACACCTAACGGTACTTTTGCACTCTTTTTCCTCAATCATGTTAAAACTGCAGCATTTTTTCGGTTCACTTGATTAGACGCACGGGAAAATTTAGTTAATAGGCAAAGAGTAATCGAGCAAGCTGCAGTGAAATATTAATTTGTGATTAAAGGAAGTTTTTGTCTTTTAGTTAAGAAAGAAATGGGCAAAAAAAACTGTTAACCTTGAAGGAAAGAGCAAAAATAGATTCTTACCACTCGGAAGGCCTTTCAAACCGCGACATAGCGCGTAAAATAGAGCGGAGTGAACGTGCTGTGCGAAATTACATTAATAATCGCGATTCCTATGGGAGCAATTAAAAAGAAAGAATTTAAACAGTGTTAACGCCTCAAGACAAGCGAAAAACTAAGATGTCGGCATCCAATTAGGCTCACTCTACGAACAACATCAGGGCACTAGCTGTGGTTACTGCCAACAAATCAACTGTTCGTCGCCCAATTATGAGTCCTCAATACTTAGAGCTAAGAAAGCTAATAAAAAAAACTACCGCTTAATCCTGCAACTAAGCACCAGCGACTGCAATTTGCAAAGATAAGATGACTCCAAATGTGCAAACTACAGGTGTTTAAAATGACTGGGGCAAAGTTGTCTTATTGGATGAAAATAAATTCAATTTGGATGGTATTCGAAAGAACAAAAACCATAACCGTCAGGTCCCTCCAAATTGAATTTATTTTCATCCAATAAGACAACTTTGTCCCAGACCTTTTAAACACCTGTAATTTGCATATTCAGAATCATCTTATCTTTGCAAATTGTAGTCGCTGTTGCTTAGTTGCAGGGTAGAGCGGTGGTTTTTTTAAAGCTTTCTTATCATTAAGTATTGAGGACTCATCATTGGGCGACGAACAGTTGATTTGGTGGCAGTAACCACAGCTAATGTTCTGATGTTGTTTGTAGAGTGAGCCTAATTGCATACTGACCTCTGAGTTTTCCGCTTGTCTTGAGGCGTTAACAGTGTTGAAATTCTTTCTTTGTAATTGCTCCCATAGGAATCGCGATTATTAATGTAATTTCGCACAGCATTTTCATATAGCTCTATTTCACGGGCAATTTCGCGGTTTGAAAGACCTTCCGAATGGTAAGCATCTATTTTTGCTCTTTTCTCTAAGGTTAACGGTTTTTTTTGCCCATTTCTCTCCTAAATAATGGACAAACACTTCCTCTAATTACCAATAAATATTTCACTGCAGTTTGCCCCATTACTCTTTGTCTATTAACTAAATTTTCCCGTGCGTCTAATCAAATGAACCGAAAAAATGTTGTTATTTTGACGTGATTGAGAAAAAAGAGTGCAAAAGTACCGTTAGGTGTCTCTCACCAACATTTGTTTGATGTCATTTTACAGAGAAATTACTAACATTTCTGCTAAATTCAATTGTTTGCTTATTGATCCAAATTAGGAAAAAAGAATCAAGATTTAAGGAAAAAAAATATGTGCGTCTAATCAAGTGAATCGGACTGTATATGTATATGTGTGTAGTAGAGGTGGGTCGTTTTCACTTTTTGTGTTAACGAAACGAAACAGTTATTAAAAAAAATTAGCTAGTTTAAAAACTAGTTAAAAAAAAACGTTTTATTTCAAAACACATACCCAAGCATACCTACGTGTTTGCTTCTAAACATGATAAATTGGTAGACAAAACTACCTATTCTTAGGTATAATATTTCAGTACACAATACCTATAATTTTTTTTTGACAAATAAAATCGCATAACTAATCTAATCTTTGAAATATATATATGCATACACTACGGTTCACTTGAATAAAGGCAATATTAAAATTTCATTAAACAGTGAGTTATGGCCAGGAAAATCGTTACACAACTATAATTATTGATTGTAAACAAAGTTTCGGAATCTCTCCAGAGAACACACTTACAAAAATTACTTTCCGTTACAAAGTAACGGGATTTTTCCCAAAGTTTGTAAAAAGACTCGGAAAAGTATGCAATAAAATCATTTCACATGAATAAAGGCAATGGCAGTAATTAAGGAAAATTTGTGCATTTTGCTTAAATTTTTTTGGTTATTACCATAATTAATGATTCAACAAAGAAGTTAGTAATGTGTTTAGCCACCGTTTTTCGATATCACTTCAAATATGCGGTCTGGAAGTGAGTCGCTTAAGATTTTATGTACTTATGCGATATTTCGGCCCCAGCTGACTTAATACTCCGGAGAAGTGGTTCTTTATTGTCGCACTGCTTCCCCCTTTCATATTCTTTGCGAGTAAGCCATCCCCAAACCTTTAAAGTCAGGTGAATGTGGCGGTCAATTCATCATTTCCACTTTCTGGCTTACAATAAACGACTTTACTATGCACGCAGTATGGATTGGTGCATTATCATTTTACAAAATCCAAGGCTAAGGTCCAAGCAACTCGTTCAACTCAGGGAAAGTTGGCTCCAATATTCCTTTTTAAGTAATTTCCGTCATTTAAGTGCTCTGAACATTTAGCTCAAGTGCTCCATAATAGTTGATCGCTACTCCGCCCCTCTCGGTCAAATTTTAGTGTTGCCTTTATTCAAGTGAACGGCAGTGTACATACATAAATCAACTACATATTAGCCGTGTTTTTTTGCACGCGTGTATAAAAGTGCACAAAAAAACGGCTATCGCCGCTTAACGAACTCATCACAAACGATTGGCAGCACAGACATATTTATGACAGACTAGCTGTCCCGCCCGGCTTCGCACGCGCCCAAAAACACTGTGAATCATTTTTCTACTGTTATTTGGCTGTACCCCATGCAATGTTTGATTTAATAGCAAGCATTTAGATAAGAAGCTAATAATACTTTTTATACATTTATCTTTAATCAAATAATGAGGCGTGAGCATCTACAACGCTCTTCCGACGTCCAATCTCAAGTATTAATTTTTTAAGAATTTCTGAATTTTCAACGCAATGATATCTTTAAATGTTTTCATGGCCTTTTGCTTGGTATCGGAAGACTGGTGGCTAAATGACTTCAGACTGACTGAAATATCAGGACAGTACCGTTGGTGGGAAAGAATTTTCAATCCCAAAAACAAAGAGCTTTTGTGCTGTTACTCGTGAGATATGGGATTTAGCATTGCCATGTAATAGTATCGTTCCATGCCATTGCATGCACTGTTTATGTCGATTTCATTATGATTGGTTCAGCTGTTTAGGCACGAAAAGGTTTTGTTAATAACTTGACTCCAGCGCCCCCTAGCGAGCGGTATTACCACCTATGTCCTTTGCCAGGTCCCAGATTATCTCTGCACCAAATTTCATTATGATTGATTCAGCGGCTTAGGCGTGAAAAAGTTTTGTTAATAACTTGACTCCAGCGCCACCAAGCGGACGGTATTTCTGCCTATGTCCTTTCCCAGGTCCCAGACTATCTCTGTACCAAATTTCATTATGATTGGTTCAGCGGTTTAAGCGTGAGAAGATTTTGTTAATAACTTGACTCCAGCGCCTACAACGTTTACATGCAGAGTTTAACTTACATTGTTTTGGTTATAAAATTATTGGGTAAATGATCATTTAAAAATGATGTATGAGTTTGAGTAATGTTATTAAATACTAACACAAGTAATTTATTTTCAATGTACATGATGTATTTACTTTTTGTCTGTTGTTGTTTATGAATTTTTGACGCTTTCTTTTATTAATAAATATGTAGTACCTAAAAATATTGGCGAAAATTTATAGTCGATTAAAGTGCGCTTTAAAATTATTTTAGCACGGAACAAAGGTTTTTTCATAATTATAGTCGTCATTGAAAACACGACTGATACTTGCTAAAGCCTTAGTTATCCCTTTGCTTATTTACGGGTGCGAAATTTTTTATGCATGTGACGCTGATAGTAAAAGGAAGCTACAAGTAGCATTTAACAGCACCATTCGATATGTTTACTGTCTCAGAAGATATGATCACGTTTCACAATTTGCTAAAAACCTGGTGAACATGTCCTTTACAAATTATATTAAATTTCGAACGATCATTCTTCTTTTCGGTATCCTTAAAAGTAAGCAACCAACTTATCTGTACGAAAAAATCCAGTTTCCGGCATCCAATAGATCTGCTTGCTTATTGCTTCCGCGATTTACATGTTTGACTTCTGAGAGACAGTTTTTCATTGCTGCTATCCGTCTTTGGAATTCACTCCCACGTAACATTCGAGAACTAGATGACGCACGACGATTTAGAGGCGAACTTCAATATTTCTTTAGAAATCAGAGCAACTAACTTCTCCTTACCCCTCCACTTTTCCAGAAATTTCAATTCAAGTTTAGTTTAAAAGTAAAATAAAATAAAAATTGATAAAAATTGATAAAACTGTAATAGCATTAAAATTTAAATAAAATAACATACTCTTATTTAAATTAAATTAATATATTTAAGCTAAAATTTATTGTAAATTTAAATCAATACTGTTTATCTCTCACAGACTTATAAGTGCACTCTTACTGTGTTAGCATGTATAAGACAAATAAATAAATAAAATAAAAAAAAAAAAAAATAAAGCCCACTTTATCGTTAGCGCCCCGTATTAAACTTAAAATCACCCGATCCTCGTATTAAATATTTAATATGGAGCTAGACTACTAAGTTTTTTTTTTTATCAAAACTGTCACTTTTATGTGTGTTCCAATAAAATTTCTCATAGGAACGTTGCGAAATAGAAATTATTTAGCAGCATACTAAAAAGTGTCTATTACTGATAAAGTGGGGTTGACTATAAATTTGCGCCAGTATTTTTATGAATTTTAGAGAAGCTTTTTGTTTTTTCCTTTGATAAATTCAAATATCTTATTCTAATTATGTATGTGGACTCTTTTTTTTGTCCGGGACACCTTACTGGACACTTTTTACATTTTACCAGCGGCAACGTTGAACTGGACTGAGAGCTCATTCGAGTTGAAAAATTGCATGTATATTGAATACCTGGGGCCTGTTTCACAGATCATACAACACATACATTTCATACAACATACATTTTCATCATACATCATACAACACATATAACTGTCTGTTTCACAGATTTCATTGGAAGTGTTGTATGATAATTTTTTTTTGTTGTATGAAATGTATGATATTGACATTTTCGTTGTTAGTGTTCAACGACTACTTTTAGCAAAAATCTATCGAATACTACCAGAAATAAAAGTGAAATAAAGTAGCCTTTGGAAAAGGATGGTAAAATAAAATGAAAATATTTTATCGGATGATTATAATTTGAAAGATGAAGATGGTGGAGATATTGCAGTAAAAAATGCCAAGTTACTCTCCCAAACTTTT
This sequence comes from Brachyopa scutellaris, assembly GCA_949775065.1. NCBI lineage: Eukaryota > Metazoa > Arthropoda > Insecta > Diptera > Syrphidae > Brachyopa > Brachyopa scutellaris. The sequence continues at coordinate 77,050,748 of OX459115.1, read as the reverse complement.
CTTCATCGCTATTATTGACAAGCGCATAAGTCAATTCCAATGAAACTATTTTTTTCCACGCATCGGAAAACTCTGCTTTTGTAGCCGTATAACAGGTAAACCTCCTAAAAAGCAATTTTTTTATTGTGCATTTTTTGTAGCACGATAATTTATTGTTCTGTAGTAAAATAGTACTTATTTTCGAATATTTTGGTTTTTTGAAATTCATAATAAAGTAATTACAGCAAATTATTGTGTTGTATGAAATATATGATAAATTTGACGGAAAACTGTTTTATGAAATGTATGATAATAGCAGAGACAATTATATAGAGATGTCTCATGCCCATACAAAAAAGTGTCTTCAGAATTTTCGAAAGCAGACAAAGGTCAAGCAGCCAACACGCAAAGCAACAGCAAAGACAGCAACCGCAAACGAAACGCTTTTCTCTTATCCACAAACCCACAAAAAAGTTTTCAATTGAACTCACCATGGGTTTCGATTTCTCATTCACTATCTGAAGAGGAGTAAGAAGGGGGAAGAGCAAAATCAGTTGATTTTTCGTTTTAAGTGATGGAACGAAAATGCATACACACTTGTTCAAAAGGAATAAGAAGACGGAAAACGTATGAAACCATTCGATGTGTGTACTGTTTTTCGTTTTTTGTGGATGAACGAAAATTTATGTTCAAGAACATGGGGGAAGAGGTAAATACAAAACGGTTGTAGATTATGACGCAAGCCGAGGCTATCTACGATGAATGATAATATGTATGTAATTATTTTAAATTGGATATGAAATTTCCTTACTTTTTGTTTTCTCATAAATCAGAAAAAGGGGTCGATGGGGGGGGTTTTTTGTTTTTGACATTGTTTTACTGTATGGTAGACGGTGGTCGTATGGATGATTCTGGTGGCCTGTTTTTTTTTTTTTTGTAGAAGTGCGTTTGGGTGGGGGCTGTATAAAGCTAAGAAATTTCAAATTAATTAGAAACCACCTATGTATAGGTACATTTTTTTGATGCCATTTTAAGGGATGGCATTTAACTAACAAATGCAACTCCTAAAACAGTTAATATCAAATAAAGGTAAGAAAATATTACCAAAAGTTTGGATTGTAATGCGAAATCGACTGTTCAAAAAAATAGTAGTGTGATAGTAGTCCTTTGGTAAATTAATGCAGAATTGTAAAATTGTGTTTCAAAAGTTTACAAACAAATAAAAGAAACTAACTTGAAGAATTCAGTGGGCTGCGTAAAGCATTGCACAATTGAAAAACAATAACTCATTTTTCTGCTGCGGAGGCAGGGAAAAACAAACACTCCGCGCCACTTGAATAGAAACAACGATATTTCTTACGATTTAACCGTTTAGCGCTTTGGTAAGCTTAAAATGCAGCTTTATTGTTTATTTTTCTAATAGGGGAATCCATACCGAAAAACAATGCATAGGTACCTACTCAGAATAATGCAAAAAGTCATGTTAGATTGTTATTTTATGCATTTTTGCATTCCTGCGAAAAAACACAGTTTTTTTTTGCTCCACTTGAAAAGAAACATCTGCTTAAATTAATTAAAATGAAAAAAAAAAGTAAGACCAAAGTTATTTTTTTCCTCTTTTAATAATTTGTACCACCTACCACTACCACCTTTACTTAAAATTACTTCATGAACCCTTTTGGGAAGTAAGTCATGAAGTTTCTTTAAATGGTTTAACGAAATGTCACTCCATGCTGCCTTAATTGCAATAATGAGTGGTTCACTATTGTCAAATTGTCGTCCGTTATCGTAGGTTCTGCGAACCATCCATCCCCACACATTTTCCATAATATTAAGGTCCAGTGAGTGTGATGGCCATAGTAGCAAGCTCTCATTTTGCTCGGATATCCAACTTTTAATGCAGTGTAGATTGGTGCATTATCTTGTTGGAATGTCCAAGATATTGGTCCGAAGACATTGCAAAGTTTAGGGAAAGCTAACTTCCAATATCTACTTGTACGAATTTGCGGTAATTTTTAGTGTAGGAAACTCCAGATCAACAGTTCCATACCATGAAATCGCTCCCCAGACTATAACACCTTCTTCGCAGCTGGTAACGTTCCAAGAAGCTTGGTTTCTACCTCAAATCATGGAAATAATGCTTATATTCATCCGGATGATCCATATAAATTGTTTTTCATCTGAAAAAACCACTCTTGTCCACATTTGTTGTCCACATATGTTGGGAGAATATACATGGAAGTAACATGTTGGATGTCGCAGCATTGTCATCTTTCATCTATAATCTATAAATATTATAAAACTGTAGAGGTTTTTTGTTGGTTACCTAATGGCGTGAAAACCGCTGGACAGATTTCGATGAAACTTTTTTTGAAATGCTTCTTAAGTACCCGAGATGATCACAAGCTATGTAATTTTTTGCTCAGCCTACTGGGTCTTACATAGTAGTCAAAATAACTGTATATCGGAGAGGAATATTATCATTATACAGTCCTAACTCAATAATGGCTTATCGGATTGAAAATCAAAAAAATAGGTGAAATTAGTAAATCTGTCGCTGATTCATTTGAGATATAAAACATCCTCCTGCGTTATCCTGAAGCTGAGCAATGTTCAAAACAATTATTCAAAACATCGCCCACAATTTTCCTTCAGCGGAGACCACCGCCAGCAGTCGTGCAGCAGTGGGTATCGTTGCAATAGTGTGTGTGTGAGTATATGATCATATGCTTTGCACTTCAATGTGCTACAATCATTATCACCATTTGCGGCTCTCACACTCAACCAATCTTAACAAATGAGGTGTCAAAAGAAAGAGAATTTTCTAGAGCAGTGAATTGCATTTTCAGTTTATAAATATTATTAATAAATTTAAAAAAAAATTATCAAAAACAAATATTCTACCCAAAGTGAACTTCTGGATTTTTAAGAGTTAATTTTGGTTCATATATGTATGCACATATGTATTTGCTATGTGGAAGGCATCTGGGATTTTTGGTTTACAGTTCTTTTTTGCCGAGACTTTAGGCAAACGTTATCAGTAGTGCCACGAGGCACATCCGAACGCACAACATTTCTCTGATTTGCTATTTAAAATTGGTGGTTTAAAGTAATATATCAGCTATTTTGTTGCCTCGGAATGAAAGCTCCAGCAATTAACAGCGAGATATATTCACGTGCTGAGGGTCAAAGTGCAGAATGTATTTCAATCACCCGGGTTGTGGACCAAGAAGTAACAACCAGATATCTGGTCGAATTTTTGAACTCTCGCTTTCGCTGCCATCACATAAATTAAAATTAAAAGTGGGTGTACCTACTATTCTTCTAAGAAACTTGAGCCCGCCTAAATAATGTAATGGCACTCGACCTAGAGTTACAATTTTGCAATGACATCTGGTAGAGGCGGAAGTGTTGACGGGCTACGGTGCAGTGCGGTTTTTGAGAACTATGAAATCTGCAGTTAGGGGCTGAAAGTTACACATAGGCAAATTCTCGAGAGTTCCGATATGCGCTAACAATATATGAAATTTTTTTCTTAACTACGGATGTTCTGATGTAAACAAAGGGTTTCAAATTCATCGATATTAGAGGAAGGAGTGGAGATGATTTCAATGCATTGGGGAGACGAGATAGAAGTATTTATACTAACTGTGTTCGTATTTGTTTCTAAATCAGCAATACAATTTATTTTGACTGGGTCGTCGCCTTCCTTCATTCGCATATACAAAGTTCAATCCCTCGTCCACACATACTTATATCCCTTGGAGACTTTCACCGATGTTGCAGCTTTAAACAGTTGACGTGTGTGGTAAGATCGGCTCTCATTTACGTACATCTCTTGCGGATCCGCTTGCTCGTTGAGAATCGTTGTTTTCAGTTTTGTTTTGTGCTCGTATTTCGCCTTCAGAATTCTTTCCTTGCAGTATTGTGAAACTAGTCTAACTTGGAGAATGTTTACTCTTTTAGAAGTTTTATTTTGCGTTCTAGTTATTATTTTCTTCATGTGACAGAAATCGATGTCTTCTTTAGTCACGTCCAAGTTCATGCCATCACGGAAAACCGTTAGAGCGATGTCGATATCAGAGATATTTTGAGTGCTGGGAACATTAAAAATTTCGATTGTGTTGGCTATTAATTGTTGTTGCAGGAAATTCACCTTTGGTCCAGCAATGCAATTTTCTCTTCACATGTTTTGTTCTCCCCTTGGAGAGCCTCAATTTGTATTCTTTGGTTTTCATTTATGATTAAGATCTCTTCGTAAATCGTTTGTAATGTAATGGACGAATTAGCTGACGATGAAGTTTTAATTATTTTTTAGGGATTTGGCGATTCTTCCACAGGTGGAGAAGTATTTTTCTGCGGCACAATATTTGAACTTACACCGTTGGAAGACAGTACATTTGAAGCTCCCGAAAGTGACTTGCGGCGGATGACAGCTAGCGCAACGCCATATTCCATTGCCTTTTTTTTATAAATTCTAAATCGTTCACCAACAAATTTGCACAAGATTAATGAAGAAGAGAGTGACAATCAGAACATTAAATTTCGTTCTACTTCACTTTTGCAAACCTTACACGACATTTTAAATTGTATAATATGTACTATAACTGATAACTGATTTTAATTAATATCAAAGCTCCCGACGTGTGTGTACCCCACAGCAGACAATCGCAAACTCAATCTCGCAATAGCTGTCCTTTCTGATTGCCCTAGTCCCATCCTTGGGTCTTCCTTCCATGGCATCTTCACTTGATACCTTCCACCCCTCAATCTCTTGACACTCTTAACGTACTGTATTTCAGCCTTCTCTTGCTCCTGGGAGAGGAATTTCTTGTCTTCTATTTCTTCTTGCTCCTAGAATTTGCGCAGATGTTCATCCAATTCAGCTGTGGTGATCATGCTGGTTGATACGTTTGTTGTCCCGTTCGCTATTGGCCCTGATAAAATTCACCCAAGATTGATTTTTTGTGCAGTGGGAGTATCTTGCTTCAACCCCTCCATTAAATTTTCGCCATAGACGTCCGCTCCTAGTAACACGTCGATTTTTGCTCGAGTCCGAAATTCTGGATCTGCCAGTTCAGACGTTTTTACTGTTATCTTTATTCTGGAGTTGATAGTTGTTGATGGAAGACAATGAATTCGACCGAGAATAAGGGCTATCGAACGTATTTCCTTTGTCGACCACTTTGCCTTGATGGCCAACGGGATCTGTCCTCCACTTCGCTTCCTATACCCTTGATCGTCACGTTCGTTGTTTCTCGTTTGAGTCCTAACAGTTGGGCGCACTTCTCCGTTATAGACGAATTTTGTGATCCTTGGTCAATCAATGCTCGCAATTGAACATATTGTCCATGTACATGTTTCACTTTGATTGACGCTGTTGCTAAGAGGATTTCCCGTTTTTTTTGCTTAATTTGAGTATCGAGACTATTTATATTGATCGTTCTATCTTTATCATCCGTCAGGTTTGCATTTCTTTCATGCACAATAGTGTGGTGTTTTTTGGAACACATCCTGCATGTGGTTTTACTCTATCAATCGTATACTTTATGGTCACCGAGGCAATTGAAACATAAGTTGTTACTTCTAACTAGTTCTCGGCGAGTTTGTATGCTGGCTCGGTGCAATTGATTGCACTTTGCCATGCAATGATTGCCCTTAGACAGCTTACATTTGAGTTCTGGCTGCGTCACTAGGCTTGTATTATGTGGTTTCTTTGGCATTTCGTTGGGGATAGCTTCTAGAGAGCTGAATCTTGTTGCTCGGAAAAATCCTTCCAGGTTGGCAATTCTGTTTTTGTTCCCCAAGAAAGTTCCCATTCTTTGCGTGCGTTCAGTTTTAGTTTTTGCGATGCCATATATACGATCATTGGATCCCAAGACTTCGTCCACATCAAGGGCTGTGATTCCAATCAGTGTTTCCTTGGTTGTGTCCAACAACTTTTTATAGTTGTGAGCTGATTCATACTTATTTAATGAGATATTTAGAAAAGCTTGAAGATGGGATGCCAGAAGTATTATTTTATTGTTGTATAATGTCGAACAGCATTTTCCAAGCTTTCTCGTAATTTGCTCCGGTCACTCCTAGGTTCTCGATGAGGCGACGTGCTTCACCTCCGGTAGATAAAAGCAAATACTGCTTCTTTTGTATATCATGCATCTGTTTATTTTCGTGGACCAACGTCTTGAACATCTCATAATACGTTGTCCATTTGAGGTAATTTCCTTCAAATTGCGGTAGTTTCACTCTTTCTAAGCGCAATACTTCTTCTTGTACTGGGTGTTGGGGTGCCTGGTTGATCTGTGTTCGCGGCGTTGGTAGCCGAGCTTTGCACTCCTCGATGCCTTGTTTAAAGCTCGTCAGGAGACTAATCGCTATTTGTTCTGTTTTGGTGAATTCGCTCATGTAAACTTTTACTAGGTTATGGGTAAAGCTCCTCGCAACTACTCCAGACGCTCTTTAATTTTTCCAAACGAACCTGGAAGTACTGCAGGTGATGTCTTTCCTTTGAGTCTTTCTTGAAGTTGACTTGGATTCTTTCAATAGTGCCAAAGTTCAATTTTTGGATGGTTTCCACCGAAGGTTTACTCATCCTGTTGCTTCTTTGTGTTTGTGTGTTAGCGTTCTAGTTGTATTGTCGTAGCTGTCAGCTTTTTAGATATCCTCTAGGCGCAGAATCCGGCTCGAAGGACCAATGTTTTTTTTTATTTATTTATTCATTCATCAACTGAGCTTAACTCTAAATAGATTACTAACAGTTCAATATAAATTTCTTAACTAATCAACTAAATGCTGCAATGATAATTTAAATTCAGTTCTTACAAGATTTAAATCTACATATCTCACTTGGGAGTGAATTAAAAAGTTTAATACATCTAAATCTCAGGACATTTAATGCGATAAGAGAAAACATCATATACAAACATGATACATTGAACAGACCGTCTTTTTTCTAACGTTTCAAGGCCAATAAGAGCACATCTCGTTAAATATGATGGCTTATAGTTAAGGTTCCACTTCAATTGTTTCACAACGAATCTTGTAAAAGATTTTTGGATTCGTTCAATACGAGTAATTGCATTTGAATAAAACGGAAACAACAGAACAATATTCAAGTAATGGACGTATTAACGACATATAAACTGATTTAATAGCATATGGATTAGAAAATTCTGAACAATTTCGTTTTAGAAAACCCAACATCGAATTAGCTCTTGAAATTATGTAGTCCATGTGAGAAGAAAAGGTAAGCTTTGAATCAAAAATGATTCCCAGGTCCTTTACCTCAGTTCTACGCAACAGAATAGTGTTTAAAATCGAGTATTCAAATAATAAAGGAGTTAAAGAACGATGAGCAGTAAATACATGACATTTATTTATGTTCAATGGAAGACAATTTCTTTGACACCACGTAACAATAAGATTTAAATCACTTTTGAGATTTAAACTATCAGTCAAGTTTTTAACACGCAGGAATATTTTTATATCATCAACATAAATTAGACAATGAGCATGCATAAGCAAAGAAGGAATTTCATTTATGAATATATTAAATAGAAGAGGGCCCAAATGACTACCTTGCGGGACACCTGATGAAACGTTTATTATTTTTGAAGTAACGTTCCCAATCTTAACACTTTGCTTTCTATTCTTTAGAAAGCTGGAAATCCACAGAAGAAGCGATCCATAAATTCCAAATGAAAATAATTTCGCTATTAAAATATCATGACACACTGTATCAAAAGCTTTTACAAAATCTGTGCACACGACATCAACTTGATAGTTGGATTCAAAAGCATCAATTACATACTTAGTAAACAAATTAATTGATTGATTGATTAATTAGTCGTAGTTGATTTTCCGGACACAAATCCATGTTGCGCACTACATATATGTTCTTTAATAGTAAAATACAGGTTATCCTTAACAATTGATTCAAAAAGTTTCGGTATTGCAGATAATTTCGATACGCCACGGTAGTTCCCAACATTACACTTTGAACCAGCTTTATATATTGGAGTGACATAAGACAACTTCCATTCATCTAAAAATATACCGGACGATAATGATAAGTTAAAAATTATCTGCAGTGGAAGAGTTATTGATGACTGGCACTGTTTTAAAACAAAAGATGGTATTCCATCAGGACCAGCATTTAAGCAGGAATTAATTTTTTGAATACCATTAAAAATGTCATGTTCTGAAATACTCAAAGATCCCATATCAATATTGGTTTGAACGTGTATATCAATTTGCGGAAGCCAAAGCGAGGTATGATCAACATAAATTGATTGAAAGTATTGAGCGAAAAGTTCACAAGTACCCTGTAGATCAGTTGATAATTGGTTATTATATTCCATATTTTCTTGTAAAGAATTAGATTTCCTTTTTCCATTCAAAAATGTCCAAAAAGTTTTTGAATCATTTGCTATTCGAGATTCTATATTCAAAATATATTGCTTGTACAAATATTTATTTAAAAAATCAAATTCTCCACGTAATTGACAGAAACGTTGTCTGTCCACATCCAAATTTGATTTTTTATAAATCTTAAACGCTTTATTTTTCACATATTTTAAATTTACAAGCCTTTGATTGTACCATGGTAGCTTAAAGAAAACACTTTTATTTTTCTGAGGAATGAATTTCGAAAAACCTTCAATTAGGTTGTTAACGAATTTTTGATAAGCTTCATTTAACGACAACCCTGAAAGAATATGCGTCCAGTTAATTAAGCTAATATAATCATTAAGTGCAGCAAAGTTTCCTTTTCTAAAACTATACATTAGATGATTTGACACAACAATCGAAATTTTCAAACAATTTTCAAATTTCAAAGAACAAGACAACATTCAGCTTCACTTACAATACAGAGCAATTGGTTACTTGTAAAGACTAGATCAAGAAGTCTATGTGATGTGTTATGAATACTATTTATCTGAAATACATTAAAAGAATACATAGTATCGATAAAGTTAAATTCACAATCTTTTTTCATATTAAAAGGTATTAAACATTTATCTTCATTAGAATAATTCCATTTTATATCTCCCAAGTCAAGATTCCGTAATCACAATTACATCATATTCATGCAATGAGCTAGCAAGAAATAATTCATTTGTTTTTGTTCGCAGACCTCCTGCATTCTGATAATAAATAGTAATGTGATTTGGGCCTGACGAAGAACAAGATACACTTCTAAATTGATTTGGCAGAGTGTTGCAATTAGATTTATCAACTTCTTCAAGTCATTGCTGATTTTCCCCAGCTTGATCATATTTTGGAGACGAATGAAATTCTCTCACCAATACTTTATATGGCCAATTTTTAGAGTCTTTTGGCAGATGGAACAAATGAGTTGGTATTCCAATTTTAAAATTAATGCCGCAAATTCATAGTGAGCCTTTGATTAGGGTATAAAATCGATTCTATTTAAAACCGGTTTTAAATTTAAAACCATATTGTAAGTTTTGTTATTCATAGACACATTTTTCCCATCCTCTAACGAGTTCCTACTTTCAAACGTATTTTAAATGTTTTTTGATCAAACAAACCCAAACGTAAACATAATCTGACAGAAATCTAATAAATTCACATAAAAAAATAATTCAAACTTCAAAATGGATTCAAAAATAGAAACGAAGGCAATTTCCGTTATTATCCTTACATAGTATAAAGCAAAGTCCCGATCGGTATCATATTACGTTTGTAGTAAAGGATCTCAAGAACCGCTGAATAGATTTTAACGATTCTTTTGGTATAAGATTACTAATTGCTCGGAGAAGGTTTATCAATTAACTTTGAATTAGATACATTTTTAGTTTTAGAGTTTAAGGGACTTCAAATGAGAAAACGAAAATTCAATTTAAAACAAACGGCTATTACTTCAGAACAACTTCTCCCATGTGATTGATATTTATTCTCAGCTTAACTACATGCAGTACGCAGATTTAAAGACCAAAATCATATCTGTGCTATTACTAGAAGCTGAATAATAGTACAAAATGCATTCCAAATTGGCTTTTTTTAAAAAAAAATTTTCAAGCAGAAGCTGAATCACAGCACTCAGTGGCAATCGTGTGGCGTTGATGACGAGTTTTTTTTTTTAATTCTCTCATTGCACTCCTTTTCGTATTTCTAGCATTTGTTTTTGATTTTTTTTTTAAAGCATACTGAGTGACTTTTTATGTGTATCACAGATTCACAGCACTCAGTGGCAACCGTGTGGAGTTGATGATGATTTTTTTTGTAAGTCGCGCTCCTCCGAATCGGCTCGACCGATTTTCATGAAATTTTTTGTGTAGACATATTTGGTAGGTAAGGTATGCGAATAGGTTGTAAAGTATAAAGTTATTAGATCTATATACATATATAAAAATGAATTTATGTACAATGTTCATATTTGTGTTTGCCTTTTATAGACTCGGAAACTACTCAACCGATTTAGGTAAAATTTTCAGAGTACGTTTTTCTTAATATAGAATACTACATAGCATCAGTGCGGTTACTCAACAACCGGCGGTTCTGGTACCTGTCAAACAAAATTTCGTAATTTCAGGTGTAATGTGAATATGAAACAATTTGGTCAATTAATATAGACAGACAGACAGACAGAGAGATAGATACATAGATTGACAGACAGACAGATAGATATATTGAAAATATTGCAAGTAACACTATATTTTTTTGGACACGGGCGAAGCCGGGCGGGACAGCTAGTTTTTAATATAAAACAATTAGTTTTTATGCATGTAGTACATATGTACATACATATATGTATATGTATTCCGATAAAACGAGACAGGGGACAGAATTGGGAATCGATGGAAAGGGAAATGCTACGGCAATTTGTGGAACGGCATTTTGGAAGTGGTGGAAAACAATGGCAATGAGCTTAAGATGAAAATATCAATGGATAGTAATTTGTGTAATTTGCTTATAAGAAAATATATATTTATATATCTTACCAACATTACACTGATTTTTCCAAAAAATGTATATGTATTGGAATTGGTAACGCACGATTCGTTTGAGGTTATTTCATATCAAGGATATCAATAAAAAATTTAGCAGTGGTTTTGTCGAACCTATACCTCGAATAAAATTCTTTTTCATCTAACTTCTCAAATGGGTTCGATCGGGTTTTATACATTTTTGATTTTGTTATCAATTTAACATCTTCGAAAATTTGGAAATCACGATCCCCGGAATCATTTTAATAACTTTCTTTATTGAATGTCGAAAAAAGCTGTTTTTATTTACTTAAAATGACATTTGACTGATTTTAAATTTAAAATGTCTTTCTAAGTTTATTATGGACTTTATGACAACTATGAATACCAAAAAAACGGTTTTAGCTTAACTAGGTGATTAAATATTTTTAAAATGGGTTTTATCTGACTATGAATTTGTGCCAATAAATTTAAAATTAGAGATATCAGCATCTTTTTTGACTAACTTAAAGCATAAAACATCATCTTCTGTGCATTGAAGTTTGGATGCAACGAAGTTCTTTAAAGACTCTTCACTGGTGGTTTTAGCAAATTTAGATAAATGTAACCATTTGTAACGAGCAATTACATTAATATCAGCAGAAGCACGATCGTTACCAACAACACGCACAGCATTTTTTTTTTTTTTTTTTTTGTTGTTGTGTTCAGTTTCTCCTAATAACGGAGTCACTTGAAGTAACAATCCTTGGGATAGTTACTCTTTACTTGTTGTGGTGCGGAAGAATCCTTTGGATAACTCTGCGTTGTAAATGGAGTATTTATGAAAAACACTTCACCTTTTGCTTGCTTTGTCACAACTCAACATTTATTGTTACTTTCTTAGTCTATTTATAAAATAAAAAATAAAATAAATACTTGGCTTCAGCAGTCCTAGGTACAACCAATCCTAACTTTCCGCAACCATTTGTGTATGCGCGTTATATTTTTGCACAAATAGAAGGGACCTACAGTTTTCTGCCGTCTCCGAACGGCGAGTTGGGAAGCTTTACATGACAAATGATACTCTTGAATGCTTGTCATCATCGCCTTAATTCTATCTTAATTCCTTATGTTAACATTTATTTATTACTAAATTGAATTCTACTTGTTCTACTTACTTCTAGCCTACTTCTTATATTGCTTAATTATTCGTACATGCTATTTGTTGTTGTGGTCTGCGGTGGTCGTCGTCCCATGTTCTGCATCAGCACCTTGTGTTTCGACACTATCGAATTGCTGTTTGTCGTGACGACCTTGTTTGTTGATTGTTCTATGGTCTGCGTCAGAACCTTTTGCAGTCGTTGTTTGTTGATTGTTCAATGGTCGTTTTCAATAGTGTTTGCCCTACATGTCACGACGTTGCTTTCTGTGACCTTGAACATAATCAGCTATCATAGATCAACTGAATGCACATTGCGAATTGTAAAACATTACAACACTAATGCCACGGGAATGGACAAACACTTGTCTGCTTTTCAAATCTGCGCAAATTTTTAATTTTATATAATTTTTCGGGAGTTTAGGTTTTTGGGATTTTGGGTTTTCAGGATTTCGATTTTCGCTATTTCGGTTTTCGGGATTGTGACCCCAACCCGTTTAATTGTGATTATGGGTAATCATTATTTTGTTTTAATCGTTAAATCTTTTCAAAATAAAATATTTTCAAGTTATGGTTTAATTGTTGTATTATTTAGTTTTGACATACGGGTAATGTGAGAAATATAGAGACCGTAATTTTTGGGTACCCGGGTAATACCAGAAAATGTGGTTAGCCGGGTTTGCAGGTATCATGAAATGTTATTTTGGTATCCTTTCGAATATTTATTTTTTGGTATTCTAAAATATACATTATGTACATTTAAATAATCATACCTGTGTAAGTAAGTATAACCTAACCTAACCTAGTCAAATTATGGTATTTCACATGTTGATTGTTAATTCTTTAGTTTTAAGTACATAATTTCCAAATAACGTTATATAACTTAAATGTACATATTTATTTTCAGCCATGAAACCACACGAGATTCAAGAGAAATTAGGACTCACAAGAATACGTGATCGGAATTGGTATGTGCAGCCATCATGTGCAACATCTGGTGATGGTCTTTATGAAGGTCTGACATGGCTGACGTCGAACCATAAATTATGAGATTCAATTAGAAAAATTAATGTTTTTACGATTTAAAAAAAGTATATATATACATATTTCTGATCTAGTGTTTTTCCCGTTGGACAAACATATTGAGTATTGAGCATGAGTATTTATTAGATTCCGTACGTTTACAATTTTCTGATTCTAGTGATAGAATAAAATTTAAATTGAGTTATGATTTCATTTCCGTTCTTATAATAGACTCCGTTTTGACTTTTGTTATATTAAGACTCATCGAGTTTTCAATATTAAAAGACGAGTTGGGAAAAATATATATATTTGGCGTTTAGTCACGAAACCAATTTCCGGAAGCGAAAACAAGTTATTACATTCGCGTCAATGCTCTCTATTTCGGAAAAACAATAGTTTAGAAACGTTATGTATGATAATTGTGTATATGAATAAATTGTATATAATATAATATTAAATTCCGATTCAGAGCTTATTTCTATTTGCCTGATATGTAGTGTAACACCACTTTCAAAAATATTCAATTGAAATTTATTCAATAAAAAAAACAAGAAATTAGTATATTTTTTAACAACTGGCTAAAGATACATTTAATTAAATTCTTTAGCATTTTGTAATTAAGTGGTGCTGATTGGTTTTAACTCAAAATCAAACCATAACTAATAAGCCATATGTATATCTAGTTCTGTGTCAAAAATTAAGACCAGTAAGATAATTTTATAAAAATTGACTTTAAACTTTACGTATTTTTAGTTCTTTTTCAAACTTAATAAAATAATTAGATTGTAGACTTATATTCGGCTGCATTAATTTAAAGAACGTTTTCAACTTAAGTACAAAACCTTCATCTGAAAAAAAAATAAGAACAAAAGTGCACAATTATCCTACTGGTCTTAATTTTTTACACAGGACTGAATATATATGGCCTTTTTACACAATCATTCTAATGACCAAATTTTCGACAAAGAATTATTTTCTAGAGCCATGAAGTTCCACGACAGATGAGTTAAAAAGTAATTCCTCACGAGATAATAGTAATGTTGCAGATTGCAAGGGCATGATACTGGCAGCAGGATGGCCAAATGGCCTAAGAAAAGGATCGCAGGAATCGTAAATAGTTAACTTTTGAAAGAGTTATCTCTTATCATAAATTACGACACATACATATGTATTTCAATGACTGGTTATCTTGGACGCTCCCCAGACAGTTTGCTGAATATCTAAGCTTTGCATCACTACGACGATCTGTCTGTTCCTTATGGGTTACATAGGTTAATTCATAAAATAATCCTTCAGCGCGACCGGATTAGAAAAAAAAATCGCCAAGAGCGTTTTGATAGAGCTCGGTAGTTATACCCAGAACATTTCAAAAAGTGCATTTATGGCATAAAGTTGTGCTATAAATGTACTTTTTTTACTGCTTGCATCTTACAACCATTACTGTTATATTCTGCTGTAAGAAGGGATGATAATATCTTTTTTAGTAAGTATTTCATACTCTTGATTTCCTCTGAATTACATATAAACATACACATGTGAATATGTACAGACACACATATGTATATTCAAAAACGGTGTGTATTTCGAGGACACAACGTAAAAATTTATAAGTTTAAATATTTCGGGACCGAGCCTTTCGGAGATGAATGATAATTTTAAATTGGAGATGAAATTTTATTGACAAAAACCGTAAGACATCTGTGAAGTATTTTTTCCTGGATAAGTGATAGTCTGTTGAAAATTGCGTGTGCTAAAATGCTTGTCATTGCAAGTGAAAATGCCCCAAGACCCGTAAAAAAATTAAACCAATTGCAAAATTTTCTGGTGAAATTGGAAAAAGGAGAAATTACAACAAGCTTAGAGGCCAGTAGCTGAAGATGTGATGAAAAAATTATGCACCGTTTTTTCAGCAAATGAAGAAAGTGGCGTTGCAAACTCCAAATTGGACGCAAATATTAAGGTCAACGACGTGACATATTTTATATTGGCTCCACTCGTATCTGCCCATGTTGAGAGATCCTTCTGTTCATTCAAGGCTTTCCTGAGCGATTGTTACCAGAGAACTTCAAAATGTTTGTGGTTGTACAGTGCTATTACAATGTTAATAATAATGCATAAAAACTTTTATTATTGAATATACATATTTAGATTTTTTTTCTCAACAAAATCCGTTCCCGTTTTGTAACAAATTATAGAACAAATGTATATTTCCGGAAGGCAAATGTTTGAAATTCCAGTTTAAGGCACAGAATCTTAAGTTATGGCTTAATTTGAAATAGATTGTCTAGAAAATGATCGCTGTATTAGCGGTAAGGGAATGTTCTGTCGTTTTTTAACACAAGCACTTCTATGCGTTGTCGACACAGGCAGACAAAGACTTGTGTGCAGTGTTTGTAGAGGCCGCAGTAACGGCTCGAACATTGATCGATTAAATGAAAATAAATATAAAAAAAAACATGCCAAAGGTGGTTTTAAATTATTTATTCCTTCGAAACAGTTGTTTTGCATTTGTTGACAGTGAAAATATTTGTTGCTATACTCTGTCCCCACCGAATTGTCAGTATGTGTAGGCCTTATAGGGTAGCTTTTTTCAAACACTGGTGCCTGTACATGTCTTCAGGGCACTCAATTCGAAAAATTGTCACTGAAATAAAAATCGAACCACTAACTTACACGTTTTGTTTTTGTAATCTTCCTAAATTCCGCATACATCCCACCATGACCAACATGCCACACAATCGATGGCTTACTGATAACCAGGGATAGGATTTTGTTGACCTAAAAAAGTAAAAAAAATACTTAGAAAGGCAAAAAAGGCATTTATTAAAAACAACAAGAAAAAGGAACGTAAATGCACATTTAATTATAGTAGCATTAAACTACAAAGAGCTTTTGAAATTTTCTGGTAATAATCCTTTCCGGTTGTCTCTTAAAAGCACCTTGAAGGAGCTAAATGACCTTTCTTCTTCAGCTGAAACGAGTGGAACTCATTTAAAGCTTTCAACATTATTTACATGTTACATCAATGTTTGACGGTACTTTCTGGAAAATATTTTTCAATTTGCCGGAATACGTACATGCATATTTAAGTATGAATGAACGCAAGCAATAAAAATTATCAAACTAAAGCGGGTAGATATGTACATTGTACATACATAGATAGATCAGTGATCGATTGCACAGGCAGAGACCCTTTTGGTGGCGGCAATGCTGTTAATATGTATTTTTTATAAAGCGTAGCAACGCACGCAGGGTATCCGCAAGTGTACAATATTTCCATGTTGACCCCCCCCCACAGACTAGACGTTTTAAATTGTAACTAGTGTACTGGTGCGAGGAATCTCGCATGTAGAAACCCTATACCCGTAGGTATAGGTAATAATATTTTTTTCGTAATAACTTTACTCGTATGGGCTTTTTCAAGATGTTTTATATTGATGAACAAAGTTCAGGTGATGAGCTTTCGATCAGTGTAAGAATCATTGAAATCGGTGCAGGAATAAACCCTCAGGAGGAATCACAAGCTCTTGCGCTAGCGATTTAAATATAATGATGATGCGTCTAGGAATGTAAGTATGCGTATTAAGTAGTGTGAGGAAGAAGCTTTATATTGTTTGCACATATATAATACATACATGCAAATGCATTCCGAACGAAACTATGAATTGTGGATTGTATGTTCGGAAGTGAATATTTTGGTGTTCTGCATTCCACTCAAGATGACAGCTGTAAATTCGTGTTCTGCATTCCGAAAATCCTGTGATTTTAGTGAATTGAATTCACTTGAGATTCTTGACGTGAATTGAATTCACATGCCGTTGTAAAGTGAAATAAATAATTAATTTGTTGATCAGAATCATTTTGAAAAATATGAGTAGAATAATAAGACTATAGTACAACACAAAAATTAGAGGCAAGAGAGTATTCTCTTGAACTACATGAAAGAAAATCAAGATTTTCCAAGATCAAGATTTTTCTGACTCCACTACTCGCAGGATATCAACAAATATTTTCTTACTCACCCTAAAACTGTTTTTAAAAATTTTTCTTCAGTTGTCTAACTTCTGCTTACATACAATGCTTCGGGAAGATCCAGAATGTTAGATTTATCTCGGAAAATCTTCCTGCGAACTCTCTCTATTCGGTTTTCTTCGCGGTTTTCATCAATCATTTAAAAATTTTGTTTTCAATTTTTTTTAATTTTTTCAATAAAATATATTTTTTCTTAAATGTTTAGTTCACTTGCACAAAACAAAAACCATGAACTGAAAATCTCCAATGATTTTGAAATGATTTGACAGCTGTGTTTGACATTTCAAACAAATGAATTCGAAGTGGATTCCAAAAATTCGAAATCACTCGGAATGCAGAACACTGAATTCCATACCGAGTGAATTTCAATTTCGGTTTCAATCCACTTTCACTCGAAATGCAGAACAGGGGGGCATCTTCCGATTAAGCAAAAAAGAGAGGCAAAAAAGCGAAATCCTATCCCTGCTGATAACTGATTATGCGTGGCCGCCATCAACCATCGTGGTGTGTGATGGCTAAGCTTTTACCAGCTAGATAATAAACAACAGTAGGGTTTGACTCCAGGATTACGAATTGTAGTATACGGAGAAGACCAAATGAAACTATTCCGTATTGCTGTCTATTGTCGACTGACTTTATTTACAGTGTCGAGAATAATTTTTCATACAAGCCTACTTTGAGTAAAACATTCTCATTTTATACATACAAATATATGTAAATTTGAATTCTAAATACGGAGTTCAATAAAAAAAATACATAATGCAGAATATTTACGCACAAAAAGCTAACAAAAAAGTCAGTTAAAAGAAAATGTACCACTTGAATATTTGCTTGTTCCGAATGGAATGAGAACAATTTTTCATACATTAAATCAGTGGTTCCCAAACTTTTTTGGTCGCGGAGCACTTTTCAGTAGAGAAATTCCTCGCGGAGCACTTCGTTTTCTGTTTGCCATTTTTCGAAGCTATTATAAACACAAGTTGGGTAGTAGCATTGTATATGAAACTAATAGTACTATCACTTTGGCAAATCGATGGTGGTGCCCCTAGTGTACCGAGTAACAACTACACCGTGAGTATGAAGGTTTCTTCTCTCAACTAAATGCGAATCCACTCGAGCGATAAATCTGTTAGTGCCAAAATGGCAGTTGTCAGGGTAGGGTGTGTTGTCTCCGCTAATTTTCGCCAGAGTTACCGATGGGTGACTTGAAAACTTCTCTTCGGTAAAAAAAACATGCTAAATAAATATTAAAATACACACGGACACGGTGAAATATATTATTATTTAATAACGTTCTATAAGTTAAAAGAACTTTAAGAATTTAGTATAATTTGGGTCAATTTAAGAAAAAAAAAAATTATGTGAATCAAAATAAAAGAAAAAAAAAAGTGGACTAAAAAAAAAATTAATTTTAAAATTGGTCCGAGAGTATTATAATTGCTAAAGGGGTACAAAATCCACTATTTGCGAAATATAGTCACCAGGAATATAGGAACCAGACCGTAAAAAAGTTTCCATTTAGTGACATTTATCGCCTATCGGTAACCCTGTTTTTCACTCGGTTTCCCATCTCTCGTAACTCTGTGTGAGAAAAAACAATGAAAACATTTGAAGCTTAGTGACTATTGGAGTCCATTTCATATAATATTGTGTATGCATATTGTGTCGTGATTGTGACATGTTCCCTTTACTCTTCACCCCTTTTCATAACTATGGGACGATCTTCGTAAATTCATTCATTATTTACATATCAATAGAAAAATGCGTTTGTGTTTACTTTCGCATTTCATACCCAACCTTGTGGGTGAGACGAAATATTCCTTTTTGAGAGGGGAAGAAAACAGGTTTCTTCAATATAAAATGAAATATAGGATAAAATGTATTTATTGTGTGCGTGAAAACAAATAGCCCGATTTCTGAAAGCGATTTTTTAATTGATTTCAGAGGATTTTACAGTCATGCGTGTATATTTGTATATAGCTAGGCATAATTAGGCCAAATGACGATATATTATGTTCATACATAAGTACATAAAGTATGTGCATATATACATATGTATGTATATATATTATAATGCTACTGTTTAGTTTCTGAGCGTCTTTAATCATATTTGGTATAGAATGTGGCTTTTAATTATTATTATCTACTTTCAATAAAATTATAATGGAAATTATAGCAGAAGTAGGTAGGCATGCATATGCATACTTCTTGAAAAATTTTAAAATCAAAATATTTTATAATAAAAATTAAAAAGAAATATTTCTTTCCATGTCACCACCTGAGGTATGTACCTATATATGTACATACATACATTTGTGCATTCGGTATTTGCTTACCAACTACCACCTTGCTCAGTTCCGGGAATAGCCAACGTCATCTCCAAAATGTTCCTCAATTTGGGTTCATCAACATTCTTCTTCTTTCTTTAGGTGGCGCAACAGTTCGGGGCAATGGTTTTAAAGATCTCGGTAGGAACTTATGAAGTTTCGCCTGAAATTTAAACAAAGCATAGGTATAAACCAAATGAGTAAATCATATTCAATGTTAGGCTTTCTGATGATAGTGTAAGGTATTGAAAGGTCACTGTATCACACTTTCCCTCTTTACCGTCTTGTCCGTACTCCGCAAGAATTTGCAAAATTTGGACACCTCACTGTAAGAATCACAATACTCTTATTGAAGCCGTCCAGCGAAGCTTCATTCGTTCCGAAATAAAAGAGTTTCTCTGGGTCGACCCTTTTACACTAGTTGCATAAATTTGAATCGAATAAAACCTTTTCTCAAAGACAGGTTAATAAGGACATCAATGTTATGCATCAACTGATTTCAGGTCTGATAGATGCCCTGGTATACCTACCTACCTACTATACTTTTAAAATGTAACTTTCTACTTTACTTCAAAAACCAAAAATTGTTTTCAACCAACTTACATCTAAACAGCAATTTTATTCTATTCTCGTTCAAATATAGTCAATAAACAATGTACCTTCTCTGCATTTTTGGCACAGAACAGATCAACTAAAACACAAAATTCATCTTTTCACCAAATGCAGAAAAAGAAAAATATAACCTGCGCAATGATTATGATATTTGTTTCGGCTAATTGACTGTATGTGCTTGTACACATACGCACCTACACACATACAATTGGTTTTACTCATAGTTTCATTAAAATTTCTACCAAACCAGAAAATAGACATAAATCCCTCATACTCGTAACTCGTAAAGGCTGAACTATAATAGTCGAAAGCAATCGGAAGCTAGTGTCAAAATCCTACGTTAAGTTTCCTACCGAAATGTCAATTGCTCAAGTTGCCCATAATAGAAGAATGCGAACGGAAGCGAATGTCACTGGCGGTTGTCAGATTCTAGTCGTTTTGCCCGTGATTTGTTTGTTGTTCTTTAAAATGATAATGCAAAGGCAAATAAAACAACATTTCTTTATTTCCGAAATTCCAATTTAATTTTACACAGGTGTTAAAGTCAAATGTCAAATTTTCGTACGAAAGAGCGAATGGATTCGCTCCTTTCGTAAGTGAGCAAAAGTGGAAGAAGACTTAACGAATCGAAGCGAAAAGCTATTATGGTTGTACAATACAAATTCCTTGTGTTCGCACAGTTTCGTACGTGGTCGTACGAACCCATTCGACTATTATAGTTCAGCCTTAAGTCCGTAACACTCAAATCTAAATTTTTTTTTTGGCCTTTTTAGTTAACTCTCCTTGCCTTTGAGTGAATATCGGAAGGCAATGCTTAGCAAGCATAACCGGTTTTACTTCATTCCGACTCAATATTTAATTTTTACTCAATTCTCTCAGAGCGTAATATTTTTTTCAATTTTTTGGGAAAAAAGTCGATGCGCCCTCTGGCTTGCCGAGAAACAAACAAAAAATCTTGCTTGATGATAGTACTATTAGTTTCATATACAATGGTAGTAGGTAGGTGTGGCGGTTCTGTTGAGAACCAAAGTGCCACTAGGTGGTGCCATTTTGTAATACCACAAAACTCAAATAACCTAAATATTTGGGGTTGGTAATGAGGATATTTTAAAAATATCTAAAAAAAAAATAGTTACAGGGCAAGAACTATTTTTAATTTTTTTTTCAATTTTATTAAATTGGTAATCAGTAACTTTAACGGAAAAAACAATAACATGTTAACTCAAAAAATAAGCAATTCATAAATACTAAATACATAATATGACGTTTAGTTAAATATGTCATAGGACCGAACGCTTTATTCTAAGTTCCTGTTTGCTGGTATATCTGGTTGAATTTGGATCAATTACAACAGAATATCTAGCTCTGCATCGAGGCTGGATCTTAAATATATTTTGTTTTAGTGCCAATGTCGGCAGTTAATCCTGATTCACATGGCGCACCTGGGAGGGTTATAAGTTTAAAAACTGAATGTGAATTAATAGCCCATGCAGGTGGGTCAAAAGTTCATAAAATGTTGGGTCATAATTCCACAATCTGAAAAATTAAGTGGGCTTTAAGTCATATAAGTCCACAATTATTCTTATGACTTACATATATCTTCCTTAAGGTGGTGAACCTGGGCATTGTTCACGACTTCATTTTTGAGAAGTTTATAAAGCAAAAGTGAGCAAGTCATCTTAAAATTATAAATGAAAACCACTGAAATTTTGTTTTCATACGAAATTTGACTAATTTTAATAATTGTGTACTTATGAGCAATTGGTTTGTGAACCTATAACCCACCAAGGTAGGTCAAAAGTCCACTGTGGACTTATGACCCTGCGCCGATTCACACATGTAAGTTGTTGCAAGCGGCAGAATAATTATTTTCGCTTCATCCGACAAAATTTTGAATTCGTGCTTCAACATACACCAGCATTCTGATAAGTACTACCTCACTAATTTGAATACTCGGTAATTCGAATGCTCCACTAATTCGAACGCCTATTGTTTTACACTAGGTACCTACTCTGTAACTCGATTTTTTTTCTGTGGTTTTTGTTTTGCTGAATGCTTTTACAGTTACAGAGTTAAAAATATTTTCCTAGAAATATTAGGGGAAAATATTTTTACGATAGCATTTATTTATCTTGTTACATGAAAAATCTTATTTTATGTTTATTACTTACTAGCTGTCCCGCCCGGCTTTGCCCGTGTCTAAAAAATATAGTGTTACAATACATACATTGTCATTTAGTTCGAAAAATCAAAGACAGTGCGAACGCACCCCAAGGTTTGCAATCTACCAATATATAAATACAATCCACAAGTTTGGATTGTAAGTATTTGTAGTTTGAATAAGTGACATTTCGCAAAAAAGTGGCATTTGTTAGAGTGTTTTTATTTTTGCATTAATTTAAATAATATTGATAATAAATTAATTTAAAAATCGGACTATAATAGGCACAGGAGGGTAGTGAACTGGAATACGAAGTTTTACTTCATTGTGTGCATTAGTTTCTGTGTTTATCGAAATGAAAGATTGACAGGTAAGACCGTCACATTGAGATTTATATATAAGTATGATGACCAGGGCTCGAATAATTATGGATCAAAAATCGTAAAAATATGGATGAAGATATGGAGTAAAAAAATAAAATGAAAGCCAATTCTCAAATGTGCAGTGTTTAAATATTTAAATTACAAAGCGGTTTTACGCTTTCTTTTAAGGATCCACACTTAAGCTAGCGATCCGTATTATTTCTGTATTACTAAGCAGCAACCAGATTGTTTGTTTTCACGGCGATAGATCCGAAAAGTGAGAGTAATATGCATAAGTTAACACACACGAACACGAACACGATCAAGAAGCCAACACAACATAACCGGACACCGAACACCTCCGTACTTCCCTTCCTATCCCATACATTCATTCCGATCACATTCAATCCAAGCTCATTCACCCATTCACCTTGATCCAATTCACTGTCAGCACTTTCCAGCCGTTCACCCCATATAAAGGGTGATTTTTTAAGAGGTTGAGAACTTTTTTTAAAAAAAAAACACAAAAAATTCGAAAAAATGAATGAAATATTTATTTGAATCGATAGTTTGAACCTTGCAATTTAGTGTTTAAAGATAATTTCATGCAAATGTTGACCGCGGCTGCGTCTCAGGTAGCCCATCCGCTGAGTCCAATTTTGGCATACTCTTTCACACATATCGGCCGGTATCTCACGAATGAATGCATGGATGTTGGCTTCCAGTGCGTCAATCGAAGCGGGCTTGTCCCTATAGACATTAGCCTTGACATACCCCCACAAAAAATAATCTAATGGTGTCAAATCGCACGATCTAGGCGGCCAATTGACCGGCCCGAAACGTGAAATTAACTGTTCACCAAACTCGCCTCGCAATTGCGCCATTGTTTCGCGTGCTGTGTGGCATGTGGCACCGTCTTGTTGAAACCACATATCATGCAAGTCAAGAACTTCCATTTCGGGCAAAAATGTATGCTGTAACAAAGGCCTAACTGCTGGGAACGGCGCCGAATCGACATTTCGCGGTCTTCTGTCACACTAGCTGATACGGCCGCAATATTTTCTTCACTACGCACAGTACGTAAACGTGTTGGTGGTTTAATGTCCAACAAAGTAAATTTGGTGCGAAATTTGGTCACAATCTTCCGAATAGACTGCTCAGAAGGTCGAGAATGCCGATCATAAAATGGAAGCAGCGCGCGATGAACATTTCGAACCGAGCACGAATTTTGATAGTAAAATTCAATAATTTGCAAGCGTTGTTCATTTGTAAGACGATCCATGGTTAAATTGCAAACCAAACTGAAGCTGTTTGACAGTGACACAAGGTACTAAACACACGTCAGCTGTCAAAACCAGTGTTGCCAAAACCAAACCAGCTAAAAAATCACCCTTTATAAACCATTCAACACAAATTGACGTTACAACAGCGAATATTTTAATAGAAGCAATTCGAAAGGGGGGGGGGGGAATAGCAGTATATTTGAAAAGCGATGTCTCATATGAAATCTTAGAACGAAAGAGTACCTTTTATGAAAATATCTCACTGATAGCTAAAAGAAGAGCCTTTGAAACCTCAATAATTGCAATATATAGACCACCTCGTTTAAATGTAAATTGTTTCGTCCAAGAACTTAGTGATCATGTCGACATGTTTGAAGCCAGAAAAAATTGAATAGTCATAGGAGACATAAACATTGACGTAAAAGACGATGGCAATATATCTTTACTAACCATTTCCCGTAAAAATCACTTCTCTACGCGTCAATAAGACTTACGTTAAAATAGTGCAAGAAACAAAATATATGTAGTTATTAATAACTCTAATAAACTACATATTAATATTTTTATAATCTATAACAGAAAGTAAACATGTATGTATGTAGGTAATCAGTTTTTCGATGATTCACAAAGAAGTCATACTTTGAGTTACAACGATACATATTGTATTATTAGTGCGATATGTATTTGTACTTAATATTGTCTGTTTATCCCTTCAACAAAAGTTTCTTGGAGGATTAGTATATGGTAGAGATCCTGCTAGGTATGTATTGCTTTTGTAAGACAGAAATTGTTTAACCTCATTATAAGCAGGACTTTTGACCTGTACTGCTTTAATATATTTTTGTCGCTTGAAAAGCACTACCTACCCATGGTGTTGCCGCTACCAAACGAAAACTATTTTTTTTTTTTTTTTCAAATTCAGTTGGTCTAAGTCTAATTGTCAATTTATTTTGTATAGGTTCCTACATACATTTCATATTATTTGATACAGATCATTAAATCCATTTTTCTTCATATTCAAACATTTTCAGAAAAAATGGACTGAATATCTTAGACATTTGAAAATGAAATGATTCACAGCAAACAGTTCCAAAAAGTTAAATTTTTAAAGCATCGTGATGCTCCGCAAAATGAAAGCATCGTTTCATCGCATAACAACGGCAGTGGTGCATTCCCCGATTCGCATTTTTTTTAAGTTTTGGAACTCAGCCTAAGATTTGGACGAATTCTAATTTCATCAAAAATCAACACACGTAGCGTACAGACTGGCTTAATGATACAAACTTAGAATTCAGAAAACAGTAGGTGGGCAGGCATTGTTTTGATTTCAAGTTTGTAAGCATTTACAGGAACCCAACAGAATATTTGCCCTCGCTTTTACTACTACTATTTATGTCTATGTACCTACACATTCAGGGTTATCGCGAATTGCTGAATGGGAAATGTTTCCCGGTAAACTTTGTTCACGATAAGCCTGATTATGTATAGATATGCTTCCACAAATTACTCAAAATCTTATTTTTTTTCGTTTGAAAGACATTCAAAAATAGGCGTGTTTTTTTTTGTAACCTATATAGACTTCGAAAAAGCTTTCAGAGTAAAAATAAGACTCGATAATTATCCAGGCTAAGGTTTTGTTGTATTTTACATGGGTAAACATGCCGCTGAAACATGTTTAGCCTATACAGGTTACAAAAAAAAACACGCCTAATGTTCAAGTCGGGAAAATTTTCTTATTGATTTCTTACAAATCGAAAAAAAAATTCACTCAACCATAAATTAAAGAACATCCAAATTTCACAGAAATGCGAAAATAAAACCAAACAAAAACAACATAGACGGAAAATATACATACACACAACCACAAATCAAAATATGACCACCCCACCATATACACTCAAACACACCAGACTTTAACCCATTAGAGCCTGGGGTTCTTTTATTTCGCGATAATTTTAAAATGTTCTATGAATCCATGTCCAAATGCATCTATTAAGACAAATCCGCTACAAAAAGCTTTAATTTTTTGATAGTTTAAGAGTTTTGAGCCGTTGCCATATGGCAACGATAGGCCATAACGTGTACAAAAATTCCATATTATAAAGAATCTTGTGATTTGATTTTATTTGCATATACAGTAGAATCCAGATTATTCGAACATCGATTATCCGAATATCCTATTATTCGAACTTATTCGTCACGGCTTTAATTGCCGACTTAAAAATGTTTTTACGGCGCAACGAGACATGTTACGACGAGTTTATTAACGCCCCCGACCGTGTACCTACTCCCGCTGTAATTTTTTTGCGCGATAGTAGGCCTGTTTGGTATCTTTTCTGTGTAAGGCTTAACATCGCTGTCAAATAATAAATACATAATTTGAAAAGTGGAAAATTAGTAAGAAAAGTAACCAAACAATTTGTGCGTAAAACCTGTAAATTTGTTTTTGTTTTCCACTAACATTGAAGATTATGACATTTTACAATTGTCAGGTGGCTAGTTTGACAGAGTTATTCAACCTTACGCGAAGAAAAAGACGGTGTAAGATAAGGTCTGTTCCCATACCTGTCCAAAACTACGTTCCCGTACGAAGATTTTTCGTAGTTTTCGACAGAACACGAGAGTAAGAAATGTTGCCGATTTTAGCCCAAGAACTTTTTTTGGGCGGTTTTATGAAACTGTCAAATCTGTCAAAGGTCATACATTTTTCGTTTTTTGTTGTTAATGCGTTACTTTACTTTTGCACACTTTTCCCTCTCTCTGACAGATTTAAATTTTAGTGCAGAAAGTACGGGAGCAGACCTTTTGTATACGCTCTCAGTTGAGGGGAATTTTTTTGAACTCACATTTGGCTCTATCTTTTACGAATATTTTGGAATGTATTTCAAGTACCATCTCACGCAGAAGCATTTGAAGCTCTAGATGTTGCTTTTAAGTGGTTTGAAAGACAGGACGAATCTGATACCATACAGTTGTTATAACTGAAGCACATCAGGGACTTAGCCGCAATGAAAAGATGTGATTCATTACGTCAAACATCAATAACAAGTTATTTGCGGCAAACTGTGCAGGTGCTAATCGCTACCGTGCTGCCAAGTTATCCACCAATCTGCCTCCATCTTCATCGGTTAACTCGGCAGGTTCTGAAGGTTCAATGAGTATATCAACATCATTTTCAAGTTCATCGATGATTTCAGCCAAAGTTAGCCTAAAACAAGCATACAAAATTTTTAGAAAAAATGTACACACAATGGCCTATCGTTGCCATATGGCAACGGGCGAAGAAAGGAGTAAATATTGTTGACTGTTATGTAAATTTACCATTCAGAACTTATATCTTTAGTTAATATATGATGTTGTAGTTCGAACATATATAATATATTTTTCGGTTTGCCATTTTTCGGAATCAACTTAACTGGACAAAATCACAGCTAAGAAAAACAAACGTGCACAAAGCATTATCTATGTGTATTTGTTTTGACAAAAAAATCGCCGATTACCAAATCAAGAGTTTTCAAAATTTGAAATTTTCCGTGACATGATTGCCGTTGCCATATGGCAACGATAGGCTCTAATGGGTTAAAATCCAGAAACAGACCAGCCGTTCGTATATGTTCGATCGCAAGATCGATTGACATAAGTAAGACAAAATAAAGGGTTGCAGCAAAATGAAATACGAAAAAAATGTGTGTATACCGAAGTCACAACACACTGAAGGATGGTTGACTCGCACGACCATGTAACTTAAAATGGTTTGAAACCAATTTATTGAATCAATGCAACAAATCGTTCGGTTGCGAGTAATTTTTGCCGTTGAAAATGTGGTCATTTTTTTTTACTCTGCGTGCGATATCTATGTAACTATATTATCTGTGGTAGAACTCTATTTCTTTCATAGCAACTGCAAAACAACACAACGACTCGATTCTTTTCGACTTT
Organism: Brachyopa scutellaris; assembly: GCA_949775065.1. NCBI lineage: Eukaryota > Metazoa > Arthropoda > Insecta > Diptera > Syrphidae > Brachyopa > Brachyopa scutellaris. The sequence continues at coordinate 77,022,940 of OX459115.1, read as the reverse complement.
CGACTGATTGCCAACAAGTATTGCCTTTTCAAAAATTTGAAGTCTACTATTTGTTTCTGTATTGATTTATTTGTTAAATAAGCATTTCGAATTCGATTGCTATGAATAAAATTAACAAAGTGCTATTAAGTTACAGAAGCGCGAAATTAGTCTGATGAAGTTTTGATATTTTTTTCTGATCTTTCCGCGGAGCACTTGGATGTTCTTCGCGGAACACACTTTGGGAAACTCGGCATTAAAGGATTTGGCAACGTAAGAGTGTACCGTTAGTTCCATGTACGAATATTTTATTGTTTACACGAGTGAGAGTCAATTTCATGTGACAGTGATGAAATGGTATTCTTGAACACGAGTCACTCAATTTTGGTATTCCTGTACTCGAACTCAAACGTCAGATTTCACTCGAGTGAAAATGTAGGTATTCCTAGAGACGATATTGACTGTTTTCTTGTGACAAATTGTTCGTTTAAGAATAGTTGTAGAGTGTCGGTGTCGTGTGAAGTAGCAATGGATTCTGCAAAAATGTAAGTAACTTTTATTGCATTGTAATTATTTAATATTTGTTTTAATTTTAGGATAAAAATAGAACGAAGTTTTGGTGGATTTTTTTTTAAAAACATCAAAAAAAAAAAAATTCAACAGCCGCATTCAGTCTGCGGCAGCAAGTCAAAAATCGAATGAATTGTGGAAGGAATTAAAGGACCATCTGTAAAAGACGTGACTGGGTGGAAGAAGTTAATTATATGATACGCTAAAATTATAAAAACTAAAATCTTATATTTTATATATATATGTTGATAATTTATTGTATTCTATTTTGAAAAAAAAAAACACACTTTCAACTGAAGACGATCTGCTGCGGCTTTTAAAGCATGGTGTGATTGTTTCGAGCAAATAATGGAAAACATTTTTTTCACTCTAAATAATTCCTGAAAACTACACTTACGTGCAAAAAAATCGACCCACTAAGTGGATTTCGATTTGGAAAAGAATTAATAAAAAAATTAGATTAGTGAACCTTGACTTTTACTACAGAGTGAATGAAGGTTTCATGAACTTTATTTACACATACCCTAAAGTTTGTTAAAACCAACGTTGTTGACAAGATCGACCCTAATCTTCAGACACTTTCATTACACATTTTGATAACGTTAACTCTGTGACTTTGCTGCGTCTTTACAGTTAATCAAATCTTTGTTTATTCGAAAATTGGTTATTCTTGTTAGTTGATTGACCATTTAACTTGAGTTTGTGTTTTATTACTCTTTGTGGAAATGGATACTACGCCGTCTGAGTCCGCTCAAGTAGTGGCACTTATCCAGTCTGGCTTGAGTCAACGCGTCGTGGCTAGACGTCTTCATTTAAGTCGATCAGCAGTAAGACGAGTGTACCAAAGGTTTTTGGAGACTGGAAACTTCAATAGGCGATCGGGATCAGGAAGGAATCGGGCCACATCAGAGCGAGATGACCGCTTTATGGTGTCAACATCTTTAAGAAATCGGCATCTCACTGGAGTTCAGGTGCAGCAGCATCTTCGTAACGTCCGTGGTGTAACAGTAAGTGAGTTGACTGTACGACGGAGACTTGCGGAAAGGGGATTACACCCACACAAACCTGCTAATGGTCCAAAATTAACTCCTGCTCATCGCCCAGCGCGGCTTCGGTTTGCTCGTACTCACGTTGATTGATCGCTCGAACAATGGAAGCTTGTACTGTTTTCGGATGAGAGCAAAATCAGTCTTTATGGGAACGATGGACGCAGGAACGTGTACCGAAGAGAGGGAGAATGATTTGCACATGTTTGTATTGTAGAACGAGTGGCATTTGGAGGAGGTTCATGGACTGTTTGGGGTGGTTTTTCTTTAGAAGGAAAAACTGATCTTGTGCTTATATCCGGGCCTCGTTTAGGCACTCTGACTGCTCAACGATATATCCAGGAGGTTCTACAACAGCATGTCATGCCATACGCTGGTTTTGTAGGCGAAGGTTTCATGCTAATGCAGGATAACGCCCGGCCACATACTGCCGCAGCGGTTTTCCAGTATCTTCACGAGGTCGAAATCCCTGTTATGGAGTGGCCAGCAAGGAGCCCTGATCTTAATCCCATTGAGCATCTATGGGATGAGCTTAAGAGAAGGGTCAGGGCTAGACTTCACCCCTCAGAAACCATCCAGGAACTAAAAGTGGCTATCCAAGAGGAATGGGAAGGCATACCTCAAGAATTCATCGAAAGATTGATAAGGTCAATGAAAAACAGGATGGAAGCTGTAATAAGAGCAAGGGGTGGCAATACAAGCTATTGAAGTAAGATTTTCTTTTGTAATTTTTGGTTTTTTGCAACCACAATTTTCAAAATTAAAGAATAAAAATGTTATCTATTCTAATTTTGAGTCTGTCAAATCAATAAAAGTTCAATGAATAACCGTTACAAGCTGTCTAATGAAACCTTATTTTTTTGTCTATCAAACAGTATTAAAACTGTTTCTTTATTATTTTAAGTTTTTGATCTGTTGTATTCTAAATCAAAGTGTACGAGGTGGGTCGATTTTTCTGCACGTAAGTGTATATACCAAAACGTACTCGACTCGACTGTGGGCTCACTTTTGACGTCTCACTCGACTCGTGTACAGGAATAGGCCCCCAGAATAACGATCCGAATCACACAGCCGTGAATATTCGGCTTTGGTTGCTTTATATGTATGGCGACCCGTGCTCGCCTTGCTTCGCCCCCTGCCACTGTTGAGGGAAAACAAATTATATTGGAGATGAGTGCCGAATCATTTTTCCGAATTCACCCACTTAGAGATGGAATTTCGAAACATCATCCCTTAGCAGACGTTTATGTTATTAAGGAATACATATACATACATACTGTGTATTGAATATACTTTCAGCCCTTTAGGTCCAGCGGTTCTTTCCAATTAAACGATTAAATGGTGTTTGATTGTATAATATGAACAATTCAATTTACAGACCGAAGTGCACAGCATCAAATGATGTGGTTACTATTATCACAGTTACATTATTTATAAAATCTTGATGCACTATCAAAAAAATCCTACTTATAAACTGCTGTCGAAGAAATTATTTGTTTGCAAATACAAAATCCAACGAAATGATCTGCTTTTTCGGCCCTTTCATTGTGCCCTCGCATATATGTACATACATAATATATAATTATGTATGCACATGCGAATACATACATAACTCCATTGTATATGAAACTTTATATACAATGATAGCTCCCATTCATGAAAGTTTCAACACCTGCCGCAGTAGGTAATATGAAAATCACACAGCCACGGTATAGTCTCTTTTTCCCTTCCCACACGCCCTTTACACTACTTCTAAGTATCATTCGTTGGCTGTCTGTGCATAGAAAGATAGATAGATAGCGCTATTACCCGCCAGGCATTGCCCGCGCAATTTTTGAAAATTTGAGTTTGCTTTTACAATCATATTCTTCGTAGTAGGCCGGGCACAAAATATCAATAGAATGCTATTTCAGACAAGAAATTCAAATTTCAAATGTGCCACATACACACAACACACTATGACGTCATAGCATAGCTCAGCTCCAGGATAACGCAGAAGGATGATTTATACTTTAAATGAATCCTAAAAGAATTTACTAAAAACTAATTACTAATTAGAGTTGGAATTTTAAAAAAGCCTCTCTTGGCGAATGTCTGTGTCACTATAGGAATGTTCTGTCCAAATTTCGAAAGTGAAATTTTCCGAAAACGAATATTTTGTACTCTCTATTTCGATAGCGGAATGAAATCTACTACTTTCGGATTTACAATTCCGAAAGTGGAAATTTGGTACTCTGTAACTTGTTTCCTAATACTACGTTTACACCAAAACGAAATCCGAGATTTCGCGGTTGAAATCTTGGTTACCTAAAAAAGGTGTTTACACCGAAAAAAAAGATTTCATTTGACACTTCATGTTCAAAGTGGAAACAAATTCTTGTGAAGTTTTTTTTTCTGAAAACATAATCAGCACAAAAAAGTTTGGAGAATTGTAAGTACAATGTTTATTTTAAATTAATAGTATGCAATTACATACTTAGTTGGCGCTACAGCTCGAGGTGAACCTGGGCCTGCTTCTCGCAACCATTTGTGTGTGCGTGTTATATTTTTGCACTCTTTGATGCTTGTCAGACATTCGAAAGAGGTGGGCGCTGTGAAAAACTTTTAGGTGTTTGCGGCGGGATACGAACCCAAGACCGTTGGCTCAGTAGTCCGACGCACTAACCACTTGCGCTACAGTGCCCAATTATAAAGAAAAATAAATATTTACAGCGATATACAGAGGTTCTTTCTGAGAAAAAGAAGTAACATGGAGAGCAAATCGGACCACAATACATTGAAGTTGATGGACCTGGGGAGCAATTCTTTAGTTAACGTGGACACTCTGAAATCAATTGCGATGACCGAAGGCCCACTGAGTGACATGTCATCTTCGAAAACAAAACGAATAAAAATACATACACTTTTATAACCAAGCGATTCGTTTACTTATCAATGACAATGCTGTCCTCGACGAAGTGCTCTTCCAGTTCTCCGAGAATGGCACTTTTATTTTTGATATAAAGTGACCATTCTGATGGAGAATCTCCCGAAGAACCTTTAGCTTTTTTTTCTTTTCTACACAAGAATATGCAACCTGTATTTATTTATCAGATTGTGTAGTTTAATTTTAATTTCTTCAGACGTAAAATAAACATGTTTTCGCGCAAAATATGATGCCATTTCTTTGTGGTTGTTTTTTCTGGCACCACGGGGATCATCATATGTTTCCTCCCACAATACAATGCTAAACTCTTCATCCTCCCGGTGCCAGCTTCTTTTTGTTTTATTTTTTTCCATTGTCTCCATTTTAATTTGTTCCCTGAAAATTAAATTCATTTATTTAATTTTACCTACTCAGCAAAGCGATTCAAAACAAACTTTTCATAACTATTTTTGTTTTTCACCATTATAAAATGATGTGGTGAGTTATTAAAAACGTGTGTTTGATTTGACGACCTGCCAACTGCATTCAGATTTCGGCAGGATTTCACGAAATCTCGATGAAATCAAGATTTCGGTGACAAAAAAATGTATGGCGAAATCCTCTCGTAATCTCGAGATTTCGTGAAAAATCTGGTACGTCGCTGAAAATCTCGGATTTCGGCTCGGTGAAAACGTAGTATAATGTCAAAAGCATTGAAAAACGGAAAATTTGTTTCTACAACTAATTCGCTAACGGAAAGATTTAAAAGTACCTGAAAATGCAAGTTTTTAAGAAAATCTTAGTGATGATAACAAATATAAGCAAGCAATTCATGTGTGCACATCCCGATTTAGCCAAAGGACAATTAATTTTTAGGAATTATTAAATCTAAATGAATTTGTGCCTTTATTTTTTGTGTTTATTGATTTATTAAATTATTTGTGATTTGTGATTAATATGATTATCATTATGTTCTCCATCCATGTTACTGTTCAATGCTGTTTGATGATGCATCATCGGGTATTTTAAATTTACAGGAACCTCAGTGGATCCCAAAGGAGAAGGAAATACATACATCTCGTATGCAATTCAAAACATACAAAAAAGCATCCTTTGAAATGCGAAAGTTCTGAACAAAACTAAAATAATAAATGATAAGTAATGGTGATTATGAACCCTTGTTACCAACCGAGTTTTGTCTTTTATGACCTTTTTCAATAATATTTGATTTGTCCCGTATAATTTTCCGCTCAATCCGTTCTTCACTTGTTTCTCGTCCATCCGAAGTGCAACAGAATATATTTTCCATTTTTATTATATTAAATTCTTCCTTTAAAATTCATAACAATATTATTCTTCCTATTTTCGGTTTATTTATTTGACATATGTATCTCATAAGAAAAATATCAAGACTCGACAAAAAAAATCGTTAAGTGGACAAATCATCTAGAAGTATTTTTTTCATTCCGAAAGTGTTACAGAGTACCAATTCAAAAGCGAAACGAAATGCAATTTCAAATAGGGTTGACTTTCGGAACGAAATAGAGAGTCGGGCCCCAGATCTCAACCCAATTGGGCATCTGTAGGAATATTTTTATATAAAAATACAATGGAACCATAAAGTTCAGACGAACTTACAACTGGAAGACGCTATCGACGAAGAGTAGAATAAGATGGACCCAAGCAGAACCGAAAAACTTATACAGTCAATGCCACGTAGGTTAAATGCTGTATTTGAAAGTAAACGCCTTCATACCAAGTACTAATAGATTAAAATTAACATTTTAATATAAATTTTATACTTTGTATGAAACATTTTTCCCACTTATTTTTGAAGAAGAATCAAATTATTTTAAGTATCTTCTCAAACTTTTTACTTTCTTTTGTTTTTTTGCATACAGTTGTCCTCTAAAAGGTTGCTTTAATCAAATATTATATATGAAATAAAAATTACATTCTTTTTTGGTTAAACAATACTGTTGATTTATTTGATATCGATTTGTATGAAAAATTATTCTCAGCACTGTACATTTAATACATTTGTGTTGACAGCACCTAGTGTTGCCGATGCTACATCTACTTTCTCGTTTTTATTTGTCTTATAATTATTTTACTTTTTGTTAACAACCATACAATGAATAAAATGTTATAGTTTGAAATTATTATATCGAATGGGCATTGTGCGCTTTCGCGCAGAAACTCAATGTTGATGTCTGATTGCTGATTGCTGGTTGCTGCCTGAACCGGGATCGATGTGCTTTTATCGCCGTCGTTACCTGTAGAGAAATAGTTATTTGATGCCGGTGAATCATCAAGTGATTCGTCCATTACGATTCTTTTCGTGTGCGATACGTTTCGTCTATACGCAGTCTTTTGATCATCACAAAAGCATTGATCTTTTTCATAATATCGATTTCAACGAAACAACTGTAGTAGTCCACAACCACGAGCAAATTATGAGCGGATGGCAGTGGTCCAAGAAAATCGATTGCTAAATGTTGCCAAGCCTCCGACGGTACTGTTTTTCTCTGTAGAGGCTCAGGTGCTGATGGCGCCGATACCAGTGTGCCTCCCTGGTCACCATACTTTTGCTCTCAATCTGCGTTTCATTACGGTTACCCCCAGGTGTTCTATCGTGTGCCAATTCAATCGTTTTGGCACGCAATTCATCTGGCATAACGATACGGTTTCCACGTAATAATATTTCTCCAGCAAAGCACATCTCAGATTCAAATATCTCCAGCGGTTTCGTTATTTCGTTACTCCAATCGTTATTGTAGATTGCGTTTTTCATGGCTTGGACCAAATTATCTTTGACCGAATATTCTGTAATCTCTTGTATCTTTAATGCAACTGGTGCGGCTATGGTTGCTACCCAATTCACGTAGTGTTCAGTGTTTTAATCGAATGGCCTGTGCTGGTTTCTCGACTATCAATCTTGATAATGGATCAGCGATGTTACTTTTTCCCGATTTGTAGATTATATTATACTTGAACGGTTGTAGTCGCAGAACCCATCTCTCGATTCGTGCGCATGGGTTCGATCGCGGCCCGAATATTACTTCTAACGGCTTATGGTCGGTTATCAGATCGAATTCACGACCAAATCCATAAATAAAACTTGAATCTCTCTACTGCCCATACTAAGGCCAACGCCTCCTTCTGAGTCGGCGCATAGCGTTCTTCTACCTCAGATAGGGTTTTGCTTGCGTAGGAGATAATTCTTGGCCCATGTTTGTTTATTTAAATCAAAACAGCACCTAATCCAACCGGACTTGCATCTGCGATTAGTTGCGTTCTATCGTTGACATTATAGTAACCGAGGATCATATCCGTAGATTTGTGTTCTTTTAATCGAGCAAACGCTTTTTGCTGTAAAATGCCCCATTCAAACGCAACACTTTTCCCCGTCACTTGTCGCAACGGGTCTGTTAATGTAGCAAGATTAAGGATACATTTTCCAACGTAATTCACCAGACCCAAGAAACTGCGCACTTCTTCTGTTGTGAGGGGTTCACGAAACCGCTTAATGGCATCCAATTTTTCATAGTCTGGTGACTCGCTGAAAACGTGTGACCCAAAGATTTCAATTTTGTTGTGCTACATATACACTTGTCGTGGTTCAGTTGCACCTCTATACGCAGTCTTTCTTTTAGCTTGCGTAGCACCTTACTCAAACGTTCATCATGCTCCGCTTGTGTATTCCATACACAATGATATCGTCTATATAAAGGGTGATTTTTTAGCTGGTTTGGTTTTGGCAACACTGGTTTTGACAGCTGACGTGTGTTTAGTACCTTGTGTCACTGTCAAACAGCTTCAGTTTGGTTTGCAATTTAACCATGGATCGTCTTACAAATGAACAACGCTTGCAAATTATTGAATTTTACTATCAAAATTCGTGCTCGGTTCGAAATGTTCATCGCGCGCTGCTTCCATTTTATGATCGGCATTCTCGACCTTCTGAGCAGTCTATTCGGAAGATTGTGACCAAATTTCGCACCAAATTTACTTTGTTGGACATTAAACCACCAACACGTTTACGTACTGTGCGTAGTGAAGAAAATATTGCGGCCGTATCAGCTAGTGTGACAGAAGACCGCGAAATATCGATTCGGCGCCGTTCCCAGCAGTTAGGCCTTTGTTACAGCACTTTTTTTTGCCCGAAATGGAAGTTCTTGACTTGCATGATATGTGGTTTCAACAAGACGGTGCCACATGCCACACAGCACGCGAAACAATGGCGCAATTGCGAGGCGAGTTTGGTGAACAGTTTTTTTCACGTTTCGGGCCGGTCAATTGGCCGCCTAGATCGTGCGATTTGACACCATTAGATTATTTTTTGTGGGGGTATGTCAAGGCTAATGTCTATAGGGACAAGCCCGCTTCGATTGACGCACTGGAAGCCAACATCCATGCATTCATTCGTGAGATACCGGCCGATATGTGTGAAAGAGTATGCCGAAATTGGACTCAGCGGATGGGCTACCTGAGACGGAGCCGCGGTCAACATTTGCATGAAATTATCTTTAAACATTAAATTGCAAGGTTCAAACTATCGATTCAAATAAATATTTCATTCATTTTTTCGAATTTTTTGTGTTTTTTTTTTAAAAAAAGTTCTCAACCTCTTAAAAAATCACCCTTTATATTGTATTTGTTCCATGATTTTCTGAAACAATTCAGGTGCACACGCTATTCCGAATATCAGTCGACTGTATCTAAACAATCCTTTCTGGGTAATAAATGTCGTTATTTCTCGTGACCTCTTTGATATCTCAACCTGTAATTAAATTTAAAACTATTGTATATTTTTCTTGTTCTTTTCCATTCTGTTTTTTTTCTATACGCGGCAAATTCAGCTTATATTATTTTGTGCTCATCATTTAATTCTTCGAATTAGTTTTCAATTATAATTAGTCCAGGGCTCGGATTTTTATGCGCTAAAAAATACAAAATATGCGCCTAAAATGAGAAAATATGCGCCTGAAAAGTGAAAATATGCTTTGAAAAATTTGAAAAATAATAAAAAAAACGTTGAGAATTTAAAAAAAATGCAGTCTTTTATTTAACAACAATAAGAAAAAAAACTTCAAAAATAAATAAACAAAATAAACTTCATTTAATTGAAAAGAAAATAAAAAATATTGTATTTCAATCTCATTTAAATAAGGTACTAGTTGTCCAAATTCATTGAATAAGCCTTGTTAACATATATGTACCATAAAGTTTTTTTTTTTAAATTTTCAAAAAGAGAATACATCTGCATTATGTGAAACATATTTGCACAAATAACCGGCCAAAGAGGTCTTAACTTTCGACATTTTATCTAAAAAAAATAACTCACTTGAAGAGAATTGTAAACAAAATATTTATTGAAATAAATTCGTACCGTTAGGATATACAAAATTTTAATATTTCTCATTCCAAGTTACAATTTGTTTTGATCAGGTAGAAATAGCAAATAGCACGGGAATGGCATTGGAATAACAGCTGGAATTGTGTTTAGTGCTGCCAAGTTATAATAAAATATATAATAGAATTTTTTTTCAGATGAAAGATAGAATTAATAATTAATAATGAATGAGTGGTTGCTGGAAATAGCAAAATTTTCTCATAGTAAGCTACTGAATAGATTTGAATACTGTGCTGCTGATGATTTTAAAAATGTTATTCGAATGTATACGATGGAAATTATTACCAATTATTGGAACTTTTGATAATTTTCTTAACCTCTCTTCCAGTCGTTTCTAATGTTTTATATTTTTCGCACAATATGTTCCATGACTTTTTTTCTCCCGATCCTTGATATCCTGAATGTCTGCTTTGACCTCCCAAAGTGCAGGTAGAAATCATTAAAAAATTCTTTCAAACCCTTAGTATCAGAAATACACGCTATTATGCATAGTTGTATCTTATTTTATTGCTTTATTTTCCTCGCATTGATAGACTTTCATCCCTTGAAAATCAACACTTGAATGATGTTGGGCTCAATGTTGGTCAACTTCGATACCCACACGAAGACATGGTTGAGAAACCATAGGCTCCGCCCCCGAAAATCAAACCACATTTGATTTTACTCGTACGTCGTACCAAACATCAACCGTCAAACTGGTTGCTCAACTTGGTTGAAGTGCTGTACAGACGAGCAACATTTACTGAGACCGTACCATGTACTAGTACCAGGTATCAGTGTCTGTGGGCCCCTTAAGATATTGACTAGGAAATTGCAAAATAGATATTTTTTACTGAGAGTATGCTTATGAGGTTCGAATAAACTACTGTCGTTTTCTATTGGGCTCTTCAGATTTTGCCCTCAGATTTCAGATTTATCGAGGTGAATGGAAAGTAAACGAGATTGATCTGTTTCACTGCGATCGTATTCTTGTGTCATTGGACATCTTGTTCATAAAATGAAAACAAAGGAAATAAATGAAAAATGAAAAATAATAAATACAATATCAAATATACATACTTTCTTTATGATTTCTAAATTTTGTATGGAGTTTCTGGTAATATTTGTTACGAGTGATAGTATTTGGATGTTCTAGGTTTTAATTTAATAAAATGCACATTAGCTCTATATTTAGTTGTTATATCTCAACCTCACCAACAGACAGAATTTCCCCTACCTGACTATCTACCTCGTCGTGGTGTAGGGGCCTAAAAGGTCAAAGACTCTCGGGTCACCAACCCTAGAGGAGATCTCAACCAAAGGATAGTCGACCCCGTCACACCATTCCCATCCTCCATCCATTCGCTCCCAACCCCGGGCTAACAAGAACAACAACAATAACAATAACAATAATTCCAAGACCTGGTCCTCTTCTATCCCGGCCAGCAGCAAGACCTCAGGGTCTTCTGCTGAGGTTGCTCGATGTCAAGCAGCAGCAAAGAATCTGCTACCCAAGCTGGATTCTAGCATTGCTGGCAAAGGCGCGCATCCGCTTTTAAACACCCATTTGGATCCGCTGGGAAGACCTAAAGCTTCTGGCCCGTCTCCCAACGCATCCTCCAACAACCCACGTTCATCCGCTTCGGACGCTTCGGGGACGGTACGCCGGAAACGGTATATCGCCCCCTCCAAGCAGGCTTATAGGGACCGTAAGACTGCTGCCAATGTGCTGGAAAGAATTGGCAAAATTCCAGAAGAGGCCAGATCAGCACAACAAAGGGCCTCTCTTGATTGGGCGATGAAAATCACCAAAAGGTCACCCGCTGCGTCTTCAGACTCTACGTCAAAAAGACAAAGCTCGCTGGACGAGTCCCATCCGGACTCAAAAAGAGCTAAGGTGAACAACACCACACCTAAGACGTCCAGCATCACATCAAGGCCTTTCAGCGAGGTTCTTAAAGATCACTTGGTGGTTGCAGTCATTGACCGCAGCGATCCAGACGGTAGGATTTCCCCTGATAGGTGGCTGCTGGTCAACAGCCGGCTGCACAGTGGATTCCTCAGGATCATCAAGGACCACCCAGGTCCTCCCCCCCTATGTCGCGACAATGGATGGCATCAAGGCCATGTGAAGTTGGTCGCCTGCGCCGATGATAGATCGGCGCAGCTTTATAAGCTGGCAGTAAGCCAATTGGACGAGATTTGGCCAGGCGCCAGGTTGGAGGTCGTAGCAAAGGATGATATCCCGAGCAGACCAAGAACCCGGGCCTGGATCCCGACCGAACCCCCACTTGCCGCCGATGTGCTTAGCGTCATCAAGCTCTGCAACCCGCAACTTCCGACGCACAATTGGAAAATTGGCAGGTTAGACGAAGCTAGGTGTCTCTTTAGGAGTGCCTGCATTGTCATCAATCAGGAATCCCTGCCTCCTCTCGCAAAAACTAACGGCGTTATAAGCTACGGGTTTGACTCCATCACCCTGAGAGTATACAAAAAAGACGAGGCACTAGCAGAGTCAAACCCTTCACCCAGTGACCTCACAACCACTTCGGAGCTACTGTCATGCTCACAGATGTCATCCAGTGCAATGACAAATGACTCAAAGACGGTACCCTCACCACTACCACCACCACCATCTAAATCCCACCCCCCATCCCTGGAAGAACCGCTCTCGGATATGGAGATTGAGCCAATCATATGCCTGAGTGAGGACGAGCTTCTAGCTTTGGACTCTGACCCAGAGGCTAACTCCCCAGTAGTGGAGGTAAATCCGCCTGATTGTAGCTCCAATGCTGCGATTAGTTCAGATTAACCTCCACCACTCCAAAGCGGCATCCGCTTCACTTCTTCTCCGACTTCAACAACTAGGAGAAGACGTCGTCCTGATCCAAGAACCTTGGGTTAATGGTAACTCGATAACTTGGACTCAGGACTCCTAATTATACTCTTTACCACAAGAGGAATGAAGGTAAGCCAAGAGCCTGCATTCTCGCAAAGAGTAATCTAAATATATTTCTACTCTCTAATTACAGCGATCGAGATACAGTAGTGGTAAAACTGGAGACTGGCAAGGACAAAATCTGGCTGGTCTCGGCCTATCTCGCTCATGATGCTATAGGCCCTCTCCCTCCGAACAACCTGAGGGAGGCAATCGCTGATGCAGAGAGGCGCAAGGATGGACTAATCCTGGGTTGTGACGCAAATGCGCATCACTCTATTTGGGGCAGCTCCGACACCAACAACAGAGCTGAGCTACTTTTTGATTATTTTCTTAATACAAGCCTCACCTACTGCAACATAGGCTGCACACCAACTTTTATAACCTGTAATAGACAGGAAGTTCTAGATATTACACTTGTATCTCATAATATCTCCCAATTGATCTACAACTGGAAAGTATCGGCTGAACATTCGTTCTCAGATCATCGATACATCCAATTTTCGTTAAACGACCATCCCCCAGCCAAACCAGACTTTCGGAACTTCCGGAAAACTGGGCTAAATACAGGGAAACACTACAGGGGTTAATCCCTTCTTCAATACCCCCGGTCCCGAGCAGCACACAAGAGCTTGACTGCTTGCTTGGTGAAAACTCACTTCCGCCTGCAATAAAGCATTAGATGTGGCATGCCCTACAATAAGACCAAAGGGGAAACCGAAACCTCCATGGTGGAACTCCGATATTAGCAGCACAAGAAAATACTGCAGACTGCTATTCAATAGGGCCAAACTCACAAAAAGTGCCCTAGACTGGACCTCTTATAAGGAGGCCCTCGCAGTATTCAAAAGTACTCTTAGGAAAGCCAAACGGAAATCCTGGAGACTTTTCTGCGACAACATTGAGAACTTCTCGGAAGCTTCAAGGCTACGAAAAATACTCTCCACCAATCCAAGTACTCCTGGCTATCTGATGAAACCAGATGGCTCTTGGACCTCTTCAAGCGAAGAAACAATAGAACTACTACTGGATACACACTTTCCTGGTAGCTTCTCTTCTCCACTTAGTAGTTCGTCTAACAGTACACAACCTACTCAACTTACACTAACTAACACAAATTGTCTGGTCACAAAGGACAAACTGCTTTGGGCACTACGCAGCTTCCAACCATACAAATCTGCGGGACCTGACGGCATAATACCTGCTGAATTCCAGTCGGCAACTGACATTATTCTGCCTTGGCTGAAAACTATACTTACGTTTTGTATAAACAATATTTACATCCCCAAATTATGGTTGGAAGTTAAAGTAGTCTTCATTCCCAAAGCGGGAAAGAGCTCTCACGCCAGTCCAAAAGATCTCAGACCTATTAGCCTATCATCATTCTTCTTAAAAACCTTAGAAAGACTGATCGATACCCACCTTCGGAGCAGCATCGAATCAAGACTGCTATCAGAATCCCAACATGCTTACTGTAAGGGTAAATCAGTGGAAACTGCACTGCACTCCCTGGTACGCACCATTGAGAAGACGATTTACTGCAAAGAATACACAATGGTTGTCTTCCTAGACATAGAAGGTGCCTTCAATAATATTAAATCGGAGGCTATAGTAGATGCCCTTTCAAAACTCAAGGTCGAGCACTCGCTTCGCAAATTGATTAATTTACTACTTACTTGTCGAATTATCAACACCAAGCTGGGCGAGTCCTCTTCCAGGAGATTTGTCAGCAGAGGTACCCCACAGGGTGGTGTCCTATCCCCCCTTCTTTGGAACCTTGTAGTAAACGAACTTCTGCTACTCCTGGAAGGCGTGGGATGCAAAGTAATCGCATATACTGATGACGTCGCTATAGCTATTTCTGGCAAGCATCTTCACACGATCAATGAACTCATGCAAAATGCACTTAATAAGCTCTCGAAATGGACCGACAAATGTGGACTGGGGGTTAACCCTCAGAAAACGGAGTTGGTTCTTTTTACTAGGAAATACAAAATCCTTCAGATAGACCCCACTTCTTTATATGGTACCAAGTTAGTTTTCACAGACAAAGCAAAGTACCTAGGTCTCATCTTGGATAGTAAACTTAGCTGGAAACTCAATATCCAAGAAAGAGTAAAGAAAGCTACCATAGCACTCTACTCCTGCAAGAAAGCCATCGGCAGCAAATGGGGTCTTCAACCCCGCATCGCCCACTGGCTCTATGTATCTATCATCAGACCGATTCTGATGTATGGCATAGTGGTCTGGTGGACCGCCCTAGATAAAGCTATACATCGCGACAGCTTGGGGAAAGTACAAAGATTAGCGTGTCTGTGCATTAGTGGAGCATTAAGATCAACACTCTCCGCAGCATTAGACATCCTACTATATCTCCCACCCCTAGACTTAATTGGTAAGCAAATGGCAACCAGTTCTGCCATAAGACTCAAAACAATCTCACAATGGTCAAGTAACTACACTGGCCACTCCATAATACTAGACAATCTTACCCTTCCCGAAAACATAGACTACACTGTACCCAAGCCCAATTTTGACAAAAACTTTAAGGTCACTATTCCAGATAGGTCTTTCTGGGATGACCTAGGTGCTGTAACAGACAAGTCGATACACTTCTATACTGATGGCTCTAAAACCAATGATGGTGTAGGAGGAGGTGTTTTCTCAGACAGATTGGAACTAAATCTCTCCTTTCGCCTCCCTGATCACTGTAGCGTGTTTCAAGCGGAGATCATGGCGATTTCGGAAGCACTGTCCTGGATCAAGAGGAATGTAATATCCACTAACGATATTAGCATTTTCTCGGATAGTCAGGCGGCATTGAAATCTCTAGAATCAGTCTCATCCACTTCTAAGACCACCTCCAACTGCCGTTCATCTCTCATAGAGATGGCTAAGCAATTTAACATTCACCTTTGCTGGGTGCCGGGGCACAGAGACATTCCAGGGAATTGCAAAGCTGACGAGCTCGCTAAAATAGGAACAACAATACCTATTCTACCCGATAAGAAATATATAGGTATACCACTCGCTACTTACAAGCTAGCACTCAAACTTGACACAGTCAATCAAACCAACGCTAGATGGGAAGGTGGAACCACCTGCCTTGCTACAAAGCAAATCTGGCCCAGATTAGATCTTAACCACTCTAGATACCTTCTGTCACTAAAAAGACTACATATTAGTACGATTATCGGTGTCATCACAGGACACTGCCTTATAGGCAAACACGCTACTAGACTTGGCGTCATTTCGAATGACTTCTGCAGAAGCTGTAGAGACGAAGAGGAGGAGGAAAGTCCAACACATCTCCTCTGCTCGTGTCCAGCTCTTTCTCGTAGTAGGAAACTTCACCTAGGAGAATACTTCTTCGATGATCTAAGTGGTCTAACACAAAAAGACGTAGGAAGCCTTCTTCGCTTTGTACAAAGCTCCAAATGGTTCTCTTGAGTAGCGGGGTAATTATCCCCAAGATCCTTGGTATCACAATGGGCCTCTATAGGCCTAAGTGTGCTGGTACTTGTTACTGGCAGCCACTGCTACCTAGCCTAACCTAACCACAAGACGATATTTTTCAAGTTTTTATATTTTGCAAAATCTTAATACATATATAAAAACGTTTTTGCGTATGTACGTCCGACTTACACGGCTGCACCACTGAAGCTATCCACCTTATATTCACACCATATGTTCGTGTGGTGGTCCAGATGGTTTTTTTTTTCTAATGTTAGAGCCCCCTAGGTGGCTTGAGGTCGCTTTTTCAAAATTCTTATTTATGGACCGATTCAAATTCACACCATATAATATCTAAATATAAAAAAAGTCGTTGGTAAAATTTGGACTCGATAGATGGCGCTGGGGTGCAGATATTTACGAAAATGTGGTTTTCCGCGTATAAAACATTCATATCAACAATATTAAATTTAAATGGACTAATATAGTTTGGTGTAGGTGTAGTCACAAAAACTTCCCACAGGTGGCATTGGCAATTACCTGTCATGTGAGTAAAGTGACTGTTTTCGTACACGGGCGAAGCCGGGCGGATCAGCTATCCTCCTTACATAGTATAAAGCAAAGTCCGGATCGGTGTCACATTACGTTTGTAGTAAAGGATCCCAAGAACCGCTGATAGATTTTAACGATTCTTTTGGTATAAGATTACTAATTTCTCTGAGAAGGTTTATCAATTATCTTTGAATTAGATACATTTTTAGTTTTAGAGTTTAAGGACTTCAAATGAGAAAACGAAAATTCAATTTAAAACAAACGGCTATTACCTCAGCTTCTCCCATGTGATTGATATTTATTGTTAGCTTAATTACATTCAATACGCAGATTTAAAGACCAAAATCATATCTGTGCAATTTCTAGAAGCTGGATAATAGTCCAAAATGCATTCCAAAGTGTTTTTTTTTTTAAATTTTTTTTCAAGCAGAAGCTGAATCACAGCACTCAATGGCAATCGTGTGGCGTTGATGACGAGTTTTTTTTTTAATTCTCTCATTGCACTCCTTTTCGTATTTCTAGCATTTGTTTTTGATTCTTTTTTCAAAGTATACTGAGTGACTTTTTATGTGTATCAGTGTATCACAGCACTCAGTGGAAATCGTGTGGAGTTGATGATGATTTTTTTTGTAAGTCGCGCTCCTCCGAAACGGCTCGACCGATTTTCATGAAATTTTTTGTGAATACATATTTTGTAGGTAAGGTATGAGACTTGCTAAACTTATAAGCGCGAGTGCTGAGCACGGGAAAATAGCAGCACTATAATTCACGTCAGCGGATGAATTCCATCAATGGAACCAACGGTGGCGCTAAAATTTCCAGAACGGAAACAAAACCTTATCTGAGCTACTCCGACATATTCGGAGCTTAGGTCGATAAGGATTTCCAAGTACTAGTCAGGGTCTTGGAAAAGAGTTGGTGGCGGATGAGCCCCTAGTGGGCCAACGGCAGCGCTCACACCCCCGTAGTGGGTTACTGACACCGGTGTACCCGGCCCCTTGTCCTAGGGGTATACAAGGATCTGGCCCTCCAGGTTGGGGGTTGTGCGTGAGGCTAACTACCTAACCACGTAAAAAAAAAATTTGTTCCGAAACAACCAAAAGCCTCGGAAAAGGACGGATCTACTGTTGACAACCACGCTAAACGAAATAAGGACAACGACGTTCGGATATGTACCTGGAATGTTCGTTCAATGAACGGCGACGGTGCATCCGAACAACTGGCAGAGGCCCTAAACTGCTACAAGGCAGATATAACCGCCATCCAGGAAGTGCGATGGAATGGGCCAGGCAGAAAAAGGATGGAAAACTGTGATATCTACTACGGTGACTGCTATACAGAAAATAAACAGCGCTTATTCGGATGCGGATTTGTCATACGCGGCAGACTTAGGCAAGAAGTCTTGAGCTTTCGGCATGTGAGCGAGCGTCTTATGACAATCCGTGTCAAGGCAAAATTCGCCAACATAAGCCTTATATGTGCTCACGCCCCCACAGAAGAAAAAGACGACGCTACCAAAGATAGTTTCTATGAGCTCCTCGACCAAACATACGAGCAATGCCCTAGACATGACGTTAAAATCGTACTGGGCGACTTTAACGCCAAGATAGGAAGAGAGGACATCTTTGGTAGGACGGTTGGAAGGCACAGCCTACACGACACCACGTCCGAAAACGGACTAAGGCTGATTGACTTTGCTGCGGGGCGAAGTGTCAGTATAGCAAGCACACAGTTTCCACATCTCAATATCCATAAGGGGACATGGCGGTCTCCGGATCGAATAACCGTCAACCAAATCGACCACATTGCGATCGACACCAGACATGCCTCCAGTATTATGGATGTCCGATCCTTCCGGGCGGCCAACATTGGCTCGGACCACTACCTTGTTGTAGCCAAGGTACGAATGCGGATATCCACAGCGCCACAACAACGAAATACTGTGAGAAAGTACAATGTCGAAAAGCTACAATCGCAAGACACCGCCAGAGCCTACAGAGAACGCATATCCCGATCTCTTGCTACGAGTCCTACCGCAGCAACAGCTAGTACAGAAGACCAGTGGCAACAGTGCCAGCAAGCCATCATAAGTGCCGCGAATGATGTGCTGGGTTTCACACGACCACCACCACGAAACCCCTGGTTTGATGAAGAGTGCAGACTAGCTAACGCGGAAAAACAACAAGCGTATAAAGCGGCGCTGCAAAGAAGGACTAGCTCTGCTCGCATGCTCTACGAGCAAAAGAGACGGGAAGAACATCGGCTTCTTAGAAGGAAAAAGAAAGAGCACGAGAAGCGTGCATTCGAGGATATTGAGAGATGCTACTCCAGGAACAATGTACGGAAGTTTTACCAGAGGGTAAAAAGAATGTGCCAGCAAAACAAATCCCGTACAGAAACCTGTAGAGACGCGGATGGAAACATCGTAGTAGAAACACAGTCGGTGCTGAGAATTTGGAAAGACTACTTCTGCAGACTGTACAATGGCGATGACGACCAAAATTCCGCTATCAGGCAGAATGAACCATTCAACTTAGATGATGATAGCCAAAACTCCCATCCACCTGATCAAAACGAAGTGCGGATAGTAATATCCAAACTTAAGTCCAACAAGGCTGCTGGACCTGACGGTTTACCCGCAGAGCTATTTAAAGCAGCTGGAGATGACTTGTGAGTATACACCAACTCATCTCTAAGATTTGGTCAGATGAAAGTATGCCAGATGAATGGAATCTCAGCATCGTTTGCCCGGTTCATAAGAAAGGAGACCCTCTCAACTGCTCCAATTACAGAGGCATCAGTCTCCTGAACATCGCCTACAAGATCCTATCTGCCATATTGTGTGAACGCTTGAAGCCTTTCGTCAACAACCTGATTGGGCCCTATCAGTGCGGTTTCAGGCCAGGAAAGCCCACCATAGACCAAATTTTCACACTCAGGCAGATCCTGGAAAAAACCCAAGAAGTCCAAATCGATACCCACCACCTGTTCATCGATTTCAAGGCCGCCTATGACAGCATCTGGAGGGATGAACTGTATAGAGCCATGTCTAGTTTTGACATCCCTGCCAAACTCATCCGTCTGTGCAGGATGACGATGGAGAAAGCTCGCTGCTCCATCAAGGTAATAACCTCAACGAGACCTTCGATGTCAAAAAAGGATTCAGACAAGGTGATGCGCTGTCATGCGACTTCTTCAATATCATACTTGAAAGAATTGCTCGAAACTCACAAGCCAACACACAAGGAACGATCTTTCAAAAGTCCGTTCAACTACTTGCATACGCCGACGATATTGACATCATTGGTAGAACACAGCGAGCTGTCACCGGCGCGTTCGCGAGTATAGAAATGGAAGCGGCCAAAATGGGTTTAGCGGTAAACGAGGGCAAAACTAAGTATATGCTGTCAACAAAAAGGGACAACCAACATCGACGAATTGGACAGAACGTCACAATAGACAGCTACAACTTTGAGGTAGTAAAGGACTTTGTCTACCTCGGCTCTGCCATAACATCAAAAAATGACATCTCGTCGGAAATCAAACGAAGGATTACTCTTGCCAACCGCTGTTTCTTTGGGCTAAGAAGGCAATTGAGCAGTAAAGTCCTTTCCCGATCGACTAAGGAGACTCTATATAAGACCCTTATCATCCCAGTCTTGCTATATGGAGCTGAAGCATGGACTTTATCGAAAGCGGATGAAGATCTCCTTGGTCGCTTTGAGAGAAAAATCCTTCGTAGGATATTCGGTCCCGTTTGCGTTGACGGGTTTTGGAGGAGAAGATTCAACGACGAACTGTACGAGCTATACAGCGACATCAGCCTGGTCAAAAAACTGCACATTGGGCGTTTAAGATGGCTAGGACATGTGGAGCGCATGGACATCAGCGCTCCGGCTCGGAGAATATTCAACTCTAACCCGGAGGGTCAGCGCAGCAGAGGACGACCTCGCCTAAGGTGGCGCGACCAAGTAGAACAAGACCTCAACCAACTTGGAGTGCGCAACTGGAAGCGGTTAGCTAAGGACCGGGCTAACTGGAAGAGGTTGTTGGTTGAGGCCTTGGTCCACCCCGGACTGTAGCGCCACCTACGTAAGTAAGTAAGTAAGGTATGAGAATAGGTTGTAAAATATATGTATTTCATCTCGCTAAGTTACCCTGGAGTCAAGTTATTAATAACTTCTAAATTTATGGACTCATGCCAAAAGAAATGGATTCAGTGCCAAAAAAGAAAATTATTTAATAAAATCTGGACCCGATAGGTGGCGCTGGAGTTAAGTTATTAGATCTATACATATATATAAAAATGAATGTATGTATGTACAATGTACATATTTATGTTTGCCTTTTATAGACTCGGAAACTACTCAACAGATTTTGGTAAAATTTTCAGAGTACGTTTTTCTTAATATAGAATACAACATAGCAGCAGTGCGGTTACTCAACAACCGGCGGTTTTGGTACCTGCCATAAAAAATCTTGTAATTTCAGGTGAAATCTGAATATGAAGTATTTTGGTCAATTAATATAGACAGACAGACAGACAGACAGACAGCCAGAGAGACAGATAGATAGATTGACAGACAGACAGATAGATAGATTGACAGACAGACAGACAGGCAAACAGACGGACTGACAGATGGTCCGATTCTTTGAACTAAATGACAATGTATGTATTGAAAGTAACACTATATTTTTTAGACACGGGCGAAGCCGGGAGGGACAGCTAGTTTTTTTTATAAAAAATAACCAAACCTTATACTACTATTAAAATGTTTTGGTGTAAGTTCAAGTAGGTGTGAATCTCGAGTTGGAATCGAGATTCACGAAAATTGATCAAGAGCAAAAAAAAGTGTTTTTTTTTAGCCCAATCGGAAACCACATAAGTTCAAATAAAGGCAATGATAAGAAGGAAAAGTAAAAGTTGAAGCTCGTTCTTAAAAGTTAAAATTAAACCATGCGTAATAATTTTTATAAGTGCTTGGCGGTAGGGAAAACTAAAATTCAGGCGTAAAATATTTTAGCGTACCGAAAAATTGTGAGATTTAAGCAAAATTACAAAAAAAATAAATATGTAATTGTAATTAGGTAAATGTATGCGTATTAAAACTTCATTGTTCTTTTCCATTTTGTAGATAAGTGAAGTTTAAACAAATCACACTTATTACATAAACGACAAACTTCAAGTGTTTGAAATATTCGGGTACACCTGCTTTAGCCATTTAAAAAACTAGCTAAAATAACAGAAGGTAAAAACAAAGATTGAGAGGCAAAAATGTATATAAATATTTTTTAACACAATTTTTTCGTATTTTAAAAGAGCACCTTGTGCGAAATTTTGAAATAATGTTTTTTCTCTTCTATCTCTCTTTCACGACAATACTTCTTATTACCGTCTATTTCTCCGTGTCTGTGTGACGAAAAATCGAACTGTTAACCCGAACTGTGCCAGCGTGACCATATGGTCACGCACAGTAGAACTATAGAATAATGTCGTATGTGTTATACCCACACAGTTAAAATCAGTAACGGTGCATATGTTTGATGTGTGACACGTGTCGCCTCAAAACAAAACCGCATTTACATAATTCAGTTCATGCATATAGGTACAGCAAGGTGTTCATTTTTCAGTTAATTTTTAAAGCGCAAAAAAAGTGCAATATGGCAAACATGAAAAAGAAAGTAATAACTTTTTGATTGTATTTTTCCATTGGTCTCTATAATATGTATATCAATAGTAAGCTAATAACTTATTGTTTGTGTATATTATATAATTTATTAGGAAAAAAAACTTTTTTTTACTAGTTTTGAGTATTTTTTTGAAGGTGTGACCGTACAGTCACGTCAGCACCGCTGGGGTACGTGTTCATTTTATTTAACTTTGTGACTGTACGGTGACGTTGACACTAAAAGAGTTCGAATTTTGAGAGGATCTTGATTTTTTTCTTTAGAAAACTATCACTTCAGGAGGCTGTGGATTATCTTGAGCAGCTAAATGAAGAAGATACTGCATTTGATGAGTTGGTCGATGGTATTCTCATTGAACCACCCGATGAAGATGGAAATATCCGCGGCGAGGACGATGTCGGTGAAAATGAGGGTGGCACAATTGATGATCTGAATAGGAATCAATTGAGAGCCGGTTGTGAATTGGTATTAAAAAATGGGCAACATATTGATACAATTCCTCACGGAGACCAGCATTTTCCAACCGAGAACGTGGCGGATATTCTCATTGATGTCTTAGATGAGTCGCAATTGGACTTACCTATAATCTACCCAAGAGATACAACAAGCGAAAATAGATGCTTCAGGCGAAGATGAAGAAATTGAAGAAGATAAAGGAGAAAATTTGATACTGCCGATTGCCACTCGACTCATCAAAATAAAACCTATTCTGTCTGACGTACCGATACCTGCCTCCAACAAAGGAACAACTTTCAAATGGTCAGATGATGTTAGAAGTGCTTGAATACCAATGCTTCCTGAAGCAAACTTTGATGACTGTCGTGTTGTACAGCCGCATGAACTTTTTGAATGATTTTTTGATTTTTTGACTGGAACACATCAGCCTTTGCTCAGCAAGATATGCCACAAAGAAAGAAGGAAAACTAATTCAAAAAATTTCGATTCGTGAAATGCGGACTTTCATTGGTATTCTGATGGTGACTGGGTACAATTCGATTCCTAGTTATAAGGCCTATTGGAATAGCTTTGACGATCTACGGAACGAATTAATTTACAAGTCAATGCGGCGAGGGCGATTTGAAGAAATTCTTAGATGCTTAGATTTTGAACCAAACTTGGCCGCACCACATGGAAATAAGGACAAGCTATGGACGAAAAATATTCGATATGACAGAACTGATCATTTGGTAGGTCCACTTGAAAAAAGAAGACGTTGCGCAGGTGATAATTGCAAAAGTGTTGTGAGTACGTGCTGTATCAAATGCAGTATTGGCCTTTGTGACAAATGTTTTCAAGAATTTCATACCCGAAATAATTAATTTTTGTTATCAACTAATGAATTATTATATGATAAACCTTCTTTGTCTTTATTAATAAAAATACTGGTGAATTTACTGAAATTTATTCGTTATATCCTATGTATTCCTACGTAAGCTTTAATTTTTCAGGTTATCCTAAACAAGTACCCTAGCAGTCACGGCACAAAAATCGCCTTACCGGTATTACCTGCGCAGGTGAAACTGAAAGAGTAACACATACAGACTCAGGAAAGTCTAGTCTATCATCCCTATGAGTTTGGTTGAATAATTCGAACAAAATAATTACAGCACCATTCGGGTTAAGAAAGACGTGGAGAGTCCCTACTCGTTATTAGACAGCTAAAATGGAATTTGCCAGAATTGCCAAGTTACTTCACCAGATGTGCCTTGATTGGTCTGGTTACCCTGGAAAAACGTCGCCTGGTGAATTGTATTATGTTTGTTTATGATATATTGTCTTACCATATAAAATGCCCCGTTTTATTAAATCATTTGAATATATATATTCCAGGAAGAAATATTCGACCCAGAAATTTGTTTTATATTCCTCTTCATAGATATAACTACGGTACTAATGAACCATTCACAAGATGTATGAAATTATTTAATGAACTTAATGTTAAATTAGACTTAAGTCTTACAAGAAATGTATTTAAATTACAATTAAATGAAATAATGAATATAAATTAAATTGAAGTTATATTAGTTTTAAGCAATCTGTAAGAGGAAACTCGATAGATGAATGAATGAATAAATAAGAAATAAGAAATAAGAAATAAGAAACTCTGCTTGAAACAACGCATGCGATCAGTCGAAGATACTTTAATACTGTTTTCCTCACTCTCTCTTGGATATGATCGTATAGGTGCTACTGAAATCACACCACTGCTAAAGATTCTCGTTGCTGGTGTTCCTCTTTCCTTCCGCATTCGTTCCTGTGCCTTCACGCCCTCGATCCACTTTATTCTTTGCAACAGAATAAAAGAAGAATTAAACTGCTGACTCGATAGTTGTTCTATAAGTTTCTCGTCGTTCAACCCCGAAATAAGATATTTTATTATTGTTTCATCTGCCAGGTTACCACCAAAAAGAGTTCGCATTCGTTCCATCTGGCTTATTCACTGCGTCGACGTAAACCATTTTATGTCACCAGGGATTAAATCCGGCATTGCGTTGACTACGTCCGATACAGATATTTTTATGAAGCCGTTGTCACCGCCGGATGAGTTGTTAGACGCAGAACTCCGTTGGGATGTAGCCTCCATCCGTTCTCGGCGCAGCAAATCGAATTCGCTACGTAAATTCGCCAAGTCCATCTCTGCAGCTGACTTTCCCACAACGGTTTTATCTGCTTCATTGGCTTCTAAACCACTATCGTCGCTGCCAATATCCTCGATACATGCCCTAGCTGCCGATATTTTCTCATCACCTAAAAATTTAGATAATCTACTTATCAACGCCGGCTTTTTACCAGATATACTTAAATTGTGTGGGCACCGTAGCGCAAGTGGTTAGTGCATCGGACTACTGAGCCAGCGGTCTTGGGTTCAAATCCCGCCGCAAAACACCTAAAGAGTTTTTCACAGTGCCCACCTCTTCCGAATGCCTGACAAGCATTCAAGAGTATCATTTGTCATGTAAAGCTTCCCAACTCGCCGTTTGGAGACGGCAGAAAACTGTAGTTCCCTTCCATTCGTGCAAAAATATAACGCGCACACACAAATGGTTGCGGGAAACCTAGGCTTGGTTCTACCTAGGACTGCTGAAGCCAAATATTTATTTTTTACTTAAATTGTGTTTACGTAGCTCGTCTCTCACAACAGACATCCCCGCCAAAGCGCCCGCGCAGACCACATCTGTCAACATCTTCCTATTGCGTCGTCGCCAAAGACCAGACAGTATAATATGTATCCAATACGCGATGTCCTCTGTCGCAAGATAAAATCTTCCAAGAGACTCCCAGCAGCTTCAATCTGATTTTAAATAAACTTTTTTTTCTTTTTCTGATATTTTTTTCGCCTAGTAAAAGCAGAGACAATTATATAGAGATGTCTCATGCCCATACAAAAAAGTGTCTTCAGAATTTTCGAAAGCAGACAAAGGTCAAGCAGACAAAACGCAAAGCAACAGCAGAGACAGCAACCGCAAACAAAACGCTTTTCTCTTATCCACAAACCCACAAAAAACCATGGGTTGTCGATTTCTCATTCACTATCTGAAGAGGAGTAAGAAGGGGGAAGAGCAAAATCAGTTGATGTGTATTATTTTTCGTTTAAAGTGAAGGAACGAAAATGCAAAGGGGGGGAAGAGGTAGATACACACATGTTCAAAAGGAATAAGAAGACGGAAAAACGTACGAAACCATTCGATGTGTGTACTGTTTTTCGTTTTTTGTGGATGAACGAAAATTTATGTTCAAGAACATGGGGGAAGAGGTAAATACAAAACGGTTGTAGATTATGACGCAAGCCGAGGCTATCTACGATGAATGATAATATGTATGTAATTATTTTAAATTGGATATGAAATTTCCTTACTTTTTGTTTTCTCATAAATCAG
This sequence comes from Brachyopa scutellaris, assembly GCA_949775065.1. NCBI lineage: Eukaryota > Metazoa > Arthropoda > Insecta > Diptera > Syrphidae > Brachyopa > Brachyopa scutellaris. The sequence goes on along the minus strand of OX459115.1, from coordinate 76,996,536 downwards.
AAAAAGGGGTCGATGGGGGGGTTTTTTGTTTTTGACATTGTTTTACTGTATGGTAGACGGTGGTCGTATGGATGATTCTGGTGGCCTGTTTTTTTGTTTTTTTTTTGTAGAAGTGCGTTTGGGTGGGGGCTGTATACAGCTAAGAAATTTCAAATTAATTAGAAACCACCTATGTATAGGTACATTTTTTTGATGCCATTTTAAGGGATGGCATTTAACTAACAAATGCAACTCCTAAAACAGTTAATATCAAATAAAGGCAAAAAAATATTACCAAAAGTTTGGATTGTAATGCTAAATCGACTGTTCAAAAAAATAGTAGTGTAATAGTAGTCCTTTGGGAAATTAATGCAGAATTGTAAGATTGTGTTTCAAAAGTTAACAAACAAATAAAAGATACTAACTTGAAGAATTCAGTGGGCTGCGTAAAGCATTGCACAATTGAAAAACAATAACTAATTTTTCTGCTGCTGAGGCAGGGAAAAACAAACACTCCGCGCCACTTGAATAGAAACACCGATATTACTTACGATTTAACCGTTTAGCGCTTTGGTAAGCTTAAAATGCAGCTTTATTGTTAATTTTTCTAATAGGGGAATCCATACCGAAATACAATGCATAGGTACCTACTCAGAATAATGCAAACAGTCATGTTAGATTGTTATTTTATGCATTTTTGCATTCCTGCGAAAAAACACAGTTTTTTTTTGCTCCACTTGAAAAGAAACATCTGCTTAAATTAATTAAAATGAAGAAATAGTAAGACCAAAGTTATTTTTTTCCTCTTTTAATAATTTGTACCACCTACCACTACCACCTTTACTTAAAATTACTTCATAAACCCTTTTGGGAAGTAAGTCATGAAGTTTCTTTAAATGGTTTAACGAAATGTCACTCCATGCTGCCTTAATTGCAATAATGAGTGGTTCACTATTGTCAAATTGTCGTCCGTTATCGTAGGCTCTGCGAACCATCCATCCCCACACATTTTCCATAATATTAAGGTCCGGTGAGTGTAATGGCCATAGTAGCAAGCTCTCATTTTGCTCGGATATCCAACTTTTAATGCTCCTTGCAGTGTAGATTGGTGCATTATCTTGTTGGAATGTCCAAGATATTGGTCCAAACACATTGCAAAGTTTAGGGAAAGCTACTTCCAATATCTACTTGTATGAATTTGCGGTAATTTTAGTGTAGGAAACTCCAGATCAACAGTTCCATACCATGAAATCGCTCCCCAGACTATAACACCTTCTTCGCAGCTGGTAACGTTCCAAGAAGCTTGGTTTCTACCTCAAATCATGGAAATAATGCTTATATTCATCCGGATGATCCATATGAATTGTTTTTCATCTGAAAAAAACCACTCTTGTCCACATTTGTTGTCCACATATGTTGGGAGAATATACATGGAAGTAACATGTTGGATGTCGCAGCATTGTCATCTTTCCTCTATACTATTTATAAAGACGTAACTACTTTTATGTATGTTCCGGCTAATATCGGGAACTACTGAGCGGATTTGGATAAAACCTCCGCTAAAATATTTGTTGAGTTCCTCTGTAATGGATTGCATATACATATATTATCGTGCTTTATACTTTTAATTATACACAAACATTAATTTTTTTGTTTGTATGCTTACAATTTAAGCACTTCCATGCACTTTACGTGATAACGCGTGCACCTATTTCAATGAAATTAATTTGGTTGATTTCAGCATTTCTTGCCAAAGATTTTAAGGTATAAATCATTTTCCTACGTTATCTAGAAGCTGAGAAATAGACATAAATAATGTGATTGTTAATGGTTTTAATTAAAAAGCACAGAAAACCATTGAAATTGTCCGTCAACCTGCTGGGAGAGGATCACGTTGTTGCATTACGAGTCGAGTATGTAAGCTTTTTTATTCGCTCTTGCTCTTGCAGTATACTGAGTAACTGGCCGAACACAATGGTGAAGCTGTAGTGGAAGTAGAAAGTTGAAGTTGGCTGAACTTTGCGCTTCACCATACAATTCATATTACAGCATCAGCTTCGCATTGTGTTCGCCCTATAGGGTTTACGTGTATTTTAATTTTGACGGCGCTGCCTACTTCCACTACAGCTTCCCCATTGTGTTCGGGCAGTGAATCGTGTTTTGTTTTTGTGGGTCGGTCTGGCGATAATTTTCATCGCTCATCCGATGGTGATGATGATGGCTGATGAAACTTTGGGGAGTTGCTGTGTGGGTGTGCATACTGGTGAAGGTTATATATAATCTTTATTCATACATGTGCATATAAAAATGAATTTCTGTTTGTTTGTGTTTTTTCGATAAATTCCGATTTCCGAACTACTTCGCCGATTGAGCTCAGACTTGGACATAAAGTATGTATTGAAGAGAGAAAGACTAAGCACATAATACAATTACGTTACGGTAGGTGAACATATTTATATTAAGGACAAAAAAAAAATTTTTGCACAACTGAGTTATAAGGGAGCCAATCTAATATATACAAAATAAAGTTTGTTTGTTCGTCTTTTCTCCGTACGCGCATCGTTCATCTGATTGCGATGAAACTTTGGCAAGTTATTATATGAACCGCGTTCGGAAAGTTCCTGGAATCGGTTCAGTAGATAGTTTCAGAGATTACCCCTAACATACAAATTTCACCTCTTATTTCAGAAACCTACCCCGGCGTGCGTACAACAACTCCTTTTTTAAGGATATATGGATATGTATATTGTATACGGATATCAAGTATGAGGCAATTGTGCAGTATGACTCTACTACGAGTATCACAAATCAAAATATTGGAAATGATGCTTAACCTACCTCAGTACCACTCCGCTATTGACCTGCATTTGGAAGCCAATGTGATATTGATTGTAATCCCTGTGACCAGTCCAGACTTCTGTTTATGTACTTTTTTAAAAAGATAATGACAAATGAAAATACACAATTCATAGAAAGGTCATTCATTACACTACCAAACGCGTGCCGTGCGGGGATATGGCGGAGAGTGGGCGGGAGTTTAGGTCTACGCAACATATTTAAAATAATGAACGTTTGACAGATTTTTCAAACAAAATCATTTTCAGCGATGAGACGAATTTTTATCTTGATGGCTTTGTTAACCATTGAAATTGTCGTATTTGGGTTTCAGAAAATCCACGAGTGATTGTTGAGAAACAAATGCATCCACAAAATGTCACTGCATGGTGCACATTTTGGGCTGGACGCATTATCAGAACATTCTTCTTTGAAAATGCGGCTGGTCAGGCAGTAACAGTTAATAGTGCTGGCTATCGCGACATGACAATCCAGTTTTTTGTGCTTAAATTGCAAGATATGGATATGAATGACATGTGGTTTCAACAAGAGGATTCCTTTACTTACTTTATGAATCGATAAAGAAAAATAAGAACCGGTGTTTTCTTCCTGCGTGAACTTTGGGACACCCTTTATACATATACCGTGAACAGTCTCATAACCGGACACTGACGGTACCGAGAAATTTGTCCGGTTAGAAGAGGTATCCGGCTATGGGAGAAAAAAATAAATTGGCATTCTTTAAAAAAGAAACACAATAGACATGTTGTATTAATTTTATTTTATAAACGTATTCATTTTTATGTGATAAACACAAATTACCGAAAAATACTAATTTCTGGCACATACATTTAAAATACAAACCTATTTAAGAAATGCAATAGGATTTATAAATGCACATACATAGTTATTGAATAACACGTTTGCGGACAAGTCAATGGTTGGGGAAATTAGCGGGGCCATGACAATTTTAGGTATGTTAGGACAAGACGGGATACCCTGACGAAAAATACAGGATGCTTCCATATTCCGGTATTATTTGTCCTATCAGAGACAAATTTTCACTTCACTGTGACCAGCGGAATCATTTTAATCTTTATACAAAATTCGCACAATATAATATAAAATATCTCTCAAAATGCCGGAAATATGCGTGTGTAATTCTAGCGTTCCCCACAGAAAATCAAGTGTACGCGAACGTGATAGTAAAGCAAAGGCACACTCCACAGGTAACATTTTTGTTTCGTTTCTTTGCAAAGTGTAAAGAAGAGGAGAACAAAACAAAAACAAAATAAAGTATTTGTCAATTTGTCCATTTAAAAGAGAGCGACATTCTATTGCGGTGACGAAAATTGGTGTCCGTGTACGGTTATGAGAGAGTCCGGTTATGGGAGAATTTGTTATATGGAAAATCGTGTATTTATTACCATTCTTTGAAATCTGTCCGGTTATAAGAGGTGCCCGTAAGGAGAGAGTACACTGTATACATATAGCAATATATTAGAAGAAAATCATTTGTTTTCTATTAAAAGTTGCTGGAAGGCGAAGCAAGGCGAGCACGGGTCAGCTAGTAATTTATAAAAACGTAAATAATGTGAGAGCGAACAAAACCAATGCACATCGACAATTTCTGCATTCTTTGATTGAGCAGTTAGCTACCCCTCAGATCGGAGCAAGGATGAACAATCCAAAGATTATAGGGGTGTTTGATATGACATCGAATTTTTCTTTGGAGCACCATTACAACAAAGTATTCCACAGCCCAGTGGTAGCCAGAAATCACCGGCACAGTAACGTAGTGCAGAATTTGCAAAGGAAAACTAGATTTGTATTCACTGCATGCATGCCTGTCTATTTACAGCACAGTATTCTATTACATAAATGTCATAAGTGTGCAAATCAACAAAATACTTTGTTATATCACTATTATGTATAAAAACAACTTTTGACCGCAAACAAAATAATAGGTAACATGTCCAAAATAACAAAAAAAAACTTAAATTATTTTATTGTTTTCGAATAATTTCCATACAAAATGTATGAAGGTCCAGCCAGACCTTTGATCCTTTGTCCTTTGATAAGAAGGTGGCGAAACATCATTTGACAGAAGGGTTAAAAACTAGTTAAAAAAAACATTTTATTTCAAAACACGCAAGCATACCTACGTGTTTGCTTCTAAACATGATACCTAAATTGATAGACAAAACTACCTAGGTATTCTTAGTTTTTTATTTGTATAAATCTATATACCTACCCATAATTTTCTTTTTACAAATAAAATCGCTTTACTAATCTAAACTTTGAAATATTTACATAAATGTACATACATACATAAATCTACTATTATTTAAAATAAGAAGCATTAACAACGAATAAGAATTACATACCTAGACGTACCCAACATACATTATGTACATTTATGTACTGCGATAAAATAAAAAAACCATTTTTGTCTCATTATTCCGAATAAAACAGTTTGTTTTCAGCGAAAAATAACCCCAACTTTGCACGGAAAGAGAAAAAAAGCGTTTTCATATCAAGTGCAAACGAACAAAAAACGGAGAAAACGCAAAAAACGAGAAACGAACAAAGGGTAAAAAAAATACTTCTTCTAAGTAAAAAAATTATTCATCGCCTACTAGGTCAAAATATATTTTTGCATCGAAAGAATATTCAAAGCAAAACCGGTTTTGTTCTTCTCTGACATATTAATACACATCATGGACAAGAGCTGCAAAAATACATAATGTTACAATACAACTGAGCACCTGCACTCACCCCTTCCTCTTTACCTTTATAATTCAAAGCAAAGCAGACCAAAAAATTGGTTTCATTTTTAACTCTCCTTGGGCCATTCAGAAATAAAATCTACCCATGCGGAATTTGTTGTTGTTGTGGTAAGGGCCGGTTTTAACAGTTTTGGCGCCTGGCGCAGGAAAAAAAATAAGCGCCCCAAAAGCAACTTAAAACATGTTTGATCTTTTCCACATCTCCCGAAGAGAGAGAGTAATTGACGCGTTGACTTCAACATAAAATTCAACCCTAAATCTTTCTTGATGGTCTAAAATTACCTCATTCCTATCCTCATAGGAAAACTGAACTACTTTTTTTCGGGACCATTAAGTTGAAATTACTGGAAAAGGAACTTTAATTTCATTTGCTATAAGTCTCGCCTTATCTACAAATTCAAAAAAAAAACTTGTCATTAGTTCTTAGTTCGACTAAAAACTTTTTCATTGAACACAAAATTTCAACTGCAAGCTTAAGGCAAAAACTGCTTTGTGTCTAATATTGTGTACCAAATAACGACACAACAAATAAATTTAAATTCGCTTAGCTTACTACCAAGAGATTGTGGCATATTTTAGACTCTTTGATCATAATTTTCTGAAATTTCAACAAGAGCCTATAAACATCTCCCAAGTATAGTTTTAGTGGTTTTATTGCATCTATTCTGCTTAAGGCTGCGGTTATATAGCAAGCGTGTAATACAAGCGCTTGCTCGCGCTTTAAATTAAATGCATTTTATTGGAGCATGGTGGTTGGTAACAAATTTTTACAAGCGCGAGCAAGTGCGAGATAAAATGCTCTGATAATTTAAAACGCGAGCTAAGCGCTTGTATTACACGCTTGCTACATATATAACCGCAGCCTAAGAGTCAAACTACTAAGATGTTTTTTTTTTCTAAAACGACCATCTGCCTACAGAACTTGAATAGAAAACATAGATACTCTCAACTTTATTGAAGAATGCAACTGCATCAGTAGAGCATTGAACATCATCAAAGCTCTAGGTTCCAAAACCTTAGTTCTCGTTTGCATACCACAATGTTTCCCTCTCATATAAGTACCATTATCATGCCCTTGTCGTCTACAATTCACTAATAGAATATCCAAATCAGCAAGTTCATTCAAAACTAAATCAGTTAAGCCAGACCCAGTTGTTTTTTTCACAACAATCCCAAAAAATATTCTCTAATTTTAAACTTTTTCGTATTTTGGTCCACTATTCTAACTACTAAAGTTAATTGCTCCTTTCTACTTATGTATATCAAGCGTACAATCTAATATAATCGAAGCCAAGGAGAATCAAGGCATTAAATATATTTCATACTAATTTTCAATATTTTTAAAAATGTGCTATCTACCACTTAAAGTGCTAATGTTCTGAATTGAATAATTTTTTTTGTTTTCGTAACCGCAGGTTGAATTTTTTTTATGTAGTCTTGTTTTGTTATCAATTAAATGTTAAATGCACAACATACATACAGAAGGAAATGATTTTTTATTGGTTGAAAACACGACAATGCAAAAGGGATCCAAAAAAAAAGCAAATGTGCTATCTTTCTGTCGCGATCTGTACATATATAATGTAACAATAAATTTTACTACGTATGAACTGAGTTTGACTCTCTTTCTCTTCAGTCAAATCGAACGTTTTGATATATCGAACAAGGTTGCGAAACCAAATTTGAAGTTCGCATCGTTTTAGGTAGGCGCATTGCCTTGGCGCAAAATTTGAATCCTGCTCCACAACTTCCGACATGTTTGATGATTTGTATGGATTTTGGTAGGCGCAAATGGAGCGGTATGATAAGACTGCTCCACAGCATGTTGGCAGTGAAAATTTCGTTTTCGGCAATGGGCTGAAAGGGTCGACTGGATATTTAATATGAAACAACAGAGTCTACTATGGTTGCAGCAGAGACAAATGTTTGCCTCTGGTTGTAGTTGGGTACAGATAAAAATTCTGCTAACTGGTCTGTTATACCAATTAGCAGCTATGGAGAGAAAGAGAATGAAATGTTGTGGGAACGGGAAGGGATAGAAAAAAAACATTATGTGCATATTTATATGGAAATTTGGTGATTTTAATGTGTGTGGACTTTTTAAAGTACAGTGATTGAAATGTGTGTATTGTTATTTGAGAAGTACGGTGAGAAATATTAGTTTGTGAAGAATATAAATACATATTAGCAAACGAGTAGATCTGTTTTTTGGATAGTAATTTTTTTAGTTTTTACGCCTCTTGCTTTCTGGTGCCTGGCGCGGCTGCGCCACTCGCTCCTATGTAAGGTCCGGCCCTGGTTGTAGTGAGTTATATAATTTTTCGCTACCTGCTTTTGGTATTGGTGGTGAGTTGCTATATGTTCGTAGTACAGACAATATATTATACATTTATTTTCTGTGTTCGTAGCTTATTCTAAAATCTCGTTTTTCTGTGCTTTTTGATTTCATAGGACACTTTGTTCCATAAGCGTGAGACATCTCTATATAATTGTCTCCGGTAAAAGGTTTTAATCCCACTTCTGAATTAAAACGATACTAAATACTTTTTAATTTAACAAAAATATGCTTTCTTTATTCTTCTCCTTTTTCAACCTTCTCCCATTCTTCCAATAATCATCCCCTCTCCATTAACATCAAAAACCAAAACGTCAGATTTATCTCTGTAGAATTATAATTATAATTCGCACTCATTAAGTGCTGCCAAATCAACTCTATTTTGCTCTGTTACATGTATTAGAAGAAAACAATTTGTTTTCTCTTAAAAGTTGCTGGTGGGGGAAGCAAGGCGAGCACGGGTCAGCTATCTCTATGTATCAAACAGTTTACTGACTGACTGACAGACATACATACTAAGTACACACTAAGTACTCACTAAATACACACTAAGTACATACTAAGTACACATTAAGTATACACTAAGTACACATCAAACACATTCCATTAAACTAGTTACTTCGAATTCCCCACAAATGTAACCCGATATCTTCTTAATTTAAACAAAAAAAAAACTGAATCTATATATATAAAAATCAATTGCTGTGCGTTAGTCTCGCTAGAACTCGAGATCGGCTCGACCGATTCAGAAGATTCTTTTTTTGTTTTGTTTAACTTGATTCAGGGATGGTCTATGAGGAAAGAAAATTCCGAAAAACTCCAAGGAAAACCCGGAATCTACAAAAACTTAAATTTGGGTTTTGTATGGGAACTTTGATTTTTTTTTTAATTTTGTTTTTATGTATAGTATCTACGTTGAAATAAAAGTCATTTAAAACTAAAAAAAATGTAATTACAATTTTGATAAGCCGTTCTATTATCTGTTAACAATATCTATCTGTCTGTCTGTCTGTCTGTCTATCTATCTGTTTGTCTATCTATCTATCTATCTGTCTGTCTGTCGGTGAATCTGTCTATCTGTCTGTCTGTCTGTCTATCTTTCTGTTTGTCTATCTATCCATATATCTGTCTTTCTGTCTGTCTGTCTGTCTGTCAATATGTCTATCTGACTGTCTGTCTATCTGTCTGTCTATCTATCCATCTATCTGTCTGTCTTTTTTTTTTTTTGGTAAGCGGAGGGGGAACCTTCCATAGGCACCGATTCTCCATGAAATACGGTAGTGTGAGATTCTTACCCACTAAACCTAACCTCCGCTAGCTCAGATCCTCGCCCCGCGGGACTACCGTCAGGTATTACTTCGCGGGGCGGATTTTCCATTTTTAAACGGTCGATCTTGTTTGTGCCTGTTCGCCTCTTCTGTGACTCTCCTCCCGTCTGAGCTTTTTTTGTATGCGAACTAAAAAAGTTGCTATCGCATTCCATCTGCTTTCCGATTTCAGCATCTCCGCTATTACATTTCCTGTATTAAGTTCAGTACTTAATTCATTTTCTAAGATTCTTTTTTCTTCAATGAACCTTAGGCAATTGAACACCACATGTTCTGGGTCTTCGTCGCATCCAGCGCATGCAGGACATTCTGATGAGTCCTCGAGTTTGAAGCGATGAAGGTAACGGCGATAGCCGCCATGACCTGACAGAAATTGTGTCAGTTGGTAATTCACTTCTCCATGACCTCTGCTTATCCATGGTTCTATGCTCGGAATGAGTTTGTACGTCCATCTGCCTTTTTCTGAGACATCCCATCGCTGCTGCCACTTTCTCAATGACACTGCTCTTTCTTGCCTTCTTATTTCCTCTGCTTCGGTGCTTTGGGCTCTACCATTTTGAATTCGTTTCGCTTCTTCAGCTAGAATATCTATAGGGATCATGCCTGCAATAACACACGCTGCCTCGTTTGAAATCGTTCTATAAGCACTTATAACTCTTAGTGCAGTCAATCTATAGACCCTAGTCATCAGCGAACGGTTTTTCTTAATGCTCAACGCATCCGCCCAGATTGGAGCTGCATAGAGCATTGTTGAGCTAACAACTCTACCCAATAAATGTCTTCTGCTACTTCTTGGCCCCCCAATGTTTGGCAACATTCTCGATAGTGCCGAGAATACCTTAGACGCCTTCTCCGCGATATATTCCATGTGGCTTCCAAAGTTTAGTCTGTCGTCAATTATTACACCTAGGTACTGGATATTTTTTTTTGAGTGTACTGTGAAACTTCCAACCTTAACTTTTATAGACTCTCTTATTCGGCGGCTACTAATAAGCACCGCCTCCGTCTTGTGCTCCGCCAATTCCAGACTCATCGATTCAAGCCATTGTTTGACAACAGCAATAGTCTCATTTGCAATAAGCTCCAGCTCATCTAGGTATTTGGCCGTCACCACTATCGCTATGTCATCGGCGAATCCTATGATTTTCGCCTCGTCGGGGATTTGTAGTCTCAGTACACCATCGTACATTATTTTCCAAAGAACCGGTCCGAGAACGGAGCCCTGTGGAACGCCAGCAGTGATAGTGTACTCTTTGGTCCCTTCGTCGGTTTTAAACTGTAGCACTCTCTGGTGTAAGTAGTTGTCAAATATTCTCCTAATGTATGCGGGGGTATTTATATTTCCAAGCGCGTCCATTATATTGCTCCAGTTGGCTGTGTTAAACGCGTTTTTGACATCAAGCGTTATTATACCGCAGTATTTCTTTTTTCCCTGTCTCCAACTGGAACCCTGTACCGATTGTTTGGCAATAGATACCACTTTATCAATGGCATCGATAGTGGATCTAGCTTTTCGAAAGCCGTATTGTTGGTTAGAGAGACCTCCTTCTGATTCAGTAAACGGGAGCAGTCTACTGAATATTATCCGTTCTAGTAACTTCCCCATTGTATCAAGGAGACAGATTTGGCGATATGATGAAGGCTCACCGGGGTTCTTTCCAGTTTTTAGTAATAAAACTAGTCTCTGCATTTTCCAAATCGAGGGGAAGGTACCATGTTCCAGGCATAGTTGCACTGTTTTAGCAAAGATTAGAGGGTTACACCTTATTGCTGCTTTAAGGACTATATTCGGCATTCCATCTGGACCTGGGCATTTTTATCTCCTATCTTTTTGCTGGCGTGCAGTATTTCATCTACGGTAACTTCTGGTATCGCTGATATTTGATAGCTTCTATGTTCTTCACGTGGTATGTGCTGCGGGAACAACGCTGTGACAATTTTTTTTAGTAGATCTGGAAATTTCTCCTGTGGTATCTTATGGCCTCTGATTTTAGTCATCACTACCCTGTACGCCGATCCCCATGGTGTTTTATCTGCCTCTAGGCATAGTGACTTGAAGCTCTCTCGTTTACTTCTTCGGATTTCGTCGCGAAGTGCTTTTCTCGTGCGCTTGTACTCTTCTCGTTTTCCCTCATATTCTGGCCTTCCAAAAGATCTCTGTGTTTTTCTCCTGGCTCGAAAGCAGTTGGCCCGGAGCTCTGCAATGCTGTTGTTCCACCAGAAGACTGGGTGTCTTTGGTTTGTCCTTGCTCTTCTTGTCATCGAAGCATCGCATCCCTCCTTAATGCTGTTCGCTAAGACCCGTGCCGCGTCCTCAGCCGAAATTTCATGAATCTCTTTGTCCCATATAATCTCGCAGAACAGTTCCTCGTCGAAGGATTTGTCTGTCCATCCATATTCAATGTTGTGGTGTTTTATGGGGTTAGTGTTATTGTTGGGCACTAGCTCGCATATAACCGCTTGATGGTCACTGTGTGTATACTGCTCGCTTACGTGCCAATTAATTTGTTTAATCAACGAGCTGCTTGCGAAGGTAATGTCGATGACAGACTGCCTTCCGTTCTTCAGGATCGTGGTGGTGCTACCTGTATTGGCCAGAGTAATATCAAGGCACGCGAAAGCTTCTAACAGTGCTTGTCCTCTGTCATTTGTGGATCTATAGCCCCATTCAGTAGCCCATGCGTTGAAATCTCCGGCGATGATAACGGGATGTTGGCTTCTTGCTTCGGTTACAATTTTGTTTAACATCTCTTCATATTTTGAATGTGGCCAGCTTGGAGGGGCATAGCAGCTATATATGAATACTCCTTTAACTTTTACCCATATAAAACCGTCTTGTTTTTGTTCCATTTTTCCCTGGGGAGGATAGTTGCCACAAGTCCATATTCCTGCCTGACCTGTATTGTCGGCGGCCCATACTGTGTTTTGTGGAATTTTGTATGGTTCTGATAGTATAGCTACTTCTGCTCTCTGTTCATGGACGGATTTTGCCAGGAGATCCTGCCCCGCTTCACAGTGGTTAAGATTTAGCTGTATGAGTTTCATCATCGGCTCTTATTTGCAGCTCTCCAGTATTCCGGACACCTTCGGCTTCCTGCAATGTGTTCTCCTGAATCTTTACATAGCATGCATTTGGCTTTTTTATTGCACTCTTTCACTTTGTGGCCTTCTTCTCCACATCTTAAGCATAAATTTGATCTGTCTGGATTCTTACACTCTCTTGACAGATGACCAAAATCTAGGCATCTATAACATTTTTTCAGCTGTATTGGCTCCCTTAGCCTACAGATCACCCATCCGATTTTAACTTTGCCTGCTTTTAATAGCTTGTTGGCTGCTTCCACTGGTAGACTCAAAAGCGCTGTTTGGGTACCTCCATAAGCCATTCTTATGCTCCTAACCGCCGATAGCTGCAGGTCTGGTATCTCAAACTGTTCCTTCAAAGCAGACAAAATGTCCGTTTTCGTCGTAATTTCGTCAAGGTCCTTGCATTCCACTGTTACTTCGTGGGTTAGAGATTTTACTTCGGCTTGTTCACCCAAGGCTTTTCCTATGAGTTCTTTGTACTTAAAACTCTTTTCGCCTGTCTTCTCGTTGAGTTCCAGCAACATCTCGCCCTTTTGGGTCCTTCTGATGCGTGCTACCTTATCCCCAATCTCCTTCAGGGCAGCATCGCTCTTTATTTGTCTCAGGATATCCGCGTACGATTTCTCTCCTCGCGTTGCTATAAGGATAGCATCTGATCTCTGCTTCTTTACGGTTTTTGTCTTGTTTTCCCCTGCATGCCTTCGATGTTTGTCCTTACCTCTAGTGTTCATTGACCACTGCGTAGGTGTCTGTTCAATCCTGTCACATATAGGTTTTTTGGACTCCTGGGGTGTTCGGGATCTTTCATCTTTATTTCTTTGTTGAGGCTGTGGTCCTACTTTCTCTTTCTTTGATGTCTGCCCTATTGGGTCGTCATTGATTTCTCTTCTTCTTTTTGCCGAAATCGACTCTGTCAGATTGAGTTGCTTCACTGGTGGTGAAGTTGTGGATCTCTTCGGGGGGGCATAGACTAACCATAGAGGGTTGGTTGAAAGGTACCTCCGTTTGCGTAGCCTGTGTTTTTTCTTCTTTTTGCGATTTCCGATTTAACGGTAAGCTCGCTCTAGTTTCTTCTTCTAAATCTGCAAATGCAGTCCTAAGTTGTCTAATCATCTTTTTTATTTCATGATGAACGTTGTTCCTGTCTTTTACGTAGTCCGCTAGTCCCTCGATGACTTTCTTCATGTTCCCTAGTTTTTGGTTGACAGCATCACTTATGTTCACGTCCACTAGGGCTGCAGCTTGTGGTGCACAGATGACGAGTGGCAGGAAAGAAGCGTGCTGCTGTCGTGTTGAGGTGCCTCTAACAAGGTCGCTGACAGGACTCTCCTTTCCGTGCCTTTCAGTGCACACTTGTTCCGTTAATAACCCCACCTTTTTGGCGAACGTTGGATACGCGAATTCCTTTTGAAGGGGTCTAGATGATTGCTTATAACTATATCTACTACTCCAGCCAAGTCTTCCACTTTTGTAGTATTGCAGTCATTGTATATCGACGACTCCGAGCCTGCTCGCTCACTCTCGGCCGCCGGTACTGGGGATCCGACTCCCTGCACCGTAAGGTTAACTCCATTCTTACTATCCATATTTGATTTATTTTCTGGGTTTCTTCCCATAGCCGTTTTTACCTTCAGCCAGGTTTGGTTTCTGCCGACCGCTTCGGTTCAAACGCAGACGAGGGAGCCGCCCATTTTGGGTCAGACGCTTCTGGATTTCATTTTATTTATTAGTATAGTATATACGCATACTACTCATACTACCTCTAACTAAGTGTGAGACACTTATTTAAAGGGCGGTGTCCACTCGCCCTGTCACGAGGATTTCTTTGGGTTTCTGGATTTTTTCCGCCCACCCTCTGTCCTCGCCTCTCTTGGTCGGGGACTGCTTATTTGTTATTCGCAGCTAGCCTACATATCTGTAGGCCTTTCAGCTATCCGCCACCTGCTGACCCCCATGGTAGCCTGAGCCTGGCCCCATGTCTATCGGTCTGTCTGTCTTTATGTCTGTCTGTCTGTCTATCTGTCTGTCTGCCTGTCTGCCTGTCTCTGTCTACCTATCTATCTATTTATCTGTCTGCCTGTCTGTGAGTCTGTCTGTCTGTCTAACTGCCTGCCTGTCTGCCTGTCTATCTATCTATTTGTCTGTCTCACTGTCTGACTGTCCGTCTGTCTGTCTGTCTATCTATCCGTTCTATCTATGTATCTGTCTATCTATTTGTTTGCCTATATATCTATCTATCTGTCTGTCTGTCCATCTGTCTATCTATCTATATATCTATCTGTCTGTATGTCTGTCCATCTGTCTATCTATCTATATATCTATCTGTCTGTATGTCTGTATGTCTGTCTATTTATTTGTCTATCTACCTATCTATCTGTCTGTCAATCTGCCTGTCTATCTATCTGTCAATCTGTCTGTCTATCTATCTGTTTGTCTATCTATCTATCTATCCGTCTTTCTGTCTGTCTGTTAATCTGTCTGTTAATCTGTCTGTCTGTCTATCTGTCTGTCTATCTATCCATCTATCTGTCTGTCTATCTGTTTGTCTATCCGTCTTTCTGTCTGTCTGTCCGTCAATCTGTCTATCTGTTTATCTGTCTATCTGTCTGTCTTTCTATCTGTCTGTTTGTCTATTTACCTATCTATCCGTCTTTCTGTCTATCTGTCTGTCAATTTGTCTATCTGTCTGTCAATTTGTCTATCTGTCTATCTGTCTATCTGTCTATCTGTCTGTCTATCTATCCATCTATCTGTCTGTCTATCTGTCTGCCTGCCTGTCTGTCGGTCAGTCTATCTATCTGTCTGTCTATCTATCTATCTGCCTGTCTATCTATCTATTTGTCTGTCTAACTGTCTGTCTGACTATCTGTCTGTCTGTCTGCCTGTCTCTCTATCCGTTCTATCTATCTATCTGTCTGTCTGTTTGTCCATCTATCGGTTCTATCTATCTATCTGACTGTCTATCCATCTGTCTATCTGTCTATATATCTATCTGTCTGTATGTCTGTCTGTCTGTTTATTTATTTGTTTATATATATATCTATCTATCTGTCTGTCTGTCTATCTGTCCATCTGTCTGTCTGTCTACCTATCTGTCTGTCTATATATCTATCTATCTATCTGTCTGTCTGTCTGTCTGTCTATCTATCTATCATCCTGTCTGTCTGTCTGTCTGTTTGTATGTATGTCTGTCTGTCTGTCTATCTGACAATCCATTTATCTGTCTGTCTGTCTATCTGTCTGTCTGCCTGTCTCTGTCTACCTATCTTTCTGTCTATTTGACTGTGTGTCTGTCTGTCTGCCTGTCTATCTTTCTGACTGTCTATCAATCTGTCTGTCCGTCTACATTAATTGACTAAAATTATTTATATTCACATTTCACCTGAAATTACCAAATTTTGTATGACAGTTACCAAAACCACCAGCTGTTGACTAATCGCACTGATGCTTTGTTGTATTCTACATGTATTAAGAAAAACGTACTCTGAAAATTTTACCAAAATCAGTTGGGTAGTTTTCGAGTCTTTAACCCTTAAATGCATACGGTATCAAATTTTATACTATTCACATTGACCCTAGAATGCATAGGGGGTGCATTCTAGAGTTAATGTGAGTAGTGTTAGGTTTGATACCGTTTGCATTTCAGGGTTAAACGACAAACAAACAAACAAACATACATACATTCATTTTTATATAATAGATTTTAAGCCATTAAATTAACGAGATTCATTTAATAACCAAACGAAACTCAAACATTGTACATAGTGCCAATATTGCCGATTTCAATGAATTGAAATTGGAACATTGATTGGGATTCATAATCGCTTATGAATAGTTACAATCAAATTAATTTTAGGTGGTATGTACGAAGTTCACCGGATCATCAATTCTTAGTACTTAAGTAAAAATATATTCTTCATAAAATTATATTGTGAAAGCTGAAGTATGTTTCTGTACATTATTTTACTCCAGTGAATCATTAATCAAGTAAAGATTAAGATTTAACTCAAACTCATCGCGTAACATACGGGAAAGGGTTTAACAACGTCTGGGAGTTAAAATTAAAAATTAAAATGTCGGATTTGGCACGCGTTATTTCTACACAAAACCACATTACAAGAGCAGCGTTTTACCCAATAAGTAACATGACTGTTTTAGTACACGGGCGAAGCCGGGCGGGACAGCTAGTCGACCATAAAAAAATGTAACCCAACACCTTCTTCCCCCTCTCACTCGCACATCTTCCCTCTCGCTCGCCCACGCTTAATGCAAACAAAAAAACAGGGGTAATTAAAAATTTCAAAATCCATGATTTCACCCAAAAATGAGGAATTAAAATGGCTGTTTCCCGGAATCGTCAAAAAAAAATTTCCCAGGCTTATGCGACCCATTACCTACTAAACGGCAATTTGACACACATTTTATTTCACTTAAGCGGACTTAGGATAACTTAAAAATTATTGAACTTTATAGAAGTTCGGATAACTGAAAAACAATTTCATTCAAAAATCCAAAAAGCATTAACAATAAACATTTGACAAAATTTTTATTAAAATAAATGTGTTATTAAACGTAGCGAATAACAAGGAAAAATTATAAAAAGTTAACTTAAATGCTTACGAGCTAATTCTGGTGCGTTCAATGACTTTGTTGCCGTTATGCGGACCTGAATTAGTATAATTTATTGATTTCGGACGTAATAATCTTTTCAGTTAACCGGGTTTTTCAGTTAAGTGGGTTTCAGTTAAGCGTAGTTATTCCTCTGAAATGTATTAAAAAATGCTTCGTGCTAAATTCGGTGTTTCAATTAACCGATCAGTAAAGCGTAGTTTAGATAAGCGGAGTCGACTGTATAACTAACCAAAAGTATACCCGGTCGCGTACTATGCATATACCGTTTCGGGTAAAATAATAAGACCTTTGGCGTAATTTTTTAGTTACCAGAAAAACAAAAGTGCGTGAGAATCTCGCGCATTAGAAGTGAAACTTCTTAGGTTCTATACTCTGGTCCACAAAAGTTGTCAGTACAGCGAAGATAGGATATTTGCCTCTCAGTATTGCTACAATAACTTGCATAAATCTGTCCCTCTGATAAACACCCACTAGATTACCGTAGGAGCATGACAAATCGCCGCAGAAAGTGAGAACAACACAATTCGTCGAACAAAATAAAGATAATTATGTACAAAGTGGACACCACTTTTGGCATTGATCCATAAAGATACTCGAAAAACACTCTCTACATCATACAAACATTTCATCAAAATCGAAGTGTTATCCATTGTGTACACAATTACCGAAATAGGTCTTGTATTGCAATTAGAGGTGGGAAAAATCCCTAATTTCACTGAAGTACTTCACTCGTTCCCCTTCAATAGAGTGAAGCGTTCAGTGAATCATTCCTTATTGAAGTATTCATTTGGTTAGGAGAAATTAGTTTATGAATGAAATGAATTTTGACAACACTTGTATGATTATTGCGGGAAAGGGGGGAAAAAGGGTTTGGAAACAGGGTGTACCCTAATTTCTTATGTGCCTATATACATATGTGCAATGCACAAATAATGTTATATAATTCCAATATTTACGTATTGTTTTTTTTTGTCTACATATATAAAATTACCGGTTTATGAAGATCTTGGATTTGAATATTATTAAAACAGAAAAAAAAAGAATTAAGTTACATTGATACACGCTATAAATATTGATTTGCTTATATGTACATATGTATAGCACTAGCTACCTGAACTTAAGATTAATAAGTGTATGTAGTATGAAATGTAATCGAACCTTAGGAGAGTATCTAATTTCATGGTTTTCAAATTACTTAAATATATTCCAAAACAAATTTAAAAAAAAAAATTAGGTAAATCACATGTGTTTTGATCACCCTATATTTTTGACACTAGCCGGAAAATATATCCCCTTAAAAAAAACAAATAGAAGAATGTAAATGCAGTCCAATTCCGTGGAGGAGAAATATTAAAGAGTGAGGGTATGGAAATAGTAGATGTAGGAGAAGAAGAGATATATTATTGAAGGGAGATAATGAATTGAAGTCTTTATGCGAAAGAAGTAAGGAAACGAAAAAACGAAAGAGGCGAATGAAGTGGGGACTCGATAGAAGGGAAGAATCGAATCCGGAATCAAGTAGGGAACTAAAGAACTAAATAAGCGAATGAAGTGGGGAGTCGAAGAAGGGAAGAATCGAATCCCGAATGAAGTAGGGAACTATAGAAGGCAATAAGCGAATGAAGTGTGGAACTAAAGAAGGAAATAAGCGATTGAAGTGGGGACTCGATAGAAGGGAAGAATCGAATCCGGAAGGAAGTGTGGAACTAAAGAAGGAAATAAGCGATTGAAGTGTGGACTCGATAGAAGGGAAGAATCGAATCTGGAATGAAGAAGGGAATCGAAAGAAGTAAAGACGCGAAAGAAGCAAAGAAGTACAAGGGTGAATTTGATTAAACATTTGTTTTATTCCGATGTATGATTACTTCAATAAGAAAGAAGATGAAGCCTGGGACGGCTAAGACAACAGGGTGTTGTATACTGTATCATAAGAAATGTTTACAAAATATGAAACGTATTATGAATAAATTTCAACTTTGATTGGACATAGCTTTACTGTTTGTTGAGTTATGATAAACATTTGTATATAAGCGTATTATTTAGACCATTTTTGGTTGGTTAATTTTATTAAATATTTAACGTGTAGGTAAAAATATACTACAAAGTCCAAATAAAATTCTGCTTACCAAAATCTACAATTATTATCACCCCGATATAACTATTGGCACCCAAAAAAAATCAAAATCACAAAGTTTTGTTGATTTATGGTTAATTATTGCAATTAGGTTACACTATCATCGTATTATAAGTTATTTTTTTGTCACCTTTTTAAATCTGAAATCAATAACGGTTGAAAGCTACAATAATTGGCAGTGTAAAAGGTACAATTATTGACAGTTGCTCAGACAATTGTAGCTCAATACGATATAACTTACACCACCTGCCAATAATTTAACCGCGTTTTTTTGAAATTGGCACCCTACTTATTACTGCTACGTTGAATTAATTTGCAAAAACTGTTTAAAAACATCTTATTTCATGAATTAGTATGAGAAATAAATACAGTTTTTATTAAAAGATAATGATATAAATGATCAAAAATAGCTTACTAAATAATTATGTTCTTAACCAATATATTCGCAATTTCAGGAAGTTTCTTTCTTTTATGTGCTCAAAGATTCATTTGTAAATTGCTACTAGAATTAATCGCTATAATCAAAATAAAAACACAGAGATGTAAGGAAACACTACACGTGTTTGGATTTAGGTATTTACGCAATTAAATTCCATTCGGGGTCGAATTCGAACTTCAAATAAACTTTATTTTCAATTACATATGTACATTTGACATTGACATACATATGTAGGAATATGAGGTATACGTATTATAAGCAAACCATACCTGTTCAATGAAAAATGGCCGAACAAAAAATAAAAAATCGCCCCAAAAATGTATACGAAAACCAACAACAATAAAAAATTGGTTAATTTTTTTGGAATTGTGGTGGAATTTCATATTTGGGCCTTTTTTCATATTTGTTTGGGGCCATTTTTCATTGGAACCATGAAATTATAATTATATGATAAGTATGTAATAAGTAACTTATATTAAGTACATATGTATGTACTTCCTATATTATTACATACTTATCATATTATTATTATTATTATTATTATTAAAATACTTATTGGGATTAATTTTTCTTATACATTTCTCTTTCAATAAAACTCCTGAAAAGTACAAATCGCTTCAACTGTAATATGATAAATCATTAACTCTTTTTATTTTATTTTCATTACTTGGCAAATATAAAATTGTTTTAAAAACAAAAACAAAACAAACAAAAAAACGATAAAGATTTCAGAAATTTTCTTATAGGACCCTGTTTTTCTACGCGCCCAAAAAAGATTCGTTGAGGAGCAAGAACTTATCGTAGTAGTCATGGGAACAACATAATTATTTTCTATATATAAAAGGACAACAATGCCAATGCTCCGAATAAAACAGAGACAAACATTATCGTAATAAAACCCCTCCCCAAAGAACCAATAGAAGTATAAAATCAAAGTAGTAACGAGTGGGACTATACATTAGATTAGACAATATCGCCCTATGGATATAGATATATTATATGTAGATGTAGAAGGAGAAGCAGCAGACTGTATTATTGAGGGGAAAGAAAGAATTGCAATGTTTCAACGAATGAAGTAGTAGGAAAGAATCGAATCGCGAATGAAGTGGGGATCAAAAGAACTAAATAAGCGAATGAAGTGGGGATCAAAAGAAGGAAAAGAAGTAAAGAAGTACGAGAGTGAAGTGAACGCTTCGTTCTTTTGAAAGAAGTACTTCAATTGAACGATTCGTTCACGAACGACACACCACTAATTGCAATAAGCATTGCACAAGAAAGAAGTAGTCTTATCTGCCACCAAAAAACTATCGAAATATTCAAAAGGGTATTGCAAGCTGAATTTTAAGGTTTGAATTAAAAACGACGTTATTTATTTATCTTTATGAATAAAACCAAAGGATATACAAACCCAAAATAAGTCGCATCTCATATAAAATTTTGGTATGAAAACATTTTTACCCGCGGAAGAAATTGTATTCATAAACCCCTTTTCACTGCGGTAGTATTTTTTCGGAGCAAACCCCGTAGAAGATTTTCAGTCGTTTCTTACCGCAGACCTCGGTCCCTTCGCCTACAAAACCGACTTTCTGTCCGCAAAACTCATCTCGTGTGCGATGGCCCAATGCTTGCATGGTGGGGTTGAAAATAAGAATTTTATTTTCTTCGCTTGCTTCTACTTTTGATATTTTGTGGCTCGATATATGTGTATCTTTTTTTTAAATTTATTTTACTGCCTGTTGAAGTTGAAGAAGGGGAAGCGTGTCACTTTTTCGTCTGACTAAGCAGATTAGTACGTAGTACCCATAGCTACTTCTCGTATACTGCTGGAATCTATGCCCAAAAAACGCGCAGTTGTTTAAAAAAGGGGTACGCTTCAAACGAAGAAATAACAACTTAAGTCTTAAATGACATTTGCATGGAAACGATTTTACTGACCTGTTACAAATTGTATTTATATTGCTTTCATTTATATTTTGCTATTCAAAACACGTATTTGGAATGCAACAAACCAGTTCAAACAGAAGGGTTAACGTTTTATTATTTGAATAATGTTAGAAATTGACAATAGGATTAATATACATATTAAATATAAATTAATACTTAAGGAAATGGTAAGGACACTTGTGGAAAACACATAATAATCACAATATTTCAATATATTTGAAAACAATTTAAGATGAAAATCATTCAATCCATCGGACCGTTACAGTACATTTAAATTATTTGATTTTTATTTGGTAATTTTTTCAGAATTTGTCACATTTCCGCGTTTAATGGCTGTCATCACCTAAAGAAGAAAAATTAATTTTTGTTTTAGTATTATTTAATATTCTGGGTGGATGCTGTTGTGGAATCAAGAATTCACAATTTCTGTTGTATTTCTCATTTGTGAATTTTGTAATTAGAAGGATATTAGAGCAGCGAAAATACGAACACACAAAGCAGTTTAAGAGCGCGTTGTTATTTATGTTGATGCTATATAAGAATAGTATTAAGTTCATTTATAAGTATAGTGGTAAATTAATAAGATAGTTATATATATAACTCACAAAATAAAGACAAGTATCTAGAGAACATGAGAAAATTTGTCGAGTTTTGAGGCTCTCTAAGTAATTAAAATGATGTAATGATCAACAAACTTTTCTTTGCTTATAAAGTAGTAAGAATGTAATTTTTTTTAAATTATGAATTGATGGCGGTCACCCATGCAGATGCACTTATCGAAGAACCAAACAGATTTAACTTTAAAGTAAACTATATCAAACATAAGTATATTTATTGTTTAAAATAATTTAAAAAATCGTATCAATAATATAAAATAAATTAATACTATATCAAAGGGTAAAAAAACACTTGTGAAAGGATACGTTTAAAGTATACAATGATCAAGTAGATGTTAACTAGTTTTGACAAGAAATAAATGTTTGAACATTTACAGACCACCACCAGAACGGTCTACGCTTATTTTTACTTTCAGTTGGTTAGCTTCATGCTTTTGTTCTTCTAATTCTGCCATTCGTGCAAATCTAGAATACGCCACATCCCCTGTCTTTATTGCAGACATCATCTAAAAAAAAGAAGATCCATGTTAGAACTTAAAAAAAAATGTATGGGTAAATAATTCTCTGCTGAAGTGAATTTTTAACTGTTTAGTGTATTAAGCTAGGATTACACGATTGACGCAAAAGCGTAAACCTAGCGTCAATAGATTTACGCCCGATTGATGTAGTTTTGATAGAAGCGTAAATAGATGTTTCCCCCCATTTACACGATTGACTTAAAAGCGTCAATTTTATCAACGCCAACCAAAATATCGATTGACGCAATTTAAAGAAAGGGTCAACCATCAACCGTACAATCGGACCGTTTACACGATTGACTTTTTTTTAATTCAATCGAATTGACTATTGGTTGACGCTCCCTGTCATAAGTGCCAAATGAATTAAATAAATTTATATATTTATTTCTTCGATTAGAATCTTAAAGAAAATGACGTCACAAAGTGAAAAAAAAACAGCAGCTGCTTTGTACGTGTTTGCAGAATTTTACACTGGTCCCTGGCTTTGCGCGGGGGTTAGGGGAATGAAAAGTCTCGTGAAATACGTAATCGCGCAAAGCGAGTCCACGCAAAGCGAAGTATGAATTTCATGTATTTAGGGTGTTGGATTCCTGAAAGATGAAGCACCATATTTCAGTCGTGCAAATCGAATTTTGGTAGGCAAATGCATTTCGCGCAAAAGTGAAACCGCGCAAAAAGAAGTCGCGCGAGAGAGAGAGACCAGTGTAGTTAGTCGCAATCCACACGTTGAGTCATGAGTCGCGACTCTTTTCTATTTTCTGTTTTCAACTGTCATTCGGTGAGGCGCTTGAATCCACACGTTGACTTTTGAGTCACGACTCTTTTATAATTTCTGTTTTCGTAATTTGACAATTCTCTTTTATTTTTTTCTTTCGCTTTTGAAATGGTTACAACTCTGTATTTAC
The DNA here is from genome assembly GCA_949775065.1 of Brachyopa scutellaris. Classification (NCBI taxonomy): domain Eukaryota; kingdom Metazoa; phylum Arthropoda; class Insecta; order Diptera; family Syrphidae; genus Brachyopa; species Brachyopa scutellaris. The sequence goes on along the minus strand of OX459115.1, from coordinate 76,972,994 downwards.
TAGTTTCTATGAAGATGTATTGCTTACATTTTGTAATTTTCCTAAAATAGTAATTATGGAGAATTTGTACTAGTTGTTATTTAAATTTAGATGTATTCCATATATGCATAATCATTTAAATCATCAATTTTTGTTCGTCAAATTAAATTCATTCGTAATTTTCAAGACAATTGCGTTCTACGCGCAACGAAAATAAATGAAGCGAAATAGCAAAATAACGAACAAGAAAAAGAGAAACGTCAAAAAGAGTCTCGGAAAATTCTGCCCGCGACTCACCGGGCAGCTTGCTTTCTATCTCATCGTTCTTCTCTTTCGTACTCGTGTGAGTCGCGACTCATGAGTCAACGTGTGGATTGGAACTTATAAGCAGCAATCGGAAAAGAAGGCAGCAGAAAATGATCGCATTGTACGAAGAGCTTTAATGTTTGAATGGCTGAAAAACCGGCCAATATGTGCAGCATACAACAGTTTGTTGAAGGAATTCCGTGATATCGAGAATCAGAGACATTTGTTTTAAAACTTTCTGTGGATGAATGAAACTACTCCCAATGAATTGTTGCATATGGTAACACCACTAATTCAGAAACAAGACACAAACATGAGAAGGTTAATTTACGCATGTTGGCGTTTGGCCGTAACTTTGAGATTTTTAGCTACTGGCGACAGCTTCAAATCGCTCTCAATACTGTTTCGAATGGCACCATGTACAATATCAATCATAGTACCTACCAGAAGTCTGCGAGGCAATATATTCATCATCTTCAGACGGCCATGAAATTGCAACTTTGGGCTTTGCTTTGGAATTCGATTTTTTTACTTTCTGTTCTGTTGTTTCTTGAACTGTTGTTTCATTGTCTTGGCATCATCACACCAGAAAATTTAATGCATAATATCGTCGAATAAAAATTTCTCACTCATCATGTTCAAAAACACTCGAAAATAGATATTTTTAAAAAAAACTACATGTTCTTTGAAACGAAAATAAACGAGATATGTCAATTTGCCTACGAAATTGATCCAAAATTGACGCCTGTGGTTGACGCTCGAGTCGTCAACTACTGGTTGACGCAATTGAGCTGTTGGTTGACGTTAATGTTTCAATTAATTCGTTTACACGATTGACGGAATCGAGTAAATTTTGATTGACGGAAATTGGGGGCAATCTGGGGGTCAACCAAACTGGCGTAGATTGACGTAAAAAAATTGTGCCTTTACACGATTGATGTCGATTGGAGTTCAGAAAAGCGTAAATATTGACGCAAAGCGTCAATCGTGTAATCCTAGCTTTAGAATCATCAATTCAATACGCGTTGTTGTATCTAATCATCGTGGTTGTTTCTAATAGGCCCCATACACGATCCTACATATCTGTCCGACATTGGAAGTCTGCAGACCAATCTGACAGTGGATGGCCATGTTGGATGGTCTGTCCCGCGGTCGGATGAAAATCAAGCAATTTTTGATATTTTGGGGCGGGGCTTAGCAAGTCGGCCGACCGACTGAATGTGCGCTGTGCTAGCGATAGCATACACCTCTGCCTGAAAAATAGTTGTAAATCTACCCAGTGGAATAGATTGCTCAACGTGGCATTCTTCTGAGTAGATACCTGCTCCGGAGAGCTCATCCATTAAGGACCCGTCCGTATAGAAGACAATACTTTCCGATGGGAAATCAAACCTACCTCCGCTGTTCCATTCAGAACGATCTGGACGGAGACATTGGAACCTCCGCCCGAAATTATATTTGGAGCTTGTGGTGTCCAGAGCTCCCCCCAAGGCTCCTGATAATGAATCGAGAAGCCAAGAAGGTACTACGAAAACAAAGGAATTCCGATAGAGTTCGAAACATTTTGGAAATGAAAACAAAATTATTTATTAGTAATGACATATTTTTTTTTAGTTCGTCAAAAGGAAAACTTATTAATCTGTGTAGAGCTAGACGCGCACTGTCAATTTCCAGACGGGTTGGCATTTTTTTTTTACGTCAAAATACATTTTTATGAAAAAATTAAAAACCAGGACCAAATGCCAAACCGGCCGGGACGCCGGGACTGTCCCGGTCAAACCGGGACGTATGGCAAGCCTAGCTACCGCATACATTTTTATAAATAACTAATACAAAAAAAATCAAAATTCAAGGAATTCATTTATTTTAATCTGGCAGGAGTAGGCTGACCAGACGTCCTCTTTTAAGAGGATATGTCCTCTTTTTGTCCAAAAAGAAAATGTCCGGTATCTTTTTGGAAAAACATGCAATTTGTCCTCTCGTTACATTCAGATAAATTTGCATTATGTTCATAGTGATATGTTAGCGATATGATAGTGAAATTTTAGATACAAAATATCATTCGAATTTGGTATCTATTAATAAAAACTACCAGATGAACAATATTGTAATAGAACAGGAGTTTGGCATGATTTTTTTGACAAACTTTTAATTAAATAAAATTGAATCTACCCATGAATTTATTTATGTACATAATTTAAAAATAAAATTAATTCATTTATTGTGTGAATGTTTTTAATAATTCTCTAATGGATGGCAGTTGGCTATAAATACCGAAAGTACATATGTATGTATGTACAGTACATATAGTATACCTGTAAATATTCATCCAGTTCGACCTGCCCATTCATATTCGTATCGATTTCCCGAAGGATTTCGTGTAGCTGTTCACCCGAAACATCAGCTTCTCCATAACTCTGCAAATATAAAGCATATTTATATGATTTGATTAATATATAGCGATAGAAAAAGGTAAACAATGCAAGGCGTTGAAGACATGATACAGCAATTGCGCTCCGAGTAATTTAATTTTAACTCTATAATATTTAACACATGCCACTAACAACAATCACACTAATATTATAAATGCGAAAGTAACTCTGCCTGTCTGTCTATCCGTCTGTCTGTCTTTTACCTTTTCCCGCCTTAATCGCTGTATACCTACCGTACCGTACCGCACTGTACCGTTATCTCGAAAACGTGACGTGATAAAGCAAAACGGATTACAGATTCGGAATCAGCTCCGCCAAATTAATCTAACTCGAATTCATTTTGGTAATTTTTCAATGAGCAAGTAAGTGGAACCTGTTGGAATAGTTTTTTACACTACTGTATATTTTGCCAATTATTAGAAGTCTAATGCTGACCATACACCATTCAACTCAACCGTCAACTTAGTCGGTTCGTGGTGAAATCAACCCGTGTGTGGCGCTGTCAGTGATCGATTTGAAGGTTGACGAGCTGGTTGGGGTAAAATTAAAAGATTTTGATATTTGGAAGTTGATTTCAACTCAGTTGACTGCAGTGTGGGGAGGTCATTTGATTTGCTGTCAAATTGAGGGGAATTTGTACTCAGTTGGTGCAGTGTGTGGCCGAATATAAATTCATGTGTAAACTCAATCGACAATTGAATTGATATGTGTATGGGCTGCTGAACAGATATTAATCAACACAATACTCTCTCTCTTAAATTCGAACTGAACTAATTTACATTACTAGCTTGTGTTCTATTCTTTTGCCCAGATCAATGCTCATTCGCTTTTCTTCTCTATTCTAATAAAGACTTACCTATTGTATTAATATTGAACTCGGTTTGCGTTTTATTCTGCAACAGAACCACTGTGCGCTGGCGTCAAGTTATTAACAAAACCTTTTCACGCCTAAAACAATTGTAATGTAATTTGGCAGAGAGATAGTCTGGGACCTGGGGAAGAACATAGATGAAAAAGCCGCCCGCTAGGTGGCGCTGGAGTCAAGTTATTAACAAAATCTTCTCACGCTTAAACCGCTGAACCAATTATAATGTAACTTGGTATGGAGATAGTCTGGGACCAGGGCTGCCGAAGTGAGTACTAAGGGAGTATTCGTACTACTCTCTTAAACACTGTACTCCCGTACTCCCCTCGTCGTGATTGTACTCCCCTATTATATATTTCTTTCTTTCACAGGCTGAGTGATTTGTATTTATATTTTATTGATCGAACATATGGCCTTTAACATTATGTACGGAATATGATGTTGGTCAGGTAGCTGGCTATGGCCATGGCGCAAAGGACGGCTCTTTCAAGCAAATTTTCCATGACAATTTCGCAGACGTCTAGTGTTATTTATGCAATTATATTTCGAATTTTGTTCTTAAGCATAAAGGTTTCTCCAAGTACCACCATATGAAGACGTTGGGAGGGCTCAAATCAGGGGATCGTGGGAGACACTCGATATCACCACTTTTTGACGGGAAAAATTTCTCATAAAATTTGTATCGTAGAACGAGTTGTGTGTGATACGGCACCGTCTTGTTGGAACCACATGCTGTGTAGGTCTATTTGATCCAATTCAGTCACAAGACAGTGTTCCCACATGTCCCGATAGCGGTCACCAGTAACACATGAATGAGCATTGCTCAAATATGACCCAATAATGCCGCCAGCCCAAATGGCGAACCATTTGTGAGGGTGAAAAGGTCTTTGGTGCATCAATTGAGAGTTTACGGTGCCAATAGCGGCTATTCTGTTTCTTAACAAAGCCGACCAAGTCGAAATATGCTGCGTCACTCATAACGATTTCTACCAAAATTGGTGGTCGTCTATAATGGGGTGGAATCGGCTAACGCGATAATTGACTGTCGCTTTTTTGATTGTCGTTTTTGAAAACGCCACCTAAATAGCTGTCACCTAAAATCAACGCAAAAAATATGATTATCGATTTGATAATCACCTTACACAGAGCAAAAGTCTCGATTTTGATTATCAACTATCAACTATCGCGTTAGCCGATTCCACCCCTGAGCTGTAAAACTCAGCTGCTCCATAACAAAATTTGTTATCGACTTCTCTCTACGACTGTCAAATTCCAACTGAATAATGTTATCCAATCCGAAATGGAGGCCAAACAAAATCGACCTGGAACATAGAAAGCACCCTTTACCTATTTCCATCAGCCATTAAAAAATATTCTTGAGGCTACAATAAAAAGAAAATAGTTACTATAGATGCTACTACTAGATGTAAATGTTTGATTTGTATTGTTTCAGTTTTGTACTCCTCTCAGGCACAAAATACTCCCCTGCAAACGTCTAAAATACTCCCATTAGAATTTTCAAAACGGCAGCCCTGTCTGGGACCCGAGGAAAGACATAGGTGGAAAAACCGCCCGCTAGGTTGCGCTGGAGTCAAGTTATTAATAAATTCTATATTTAGGGAAACAAAAAACAAACAAACAAAAATCCGGATCTGACACACATGTCAACATATCCAATTCTCAACTGCAAGACGAAGAAGGTAGGCACGATAATAACCTGTGGTGAAAAGTGGAGTATGTATGGACCTTGGCAGTGTTTGAATGTATGTTACAGTGAATGGTATATTCAGTATTCACCATACCCTATCTCCGTTCCATACTCATTTGAGGGTAGAATAAATCAACACATTGACATGACTTCCTCCTCATTTGAGGTGATCGTGATTCTTTAGTCATTTGAGTGTAGAATAAAGCAATACATTGACATGACCTCCTCCTCATTTGAGGTGATCGTGATTTTTTACTCATTTGAGGAGAATTAAAAGCAACACCTCATTTGAGGTGGGACATTGTACCACCTCATATTTCAAAATGAGTACCTCATACAAACTCATAACAAAATCGTGTCCCACCAAACACTACATGTGACCACTTGTACAATTTTTACCCCGACATCCCATTCATATCCCATCCCATATGTACACACTTGTCATATGGGATGGGATTTGAAAAAAAAAACGCGCCTATTATAGAGATGACAATAGGCGCGTTTTTCTTCACATCTATATAGATTTCAAAAAAGCTTTCCATACAAAAATAAGACTGGATAATTATCCAGGCTAAGGTTTTGTTGTATTTAACATTGAAAACATGTTGCGGAAACATGTTTAGCCTATATACATAGGTTTGAAAAAAAAACACGCCTAATGTAAAATTTTGCCGATTTACATTTTAGAGAAATTCACATTATCGGTAATTCACATTATCGAGGGACTACTGCATTTTTAATTTTTAAAAATGTTCGCTCCAATAAAACCAAGCGACTCAAGATTTGCACGAGACAAAACAGATGATTTTGATTATAAATGCGCGGTTGACCACGTAAAGCGAGATACACATCATCATACAAGAGTGTCACTCAAAACTCATATCATTTTTGCATTATGAGTTTTGTATGACAACCCAAATCATCGTTGTTGTTGTTGTTTTTCGACCCTCTCTACTTGGGTGTGCTTTTTGGATGACGAAATTTGTATACACACAATCGAAGAAAAACTAAGATGGCCGCTGAATGTCACTCAGTAGCAAAAAATTTCGTGAGCATCATTTTTGAGTGTCAACCCGAATTTTGAGAGTACACATTATCAGTTTTGCATGTTTTCATTCAAAGCTGACATTCTTGTATGGTAGTGTGTACCCGCTTAAAAAACAACTTTCGAACGGACGCTACGACCCACGAGTATGTCGCAAAAAAAATAAATACGAATCCCTTCATATCTGCGCCGAAATCGGATCAGGAGCTCCAATTAACGGTTTGTCGTCGGCAGGCGTTTGGTGATATGCGCCCATGTGGGCCTGTTATGAAAGCATTGATTTCGATTCGAAACCAGAAAAACCGATACAGTTTGCTCTTGACTTAAATATTTTAATGTAATTTCCTCAGCTTTATTTTGCATCACTCCCTCCTTATAATCGATAGAATAGCCTCCTTCTTTTAAAAATCGACTGCCTAATATTCCGTCATAATCACCTAGGAGGTAATTTTCTATAACCTGAAATTCCACTGTATTAGTCTTTACTTTTCCCTTATTGTTCGGGAATAGCCCTACTTCTTTGATCACTTTTCCTAAAGTCTCATGCGGTTTTCCGCCTAACCCTTTGAAGTTAATTGTATTTCCTGCGTCCGCTTCACGATGGTAAATGCACTTCGCAGAAATCATGGAGACCTCGGCTCCTGTCGATAATCAATTTCCTAACATCCTCATGTTGGATAACAAGAACATGTCTTATAGCCTGTTCTGGCTTAACCCATTTATGCCCATGGTTGCTTTAACGCAATATCGAAAAAATATGTTTTGTAAGAACTAAAAACTTAAAATTGTTGATGCACTTTAAGTTTTACTTCATTTATGGATATCTGAACATTTAAATAACCTTTTTTTTGAGTTCGTTATAGGCTCTTGAGATTTGCAACAAAAATGTTAAGTTTTTAGTTCGAGAAAAAATATTTCTTTAATGTTGCGTTAACGCAACGCAACTGTCTACCTGGTTTTGTACTTGACCTGAAATTTGGATTTTGTTCTTGGGATCTTTGCGAATAACCTTGCTGTCGTTTAGGTAGTCGGCAATTCCTGGCGATGTGGCCAATTTCCCCACAGTTAAAACACTTTGTCCCTGCCATATTTATTTTGGCTAAGTTTTTACTTGTGTAATCCCTATCTGTATTAGTTTTGAAAAGGTTTAACCTCTGTTGCTCTTCCTTGGCACAACGACTTGCCTCAGCTAAGTGCTTCATTTCTAATATATTCGATTTGTCCTTGCTGATGTTCTTCTTTTACACCGTGCAATTAAACGTCTTTCTAGGGTCTCCCTCTCCAGTCTCTGTGTATACAGCGGAACGGATTCATTCCTTCCCTGATGTATGCTTATAAGATCCCTGTGTAATTGCAAACTACTATGGGGTTCCCTAAATATATTACTTAATTCCACTTTCAATGTTTCCCAATCCTTTATGTCTTTATTCATGAGGATCGAAGTTGCATTGCCTTTAATTCTAGTCTTTATAAACTTGAATAGGATATTTTTTTGAGCTGCACTGGCTAACTCTGTTGCATCATTACATGCATCTATAAAGCTAAACACATCTTCACTACTGCTATTAAAAACGGCAATGAAAGATGTCGAAACTGTTATTGGTGTTTCAGCCATTGGTGGTTGATCTAAGCTGTTCCTTATTTCTGAAGTTCTTTCTGAATTGATTTGCCCTTCTACCTCTTCTTTACTATCAATCTCACTTTCAACTTCTTCAACACTATTGATGTTCGATTCCTTATTTTCGATTTGTTTCTCTACCTCTTCCTTACTATCAATCTCACCTTCAACTTCTTCAACACAATCGATCTGTCTTTCAATTGATTTTTCACTATTGGTCTCACTATCACTATCACTTCCACTAGCTGACATATAAGCTCTTCTTGTTATCCAACTAGACAAAATAATCTTATAGTTGCCCTTGTTATTTTCTATCCACTCTTTTAAGTTTTTTAACTCAATCTCACCTGAGGGAAATTGCACCTTATACATGTACTATGAAGATATCTAATATTCTACTAAGAGATTCTCTTATTTGATAACCGTATTACAAAAAGAAAATAAATAGTATGTTAACTTAAATTAAATTACATTAAGAATAAAACTGCGATGCTCATCCTTCTCGATCGATGGGGCTTGGTCCATAGTTATTCAAAACTTCACAATTTGCACAGTTATTTCCTTATTTTTGACTTCATGCACGTCGCGTCGTATGTTATTATGCTTCACTTTATTTTTTTTTATTTTTATTGTTCTTTTGTTTCTGTCCTTTTTTCTAATTTTAAGGGATATCTCGGTATCCCACCGCTGCCACCAACAATTTTATGTTACGCCTTGGGGCGTTTATAACGATAAAATAAAATCATAATCACACTCGGTCGCGGATAACGTCGGGCTGGGCATTCGACGGGATTTTGTCGCCAGTATTACCGTCCGAAAGAAGACCGTGCCGAGAGAAGAAAAATGGATAATCAACAAAAGAAAAAAGCTTTTACAATGGAAAAAAAATTTAAAAATGATCTTTATTTACTGACCATGAGTGATTTCCAAAATTAATGTGTTAATTCGAACTTAACCAACCATATGCTGCACATGCAGCTCAATATTGCATACGCAGCAATACTTGCACACGCCGCCCAATCTTGCATATGCAGCAATACTTGCACACGCCGTCCAATCTTGCATATGCAGCAGAACTTGCACACGCCGCAATTCAGGTACTGCGTCTGATGAACTTTTATGTAATTTGATGAGAACGTGGATATTGTTGTCGGGTGTTATTTGGGGTACATCCGTAACAATATAGATGCTGCTCTGACCAGAGCCACAGGCGCTCTTGCCCTTACAAAGAGACTGTTTTATAGCAGCCAACTCGATGCGAGGAGACGTCGCACAGAGTCAAACGGAGCGCCTCCGGTTTAGTAGGTCGGTTTCGGGGCGCGATGGGTACGATGTTGAGCAGCACCATCAGAAATTCTGGTGGCTGTTAGAAGCAGATGGAATTCCCTCGTCGATTCCGTTCGATCCGGGGTAGACACGCCAAGGCATAGTTGGCCGCATGTATATTAATATATGTATATATTTATGCTGTGGCCGGCTTAGGTAGTATAGGTATTATTAAGTTTTATAAAACTAAAAAAATAAAAAAAAAAAGCACAGGACTTTGCACAAAAAAAAAACCCAATAAAAAACCAAAAAAAAATATCATAAAACAACACAGCACAAAAAAAAATTAAAAATTACGTATTTAATTACGTAGCTAGAGTAGGATAGGTTAAGTCAGGGGTTCCCAAACTTTTTCAGTTCGCGGCACACTTACAGGTTTAGTATTTTGGCATGGCGCCCTAGTCGAAATTTGTGTGCAATGACACTAGACACAGAAAAGGAAGATGGAACAAAAACAACCACACTGTGATAAGTTAATCAATGACACGCGTGAGCTTCACACATTTTTTCAAAGCGCGGAATAAGGCTTGACACTGCCACCCTCATTTCTTGTTCCACATTGAGCTTTGAGCGATATTTGTGCATTATTACAGCTACAGCTGAAAATGCGGCGTCGCATAAATGTGAGGTAGCAAAGAGAATTAAAATCCTTATAGCTTTTGAACTTAAAGTTGGATATTCATTTTCACCGTTATCCAAAACTCCACCTAATCGGAACAATTGAATTTAGCTTGAAGGCTGTTGTCGCGAGAGAGTTCAAGTTCTTCTTCTTGTGAAGTGAACTCTGCTGGAGCAAATTGTTCGACATTATCTTCCCCAAAGTACTTTGTAGGCCATTCAGCGAGCTTCGAAAGGTGTTCCGTTAAAAGGGACAGCAAGTCTTGTGAGAAAACGAATTCATTGGAGGCCGCATATTATACAATTCCGGGAAACAATCTGGACCGCCATCCTGATTGATTTTTCTAATCCACAACTGCAGTTTTTTCCTAAACATCGCAATCTTTTTCAATAGTTTCAAGATGCGCATATTATTGCCTTGCAGAGACAGATTCAAGGCATTCAGTTAATCAAATATATCGCAAAAATATGCTCGTTTTAGCAAAACCCTAATTCGGCAAAGTATTATATCTGGAGTTTTCATGACCTTCCTCTTGCAGAAAAGTGTGAATTTCTTGATGTAACTTCAATACACGGGATAAATGACATTTCCACATGAAAGCCATCGTGAACTCGTGGGCCGTGTGTTCAGCTGCCATGTCCATTTCAAATATCTTGCTTCTTGCTTCTTTAATAAAAAAAATGTCCATTCTTTTTCATCTAGAGTCCTTTGATGATAGGACTCTGATTTATGGAAAGTATTTTTATGTAACGTATTTTATCATAGTTAATAGTAAACAATTATAAAATGTTTAAGTCAGCATTCTGTCTTCGACAGCGGCGCCCCTGATTACTCTCCACGGCGCCCCAGGGCGCCGCGGCGCACACTTTGGGAACCCCTGGGTTAAGTAGTCATACGTTTTATTATTTAAGGTAGTTTTAAGCAAAAATAAGGTCATTTTACTCAGTTTTTTTTAACAAAAACATTTTTCTTAGTATTAAAATTGTAATTATAATTAAATTTAAATAATATAAGTTAGGTTACGTCGAAGACATAGTATAAGTATTGAGTTTAGCTTAGAGTGCCCGTGAGGGGCCAGTAAGTTAAAGTAAGATAGTTAAGTTAGTTAAGCTAGTTTTTAGCACCTTTGTCTAGCATGTAAGGAATGCTTGAATTAACAAATAAAAATGCATTGAAAATGAAATGAAAAAAAAGCGCGTCGATGCGTTTCTCGACTCAATTTTTTATTTTTTTTTGGTTTTGTTGTTGTTTTTTGTTTCTTTTCTAGTTTTCAATCATGCTGATAGAACAGAAAGTTGATTCCTTTGGTTTTGTTGTCATTTTTTTGTTTCTTTTCTATTTTGGTTAGGTAGTTAGTCCTCACGGACTACTGCATGGAACAAGGGCCAAAAGTTTCCTTAAGACTCCCGGGTGCCTGCAACGTCTTTAAGGCAGACGTTCTAGCCGTACTTCCTGATAATGAAATAATGAAACATTCACAGCCAGACTGCACTTAAGGCGCAAGAATAGTTCACTTCCAAATGGCACTTGCCAGGAGCTGCCGAATAATGCTAAGGGCATTAGGTATGCGTATGCATTAGACAAAACCTTATAAGACTATGTTGGGTGCCTGGTCACTGATCAGTCTGTTGTACTTAGAAGGCAACGAGTTTGCCTATGAGTTGGCAAGGAATATTGCCGACTACGGGAAAACTAAATAGTACATGATGAAATGAAACAATGATGTTGAGAGCTTAGCCCTGGTTTCAACTTCTTTCAGAATCTTTTACGGTTATTTTAATAAATGATTTCAAAAAAATAACTACAGGGAAATATTAATGTTCCTTATGCACTTCCGTGCAGCGGAGAACTTTGTCTTTTTTGTTTTAGTTTCATAGGTGCGTATGCGTATATGTAGTTGTTACAAAAATGCAGTGCGTTCGTGCTTACTTGTGACGTGAGACAGTAAGTCGAGTAGAGATTTCTTGAGCCAATTTTATGTTTCGATTAATTGGCAATTTGTATACACTATTCCATAAAAGCATTTGTTTTTAATACATACATACATACATATATTGTACCTAATTAATAAATTTTAAAAATTAACGATTTTTAATTTCTCCAGACCCAGAATCGCCACTGTTTAGCTATAGAATATTACGTACACAAAATATTCGTTTAAAGCAGTTATTTTACACAGACGATTGTGTTTTTCCAAATCTTGGTTATTTTGATCTGTACGGTAACGGAAGTAGTTTTATGAACAACCTACATAAAGATTTTATTCGTCGGATTGTGAGCTGAGTTTCATAGTTTCGGATCTCTGCAGCATTGTTTTAACTTAACTTAACTATTGTTAAGTTTGCTAACATTCACTGTAACTGAATACTTCGAAACCTGTAATATGTAACTCAGATATGGCAGGTTACAGTCATTCAATATGGTAATTTCGGGTATGTTTTATGTAACTCTTACATAAAATTTACTTAGCGACTTTACCTTTAAAGCACGGCGGATGTCGTTAATCGAAACATATCCTTTGTTGTCTTTATCAATCAATTGGAAGCGTTTAATGTACAACTCGATTTCATCCTTTGCTAGTTTGATTGGTATTTTTTCCTTAGATGCCCGATTAACATGGTGTCCCATTTCATTGGCTAAGAATTCAGTGGCCCTTTTCATTTCATTCTGCAAAGAAATGTTAAATAGTTAGATTTTATCCCTTTAACTTAATTATTTAATTTACCTGCTTTTGTTCCTTAGACCACTTCAGTTCTTCCCCCATAATATCAATAATTGCGGGTAAAGCTTCTTGGGCTGCTTGAACATTTAAGAATGCCAGACGAAGTCGTCTTGCAATCATATCGACTGCATTGCAGGCATATTCTCGAACACCGTATCTTATTTCTGCATCTATATAAGGGAATTCAGGATGAATTTTGTTTCCGATGATCGGCCATCGTTTGCCAGTTAAAGACGCCATTTTTGCTACGGCGAATGCTCGATCCCCATATGATTTCGCCAAATGCTGGGCAACTTCGCACTCTAAACCAAAATCTTGAACAAGTCGGATATACATCGTTGGCGTCCAACCCTGTCCGCCTTCTATTTTTAAATATGATGTGACAGCTTCGAGGCGTTCTGGTTTTAAATTGCACGCTATAATTATGCAGGAAGTATAAATATGTAATTACATTGTACTATTAATTTATAGTTAGTTTTAGGAACCTCGTATTGCTGCATCTATTGTATGTTCGGCCATCGCTCTGTATGTCGTCCATTTACCGCCTGCAATGGTGACTAGATTCGATTTGCTGACATGGACGATATGATTTCTGGCTAGAGACTGAGTATCATCTTTGTTTGGATCAGATACTAAAGGCCGTATTCCACTCCAAGCTGAAAGTACATCACCTCGCCTCACTTCAACATCGGCATTAAGATAATTTTTAATTTCTCTTAATATGAATTGAATTTCGTCTTCTGTTGGTTTTGGAGAGTGCGTTATTTCGCATGGTAAATCTGTTGTTCCGGCAATTGTCTGCCTCTGCCAAGGTAGGAAAAAGATAACTCTTCCATCCGATGTGCTTGGATCCAATAATCCCATTTGATCTGGGCTGTAGTAGCCAGGAAGTACTATGTGAACTCCTGAACTTGGACAGCATATGCTTTTCACAGTAGGATCATCCATTTTTCGTATGCTATCTGTAAATGGTCCAGTTGCATTTACAATGCATTTGGCTTTGACTGTAAATGTTTTCCCTGATATATGATCAGTAACTTTGGCACCACAGAGTACGGGTTTTCCATTAGCATCGGGTTGTTTCAATAATTCCTTTACTTCAACGTGATTGCATACTGTTGCCCCATGTCGAGCTGCTGTTAGCGCAACAGCAAGAGCCATTCTTGCATCATCTTGTTGACCTTAATAATAATGGTAATAAGTTATTAGAATATTGTGCGAATAGTAATTTAATTTTACTGAAAACTTAAACCATTCTAATATTGGTACACAGAGCTGAACTAAAAGTGTTGCAGCGCAACATGAGTCAAGGAAACTCGCTGTACAAAACGCACGAAACCCTCATCACAGCAAATACAAAAGCCGACGGCAAATCAAAAATGCAGCACGCCAAAATTGGGAAATTTGGGAGTTCATAAAAATGACCCACCAACGCACATAAGAAAGTCCCAGTATATGGGTGTTATCACGCAGCGAAAGTGCATGCAAAAAAAATGCGATGTTTTTATCAGTTGGATCCGCCTACTGATAGGCAGTCTCATCGCGTGTAAGCTGTGTGCATGTATGCGTGAGCGGAGAAATATTCATAGCAATTTGGAAGATCCGCAATCCCACCAGGTCAATGACTTCAAGCAATGACCAACGGAAAAAACAGCTGTACGGAGGTTTCGTTTGGGCGATGAAGAAGCGATTGGATTACTTACAATTGGACAAGCAGTTGAATATAGTCGGCAGTAATAAAGTTTTAAATCTAACATCTGAGTTTTTTTCTTTTGTACAGTCGTACTAGTATAATACAGAGATCTTAGCACTATCTTAAATAGGATAGTTTTTGTTAATTTTGTATTTGCGAGTGTCCTAGCGACACAAAAAGACTAAATAAGCAGATATGGTATAAAGGGTGGTCCGTTTTGAGTTACAGATATTTAGGGAACTAATTCATTGGTTCATGTTATGAAAAAAATCGCATGGGAGGGGGGTCTATCTTCAACACCCACTTCGCTACAGGGTGTTTATATAAGATTTTTTAGACAAATTGGTACCAACAGTTATTGAATTATAACTTCTAGTTTTATAGACAATTGAATGGTGTTTATAACACTTAAAAACTATAACCATCCGTGCTTTCGTTTTCGAGATATTGGTCTTCAAACCCCCTTTTTTTAAATTTTTTTTAACCAATTTTTTTGAAAATCAAATTTTTCTCGGGAAAGTGTGTTTATAATTTTTTTCTTAATTTTGATATTTTTATGCGCCATAACTTCACCTACAAATTTACCTTACAAAGCTTTTACCTGGGTGTGCAAGGGTATCTCGATCTCCTCCATCAAGATCGAATAACTCCGCGAAAAGAAGTCCGCCGGGAGCGCCGGAGCGCGAAAATCAGGACTTAGCGAAATATAAAAGCTTTGAGGAAGAAAATTAAGTACTCCGAATAAAGCTTAACGAAATGGATCTACTCTATCAAGATCTTAAGAAAGAGATAAATCTATTAAAAGAAGAAAATAAGGTTCTAAAGAACACACACTCGCAAAAAGAGCGCGAATGTGCTCCAGCACGATTAGAAAGTCGGGAGTACCACACCGATGAAGAAGAGCTAGCACGCGAAACGAATTGGGTCTCTAAGAAAAGACCTAATCAAAAACTTAGAGCCCTTAAATGAAGAAAAGCCTAAAGAACCACAAGAAAATAAACTTAGGACGCAATTTCGGTTACCGCCACCAATAAACGTCGTCGGGATAACGGAATATAATATATTGCATAGCCTCCTTAAAGGAACGATAACATCGAAATTTAAGGTCACATCTTTGAGGAATAATGCGTGGAAGATTAACGTCGATCACCATGACGACTACCGAGCAGTGTCCCACAAACTTAATATCGATAAGATTCAGTGGTATACTTTCGAAATCAAGTCAGAAAAGCCACATCGTGTTGTAGCAAGGGGACTTCACCCCTTATGCACCAAAGAAGAGGTTGTGAGCGACCTTCAAGACAAGGGCTTTAAAATTCTTGATGCCGTTAATATCATCAAGAAGGAGAAGCAACAATCTGAAATAGATAAGGACATCTTGGTAAGGCGTGGACTTCCGCTTTTTATGCTTACATTCGATAAATCTGATAGTATCGACGGTATCTACCAAATCAAAACCAATATATCGTGGTCAAAATCGAACCCATGCGTAGAAATTTAAAAATAATTCCGCAGTGCAAACGTTGCCAAGGATTTAATCATACGCTACCGTACTGCAAAAAAGAACCAAGGTGTGTGAAATGCGCCGGAAATCACCTCTCCCAAGACTGTGGACTAAACAAACAAGCCTCTGCAATCTGTACTAATTGCAAGGGAAAGCACCCGGCAAATTATAGAGGCTGTGAAGTAGCCAAGGAGTTGCAAAAACGAAGAGATGCACTCCATAAGCCTCAAAATAAAGTACTAAAACCGTTAACTAAAGCAAATCGTAAGACCGGTCAGGAGAACGTAGGCAAACAAAAACCACCGGGTTTAGAGCGGAAAAAGTTGGTTACAGCAGAAAAGCCCTCGACTTCTGGTCTTAAAAGAAACGGTAATAAAAAGCCATGAGAAATGACATCAAGTAATAGCCCTCGGACAGCAGGAGTGCAGACCTACGCCCAGGCTGCAGCATCCGAAAAAATCAAAAAACCTCGAAATCCCGACGGATCCTGCTTCTCAAGTTTTCTCAATTATTCTCGCGAAACTTGAAGAGCAAAGCAAAATAAATAAAATTATTTTCGATAGGTTGGTTAAGCTTGAGAGTTATTCACGGAAAGCGCGTACTTCACCTAGAATATGAATGAAAAAAGAATGTTAAAAATATGTACTTGGAATGCAAACGGACTTTTGCAAAAACTTGACGAATTGGAAATATTCATGCGAGGAAAAGATATTGACATTTGCTTGATTTCTGAAACTCACGTTCAAAAGAAATCGCATTTAAAAATAAGGGGCTATATTGATTACCACGCTTGTCACCCTTCGGGTAAAGCGAGAGGCGGATCTTCCTTGTTTATTAAAGACCGCATTGAACAATGCGAAGACCTAAAGATAGAGCTTGAAACTCTGCAACTGGGGACAATTCGAGTTAAAAATAGTCAGAGTACTATTAAAATCTCATCTATCTACTGTCCACCGCGTTCCGCGCTTAAAAAAAGTGATTTTACTAACTTATTAAAATCACTGAAACCTAATTTCATTATTGGCGGCGATTTTAACGCGAAACATACATTCTGGGGCTCTAGATACATCTCGCAAAAAGGTAGAATGCTCTATGGGGCAGGTATGGAGTACAGTTGTGATTTCCATTCGACGGGCAAACCGACTTACTGTCCAGCTGATACTTTGAAAATACCTGACCTGATCGATTTCTTCGTGGTGAAGGGAATATCTAACAATACGGTCTACGATATCCTTCTGAAATAAAAGAATTAATAAGGGAAAAAAGAAAAGCGCGTAAAAGATGGCAACAGAGTCGTGCTCCACAGCAGAAAGCATATCTGAATCGTCTCTGCAATTTGTTAAAGAATAGCATTAAGGATTTTAAAAATCGTGCGATAGGCTCTTACCTAGAAAGTCTAACAGCGAAAAAAGATTCCAATTATTCCCTTTGGAAAGCCGTGAAAGGCACCAAAAGGCCCAAAATCCCCGCGCCGCCACTTAAAATAAATCAAAATGAATGGGCAAGGAAAGCTAAAGAAAAAGCGGATATTTTTGCCGCTCATTTGGAAGAAACCTTTAAACCGAACGACGGTCAAGTGGTTCCTGACAACATCAACATCACGAGGATGATAGTTCCACCATCTGACGATTTAACGCTCACATCTGCGACGCTTACAGAACTCGAACGTGAGATCGCGAAACTAAAACCTAAGAAAGCTCCTGGTTATGATTTGATTACCGGAGAAATTCTCAAAGCCTTACCTAGAAAACCATTAATTAAGATTATCCATATTATAAATGCTGCACTCAGGTTAAAACACGTGCCGAGCCAATGGAAAGTCGCGGAAGTCATAATGGTTTTAAAATCAGGAAAACCGTCATATGAAGTAAAATCATACAGACCAATCTCGCTTCTTTCAGTCATATCCAAAATTTTCGAGAGAATATTACTAAGGCGTCTACAACCGGTTATAGAACCGCAAGGAAGCGTTCTGCGGCCGCTTCTTTATCTGTTATATACTCGTGATATACCGAAAGAAGATGACACTATCCTTGCTACGTTTGCCGATGACACCGCTATCCTAGCAGTAGGTAAAACAATCGAGCAAACGACTGCCAAATTGCAAAACGCATAGAATAAAGTAAATGAATGGACGAGGGACTGGCGGATCGCCCTTAACGGAATTAAATCTGTTCACGTGAATTTCACTTATAGGAAAATTAATGACTTGCCATTTTTTATAAATTTGGCCCGAATACCCTTTGCAAATGAAACTCGACGCAAGGCTGAAGTGGAATTCGCACATGAAAATGAAAAGTAAAGAATTAGAAATCAAATATAGAGAAATGTACTGGTTGATCGGGAAACATTCCCACCTCAGTACGGAGAACAAACTGCTTTTATACAAGTAAGTGCTAAAGCCGGTGTGGACCTACGGTATACAACTTTGGGGTTGTACCAAGAAAACAAATGTCAATATTTTACAGACCTTTCAAAATAAAGTGCTTAGAGAAATTGTCCAAGCACCGTGGTATGCTAGAAACGACGATATCCACAGGGATCTCGGAGTTCCGACAATCGAAGCTGAAACTAGAAGCTTCGCGCGAAAACATAGAAACCGACTAATCGGACATGTTAATAATACAGTCCTACTAATTTTGAATGATTGCGCAATTTATTGCGCCGACTACCAAGGACAAAACCTTTCGACTTGGCGAGATAAGGATTAGCCGCATCTAAATTGCGGAAAATGCAGGATCTTTCATTGGAAAGTAACCTGCCAAACGTTTATATTTCGTGATAGAAAAATTGCTTGATAAGTAGTATTACTTAGTTGCAGTATCTAACAAATTTATATCGAAGGGTGGGGTTTTTGGTCAGTAAGAATCTGACACTACTATGAGCACGCGCTTGCTATTCTCATAGTGTCTATGGAAGATTTTCACCTACCCTCGGAAAAAAATAAATAAAAAAATAACGCTAAAATCATTTTATATGTACATAATTTTTTTTTTCATCTACTGGCACTGTGAAAAACTTCTAGGTGTTTGTTGGGATTGAACCCGGTCGGCATTGCGTAGTAGTCCAACGCACTTACCATTACATGACAGTGCTCACTTAAAAAAGCTTACAAAATCAAAATGTCGTGTATGAATGGTACAGTGAATGGTCCGGGTGGAGAACGAAATTAGTCCACCAAAGTTAGAGAAAACCTCCTTTTAAATGTTCAGTTGCAGTTTTGGGTCCCCGTTTGTATTTTTTTCGAGTTATATTTTTCATCATTTTACAAATGAATTTAGACAGTGCTGTAGTACCTTCTTTGGTCGACTACCAAAGCAAACTACAAGGGCCAAATGGAACAAATAAAAACTTATTATATATACTTAAACCATACAGAGTATAAAAATTGATCACATATGTACAGTACATACATACATAGAATAAAGTATTATTGGTACAAATTGATATGTACATTATACATACACCCGTGGACAAAAAATAACCCTCGCTCCATTACTTTTCTTTAATTTTCATGAAAAAATCAAAGTTGTTCTTCCTTGCATAATTATAAAATGCAAAGTCTATTTCTGTTCATTGCCAATTGCATCGAGAACCACTTATCCGATTAACGTGTTTTTTTTCTATTCATAGATATGGTCCCTGGTCAGTTATAGCATGTAAATAATCACAATATTACTTTTGGGAGTTAAGATAATAGCATTGTATATGAAACTAATAGTGGGCAAATGATGGTTGTCAGGGGAGGTTGTGCTGTCTTCACCACTTTTCACCAGAGTTACCGATGGATAAGTTGAAAAACTCACTTTGGTGCAAAAATATGCTAAATAAATAATAAAATACACGCGGACACGATTAAATATATTAGTATTTAATAACTTTCTATAAGTTAAAAGAACTTTAGGAATTTAGTATAATCTGGGTCAATTTAAGAAAAATAAAAAATTATGTGAATCAATGAATCTAAAAAGAAATGTGGCACTAAAAAATTAATTAATTTAAAAATTGCTCTTACAGTATTATAATTGCAAAGGGGGTACAGAATCTGTAAATTAAGAACAATCTTTGATAATAATTCAGATACTTTATTAGCGTGTGACTAGTACAAGCACGAGTGGTACAATGTGTTGAAGTGAGGTTAACGTAATAGGCCATGTGCATATGAACGACAGATTCATACATCGTTTGACGTGTAGGTGTTGTTGAATATTGAGGACCAGGCTACATTGCAGAATCCACTATTTGCGAAATATAGTCACTTTGGAGCCAGACCGTAAAAAAGTTTTCATTTCTGACATTTATTGGGCGTTAGGCAATGACGCCCAAGGAAATAACGCCCAAAATCGATTTGGAAATAGCGCCCAAAACAATTTCTAACGCCCAAAAATAAGCAAGAAGATGAAAATAAAGCCAAGAAGACTTTGCCTAACGCCCAAAACTCAATACCACCCAAGTTATAAAAAGGAAATATCGCCCATAAAATTGCAATGGGATTTTTTTTTTTGTAAAAATTGGGCGATATTTCCAGATTTTTTTGGAATATTGCTATTTGGGCAATTCTAAATTTTATTTGGGCGTTATTTCATTTTGTCTTAAAGCCTCATCAAACAGAACGCGTTTTCTAACGCCGCGTTAAGATTGTTTTAGGCAGCGTAAAGATTATTTTATGCATCAAGATTATTTTACGCCGCGCCAAGATTATTTTACGTCGAATGCAAAAACAAAAATAAGTTCATTCTCTTACAAAATGTCGAGTAGCTCGGACAAAGAACTATTACTGTTATTCGCACTACATACACAACGAAAAAGAAAAAGAGTTTGTGTACATGAAATAAACAAAAAGAGAGTAAGTTGAAGTAGGAGAATACCACCGGTTATGTCGAGAGATGGAGTCGCACGAAGATCGTTTATTTCGTATTTCCGCATGTCGCAAGATTGTTTTGAAGAGCTGCATGAATTATTTCATCCTAAAATGATTTCCCATTGTTATGTATTTTCTCTCTATCACTACTACTACTAAATATGTGTACATAAGTAGCGTTACCTAAACCTAAGTTAGTCACTCTCTATTCGATTGTTAAGTTAGTCATTTAAAAACTCTGAACTAATAAAGACACAAACATAAAACTTGGCGACGAGGATTGTGCCGTGACTCCGTGTATGACAAAAAAAAGTAGATTTAAAATACAAGCATACTACACGTTAAAAAAAAAAAAAAAAAAAAATATTTTACTAACTATTTAAGCTAAAGTGAAAGTGTAAAGTAAAAAAATAATAATAAGTAAAATGCCTGATACAACACCGGCAGTGACTGGAATGTCCATGATAGGCAATATTGAACAGTTCATGGTGGAAGACTTTAACCATTATGTTGAACGAATGGAGTATTTTTATAATTTAAATAGTATTGCAGAAGATAAAAAAGTGTCTTTATTTATATCTTTGGCCGGAGGAGATCTTTATAAAATTTTAAAATCATTAATAGCTCCAAAGCTAGTGAAAGATTATACATACAAAGCATTAATTGAACAGTTACAAACGTATTTTAAACCCAAAGTGAATGTGCGTGCTGAACGGCATAAATTTATGTCACGCAATTTCAGCAGCTAGGCTTCAGCGGTGGGCATAAATTCTTTCTCAATATGATTACGAGATCGAATATAGAAAAGGCTCATTAATGGGGTATGCGGACGCTCTTTCTAGATTACCACTAGATGAACCAACAGAGGTTTCAAACGAGTTCATTAATTTCTCTAATTCGTCGAAAGAACTACCATTAAACTTTAAAAATATTCAATATGAAACAAAAAATGATGTAATTCTTTCGCAAATTTTAGAATTCATGCAAAAGGGGTGGCCAAAAAGCAGTAGAAACCCGATCATTCAAAAACTTTTGCATAGAAAATTTGAGTTTTCACAACAAGATGGATGTGTATTAATAGGGGAAAGAATTGCTATTCCGAGTTGTTTAAAAGAACAAATCTTGAATTTGTTACATGACGGACATGTAGGCATTGTGAGGATGAAAATGTTGGCAAGGAGTTCTGTGTGGTGGATGCACATCGATCGCGATATCGAAAACTTTGTAAAATTTTGTAATGAATGCCAACAACTTTCAAATAAGCCTAGCCCAGTCCAATTATTTTCATGGCCGTCTACAGGATATCCTTTTCAAAGGATCCATATTGATTTTTTCTTTTTCGAAGGTGGAACCTTTCTTATAATGGTGGATTCAATTTCGAAATAGATTGACGTTGTACTTACGAAAAAAACTACTTCATTGGATGTGATACAGGTGCTCAGGAAAATGTTTTCAATTTTCGGACTTCCGAAAGAGGTTGTTTCAGATAACGGTCCTCCATTTTCCTCGAAAGAAATTTCTCAATTCTTCTTGGCAAACGCTATTAATTTTCTAAATTCCCCAGCTTATCACCCACAATCCAACGGAAGTGCAGAAAGAGCGGTACAGACGGTAAAAACTAGTTTGTAAAAATATCTCATTGATAAAACAAGGGTTTTATCGATCCAAACTAAGCTCGATAACTTTTTGTTCAAGTATCGAAATACTCCTTCAACATCAACCAATTTGGCGCCATCCGCCTTAGTATTTGCATACAAACCAAGAACATTGATTGATTACTTAAAACGTCTAACATAGAAAGAAATGAAAAAGATAAAATTTTAAATAAAAAATTAAATGTTGAAGAAATATGCACACAGAAAAAGAAATATATTTTTAATAACAATGATCTCATATGGTATAGAACAATAAAAAACAACTTTGTAAGATGGCAACCAGGCAAAGTTAAGAAACGTTTAACAAAAGTAATTTATTTGATAAAAGTTAATGATATAACTAAAAAAGTACATGGGGATCAAATAAAGCCAAGACTGGAAAGAAATATAGTTTTCGATAGTTCCAAAAAACCAGTTGAAGATTTGAAAACTCAAGGGTTTGATTTTAATTTTAAATTGACCCAAAGAAAAAGATCAAATTCAAACCCAGAGTTTCAAAGAAAAGATCTTTTTTTTACGGGGGGAAAAGATAAAGAGAATTTGCAATAACCTCGTAGAAAAACTTCAAGAACTATTAAAGCACCTAGCAGGTTAACTTATGACAGAAATTTTGAACCTTATGAAATCTAAGCGGTCCTACTTTAATTTAAATATACATATGATTTATGAAATGAATTATAAATATAATAGAAACACAAAGAAATTAATGAAGTACATTTATGAATTAATAAACTTTTATTTTATAATAATTAAATCTATGTGCCTATGTTTTGGAGTAAGTGAAGGGAAGTGTATTCTCATTCTCTCTCTCTCTCTCGCTCTCTCTCTCTCTCTCTCTCTCTCTCTCTCAGTACTACTACTAAATATGTGTACATAAGTAGCGTTACCTAAACCTAAGTTAGTCACTCTCTATTCGATTGTTAAGTTAGTCATTTAAGAACTCTGAACTAATAAAGACACAAACATAAAACCATATCTCACCTTTCAAAATTATATTTTTATAGTTTTTGTCACTCGTGTCGTATAGACATGGATTATTTCGCACAGTAATTATAAAAGCAAACATTTATTGCTTGGCGCGACTTATATACATATTACAAGCCCAACAGCAGTATCATTTTCTGTTTCGCATTTGTTTTAGACTGTTGAAAATCAAGTGTAGGTATTTTCCACTTGTTGAACACCTCTGATAATTTGTAAAATCGATGAAAACAAGGTTCCAATTCGCTTTGGGTAAAACCTATGGGCATTTTCTTCGGATAGTGGCTGTGTGTATTATATTGGGGTTCTGTGGTTAAATTCATGTTTTGTACCTTTTCTGGCTAATTTATTTGCTTTACAATTACGTGCGATGTCTCTATGACCAAGAACCCAGTACATGGTGAGCAATTGAGTATGCATCTGCTCGATATCTCATTCAGAAATGTGCGAAAGTGCTTAACCCTCATTCTGTAAAGAAAAAAAAATACATATTCTGTGTTTTGTGTAAATTGTTCCCAGGACAATTTTATTGCATTATTTGCACTTTTCACAAATTATTTCCGTAAATGAATGTTTTTTACAGATAACTAAATTATATTTGTTACATTTGGTAGCATACATATTATAAAAATTGCGCGAGTTTTTTAAGTCTAAAAATGCGTTTGCGCAAAATTTGCCCAAAATACAGGATGAGGGTTAAATAATTTTGAACTTATAATTGGTGATTCGAGTGCTTTAATAGCTGCTTGGCTATCGGTATAAATGACAATATCGCATTTGTACATTGATTTCATTGATACCCACTCAGCGGCTTCACGAATGGCCATCACCTGCGCCTGGAAGATACCACAATGATTTAGAACAATAATTTGTTGTCACAAAAAATGGAAAAATTCATTGAAACTGTGCGAAATAATCCATGTATATGCGAATTTTAGGATGAAGTAATTCATGCAGTTCTTCAAAACAATCTTGTGACATGCGGAAATACGAAAAAAAAAAACGATCTTCGTGCGACTCCAGCTCTCGTTCTCCTACTTCAACTCTCTTTTTGTTTATTTCATGTACCCAAACACTTTATTTTTCGTTTTGTATGTAGTGCGAATAACAGTAATAGTTCTTCATCTGAGCTACTCCACATTTTGAAAGAGAATGAATTTATTTTTGCTTTTGCATTCTGTAAAATATAATGAATTGTTACTTCTATACTATGGCAACAGTTACAATTATAACAGATACCTTACTTAACGAAATGTAATTAACTAACTTAACCTTACTACTATGTGTCATATATAATTTCCTTTTTTTTTTTTATATAAACCACTCTTATTACACAGACGTCCTCTTTTGATTGCTTCTTTTTTATCCATAGACATCCTAATAAATCGGCATAAACTCCCAACAGGCTATGGGCCCAGTTGGTGTTAAATATCACAGCGAGTTTAATTAAAACTATATTTATAATAAATTTAAACCTTGTGATTGAAATTTATAAGATGTCTATTTCGAATACAGTGAACGGCCGCATTGCTGTCTTCAACGGCGAAAATTACCCTACTTGGAGGGCACAAATGGAAGGAGTTCTGCATAAGCTTCGCTTTCTCAAGATTGTTCAGGGGCAGGAAGAACGACCCCAGGAAAATAAGACGGAACAGGACAAGTGGGACGATAAGGATCTGGATGCTCGCAGTGAACTTCTACTTGCCTTGGAACCACACGTGGTAGCTCTCGTCCAAAATCTCAAAACGTCAAAAGAAATATGGAATTTCTTACAATCCAGCTACGACAGGAAAAGTGTTGGACAAAAGGCCGAGGAGTTCAAAAAATTGTTAAATATTCGCATGAGTAGTACCCAGACCATGGACGAATACTTGCGAGAGTATTGTGCTTTAATTAGTCGATTGATGGAACTAGAAGCGAAACTCGATGATGACCTTCTCGTAGTTATACTTTTAGATAGTCTCGACGAAAATTATAAAGATGTACAAGCAGCATTCGCGGCACAAAAGGATTTCCCATGTTGGAGACTGTTCGTAAGCTTTACATGACAAATGATACTCTTGAATGCTTGTCAGGCATTCGGAAGAGGTGGGCACTGTGAAAAACTTTTTAGGAGTTTGCGGCGGGATTCGAACACAAGACCGCTGGCTCAGTAGTCCGTCGCACTAACCACTTGCGCTACGGTACCCAACTAATTCGTATGGTTCGAAATATTGCAATTACAATTGCCGTCTATGTGGACGAAGGGGCATAAGGCGAGGGATTGCCGATCGCATGGAGAAATGGCAAAACAGGTTGATGACGTTTGTGAAAGTGGTTTCATGATGCAAGAATCTTTGGATTTGTCACTTACAAGCGCACATAATGCAGACAACTGGAACGGTAAAAAGACAAAACGTTGGGGCTTGGACAGTGGAGCTACTTCCCATATGTGCAACAGTGAAGAATCGTTTACTTCTATATCCAAAGGTCTCATCGGTAATGTTAAACTTGCTGATGATAAACAAGTAAAAATCATGGGTATTGGAACGGTTGATATTGGCAGTGAAGTTAATAAAAAACATCTGTTCTGCTCTTTATTTAACACATTATATGTTCCAGATCAAGGAAAACTTGATTTCTATCAATAAAGCAACAATGAACGGTGTGAAAGTATTTTTTGAGGCTAATTACGCACGAGTGGTAAACAAAAGTGGCCAACAACTTATGAATGTGAATAAGATGGAAGGACTTTACTTCGTATATCCCATTAAGGAAAAAGCATGCAACATCAAGAACGCTGAAATGGTAGCATCCATAAAGGCAGCAGAGGATTTCAAAACCTGGCATAATAGGATGGGACATTTAAACGCAGCATCATTGAGACATCTACAACGCAACAAGGTTGCACGAGGGCTTCCAGAATTTACGAACTACGAGTTGGACTGTACAGTATGCATCCGAGGTAAACAAACCCGCCTGCCGTTTAATAAAATGCACGAAAAATCGACAACATCTTGTTTGGATCTCATACATTCGGATATTTGCGGACCTATGAAAACAGAATCACTGAGTAAGTCACTCTATTTCGTTACTTTCGTAGGTGATTTTTCTAGAAAAATATTCGTATATGCTATTCGTAAAAAATCCGAAATGATAGAAAAATTTGTTCATTTTAAAAATCACGCCGAAAACCAATTAAATAAAAAAATTAAGAGAATACGATCTGATAATGAATCAGAATACACCAGCAACGCGTTTAGCAGCCTATGTATTTCAAATGGTATAAAACAAGAATTTAGTTCACCTTATATGCCACAGCAAAAGTGTGGCTGAACGTGCTAATCGGACACTTGTCGAGATGGCGCGGTGGCTGATGATCAAAGGTGATCTCCCAGAACTCTTGTGGGCAGAATTGGTGCATACTTCGGCACATATTTGTAATTGATGTCTAACTACACCGAACCAGAACAAAACTCCTGAAGAATTATGGTCTGGGAAGGTTCCTAGCGTTTCATATTTTAGGGAAGTAGGGGCACCGTAGCGCAAGTGGTTAGTGCGTCGGACTACTGAGCCAGCGGTCTTGGGTTCGAATCCCGCCGCAAACACCTAAAAGTTTTTCACAGTGCCCACCTCTTTCGAATGTCTGACAAGCATCAAAGAGTATCATTTGTCACGATTGAGCTTCTCAACTTGCCGTTCGGAGTCGGCAAAAAACTGTAGGTCCCTTCCATTCGTGCAAAAATATGACACGCACACACAAATGGTTGCGAGAAGCAGGCCCAGGTTCACCTCGAGCTGTAGCGCCATTTAAGTAAGTAAGTAGGGGCACGGGCATTGGTGTTACGGAAAGGTGGAAACTATAGCAAGTTCGAGGCCAGAAGCGGAGAGTTTGTGTTGATAGGATACTGTGAGGATGCTAAGGCTTACTGGTTGTAGAAAAGGGGTACAAGATGAGTGATCAAAAGTCGAGACGTAGTTTTCATTGAAAAATCTGAGAATGAAAAACAAAAGAGATATTTTGAATTAGAAGTGATGCAAACAAATGATGCTACCAAAAGTGAATCAGAAACGGGTTAAGCGGAAATAACTGAAGTAGGAAAAGAGATGGAAGTAAAAATCGAAAGCAATAGCTCAGAACGTCCTTCAAATGAGGAACATTTTGATGAGAAAAATTTAGACAATCATGAAGATGAGGAATATTTTTCGGATGAAGAACCTTTTGAGGAAAATTTAGATAACGAGGAGGATGCGGAACATTTTGAAAACATTTTAGACAATCAGAACTGCGACGATAATGAGAATGGGTTTCAAGAAACTGTAAACGCAGATACACATAAACTAAATAAAAAAGAGAAATCAACCGTAGTTGAAAAGCGTAGTCCAAGGCCGGTTAGAAGTGTTACTTCGAAAAATTATAGGGAAGCGGCTAATTTTACAGAGGTTGATGATCCTAAATCGCTGAAGGACGTTGAATCTTCTCCAGATATTGATGAGTGGAAGTAGGCCATGGGTATTGATATTAAACTTTTACACAAGAATGGAACCTGGAAACTTGTAAATCGTCCCAAAGATAACAATGTAATCGGATGTCGTTGGGTATTCAAAACAAAGCGTAAAGCTGATGGAACCGTGGAAAGAAGGAAGGCCAGGCTAGTAGCAAAAGGGTACTCTCAAATGCACGGTGTTGACTATTTCGAAACGTTTGCTCCAGTTGCTGAGATAAGTTCCATTCGAATGCTTTATGCTATTGCCACGGAATACAATTTTGATCTTCACCACATAGACGTATCAACAGCTTTCTTATATGGAGATCTAGATGAAGACATCTTTATGGAGCAGCCAGCGGACTTTGTGAACGACAAATCGAAGGTATGCAAACTACAAAAATCAATATTTGGTTTAAAGCAATCGGGTCACCAATGGAACAAAAAGGTAGATATCAAGCTACAAGAAATCGGATATAAAAATTCAAATTATGATAAATGCATCTACTTGAAAAAACGAAATGGAACGGATACCTACATTGCAGCCTATGTGGATGATTTAATTGTTGCAACAAACGATGAAGCTGAATTTAGTAAACTAAAATCACATTTAAAAAACCATTTTGATATTAGGGACATGGGTGAACCAAAGCTTACCATAGGATTGGAAATTTCACGGGATCGCAAGCGTAAAACATTATCAATCAGCCAATCGGGTTATGTAAAGAACTTAATTTTAAAATATGATTTGACTAATTGTAAGCCGCGAATGCTG
Source organism: Brachyopa scutellaris (assembly GCA_949775065.1). Taxonomy (NCBI): domain Eukaryota; kingdom Metazoa; phylum Arthropoda; class Insecta; order Diptera; family Syrphidae; genus Brachyopa; species Brachyopa scutellaris. The sequence goes on along the minus strand of OX459115.1, from coordinate 76,944,439 downwards.
CCGTTACCACCAAATACCAAACTTGAAAAGGAGCCACAAATCAAGGGTGAAAGGAAACTCGTTAATCAAAAATCCTATCAGGAACTTATAGGAAGCCTGCTCCATTTATCCGCATTCAGTAGGCCAGACATAGCATATTCTGTGAATACACTTTCCCAATTCAACCAAAATCCAAGAGTTCAACATTGGAACTCATCTTTTTCTGTCCTAAGGTATTTATAAGGTACCCAAAATACTAAAATTTCTTATTGCAGATCCGAAATACCAATCATTGCCTATGCCGACTCAACTTATGCCGAAGATGTCAATGATCGTAAGTCACAATCTGGTGTGGTTTTTGTGCTATCAGGTGCTCCAATTGACTGGGAGACCCGTAAACAGTCGATCGTCACTATGTCCAGCGCCGAAGTAGAGTACGTGACCTTGACAGCAGCTGCAAAAAGAGCAAAGTATGTGCTTCAAACTACTACTTACGGAACTTGGTCTGCATTACGCTGACGAGCCAATCAGTTTATACACCGATAGCCAAAGTGCACAATATATCGCAAACTATAAAGGACGACGCTCACGTACTAAACATCTTCACATTAGGTACCATTACATTCGTGATTCAGTAACTGATGGAACTATTCATTTAAAATACTTACTTACGTAAAATAATCTTTACGCTGCGTAAAATAATCTTACGCTGCGTAAAATAATCTTAACGCAACGTAAAATTATCTTAAAACCCTGACTAGGAAATTACACCCAAAATGACAAAAAAAATTACAACAACAAATTGTTCGAGATTTTTTTGGGAGTTATTTCCAAATCGATTTGGGCGTTATTTCTTTGGGCGTTATTTCTTTGGGCGTTATTGCCTAACGCTCATTTATTGCCTTTCGGTAACCTTTTTTTTCATGCGGTTTCCCATCTCACTCATGTAACTCAGTTGAGAAAAAACAGTGAAAACATTTGAAGCTGAGTGACTATTGGAGTCCATTTCATATAATATTGTGTATGCATATTATGATTGTGACATGTTCCCTTTGCTCTCCACCCTTTTTCATAACTATGGGACGATCTTCGTGAATTCATTCTTATTTACATATACATACATAGAAAAATGCGTTTGTGTTTACTTTCGGATTAGAAAATATACCAACTAAGAAAACATATTTCATACCCTACCCAGGGTTACCTTTGGGGTCAAATGGACCCTTTTTTGATGGCACGGACCCCAGGACCCGCCTTTTTGAAAATCATCGAAATTGGACCCTTATTGATTATTGATTATTAATATTGATTGATTATTATTGATTATTAATAAGATGTGTCCTTTTAAAATAATAATGAAAAACTTTTCATTCAATATTGGAACACGTTTGATTTCTGTTATAAAAAAAATATACTATTGAAGTAATATGATCATTACATTAAACTGCAATATTTGCGTGGAAATTACAAAGCGTTTAAAAAAAACTGTAAGCGGATTTTTTTCTGAAGAAAATCTGTTCGTCGACATTCTTTGGATGGATGGCGTTTTTCATTCTGTCTGTATACGTAGAAGTGTGTGTTTCAATTTTAAGTGAAAAATTCAGTTATAATAAATAAGTGCAAAAGGTGAGTTTTTTTTAATATTCCTCTGTTTTTTATTATTATTATTGTTTTAATGCTATTGAGCACATTTTAACAAATGCATAATACATATTGTTTTTTTATAGTATGTATACTATTATTATGCATATAATATACTATTAAATTAGTATTTAACAGTATGCATACTATTGCTTTTATGGTATCTATGTATTTCTTAGTTCGAATTAATAAGGTACCTACATATATGAAGGAAGAAGGACTGACACGGTCAATAACATTTTTGGAATATGCCCTAATCTCCACTTACTGTAGATTTGCTAAAAGCTTCGGTAAGTATACCCTTTTCCTCATTTATTTGCATTCTTAATTTTATAATAATGTTTGTTTAAGTTTTTCGTTCATTTGTTTCGTTTTTTATTTCTTTTTTTATTTCTTTTTTATATCATATTTCTATTATTTAAAGAAAATGGGTCGTGCACTATGTCCTTTACCCCTCAAAATCTGGAAACAAGAAAAATCTCTAAGTGGTAAGGTAATTTCTTTGTTCGATTGGTCGTCCTCTTTAATTATAAAATAACCCACTTTTATACAGGAATCCCTCATTTCTACAAAGAAAGAGGACACAATTATTTAGCTGTGTCACAGCAATGAGCCATGGACAGAAGTAGAAGAGAAATGGGAAGCGGTGGACAAATAGAAAAATAATTGGTAAATAATATTAGTAGTTAAGATATTATAACTTATTTTTGTAGTTAGGTATTACCTTAAAAAACTGTGAAAAAAATCTGTGAATAAAATTTTAAAGTTATAAAAACGGAAAATTTGTTTTCACTTATTCATTTTACTAAGGGCTTTATTTTATTTTCAGCCAAGTATTGATATGAAATGAATATTATTAAAATGTAAGTATCAGTGGATATGTGCGACTTGTACAAAATAAATCAATCATTTTAACAGTAGGTACCATCTGCCTTAATAGCTTTAATAGTACGCGTTCATATAATTGCAATGGTATCACCTGATTAATCCAATGGTATATCCTTTAATTTGTTGCAATTATATGAACTATTGTTTCAATATTAAAAACTAATTAAAACTATAGTATGCGCAAAATTGATTTTATAAAATTATCCCACTGAGTCAATAGTACTACTCCTTTAAAATTAATGTTGAAAAGTAATAGTTTTAATAGTATATTCACCTATTAAAATAATAGGAGATCCTATTATTTTTCAATCGTATGTACTATTGATTCAATATTATAAAATAATTAGATTAATAGTCAAAAGGTACTATAACTTCAATGGTTTTTCAACTATTCTAATAAAAGGAAACATACCATTGACCAATTTTAATAGTAAAATCACATTGAATTAAAAGGAATTCCTATTAAAAATATAGTATTTTTCTCTGAGTGTACATATACATGAAGCTGTGTGTATGAACGGTAACAAGACCCCTACAACACTGGGACAGTGTAACGTCGGATGACCGAATATAAACATATAAGTGGAACGTAGGACGAAAATAATCTACTACTCATATAAACTGTCAAAGTGGCAGCTCGGGCATTTGAGTAGTAAGAAGAGACTGTTGAGTTTAGTATCTTTTTATGGCGAACGAGGACGGATGCCCGACTTCGCCGAGTGTAAATAATATTTTAAGTTAATAACTGTAACCGAAAAATCGTTAAATTCAAAAACACTACATTACATTTCCTGCAGATGTGGGAATATACGTGGTAAGCAATTTGCTTTGTTATTAGGCGCGTTTTTTTTTTCAAATCTATATAGATTTCGAAAAAGCTTTTCATACAAAATTAAGACAGGATAATTATCCAGGCTAAGGTTTTGTTGTATTTTACATTGAAAACATGTTGCGGAAACATTTTTAGCCTAAATAGGTTTGAAAAAAAATTATATTTCTCATCTATAATTACTAATTATGTATTCGATTCTCCAAGTAATACATACTGTACTTTCCTGCTGGGATAGCGATGGATTTGTGGCGAAGAGGAGATCATAATATCTGCACGAACAACCCTCTCCAAATAGAATGACGATCAATGGCAATGGTTTACCCATCATTCAATGTGCGTATGGGTAGAAAGAAAATTAAAGAATAAGCGATAGCAATGGATTTGTGGCGAAGAGAAGAGCATAATGTCTACACGAACAACCCTCTCCCAATAGAATGACGATCAATGGCAATGGTTTACCCATCATTCAATGCGCGTATGGGTAGAAAGAAAATTAAAGAATAAGCGATAGCGATGGATTTGTGGCGAAGAGAAGAGCATAATGTCTACACGAACAACCCTCTCCCAACAGAATGACGATCAATGGCAATGGTTTACCCAAAAATAATGAGTAAATAATAAAAGCGGAAGTTGGAATAATGCGAATTATGGAATCAAGGAATTGTATTTTTGTATAAAAAGTAGCTTAATCTTTAATCCAGGAAGTAGATTATCTATTCCCGAAAGTTTCATTCAAATCTGTTAAACCGTTAGGGTGTTATTGAGTAACAAACATCCAAACATCCAAACATCCAAACATCCAAACATCCAAAAATCCAAACATCCAAACATCTAAACATTCAAACATCCAAACATCCAAACTTTCACATTTATATATTAGTAGGAAGGATTTTTTGTGTAAAAAGTAGCCTAACCTCTAATCCAAGAAGCAGATTATCTATTCCCGAAAGTTTCATTCAAATCTGTTAAGCCGTTAGGGTGTTATTGAGCAACAAACATCCAAACATTCAAACTGTATGTAGTATGTAGTAATTGATTTCCAATAAAGTATTCACTTTACTTACGTTTTCCTTCTCAAAACGGTAGAACTTTTAAAAATTAGACTCAGTAACCCTTCGATTCTTATACAATTTTTCGGAATCAATACGTAAAAATGTAGCCATGTCGGTAAATTCAAAATAAGACTCACGACGGTAATCATACTTGGTTATAGCTGCAAAATTTCATAATACATACAGAAAAGTATTTGCTAGCAGCTTTTCAAGTTGCTATTCACAAACTTAGCCACCTGTTTAGACCTTGTCTCCTCTCGTCAGACCAAGTTCTAAACCATTTTAACCAAAGCCTCAACATCATAGAAATATTACAGGAACCTACCCTGGCCAACATAGAAATCATAAACAAAATAATACTATACTTAGAATTAAGTTATAATAACACATTTTTTACTAAAGAGTCGATAGTCTTTTGCTGCTAGTGCTCTTCATTACCACGATTAATAAGAAATTTTAATTTGTTAGTATGCATACGCAAATCAACTATTTACTTAAAAATTATCTAGTAAAAGCATTTAATAGTTTTTATGCATACAACCCATTGCTTACACTACAAAGGTCGAACCAAGAGTGGCAAGGGGGGCACAGGCCCCGGGCGGTACTTTGCTACTGGCGGCAATTTGGAGCGCTTAACATTTTTTTAAAATACACATGTAAATATATAAAAAAAAACCCCGTTTGGAATTTCTGCTTGGTACTTCGGGCAAAGCAATGAAGACGCAGCAAGAAACAAGATGAAGCGCAAGAGCTGATACAGTCGAGAATACCTGGAACCATTTTGAGGGCATTTTTAATAGCTTGGCAAAACTGACGGAGGCAGACGAAAGCCTAAACACACGGACGGATGCAGGAGCATTGCTAATAGCATTGCAATCGTTTTCATTTTTGTGTTTTTGGGCATACTGCACGAAGTTAATAATGCCCAAATATACTTGCAAACAAAAGGACTCAACCTGTATCAGTGTGCTCAAAAAATAAATGCATTACAGATCTTCCTCACAAAAAAACGAGATGAATTGGAATTGGACAAAGTTCGACTTTCTCACCCCAGCCAAACTCTTAGATAAAAAAAGCATCGAAAGCAATTTGATGTTGCACCTCATAAGGATGACAATGATAAGGATGAATTTGAGATCGAACGCGTACGGTTAAGGGCAATTATATCTTCTACAGGCAAAACAAATGAGTTCGCCAATAAAAGCCTACTCAAACTATTAAAATATGTATACACTGCCGCTCATCTGAATAGGTTCACAATATATGATCTTACTTCTACTCGCCTCTCTTAATCTCCTAATCTCAAAGTTATCTAAAGTTATTGCTCCTGAACCTATTCTGATGAGCCAAAAATTTCGCATATTTTTTTCGAAGAATAAGATCAAAACAGCATAACACAATAACGGTTATTTTTTTCGTTGGTTTTTCTCTGTCAAATTAAGTATAAATAAATTATCTTTCTATATGTACTAAACAAAGCTGTGTACTTTTAATATACATTAAGAGAGGCGAGTAGAAGTAAGATCATATATTGCTCTATAAGCTTTTTAAAAATTATTTAAGATCCACAAAGAGCACTCTAATGCTATCTAATATGGCTATCATGTCCATAGAGCAGGAAATCACAGAGAACAACGATACTAAAAGAATCTATATAACTTTTTTCCCATTTACTTAAAACTAAAGGAGATGGGGCAAAATTATATGGAGCTTGGGCCAAGAGCGTACATCAATGAAATTGGTATCAAAATAAAGCTGAGCGTACATTGAAACTGTGAAGTTTTATGAAAATCGTATGTGGGGATTTTGAGATTTTTGTGTGTGAAGTTCGCATTGCGGATAGATCTTTTGATGATTTTTGTGCGTTTATATGCATATAAAATCATAATATCATAAGAACCGTAAGACGCACATACATGTATTTAGTATCAAATGAAAGGTGATTCTAATACATTTCTTATGACCTAAAAATAATGGGTTTAAGATTTTTAGTTTTAAAATAATCAATTAATATCTGAAGTCTTTAAGAGTAAAGTATTTTTTTTTTGAAAATCACTAATTTCTGAAAAATCTTCAGCGACAACACACACTTTTTTGACAGTTATGTGAAAGAGCATTTTTCAAGCTTCAATTTGATGTATAATAATTTAAGATTCAGCCATTATTAACTAAGAAAAACGCTTTCAGAATCCTACGTGGTGCAAATCAATCACCAATGCTCAGTAACCAATCCTCAATGGTGAGTTCTTACATGTTTTTTTTGCAGAAACGTGAAAAAAATGTTGTTGTTTTGTTTTAAACATATAAATATATAAATCCAAGAACTATTACAAACATAATATAGAGAAAATTAAGAAAACAAATAATACTGCTTTTTTAACAGAGATTTACCAAGTTTAGCCGAAATCAGTCAAATCCTGTTCCCGTACGAAAATTTTTCATATGTTTTGACAGAAGAGAGTGTAGTTTTCGGCTGTTTTCGGCTGTTTGCAACAGTACGGGAACAGACCTAATGTGTGTAGGTATAACTGCTTGCAACCGTAGACAAAGGTTTTTTTTTAGTTTGTGAAAAAATTGTTTTCGATGTGAATATTTTAGTTACCAATCCCGAAAATCCCGGTATTTGGAAATTATAATTCCGCAATTTTTGGGACTAGAAAACGACCGGGGTTCTTCGGATTCTTACCACGACACGACGTAAAGAGACGAACGATTTCCGGTAAGTTATGCCCTCAGCAACATCATCAATTAGGAGTAGACTTCTGAACGAAATGCTCGCGTATCTTCTAAAACTGTAAGAGAAAGACTCAAGGATTCTGGATTAAGACCATACAGACCAGCAAAGGCCGCCCTTCTCACCAGGCCCCATAGAGTAGCACGTGTTGGCTTCGCCCGAAACCGCGAGAACTGGTCTAAGAACAACTCGAAGCGAGTGCTTTTCACTGATGAGTCCAGATTTTACGTGAAGCCAGACGACGGACGGGGAAATGTGTATAGACGACCAGGTGAGCGATATGCACAATGCAACATCCTTCCAAGAGTGTATTATGGTGGAGATTCAGCAGAGCAGAGCGGTATGCAAGAGACATTTTAGAAGAAATTGTTGTGGCGTTTTCCTTTTAATGAGTGAGCACCCTAGTCTGGCCAGCTTGCTCCCCTGACCTAAATCCCACTGTCTGGGACATACTTGGCAGACGTTTGAAGTAGAGAAATCCGGACCCATTCACCTTGGAGGAGATAAAAATACTTTGCTTGATGCATGCGACCAAATACCCCAAGATAGCATCGATAACATCATCAGAAGTATGCCAAGAAGACTTTGTGCGGTAATAAGAGCAACAGGGGGGAGTACCAAGTACTAAATCATCCTCAATTTCGCTGAGCTTTGAAGGTATACTGGAAATTTTATAAACTAAAGAAACCATTAATTTTGGCAAAATATCCCTCTTTCAGGTTTTGTGCGTTTTCATAGGAAAACAAGTAACATGTTTCTTTTCATACAAGTGATGTAAAATTGAACATATTATATGTAGACCCTCATCAGAAAATAAAGATAAATCAAAAAAATATTAATGCAATTAAAATGCACTTCGAATATAATATTTTACTACTAGCTGTCCCGCCTGGTTTCGCCCGTGTCTAAAAAATATATTGTTACTTACAATACATACATTGTCACTGAGTTTGAAGAATCAAAGACAGTGCGAACGCACCCCAAGGTTTGCAATCTACCAATATACATATACAATCCACAAGTGTATATTTGTATATTTGTATATTTATTAATTCAATTTAACAGCATTTATAATGGATACTAAGAACTATATCTTTACTCTATAAATGTGAGATGAATCTGCTATTGCAATTCATTATTTAAAAATTAACATGAATGAAAAAAATAAAAATAAGTGAAGTGAAGAGTGAGCATGTACATGAACAAATAAAAATAAAAAATAAGGGAAACAAATTACAATTTTAGAATAAGCCTTCATACCTAGATGCCTGCGCTACTCGTATTTCGAAGTTAGGTCTATCATTGTGTCTTTTTTTGGCGTGAGGAAGCGCATTCCAGTGACGAATAGCACGGACAAAAAACTGTCGCTCCGAAACAAGATATGAAACACGCGGAGGTATCAAGCTTAAAGACCGATTTGACTGCAAAAAAATTAGCTTGTTAAATAAGTAAGATGGTTGTTTGGTGGTTATAGTTTTGTGCAGAAGCTTTAGCGTACAAAAGTCAATATACTCATCTAATGTACACTCGAGTATCTTTTTACGGAATGCCGAGATGTGATCAAAGGGACGCAAGCCAAAGACGTATCTGGTGATATTATTGAATGCAACATTTAATTTTCTTTTGATAGCTGCATTAGTGCCATAGTAAATTTCACAGTCATATGTTATGTTGGGAATAAGTAGAGATCTCGCCAGCATCAACCTTGTATTCAAGAGAGTGAAATTCTGCGACAAAGATAGATTTCTGAGATCCATAAATTCTACCTATTATTGTGGAGATGTGAATATTCCAATCTAGTGAGCAGCCGAACCATCATAAGCCAAGATTTGTAACTTTATTCACGTGTTTGATGGGCGAGTTACCAAGTCGAATGGTTGGCAAATGATCAACAGATAAGTCACGTCTATATTATCATACAGTTGGATTTACTGGGATTTAGCGGCAAAAAGTTTTCAGATGACCAGTTTAATGTTCTTTGGAGGTCGTCATTAATTTTGTATACCGCATGTTCGACAGAAATCCGTTTGCAACTATGATACAATTGTACATCATCCGCATACAGGTGCACTGTTGAATTATGTACTACCAAAGAATACACAAACCCAAGAAGTCTCATCTGCCACCAAAAAATTATCGAAAATGAAAAAGCTCTTATGCAGCGTAAGAGAAGCAAAGAAAAATAACAATCCAATTGAGATTGAGAACAGGAAAGAAACAAAAAAGTTTTTCTCTTGACATTTTATAGGCTCGGCGGCGATCATAGTATATGTAACACACCACACAATACATATAGGTACAGCGCATAGTCACATGTATTGAAAGCAAACCAATCATTTCATTTTTTCAGTTTTCCATAGGTATTCCACAAAAATTATAACCGACATACATTATGTATGTATGTACTGATTTTGGTAATCTGAATGCTCCATCGGAAGAGTTCTATGAGATAACCAAAAAACATACATATTTTAGTATTCGACTCAATTTTTTCATCTGAGCCAGAAATCCGGAATATAAAAACAGAGATAGTTGCAAGAGTGTAACACCTGAATGGTTTTGTATGAATGCATGCCATTTCATAATTGCAATTTCACATAATAACCTTAGCGACAACTAAAGGCACCTGTTTTCAGTGACGTTATCAACGCATACTCTGCATTGGGTCAATGAATGCCGAATGTCGATTCCTATTATGTGTACGAATCATATTAGCATACATCCAAAAATACCAAGATTCTATACTCGCACACATACATATCGAGCCACAAAATATCAAAGTAAGGAACTCCGACACTCCGCTTCGCTTGAAATCTACTCCAATTTTTTCACACAGAAAAATGTAACCAAATAATGGAATGCCAGCACTGATCGTTTGGAAAATCTGTTTTAAAAAATCTGTGAATGTCGAAATTTGAACAGAATACAGGTGTTTTTTTGTACAATTCTATTTTACTTGCAATGTGAAATACAATAACATCTAAACCTATGTAGAATTAGTTTGGATAGGTATCGGAATTGTGAGTTAAGCCGCGACAAAATCTGTGTTTCCAAATTACCTTTATCGTAAAGCGTTTTACAAAATATCAAAAATGACATCCGTCATGTCAATCACAAAAAATTGGGTCGAGAAGAATGTCTTCAAAGGAGAACAGGTAATAATCAAGAACAAAAGCTAAATTGAAAAATTTCTGAATACAAATATTCTTTTTTTTTAATTTCCAAAGATAAATAAATACTACAAACTGAAGTGTCACTATGCCCAGTAGTGCCAGGTGTACATATAGATAACTTAATCCGCGAAAAATTTTTTTATGCGAAATTGTTCTTAGCCTATATAACTTACTTACTTACTTAGGTGGCGCTACAGTCCGGGGTGGACCAAGGCCTCAACCAACAACCTCTTCCAGTTAGCCCGGTCCTTAGCTAACCGCTTCCAGTTGCGCACTCCAAGTTGGTTGAGGTCTTGTTCTACTTGGTCGCGCCACCTTAGGCGAGGTCGTCCTCTGCTGCGCTGACCCTCCGGGTTAGAGTTGAATATTCTCCGAGCCGGAGCGCTGATGTCCATGCGCTCTACATGTCCTAGCCATCTTAAACGCCCAATGTGCAGTTTTTTGACCAGGCTGATGTCGCTGTACAGCTCGTACAGTTCGTCGTTGAATCTTCTCCTCCAAGACCCGTCAACGCAAACGGGACCGAATATCCTACGAAGGATTTTTCTCTCAAAGCGACCAAGGAGATCTTCATCCGCATTCGATAAAGTCCATGCTTCAGCTCCATATAGCAAGACTGGGATGATAAGGGTCTTATAGAGAGTCTCCTTAGTCGATCGGGAAAGGACTTTACTGCTCAGTTGCCTTCTTAGCCCAAAGAAACAGCGGTTGGCAAGAGTAATCCTTCGTTTGATTTCCGACGAGATGTCATTTTTTGATGTTATGGCAGAGCCGAGGTAGACAAAGTCCTTTACTACCTCAAAGATGTAGCTGTCTATTGTGACGTTCTGTCCAATTCGTCGATGTTGGTTGTCCCTTTTTGTTGACAGCATATACTTAGTTTTGCCCTCGTTTACCGCTAAACCCATTTTGGCCGCTTCCATTTCTATACTCGCAAACGCGCCGGTGACAGCTCGCTGTGTTCTACCAATGATGTCAATATCGTCGGCGTATGCAAGTAGTTGAACGGACTTTTGAAAGATCGTTCCTTGTGTGTTGGCTTGTGAGTTTCGAACAATTCTTTCAAGTATGATGTTGAAGAAGTCGCATGACAGCGCATCACCTTGTCTGAATCCTTTTTTGACATCGAAGGTCTCGGTGAGGTCATTACCGACCTTGATGGAGCAGCGAGCTTTCTCCATCGTCATCCTGCACAGACGGATGAGTTTGGCAGGGATGTCAAAACTAGACATGGCTCTATACAGTTCATCCCTCCAGATGCTGTCATAGGCGGCCTTGAAATCGATGAACAGGTGGTGGGTATCGATTTGGACTTCTTGGGTTTTTTCCAGGATCTGCCTGAGTGTGAAAATTTGGTCTATGGTGGACTTTCCTGGCCTGAAACCGCACTGATAGGGGCCAATCAGGTTGTTGACGAAAGGCTTCAAGCGTTCACACAATATGGCAGATATGATCTTGTAGGCGATGTTCAGGAGACTGATGCCTCTGTAATTGGAGCAGTTGAGAGGGTCGCCTTTCTTATGAACCGGGCAAACGATGCTGAGATTCCATTCATCTGGCATACTTTCATCTGACCAAATCTTAGAGATGAGTTGGTGTATGCTCACTACCAAGTCATCTCCAGCTGCTTTAAATAACTCTGCGGGTAAACCGTCAGGTCCAGCAGCCTTGTTGGACTTAAGCTTGGATATTGCTATCCGCACTTCGTTTTGATCAGGTGGATGGGAGTTTTGGCTATCATCATCTAAGTTGAATGGTTCATTCTGCCTGACAGCGGAATTTTGGTCGTCATCGCCATTGTACAGTCTGCAGAAGTAGTCTTTCCAAATTCTCAGCACCGACTGTGTTTCTACTACGATGTTTCCATCCGCGTCTCTACAGGTTTCTGTACGGGATTTGTTTTGCTGGCACATTCTTTTTACCCTCTGGTAAAACTTCCGTACATTGTTCCTGGAGTAGCATCTCTCAATATCCTCGAGCGCACGCTTCTCGTGCTCTTTCTTTTTCCTTCTAAGAAGCCGATGTTCTTCCCGTCTCTTTTGCTCGTAGAGCATGCGAGCAGATCTAGTCCTTCTTTGCAGCGCCGCTTTATACGCTTGTTGTTTTTCCGCGGTAGCTAGTCTGCACTCTTCATCAAACCAGGGGTTTCGTGGTGGTGGTCGTGTGAAACCCAGCACATCATTCGCGGCACTTATGATGGCTTGCTGGCAGTGTTGCCACTGGTCTTCTGTACTAGCTGTTGCTGCGGTAGGACTCGTAGCAAGAGATCGGGATATGCGTTCTCTGTAGGCTCTGGCGGTGTCTTGCGATTGTAGCTTTTCGACATTGTACTTTCTCACAGTATTTCGTTGTTGTGGCGCTGTGGATATCCGCATTCGTACCTTGGCTACAACAAGGTAGTGGTCCGAGCCAATGTTGGCCGCCCGGAAGGTTCGGACATCCATAATACTGGAGGCATGTCTGGTGTCGATCGCAATGTGGTCGATTTGGTTGACGGTTATTCGATCCGGAGACCGCCAGGTCCCCTTATGGATATTGAGATGTGGAAACTGTGTGCTTGCTATACTGACACTTCGCCCCGCAGCAAAGTCAATCAGCCTTAGTCCGTTTTCGGACGTGGTGTCGTGTAGGCTGTGCCTTCCAACCGTCCTACCAAAGATGTCCTCTCTTCCTATCTTGGCGTTAAAGTCGCCCAGTACGATTTTAACGTCATGTCTAGGGCATTGCTCGTATGTTTGGTCGAGGAGCTCGTAGAAACTATCTTTGGTAGCGTCGTCTTTTTCTTCTGTGGGGGCGTGGGCACATATAAGGCTTATGTTGGCGAATTTTGCCTTGACACGGATTGTCATAAGACGCTCGCTCACGTGCCGAAAGCTCAAGACTTCTTGCCTAAGTCTGCCGCGTATGACAAATCCGCATCCGAATAAGCGCTGTTTATTTTCTGTATAGCAGTCACCGTAGTAGATATCACAGTTTTCCATCCTTTTTCTGCCTGGCCCATTCCATCGCACTTCCTGGATGGCGGTTATATCTGCCTTGTAGCAGTTTAGGGCCTCTGCCAGTTGTTCGGATGCACCGTCGCCGTTCATTGAACGAACATTCCAGGTACATATCCGAACGTCGTTGTCCTTATTTCGTTTAGCGTGGTTGTCAACAGTAGATCCGTCCTTTTCCGAGGCTTTTGGTTGTTTCGGAACTCTTTTTTTTTTTTACGTGGTTAGGTAGTTAACCTCACGCACAACCCCCAACCTGGAGGGCCAGATCCTTGTATACCCCTAGGACAAGGGGCCGGGTACACCGGTGTCAGTAACCCACTACGGGGGTGTGAGCGCTGCCGTTGACCCACTAGGGGCTCATCCGCCACCAACTCTTTTCCAAGACCCTGACTAGTACTTGGAAATCCTTATCGACCTGAGCTCCGAATATGTCGGAGTAGCTCAGATAAGGTTTTGTTTCCGTTCTGGAAATTTTAGCGCCACCGTTGGTTCCATTGATGGAATTCATCCGCTGACGTGAATTATAGTGCTGCTATTTTCCCTTGCTCAGCACTCGCGCTTATAAGTTTAGCAAGTCGTGCCCGGATGGGCAGCGACCAGTACCCGATGGTTACCACTTGGAGGTAAAATAAGCACAATTGATGTGTAGTAACAGTTACAACACTGGGCTTAGCCAAATTAAAGCCAATCAGTGCCTACCCTATTTCTACAACATCCAACCATCATAAGCCTATATAAGTTACAAAAAAAAACCCTCTGTCTCCTTTGCTTTTGTTTTGCGAAAAGCTTTTTTTGTATTTACAAATCTACTCCGCAAATTTTGGTTTTGCTCCGCTTTTTTTCTTAATCTACTCCCAAATTTTATTTCTGGGGTCCGAACCCTGGTAGGGAACAAGCGAAGAAAATAAAATTCTTATTTTTAACCCCACCATGCAAAAAAAAAACCTAAAGGGACCATCCACTATAGAGCGTGCTGGTGAAACCTTGTCCTGCTGATCATTGTCTCAACTTTTTACATTCGATACAACGGCAATAATCTGCCCACGCATAGCAAACACTATTTCATTTACATCAAATCGTTGAACTGACCACCTGGAATCGGAAATCACGGTAAAGCAATTTGAAACGAAATTAAAGTTTATTGAAAAATCATGAAGTGTATAGTAGCCCTTTTCGTAGGCACAAAATTGAAGAAACCGGTTCCTACTTTATACATTTCCACAGTGAATTCATTCTGTGTGTCATAAGAGAAGCTCTTAAGGGAAATAGTAGGATGACCGAAAAAAGATCCCTAAAAGTGTAATCTAAGGGAGCGGGTCGTGATACTACGACTACGACCCGCCATACAAAAATTTTCATACAAAAATTGTATATGACATGCGACTTCTTAGGTTTGTATATTCTTTGGTACTACGCTTGGAAGGTCGTTGATAAATAGGGCGAAGAGTAAAGGCCCTAATATAGAACCTGGCAGAACCTCTGCAGTGGATTCTATTTGTTCAGAAGTCATGTTTTTAACCACAACCGCTTGTTTTCTGCCGTGTAGATAGTTAAAAATTAAATTTGAGGCTGATGGAGAGAAAAAAACATTGTTTTTAGTTTTGATACTAGTAGAGTGTGGTCCACAGTATCAAATGCTTTGGAAAAATGAAAAAGAGTGAGAAAAGGTACCATGTCATCATCCAAAGCTATCCTGATTTCATCAGTTACTTTGAGTAGCGCCGTTGTGCAGCTATGATTACGCCTGAACGCAGACTGATTGGGACAAAGTAACTTTTTGTGTGAAAGTAACTTTTGACATTTTGACGATGAACTAATTTTTAAAAAACCTTGGATAAGAATGGAAGTATAGCAATTGGTCGGTACTCAGCAGACGAGTTAGCGGATGATTTACTTTTCAAGATTGGGATAATTTTAGCTAACTTCCAAGCACTTCGAAGGGACGATGTGGTTAGGACCGTATTATAAATATGGGTTAAAACTGGAAGGATGTGTGGCAATATTAGTTTTATAAAGCATGGATGAATTTTATCTAGCCGCGAAGCTTTCAATTTGATTTTTAGGATAGCCTCGACCACATCAGTTTGCTCTCTTCGATAAAACTCAAAGGACAATACTGCTGGCTTGATTGAATGAGCGATTAGTAACGCCTATTATTTGAGCATTAATAAATTGCCTATTATGCTGATTTCGGTCCAATTCATCCACCAATTTTTCGCCCAATTCCCACCTTTCTTAAATTTCGCTATAGGGTTTTCACGGGCAGTTTGATATTAAATATGTTTTGGTAAAAAATTCGTTTAGCTACTTTAATTTTCAGATTAACTAAATTTCTCATTTGGCGAAAAATGTTATGAAACTCTTCGAGCTTGAAACGTTTGCATTTCGCGTAGGCGACATAGCGTTTATTAATGAATTCCTGGACTTCAACAGAAAACGAAGGAATTGATGACCTCTTATGGGTTTGCGTTTTAAGAGGAACATTGTGATTCAAACAGCTGGGAAACTGTTTCTTGAAAATAGTTAACTTGGTTCTCAGGCAAAGATTCTCAATAAATTGGCTGCCAATCGACATAATGCAAATCTTGCTCTAGGAGCTCAGAATTGATGGCCTTGAAATTCTTGTAGGTGTACTTTATCCTTTTGAGACCCAAGCTATATGTCCATGTGTTTGATGTTATTTATGCTCAATCATAGGGCTTATCTGAGAGTAAATTTCAACCTTAAAAAAAGTGGGGTGGGGGGTTTCCGAGAAAAGGGGGGTATCATATATTATACATTGGGTCTATATCTAACAAACAAATTATATTTTTATTTATTTTGTTTGTTTATTTTAAAGATAAAACAATTGTATATTAAGTTGTGTTAACAAAAGAAAGGAAGAAAGCAGAAAAACAATGCTAAGCTAATTTACCCTTTCGCGACCAGAGATTTTTTTGTATTTTTAATGTCCGGTTTTTTTTTTCGATTTCTTGAAATTTAGAGGTCAAATCTTGCGCGAAGTAGTCCCGAAGTGAAAAAAGCATATTTTTAAAGTATAAAAAGTTTATTTCGAGTGTATTCCCGTAAATAGTTTCCCTTTGAATTAAATAAATAAAATATGAAAATTCTTTTCCGGAAGTACACATACATATGTGTACCGTAGGTCCGAAGTGGTTATGTGATGTCTATTGCAAACAGTAGGAAAAGTTAAAAATGTGAGGTCATGTTTTGAGAAGGCTGGGGCAGAGGTTTGACCAAAATAAACCGTCTCCAGCTCACTGGAGAAATAATGGAAATAAATAAGTAATAAAATAGTACAGTTAAATGATAAGAAGGCTAAAATGTAAAGAAATGTGGAAAAAGTTACAAAGTGAAGCTTAAATAATATAATAACAAACATATTTAACTTTAAAACTATTGCTGATCAGTGGCAGCAGCAAGTGAATCTAAGCATTGGCAGCACTCAATTAAAAAAGCTCCCCATTAGGTGTTCGCCGCACATAAACTTGACGTGACGTTTTAAAAGGAAAGTTTTCCGATAAATAGCGAAATTGGTTGATGTAAGACTTTCGTTTATGCATATCGGTCTGTCAGATTCCAATCCAAGATTGTGTAAGCAAAGCGGCTTACGTGTAGTTTTAAATGTTTTATTTGCAGATTTAAGTAAGGCGATCTTGTCCACCGGACGGAGATGCGAGTTTCATTATAATCGCTAAATTTACATCATTACCTTTTGGTTTCGTTCTAAAGATATCCCGAGAAGTAGGTGCTGGTGTACAATTTATTAAAGAACATAGGACATCAAACATGCTACGGAGATCTTCATTATCACGCTTTGGGAGACCATGTAAGACAGCGTCGACAAATAATTTTTCACGTTCCATCGCGTCAGTTTTGTTTTCGAGCACAGATATTTGATTTCCCAATTGATATGATAAGGTGGAGTCGGAGGTTTGCTCAAGAACTTCAATACGCACCGTAAGTGCCGAACCACTTCTGTTGCCATCACCGAGGCGGCTGTTGAACTCAAAGACAATCTTATCAAGTTTTTCCGATAAACTGTCGCACGTATCTTTTATGTAGGATTTGAGTCTCAATTTAAGTTCATCGATTTGCTTAATGATGCGCAGGTCTGATGCTTTAGATTTATCATCTTTGTTTGTGATTGCAGGTGAATTCGGCAATTTTGAGTTTTTAGTTGTAAATCTCGTTTCACGGTGTGATTCAGACATTTTGACAGGTATTGACCGCGCAAATAGAAGGAAATATTTATCGATAGGAACCTACTATTACAATATTTTGATCGGATTTTTTATGAATCCAGTGAAAACACGGTGTTTATGCGCAACTTAAGACACTTTAAGAAATTTAATGGAAAGTAATTTCGGAAAACGCTTAAAAATAATAACTATAACGACACTTCTTAATGCTTAACCATTTGACAGTTTTGTCAAGTGTGGATTGTAAGTATTTGTGGTTTGAATAAGTGACATTTCGCAAGAAAGTGGCATTTGTAAGAGTGTTTTAATTTTTGCATTAATTTATATAATATTGCGAATAAATTAATTTAAAAATCGGCCTATAATAGGCACAGGATGTTAATGAATGAATAATGGAATACGAAGTTTTAGTTCATTGTGTGCCTTAGTTTTTGTGTTTATCGAATCGTAAGATTGACAGGTAAGAGCGTCACATTGGGATTTATATATTAGTATGATATAATGTACCGTATTATACTATGCTATGTAATAAGCACACAGTGACAGAGACATAGTGGTTTTTAATATTCATACAATTTAAATTAAACATACCATCATAATACACAATAGCTCCACACAGCTTATCTTTCTTCAACATAGGGAATAGTTCTAACGCATCCTTTTTTGAAAGATAATACGAACTTTTGACATTTCTGTCGCCTGCGACTAAGTCATAAGCCTTTATTCCAACCCAGTAGTACGGAACTTGCCACCACCTAATAGAAATACAGTTTACAAATAATAGTTAATACTTTAATGTACATAAAAAAAATTACTGATATACTGGTAACATAATTGGCAGGGGATGGGCCAAATGTGGTGCAGATTCCAGCATTGATGCTCTTTCAGCTAAAGCTTCTTTCACCATATGATATTGTTCGTAGTCTAGCTAATAGGAAAACAAATCAATATTTAATAGTTAATAGGTATGTTTGTGTGTTTTTATCAATAGATTAGAATATCTTTATACATATGTATGTATATAAAAATGGGCTGTTGGTTTGATTCCTTAAAATTAATAAACTCACCAGCCGATTGAGCAGAAACTTAAACTATATACTTTTTATGATGTTTGAAGTGTTCAAACATTTTCAAGATGGCGCTGGAACTCAAAAATTTCAAAACTCACCGTACGATTAAGCTGAAACTTACACAATATTATTCGCAATGAAGTGAGAAATGTTCGTATATAAAAAGTTTTCGAGTTTTCCGTTAGATGACCCTGGAACTCCAAAATTTCAAAACCATCCGATTGGGCTGAAACTTACAAAATATATTTGTTATGAAATGAAAAATATTTGTAAATCAAAAGTTTTTAAGTTTTTCGATAGATGGCGCTTAAAACCAAAATCTGTGGCGGACCTGAACGCTGTCAGAACACATTACATCCTTTTTCTCTTTCTGTCAGAGTAAGACAAAAACAGATTTGAATAATTTAAAAACATTTACAAACGTTTAATTCCATATTCTCTTTTAACGTGCATAGACACGAATTTTGTAATTACTGTAAAGTTAAGATTTTACCTGCAAAGAATAAATATTGATTTCATTTTTAATAATTCGTCAAACTCATTTCTTTTCGTTCTGAGAATTTGTTACTGGGAAGTTTGTTCTATAAACTGTGGGGACAACACAAACCCATAAATCTCAAAAATTATTACTACATACAATAATGCACAGTGACAGCTAACAGCTACCTTTTGTTTTACGTTCACTTCTCACTTCATAAAAAATATATTTTGTAAGTTTCAGCTCAATCGGATGGTTAGTTTTTGAGTTTTTAGCACTTAATACTAACAACCTGTTCGTATTATTTGTATGATATGAACTTATGATTGTTGGGCCAGTTCCTATATGTAACTGAAAAGTTCATATATCCATATAAATTTGCTTTTTTTTTTGGAATAGTTAAAAAATGGAATAAAAGTATTTATTTACTGCAAGTAATGTACAGAACTTAAAAAGTAATTGTGAATTTTAAAATGTTTTAGTTAAACTCGGTCGAAAATGTTGGATATTATTGTTTGGAAAGTTTTCTTAAATCCAAATAGTGTTGCCGGCATTTAATTATTATCCACTAGAGTCATTACTATTTTTAATGTAGGGAAAATGGATTCAAAATTATATTTACGTAAATATGTACGTAAATATGGGGGATTCTACGGTTTCCGTAGCGCCAAGGTTTGAAAACGCCATTTTGTAGATCTCGGTGAAATAAGCATAATAAAGACATTTATAAACTTAGTTTTTTAACATCAAAAACTAAAAGTTTATAAAATTTCTTTACCAAATTCTTAAAAAGAGATTTCTTTAGTTTTACGCCTAGATGTATGCAACACTTTTTTTGTACCAAAGCGAAAATTATTAATTACAATGGAATTTCCATAGGAAAAAATTTTTAAGTGTCGATATCTCCTAAACTAAGCGATTAATAATTTTTTTTTACTCTGTATTTTGTGCTTCTTTCACCGAGATCTACAAAATGGCATTTTCAAACCTTGGTGCCACGGAAACCGTAGAATCCCCTATATATGTATGTACATTAAACAGACCATATTTAAATTCTTTCAAATACATTTTACTCTTCTCAAGGAGCAACTGTCTTTTATATACAGTACACTCGATACTATATACAGTCAAAATCGGTTATAACGACATCGGATATAACGAAATATCGGTTATTGCGAACTGATCTTGAAGTCCCGGCAGTTGTTCATACAAATTCTTCTAACAGAATATCGCTTATAACGATATTGCATATAACAAACTATCGCTTATAACGAACAGTTTTCGATTGAAAATTTAAAAATCTATCGGCTATAACGAATATTCAAAAAAAAATTAAGTAGTCATTGCAAATTTCGTCTAGATTTAATGTGTTGAATTATGGGGATTTCCATTTTGCTGTATTTTTTATACGCGAATTTCGAATTTCCTTTTTGAGAGGAACTGGAATAGTCATCGTGTGTCAAGCAAGGTGAAAAATGTTAATTTTTTTTGGAAAATGAGTTCAAAACGTAGAGTTTTTACAATTGAAGAAAAATCTAAAATAATTTCAAGACTCGAAGCTGGTGATTCCATGTAGTGTGGCAGCCGAGTTTCTTGTATCGGCTTCCACTATTTCTACCATTTTCAAAGACCGAAATAAAATAAAAAATAATTTTGAAGAGTCAAATTTAAAAATAAAAAAAGTTCGTTGCAGTCAACATCCTGACATAAATGTTACTTTGCTCAGCTTGTTCAAAGCCGAAAGAAATTTGAATACAGCACTAAGCGGGCAGAAGGCAGAAGAATTTGCAAAACGATTGGGGAAAAATGACTTCACCTGTTCAACAGCTTGGATTCAACGATTTCGGCAAAGGCATAACATCGTAAGTGCAAGGGTAAGCGGTGAATGTGGTAGTGTTTCTACAGATGTTGTGGATGATTGGTTGCGTGCTGTTTGGCCAAAGCTGCGAGAGGGTTATTCAGATGATCAAATCTTTAACATCGACGAAACAGGCTTATTCTACAAAGTGACACCTAATAAAACTTTGAAATTCAAAGGTGAAAAATGTGTTGGAGGTAAAATGTCAAAGGAACGAATAACAGTTTTAGTTGGAGTTAATATGACCGGAACTGCTAAGGAAAAGTTGTTGGTTATTGGAAAATCAAAAAACCCGAGGTGCTTTAAAAATGTCAAGAAACTTCCATCATTGTATGAGTTTAATAAAAGAGCCTGGGTGACATCAGACATATTCGAAAAACATTTGCGAAATTGGGATAGAAAGTTGACAAAACGAAAAAAAAAAACATTTTGTTGTTAGTGGACAATTGTCCGGCACATCCAAAGATTGATGGTCTTACTTCTATGAAGCTTGTGTTTTTGCCACCTAATACAACTTCTGTGTTACAACCAATGGATCAGGGTATAATTAGATCGTTAAAAAAGCATTACAGAAAGCTTTAAGTACTAAACATTATTCGTAACATCGAGAAACAAGATGGACCAAATGTAATGAGTTTATTGGATGCCATTCTACTGATTTCCAGAGCTTGGGAGAGGGTGTCTACGGCAACTATCAAAAATTGCTTTAGGCACGGTGGATTTATCCCACAAGAACCTGATTACACAATCGAAATTCAGTTCGACGATGAAGACAATTGGCCTTTGAGTCATTGGATAAAAGAAATTCAGTCATATGATAATGTTTTTGATTCATGCACTTTTGAAGATCTGGTTAATGTGGACAGCAACATTGTGACTGGAGGGCTATTAACCGACGAGCAAATCATTGATTCTATTCAAAATGAAAATGTGGAGAGTGATGAAAATGAAGAAGGTAAGAGATTTTTAGTCTTGTTTCTCTGACAGTATAAAAACATTTTGCAATATTTTTACTTGCAGAAACTGAAATAATTTCAGTGAAAATTGAAGATGCACTTCAGGCTGTCAATACCTTGAAATCGTTTGTTTTGTTGACTGATACTTTTGAAGAAGGCTGTGAAGAATTTTTGACCAAAATGGAAATGAAGATAGAACGAGAATTTGTGAAACAAAAATGTCGACAGCAGAAAATTACAGATTACTGAGTACCTCAATCGTAAACAAATAAAAGTTTAACTAAAATAAAAGAAAGTTTATAGTGAAATACCCGATATAACGAACAAATTCTTTAGTCCCATCGAGTTCGTTATAACCGATTTTGACTGTACTTCATGATTTATGTCTTTCTATATTGTTAAAGGTTACATTTACAGTGACGATCAATGAAATCGCAGCACCCTCATTTTTAGTAACAAACTAGCTGTCCCGTCCGGCTTCGCCCGTGTACTAAAACAGTCGTGTTATTTATTAGGTAAAACGCTGCTCTTGTAATGTGGTTTTATTTAGAATAACGCGTTACTTATTAGGTGAACAGGGACAGGTAGACAGACAGATAGATAGGTAGACAGAGACAGATAGACTGACAGACATACAGACATACAAACAGACAGACAGAAAGACAGATAGCTGGATAGACAGACAGACAGATGGATAGACAGGCAGACAAATGGATAGATAGACAGACATACAGACGGACAGACGGACAGATTGATAGATAGTCAGCAGTCAGACAGACAGGCAGATAGACAAACAGATAGATGGATAGACAGGCAGACAGACAGATAGACGGACAGATAGATAGATAGATAGATAGACAGATAGATAGATAGATAGACAGATAGACAGATAGACAGATAGACAAACAGATAGATGGATAGACAGACAGATAGATATTGTTAACAGATAAGAGAATAAGAATAAGAATTAAATTTTTTTTTGTTAGTTTTAAATGACTTTTATTTCAACGTAGATACCTACTACAGCGGATTCAGCTTATTTGACACACTTCGGTCAAGGCCGATTTTGTCCCGATTAAGCGGCTGTCCCAATAATCCGATGTGACGATCAAGTAAAAAATCAAACTGTTCTGCTCTGTTCTTCGCAATTTGTCCCAGTTAAGCGGCTGTCCAGATTAACCGCCATCCCAATAAAGCGGAAAAAAACAAAAAAAAAATCAAAATTCCTATACAAAACCCAAATTTAATTTTTTTTCGATTTTCCAGCTTTTCTTGGGGTTTTTCTGAATCTTTTTTTCTTCTTTCTCACAAACTATCCCTGAATCAAGTTAAATAAAACAATAAAAGAATCATTCAAATCGGTTGAGCCGTTCTCGAGTTTTAGCGAGACTAACGCACAGCAATTGATTTTTATATATATAGAAGAAGAAGAAGATAGAAGAAGAAGATATGGTCCTTGGTATGATTTTTTCGTTTTCAAAGTTATATTTTGTTGGGTTTTTCTTAAAAAAAATTATTTTTTCACTGTTAATAACTTCCTTGAACTTCAAAAGTCTGGCATGTAATGAACAGAAGTTCCACAAAGAAGCATAACTTATGCAAAATAACCTAACGGTACCATCCAGAAGTAATGCGAAAGGGAACAGTTAATTTTTGCTGGTCTTGCGATTTCATTGACCGCCACTGTAGGTAACACATACACATTCGATTCCAAGCACTTCTTGAACAAAATTTGCAAATACAATTCGTGCTTCCAGGTGACATCGTTCGGTGCACCAAAAGTTACTTGAAACAATTTTATTACACTATTATTATATAAATAACAAAAAGTTTTAATGACTTTAGCAACTCTTTTTTTTATATATTCCAGTCGTATTGATTTTTCCGCCACAAATCGTGCGAAATATATTGTTTCAATGGAAAATGGATACATACATACATACCTCGTTCACATTTTCTTGGAACGTACATATACACCGAAAGGCAAGATCATGTAGGTTTTATATTATAGCGCAGTTGATAATAATGTACTTACTCCTAGAATAGCCTTTTGCAAATATCGAACACCACCATGTATTAACTTTGTTGATCGCGATGATGTGCCACTCGCAAAGTCATCCAGTTCTACAAGTGCAGTTTTCAAACCTCTAGTCACAGCGTCTAGCGCACATCCAGCTCCAGTTGCTCCACCACCAATAATAAGCACATCGTATTCTTCCCCACTTTGTAGAGAATTGATTTGTTCACTTCGTAGTGGAAGGGTGCGTTTTCGTTTTGGAGGGCGAACTGCAGCATTATCAACCTGAAGTTATAATGTATAATGTATAAAAATTTAAAATAAAAATAACTTTTTTATTAATAGGCGTGTTTTTTTAAGCCTATATAGAATAAAAATAAAACTTTCAATACATAATACAACAAAACCTAAGCCTCGATAATTATCCAGGCTAATGTTTTGTTGAATTTTATATTGAAAACATGTTGCTGAAACATGTTTATTCTATATAGGCTTAAAAAAACACGCCTAATATTCATCTTATAGAATTAGTATTTTGATTTGATTATTCAGAATGAATTTCAGTTAAAAATTCACAAGGTGTTGCATTGACTTCAGCCGTCAACATCCGGTTTGCCCTTTTTCTACTTTTTGCCTGCACACATACATATACATTAAATTGTAAAAGGCCGCCTTTACAATCTTTTAGCGATTAAAAACATACGACGTTTTTCCACCGATAACATTAATACGGAAATCTAAGCTGGAGTAGCAAGGACATTTGTCCGGTTTTACTATGCGTAAAAGTTGGTGTATGTACAATATACATACCTTATTGATGATAAGTCAGCCAGGAAATTAGCCGCTTGCCAATTTTAGACACTAAACTAAAGAAAATAGAACAAACCAGCTAAAAAGTTACTGGAACAACTAATAGGGCCAAAAGTACTCAACAAAGTTCCTCAATCACAACAAAAGCACAAATGAAACCCTAAAGCTAAGCAGAGGAAATTTAAATTCAATTAAAGGGGGTATAGTATACACCAATGAACAAGAGTGTCAGTTTTGAAGGATAACACGCAAAACTGAGAATGTGTACGCTCGAAACTCGGGGTGCCACTCCAAAATGATGCTCAAGAAAATTTTTGCTACTGGGTGACACTCAGCGGCCATCTTTGTTTTTGCTTGATTGTGTGTATACAAATTTCGTCAACCCAAAGGCAAATATGTACAAGTAGAGAGGACTGAAATACAACAACAACAACGACGATTTGAGTGTCATACAAAACCTATAGTGTGTACGCTCGCTTCATAGCGCAAAAATTATAGGTATAGGTTTTGGGTGACACTCTTATTGGATGGGGTGTACCCCTTAAACTTTGTGGGAATTTTCTAAATAAACTTAACATTTAAGAAAAGAAGAACGCAGTTATTTTACAGCAGATATTTGGGCATGTTGAAGTGGCAACGAATGAATCGACAGATAAGTTCAGATAATAAGGCAAACTGCTTTCTATGTCTCTTCAAGAGCGGCATACTTTCGATCCAAATCCAAACTTTGTACATAATGCATATTAAAAAAAACAAAAAAAAAAGCTATTGATTGTAATTAATAGGGCAACCAAAAGCATGCACAAGCATATTTTTTTTTAGCAATGATATTGAGACGTGGCTAAGCTAATTATCCGTTTCATGAGAAACTAAGCCATTTGAGCGCCATTTTTTAGGGCATATTTTCGCATATTTTATTATAAATGCATATAATTGCATATTTTATCAAAAATGCATATTATATCAAACATATAACACTGTGTAAAAAAATTTGAAAAAATATTTGTTTATGTAGATTTTTGGATTGTTAATGCTTGGTATATGTCAGCTCATTTCAAAAATGCCAAAAGTTCATCTTAAGTGTTAGCTATTGCTTCAGAATTTTAACGAAAAGTTGGCATTTTTGGGCATTTATGCACTTTTGGAAGAAAACTTAATCCAAAATTTTACTTCAAATTTTAATAACCTATCATATATACGAACAAAAAAAATATTGGCACTTCCATATGCATTTAGAAGTGTAGAGAATTTCCTGTTTTCCTACTGTGAACTTTGGAATTGCCCCTTTTTAGGTGCCAGACGTAGTCGCCCATCATATTGGCAATCAATTTGCCCTGGTACCGGCCCTCCATTGAAGCGATGTCTTAGGGAAACGTCTCAACAAAAACTTCACTATGCTGCCCACGTTTTCACTAATAAAAAATCTAAATGAGAGTGAAGAACATGTAGTTTTAGCGACATACTGCATCCTTATATATTAAACCTATCCACTAAGTTTTCTACTAGTTCTACATAATTTTCTATTTTAATATTTCCTCCTTTTATTCCCTGGATGCCGTCCAAGCATTACATTACTTTGATTTGAAACGGAGGCATAAGTAATTTTCCTGAATCTACCAATAGGTGGAACTTCACGTTTTTTTGCATCAGGTATAGATAAAGGCTTCTCTTAGCGGCCATATTTTCGTACGATAGTTTTCAGTGTCAGCACGACTGTTCCATAGTTAAATGAAACATTTTTATTTATTTTCTCAACTAACGACTATTCACATTCACTTGCAGAGCTCGAATGATAGGCTTGCTCTGCTTGCATCTCCGTTAACACATTTCGCGATGCCGTTACCGTAAAGCTAACAGTTAGAACGAATGAATACTCAAAACGTGCTTGACATATCATAAGGAAGCAGAAACTAACAAAAAAAATAACATAAACAAATTTTTGTTACACAGTGTAATAATTATTTGTACTTTGAGCAAATGAGTTCAGCAACCAATTTCAAATCCAAGTCATAAACAAAAAAACCTCGCAAGCACGAAGTGAACCCATTTGTTTTCAAAGCATACCGAAAGGATTTTACCCAGCATATTTAACCCGTTTCGGCCCAAATGGCATACATTTTTTTACTGTTTTCAATCGATTGCTTTTTGGTGAGTCAATCAAGAAACATATTCTATTGTAATTTAAACCAAATTTGGTCCAAATCAGTTGACTTTGTAACAATCGTCATTTCAGGCATGGTTATGGCCACCATCTTAAATATTAAATCCGCCATATTGAATTTCCTTACTTTATCGGTCCTATCTTTTAGAAAAATCGATTATGCCACCATATACGAAGCATGAGCCTCCTATCGTAGGTGGCTTATGATAAAATTTACGATTGTTTGGAAAAAAACAATTGAAATTTCACATTTCTTCTGCTTTCAGCCGCCATATTTCAAAAATGGCGGCAGATAGAACAATTCTGTCCCCGGATTCGGAAAGGGCAGAAAAAATTACGATAGAATTTATTTCCTAGAAAGCTTTGGTTGATTGACTCACTAAAAAGCAAACGATTGAAAACAGTAAAAAAATGTGTGTCATTTGGACCGAAACGGGTTAAAAAAAAATTCTGCAATTAGCTACCTACTTTATGTATGTACATCCGCAATACGCAAATGCGACTCAATAAAAAACCATTATTGCCACCGACCGACGCGCCGACGCGTGCTACAATATTTCATTGCTACGAGTAGGTACCTACTATTTCTCTAGCCCTTGCAGGTCTATGGGAAATAAAATGCACTCTCGATTTTTGCAACTAATGAAAACAGACGTTGTTGCAAATATCGAAAAGTTGCACAAATCGAACAGAAAATTAAAACAATTAAAAAAGGTCTACACGCTATTCTATGAATTATCAAAATAAAATTGGCCCTTACACTTAAGAGTTTTATTTTTATGTACATACACATGTATTTATATACAGCCTAAGTTTTAAAAAAAAAACAGAAATTTTAGTTCGCACTTGTTTTGCACTTGAAGATCGCTTCGCAACAGCATATTGCGCATTTTCTGGAGTTGAATCGGTAATTTTATTTGCCCACTGCAAGCATGTGGTGGATTATTTTATTGCGACTTCTAATTTAACTTTGGGTTGCGTATCAATAATAGGCCTGGATAATAATCCAGTCTTATTTTTACTTAGAAAGCTTTTCCGAAGTCTGTATAGATTTGAAAGAAAACGCGCCTAATATCCATTTCCGCACTTTTAACAGAAACTATTTCTTCGAAATCGAGATTGTTTTTGGATTTGTTGCAAAAATCGAAAAAAGGAAAACTATTTATATTGGTTACAAATATAGAGGTTTGCAGAAATCGAGGTTGCAAAAATCGAGAGTGCGCTGTATTCTTTTCCCCAAGTGTGTTTTTCCTTACTTTCCAAGAAAAATTAATGATGGCTATTTTTTTTCACTAACACAAGCAAATTTGAATTGACTTCTATTCTGGCCTATTTTACTTATTTGACTTTGCAGTGAAGGAGGTTTTGCATCTATTCTGTGGTTCTTTTTGCTCACTTAATTCATTTATTGCTATAAAATGCATTTTCATAAGCATAGTTCAAAATTTATAGGGCATAAAACGCACTTTTTAGAGCATATTATAAGCGCTTAAAATTGATTTTTTAGGGCATATTTTTGGTTGCCCTAGTAATTAATAATTTTATATTGTCGGCTTACAAGCGAAACTGAGTAACTGCAAAAACTAAAAAAATTGACTATCTGAACATAGTCAGTTCTTTTTAAAATTTCTTGTACATGAAAACATATACATATAGTTTGTTCAATGAGATAAAAGGCAGATCAGAATAGATCAGAACAGCACAGATTTGTGCAAAAGCTCAGATCAAGTCAGCACAGAAAATCACAGCCATATGTTTGATGTCAAAAATGACAATTGCATTGATGATTATTTTACTTTATGTTTTCCAAATTATTTATGGCATTTATCAATAACTGATTGTCCTTTTTTGCGATTAAACTTCGATTTCTCCCTTTTGGTAAACTTATATCTCATCGAAACCCTTTTCGTTCAAATAAAAAAATCAAATATGCAACACAGCTGATTTTGACATTTCTCACGATTCTGTTCTACCTCGAAAGTAGGTGCAGAAAAGTTGTCCAGCACAGAGTCATTGAACACAAAGCAGATCAGTCTCGGACAAAAGCTTTTCTCATTGAACACGTAAACTTTGTACTTTTCTGATATTTTCTGTCCAGCACAGCCTCACTGAACAGATGTTGTGTCATCAAATATGCAGTCTGGCGTATAACGTTACACTCAGGTGTACTGTGTGCGTTATCACAGCCAGACAATAAAAGTACTTAATCAGCATAATCGACATCATGTGAAAACGAATTGTCTCACGATGCGACTGCGGATAAAAGTTACACTATGACTTCGTTGGGTCTCTCCTCTTTTGAACGGGTGTAGTTAGATTTGGACTTACAAGTTAGAAACGTGTTTTTAATCGTAACATAATTTGGCGCAGCCGGAAAATTTCGGTCAAATTAGCTAGTTCAACCTTTTAATATAATAGAAGAGTACAGTGTAGTCACCTTTTGTGTTAAATATAATAATTGCAAGTGGCAAATTGAAAAAATACATAATATTGCAAATCAATTAAATACACAATAAAACAAAAAGTGAAAAAAAAAAAAAATAAACTCCGATTATTTGGCAATGTGTGCGAATCAGTTCCAAATTCGCGGCTTAAATTAATCAGGAAAACTAAGAACAGAACGATAATAATACGATAAAAAGCAGTGATTGAACTAGTGAAAAGTGAGAACATTTAATAAATGCCTGGGTTTTACTTTTCTATAAACAGAAAGAAAATACCAGCAAAAAATAAAAACAGCAGAGGGCAAAAGAACCCTCTTGAAAAAACGAAGCAGAAAATATCCAGCCTGACGGAAGCAGAAGAGGAATCATCAACAGAAGAGGACATTCAACCCGAAAAGGACAGCACAATTAATTATAGAATACTACGATCCGGAAACATATATAGAAAAGTAAGCGATTTTAAGAATATTGTGTTAGATAATAAGAAATTAGACGAACAACTGGTAACTTTAGTAGAAAAGTTTGATAAACAAATAAATATTGGAGGGTATAAGCAATTAAAATCAAAAACAATAGAGTTCAAAAAAAACGTAAATCAATTCAAAGAGTGCAGTTTGGGTATAGATAATAATCATACACCATCCTCTTCTTTAATTAAGAAAACGAGAAGGCATATTTCACAAATTTCTCCTTCGATTAAATTAGCAAACGCTACAATGGCTACTGGTATTGGAAACGAAACTCATGATCTTGATCAGAGTGTATTTGAAATACCATTCTTCCAAAATCACTTAGTACAACTGGTAACGAATCTAATTCCCACTTTCAACGGGGAGCATAATACAAATTTACTTACTGAGCTACAGACTTTCCTCAACTGTTGCAAGCAAGTAAAAGCTTGCTTAAAATCGGATCAGGAAACTCAATTCTGTCAATTAATTCAAACCAAGCTGAGAGGCAACGCATTTGTAGTAATGCAGAATAGCAGCTATGAAAATTTTGAGGAATTTGAAAAACAACTAAAAAGTAATTTTATGCCCAGAAAATCGTATATTCAAATATCGAATGAACTTAGACAATGTAGGCAGTTCCCGACAGAAACGTTAAATTCATTTTTACTGCGGCTTAATAACTTAGTTGCACAGTGCAAGTTAGCAGCATTAGAGCAGTTTCCATCAGACGCAAAAGCATTAACTACTGACTCTGAACTGGCCGCAACATACTCCATAAAATCGGGGGTGATAAGTCCGATAATAAGGCAATACCTGCTGACGGCAAAAGAAACTGATCTGAAAAAATTGTGTGACCAGATTTTAAGGATCGAAGTGGAGAGTGCCAGTATGCTGAATCCTTTCAATATACAATCATCATGGCCTTCACAAAATCCAAGTTTTCATTCACAAAATCCAAGTTTTCATTCACAAAATCCAAGTTTCCCTTCACAAAATCCAAGTTTCCAGCTATAACTTTAGTCCAGAGATGCATCAGTGGCATCAACAAGTCCCTTCGTATGCCAATAATATACTTCCAACAAATTCGCACCAACCATATTCTAATAACGACCGTGGCCCTACTTTGTTACTGAATAACCAATCGCAAAAGTACAATGAAAACAGTGGTCATAAGGTTACTAAATGTGGTTTCTGCAACAAACTAAACCATTTCTATTCGGAATGCAGGATACGAAAAAATACTCCCTACTGTATAAACTGCAAAGTTTATGGACATGATGTACCAACATGTTCGCAGACTGAGAAGGCCACCAGAAGTGTCCATTTCAGTCGAGAAAAATCAAAAAACAGAAGTTCTACTAAATGTGAATTTTGTTTACGGACAACGCATAGTATCTCAGACTGTTTTGCAAGACAGAAATGGGAAGGTAAGAGATCGGAAAACCGCCAACGGTCGACCGAAAACTCCCCGGTTCGACGTTAATTAGAAATAACGGGTCGATCACTAACAATCTTATACACCTTCCACTGAATATAGCTAAAAATAGAAGTGCAAAATTGTTAGTAGACACAGGAGCAGATATAAGTCTGCTTAAAACTAATAGTACCAATAAAAGACCATCCGACTGTTCAAACAAAGTCAAAATTGATACGATGTATGGCCAAGGTGAAACCTTAGGTTCTATTCAAGGCATCATCGAATTAAACCAAGGATTTCCGTGTGAATTCCAAATAATCAAAGACAACGATAAAATTCCTGCTGATGGGTTACTAGGCAATAACTTTTTAAAAAAGCATTGTAATGTTGAAGGGCCAAATAAAATTCTACGTTTTCCGGTAACCAAACATAACCCTTCCGAGTTCGCTTTACCTTTTATTAATGGTGAAAAAGAGAGAAATGAGACTCCGAGAGAAATTTCTTCTTTTTCCACTCTCAATACAAGTTCTAAGACACCCACAGCCTGCGATCAATTTAAATCTTCAATGTCTAATCAAACATCGCTACGTGCATCTGGTAGAGAAAATAGAAATGAGACTCCGAGAGAAATTTCTGCTTTTGACACCGATGTTCCAAGCACCAAATTCGAAGTACTGCAAAACTCAGAAAACGTTGGAATCGAGACTCCGAGAGACGATTCAATATTTTCAGTTAATCAGGCTGATGCAGTGCATAGGAATAAAAAATGTTTCATAATACCACCCCGTAGTAAGATCATAATAAAGATCAGTACAAATATTACGGAAGAAATGATTTGCGTGTCTAAGCAAATCGAAAGTGGTGTGTACATTGCCAACGGCATAGTCAAGCCGGTTAAAAATCAAGTGCACATAGGAGTACTAAATACTAACTTGGACGAAATCGATTTTGAACCACTTATTCCGAATCTGGAATTTGAACGATTAGATAATTTCTCCGTGAACTCTTTGAAAGGTGAAGAGTTTAGCGGACAGAATTTGGGTTACTATCAAAAACAAAAAAATAATTCTTATAAGCGTTTCAAAACAACGGGTCATGTCAATATTTTTAGTTTAAATGCTAACATGTCACCCGAATCACCGCCTGTAGAACGAATAACACTTCCAAACATCCATTTGAAAAGGTCTATATGGATATTGTAGGTCCTCTAATTGAGACTAATATGGGCAATAAATACATATTAACGTTTCAAGATGATCTAACAAAGTTTGCAGATTGGTATCCATTGCCAGATATGCAAGCTGAAACAGTTGCACAGATATTTTTTGATGAATTAATAAGTAGGTATCGTATTCCCAAAAAATTAATAACTGACCAAGGATCTAATTTTATGAGTAAGCTTTTTAAACGAATTTGTAACCTATTGAGAATCAAGAAAATTGAAACTACTGCCTATCACCCACAATCGAACGGGTCATTAGAAAGAGCACACAAGCCTCTAGTAGAATACCTGCGATCGATAGTAGATGAGAATCCAAAAAATTGGGATAGGTTCCTAAGAACAGCTGCTTTTGTACATAACAATAATATACACGAAGGCACAAAGTTAAGTCCAATGGACTGTTTGTTTGGTTTCACCGCAGAAGTTCCTTCGAATCTTAATCAAAAACCGCAGCCAATATATAATTCTGAGGATTATTATTACGAGTTGCGATACAAATTGCAGAAAATGCATTCAATTGCACGTGATAATCTATTAAAAAGTAAAAATAAATCAAAAAATTACTATGATAAGACAGCAAGATCGTCATCGTTTCATGTCGGTGATGAAGTCCTTCTGCTGAACCCCACTAAGAAACATAAATTATGTCAAGTATGGTTAGGGCCTTATATAATTTCTGCTGTCGTAAGCCCAGTCAATTCGGTAATAAAAATAGGTAGACGAACAGTAACAGTGCATAACAATAGACTCAAGCATTATTATGACTGAAAGCTTAGAACCCATTAGGACAATAGTACATTTACGAAAATCACTTCATTTCAATCATTTTTATATGAAATTATTTTGACTATAATATGTCTGAAAAATTTATTCAAAATCCGAAAAAAATAATAAAAACCACTTCCGATCTATTACCATTCAGCCATAGTATACAAAAAATGCAAGAAGAGATAGAAATGTTGACTACCCTCGATGAGAGTAAAAATAACAAAAAGAGAACAATGATTTCAATATTTTTGCCCATCCTAATAATTGTTGCTATTTTTTTCATGATTTATTACATTTTAAAAAAAAAAATATAATATAACTTTCGCTTGCTCCAAAAATATAAACCCAGAAAATTCTGACGAATAAAAATAATAATAAAAATACTTATTTGTTTATCAAACAAATTTAAAAAATTAAGAAAAAATCCAAATAGCCTGTAGTAGTATATTTTGTTTAGTTTAAGCTCAATAGTTAATTCGTATGTATATCAATATTTTTAAGAGAAACAGAAAATTGTTATATCGAAATTTATTAAAAAAAAAAAAAAAAAAAAAATAAAAAATAAAATAAAAATAATAACTACATTCGTCCAAGGGGGGGAGGAGAATGTTGTGTCATCAAATATGCAGTCTGGCGTATAACGTTACACTCAGGTGTACTGTGTGCGTTATCACAGCCAGACAATAAAAGTACTTAATCAGCATAATCGACATCATGTGAAAACGAATTGTCTCACGATGCGACTGCGGATAAAAGTTACACTATGACTTCGTTGGGTCTCTCCTCTTTTGAACGGGTGTAGTTAGATTTGGACTTACAAGTTAGAAACGTGTTTTTAATCGTAACACAGACTAATAGCATTGTATATGAAACTAATAGTACTATCACTTTGGTAAATCGATGGTGGTGCCCCTAGTGTACCGAGTAAATACTACACCGTGAGTATGAAGATTTCTTCTCTCAACTAAATGCGAATCCACTCGAGCGATAAATCTGTTAGTGCCAAAAGGGCAGTTGTCAGGGTAGGGTGTGTTGTCTCTGCCAATATTCGCCAGGGTTACCGATGGGTGACTTGAAAACTTATCTTCGGTATAAAAACATGCTAAATAAATAATAAAATACACATATATTATTATTTAATAGCGTTCTATAAGTTAAAAGAACTTTAAGAATTCAGTATAATTTGGGTCAATTTAAGAAAAAAAAATCATGTGAATCAAAATAAAAGAAAGAAAATGTGGACTAAAAAATTAATGAATTTTAAAATTGGTCCCAGAGTATAATAATTGCTAAGGGGGTACAAAATCCACTATTTGCGAAATATAGTCACCACGGAACCAGACCGTAAAAAAGTTTCCATTTAGTGAAATTTACCGCCTATCGGTAACCCTGTTTTTCACTCGGTTTCCCATCTCACGTAACTCTGTGTGAGAAAAAACAATGAAAACATTTGAAGCTGAGTGACTATTGGAGTCCATTTCATATAATATTGTGTATGCTTATTGTGTTGTGTTTGTGACATGTTCCCTTTACTCTTCACCCCTTTTCATAACTATGGGACGATCTTCGTAAATTCATTCATTATTTACATATCAATAGAAAAATGCGTTTGTGTTTACTTTCACATTTCGCATTTCATACCCAACCTTGTGGGTGAGACGAAATATTCCTTTTTGAGAGGGGAAGAAAACAGGTTTCTTCAATATAAAATGAAATATATAGGATGAAATGTATTTAATGTGTGCGTGAAAACAAATAGCCCGATTTCTGAAAGCAATTTTTTAATTGATTTCAGAGGATTTTACTGTCATGCGTGTAGATTTGTATATAGGTATAAATAGGCCAAATGACGATACGTCATGTAAATACATAAGAACATAAAGTATGTGCATATATACATATACATATACATATATATGTATTATAATGCTACTGTTTAGTTTCTGAGCGTCTTTAATCATATTTGGTATAGAATGTAGCTTTTAATTATTATCTACTTTCAATAAAATTATAATGGAAATTATAGCAGAAGTAGGTATGCATATTCATACTTCTTCAAAAATTTTAAAATCAAAATATTTTATAATAAAAATTAAAAACAAATAGCTATTTCATTCCATGTCAACACCTGAGGTTTGTATGTATATACATACATATAAACATTACATATGTATGTATGTAGGTGCATTTGTTTACCAACTACACCTTGCTCAGTTCCGGGAATAGCCAACGTCATCTTCAAAATGTTCCTCAAGTTGGGTTCATCAACATTCTTCTTCTTTCTTTAGGTGGTGCAACAGTTCGGGGCAATGGTTTTAAAATCTCGGTAGGTATTTATGTAGTTTCACTCGAAATTTAAACAAAGCATAGGTATAAACCACATGTTAGGTTTTGTAATGATAGTGTAAGGTGTTTAAAGGTCATTGTGTCACTCTTTCCCTCTTTAACAGCCTTGTCCGTCCTCCGCTCGAATATGCAAAATTTGGACACCTCACTGTAAGAATCACAATACTCATACTGAAGCCGACCAGCGAAGCTTCATTCATTCTGCAATAAGAGAGCTTCTCTGTGACGACACTTTTATCCTAGTTTCATATTTGAATCGAATAAAACCTTGTCTTAGAGACAGGTTAATAAGGACATCAATGTTATGTACCAACTGATTTCAGGTCTGATAGATGCCCTGATATGCCTACCTACTATATTTTGAAAATCTAACTTTCGGGGGATCACATTACCTTACTGCATGCGTCGCAACCGCATGAGTAAACTCCATAATTCAAATATTAACTTTGTCGGCTTTAATTTGAACACAATTATAATAAAAATAAAACTAGACTGTGTACTATACTATACTTCATAAAACCAAAAATTGTTTTCAACCATCTTACATCTAAACAGCAATTTTATTCTATTCTCGTTCAAATATAGTCAATAAACAATGTACCTACTTTGCATTTTTGGCAAAAAACAGATCAACTAAAACACAAAATTCACCTTTTCACCAAATGCAGAAAAAGAAAAATATAACCTGCGCAATGATTATGATTTTTGTTTGGGCTTATTCACTGTATGTGTTTGTACACATACACACCTACACACATACAATTGGTTTTACTCATGGTTTCATTCAAATTTCTGCTAAACCAGAAAAAAGACATAAATCCCTCATACTCGTAAGTTCGTAAATCGTAACACTCAAATCTCAATTTTTTTTGGGCTTTTTAGTTAACTCTCCTTGCTTTTGAGTGAACATCGGAAGGCAATGCTAAGCAAGCATAACCGGTTTTACTTTATTCTTACTCAATATTTAATTTTAACTCAATTCTCTCAGAGCGTAATATATTTTTTAATTTTTTGGGAGAAAAGTCGATGCGCCCTCTGGCTTGCCGAGTAACAAACAAAAAATCTTGCTTGATGATAGTACTACTAGTTTCATATACAATGCTAATAGTCAACCAACAATTTTAACTGGCTTGCATATTTCTAGGCAAAATATCAGATAGGCAGATATTACAGAATGTTCTACTTGCTTTTATTGTACTCGCCATCAATATAGTAGGTAATACAAAATAAAAAAAAAATTGCAGTTGGTCGGTTTTGCTTATAAGCCAACGATATGTGTATACAATTAAGCATTAATTGAAAATTATTATAAGGACCAAATATTGAAGTTAAATATTTACATACGATTATCATGCAAATCTACGATAACATACATTATGTTAGTTTTTACATATGCACATATGTATGGTATGTAGAGTAAGACTTGTGTGTAGTGGAATCTGCGAATAAAAGAATCTTGCGAAACCTGAATAGTAGACATTTTTGGATGCCAATTTTGATTTTCTTCATACAAACTCACTATTATACGTACGTATAGTGGAAACCTGTGAAATCTGAATAAAGGAACATTTTTCAATGAATTTTGTTTTCTTCCCATGCAAATTCACTCTGTTCTCTCTTTTCTTTTCTATCTTCTCACATTGATAGCTTCACTTTTAGTCGAGGGTCACAGCATGCTGCGGTAGATCTCGATTTGTGTCTTACAGACATTGTAGGGGTCGCATGTCACGCCTGCCTTTTATGGAAAATATGTGCTGCTATCCTAGGGTTAGTAGCAGCATCGAGAAATGAATGAGCCAGAAGTCATTAACATTTTGTCGGCTTCGTTTCCTTTTTCGAGAATTTTGACATTTCAATTGTTTCTTTTCATGTGTTTCTCATTCTGCTTGCGGCTACATTCAAGATTCAACAAGTACACATTCTGAACTCCAATATCGAATTTGATCGAAAAATAATAAAATAAATTAGAATGCCGATTTTGGAAAAAAAACTGCGAATAGTAGATATGTTGCGAGTAGTAGAAAAAAAAGTGCACAGAAGTATTCCACTGTTCACAAGTTCTACTGTACATACATATATGTGCATATCCTTAAAAAATATTTTAATTTGAGTTCAATTTAATTTTTAAGTTTAATAGCATATCTTTTACTATTACCGTTATTACTGGGCTTCTTCTTTCAAGTGTCCAAATGGAGAGTGCTGCTCCTACACATGCTCCCAAAGTTGTTATTCCCGCTTGACATAGTCTGGAAACCATCTTTAATATTCTAGATGGTCGTGCTTAAATAACAAAAAATATATAATTTATTTAACTTTGGCTAAACTATGACTATCATAAGTAATAGATAGTTATGAAGAAAAGTATAGATAAATACACAATATATATACATATGTAAATATAAAAAATAAAAACAAAACTATGTATGGTGCAAATAGTACAAAAATTGCATACGAGGTATGTACATACTACATACACACATATGTATGTACATCTGCATTGATCAATTCACACCACCATGTGTTAATATGTATGTATGTCATGTAGACGTATGTATATACATACATACCATATTATCTTACAAAAGTGCTAAAATATAAGTGTTAAAGAGCGAATGTCAATCAAATCAACGGTTTTATAACAAGAATTTAAAATAGTGAGAAATTTTCAAAAAACAAAAATAATTTAAATAATATTCATACTCAAACTTTAATTTGCACATACAGAGAACAGAGCACGATCGATTTGGTTGTAACCCTCACCTTTTACACCTTTAACACTAAATCGTTTTCTTAGTGAACAAATGAGCACCTCCCAATTTCCTAATTTACTTTTTTTCTATTCGGGTAATAAAAAAAGATATACAAAAGACAGACAGAAAGAAGAGTAAGCAAATAATTTTGTTATGAGTATGTACAAGTTACCTACTCGTATGTTTATAGATACTTTTATTACGACATTTGTTTTCAACTGTTGTTTTTGTTGACAGTAATCTTAAGCAGTTTCTAACGAGAGGCACATCATAGGCGAAATCTTCAATTACATAAAATGCAATAACTGTCTATTTTTTGACATATTGATAAATGCGTTTGGTTCATCAATATGTTTTGCAAATGTTTTACGTACAACTAATTATGTAATGTAGCTTGTTAGTGCAAGTGTGGTGCTCGTGCAGAGTTTTCCGTGCGGGCTTGAGACTGGAGAGAAAAAAAATGCAAAATGGTTTCTTAAGAGTAAACACCAAATATGGAAGAAACCCAATTTGCATAAGTACATACACTGGTCTCTCACTTTGCGCGGCGGTTATTGGAATGAAAAGACTCGCGCAATGCGAAATCGCGCAAAGCGAAACCGAGCAAAGCGAAGTATAAATGTAATGTAATGTATATAATAATGTAATAATGTAATTTAGGGTGTTATACGTTCCTGAAAAATGAAATGTTAGCATTTACGTATTTAAGCCGCGCAAATCGAATTTTGGTAGGCAAATGAATTTCGGGCAAAAGTGAAACCGAGCAAAAAGAAGTCGCGCAAAGCGAGGGACCAGTGTATATGTATAATAAAATAGTTGCAAACGATTTCGGATATTTTTAGTGCAATCATGTTTCAAATTTTGACAGTGTGATCATGGTTCAAAAGGCTGACCTATATATCATAGGTTCAATGCAAAGCCTTCTTCACATTTTTCTAAATTCTGCCATGCAACAAAAGTAAACCACAATATGTACATATAGAAAATTATACGATGCAAGTAATTAATCAACTTTGTGATACCTTGATATTTGTCGATATACAGTCGACTCTCGATAAATAAATAAATAAAACTCTTGATAAAATGAATTTCTCGTTAAATCGTGGTTTTTATTTGGTCCCATAAATTTCCCTTCCCGATTGTGCCAGCTTGATTTCTTGGAAATTTATAGTTTATAGTTCAGTTATTTTTTTTTAATATTTAAATTTTTATCAAAAATTTCATGGTGGTGCAC
Source organism: Brachyopa scutellaris (assembly GCA_949775065.1). NCBI lineage: Eukaryota > Metazoa > Arthropoda > Insecta > Diptera > Syrphidae > Brachyopa > Brachyopa scutellaris. The sequence continues at coordinate 76,904,959 of OX459115.1, read as the reverse complement.
AATGCTCCACATAAGCATAGTGCTAAATGCACCATGATGTATTGTGCACCTAAACGATTTTTTGAAGAATAAACTTTGTTTTTAGATGCCACGAAAACCAGTCTTGCAACGTAAAAAAAGAATCTCATACGAAAGACCATATGAGAGCAGCACTTACAAAAATCGATGGCGGAATGTCTCTCCGAGGAGCTGCAAAAGAAATTGGTCTGGCGTATCATACTGTTCGGCGATATTATCAACAATATAAGAGCTGTCGAGCTTCAACAACCTCTTTAACATATAATCATAGAAAGCTTTTTTCTGACCAGCCAGCAGGAGGAATCTCTCAAACCCTATATAACATATTGTTATTGTGCTAATATTTTTTATGGGATCACAGCAACCGAATGCCGCAAGTTGGCTTTTCAACTAGCTTCCATTAACTTCCAGCCAGCTGGAAAACTCATTCAATGGCTGGCTTACTTTTCTTTTTCTGTTTATTTTTTTTTTTTGAATAATTTATTTTTGTTAATTCTCTGTATTTAACATGAATATGTTATTTTTGTTCTAATAAAATTCCATATACAGTGACTCAACTTTTTGATCACATGATGAAAAGGAAAGACTTTTTTTTAGTTGCAACTTTTTGAATCTAAATGTCAATGCAACGAATTTTTGACGAAGTATTGTTACAGATGTTCTAGATAAGAATACGCAAAAAAAAAATACACCGTTAGGTTTCGGAGAACTTCAGAAAACTATTCTCGAAAGCATGTGATCAATTAGTTGAGACAGTGTCAATGTGTGTAATAATTGTAGTATAGTAAAACTTGGAGAAGTTGAAGGTTTTTTTTAAATATTATTTTAGTTCTATATACGTATTGCTATATTGAACCTGGTAAAAGGTAAAAAAATTTACTATTTTTGCATTTGCTAAGTTGTTTACGTTTGTTTTGTTTCAAGATCAGATGAAAGAACTAAGCCGCTCTAAAATAGAAGAAATCAAAATGCTTATTGATACTGTGAAATTTTTATAAAAGCTGGATTTTCATTGGGTTCCATCACAAAAATAAGAAAAAATTCAAGTCTAAAGATGTAAAAAACAAAGCCCGGTAAAAAACCCGTCCTAAATTCTCTTGTACAAAGCCATATTTTGAGACAAGTAAAGAACGGAGTGCAGGAAAATGCAGCCCAAATGAACAAAGATTTGCCACAGAGTGACAGAATAGTTGTATCAACAGATGCTGTTCGGAAAATTGTACGCAAAAACGGTTTACACGGACGTTTGAAAGTGAAAAACCACTGTTGACAAAACGCCATAAGAAACTCAGGCTAGAGTTCGCAGAAAAATACTCAACTTATACGATTAGTGAGTGGACAAGGGTAGTGTGGTCGAGTGAAACAAAATTAATCGTTTTGGCTCAGATGGTTGTCAATAGACATGGAAAAAAACTAATGAAGCAACCCAGTACCGTCACGCGAAACCAATCTTTAAGTTTGGTGGCGGATATTTAATGATATGGGGGTGTATGGTCATGGAAGGTGTTGGTTAATGTGTGGAAGTTAAAGCGAGATGTATGCCAATCAATACGTCAGCATCCTTGAACGAGGACTGCGGAAATGTCTGAATGATTGGAATAAGACCGTGTCGGACATTATGTTCCAAAAAAATTATCCGAAACCCACTACTCGAGTGGCTTAAACATGACTTGTAGGTAAGCAGTTTCAAACGCTTAATTGGCCACCACATTTTCCCGATCATTACCCGATCGAAAATCTTTGGGTTGAGGACAAAGGTGGAATTTTAAAAATGCCAGGACACTTTCCAAATCCAAGCAATTTGTGGGACCGGACTCAAACTGCTTGGAACATTTTAGGCTCTAGCAAGTGCAGAACACTTGTAGAATCTATGCAAAAAAGAATTCAAGCTGTTCTCAGAGCAAAAGGAGGTCATACTGAATATTAAACTACAAACGTTTGTCAAAGTCAACTAATTGATCACGTCTTGGTATATTGGAATAAAGAAAGAAAGAAAAGAAAAGGTTTTTTTCCACTTGCTGAATAACAACACTACTATTATTTTCTCCTCAAAATTTCAATTGATTTATCTTAATAAATAAAGAAGTTACAACGAAAAATCATTTTTGTACTAATCATGTGATCAAAAAGTTGAGTCACTGTATTAATTGAAATTGTGTTTTTAATTCTTTAAATCAATCCAAGGTACAATTAGCACCCTCCTCGTGCATCGTGGACACACGTATGATGCATTAAGTACATACCATAGTGCACCATGCACCATTTGCCATTTTTAAAAAATGTAAGTATGCTTACTTTAAGAAAACAGGTGCTATCACAAGTTTAAGTTTGAACGTATCTACTTAAATAACCCATCGAATGGATATCAAAAAACCGAGCACAAAGAGTTCATTTTGAAAGAGTTATGATTGTTTGGATGGTGCATCTATGACCACCTCACCCTACATAGACAAGTTCTTCCTTGTCCTGGCGGAAAAACAAAAGACTCGCGATGGATTGAACGGGAACAGAACGAAAGCCCATGGGTCAAATAATGAAAAAGCCCGCATGACAAAAGCCCGGAAATTCCGTTTTTGCACTGTACTCTTCTGTAAGTGCTCACCTACCCACTATTGGTCGTATAGGGGCCTGCCTCTGACAGTTGTTTAAATACCCTTAGCGGAGCGACGAAGTCACGTGAGATGATAAAACCGGAAAGTGGATTGTAATAAATAAACTGCGCACAGCGCGTCACCTACCATTGAATCTGCGGTGTTTTGTAGGCAAAATTACTTAACCCGGAATTATCTACTAAAAACCTGGCGAGCGATGAACATACATAATGTAACTGACGTAGCTGAGTCTGTGTAGTAGTAGTAGTAGTAGACTATTTATTATTCATAAGAACAAATTATATACATATGTACATAAATATAGATACATTTACAATATTAAAAACAATTTCTCAGTCCTTTTGGTTTGGCTGAAGGCCGTGTACCAGATTAATATTTGAAAATTTATAAAGTAAATATTTATTTATTTATTTTTTTTTTTAAATTTCTTCGATTATGCAGCTTCTGTATCGTAGGGCATTCGATGTATAGTTATATAATTTATCCCAGCCTCTATCTCCATTGAGTATGCTTATCGCTTCCTGCAACTCGAGTACATGCACTCCAAATATACCTACACGGAGTTCTATCTTCCTCGCGCTCTTTCCGGTTGCATAGATTACACAGGATGGGAAGTTCTGGGCGGTGCGGGATATAATTAAGGAGTAAGAGTTCCCCTCTTATTCTAAAGATTGTGCTCATCTTATCGGTTGATGTACCATCTAGAAAATATGTTCTATCCCGTATGTAGTGGTCCAGTCTGCTATAGTATAGTCTGTATTGCGATGCCTGGGCGTCGCTTACGAATTTGTCATATAATCTTTTACCTGATTTTTCTAGTAGCGTGTTGAACTTTTTCTTTATAGACACTAGCTGTTCGTTAATGGTAACCGATAGATTGAACTCGCAGTCAGACGCTAACTTTTCCCACACTCCTACGCAAATTCCTCTGGTCAATAATACATGCGATAAGACTATTTTCGGTATTCTGTGTTTATCTATTGCCATTACTCGTACCACATAGTCCAAATGAAGCTCAAGTGTATCCAGAAACAAGGCTGCTATACCAGTTTCTAAGTGGAGCATGTATATGGGTGAACTACTCGGCAGTCTAAGTACCCTTCTTAAAAAGTAGCAAAGAAACTTTTAAATCTCTTCGTATAGATGGTATCCCCATACTTGTGCTCCATAAAGAATAATGGAAGATGCAGTTGCAGTTGGAATATTTTCTGCTTCGCACTGTGGGATATGCTTTTGTGGCTGATGCAACGTCCCCAAACTGAACCAACTGCTCGCTTTGCCTTTGCTAGGATGTTAAGTGTTTCTTCATGTTCAGGTTAGATGTAAGTAAAACTCCTAAATACTTATATTCTCGTACAACTTCAATGAGCTCTCCATTATACGTCCATTTTTCTTTTCGGCAGTATCTACCCCCTCCATCCCTGAAAATCATTATCTTCGACTTTGCTAGGTTAAGAGATAAATTCCAAATTTTACAATAGTTGTCCAATCTGTTAATCATCAGCTGCATACCTTCTATATTATCTGCGAGGAGAGCCATATCATCTGCAAATAACAGTGCTGGGATTTCCAATTGACTTATCTCTATTCCTCCTCTAATACCATCTACTATATCGTTAATATATAAAATGAACAGCAATGTGCTTAGAATGCATCCTTGTTTTACCGCCATCATCGTTTCGAAATCCTCAGGTAAGTGGGTCCCATCCCAAAATGGTATATTAACAAGTGAGAATATTTGGTCGGTAGTTGAATACTTTTTTCTAAAACCGGATTGAAATTCATGCAAAACTTTCTTGTTTTCAACCCACGTGGTAAGTCTGCTAAAAAGCACTGCGGCAAACAACTTAGTCGATGCATTGAGGAATGAAATTCCTCTATAATTAGCTGGGTCTTCGTAGTCACCCTTCTTGTGCAATGGGCATATAATCGCCCTGCGAAAGCTTCCTGGTACTTCCGCAGTTTCAAAGATCCGGTTGAATTCAGATGAAAGCGTTGCTAGGTATTCCGGGGAACAATTCTTATAAAATTCAAAAGGCATACGGTCCTCCTGGGGCTTTATTCATTTTAGCTTTCGTTATTGCACTTTGCACTTCAAATAATGTGATCGGACTATCTAAGAACTCATCTATATCTATATCATCTATATCTATATCATCTAAATTTATAGATGAGTTCTTAGATAGTCCGATCACATTATTATATCACATGATAATAATCAAAGGGGCTGGATATTGGAACGATGGAGATATTTGCGTTATGTTGAGGAGGTTGCTGAAATGGGCTTTGAGCATATTTGCTTGTAAGCCTGGGGCGATAATATTTCTTTTTCCATTTATGAGCTTCACGGCTTTCCAGAATTCTGCTGACGGTTTCACTCCATTTAACATGTCTACGTTTCGCTGATAGTAAGCTTCCTTTTTCGAAAGGCAAAGATGCTTAAAATACTTGTTAGCGCCGCATAGAGAACCTTAAATGAAGTGGAATTGCTTGATCGTAGTAATCTAAGGAATGCGAAAGAAGAATCCCTGGCTCTCATACATTCTTTATCAATCCACTTTTGTTTTTTAATTCTGTTGTCTCCCGTTAGCGTACTTTGTGGGGCAGCTCTTTTAATGATCTCTGTTAGTAGTTCAATATTGGGCAGTGCATTTGATTCTCTCAATCTAACTAGTTCTGCATTTAGATTTCTTTGGTACAAATCTCGAAATTCATCTTTCCATTTCAGCTTTGGCAATAGACCTAGTTGTGTCAGATTCCCTGCGTTGGTGGAGGATGAAATCTTAAAAGCAACTTCGAGAGGCATATGGTCTGAAAATGTTTTCATTGCTACTCTAAACTCGATGAGTGATGGAATCCAAAATCCAGATAGAAAACAATAGTCAATGACTGAACATGATGTTCCGCGAAGAAAAGTGTATTCACCATTAGGATCACCTTCACAGCTCTCATTTAGAATTCGGCAATGAAAGGCAGCTGCTAGTTCGAGGATACTGGCGCCTTTACTATCGCTGATTGCATCCTTTGAGTTGCGGATTACTTGAAGATATGGTGATTCAAACCCACTTGAAAAATTATTTTGTGATTTCCCAATTCTTCCATTGAAGTCACCGATTATTACAATATCTGTTGATCCTAATGTATTTAAAAGATCGCTCATCTTATCAAAATCATGCTGCCAATGGGAACAATTTAAATATACTGGGACTACCTATATGATAAATTTTGGTATCCATTATCAGCTCTAGCACAAAAGCTTCCTCTACTTTTTCGACACAATAGTTGCTCCTTCTATCCGCTTTCTGTAACCAATTAATTCTCCTCCACTTGCTCTTCCAAACTAGTTTTTTCTCGATAAGAATTATTACTAAAGAAGGGAAAAAAATTGTTTGGAGTAACGCAGTACGCACTCACTTTCCAGGGTGCTTCACCCCCGGCGATGAGGAGTCAATTAAACAAATCGGTGACGATCCTCCAACAATAACTGAGGAAAGAATCGATGATTAGCTGGAAAAAGGTACGTTGGGCCATTTGGTCCTTCGCTCCATACAAATCTCCCGGCCCGGACGGCATTATACCCATAAATGCTTCAAAAAGCTCCGGATATAGCCAAGGAGAAGCTTATGGAAATTTTCAAGATCTGCCTGAAATCAGGATACGTACCCCCGGCATGGAGGGAGGTGAAGGTAGTCCTCATTCCCAAAGCCGGCAAATAAGGACTCACTACTGCGAAAGACTTCAGACCCATCAGTCTTTCATCGTTTTTGCTAAAGACGTTTGAGAGACTTTTGGATGTCCATATTCGTGGTAAGTGTGACAAAGGGCAACTTGATGAAGTACAACACGCTTACTTAAAAGGTAAATCAGTGGAAACTGCTCTGCACGAGGTGGTAGAAAAGATTGAAGACAGTCTGCATCATAAAGAATTCGCCCTAGCGGCTTTCTTGGATGTAGAAGGTGTATTCAACAATGTAGAGGGGAATGCTATTAAAAACGCATTAGACAGGTTTAATGTAGACCAAGCGATATCTTGCTGGCTACACAAAATGCTAGGCACAAGAACCATCAAATCCACTCTAGGGCACAGTACAATAAGGAAATCAGTCAGCAGAGGCACTCCGCAAGGAGGTGTCATATCGCCTCTATTGGGGGTGCTGGTCCTGAATTATGTCCTTTAGAAACTGCGCTCTGATTGAATCAGCGTTACCGCCTATGCTGATGATGTGGTTATTATAGTTTAAGGCAAATTCATTAATATACTGAGTGAAATCATGGAAGCCACATTGGCGACCATCAGTAAATGGGCAAATGGTATTTGTTTATTTGTTTATTCTATTTACTGTTTCCGTTTTTGTTTTAAAAGGAAAGAAAAAGCATCACTGTGCGAAATATTGATGGACCATACGTGGTTTTTTGCACTTTAAATAAAATAATTTAAATGGCCCGTAAATTTTCTGTTAGCAGGCATGTGTTTAATGAAACATAATACTTTTTCTTATTTACAACCTTGGTAGTATATTATCACAGCGGATTTTGCAAAATGGTCGAAAGTTCGAAAGCGCTCGTCAACTGAAAGAAGCAATCCAGATTTAAGGGAAAACATTTATCAAAATGAGATCCAAAACCTTATAAACTCAATGCCAATGCATTTGCAGTAAACTATTATAAACAAGTAATCATCTACGAGCTATTAATACTACCAAAGTTATCGATTTTGTTTTTTTTATATATTTTTATTGTATTATGCTATTGGATCTTATCATTATTTCGTTCGATTAAAAATTGTTTTTTTACTATATTTTTTTAAACAACTTTTAAATTAAGTTTTTTAACACAATAACTGGTTACATATATAATATTATGTGTACAATGGTTGCCCCCTCACTATATAAAAAAAAACAATCACTCAATTTAATTTGGTCTTCTTTTTTTCGAGGAGTGTATTTTTTTGCTACAAGTTCTATTGGTCTTTTCGTGCAAAAATATTTCTGTCTCTTACGTGCGGCTGACATTTACGTACTTTTTAATGCATTAAAAAGTGGAAAAACAATGTAGTGTCATACGGGCTTAAACTCATAATACCCGATAACTACATACATTTATCACCAGGGATAGGATTTTGCTGACTTTCCCTCTTTTTTTTTTTTTTTGCTTATAAACACGTTTCATGTCCTCCTGATTTATTTTATTTTGCCTTTTTATAACATTATTGTTCTTTTTTTTGCCATTTTTGCATATGTATTTTGCTTTTTTCTCAAAGTTTGTTCGCTAAAAAATAATGCTCGTATGTATGCATGCTCATCTGTGTAAACATTATGCTTCTTCCTCACAATACGTAATACGCATTGTTTGAGATTGAATCGTTTGTTCGTTTTTTTTTTCTATTTAATTTAACTTTCATTTACCTTTGTTTTGATTATATTAATTAATTATGTAAATTTAATATCGAAATCATTTGTATTTGCCAAACATTATGTTAATACCCTATGCATCGCTTCTTATTGTTTTTGATACTTGCTATTGTTATGTAATGCTTTCATTAATTGTTGACTCATATTTACTAACGGACTTGCACTCTGCAATGCATCGATTCACCATATACCTAATGGTAAGAATTGTAATACATAACAGATCACAGTGCTTTGGTCTTAAAAGGTAAAATAATAAAACAAATATATTTTGTATGCTGTTAATTGCTGCGTTTTATTGGATTGATCGACGGTGGAAATTTATTCGTTGTGCTGCAATTTATCGTCGGTGGATTATTTTCTTGTGCTGTAATCTACATTATTTGATCGCTGTTGATTTGCTTATTTAATCAAAATCATTGGTACTTCGTTTAGCCGAATTTAATATTATTAATTGGGATTTGCGAACCGGTGCTATCGAAAAATCAAGTGCGCTTAAGAACAATATTAATTTGTGTGCTAGTTACAAAGGTACTTCATCCCCAAACAATAACAGTAGAGATGCCAGCATCGTCATTAGCATTCCACAAGCAACAATGAAACCGTCATTAAGCAACAATGAAGACCCCATCAAAATATGCCACATCGGCATATCAGCCACCCAGCGAGATTTCATCATATTTCATCAGACAAACAATCGTCTACATTGCCATACATTGTCACCGAAAACAACACCGTCAGCAGCATCATCATCAGTAGTATCTTCAAGCACCGAAGCATAGAGTTAAGAAATATAATTATGATAAGTTAGTTCTAAGTTTGATCCCGCTAAATAAAGTTCTCCTTCGTTCATTTGCTTGAGTTTTTATTTCCTCCTTGTAGGAGAAGAAAATATATTTTTTTGCTTAACACGAGTATTTCCAACTTAACTGGCGCAGTCGGTAGGATACCCAGTATCCGATCGTATCGTAAATTAATTTAAGCTAATCGTGTAAACTTGGAAGATTACTTAACGAATAGTACAATTATACGATAAACTAAACTAAATAAAAAAGTGTACTCGACTTTAAACTGAACTTGTTTTGGTGGTGTGACCTTTTATAAAAAGGGAAAGTCTTTTTAAACGCACCTATAAAACGCCTACTGAGACTGGTAGGTTTGACCCAGAAAATAGTTCTAGTCAAAAAAAAAAAAAAATTCAAGCAAAACAAATCAAAATTAAAATAAAAATGAACGACCAGGAGGTAGAAACCCATCTGAACGTGTTGCTAAACGAAGAACTCCAACAACAACCCCAGCAACAAGATGCTACCGTAGAAAAACCAATATCGAAGATAACTTTAGTTCTTCCTGAAATGGATGTTATCAAAATACTGCAAAGAATTAAACCATTCTCTGGAGAAGGACCCAGAGATGTCGCTTCCTTCATTTACGACGTGGATATCAACCTACAGTATTTGACACCAGGATTCTGTGCATTTGCTGTACAAAACATAGTAAGAGGACTAATCCATGGACGAGCACAACAAACAATAAGGATATTAGGACCAAACACAAATTGGGCAACTATAAGAGACACACTATTCAAGAACTTCGGACCCAAAGAGACATACATAAATATTTACCAAAAAGCAGTAAGTGTAAGAAATTCTAATTTGTTTGATTACTATATAAAACTAAGTGAATTAATGGATAAAATAAATGTTAAATATAACTTTGATAAAATTAAATCAGTAGAATTTTCACCCGATAATGTACAAGTTATGTTTTTTAGAGTTTTTTGCTCGCAATTAAGTGCAAACCAAGAAAGTTTTGTATTAAGTCGAAATATTAAAACAATGCAGGAAGCATATTAGCTCCTTAACATTTACAAAAGCTCTAACCCTCAGACTAGAAACACTCAATATCCAGATAGACTTAATTCGTATAGAAATATTAATGACAGGAATTTCAATAATGGACATTTTTCCAATAACCAAAATAACAACGAAGGTTTAATAACCAATATCCAAATAACAGATATTTTAATAGAGATCGTGGAAATTACAATAATAATTACCGTAACAACAACTTTAGAAATTTTAATAACAGAAATTTCGGTAATAATAATCAGGGCAATTACAAAAGGAACACTTATTACTTTGAAAGAAATCAAAACGCGAACCCAAGAAGTTTCAATACTAATAACCCAAATCAAAATAACCGAGAGCAAGTTAACCCAGATATAAATTTTCAGGAGCTGGCCTCAGAGGTCCTCTTCCCATAGTAAACCTCACAATAGAAAATGAAGTAATACCCACACTAATTGATTGTGGAGCCTCAACCTCCAGTATAGACAAAAATTGTTTAAAAACCCATCAAATATATAAATTAGAACAACCTTTAGAAATTAATGGTCTCACAGGTAAAACAATAGTTACAGAACAAATAAAAACTTCTTTTCCCAAAGAATTTAATGCACCCAATAATCATAAGATGATGTGGAAAATTTTAAACCTTTCAAATAAAAATTTTAAAGCTATAATAGGACAGAATATTCTGTATCCTTTAAACGCCATCCTCAATTTAGGGGAAGGTACCTTAAAAATTTCTAATGAAAGAAATTAACTGTTTTACAGAACTTAAGGAAACACACAGCTTAGATTGTCTATATAAAAAATTAAATAAAGAAGAAACAGGATCTTTAAAAAAGCTATTGAAAAATAATAATGATTTATTTTATAAAGAAGGAACAGATTTGAGCTGCACTTCTAATACAAAACATAATATCACTACCACAGATAATATACCCATTTTCTCAAAAATTTACCGCTTTCCTAAAATTCATGAAGAAGAAGTAGAGAAACAAATTCAAGATATGCTTAAACAAGGCATTATACAAAAATCAAACTCCCCATATAATGCACCCATTTGGTTAGTACCAAAAAAACTCGATAATTCTAAAATAAATAAATGGCGAATAGTAATCGACTACAGAAAATTAAATGAAAAAACTCTGGAGGACAAGTTTGATCTGGCTAAAGGTTTTCATCAAATTTTAGTCAATGAAAAAGACCAATACAAAACCGCATTTAGCACTCCCCAAGGAGTTTATAAGAATGCCGTTCGGATTAAAGAATGCCCCCGCTACTTTTCAAAGGATGATGAACGAAATCCTTAGAGAACATATAAACTGAATCTGTGTCGACGATATATTAATATTTGCCACTTCATTACAAGAAATGGAAGTGAATATAAAACTAATTTTTCAAGAACTTAGAAAACATAATCTTAAAATACAAATTGACAAGTGTAAATTCTTTTCAAAAAATACTGAATACTTAGGACACATATTGACTGACAAAGGAATAAAACCAAACCCAACTAAAATAGAAGCGATAGGAAAATTATGTGTACCCAGAACGGTTAAACAAATGAAATCCTTTTTGGGAATAACTGGCTACTACAGGAAATTCATAGAGAATTATTCCAAGATTGCTATCCCACTAACGGAATGTTTAAAAAAAGGTAGTAAGATTAATGAAAATAATCCACAATATATAAATGCCTTTGAGAAATTAAAACACTTGATTACGAGTCACCCGGTATTAAGATATCCTGACTTCAAGAAAAGTTTCACTCTCACAACCGATGCTTCAGACAAAGCTATCGGAGCCGTTCTATCACAGGATAACCATCCAATCTCATTTGCATCTAGAACCCTCAATGAACATGAGACAAATTATGCAACGATCGAGAAAGAGTTTTTTTTTTTTTTCAGATATTCAGATATTTATTTAACGTATACAAATAAGACATTGTCTTTTATAGTACATAAATTATTGGACTTATATTAACAATTTGTGTAGATATATATGTTAAAAAAAAAAAGAAGAAAGATAAATAGATACATACATATATGAGAGAATGAAGGAGATAGTTAAAAGAAGTGAGAAATAAAGAAGTTTCTTAATAAAAATAGAAAGAAAAAAGGAAAATATAGTTGTTGCAGTTAGGAGAAGTGTTCTAATGCGGCATTTTTGAATTTGTTAGTTCCCATGATTTGTTTTGTCGTTGTTGGAAGAGAGTTCCAAAGTCTGGTGACGTGAATGAAGAAGAGACGAGAAGAATTCAAGTAGTTAAAAGAAGGCATTATAAGGTTTATTGTTCTGGTCGATTGCGCAAATTGAAGCTTTTCGAATAAATACCTGGGCGATCTTTTATGTATAAGTTTATGCATGAATTGGCAGCACCTTATTTTCAGAAATTGCTGAAACGTACACCCTAGAACCAGTTTATGATAGTGAGATACATGATTGTAACGATTCAGCCCATACACATACCTAATCGTGTCATTGAACGCAACAAGCAACTTGCGTTCTGAGCGGGAGTCAAGTTTACAGTAAACAGCTGTAGCGTAATCAATAATGGGCACAAACAAGGTTTTAACGAGTCTAAGTTTCGTGCATGTTGGGGTAAAACTGGAAGATAACCAGAGTTTACGCAGGCCAGCATAGATTCGGCCAATGACATAATTTACATGGTCAGTAGGGGAGAGTGATCGGTTTAATTTGAACCCAAGAATAGTCACAACATTTTCAAATTTAAGTTGTCTATTATTTAAGAACACTGGTGGTAGTTCGTCCGTATCGCATTGTTTTTTTGGAAATTAGTATCATCTGAGATTTGTCTGGATTCAGATTAAGCCCATTACACTGTGACCAGTTGTATATTCTGGACAGATCCTCATTTAATCTAATTATTAGATCCTCAACCAGGCCAATTGGTCGTGACAAGTAAATTTGGGCATCATCGGCGTAAAGATGAATAGATACATTAGCGCATACTTTAGGCAGGTCATTTATAAATAGACAAAATAAAATTGGCCCCAATATTGATCCTTGTGGCACTCCAGCTACTAATATACCAAGTTGGGAGGATCTGCCATCATGTACGACCCTCTGGTACCCATCAGGTGCACCGATCTTTCGCTAAAACCAAAATACAGTCTGCGTTTCTGACACAATACTCTATGATCCACTCTATCAAAAGCCTTGGAGAAGTCAAGCAAACAGAGTACCGTTAAATAATCCATATCAAACTTACTTACTTAGTTGGCGCTACAGCTCGAGGTGAACCTGGGCCTGCTTCTCGCAACCATTTGTGTGTGCGTGTTGTATTTTTGCACGAATGGAAGGGACCTACAGTTTTTTGCCGACTCCGAACGGCGAGTTGAGAAGCTTAATCGAGACAAATGATACTCTTTGATGCTTGTCAGACATTCGAAAGAGGTGGGCACTGTGAAAAAATGTTTAGGTGTTTGCGGCGGGATTCGAACCCAAGACCGCTGGCTCAGTAGTCCGACGCACTAACCACTTGCGCTACGGTGCCCATATCAAAGCTTATTCTAATATCATCCAGAACTTTGATCATAGCTGTAGAGCAGCTATGATGTGCTTGAAAACCAGATTGAACTGGGGATAACAAGCAATGGTGATTTAGGTAACTGGAGATTTGGTTTGCAAGGAGTTTCTCCAAGACTTTTGACAGACACGGTAAAATACTGATTGGGCGAAAGTCTGATGCCGATAAGGGGTCAGACTTTTTTGGAACAGGGATAACTTTGGCCAATTTCCAGTTGTCTGGAAAAGAAGAGGTCGTGATACAATAATTGATAATGTGTGTGAGAGAGCTCAAGATGTGGGGTAAAATCATCTTCACAAAGCGAATGGGTATTCCATCTTCACCTACAGCATTTGATTTTATAGAGCGAATGGTATTAACGATATCTATTTCCGAGACGACTTCAAAGTCAAAATCAAACTCAAAAAACTGCTGATTATCAGGAATGAAATGTGGGTTGTTTATAGCACCAGAAAGAAAAGCGTTATTTAGATCGTTAACATCAATTGTACTACGAGTATCGACAGCGGTATTTTTCCCAACACCAATTGAACGTAGATTACTCCAAAGTTTTTTTGGGGTTTGGTCAGTACTTAGTTTGGACAGAAAATATCTTTTTTTAGCTCTTCGCGTTATAAAGGTTGCATGATTACGTGCCCGACAAAATATTTCCCAATTAACACTAGTTGGTCTTTGCTTCCACCTCGAGTAGTTAGTTAGTTAGTTTATATGACTTTTATTTTCATTTTTAATTCATAACATTCAATATAATTCTAAGTCTATTATGGTTTGGCCTATGGCCGTCTACCAGATTGACAATAGTTACATTTCTATTTTTGTTTTTAACAGAGAACAAAGAAAAAGGCAATATGTATATACATTAAACATTAAAAATCTTCTTCAACTATACATTTTCTATAACGAAGAGCATTTGCACAGTAGTTGAAAAGTAAATCCCAGCCTCGGACTCCATTTAAGATTTCAATTGCTTCACCTAATTCCAGGGTATACGAATCGAAGAATCTCAATCGAATTTCTTTTAAAACTGGGCATATTGCAAGGGAGTGAAATATATCCTCTCGTATCTTCATATTGCAAAGATTGCACAAGACAGGTAGCTCTGGACGGTGTGGAATAAAATTCAAATTTAATAGCTCTCCTCTGATTTTAAAAATTACGCTGATCTTTTCTATTGAGTTACAGTTTAAAAAGTAAGTTTTTTCTGCACCTCGAGTATAACTTTTTACGAGTTTTAAGCGCATTTCGAACCTCGCATGTGAACCAAGGGCAATTTCTGTTTTGTATTGCAACTGTCTTAAAAAGGTCCAATAATAGATATTGCAAATGATTGACTTTATCATTCACATTTGAGGCATAATAGCAATTACGCCATGGTAGTCGGCATGCATCTAACTGCAGGGCATGGTTGTTCACAGAAGAAAAATCTCTGAACTGAAACGACGATGGTAATTGAGACCGAGAAAAGTGAGCATTGTACGTACAAAAAATGAAATCATGTTCAGATACCCCTTCCAAGGACAGCTGATCATGGAGTAAAACATTGTGGGGGTTGGACACCATAAGCACGTCCAGAAGACTGGGAGAAGCATTTGGGGCAAAGCGCGTAGCATAAGAGTTCACAATCGACAAACCAGAGGCAGCAGCAGAATCTAAAAGTAGGCGACTTTTGTTATCGGTTTTCAAAAGATCAATATTGAGATCACCACAAATAACAATATGTTCATATAGAGCAGTAAACTTCTGGATTGCAGAAAACAGTGGCTCTAAAGAGTAACAACGTTTCGGATTATAAGCAACGCCAAGAAAACATTTTGTGATGCCATCGTTAACATCCAGCAAAAGATATTCTCTTGCACTTCCTACAGATTTCTTACCCTCTTTGCAATTGAGAGCAGTACTACAGTACACCGCAACTCCTCCACCAGATGTAGTAGTAATCCTATTGTTATGAAATAGTTTATACCCCGGGATTTCGTATAATAGGTCCACGGCATCATAATTTTCTGGGTCAGACCTTAGCCAAGTTTCAGTGATACATATAATATCGACCGAAGAATTCAGGAAAATATCTCTTATGTAGTCTAATTTGGTAAGATTTAGACTACGAGAATTTAGATAGCAGATTTTAAACCCCACGCGTGTTCTAGACAAAATATTAACCATAGTCCGCACTGCGAATCCATCCTCATTAACATCAACAGACGTTGAGAGATTATTTAAAGACATCATTGCAGAATAAGACAAAAACAAAAAATGGAAGCGCAATGTAAACAGTCAACAAGTATTCTTGACAATTAATATAGTAACAACAACAACTAGAAGAAATAAACAGAATATAAGTAAAAGTATTGAGTGAGAGGACAGGATAGAAGAAAAAGAATGGATAGTAAGAAAAAACATAGATGAACATAATGCTAAAATATAAAATACTAGATTGCTTAGTGAATAAATAAATACGTATGCATGATGAGTGCTCCAAATCCAGATCAGTGGTAAGGGCAGCGGATAAAGTTGAGTGTACAGGCAAGCAGAGTTCTCAAGAGAGTTTCGTTGTTGATAGAATTTTCATTTCGGTGTCGTCTTTACTCTTCTTAACATAAACCAAGCCATTGCGTGTTCTTGCAGAAATGAGTAAACCCTCTCTACGAAGTCGAAGAACATGTCGTAATAATGAACTATTTTCTGGCGTTAGACTCTCATTAATGTAGATGCGTGCGTTGGTGGTGGCGTTGTTGACATCAGACATCTGAGAGATGTTTTCTAGCTGTGCAAGTGTTAAGCCTCTCGCTGCTCGAAAAGCAGCTAGAAATGCACTTTGCTCAGTGTGCGAAGAGAGTCTGATAAGCAGCGGATCATCGGTGGACTTGGTTTTTAAGCGAAAGGCGTCAAAGTGTGGTGAAATGTTGTGATTTAACTTCTCAGCGATTATTTTTACCAAATCAATGGGATTTTCGTTTGATTTTCGTGGTATCCCACGTACAATCACATCACAAAGCCGTTCTTTTCGTTGGAGGTCCGCTAATTCCTCTTTTAATCTCCGATTGTCGTCTCGAAGCTCTGAGATGTCGCTCTCAAATTGCTGCACTTTGTTGTCAAGAGAGGTAATGACATCGCTAATTCTCTTGTTAAAATTGCATTCAAATTCTGACAGCAACGATTTAAATTTTTGAATCAAACTATCCTCCAGTTCCCAAAATTGATCGGACAAGGGTGTTTTTTTGTTCAGACGTTTAGTCGATTACAGTTGGGACTTCGATTGGTGTATGTTTGCGGGCGATTTGTCTGGAGTAGATATAGATGTAGAGGCCACTGCAGATTTCTCCTTGAGTGATTGTAGAGGTGTGGCCATAGTGCACTTATTAAGTAATTAGACACAGAGATAAAAAGAATTTAATTATCGTTCTTTAAAGAAAAACCACTTTGAATAACAAAATTTAGCGTATGGATAACATATTACATTAATTATTTTTATATTAACAGCGTACGTATACATACATGTACACAAACACATATTTACATATATCATCACATTAAATCATTTTAAATTAGCAAACATGAAAATATTGCAGTCAAAGCTATAGTACAACATCTAAGTTTTGTAGCCAGTCTATCACAGTTGAGTTGTTGTTGGCATCCGCGAAGTCTTGGATATCCCCTGGGTAGGATCGTTTGTTGCATTCCGCAACAATGTGGTAGATAGTCTGGCGTTGAGCTCCGCAGTCGCAAGCGGGAGAGTTTGAGCTTCCCCATCGAAACATCGAGTCTGCGCACCTTCCGTGGCCAGTTCGGATCCTGTTGAGCATAGTCCAGGTTTTTCGCGGTAGATCGAACCCAAAGAGTTGGCATGGTGGATTCCGGATGATGATTTTATCAGCTTGCATTGATGCTGCCCATTTCGCTGCCCAAGTAGAGTTAAGGTTGAAAGCAACATGCCCTAACTCTTGGGCGAGCCTTATGGTTGGGTTCCGAGACTTAAGTCTCTGGTGGCGTGAGAGGAGCTTAGCAATGTCGTCGTGGATAGGTAATTCAGCGTTGGCCAGCACTTTAGAGTATTCCCTTAGAAGTGTGTTTAATCGGCGCAGCTGAGGTGGGGCGATGTTGTTTAACAAAATGATAAGCGTATTCCCTTGAGTACTATGATTTTAAACTTTTTTTTTATTTAAAGGCGGTTAAATATAACTTTAGGATTCAGAAGCGAGTTAAAAACACGTCTATTCACTTGACATTGTCTATTCACTTGTTATTATCCATAGTTTGGGCAACGAAATACTTCCGTCCATATCTTTATGGCGTCAAATTTATTATTAAAACTGATCATAGGCCATTAGTTTGGTTAAATAATCTCAAAGACCTGGGTCCAAAATGATTAGATGGAAAACAAAATTAAACGAATACAATTACGATATAGAATACGTTAAGGGCAAAGAAAACAAGGTGGCAGATTTCCTGTCAAGAATAAATATAAATGAAAATGAAATAAATATTAACGAAGTTAATATAAGTGAAGGAAACAAAATAATAGAAAATAAAGGAATAGTGAACAAATATAAAACACAAATTATTTTATTAAAAGAAAAAGAACAAGAGTACAAAAAAGTGCATAGTAAGAAAAAGATTTTTATTACAGAAGCTGAAATTAATAACAACGAAATGACCAATATATTAAAAGAGTATTTACCAGAAAAAGGAGTTATAGGAATTTATTCAGAATTAGAAGAGGAATCATTTAATCAATTT
Organism: Brachyopa scutellaris; assembly: GCA_949775065.1. Taxonomy (NCBI): domain Eukaryota; kingdom Metazoa; phylum Arthropoda; class Insecta; order Diptera; family Syrphidae; genus Brachyopa; species Brachyopa scutellaris. The sequence goes on along the minus strand of OX459115.1, from coordinate 76,886,781 downwards.
AAAAATAAATTATTCGAATATTTCACAATCACAAACCATAAGCTAATAAAATGTGCATATTTAGCAGAAGATCTAATGAGCAAGGACTTATGCCTAGAAAAAATAAAAGAAATTCATGAAAAAACCAATCATAGAGGAATTCATGAAAATTATGCTGAAATAAAATTAAAATATTACTTTGTAAAACTTCAAGAAATTATAGTGGAATACATAAACAATTGCGAGGTTTGCAATTTAGCAAAATATGATAGGAAACCTCCTAAACCCGAATTTAATCATACACTAACGCCGAAGAATAAAAATGAAATAATTCATCTAGACATTTTTTATATCGAAAAGGAATATTAATTTACAGTTATTGATCAATTTTCAAAACATTTATACGTAAAAGAAACCACAGACAAAAATTCAACTACTTTAGTCGATCTATTGCAAGAATATATCCTAATTTTTGATAAACCTAAATTGATAGTAGCAGACAACGAGTTCAATACAACAAATGTCTTAGAATTTGTAGAACAAATGGATTTATCAAAGATATTTTAAAGGGCCAAGCAAAAATGAAAAAGCTACAAGTATAGGTCAACAAAATCAAAATCAATGAAATCCTGTTCTTTTTACAGATTTCACCGCATCTCAACATTAAAGAAATTCTTCTAATTGTAACAGTAATACTTTTTTGCAAATTCAAATGCCGATATACAAATAGAAAATATAGATGATCAAGGAATCATTTTAATTAAAGATAACGATATACCAATTGTAAGTGATTATTACCGAATTTATCACAAAGTTAACCTACAAGAATACCTAGATATACTGACCAATTTAACGACATACAAATATCAAAACGCTGAAATTATTAGAATGATACAAAACGATTCAGGCTTGTCTCAGAAAATCTTAAAAATTAGAACTAATCTAAAAATGCTTTTAAGTTCAAACGAACACTCTGTCAAAAACAATATTGAATTACACACTAATAGATACACACTAATGGATAACGAAGATAGAGAAGAAATTACAGAACATTTAGACGTAATAGATCAAAATAATAAAAAACTCGCAGAAGCTTATAACAAACAAATTGAAATAAATGATGTTTTTCAAAATAATTTCAAAAACATAAAGAATAACATAGAAGAAACCAAAACCAAGTTCTTTAAACTTACTGGAAATAACAGAGATGATATTAACTATATTAAAAATGAAATTTCATTATTGAAACTCTCTAATTATGTTTCGGAATTAGATCAAGAAATAGAAAAACTAATAGATAACGTAAACGCGGCTAAATAAGGAATATTGTCAAGATCGATTCTGGATATTGACGAAATAAATGAAAATTTTATAGGTTTAAATAAACTTCAGGAAATAAAAATAAATATTTTCGGAAAAGATAATTCTAATATTTTTATAATAATCATAAGCATTCCTGTATTTCTAGATAAGGAATTTCCAACTTATTACTTAAGACTTATAACATTTTTAAACAATACTATTATAACAAATATACCAGAACAAAAAGTTGTAAAATATCAAGATAAAATATATCCTATCAATAAATACTTAAAAAATTTGAAAAATTCAATTGAATGTTCTCCATGTATAACTATGGAATACAAACAAAAAAATTATATAGAAGAAATAAATAAAGGACTTTTACTCGCGAAAAATTTTGAAAGTAATATTGAACACAATTGTAATGAAAAAACATACCATTTTTATAAAAACTTTATTGTAAACTTTAATAAATGCATTGTCACTTTAAATAATAAAACCTACAATAATAAAATTAAAATGTTTGACCATAAAATTGTGATTAAACCAAACTTAAATATGTCAACAATAGAATCTGATATTATAATTAAAGGTTTGGTGATACAATCCCCAAACCATAACAGTAGAGATGCCAGCATCGGCATCGTCATTAGCATTCCACAAGCAACAATGAAACCGTCATTGAGCAACAATGAAGACCCCATCAAAATATGCCACATCAGCATCTCAGCCACCCAGCGAGATTTCATCATATTTCATCAGACAAACAATCGTCTACATTGTCATACATTGTCACCGAAAATAACACCGTCAGCAGCATCATCATCAGTAGTATCTTCAAGCACCGAAGCATAGAGTTAAGAAATATAATTATGATAAGTTAGTTCTAAGTTTGATCCCGCTAAATAAAGTTCTCTTTCGTTCATTTGCTTGAGTTTTTATTTCCTCCGTGTAGGACAAGAAAATATATTTTTTTGTTTAACACGAGTATTTCCAACTTAACTTGCTCGCTCAAAAAAGTAACTTTACCGCCAAATAAAATTGAACTTCTCGCGTTTTCTTTAAATTATAGAGAATTGTCTATAATAAATCAAACGAATTGTGAGTTGAGTGTGAGCAAGATATTACACCTGATTTTCGATTCATCAAAGAACTATCGGACACTTTAATTAATTTAAAATTAGTTCGCAGCGAATGCGCGGTGTCATCACACGTGCTACGGGTTTTTGTGAATCCATTACGGATAATTTAGATATCGAGATGCTGGAGGTTAGGTTATCTAAATTAGAAATAGCTTGGAAGGAGTTTTCGTGCTACCATGCTTCGTGTTTAGAAGGTTTAGACGAGCAACAACATACGGCGCTTGAGACGGAATTCGTTGAGTAAGAAGATAAATATTTTAGTGCACATACGACAATGACAAAGTGTCTTCGTGAACGGCATAATGCTAAAAGGCAAAAAATGGCATTTGAGCAACTCGCATAACAGCAGTCTGCTGTTCTTAATAAACTTAACTCGTCCGGTTCGTCTTCGAAAAATGTAAGCCTTCCTAAGATTTCTATTACTCCATTTACCGGTAATTATAAAGACTGGCCGACCTTCCGCGACATGTTTCTCGATTCGGTGGACAGCAACGATGTCTTAGCTTCTGCACAGAAGTTTCATTTTCTGAAATCGTTTTTGAGAGGTGAAGCTGCCGATCTTATCAGCCATATACCGCCCACGGACGCTAATTAAATTGGAGCGTGGGAGAAACTTACAACTGCATAAACCTACTCGTGCATTCTCTAATTCAATCGTTTGTTTTGCTGCCTTCTGTGACTTCATCCAATTCTAGCTTTCTTCGTAAGATTACCGACGGTGCCGATGAAGTCATTCATGGTCTTGAGGCAGCCAAGAAAACCGGTCCTTGGCTTATTTACCTGCTTTTAACTAAACTCGATGAGGAAACGAGGCATGCTTGGGCAAAGAAAGTAGGTTCTCGGGACGATTGTTCGGTACAAGAATTAATTGATTTTCTTGAATTACGATGTGATGCGTTCGAGTCGTGTAAGCCTATGAACAGTTCCGGTACATCGCGTAAAAGGCAACCAGTGTCCATTCGCACGCATTTATCTGAGTCACGGGAACAAAATTTAAAATGTCCTAAGTGTAAGGGCGACAATAGTTTGCCACAATTTCCCGCGTTTATAGGACTTAGTTTAGACTCTCGTCGAACATTTGTAAAAGATAACTCATTATGTTTTAATTGTTTTCGGTCTGGACATGCATCTTATAAATGCTTTAGCCATTCGCGTTGTCGTGTCTGTAAATCCCGCCATCATTCGCTTGTCCACCCAACCCAATCTGGCGAGTCTCAATCACCTTCGAAACCAAGACCATCCATCGAATTACCAGCAGACTCCTCACGGCCACCTCCGTCTCCGGGTGCTCCAGGCCCCAGTCACGAGACACCTTCATTAAATAACCATTCTCTCGATTCGCGGTACAATAATACAGTTCTGCGATGCGAAACACATATTTTGAGTAAACTGATTTCGAATCTGCCGTCTTATTCCTTTGATATTTCATCGTTGGCTTACATCCAAGGATCGGATTTAGCGGATTCACAGTTTAATATTTCGAGTACTGTAGATGTATTGTTAGGAGCTGATAGAGTTTGGTCGATTCTCAAGGCAGAACAAATTCATGGCCCAGAAGGTAAACCATTGGCGCAAAATACTTCTTTCGGATGGGTCATCACAGGAGAATTTATTGATAGCCATTTGTCTTGTGTCGGAAGTACCCCCAATCACTTACTTACTTACTTAGTTGGCGCTACAGCTCGAGGTGAACCTGGGCCTGCTTCTCGCAACCATTTGTGTGTGCGTGTTATATTTTTGCACGAATGGAAGGGACCTACAGTTTTTTGCCGACTCCGAACGGCGAGTTGAGAAGCTCAATCGTGACAAATGATACTCTTTGATGCTTGTCAGACATTCGAAAGAGGTGGGCACTGTGAAAAACTTTTAGGTGTTTGCGGCGGGATTCGAACCCAAGACCGCTGGCTAAGTAGTCCGACGCACTAACCACCCCCAATAACTAACCAAGCAGATAATGATCCTGCTGAGGCTCTTTTTCGAGAATCTGTTTCTCGCTCAGAAGATAGCAGATATGTTGTCTTCTATTAAAACTTCCATCGCCTACCTTTGGAAATACTCTGGGTGCTGCCATATCGCGTTTGCACTCCATGGAGCGTCGGTTCCAAAGGCATCCTGATTTGAGGCAACAATATGGACAATTTATGGAAGAGTATTTGAGTCATATGCAACAGATTCCTGATGATTATGTCGGATCTTTAATTGGTAGACTCTTTTATCTTCCTCACCACGCGGTTTTAAAACCCGACAGCTCGTCGACTAAGCTTAGGGTCGTTTTTGATGGGTCTGTCAGTGACTCACTTGGGCAGTTACTTAACAGCCAATTGTATATCGGACCTCCAATTCAACGAGATCTGATTGGTGTTTTTCTTCGCTTTCGCCAGCATCGATTTGTTTTTACGGCTTATATAGTCATGTTTCGTGAAATTTTGATTCGTGAACCCGAAACTGACTATCAGCGTATTGTCTGGCGAGCTTCTCCTAACGAAGCTATCAAGCACTACCGGCTTAAAACTATTACTTATGGGACTGCATCTGCCCCATTTTTGGCTGTTCGAGCTTTAAAGCAACTGGCTGATGACTATTGGTTGAAATACCCCATCGCAGCTCGACTCATCTTGAACGATGTCTACGTGGATGACATCATGACTGGGGCAAACACTATTGACGATCTTCTAAAAATGCAGTCTGAAATTGTTGAACTTTTATCACTTGCCAAAATTCAACTCAGGAAATGGAGTTCAAATTGTTGGGCTCTTCTTGCCAGTCTACCTCCTGAGGATTGTGAATATTCGTTTTTGGAGTCTGAAGGTTCGGCATCACTTATCAAAATCTTAGGGATGTTTTGGAATCCTTCTAGAGATGTCTTCTCGTTTCGCGTTCATCAACCCAAACTTAGTCATTCGCTGACAAGACGAACTCTGCTTTTAGAAGTCGCTAGGATCTTCGACCCCTTAGGACGCTTGGCTCCATCTGTGATCCTCTTCAAAATGATGTTCCAAGAACTTTGATCATCTGAACTTAAACTTGGGATGATCCCCTACCAGACCGGATTTCAAGTCAGTGGATGAACTATCGGAAGGAACTTCTATTACTTCAAAACATTCGGGTACCGCGTAACGTTTTTCTTGAAGACGACATAGAACTTCATGGGTTCTCGGACGCCTCATCGTTGGCCTATGCAGCCGTTGTATACGCGCGTTCTAGATCGGTATTTGGAGAGGTCACAACCACAATCGTCGCGGCGAAAACAAAGGTGGCTCATTTAAAACCTCTTTCCATCCCGCGGCTAGAACTTTGTGGTGCGTTGCTACTGTCAAAGCTATTTAAGCTTGTGAAATCCTCACTTAATATTGACACAAATATTAAAATATATGCGTGGTGTGACTCTGAAATAGTGCTTCATTGGCTTTCTTCACCCCCTCGTCGCTGGGCTACGTTTGTCGCTAACTGCACTTCAGTTATCTTGGAAACGGTTCCAAATCATTCATTGCATCAGAATTCAATCCAGCTGATTGTGCCTCGCGCGGTATTTTCCCTTCGCAACTCGTGAATCATAGCCTTTGGTGGACCTTGGTTATCAGAATCGCAACAACATTGGCCTATTTCTTCCTGGTCTAACAATTCTGCACTCGCCAATAGTGACCTGGTCAAAGTCGAAAGTAGACGGAGACACAAAACTTTCTGGTAACGTCACGTAATTCGGACATTATTCAAAATTTGATCGACAAAATTTCGTGTTGGCATCGTTTGATCAGAGTATTTGCATTTTGTCGTCGTTTTATATCAAATTGCCGCGTGAAATCAGACGTTCGCGAGTCTCACGGTTTGAAATTCAACGAAATTCATTCTGCAAAAATCATTATCTTGAAGTATGTGCAGCTTGTTTCGTATCCTAAAGATATCAACGACTTGATCAGTAAGAAATCTTTATCGTCGAGATCACCACTGTTGAAATTTTCTGCGTTCTTGGACAGCGTTGGACTTCTGCGTGTTGGAGGTCGCATAAAACATGCTGCTGTTTCATATAACATAAAGCATCCTATAATACTTCCGAAATCCAATAAAGTTTCATTTCTTATAGTTCAGGATGTTCACTTAAGGTACGCGCATGCTGGAGTCTCCGAGACCTTCACATTCATACGGCAGCAGTTCTGGATAATGGGTAGCCGTAATCTTGTTCGGAAGGTAATACACGTTTGCAAACCATGCTTCATGCAACGGAAATCAATATGTGAGCAACGGGTGGGCGATCTTGCTCTTCAACGGATTCAACCGAATAGACCATTCACCGATACGGGTTGTGATTACGCAGGGCCGCTGACGATCAAGCTTTCTCGGGGTCGAAAGCCAAGGCTTCTCAAGGCTTACATAGCTCTTTTTGTCTGCCTTTCAACCAAACCAAACCTGGAAGTAGTGAGCGATCTCACTACGGATGCTTTTCTTGCTGCCCTGCGCCGATTTGTATCAAGGCGTGGTCTGTACAGCAATATTTATAGTAACAATGGGACTAATTCTCAGGGGGCACGACGTTGCCTCTCAGAAATGCACATGTTAGTCATGTCTCAAACGCACAACGACACAATAGTTTCATCGCTCGCAAAGGACGGAATCGCTTGGCACTTTATTCCTCCTTCCGCACCTCATTTTGGTGGACTGTGGGAAGCAGGTGTCAGATCCGTAAAGCTTCACCTACGTCGGGTCATTGGCTCTTCTATAATTAGCTTCGAAGAGCTAACGACCGTGACCTGTCAAATTGAAGCTATCTTGAATTCTCGACCTTTATCTTGTCTCTCTGATGTTGATCTAAATCCTCTAACACCATCTCATTTTCTCATAGGTGAGCCAATGACAGCTGTGCCGGAGCCTAGTCAACTCGAAATACCGGTGAACCGTCTCTCTCATTGGAACCACCTACAAAACATGGTGCAAGGTTTTTGGAAGAGGTGGCACACTGGAATACCTGACGAGTCTTCAGGAACGTCCCAAATGGCAGAAACGACAGCCCAACCTAAAACCAGGAGATCTTGTGGTCATCAAGGAGCCGAGTTTACCTCCCACAAAATGGCTACCTCGGTCCAATTGAAGCTGTTACACCAGGTGCTGATCAACTTGTTCGTGCGGCCACTGTTAAGCCGGCTACCGGAACCTTTATTCGTCCTGCAACAAAATTGGTCGTCCTACCACTATCCTGAAACTCGTTCAGTGGCGCCGGGATGTTTGAGATTGAATCTTTTATTCCTTTTTTTTCTATTTAATTTAACTATCATTTACCTTTGTTTTGATTATATTAATTAACTATGTAAATTTAATATCGAAATAATTTTTATTTGCCAAACATTATGTTAATACCCTCTGCATCGCTTCTTATTGTTTTTGATACTTCTAATCTCTTGCTATTGTTATGTAATGCTTTCATTAATTGTTGACTCATATTTGCTAACGGGCTTGCACTCTACAATGCATCGATTCACCATATACCTAATGGTAAGAATTGTAATACATAACAGATCACAGGCATTGTATGGTTTAGCGAAACTTAGAACTTTCTCTTGCTGTTCAACATTCATCGAGATAAGTCGCTTTGGTCTTCAAATGTAAAATAATAAAACACAATTATAATTTGTATGCTATTTATTGCTGCGTTTTATTGGATCGATCAACGGTGGAAATTTATTCGTTGTGCTGCAATTTATCGTCGGTGGATTATTTTTCTTCTGCTGTAATCTACATTGCTTGATCGCTGTTGATTTGCTTATTAAATCATAACCATGCACTAGCGATACACTAGCGAATACCCTGCGTGCGTTGCTAAGCTTTATATAAAAATACATATTGCATTGCCGTTACCAAAAGTGTCCCTGCCCTGCGATCACTATATATGTACGTACTAGCTGACCCGCCCGGCTTCGCCCGTGCATGCAAAAAGTCGTGTCACTCAAGTAGCACATCTATGTACATATACTATTATAGATGAGTCAGCGAACATTGTTCCGCCTAAAATTGATTGAATTACTAATGTCCCTTTCGATAGTCGAGCCTCTCTATTAAAAGAATGAAGCTCTTTTGGAATTAAATTGAATTCAATGCATTTTATTTACACGGAAAATGGATTTCACACATTTCAGGTCACTGCAACGCTTTGTTATAACTTATAAACAACGTTGTTTGTGGAATGGAACAATTGGAATGGGACAATTGATCCACATTGAATATATGGGAAGGTTCGTTGGACGACATTACCTTAAAGATGGGGCTTATCACCGCGTTCTTGGATAACAGCGGCTCCATGTAATCCATCCGCAAACGGGCTTTTTCATTGTGATGTGCAAGCTGTTCACCCGTTTCATTGGCACGTAGATTGAAAATCGTTATCCACAAAATTAATGAATATCCCAAATTACTAAATCGTAGGAAAAGAGTGGATGAATAAAGGTAATTTGTACTGATGCAACTCCAGATTCGATGTGCCGATAACCTTAGTTTTCGAAATTACAATGTTTTGGAAAAAGCACAAAATTCAACACCAATCCATTGAATTTCACTTGGTCACTGAGCAAATACTTTCATTCACTATGTTGATCATAGAACAAAATACTTTCGTCGAATTAAAATTTAAAAACAGCAATCAACCTTACTTACGGCCATATTATTCACTCCGGGCTTAAATCAAATTTAAATGAATTTTAAACCCGATCTTTAACCCGCATTTTTTAAACCCGAACATTTAAACGTATGCTCATAATATTCACTGAAAAACGTTTATTAAACCCGATGGGTTAAAAATTCATAAAATGACAAATGTCAGTTGAAATTTATTCGGATTTAAAATTTAATTTAATAATTTTTCGGGTCAATGTGCGGGTGGAACGAGTGAATGTTATGGAGTTGGGTTTAATTTTCGGTTCAAATTTACTTTAACCCGAGTGTAAGTTTTAACCCCCCCCCCCCCCTGTGGGTTTCACCTTGTCGCGGTGGAGGGGCTTAAGTATGACCTCGTCGGAAAACTAAGTAAACCCAACTGGAATGACACTAGCCTAAAAAACAAAAAAAAAAAAAGAAAGAAACATGGAAAGTACAGATGAACAAAATAAAAATCGAGTTGGGATATCAACTCAAGTGTCGGCAGATACCACGGCTGCCGGCGAGGGGTTGTCTCCAACAGGGGCTAAGTCGCCAGTGGTCACTGTCCCACAAGTCCAGATGGACAGCGTTATTACAAATAAAGACGAAGAAGTCGTAAAAGCGGTCACCGACGAAAAGCGCGGTGTAAAGATTGACCGAAAAAAAGACTATCTGGTGCCCAAAAACGCAAGAGAGCGAAAGAGAGAAGTAGGAAAGAGGAGGAGGGAAAAGGCATGACGGGGGACAACCCAGAAGGTGCAAGTACCTCCGCCCAGAACTCTGCCGCAAAGACCTCGAGGGTTAGAGGGGTAGGTTCCAAACCAGACCCCTCGAAGACCGTAGACGCTGCGAAACGACACGCTAATCTCACCCTTACATCTCCAGAGGAGACCCCCGCCATAGGGAGCAAAAGGAATATGAGACACTCGAAACACGCAAGGGACACCTATAAAAAGAGAGCTACTGATCCCGGAACCAGCAGAAACTCACCAGGGGCGACTCACGTTGCACCAGGCAGGCCTGTAGTGGGTTCTAGGGATACTTCGAGACCAACAACATCTAACAGAGGGCCCCGCCATATGGTTACCTACAGAGATGCAGCCGCCAACCAGCTCGAGGTGGTAGTGTACTGTGACGGGTACGACGAAGGCAAGATACCGTCGAATCTGCGAGAAAGGTTTCAGTGCGAAATCCAAGACGCTCTCGACCAAAGTCTGTGCGCAGTCCCTCCAGTCATCCCCAACTTCACATGGGCGGGTTTTAAAAACGATCGGTACCACGTGGCGATCAGCCCTCTATTAAAATCTTGGAGGCGTTAACTAAAAGTCTAGGAGAAACATGGGGAGGAACCAGTCTAAGGGTACTTCCAGTGTCAGAGATTCCGAGGCTGACCAGGGTATCTGTCTGGATCCCAGGCCCGTCGAAGAACCCCAGAAAATTCCAGAAAGAATTGCTAGGCACAACCAAGACCTGGACACAACAACCTGGAAGGATTACAACGCCGAAAAGCAAGAAGGCAAAGGCCAACTTCTTTTCGTGGGTATAAACCAGAAAGCCGTGACGGTATTGAATCAATGTGATGGGTATGCCCTCTGTGGCTTCTATCGTGTAAAATTCACAATACCGCCCCATAAAAGAATTTCTGATGAAGATGCTACAAGCAAACCTCCAGCACAGTAGGGTGGCCACGGCCGTCCTCTGTGACTTCCTATCGAAAGGAGGTGCCGACATAGCCCTTATCCAAGAGCCCTGGATCGTCAAAAACGGAGTCAAAGGATGGGGCAAAAATTTCAAAATGTTTACCAACACAACTGGTAAGTGTCGAACTTGTATTGTAGCAAATACATCTCTAAACGTCTTCTCTATCCCACAGATGAGTACGGGAGACCTCACGGTCATTAGACTGGAGTATAAGGAAGGGAGCGGGGTGGGCAAAACCATCTTGCTAGCGTCCTGTTACCTTCCCTATGACTCATTAACTCCACCTCCAAGCGAAGAGCTGATAAACCTGATTAGCCAAGCCAGAACATCAGGAGAGGGGATCATCGTGGGAGCGGCCGCGAACGCACACCACACAGCCTGGGGCAGTACCAACACAAACCCAAGGGGTGATTCTCTTTTTGATTTCTTAAACATTGAAAATCTCGTAACTTTTAACGTAGGTTGTACTCCAACTTTCGTAAACAAAATTAGAAGGGAAGTTTTAGACATTACCTTTTCTACCACAAACGTCACTCATCTAGTCTCGAACTGGAGGGTCTCTAACGAAACCTCCATGTCCGACCATAGGTGGATTTGCTTCGATCTTGCCACTGGGCGAAAGACTGGAACCCTAGTCCCAAGGAACACCAACTGGGCCCTTTACGTCTCAACCTTAACTGAGAAATTAGGTAACCAGAGGGCCGATAATATTCAGGACATTGGGGACCTTGATAGAGAAGTCCTTCGTGTACAAACAAACATAACCTTATCCTTTGAACTAGCCTGTCCACTTAAAGCCTGCGCGGCAAATAGTAAAAATAGATGGTGGACGAGTGATCTACAGGAAAAAAGGAAGGAGGTTAGGAGATCTTTCAACACTTTCATGACCAGTAAACTAGAAGCGGACTGGGAAATTTATAGGAGCAACAGACGTTGTTTCAAAAAATTAACCAAGACTGCAACTAGAAACTCATGGAAACTTTTCTGCGGTGAAATAGACTGCACTAGCGAAACAGCGAGGCTCAAAAAATTCCTCTCTAGGGAGCACACCCAACCACAACTTCTTAGTGCTGACGGTAGGGCAGCTACCTCAGCGGAATCACTAGAACTTCAGCTGGATAAACACTTCCCAGGTTGTCTTCAGGCCCCTGCTGGACCAACTCAGACAGCGCTAGTCGTCACAGGGATGGTTAGGGAACTCAGGGATGAATCTAACGAAGTCATAGATAAAGATAAGATTAGGTGGGCCATAAACTCATTTAAGCCCTTCAAAGCTCCTGGAAAGGACAAAATACAGCCCATTTTCATCCAAAAAGGCTTTTCTGTATTGGTGCCGCACCTGGTAACAATTTTCAGAGCCTGCTTGGCACTTGGCTATAACCCTTAGCTATGGCAAGAAGTAAGGGTGGTTCTTATACCTAAACCAGGAAAAGATCTTAGCTCTGCAAATGGATACAGACCCATTAGTCTCACGTCCTTCTTGCTTAAAACCTTAGAAAGAATTTGCGATGAGAAGATCAGAGCAAACCTACCTTTGTCTATACGAAAAAGCAACCAACACGCATACATGAAGGGAAAATCTGTGGAAACAGCCCTCCACTACATAGTCAGCACAATCGAAGATACCTTTACGTATAAGGAGTCCGTACTCGGCGTTTTTCTAGACATAGAAGGCGCTTTCAATAACATTAAGACTCAGGGCATTATGAAAAGCTCTCTCTATGTATAACAAGAGAAAAACGATTAACAACTTTATTGAACACATGCTCTCAAATCGAACCATTTATGCCGATCTCGGCACCGAAAGCAGGAAAGGGAACGTCCGGAACGGGACCCCCCTCCTATGGGTACTGGTCATAGACGACCTCTTAAAAATCCTTGCAACAAATGGATTCAAATGTATAGCATACGCAGATGACCTCGCTTTGTTAACGAGAGGCAAACACTTAAGCACACTAGGGGAACTCATGCAAACCGCTCTGCAGTTAACCAAATCTTGGGCGGACAGCAACGGATTAGGAGTAAGCCCAGAAAAGACCAATATGGTGCTGTTCTTTAAAAGACTTAAATTCCCAGGCTTCAAGGCCCCGTCCCTAGGAGGAGTTCAGCTAGACCTAAGGGACCACGTAAACTATTTAGGGCTCATACTTGACAAAAAGTTACTTTGGAGAAAGAATCTAGAAAATAGAATAAACAAAGCCAGGAGAGCTTTCTGGATTTGCCGGAGACCTTTCGGCAAAACGTGGGGTTTGAAACCAAAACTAGTTCAATGGATCTACTCTTGTGTAGTCAAACCCATATTACTCTACGGAGTGTTAGTTCAGTGGCCAGTCGTGAATAACATCTACGCGAAAACACTACTAACAAACCCCCAACGAATGGCCTGCCTAGGGATAACTGGTGCCCAATCCAGCACACCCACAGCAGCCATGGAGACGATTCTAAATATTCTTCCTATGGAACTGGACGTCAAAAGGACAGCGGGGCTTTCTGCAATCAGATTGCGGACCCTGGGTCACTTTAAAGACGAGAGCCTCACAGGACACAGAGCTATCTGGAAAGATGTTTCAGAATCCTCTGGACTTGTCAGCAATCCACGTGATCTCATAGAGAAAGAATACATCTGGGAGCTGGTGTACACTGTCCGGGTCCTCCGACAAATATTTCCATTCACCTAGAACCCTCGGTGACTGTTTTCCAGGCGGAAGTTTTTGCAATTCTCAGGGGCGAAGACGAACTCGTCAACAACGATATCAGAGACACTTGCGTACACATCTGCTCGGACAGTTAGACTACACTCAAAGCACTTGCGAATCCTCTTACTAATTCCAAATTAGTGAAGGAATGCAAAGAAAAACTCAACACCCTTGGGAAATCATGCACGGTAAATCTGCTCTGGGTACCTGGCCACAACAATATACCGGGTAACGAAAGGGTGGACGAACTGGCAAGAGCAGGGGCCGAAGACGTAGAAAACCTCACAGTAAATACTATTGGTACGGCGGTACAAGCGGTGAAAACTGCCTACAGCCTGTCGTTTGCAAAACGCCACGCACTAACGTGGAGTCAAATCCAAACATGTAAGGCTGCCAAAGAAATGATGGAATTTCCAAATCCACTGCGGGCTAGCAAGGTACTGAATTTGGGCAGAGTTCAAATAAAAATGTTGATTGGCTTATATACGGGACACATCAACCTAAATAAACATGCCAACCGACTGGGACTAGTGCAGCACAGCACCTGCCCGGGTTGCGAAGAAGAAGAAGAAAGTATCAAACACTTCCTCTGCGATTGTCCTGCTCTATGTTCATTAAGGCAAAAATACCTGGGAAGACATATTCTACCCGGGCTGACCTCGCTCAGATCTATTGATTTCTCGAAAACACTGGAGTTTACACGACACACAGAGCGTTTTTCTTGAAATTTATTTCTTCCAACCTTTCCATTCCACTACACTACCCCCTTTCACTAACACACACCCCAACCCGTCTTTCTCAGCACAGTTACAGAGGGGAGCACAACGGGACCGACTTGTGGCCTAGGTGAAGAGGAGCAATCCTCACCCTCAGAAACCAACCAACCAACCAAGTTTTAACCCGGATTAAAGTGAGTGAATAATATGGCCGTTAGAGATTTGAATAAATAGTCAATTTGTTTGAAACTTAAAATTTGAAAACATAAAAAATAATAGTTTTTTTCGAATAGATAGAATAGACACCTCTATCGTGGAATCCGCCGGATCATTTCACTTTCACTTTAGCCTGGTATCGTAGAATCCGTCGTGGAAGTTTCCTTACCGACGTGAATGTCGCAAAGGAAGTGTCAAGTAGAATTTATGACAGCAAAGTGAATTTGTGTTTTGGAATTGTCCTTTAGTTTTTGCAATACAAAAGAAACATAAGTAAAAAGTAGTTAAATAAATAGAATAGCTCTATTCCTGGATTCGTCAGCTGCAGAACAATCTTCAGAAACAAAAATACGCGCATGCGTAGGTGGAGCAGTGGGACAATTTAACTACCAAACAAACGTGTTTTCACATACATACATTTGTTCTTTTAAATTTGTTTAAAACAGTTTAATCTTGCCGGTTTATTAAAAATGTGCAACTAAATAAATCGAATTTTTAATAATAAGGGGCAATTGAATCTAACTCGTAGCTCATTTTCAAATTCTCCCAAGTGAAATTAGCAGCTTGCATACGATTTTTTCTGAGGGAAATCACCAATATGGTGTTGGGAAATAAATATATTTATGGTGTTAAAGCACTAAATTAATCAAATATTAGTCTTTTATTTAGTGCAAAATACATTTTTTGTAAAGTCTGTTTGTTGAAATTACCAAGTTATCAAGTAAAACAAATCAACAGTATGAGATCTGCAACGTTTGAGCTGCGGATGAGAAATGTCATATTTTGTATGGAGAGGTCCGATTCGAAAGTTTTCCACGATGATGTGAAACTCATTCACATTGCCGACAACGGAATGATTCACTTCGCCGGATTCAGCGATACCTACACCGTTTATAAGGAGAGTTGAGTGGTCGAGTTGAAACTCGATTTCAACCTAGGTATTTCAACACACCGAGTTGAATAGTTGAATAGTTGAAATTCTCAAGCGACGTTCAACTGACAGATATCTTAACACACTTTAACCGCCGCAAACACAGACACGCAATCAAAACAAGATGATTTTCCACTCCAAATAAAGGCAAAAAAAAAAAAACAAACATAGAGATCACACACACACAGAGACCACTTGTCAGTTCAACATGCATTTTTTCAGCCCGACCGAGCTCAGTCGAGTCCAGTCAAACCAGCTTCGACTCAGCTCGTGTTTATATGCATCTCAACCTAGGTTGAAGCTGGCTTCAGCTCTGCATATAAACGGAATAACCGATGCTCAAATTACAGTGAGTCTTTCCCCCCGGCGGATTCCACGATAGGGCTGAGAGTCTCAAAATAGGAATATATTTTCCAAGTTTGGAGCTCTGGCAATTATTTTCACTGTCGAAATGAAAAGAATGATTTTCCCGGAAAATTTTCCAAATTTCGAAAATTAGTTTTTTGAATTTTCCAATTTTTCTTTAAAATTTTTAAATTTTCGGCTCCGTTGTGTGTTTACCACTTCAATACGAATCCAACAAAAAAATTCCCATGCAAATCGGATCATGTTCAGCCGAGTTTAGAGATGGGAGTCGACTTTTACTCGAGTTACTCGAGTAATCCGATTCCAACTCGTACTCGAGTCAAATGTTTTTATATTCGAGAGAACTCGTACTCGAGTCAATTCGTACTCGAATATCTTAACTGAGACAGGCTTCAATGAATTTGACTCGAAAAACACACACGACAACGAAATGGAGTCACCGTTAACATTACAAACATACATTCGCACAAAGATGCGAAATTTAGTTACTATCGCTCGCATTCACTTTCGATACATGTAAACAAATCTCTATTCTGCTTCTTCTTATATAAAAGAGGATATCTTATACCGTAGCAGTAACATGGTTGGATGTTGTAGAAATAGGGTAAGCACTGATTGGCTTTAATTTGGCTAAGCCCAGTGTTGTAACTGTTACTACTCATCAATTGTGCTTATTTTACCTCCAAGTGGTAACCATCGGGTACTGGTCGCTGCCAATCCGGGCACGACTTGCTAAACTTATAAGCGCGAGTGCTGAGCAAGGGAAAATAGCAGCACTATAATTCACGTCAGCGGATGAATTCCATCAATGGAACCAACGGTGGCGCTAAAATTTCCAGGACGGAAACAAAACCTTATCTGAGCTACTCCGACATATTCGGAGCTCAGGTAGATAAGGACTTCCAAGTACTAGTCAGGGTCTTGGAAAAGAATTGGTGGCGGATGAGCCCCTAGTGGGCCAACGGCAGCGCTCACACCCCCGTAGTGGGTTACTGACACCGGTGTACCCGGCCCCTTGTCCTAAGGGTATACAAGGATCTGGCCCTCCAGGTTGGGGGTTGTGCGTGAGGTTATCTACCTAACCACGTAAAAAAACCATTAGTTCCGAAACAACCAAAAGCCTCGGAAAAGGACGGATCAACTGTTGACAACCACGCTAAACGAAATAAGGACAACGACGTTCGGATCTGTACCTGGAATGTTCGTTCAATGAACGGCGACGGTGCATCCGAACAACTGGCAGAGGCCCTAAACTGCTACAAGGCAGATATAACCGCCATCCAGGAAGTGCGATGGAATGGGCCAGGCAGAAAATGGATGGAAAACTGTGATATCTACTACGGTGACTGCTATACAGAAAATAAACAGCGCTTATTCGGATGCGGATTTGTCATACGCATATGGTTGTCCCGTGTGGTTCAACGTCGGACCAAGTTCGATGGAAAGGATTCGGGTGTTTGAGAGGGCTTGTCTTCGGGCTTGCCTTCGTTTATACAGAACACCAGAGTCTGAGTACAACAAATTCTATTCCAATGAGGTCCTATACAACAGGGCTGAGTTAATAAGAGTGGATAATTTCCTGATCAAGATGACTTGAAGGCACATTGCAAGAGCAATGAGTTCGATGAATAGCCTGATCTTCGGGGCTTATTACCCCAATTTCACGTACCACGAAAGAGTGCGCCTTAACGGCTTCGTTCCACCAGAAGCGTTCCTCTATTTTGACCAACAGGGTCTGATCCAGGATAGATCAGCGGTACCGCTAATCTTCCATGTTGCTCGCAAGACTCAACTACGACAGAGACGTCGCACAGAGCCAAACGGAGCGCCTCCGGTTTAGTAGGTCGGTTTCGGGGCGCGATGGACACGATGTGGAACAGCAACATCAGAAATTCTGGTGGCTGTTAGAAAGAGACGGAATCCCCTCGTCGATTCCGTTTAATCCGGGGTAGACCCCAAGACATAGTTGGCCGCCTTTTATGTTTATTATATAGACATGCCGTGGCCGGCTTACATAGGTTTAGGTAGTGTAGGTATTTATAAGTTTTATAAAAAAAATAAAAAAAAAACATAAAAAAAAAATATATATAAAAAAATAAAAAAAAACGCACAGCACTTTGCCAACAAAAAAAAATATAAAAACAAATAAAAAACCACAAAAAAAAATTATAAAATAACACAGCACAAAAAACAAAAAAAAAAATTACTTATTTAATTACTTATTTATTTATTTATTTATGTTTGTAACTGTAATTGTAATTTTAATTAAAATTTTATATTATAAGTTAAGTTACGTCGAAAGACATAGTATAAGCATTAAGTTTAGCTTAGAGTGCCCGTGTGAGGCTAGTAAGTTAGAGTAAGATAGTTAAGTTAGTTAAGTTAGTTAAGCTAGTTTTAAGCACTTTTTGTCTAGCATGTAAGAAATACTTGAATTTAAAAATAAAAAATGCATTCAAAATGAAAATGAATATGCCTTCGCAGTAGGTTTTGATATTAGCTTCTGAAACTGATCAACTTATTTTTATTTCGTGGGAAATAAATGTTTCGGCGACATCTGGATTTGAACCGTGAACCTTCAGCGTGGCAAGCGACGACGACTACCACTACGCCACGGCCACCCACAATCATAATAGGAAATCCCGAAAAACAAACGCAATTTTATTTTCTTATACCTGACCATAAGACCATTTACTTATTTGCCGCATGCATGTACCCAACTCAAACCCATTGTTTTCCTGTTTGCTGTCTTTCGCTCAACTTATAATAACCCAATTCGGGTTATATAAATTAAAATACGTGCATAAAAAATGTAAACAAAACCCACCCCAATGTGACTACACAAGTAGTCTGACAATATGCTATGCTATGCTAAATGCAGCTTCTGAAAATTGTTGCATATTAGACTAATAGGAGCTTTAGAGAATTTATTGCAATGTACGAGTTTTAACTTTCATATTTAACATTGAAATATATATTTGAGAGATCCATATCTAATCCTATTTAATAAAAAACAAATAAAGAAAATCTTAAATGAAACCAAATCCACAGCAGCAGATTCGGTCACACCATATCTTATGATGACATCCCAGTCGCGTATGGCATGCATTCCAGAACTAGTTGTAGAAGTACTTCTAGGGAGTCGGAACAACTTCTCAACTCGATTACAGCACATGTATAAAAGGCATTACATTTAGCATTGGATGTCATAGGACGGAAGCGATCGCCTCCCCACTCTGCAATACCCAGAAGTTGTCTCAGAAGAGTACTTCTTAATCACATTACAAAGAAGTAGTGCATTCATGCCTTCGAAAAAGTCAACGTAGAAGTACTTCTCGAACACATTACACAGAAGTAATGCATTCATGCCTTTTTTGCACTTCCCAGTTGTTTTCAAAATTTTCAAAAAAAATTCTATATTTGGGGTTATTCTTTTTTAACTCAGTTGAAAATCTATAAATCAGAGTTTTATAAAAAATCATTTTACATAGCATATCCCTAAAACGTTTCAAATACTTTGAGTTTGAACCGAGAACATAACATATCCGCACTTAAAATCTTCAATCAAATGTTTGCGATTGGCAATGTTATGAAAATGAGAAACTGTGACATCTACTACGGTGATTGCTATACAGAAAATAAACAGCGCTTATTCGGATGCGGATTTGTCATACGCGGCAGACTTAGGCAAGAAGTCTTGAGCTTTCGGCACGTGAGCGAGCGTCTTATGACAGTCCGTGTCAAGGCAAAATTCGCCAACATTAGCCTAATATGCGCTCACGCCCCCACAGAAGAAAAAGACGACGCTACCAAAGATATAGCTCCTCGACAAAACCTACGAGCAAGGCCCTAAGCATGACGTTGAAATCGTATTGGGCAATTTTAACGCCAATATAGGAAGAGAGGACATCTTTGGTAGGACGGTTGGAAGGCACAGCCTACACGACACCACGTCCGAAAACGGACTAAGGCTAATCGACTTTGCTGCGGGGCGAAGTGTCAGTATAGCAAGCACTCGGTTTCCTCATCTCAATATCCATAAGGGACATGGCGGTCTCCGGATCGACTAACCATCAACCAAATCGACCACATTGCGATCGACACCCGACACGCCTCCAGTATACTGGATGTCCGAACCTTCCGGACGGCCAACATTGGCTCGGACCACTACCTTGTTGTAGCCAAGGTACGAATGCGGATATCCACAATGCTACAACAACGAAATACTGTGAGAAAGTATAATGTCGAAAAGCTACAATCGCAAGACACCGCCAGAGCCTACAGAGAACGCATATCCCGATCTCTCGCTACGAGTCCTACCGCAGCAACAGCTAGTACAGAAGACCAGTGGCAACACTGCTAGCAAGCCATCATAAGTGCCGCGAATGATGTGCTGGGTTTCACACGACCACCACCACGAAACCCCTGGTTTGATGAAGAGTGCAGACTAGCTAATGCGGAAAAAGAACAAGCGTATAAAGCGGCGCTGCAAAGAAGGACTAGATCTGCTCGCATGCTCTATGAGCAGAAGAGACGGGAAGAACATCGGCTTCTAAGAAGGAAAAAGAAAGAGCACGAGAAGAGTGCATTCGAGGATATTGAGAGATGCTACTCCAGGAACAATGTACGGAAGTTTTACCAGAGGGTAAAAAGAATGTGCCAGCAAAACAAATCCCGTACAGAAACCTGTAGAGATGCGGATGGAAATATCGTAGTGGAAACACAGTCGGTGCTGAGAATATGGAAAGACTACTTCTGCAGACTGTATAATAGCGATGAAGACCAATACTCCGCTGTTACGCAGAATGTACCGTTCAATTTAGATGATGATAGCCAAACCCCCATCCACCTGATCAAAACGAAGTGCGGATAGCAATATCTAAGCTAAAGTCCAACAAAGCTGCTGGACCCGACGGTCTACCCGCAGAGCTATTTAAAGCAGCTGGAGATGACTTGGTAGTGAGCATACACCAACTCATCTCCAAGGTTTGGTCAGATGAAAGTATGCCAGATGAATGGAATCTCAGCATCGTCTGCCGGGTCCACAAGAAAGGAGACCCCCTCAACTGCTCCAATTACAGAGGCATCAGTCTCCTCAATATTGCCTACAAGATCCTGTCTGCCATACTGTGTGAACGCCTGAAGCCTTTCGTCAACAACCTGATTGGCCCCTATCAGTGCGGTTTCAGGCCAGGAAAGTCCACCATAGACCAAATTTTCACACTCAGGCAGATCCTGGAAAAAACCCAAGAAGTCCAAGTCGATACCCACCGCCTGTTCATCGATCTCAAGGCCGCATATGACAGCATATGGAGGGATGAACTGTATAGAGCCATGTCTAGTTTTGACATCCCTGCCAAACTCATCCGTCTATGCAGGATGACGATGGAGAAAGGTCGGTAATGACCTCACCGACACCTTCGATGTCAAAAAAGGATTCAGACAAGGTGACGCGCTGTCATGCGACTTCTTCAACATCATTCTTGAAAGAATTGTTCGAAACTTACAAGCCAAAACACAAGGAACGATCTTTCAAAAGTCCGTTCAACTACTTGCACACGCCGACGATATTGACATCATTGGTAGAACACAGCGAGCTGTCACCGGTGCGTTCGCGAGTATAGAAATGGAAGCGGCTAAAATGGGATTAGCGGTAAACGAGGGCAAAACAAAATATATGCTGTCAACAAAAAGGGACACCCAACATCGACGAATTGGACAGAGCGTCACAATATACAGCTACAACTTTGAGGTAGTAAAGGACTTTGTCTACCTCGGCTCTGCCATAACTTTAAAAAATTACATCTCGTCGGAAATCAAACGAAGGATTACTCTTGCCAACCGCTGTTTCTTTGGGCTAAGAAGGCAATTGAGTGGTAAAGTCCTTTCTCGATCGACTAAGGAGACTCTATATAAGACCCTTATCATCCCAGTCTTGCTCTATGGAGCTGAAGCATGGACTTTATCGAAAGCGGATGAAGATATCCTTGGTCGCTTCGAGAGAAAAATCCTTCGTAAGATATTCGGTCCCGTTTGCGTTGACGGGTTCTGGAGGAGAAGATTCAATGACGAACTATACGAGCTGTACAGCGACATCAACCTGGTCAAAAAGCTGCACATTGGGCGTTTAAGATGGCTAGGACATGTAGAGCGTATGGACATCAACGCTCCGGCTCGGAAAATATTCGACTCTTACCCGGAGGGTCAGCGCAGCAGAGGACGACCTCGCCTAAGGTGGCGCACACAAGTAGAACAAGACCTCAACCAACTTGACGTGCGCAACTGGAAGCGGCTAGCTAAGGACCGGGCTAGCTGGAAGATGTTGTTGGTTGAGGCCTTGGTTCACCCCGAACTGTAGCGCCACCTAAGTAAGTAGGTAATGTTAATCAAACAAACGCAATTCTATAAATCCGACAAGCAGGCGACAATCATTAACAACGCGGTGAGATCATTTTACAGAAAAGTATACTTGTTGAGTCCTTCCTTGCCGCAGTACCTCGCATTCGTACGGTAATGCCGTCAACTTTTCTTAAGCATATACCAATTCCATCCTGCATTGCATCTCGAGTTGGAATCGAGATTCACGAAAATTGATCTCGAGCAAAAAAAAGTGTTTTTTTTTAGCCCGATCGAAAACCACATACATATGTTCAAATAAAAGCAATAAGAAGGAGACGTAAAAGTTGAAGATCGTTTTTAAGAGTTAAAATTAAACCATACGTAATAATTTTTATAAGTGCTTGGCGGTAGGGAAAACTAAAATTCAAGCGTAAAATATTTTAGCGTAACGAAAAATTGTGAGATTAAAGCAAAATTACAAAAAATTAAATAATATTGTAATGTATGCATACTAAAATTTTGTTGTACTTTTCCATTTTGTAGATGAGTGAAAGTTGTTTCACTGTTTTACCAAACATGTATTTCAAGTGTTGGAAATATTCGGGTACACCTGATTTGGCCATTAAAAAAAAACTAGCTAAAATAATAGAAGGTAAAAACGAAGATCGAAAGGCAAAAATGTATACAAATAATTTTTAAGAATAATGTATTACAAATTAATTTGTTCGTATTTTGAAAAGAGCACCCTGTGCCATATTCTGAAATAATTTTTCTTCTCTTCTATCTCTCTTTCACGACAACACTTCTTATTACCGTCTATTTCTCCGTGTCTGTGTGACGAAAAATGGAACTGGTAAGAAACACGTGAAGAGTGTCCCTACTCATTATTAGATATACTCTGCCCACTGCTGCTCGAGTGGTCTGTCTCCACTGAAGAAAAATTGCGGGCGATGATTTGAACAATTGTTTTGAACATTGCTCAGCTTCAGGACAACGCAGGAGGATATCTTATATCTCAAATGAATCAGGGACAAATTTACTGATTTCACCTGTTTTTTGGTTTTTCAATCCGATAAGCCATTATTGAGTTAGGGCTGTATAATCACAATTTTCCTCACGGATATGCAGTTTTTTGGCTATTATCTTAACTCCTAAAAGGAATATTGTAATTATTTATATGCTATAACTTGGCCAAAGAACATATCTATGAATAAAAAAATAAAACACGTTAATCGGATTACTGGTTCTCGCGTTCTCGATACAATTGGCAATGAACAGATATAGACTTTGCATTTTAGAATATGTAAGGGTGTATGTATGTTTTTATTTGTACATATCACAAATTTTGACTTATACTCGTTCTACCGCCCACCATAGAAATTGAAAATATTTTCCAGAAGTACCGTCAAACATTGGTGTAACTAATGTTGAAAGCTTTAAATGGGCTCCACTCGGTTCAGCTAAAGTAGAAAGGTCATTTAGATCCTTCAGGGCGCTTCTAAGAGACAACCGGAGAAGATTTATTACCAGAAAATTTCAAAAATCTCTTGGTAGTTCAATGCTTCTATAAATAAATGTGCATTTACGTTCCTTTTTCTTGTTTTTTAAAAAATCCCGTTTTTGCCTTTTTAAGTCTATTGTTTTGCTTTTTTTTACCTTTTTAGGTCAACAAAATCCTAACCCTGTTTATCACATATACGCACTTAACTAATTGTATCTACTATCTACTATATATATATATGTATGTTGATTTAGTTGTGACTGTATTTTAGATGATAAACTTGGTTAAAGCCTATATGGGTTACAAAAAAATACACCAATTATTATTTTAAAATTTTAAGGTCCACAGCTGAGATGATCCAAAATTAAGTTTTGATTAATATTCAATTATAAATTAGTTATTAATAAAAACAAAAAAAAAATGTAATACATACAAATTTATTTAACTACTACGACAAAACTCCAGATTTAGCGCGGCAACTACGGAGCTTGGTTAACCTGACATCGGATAAACGGGGTTCTACTGTATTCGATAGGCGATATTATCTAAGAGTGATATTTTTAGTAACATATAGATAATTGTTGATTCATTTTTGCGCAGGCGTGTGCAGTATTTTCGGTAGTTGAACACGGTTTTGAAGAGATTTCATTCAATTAAATGAGCCTTGAAACATTTGTCTATCTCATAAAATTTTTATACATACATAATGTATACTATATAAATGGGAATTCAAAAAAGAAGAAAGTAAGAATTGAGATTTGCCTTGGTTGCAGTTGCTAAGAAGCAAATATATTCTCCTAGCAAATGAAAATCCCAATCTGGTGGCTAGTTCGTAAATGAATATGCAGTTACGACTATAAACTGGGAATTATTAATTTAAATTTGGCAGCACTCACGCGTGTTATTGACAATTTGTTCAAAAACACGTACAAACCATGATTTCACCAGGTGTATTATGAATCATATGAGCTGTCAAAAGTATAAAAGAAAGTTACAACAAAAACTAATAAGGGAGTATATTGACAAGTATATAACCAAAAATACAATTCGCTCTTATACATCTAAAATGCACTAGTAAATGAGTGATTTGTTTTTTTGTGAGAAGGTACGCAAAGAATTTCACCAAAACTGAAGTCCACTGTAATTTATAATTTGACTATTGATAGTCCAAGAAACAAAAACAACCATCTCGTTCTTTTATTCTAATTTTGATCACTTATTGTAACAAATCATGAGGGAACACGCATACGAGTATATAAAATGTAATTTATATTATCGTATTGCTTGAGAACAGCGTGTGTAGTTTAACAACATTTTTACTTATGTATGACGAATGGGAAATTTCTAATGATCCAAATATAATAAAATAACAATTAGCTAGCATTCTTCATTGTTTAATAATTTGAATTATAGTGTTTGTCACCAACAATGTAGATATTTCTTTTCCCGAGCACTAAACTTTTAATGTGTTTTATAATTCCTATATGTATTTGTAGATAATGCTTGCACTACCGACACCGACTGTGTATAGGCCATCTGTGCTATAAACTCACGGAAAATATGTATTAGATAGTTATACGCATGTTTCTCAACAAAAGCGAAAAAAAAATTAAGGGTAATCTATTCTGATTCATTTTTAGATTGTCTAAGGTTTATTTTCCTTTCTATACTGGTTTCAAGATCATTATATAAGTATTGTTTTTTCATGTACAAATAAATAATGCCTAGAATGAGCAAATGAGAGTAGGTGATTTCATCTATTATATGACTACATCTGGTAAGTAGTGACAAAACAAGGTCAGTGAACCACTTTTGTTATAGTATTTTTGGATTTTAATGAAAAAAATCGTACCACACCAAGTTAGTTATATTATGTTTATGACTGTAATAATAATCACAAAACAACACTTTGTCCTCAAATAACTTAAATCAACAATGGAATTCGAGAAATGTATAAAATGTAATATTAGAAGAGCTTACGTTCGCTGCGATAAAGAGTTGTAAACTGCACATGCGAACTCTGAAAGTCGACTGCTGGCAGTGTTCCGTCCGAGATGAAATCAAAGTACTTCGCAGGTATTCGCAGTTCGTTTGCAGATAATGTAATTAGAAACATTTAGTCAGTTGCAATCCTAATGCAGCTGCAATAATTTGCAATGTTATAATGAAATGTGCAGCTTTCGCGAAGGGATTATTTCATAATAATGATACCTACTTAAGAAAACAGAGATATACCTACAAACATTTTTTTTAATTAATAAAGAAGCTTGCAATTGCAATAGAACATATAATATATTTCTTAATGTTTCTCTGGAACTAGATGTAGTCTTTTTTATTTTCACCCCTGTAATTGATTGATTAAAAAAGTAATTAGAAAGCGAAAACAATTTAAATTTCAAATGGTAAATTTTTGGAATTATTATGAAATATAAGTTATTCCATATTAAAGAGTGGACATAAAAAATTGTTCTTTTGCATTTTTGTGTGCGCCCAAAAACAGCCTACAAGTAGAAATGTTTACACGTGCGTTACGACTAAACATGGCTAGGGGAAAACAATAAACAATTTCGTCCAATCAATTCTGCTGGCGGTATCCATTTTTTCAGCGTTGTTTGCAAACTTGTAGGAAATAAATAAATAAATATTAGGAGTAAGGGGTAGGCCCAAAGGCACAATCATTCGTTTATGTGTATTATGTATATTCTCTCCACGACCTGAGAAACTTATCATCCATTTGAAGCGGTAACACCGTGAAAATATTTTGGGGGTTGCTGGCATTCGCTGTCAGAGTGTCAGCACGCTTCGCAGTCCAACGCAAACGCACTAACCACTGTGCAATACCGAACATAATATGTTATATGTACGATTATCCAGGAACATAAGGCAAAATAGAGAAGAGGTACCTTACATCCTCGTACAACTTTATATAATAAAACACTTTAGATTGAAGTTACTTTTTGCTGAGAACATACTTTATATTCCTTATTTTCTTAGTATTCTTTATTATATAAATATGTATGTATACGCAACAGGTAGAGTGCATTCAAAAAACTAAATGCAGATACATACATTTACATATGTACATATTGAAACGATTGTACTGGGAGTGACGAAAGTAAAGCTGTGATTAGGTATCACTGACAAAGCAGTTCAGCAGTGGAGCGGAGTTATGGAAGACAGGAAGAGAAGGAAGAGCTATGTGAACTATACTCTGTTCCACAAAAATTGTCAGTACAGGGAAGATAGGACGTTTGCCTCTCATTCTGGTTGCAATAGCTTTCATAAATCTGTCCCTCTTTTAAGCTCTCACTGGGTTACCATAGTATACATGACACGTCGCCGCAGATCGGAGAGCAATATCCGTAGGGTAACCATCTGCTGATTTAAAAACAAAATAATTTGTTGAACGAAATAAGATAATTGTGTACAAGGTGCACGCCACCTCAATTTGTATAAAATTTTTGCATGATGTAAAGGGGCTTTTTTTTTTAATACATATTTCGATGCATGCATGCCATTATATATAAACACTCAAAAAAAATGACTTCTACAACGTACTAAAAATTCATCAAATCGAGGTGGTGTGCACTTTGTACACAATTACCGAAATAAATAGAATTTATTTTTTTTACACACAAACACAATATCACTATCATGCACCGAATCTTATAAATATAATCACTTAGTGCACTGCGACTGAGTTGAATGTTGCGCAATTCAACGTAAATTAATCTTCATTATAAAGCACACAAAACGAAAAATTATTTAACTGCATTTTAGCGGATTCCCCATAAAAACCAGAGAATCCAAAAAACAGTTCGGAATGCGGCAACACCCTCCCATACTCATACTCATTTATTGGTTCTCAAAGCACAAAACCGGAAAGCTCTTTGACAAAAACCAAAGAAAAAGCTGTAACGATTTGCTTTAATTTTGTAATGGTAACACTGTTCTGATGTTAATGATTTACATACACACAGCGAGGGTTGATCTTGATGGCGGCCACACGACCGCAGTTGCAGCAGGGATGGAAAATGGGTTACAATTGTAACTTTTTGGATACAATCAGAAATCAAAGTTACAGAGTTACAATTGATTAGAAAAAGTTACAATTTATCAAATTCAAAAAATCTTTAAAAAAAGTACCAATTTCAAAGTTTTGGAATGAGATTAGCCTTATTCAAAATTAATGTGGTAATTTTATGTTAAACATACATACTACATACAGAACCTTGTACCCCGTGCGTGAAGAGCGGACAAAAAACACAGTAAATCGGCATATAAACACTGCAGTCTTCATGGACGGGTCAAAAACTGCAAGCGGCACTGGGACTGGTATCTACTGTGTGGAACCAGATCTAAAGGTGTCCTTAAGACCCCCGGATACCTGCAGCGTTTTTCAGGCAGAAGTTCTAGCTGAACTTAGAGCTGCAGAGCTTCTGAACATGAAACAAATATCCGGTAAGGATATTGATATTTACATCGACAGCCAGGCTGCGTTTAAGGCGCTAGAATCGTGCACTATTAAATCGGAACTAGCCCGGAGCTGCCGCACAATGCTCAGGGCATTATGCATGCAGAACCGGGTAAGACTATGTTGGGTGCCGGGTCACTCCGGGATAGTTTGCCGATGAGTTGGCAACGAAAGGGGGGAAACTGCCTTTACCCGAAGAGTTAGAAGTAGCTCCACCACTTTGCTGAAGGGCTGACCATAGATGGTCTAACATTGCAGGACACAGGGTTTCCAAGGCACTTTGGCCAGCGCTGGACAGTAAAAGGACCAGCGAAATCCTTAGACATAGCAGGGTACAAATGGGTACAATTATAGGAATATTATCCGGGCATTGCCTTCTAGGCAAACACGCCAAGAGACTCGGACTCTTAGGAACGGGTATTTGCAGATATTGTAATGATCTAGGTTTAGCAGAGGATATCACACATATTCTGTGTAAATGCCAGGGCATAGCACGTAGTCGCAAGAACATTTTAGACAGCTACTTCTATAGCAACCTGGAGGAGGTAGGCCGAATCAACCATAGATTCGTTCTAAAATTTTGCAGGGTAATAAAATGCTTTGAAGAAATTGTGGCGGTTAAGGTGCCATCCTTGGTTGGATTCTTAGGGGAACGCGATGGGCCCACTCTGTGCCTAGCGTTTTGGGATGGCTCAGCCTCAAAACCCCCCTCAACCTAACCTAACCTAACCTACATACATATGTACATATATAAAATAGACCAAGGCTTACTTTCAATACTACATTCTTCAGCCTGTGTGATAAGCATTTTTTCGTATTAAAATTTAATAAAAACTAAGTGTAAATCGGCTACTGGTGGATACTTGTTCAGCTTTAATTGAAACAAAAATTCATTGTGAAAAATTAAGATTGTCATAACTTCAAAATTGAAAAAGGGCGTTAGGCAATAACGCACAAGGAAATAACGCCCAAATCGATTTGGAAATAGCGCCCAAAAAAAACACCCAAAAATAAACAAGAAGATGGAAATAAAGCCCAAAAACACTTTGCCTAACGCCCAAAACTCAATATCACCCAAGTTATAAAAAGGCAATATCGTTTTTGTAAAAATTGGGCGATATTTCCAGATTTTTGGGTGTCCCGTCCGCGTTGCGGCGCGCCGCGCACCGTTCGCGTCGTATTGTTATTGTAATGCATTGAAACAAATGATCTAATCTGGATCATGGGTGATAATAAAACGCGGCTAATATTGCCATTTGGGCAATTCTTAATTTTATTTGGGCGTTATTTCATTTTGTCTTTATTGTTTTGGGTGATATTTCCTTTTTTGGGCATTATGTCCTTTTCAAATATATTTTTGGGAAAATTACACCCAAAATGACTAAAAAAAATTACAACAACAAATTGTTCGATATTTTTTTGGGCGTTATTTCCAAATCGATCTGGGCGTCATTGCCTAACGCCATGAAAAAGTGTTTTAGACACGAATATACTGATAAATGATAATATCACAGATTATCAAAAGAAAAGTTACAATTCAGTCGTAAAAGTTACAATTTCAGCTTGGGAAAAGTACAATCTGAAAATTTAATTTTCCATCACTGAGTTGCAGTATGCCATGATCTCTCTAGTCGGCTGGTTATGGTGGGATGTATGCGCATTGAACGAAAACTACAAAAACAAAACCTGTGTAAGTCAGTGCTTTGGTTTTTATTTCAGTGGCGATTTCTCTAACACCGCGTCTCCACGTGCTATTTCAAATAGCAGGATTTCATAGTAAGCTATAAAAAAAGAGAACTGTCAAATTTGTGTGTGGGCAAATTAAAGTTTGATATTTCATTTTTTTTTAGATCCAACCGCTTGTACTCAGCACTTCTGTAACTCCACAAGCATGGAAACTGCCGAAAATTGTTTATTAATTTAACTATCTCTTCTTGTGACATCTTCCAGTCGGCCATAATTATTTTTTTCTTATTCAAACGCAACGAACGCAACCAAAAACTCAAATAACTTTTTTTCAATTCATACTTAGTTCATTTTAAAGATAATTATTTATTTTTATTCTGTTTTTCTAACCCTTATCTGATGTCGTGAAAAAAATTAACGCTTCTATAGTCGTGGGGTCCATTGGACCCACCTGTTTTAAAAGGCGATTAAAATAAAAGTATTAATTTTTTTAAATGTCTTGAACTTTAAACTTAAAACTTTAAACTTAACAATTACAAATGCAATTTTTAAAAATTAGCGGCGGGAACGTTCGTTTTTATTTTAAATTTGCACTTTTTTTAATAAGTCTCAATATACTTATCATAAAAACATGTAATTTCAATGGGTCCACCGGACCCACGACATCAGTTAAGGGTTAATGACATTTTAAAATGACTGACTTCTAATGATATCCACGCTCGCTGATGCAAGTGCGGCGTCTTATTAAAAAGTGGTTCATTACTGCCTGAAGTGTTTCTGCGGGAATTGCTTTAATTATTTCTTAATTAATTCAAAGTAATGGGTATAGTAAAAAAAATTCGTATGTGTAAACTACGCGCGGCAGAAGTAAAACATGCATGTTATGCTAGAATAATTGTAATTTGGAAGTGTTGGATGATAATAATGAATGACAATAGAGCTACAGACTGTAGCCATTTATACTATACACTGTCTCATAAGTCGGAGGTTAATCTGCTGATGGTCGGAAAAATAATGTTTGTATGTATGTAATGTATATAGATTTAGATTTTAAGATTTTATTTATTACTTTTAAATTAACAAATGTATGTATACAAAAATCAGTAAGTGCATGGCTTTGCCGTCTGCCTGATTGACAATTAATTTTTCGAACACGTTTCCAAATATATTCACACTAGTTCTAATTTTAAAAGAGCTCAGTTAAAATTCTGTTTCTATAAGAAAGTGGTACTTTGCAGTATTTAAATAACTTTGGAATGTCTAGATCATTAAGTAACTCTATTATTTGCTCATCCATTATAAAATCACGTCCAAGGATGCTTCGGCGGGTCTCTCGGAGAATTGGACATTTTCCCAAAAAATGCAGTACGTCCTCTCTCTCGGCAAAGTTGCAAAGACAGCAGTATATCGGTAAATCCTCCCTATGAGGAATATAGTTCAGATCCAAGAGTTCCGCTCTAAGTTTTAATATCATCGATATTTCCTCAACTTTATGCTTATCATGGAAGTAGTTTCTTTCCTGTAGGCGATGATTCAAACGACTGTAGATGGATGGATGTACGGATAACGACGCTTCTTCGGTATACTTTAATAAGAAATCTTTGTCTACTCTAGCGATGAGATTGTAAAGCACGGGCTTCCAGTTTGAACGGTTTTCAACATCAAGATTTATATTAATTCCACAACTATTTGCTAAATTTATCCATTCTGCATACCAGCTCGTTTTGGTAGAAATTGCGTTAAGTGCAGCTATTTTTGGAAGACGGGAATTCGGCATATTTAAAACTTTAAGGATGTAATCAATTTGCAGTTTAAGTGTTTTGATAAATAGTGGAGACATTCCGGTTTCAACCATAAGGACGTAGTTTGGCGTATTCGGATGTAGGTGGAATACACGTTTAACGTAGTGTCTGAGCAGCTTTTCAACTGTATTGTAATATTTATATCCCCATGCTTGAGCTGCGTAGAATAAAATGGATTCAGATACCGCTTCAAAAACTCTAAACTTGCTACTTTGGGATACAAATTTATTTGCCAAACACTTTTTCCATGTTGAATTGATGGCAATTCTGGCATTAATTAGTCTAGCTTTAAGATGGTTTTCCATATTCAGATTTTTTGTGAAATTTATGCCAAGGTATTTGTATTCTGAAACCACCTCTATGGTTGCCCTATTATAGTTCCACTTCTCGTTCCTGCAAAGTCTGCCTCCTCCTTTCTTAAAAATCAATATTTTGGATTTTTCCAGGTTAAC
The DNA here is from genome assembly GCA_949775065.1 of Brachyopa scutellaris. NCBI lineage: Eukaryota > Metazoa > Arthropoda > Insecta > Diptera > Syrphidae > Brachyopa > Brachyopa scutellaris. The sequence goes on along the minus strand of OX459115.1, from coordinate 76,854,857 downwards.
CGAAAGGCTCCATAAGCAGCAGTATTCGTACAAGCGGTTAATCATGAGTTGAAGGGTTTCTGGTGAATTCGCAAGCAGTACTATGTCATCCGCATATAGTAGGGCTTTTATGCCTAAGCCAGAGAACTCAATACCTCCCGGCAAGTATACTGTTAGGTCCTCAATAAAAAGTGCAAATAAACATGGACTGGGTGCACATCCCTGTCTGACTCCTGACTTCGCTTCGAACCAATCGGTTTTTGCCTCTCCATCCCAGACCGCTATGTAATTATTTGTGTAAAGCTTTTCCAAGACCAACAAGAATTTCCGAGACATTCCCATACCATTGAGCTTGTAAAATAGAGCATTTCGATCTAATGCGATCAAAAGCTGCTTTGAAGTCTACAAAGAATGTGTACAGTTTTTTACCTTGCAAGATATATGACTCTGCTATACTTCTTAAAAAGAATATATGATCCACCGTTGAATAACCTGCCCTGAATCCTGCCTGATATTCCTTAAGAAGGTTGGTGGAATCAATCCAAGTTGTTAGCCGTTTTTGAAGGATGGCAGTAAAAACTTTGTACGACCCATTCAGATAGGAGATGCCTCTATAATTAGAAGGATCTGATGTATCGCCTTTTTTATAAATTGGGTATATTAATGCTTCTTGGAAACGATGTGGTGTAATTTCCTGATCCATTGCCTTATTAAATAGAGCTACGAACTTATTTAAGAACAATTCGGTACCATATTTATAAAATTCACAAGGGATCTCATCAGAGCCTGCTGCTTTGCCGTCTTTAAGATAATTAAGACCTTCCAGTACTTCTTGTTGAGATATTGGTCCATCAAGTATATGGTTTTGGAAGCTAGGCGGCGCATACTGGAATGATACCATATTCGAGGGTGTATTCAATAATTTCTTGAAGTGTTCCAGAAGCAAATTCGGGCTTATTACTCTGCTGATTATCGCTTTTTTTTCCATTTATTTTTTTTGCTAGATCCCAGAATTGCGATGAGTTTTTGCAATGCGCTAACTTTTTTGCTTCTGCTTCGTAGAAACTATTTGTTTTCATTTTGCAAATTCGTTTGTACCTGTTATTACATGCTTACATGTATTGACTTTTGTAAAAAGCTTCACTGTGCTCCCGGAATAGCTTCAGCCATAGAAAGGACTGTTTCCGTGCTCTCTCGCAGTCTTTGTCAAACCAAGATTTGCTTGAGAAGGCTTGGTTTCTTCTGTAAGGAGTTGCTGGATATGACCTTTTAATTATTTGCTCAATACTATGAAAGTCAGCTTCCGGGTGCGCTTGTAGGTGCCTATCCAATTGCTCTCTATAAGCAGGTGCCCTCGAAGTATTCCACACCATCTTGGGAAGTGGCAATAATGTTCGGGTTTCTTCCGAACGAACATCTTCATGACCAAAAGTAATAATAAGTGGTAGGTGATCAGAAAATGGGACTTGAGCCACTTCCAAGTCTGACACAAAATAAGTCCAGTCGCCCCCTATTAAACTGTAGTCGTTTACTGATGAGCCTTGACCTCCGATAAACGTAAATTCACCAAGCTTGTCACTTTTAGTGGTTCCATTTTGAATTCGGAGTCCATACGAGTTACAGAAATCTAGCAGTTTCCTTCCCCTTCCATTACAAATCATATCCTTAGATTTCCGATTTCTCCCCTCCTGTTCGTTCAACACTCCTTCTTCTATGCCTATTCTCGAATTAAGGTCACCAACAATGAGCACGTTTGGATTGTCGTTGTTTAGCAATTGCTCCTGCAACTTCTCAAAGTCTCTTTCCCAATGATTGCAGTTGACATAGGATGGAAGTATCCAGAATGTTTTCCCGGCGTATCGCAGGTTCAAGTAATACGAGTTGTTTAAGACGTCTGAACCTTCAAAACTGCATTCTATACCTATTAGATGTTTTTTGAATCCAAAAATCCAAACAGCCACCGCTTGCTCTTCCTCTTGTGTTTAATTTAACCGCTGGAATCCATCTGCATTCATAACTGGAGAATTTGCTCTCAAAATTTCTAATTTCGATTGTGGTTAAGAAAGTTTCATATAAAAAGACAAAATCAAATTAGTTAACATAATCATAAAAATTTATAAACAAGGACTTATTACTTAAACCAGAAACATTATATGACAATATTTTTAAATTTGATAAATTATTATTTGTATTTATTCCTGCTACTTTTTTACTACTTAATAGGCAGACGGCATTACAATAACTAAAAGCGATGTTGTAACCCTCGTACTCCAGTTTGAGAGCCGGTGGTGCTTGGCCCTGCTGCTGTCACATTCAAATCAGCTGTCAATTGTTGAAGTAAAGCCATCCCACTTTCTCCATCACATAGCAGGTTGTTTTTACTGTCATAGTAGAAGATGTTATCGCCAACATGAAGTGTTTGTCCACGGATTTGTGTTTTAATTTTTTATTTTTTGTAAAGATTTCCTGTTTATGTTGCTGCAGATGTTTCCTTTTTTCCCGTGTTGCTGTTGTGTAGTCCCTATGTAACGAGACACCAGTGCCCCTCAGCTTAACTGCAGACTTAAGAACGCGGTCTACATCGTCTCTGTTATGCATTTCTACAATAACATTGGCCATTTTTTCATTGCTGGAACGGAGTATTCGCGCTGCATCAACCAAGGTAGAATCTTTTGTCTGCAATAAATCCATGCACAATGTTTTTGCTTTATCTGCAGCATTTTCTTCTCCGTCTATTGGAATGTGGACAATTATATTTTTTTCATTTGCCTTGCGCTCGAGGAACTCTACTTGCCGTTCTAGCATCACACATCGGGGTGTCATTTGTTGCACTTGATCTTGGAGCACTATATTGTTGTTCTGTAGTGCGCGTATTTCAGCACAAATGCCTTCTAAATCCGACTTTGTGGGCATATTCTTAAGTTTCTCGTTTAGAAGAGCTGCCATTGAATTTTCAAAAAGATTCTTAAGATCATTGACATTCATATTTATGACTGATGTTGTTAGTGCGTTTGGTTGATCCGGTGAAGTTTCAGTTAGCCTTCGTTTAAATGGCGGTGTCGCGGCTGCTGTTGTTGTTTTTGTTCGGTGTCCGTTGCGTATTCATTTCGTTGTTACACAATTTCTTTTTTCTAATATGTAAAATAGAAAGCAGGCTCACCTATATTTTTAGCTTGGAGAACTTCCTGTGATGCAAGCGAATTATTTTAAACACTTTTTAAGGTTTTACGTTGGAAAGTTTTCTTTAAAATCACTGTTTAATACAGAGGTATTATACAGACCGCACTGCTAAATTTGAGCCAGAGTTACCAATCTCTATATATGTAAGTAATGTATGTACATATGAATGTATGTACTATGTATGTAATGTATGCATGTACGTATGTTATGTATGAATGTATGTATGTGATGTTGTATGGAATGTACATATGTATGTAATGTATGTATGAATGTATGGAATGTACATATGTGGGTAATGTATGTATGAAATGTATGTATGAATGTATGTATGTAAATTATGTACGTATGGAATGTATGTATGTAATGTATGTAATGAATGTATGTATGTACATATGTAATGTATGTATGTATGTATTCAATGTATGCATGTATGTATGTATGTTTTTTTTTTTTTTTTTTGGTTGCGCCAAAGGATGTGTAATCTTTGAAAGATACTTGTAGCCCGTGCTACTAGCATGCACGATTCGTAGACCTGAATTGCTCGATTCCAGGAATACGCCTACGTACTAACCCACACCCTCCACTCTTCGACCACTCTCCCCGCGGGACTGCCGTTAGGTATTACTTCGCGGGGCTGGCAAGCAATCTATGCTATATCTCCTATATTTGCTCATCTGCAGGTCTTATTTTTTCTATTCTTCGCAGCTCGTTTTGCACATTTGTTATGAGCAGGGAACGGATTTTGTTGACTTTGCCTTTTTTTGCCTTTTTATTGCTTTTTGTTACTCATATCGCCTTTTTTTGCCTTTTTTACTCATATTGCCTTTTTTTGCCTTTTTGGTACTATTTGTCAAAGTAGCTGTGCACTTTCTTCTTAACTATACGATTTATCCTTGCTCACATGAAAGAAATTTCAGTGTCCACACGTATGAGAGCAGGTTTTTCTCTCGTATGAACAAGTACATAACTGCAGGCGTCGTTTACACGAGCGCGCATAAAAAAAATCCCTAACACACCAATACAACCCTAAATACATTTGTATCAACTCAGCATACATGCGCTTTTTCTTGTGCGCTGCGTGCAATCTCAGGCATTCGTCGCATTTTTTTTTTTTAACATCTTTTCATCTGACAAAAACCGTAAGACATCTGGGAAACATTTTTTCGTAACTGTGCGCTTTTCATCTAGATTCATATTCTGTGACATACTGGTCATACTGGGCTAGTCTGTTGAATATTGCGTGTGCTTAAATGCGTGATGTTCCCAAAATATTTTGTTGCTTGTCACTGAAACTGAAAGTGTAAAGATTCAAGCCAATTGCAAAAGTTTGTGGTGAAATTGGAAAAAGATTTTTAGTCGACCCAAAAGACCACATATTTAAGAGTTTACAAATTTTAATTTGAGCTCTTGATCTTAGTGTAATGCGTAGTACTTAGAAGTAGAGATGTTAAAGACTTTGAACGGACTCTAGGAGAAATTACAACAAGCTAAAGGGCCAGTAGCTGAAGATGGGATGAAAAAACTTTACGCGGTTTTTTGACAGCAAATTAACAAAATGGCGCTGCGAATTCTAAATTGGACTCAAATCTCTTAGCTTGGCTTCACTAAGCTCTCCTCATGTTGAAGAGTCCTTTATTTCATTCAAGGCTTTCCTGAGAGATAATCGCAGGCGATTTTTACCAGAGAACTTCAAAATGTTTTGGGTAACAACGTTAATAATAATGCATTAAAACCTTTATTATTAAATGCCTTTTTTTGCCTTTTTCAGTGGTTTTATTTTGCCTTTTTTGGCTTTTTTTGGTCAACGAAATCCGAACCCTGGTTATGAGTGTGCAGATCTCCAACCAATTTTCTTCTGACCGCAGCATTTGGTCTATTATTGTCTGTGGACTTCGTATGTCAGTTCTCCATCCCAGAAAGCGTATGCAATGGAATACTGCGTGCTCTGTATCTTCTTCCTGATTGGGGCAAGTTGGACAAAAAGGTGTTGTATCGTGCCCAAAACGGTGTAGGTATTTTCGATACCCACCGTGACCAGATAGAAACTGCGTAAGATGGTAGTTACAGTTTCCGTGCCTTCGGGTTGCCCAAACGTCTATGGTTGGAATCAATTCATAGGTCCATCGTCCCTTCATGGTGGTTTCCCACCGAGCTTGCCACCTGGTCATTGAAGCCACTCTTTCTTCTTGCTTGATCCTTTTGATGACCGTCGCCTCTTGGTTACTAGAGGTTCTCCTATTATAGACTCTTTGCATCTCGTCCGCACGGATATCGATGGGGATCATCCCTGCGATGACAAGGGCTGCTTCGTCCGAAATCGTTCTAAGCCCACTGATTACCCTTAGTGCGCTAAGTCGTTATATATTTTTTTTTTATAATCTACACACGCTAAAGGGGATATGAATACCCTTTTAATGTTTACACACAGCGCGAGTAGTGGTAGGAAACTCAGATGATAGGTTTCAATTTCAACTAACTCTATGGGTGGTGTCCAGGATAACTGGAGAGTTGTGTATTATTTTTGTACTTCCTTATGATTCACAGGAGTTTTTTCCAGATGTTTCTTATTATTATAGTTTGTGCGATCAATTTCTTCAGCCATATTCGACATCCTACTGCCAGTGTTATGCCTTCGCAGTAGGTTTCAATATTAACTTCTGAAACTGATCAACTTATTTTTATTTCGTGAGAAATAAATGCTTCGAAGACATCTGGATTCGAACCGTGAACCTTTCGCATGACAAGCGACGACGACTACCGCTACGCCACGGCCACCCGTGGCGAGGATAATTTTCGCCTTGTTTTCTTTATCGCCAGGGCCTCCACCCAAACTGGGGCAGCGTATAAAAGGACTGAGCTTACTTCCTTGGATATTAGGTTTCTTCTAGCATATCCGGGTCCTCCGATTGGCAGTATTCCCGAAAGTGCTGCCTGGAGCTTTGAAGCCTTTTTGCCCGAATAGTCGATGTGAGGCTTAAAGCTGTTGTCGAGTATTACTCCTAGGTATTTTACAGAGTCTTTCGACCTGATAGTTTGGTTTCCAACTCTTATGTCTACGTATTCCACATTTTTCCGGCTGGTTATTAGGACAGCCTCCGTTTTGTGGTCTGCCAATTCTAGGCCGGCGCATGTTAGCCAGTCTTTGATGAGGTAAATGGCTTCGTTCGTAGCTGACTGAATTTCGCAAATGTTCTTTGCAACCGTAACAACGGCGATGTCGTCGGCGAATCCGATTATTTTTACTCTTGGTGGCAGTGTTAATTGCAGAACTCCACCGTACATGATATTCCAGAGTAGGGGGCCCAGTACTGATCCTTGTGGAACTCCCGTGGAGACGTTATAGTACTTTTTTCCTTCTTCGGTTTCATATCTTAGCCTTCTATTGGTGAAGTAGCTGGATACAATCTTTCGAAAGTAGTATGGCGTATCCATTCTGGCTAGTGATCTTCTTATGAATGACCAGTTTGCTGAGTTAAAGGCGTTTTTGATGTCCAGCGTCACTACTGCACAATATTCCTTTGTTCCCCATCGCCATCTTTCTCCTTTTATTGCTTCGGCTGCTGTGTCAACAACAGCTTTTATGGCGTCCACTGTAGAGCTCGATTTTCTGAACCTGAACTGGTGATCTGATAGTGCTCCTTTTTCCTCTGCCACAGTAAGCAATCTATCGTATATGATCCGTTCAAGTACTTTTCCCAGTATGTCCAGTAGGCATATCGGGCGATATGACGTTGGTTCTCCAGGTGGTTTGTTTCCCTTCGGTAAGAGTACCAAATGTTGCAGCTTCCATTGTTCTGGGAAAACCCCCTCCTTCAGACACTTCTCCATTGTTGTTATAAACATGTCCGGTCTCTTTTGAACGGCGGCTTTCACTGCCGTATTTGGGATCCCACCAGGTCCTGGTGCTTTGTTGGTGCCTATTTTCTTGCATGCAGTGAGAAGTTCGCCTGGTGTTATTATTGGAACTGCTTCTGTGCTGGGTTCTCTGATTATATTGCACAGAGATCTATAGCCCTTCAGTTTTGTCATTATCATTCGGTACGCCATTCCCCAGCGGTTTATGTCCGCTTCGTCACATAAGTGCTTGAAGCATCTTGCTTTGCTTTCTTTGATCGCATTTTTTAGGTCCCTTCTTGCATGTCGAAATGTGTCCAGGCTTCTTGAAAATCGCCTCTCCTTCTAGAACGCTGCACTTTGCGTCGGGCTTGTAAGCAATTTGCCCTGAGTCTTTTATTTCTTCGCTCCACCAATAGCACAGTGTACCTCTTTTACTGGGTATTCGCCTGGGCATTGCTGCATCACATGCTGTGGTTATAGTGCGAGTGAGGTGACGCTATAGATTCTCCGCAGTTGTACTGTCAGCTAGTTCGCTGGTATTCATCATTTCGTCGAACGTATCCTTGTCAAAGAGTTTACCTTTCCATTTTGGACCCGCTAGCTTAGGCCGTGGAGTGGGTTTTTGCTCTTTGATATCAATTATTATCGCCTGGTGGTCACTATGGGTATATTCTTCGCTGACCCGCCATTTTGTGTTGCGCATGAGGGAGTTGCTTATAAAAGTTATATCGATGATGGATCCCATTCCCGCTTTCCTGAAGGTGTTTGCTCGACCATTATTTGCAATGCTTACATCTAGGGATGCGAATGTTTCTAATAGGATACGTCCTCTAGCATTGGTGAGTCTGCTACCCCACTCTGTTGCCCAGGCATTAAAGTCTCCGCCTATTATCACCGGAATTATTTCATGTGTATCTGCGCTTACGCTGTCTAGCATTGCCTGAAATTCAGTTATCGTCCAGCTGGGTCGCGCGTAGCAGCTGTAGAAGTTAATCCCATTTATTTTTGCACATACGTAGCCGTCTGCCTTTTCCGCATGTTTTATCGCAGATCAAGATATTGCTGTCGAGATGTTTATATGGCTCGCTGATTAAAATTATGTCAGCTCCCTCGTCTCTAGCCGCTTGAGCCAGGATGTCCTGAGCTGTCTTACAGTGATTAAGGTTAATCTGTATTATCTTCATGGTTGCTTGCTTGTAATGGCTCTCCTGAACATCGGACATTTGCTGCTACCGGCTACATGCATTGCATCTTTTGTGTTATCCGTTCTGCAAAACATGCATGAAGGCTCCTTATCACAGTCCTTTGCGATGTGACCTTCTGTTCCACACCTCCTATATAATTTAGAACGGTCTTCATCGCTCTTACAATTTCTGGCTAGGTGACCAAACTCAAGGCATTTGAAGCACTTTCTTAATAAGGTTCGCTCGCGAATTCGACAAATAACCCAACCGATTCTAATTTTCCTTGCTTCCAGGAGCTTGGTTGCCTTTTCCGCGGGAAGGCTTATCGTCGCGGTTTGGGTTCCACCATATAGTTACATAATAGACTGCTATTAATGCACTCTCTTATGTGCGTGGACAATAACTCCACCCACCTCAAACCTTTTTGCCACGCTTGCCGTTTGGTCATCAAACACCAAGTGTGGCTTACGGATAAACTCTCCAAAGCTCGCTCTCTTTCATCATCTTCTCGCTAAGATGACGACTGAGGGTTAAGCTTTGCAAGAGGCCTAGATTTAGTTGATTATAAGCTGTCTTTACACTAGGATTAAATCTTGAGATCTTGAATAAAATTAATTATAAAAGTTAAGGAGTTTTGTTTGATTAATTATCTTTTATTAATAATATGTACACATACATATAACTGGCGCAGTCGGTAAGCGATTCGGGTTGTTTGTTTTAAAGATAAAATAAAGAAACAAATAAAATACAAACTAATAAAAACCAACAAAGTGAACTACAAACTAAAATAAAAAGCGTGTAATAAAACATTTTCGAAACAGAAAATCAAACATTCACATAATAATCCTTAAAAAAAAAAACAGTAAAAATCATTACCTGAAAGAAAAAACAAAAGCAAAATTTAACAACAGTTATGTGATAATCCTGTATAAAATAAGAGAAAAAAAAATTATTTTTTTAAAAAAAACACACAAAACGTGGTCTTAATTAAAGTGTTAGTTCGTAAACAACATCGATCAAACACACGCGGTCTTAATTGAAGCTAGTTCGAAAACAACCCGAGTAAATAAAAGCTCCCTACGGCGAATCAAGTTGAGTCGATAGTCCATAGTCGACACCAAGGAACGGAACACTCAAGTCAAGCGGAACAGGCGAAACGAAAAAACTAAAGGAGAACAAACATTTTCAAGAATCTCCTGAGGATCGATCAAACTTCGACAAGGAATCTACTCAATATTGACTGTAAGTACCAAACAATATGGAAGTCCTAGGCGCAGCAGATCATTTTAAAATTATTTTAGAATTAATTAATAAAATCCCTATATTTGATGGAAGTAAAGAGTATTTAATTGACTTCTTGGACAGAGTAGATTCGGTGGGACAAACATTCGAAAATTTTGATGATAATGCTAAAGCACTACTTTTAGGCTTCATAAAAGATAAAATAGTAGGCAGAGCTAGGTGCGAACTACAAAAACATGGTAGAATAGGAACATGGCCGGAAATGAGAGGAATATTAAAAAATAGTTTTGGGGAAAATAGTTCTGTCAATGAACTGATTGATGGCATTCGTACTGCCAGAGTAACTACAACGATCGAAGACTATTTTTTTACTATAAACAGTCTCTTGAGCAGGATTAATAACAAATTTTTGCTTGAAGATCACCAAAATGCAAATATACAGGCGATGATAGAATCTAACAATAGAATTGCTCTAGACGCGTTCCAAACTAATTTACCTGAGCCTACAAAATTTATAATATTAAGTCGTAACCCATCCTCGTTAAATGAAGCATATAAAATAATTTCTGAAACTAATCACCAATCCTACGGTCCCAATTTGCCAAACCATCCATTTGGAAACAGAAGTAGGGATCAATTTAATTATCATGATCAGCGATATAATAACCCCCCATGAGAAATATTATTGCAAATAATTATACTAACCGAAGTGTACAGATAGGACAAGACAGTTACTATACACAGAATGGTCAAACAAGACAAAACAACAATTACATAAACAACGGTCAAACACGAAGAAACAACAACTACATACAGAATGGCCAAACACGACAAAACAACAACTACACACAGAATGGCCAAACACAACAAAACAACAACTACACACAGAATGGTCAAATACGACAAAACAACAACTACAGACAGAATGACCAAACACGACAAAGTAATAACTATGTACAAAGTAATCAATCGCGACAAACAAACAGATTTAGACAACTTTATAATGATGTACCCATGGACATCACACTGAACGAACAGATACCATACAATGTACCTAATTCGCATTCGCAAAATTCCCCAAATTTTTACGGAGATCGGCGAAACAATTACCCCATTTAATAGTTGAAAGTAGAACCAAACCCTTACGGTTTATTATCGATTGTGGTGCCGAGTACAGCATCATTAATCCAGACCTTTGTAATCCAAAATGGAAAATACCCCCCAGAAATCATACCCATCGATCCAACGATAATCTCAGGATTACCACGAATTGCGTTCCCACAGTGCAGGCTTAACGTAATCCTGCACTTAAGTAGTGTCATAACTTAAGCCACCGACTTCCACGGCTTAAGTGTTAATCCAGAGAGTAAATTGTTGCCGTAAATGTACCAAAATAATATTAACCTCCAAATACAGTACAGAAAACCTACCTAAACAACGAAATGTCTTATCTGGCAATGCGGCTGGCATTGCGATTCTCATTTTATGCAAGTGGAGGGGGATGATTCTGCTGATATCGCTGCTCGCTGCGCTCGCGACTTCAGTTGTGTATCTGCTTCATCAGGATGCATATCGAAGAAAGGGAGGGGTTCGCAATTTTTTTGTTTTCGTCAGCATACTGCTATTTCGTCGTTTTTTTAATTAAAAATGAATTGATTGAATTATTTTTCTATTTCCACACATGCAGCGGCTTCTTTGTCTTCTTTTCTCTTAATTCTCATTGCATTTTTTCTAAAAAGCACTTGACAAGGAAATGAAAACCAAATTTCGTTTGACATTTCGTGTTCATTCACAGTAATTTTTTTCATAAATGGTTCACAATGACACTCAATCCATGACTTAAATATAACACACTTAAGTGGTGACTGTGGGAATGAAAACTTCTTAAGTGACGGATTTGTTCAATCCTACACCTAACTAATCCAACACTAAAGCTCGCACTGTGGAAACGGGCATTAAAGTACTTGGCCGTAGCATACAAACCAACGTTGAGTACAGTTTCCCTATTTTTTAAGAATTTAATAATCCTAACTATTTCGTTAACTTTTTGGAATATGAATTCCACGAATATTTCGATGGCTTGATAGGAAACAATATCCTTGTTGACCTTTACCTAGTTATCGATTACAGAAATAGATCTCTCAGAACAGATAGCGCAAATATTCGGATATATTTCAATGAAGAAGAGGAGATTTATGCAAACAGTTGCCACCACGACAAATTTTTAAAAGTATTTTGTAGCGAAATTTTTCAAAACAAAATTTCCGACAAGGTATTCGCTAGCCACTTACGTACCGCTGACATTGAAAAATTAAAGTCACTCCTTTATTGCTATAAGTCAATTTTTTATAGAGAAGGTGACGCCCTTACATTTACCAGCGAGATAAGGCACCAAATTAATACGAAAAATGAAACCGCAACTTACAGCAAACTTTACCGATACCCTGAGGTCCACGAAAAAGAAGTCGATAGGCAAATTATCGAAATGTTGGAACAAAACATTATCACACCAAGCAATAGTCCCTACAATTCGCCCATTTGGGTAGTCCCAAAAAAGGATACAAATAACGGGCAAAAAGAATGGCGAATTGTTGTGGATTACAGGAACCTCAACAATAACACGGTTGAAGATAGGTTTCCTATGCCAAACATGGAAGACATCTTTGACAAGCTTGGCAAATGTAACTACTTCTCAACCATCGATTTAGTGAAAGGATTCCATCAAATCGATAGGGCCAAAACCGCTTTTTCCACCAAGAGCGGCCATTACGAGTTTCTCAGAATGCCGTTCGGGCTTAAGAATGCCCCGGCGACATTCCAACGGCTAATGAATAGTGTCTTAAAAGAATTTATAAACAAAATTTGCGTGGTCTACCTCGACGACATATTGATATTTTCCACTAGTTTCGAAGAGCACTTAGACTCACTCAGCAAAATTTTTAAGAAACTGAAAGAATGCAATTTGAAAATTCAAGTCAACAAGTGTCATTTTGCAGACGTATCTACTTCATTCTTAGGGCATATTATCGTAGAAAATGGAATAAAACCGGACGACAATAAAATAAAAGCAATAACGGAAATTAAACTACCAAATAACATCAAAGGCATTAAACAGTTTTTAGGAATCACCGGGTACTACCGAAAGTTCGTAAAAGATTATGCCAAAGTAGCGTACCCAATGATTAGGTTTCTGAAAAAATCTGAAAAAGTTAACGTTTCAGATCCTGAGTACATAAAGGCGTTTAATAAATTAAAGACCTTGCTTACTTCCGACCCAATTCTCAAAAGCCCAGATTTCGAAAAATCTTTCGTGCTTACAACTGATGCTTCAAGTTATGCACTAGGCGCCGTATTAAGCCAAAACAACCACCCAATCTGCTTTGCTTCCGTACTCTAAACAATCATGAGCGGAATTATTCTACCATCGAAAAAGATGTTGTCTGGTCAGTTAAGTACTTTCGAACGTACTTGTACGGAAAAAGATTCAAAGTTCGCACGGACCACAAACCTTTAGTTTGGTTAAATAGCATCAAGGAACCGAACATGAAACTTCAGCGGTGGAAAATAATTCTTAACGAATATGACTTTGAAATCGAGTACCTTAAAGGGAAAGAAAATTTTGTAGCCGATGGTTTAAGTAGATTTATAAATCAGGATCAGAACAAAAATCTTTCGGACAGCTACGAAGAAGTTAGCTTAGCCCACGTTTTAAATAACGAAATTGGCACTATTGGTAGTCAGGATTGTAACGACGAAGTTATACCTGCTGTCCCAACGCCCACAAGCAATAACAATGATGTTATGTCAACAGGGGCTACAGTCCATAGCGCAATCGAAGACGAAACGCGATATATATATATGCTCTAACTTGGCTATGATAAAACATGTTATACCAACTGCTAAATATCCAAAGAGGCTGTAGCTAAAAAAAAAACCAGCAACTTATTGCCACTCGTAAAAAAATACGCCTTAAGCGTGCAAGTTCCTTAGTAGGACATGCTCCCCACACCACCACACTACCTTCACAGCTAAGGAGATGACTCAAATGATGCTCTCCTCTTCACAATTCATGGAACTAATAGTTATATCCATTTACCTCCACCAAATTGAACTTATTTTGGTCAGAAAAAACGACACGCTGCCATTCGGTTTTCCAAGTCATGTTCACGACAGAACTTAAGGCGTATTTTTTTACGAGTGGCAATAAGTTGCTGGTTTTTTTTTTAGCTTCAGCCTCTTTAGATATTTAGCAGTTGGTATAACATGTTTTATCATAGCCAAGTTAGAGCTAACACCGGTTGTTTCCTTTATTTTCGAATTAGCGGCGTGATAATAGCACGCATCTCTGATGATGGCTTTCCTATCTGTTTCTGTAGTTGTGTTATTTGTGCCTCCCTTCATATTTTTCCCGTTGCTCAACACGTTTTACAAATAATTGCTAAGAAAACTTTGAATTCGTCCTCTTTATTTTGCGAAATTACGGTGTTTTAGGCCCGATTCACTAAACGCTTTGATTTGGTCCTTTTCGTCCTACGTTAAAGGGTTATCGCGACCCATTTTCAAAACACATAGTGGAAAATAATTATAACTATCGAATACCAAAAAACCGTTACGATTTGTTAGCTTATCTCAACGTTATCTGAACTTATAGCTACTGAACCTATTCTGATGAGCCAAAATATTCGCATATTTTTTTCGAAGAATAAGATCAAAGCAGCATAATACAATAACGGTTATTTTTTTCGTTTGGTTTTTCTCGGTCAAAATAAGTACAAATAAATAATCTTGCTATATGTACTTAACAAAGTTGTGTACTTTTAATATACATTAAGAGAGGCGAGCAGAAGTAAGATCATATATTGTGAACCTATTCAGATGAGCGGCAGTGTATAATATAAGAAGTAGTACATATTACTTGAAGGGGAGGTTGTCCTTGTCGTATAAAATACATTTGGTAAGAGAATTCACCACGTTTATGGTTAGGTCTCACTAAAATGTGCATTTGTGTATGTATTTGTGGGTAAGTTTCACACTTTTGTAGTGTATATATAATGTATAATACACGGTGGTTTGTTTTTATTAATTTAAACGATTTGCAAGTTAATAAATAAGAGTTTTTTTATTTTTTCCTTTATACACACTATAAATTCTACTTACATCCCAAATTTCAAGTCTCTAGGTCTGCTGGAAGTACCATATACATTTTGATGATCGTTGTGTCAGCTACGAAAATTACGATTTTCGGAGCTCAATATTTCTTAAATTATAATAGGTACAGACTTTAAACTTGGAATATGATCTAGCATAGCGCTCTTCTACTAGCAGCCAGAAAATGAGGCTCCCAGTGACTTAGGAAGCTGAATTATAAGGGTAGGAAAATAGCCGCGAAGCGCTACGGGTAAAGAGTACTGGTAGTGCCGCGTGGAACTTGGCGGTCCACTACCGTGCACCCAGATCCGAGAAGCCTATTAATTTATTTAAAAACCAAATTTATCTTTCTTACGCCACAAAACAGAAAATAACACTTAAAATTGTACACAAAAAAGTACAAAACCACGTTCAATTGAACAAAGATAATAGCGATTTACTGGAGATAATGAGAAGAGTTATAATCAATAAAGGTCTAATCTGCATATTCTGCGATGATCTTCAACTATTTCTTAAATTCCAAGACTTATACGTAAATTTTTTTTCAATGAATACTAAGCTGAAACTTCTTAAATCTAATATTAAATTAAAAGATGTAGTTGATAAAAACGAGATTATTACAATTATCGCAAATGAGCACCTCCACAAAAACCATAGAGGTATAAATGAAATGTTTTCCGAACTAAAAAAAGTATATTTCTATCCAAATCTGCAAGTCGAAATTCAGAAATATATAAATAACTGCGACATTTGTAACCTTGCAAAGCATGATCGGCGTCCACTTTAAATTCCTATGCAAATAACAGAAACACCAAAGCATATTAACGACATACATACACATAGATATCTGGTTCCCTGAACGAAACAAAATGTATTTAAGTACAATAGACAAGTTTTCAAAATACGCAACACTTCACCGTTTAGAGGATAGAAACTGGATAGCTATACTGAGTGCAATAAAGCAAAGGATTCAGTTTCTCGGAAAGCCCAACAAAATTGTTTCCGATGGAGAGACGTGCATATTGCACTCAGCGGTTGAACAATTTTTGAAAGAAAATCAGATCATGTTCCATAAAACCACAGCAGCAATTAAGACTGGTAATGCAGATGTGGAAAGGCTTCATGGAACATTAAACGAGCATTTACGGATATTGAATGCAGCCAAAGATACTACAGACTTGGACGAAAAGCTGTTTGATATATTAAACATCTACAATAGCACAATTCATTCAACAACAAAAATGAAACCAATAGATTTCATTTGTAACAACCTCAGTAGGGAAGAGATCGAGACGTTAGCAATTAAATTCAAATGCGATAAGGAGACTAGGATTAACAATAGAAATAGAGGTATTGATCTCGGTATTGATACAAACATTAGTCCTAACCAATGCTTGAACATAGTTCAAAATAGAACTATTATTAAAAATAGACCCAAATACAGGAAATTGACAAAGTTTGTACCAGAGGGAAATTACGTAGTGGATAAAACAACAAAAAGAAACACTAAATATTACCGAAAACAATTCAAACGTAAATACAAATATCAAAATTCTCAGTAACTATTTTTTTTCTTTTCACCACACCCAAATACAATTAGTTAATATTACATTTTAGATCTCCAAATCCGATTCCTTTTTTTAGATTCTTGCATTTTCTCTTAAATGTTTAAAGCCGCTTCTTATTTCCATCCTATTCATCTATGTCTACCTTCCAGTTCTATGACCGTTTCCTGTTTCGTCTATGCAAAATTGCATTGTAAATAGCAAATGCAGTTACAAATATTGCGAAAATCAAAATGACAGCGCGGTGAGCACGTCGCGTAATTGGTTTGATCATTTGGTCTACGATGGGTGCGTTTAGAGTTAAGTGTGGTGAAATTATCTGTTCGATTGTGGTGAATTTCCGAAAATTATTGAAAACGTAGGAATTCGTTCTAATATATTTAAGGGAAATTTAAATATGCCGGACAATTCTGAAGCTTAAGGTAAATTAATTGGTAAGTTGCTAGTTTAAAAGGAAAAAAACAGGTTTTTATAGGAGTGTTTTTGAAAATGTTCATCAAACAGTAGAATCGAAATAAAAATTGGTACTGACATGATCACTCTGTTCGAGAACAAAATAAATAAAGAAATAAAGGCTTTGTAAAATGCTATTCATGTAATATCCTTATTACTATTATTAAGTAATGAAAATATGTATTAATATTATTATTTATTGAAGTTAACATAATATTATTTGTATACTAGGAAAAAAAGCAAAACAAAAATATTCTTACTCAATACAGCTATTTTAGTTTGAGAAATATATAAATATAAAACGAAATTATGTAATTACAAGAATAGTATTGAAAAAAATAAATATTTTATAAAAGAATAGAATAATATTAAGAGAATAATATACGTAGTATGTATTTATAGACTCGAAGAAAGTACACAAATTATCACACTATTGATTTGAAATGGTGAACAAAATATATACGTTTATTAAAAATATTAAAAATGTATTACATAGATTATAGAAAACGAACACTTCAACTTCTTGGCTTCAGTTAGATATTAATAATCATGTCTAGACATGTCACAGTTTTTTAATTTAATTTTTAAAGCGGGGATAAACTCACCACACAGCACAACTTTCACCTCGTAGGCCAGAGTGCTGCCACTCTTAACTTATTCTATTACAGAAATTTACTACAGTTCGGCCGTCCTACGTAAGAATTGTCCTCAATTCACAATGATATACATAGGTACATACATAAATATATAAATGATCAAGACACGATTTTATACCATATACCAACTTATACTACGGGCTCTATTTCCAAACGAGTAAGTGTTGCTTCAGATGAATCAGAAGGGACATCAGCAGAAGGCGCAATCCATTTTTTTAACTTATTTGCCTCCAAAATACCATAATAGGGCATCTGAGTTATTTGACGCCCATCAATATCCCGAATAATATACCGATCATTAGGCAATTTTTTGTGCACCACATAAGGGCCTCTGAATCGGGGCAAAAGTTTTTTATTCGTACCTGCACTATTGTCAACATTACGTATTACCACATACTCTCCCTCCTCAAACTCAGGTGCAGAAGTATGCGACTTGAGAAAATTCTTCATATTACTTTTTTGCGATTTTAAAATATTTTCAGAAGCTGCACCTCGAAGTGATCCTAAACACCTGTCAGAATTCTGATTCTTTTCTTCCAAATATTCCGTTAGTTCGTCCAAAACCTTACCACGCTGTTCAATACCAAACAGCAGGACAGCTGGGGTAAACTGGGTGGTTGTGTGAACCGTATTGTTCAAGGCATATTCGACAGAAGTTAATTGGTTAGACCAGTCAGCATGATCAAAAGGGTTGGACATTTTACTCAGGATTGGACGAAGGACACGATTGACCCTCTCCACTTGCCCATTAGCTTGTGGAGACGCGGTAGCATTTAGGATATGTTGAATATTTCGCTCATCAAGAAAATCTGCGAATTCTCCTGATGTAAAAGCGGTACCACGATCACTTATTACTCTCTTAGGTCTACTGTAGTAAGAGAAATACTGACTTAAAGCACTACAAGCTTCTCGTGAACTAGTCGAAACAGCAGGATACAATTTGGTAAATTTAGTGAAGGCATCTATGACCACTAAAATATATTTCTTTTTAGACTGAAGTGACGGAAGGGGGCCTAAGTGGTCAATATGAATTGTATCAAAAGGGACGGAAGCTTTAGGAATATTGTGCAAGTTGCGTTGATTACTCCTAGCCGGAGCCGAATAAATAATACATTTCAGGCAATTCCGTATAAAGTTTTCTACACGAGTTTTCATATGAGGAAACCAATAGTGTCTACAAATTTGATTACAGCACTTGTCAACACCCAAGTGACCAATTTTTTCATGAATACTGCGAATGATATTATTAATAATTTCCTTAGGAACATAAAGTTACAGATTGCCCGATGGAGACCTGCGGAAAACTAATCCATCTTTCAATTCGAAGCCATCAACTGTTCCACTCTCCAGACTTGACCGAAGTTGCTTTATTTCATTGTCCCGACATTGGGTCAGTTGTAATTGAAAATCTGTATCTAACTCATCAAACGTTGCACCCACTTCAACTCGACTAAGAGCGTCAACATGATTCATTGAAGTACCGGACCGATGTTGGACAGTATAATCATAATTCTCAAGCAGAAGAGACCATCGGGCTATTTTAGCAGAATTAGTTCGATTTTTCAGTGTTTGGGCCAAAGAGTTACAATCAGTAACAATTTTGAACGGAATACCCTCAACATAAGTATGGAACCGCTTCAGTGCATAGACAATAGCCAAAGTCTCAAGGTCATAGCTGTGCAGCTTAGATTCATCAGCAGAAGTAGTCTTAGAAAAATATGCGACAGGGTGAAACTTCATATCATTTTGTTTCTGAAGGAGCACTGCACCGAAACCTAATGCACTTGCATCACAATGCAGCTCAGTCTCATACTTCGGATCATAAATAGATAAAACTGGAGCCTTTAAAAGTTTTTGTTGCAACGTTTCAAAAGACTGCTTACAGGCTTCATTAAAATCATAAGGGGCGTCTTTACGCAGCAGAGAAGTCATAGGGCTAGCTAAGGCGGAAAAAGATTCAACAAATCGACGGAAGTAAGAGAAGAGTCCTAAACATCGCTGAAGTTGCCTCTTATCCTTGGGCATAGGATAATCCTTAATCGCTTTCAAGTGAGTCTCACTTGGTCTGATTCCGGAAGAATTGGCTCTGTAACCTAGATAATCAAGTTCGTCATAAGCAAATTTACATTTATCTAATCGCAGCTCAAGTCCATGCATTCGCAACAACCGTAATACCTCAGCCACAATACTAATGTGTGGTGTGAAATTCTCAGATGCAATAAGTATGTCATCCAAATACACAACTATTTTACCAGCTTGGATTAATTCTCGCAGAATCATATTAATAAAGCGCTGAAATTCGGGAGGCGCATTCTTAAGGCCAAAGGGCATCCGTGTGTACTCGTACTGTCCATCAGGGGTAACGAAAGCAGTGTATTTAATCGAGTCCCTATGCATTTTAACCTGATGAAATCCACTACGAAGGTCCAACAAAGTGAATAACTTTTTTCCACCTAAGTGCTCCAGGCAATCTTCAATCAAAGGCAGCGGGTAATTGTCACGCACAGTGATTTTATTTAAAGGACGGTAATCAACACATTTGCGAATCTCTCCAGTTTTCTTACGAACTAACACAAGGGCGGAAGCATAGGGAGAATTACTCGGTCGAATTATATTTCTTTCTAGTAGGTCATCTACTATTTTTTGCACTTCCATTCGTTCATAGTGAGACAAGCGTCGGGGCCTACAAAAAATAGGAGTATCATGCTGAAGGTTAATCTTCATAGAAAAATCACTTTCTACTATCTGTTCAAAAGGGAAATCATAATAATTGCATGAGATTATATCCGAAAGTGCATCAGCTTGAGTTTTGGACAACTGTGGACTTATATCTAAAGACACCTCTGTAAGATTAGAATCAATTGCACACATCTGGCCGAAAGCATCAGCTATCGCATTCTTATTGATGACAGGGGTTGTAATAGCACGTAAATGACATTCAATTTTCTTTAATGGTGTCTGGCATAAAGTTTTTATAGATCGCTTACCTAAAGCATCATCACTTCTGACACTATTTTTCAAAAGACCAAACGATTTAAGTACAACCGACACATGTGGTTTCAATGAATAACTATATTTATTGTTTCTTAAGTTTAACAAAAGACCTCTGGTATATTTATAAGTAATATGACATAAGTGTACATTAAGTTTAGACATTAAATCTCTTCCTATTACCATCTGAATAGACGAAGAACTTTTTGGTAAAATAATAAATCTATGTTTCACTTTAATTTCTTTGAATTTAATAAGGCATTCAATTTGCCCCAAAGACATAAGTGGGTTATTTCCCAGACTGCGGTATCCAGAAGGGCAAGCAAGGTTTTGACAGAAGGATGGCACTTGATGTTCATTAATAAAGCTCCTCGGACTACCAGAATCAAAAAGAGAAACCACATGTGAATATCGCACGCCAAACTGATCATCATATTTGAAAGCAACACTTACCAGTTGTACAGCTTTGAGATTCTTAACTAAAGCATTACGTTCAATTGAAACATCAGAGTCGTCAACAGCATCAGTAGTAGACTCAACCGCCGCAGCGACTTTTGAAGGTCGGGTTGGACAATCTCGGTAAATGTGGTCGGTTTGGCCACATCGGAAACATGATCCCTCAGGGCGTTTTGGTGACGGACACTGGCTTTGAAAATGTCCAAAACGCGAACAATTGAAGCATCTTATATTTTCAGTTGTAGAAGCAGCAACGGAAGTGGTGGCTGAAGGTGTCTTTGCAACAGCAGGTTTGAAAGGAATCAGGCAATTTGAACTCGGTGCCGAAGTTGTCAATGTACTAGCAGCAGGACGTCGGGATGAAATATTTGTTTTTGCTCGGGAACGATAGCGCTCATAACGTGTTAGCAACGTCTTCAGCTCGCGAATGTTAGTAGCACTATATAGAATGGAAGCACTATTAGATGTATCACCAATGCCATCAATGATAATGTCGACCAGCTCACTCTCAGGGATTTTACCACGGGCTGCGAGTTCTTGCATTTCAATCACGTACCGATGCAAGCTTTCAGTTGGCTTAAGGGCTCGGGAACGTAACTGCTGATATACTTCATTGACGGAATATGTATGGCCAAATTCATCAATTAATGCAGTTCGTAGGGCAACATAAGTATGCGCAGCAATTGTACGGACGAAAACCTTAGCCGTACCGCCCAAAAGACGCCGCATTCCAACAAACCGAGCACGTTCATCGAATTGTAGAAGGCCGAAGGCATCTTCTAGGTCGTTAACCCACTTAAGGACATCGTAAGTGTTATCGGCAGTAAACTGCTGCACCATAGACTCAATCACACTGATGTCCATATGAACTGCCGGACTAGCAGTAGTCGAGGTTTGCCGAAGGTTGTCTATTTGTTGTTGCAGCAGGAGAATCTCGCGTTCCTTTCTCAACTTAATCAACTGAGCATCAAGTTGGGCTTCGGGCGTATTAAATTTGGCCGCAGGTGCACCTTGGTTGACGTCTGGTTCATCACGGAAGTTGGCATCAGACACATCCAAGTCAATGTTGTCATCACTTAGCCTAACCATTTCCTTAGGCGCCTCCTCACTGACATTATCATCAGTTTTGGTCTTAGCACTTACCATCCTCCCGTACAAAGTACGTATATGGTTCAGTCTCGACTTGGTGGGCACTTTAATGTTTGCCAGTCGGAGCGCTAGTAGCATCTCATCTTTTGTTGGATGATTCATATTTTGTTTTTGGTATATCCCACTTCTGAGTTATAGACTCGAAGAAAGTACACAAATTATCACACTATTGATTTGAAATGGTGAACAAAATATATACGTTTATTAAAAATATTAAAAATGTATTACATAGATTATAGAAAACGAACACTTCAACTTCTTGGCTTCAGTTAGATATTAATAATCATGTCTAGACATGTCACAGTTTTTTAATTTAATTTTTAAAGCGGGGATAAACTCACCACACAGCACAACTTTCACCTCGTAGGCCAGAGTGCTGCCACTCTTAACTTATTCTATTACAGAAATTTACTACATATTATAAATTTATATTTTCGAAAACATGTTTAAAAAGGAAAATTAATGTATGTATTATAATAACAAAAAAAAATTAATAAATAAATAAATAAATATTAATAATAAACAAAAAAAAAAAAAATTATAAAAATAATATGTAGGTAAATAAAAAAAGAAGCTAAACAAACGAAAAAATAGACAAAATTTCGAGTTGCTTCATTATGTATGTACGTACTTTAAAACCCATTTCGAATTTGTAAATTTTTGGAGACCAAAAATACCAGGTCGGGGAGGAGTTACATAATAGACTGCTATTAATGCACTCTCTTATTGTGGTATATTAAAAAGACCGGCGTGGTTGGTGGTTGACAATAGAGTGACGTTTTTTTCTTCTCCCTTGTTTATTATTTATTATACAATCTTAACTTAATTAAATTCATCATTTAAAAAAAAAAAATAAAATAAAATATATCAGTAAAAACATAATTCAATACTTCAAAAAAAATTAAAAAAAAAAAATTTATGATTGACTTTAACAAAGTGCTGAATTTTATTCGGCATAGTTTATATGTTTCTTAGGTCGAAGCCGCATTGAAAATGGCGATTCTACATCGGTTTCAGCATGCAGCCCTGTACTTATCGATTGTTTCTGTGTACCACCCTCTTCATCGTGCATTTCACTGCCAGCCGATGCATTCGGTTCGCTCCACTGGCCACGTATTTGATCTAGATGTCTTTTGATCGGTCTATTGTTACGGTTAATGACACATTTGTAATTACGCGAACCTAACTTCTTTTCGATAGTAGCTTTCGCCCAACTAGCGTTGTTAGGATCGGTGTAATCTCGTATGTAAACTTTTTCATTTTCTTTAAATTCAACGTTTCGTTTGCCTTTATGATTCCCTGCAGCACGCAGTTGATTAGTTCTTAACCTATCGCTTATAATTGGTGGTTTTAACAAACTAAATCTTGTTTTCAGTTCGCGACCCATCAACAATTTCGCCGGTGTTTCATTAGTAGAACAATGCTTCGTACTGCGATAATCGAACAGGAATTGATTAATAACATCTTGTAAGTCGTACGCACCCGTTTCACCCATGGCACTCGCATAGACAACCTTTTTTAAAGTTTTTATAAAGATTTCAGCTTGTCCGTTGGTGGCTGGATGGCCCGTTGCGGTCAACACATGTTTGATCACATGTTTACCCAAAAAACTTTTAAACTCTTGCGAAGTGAATTGTGTACCATTGTCGGTGACCACCACCTCGACTAATCCAAATCGACAGAAGATTTCTCTCAATTTACCTATAACGAATTGCGAGTTCGCATTTTTCGTTTGGTATACCTCAACCCATTTGGAATAGGAGTCGATGACAACTAATAGTTGAAAACCTTTGATAGGGCCAGCGAAATCCAAACGAATTCTCTTCCACGGGGCGTTAGTTGGCATCCAAGGAAATAAGATGCTCTTTTCTGGGTTAGCTAGAGTTAACTGACAGGCGTGACAATTTCTTACAATGTTCTCGATATCTTGATCTATCTTAGGCCACCAAATGTATGACCTCGCCAAGGTTTTGGTTTTAACGATGCCTAAATGCGATTTGTGTAACTCAGCTAATATTCTATCCCGCAACTTCGAAGGAATTATTGTCCTATATCCCCACAAAACACATCCTGCTTCTACTGAAAGCTCGTTATGTTTGCTTTTAAATGGCTCAAAGCGAGATTCTTTTAGCTTATCCACGGTACCCTCACTGATTGACTCCATTAATTTTGACAGAATCACATCCTTTCGGGTTTCTCTTGCTATATCTTTGAAATTAAGTTGTAACTGGTTGTCGAAGTTTACATAGTTAATGTAACTATTTTCGACGTGTGGGTCATCATTCTGCCTTTGTGGCATACGCGATAAGCTATCTGCTAAATTGTCTGTACCCTTTACATGCTTAATGCTATACACAAACCCTGACAGAATGAAGGCCCAGCGCTGCTTTCGGGCAGCCGCCATTACTGGTAACCCTTTATTTTCACCAAAAATTGTTAATAGCGGTTTGTTATCCGTGTGTAACTCAAAATGAACACCCAGTAGGTATTGACGCAGTTTGGTGACGCTGAATATTATTGCTAACGCCTCCTTTTCAATCGTACTATAGTTTTTCTCCGATATACTAAGGGCTCTAGACACAAAGGCTACTGGTTTTAGCGAGTTATCCGTCATGACCTGCGACAATACTCCTGCCACTGCCTTTTGACTGGCATCCGTTGACAAAACAATAGGCAGATTCGGATTAAAATGAATCAACACTTGATCGGAAGTCACTTCCGTTTTCATGAGTTCATAGGCGCTTTGACAAGAAGAATCCCAATTAAAATTCTTGTCTTTTTGCAATAATTCGTATAGCGGGGCCATCTTGTGGGCGTAATTTGCGATGAACCGTGAATAATAATTCACCATGCCAATAAAAGCGCGCAGTTCCGTAAGGTTGCTTGGAACAGGTGCGTTTACTACCTATTCAACTCGACTGGTGTTTTTACTTAACCCGTCTTTATCGATGTTGAATCCTAAATACGAAATACTTTCCTGGAAAAAGTCACACTTACGAATATTTAGTTATTTATTTTTATTTATTTATTTATTCAATATTCTTAATTTAATTTAACAAACATTTTAATTAATTAATTGCTTAGTCTACCATAACTATATTGCGATTAAGAATATGTAGTGACATTGGTATTTATATAAAAACTAAATAGTGATTATGTCACTTCATAAAAGAATAACTTTGAAGAAAGTGGGGTGAACAGTGTTTAATTCATTTTGCAAGAAGAACATTTAATTCATTTATACATAAATTTACAATAAAAAAGAGATAGCATTAATGAAAAGAATATACATATGCATATAAAACTAATATTTAGATAACATAGGGCAGCAAAACCTTAATTTCCTCGTGATCAAAATCGAGAAGCCATATTTTTACGCGCTTTAGGAATAGGGGCAACGATCGTATGCCTCGGATATTCATAGGAAGTGTGTTAAATAATTTGCACGAAACGACGGTGTAAGAGTTTCTGAGTAGAGTGGTACGGAAAGGAGGAATAACGACGACATTAAATGAGTTGCTTCGCAAATTGCGAGTGTTAGAAATAGGGCTCTGTAAATAGCCACCTCTCATAAAAAAAATTTTTGAAACTTTAAAATAATATAAGTGTTTTAGTGGCAAAATCCCCAGAGTTCTGAACAAAACCATAGAAGAAGCTAAACGATTTACCCCACATACTTTTCTAATAGCGCACTTTTGCAATACAATCACAGGCTTGAGCTTTGTATTGTAAGCACCACCCCAGCAACTTAGTCCGTATTGTAGCCTTGATTGAAATATAGCATAATAAACTGTTTTTAAAGTTTTTTTGTCACAGAATTGTTTAAGGCGGTAAAAGCTTCGTACTGAATATCGTAAATATTGTTTCAAAAGCGAAATATGTTTGGACCAGGTCATATTTTGGTCAAAAGTAATACCTAAGTATTTAAACTGATTAACCATTTCAATTTTAAAACAGCGTGGGTCACAAGATACTTGTTTATTCAACAATGACATTGTGGCTGCCTCAGAGCAATCACAATTTAAGACTTTAGCCCTTGTGCAATTGATTGCATGGAAGAGAATTTCAAAGCTTAAGGACTCCTGCTTATTAAGACTGAAGTGCATCAATTTGGTCTTGTTGCTGACAACCAGTTTGTGTTCTAAAAACCACAATCTCAGGAGGTGGACATCGTGATTTATATCCGCGCTTAAATCAAGAGGACTATCTGAGCGGTATGCAATGCCAAGATCATCTGCGAACGCTGTAACTTTTCCTATAAACGGTTGGCTAAATAAGGAGTTGATGTAAATTAGGAACAGTATGGGACCAAGAACCGAACCCTGAGGCACACCTAGGCTCATTGCTTTAGATCTACTAACAAAGGTACCTACTATAACTTTTTGAGTTCTATCCTTTAAGTAGGACTCAAACCAGGTGTGCATAAAACCACGAAACCCTGCATAGTGTAATTTAGTAAGTAGAACGCTATGGTTGACCATGTCAAAGGCTTTGGTAATGTCTACAAAAAGTCCGGCGCAAAATTGTTTATCATCCAGAGCTTTATAAATAAAGGAGCAAAACTCCAAAAGAGCATCTTCTGTTCCAAGGCCTTCCCTAAAACCAAATTGCGCAGGACTAAGGAAATTTACCTTTTTCAGGTAGCTCATCACTCTATTCTTAATAGCTTTTTCGAAAACTTTTGAAATTGATGGCAATAAAGAAATTGGCCTATAATTGTTTTTGTCACTTCTAATACCTTTTTTGTAAAGAGGGATGACATTAGCACATTTTAATTTATCTGGGAAAGTCCCGGTCAAGATGCTTAGGTTGAAGATATAAGCTAAAATGTCTACAACATTAAGTGCTATATTTTTGAGGGTCAGATTGGAGATACCATCATTACCGCAAGAACCCGAGTTATTTAGAGAACAAATAATTTTATAAAGCTCTAAGCCTGTTATTTCTTCATAAAAGAAGCTATTATTTATATTATTATCATTGACCAAACAAGACGCGCACCCATTGCAATAATTAGGAGACTCACTGGGAAAAGACATAAATCCAACCGAAGAAAAGAAATCATTAAATATGTTTGATACTGCTGTAGGATCGTCAATGGCAACACCATCATTACATAGAACTATAGCTTTAGTGGTATTGGGAGAGTTGCTGTCAATGATACTATTTATAGCCTTCCATTCCTTTCTAGAGTTACCAAGTGCATTTCGCATTTTAGAGTAGAAGTACCTATCCCGAGCTATCCTTATATTCTTGTTAACTTCCTTACTCAACATTCGGAAACGACTTTTCAGCGCTGTATTAAGAGGATGTTTGAAGCATTTTTTTCTTAATTTATTTTTCAGTTTAATTTTTTTTAGCACAGAGTGGGTAATCCATGGCTTTAACCTTACTTCAGATTTTTTACGTACAATGGTATATGTGAAATTTCTTATATAATTCTGAAGAATTGTTAAAAACTGGTCATAAGCATTCGAAGCATTAGCATCCACATAAATTTCCTCCCAGGTTTCAGAACGTAGTTCGATATTAAGTAGGTCGAAGTTAACTTTCGTTATCTTTGGCGACAAAATATACTTAGCAGGTTTCCTCTTTTTTAACGTACTAAAGAGAATACCTGTCATGCAGTGATCAGTAATACGGAGATCAAAATCAATACCAGCACATTCATTTATGGTTATTTTTGTAAAACGACCAAATACATGGTCAAGACAAGTACTTGAAGTTGGTCTAGTAATGTCGTTTATGAAAGATGATAGACCATGCTCAGACATGGTAGCAAGATAAAGATCAGATAGAGTATTGGAAGTTAAAATGTCTATATTAAAATCACCTAAGAGAATCAGATTAGCAATTTTTTCGTTTCTTAAGAACACTGAAAATTCATTCAAAAACACTTGAATATCATAAAGGTGTAACCTATATACACAAACAAATTTAAAGACATCATCACATATATTGCAAGACAACTCAATTACGTCCGCGCTCAGAAAATTGAGACAATTTACCTTAAAGTTACCAAAATCCAGATAATCCCGAACAAAAACTCCCACTCCACCTGCAGCATAACTTTCATTAGTGTTAAGATACAAATTATAGCCCGGAATATGATAATCATCTTTTTCGCAGTTAAAAACCCATATTTCACTAACAAATATCAGATCTGGTAAGAACACAAGCGCTTCTAGATTACACACTAACAAATTAAAATTTTGCCGCAAACTACGAATGTTCTGATGAACAACAAAAAAAGAGTTGTGCTCATTCGAATTACAATAAAATAGTTCATCATTTATGTTAACTATAGTATAAGGTGTTGGGTTGTTGCTTAAAAGATTATTATTAATATCTAAAACAGACATACTAAAATATAGCTAAATAAGGTGAAAGACAGCTAGTCTTCCAGCGATGAAAAATCAAGAAACGATCTAATAGCAACAACCCTACCCTTCTCAGATTTTCTCATTAGAATCCGCGAATTTTTAAACCACAAATATTTATAATTTTTTTCTGCTTTGAATTTTTTTGCTTCCATAAATAAAGCTCTAGTATAAGATGTGAAGCAATCATTTATAAAAACATTTTCTTTTGTGCCCGCGACAAATAATGATGAATTTAGTTTCTTCATTGCAGTCTTTTTCGCTTTCAATACTTTTTCTTTCGCCTCTAAGCAAGAGAATTGTTTCAATCCAGCAGCCTGAATTTTACTCAAAACCAATTCTAAATTTTGCACATGCTCATTGAGATCTTTACCTGTAACTTCTATGTCGTCCACATAGTTTGTAACATTTGGTATATTTGTCAACAACATTTCAATGGTTTTGTGAAAAATTGCTGCTGCTGGCTTGGACGCCGAAAGGTAACCTTTTCATTTTAAGTACTCCTATGTGCGTACTCCAAGCGCATAATTTTTGAGAATCCTCATCTAATACAAGTTGATTATATGCATTTGATAGGTCCAACTTCGAAAATAATCGGCCTCCCTGTAACGAAGCGAAAATTTCTTCGATTCGGGGTAGCGGGTATTTAAAATCTATCAAAAACTTATTAATCGTAGTCTTTTAGTCCCCGCAGATCCTTATCTCACCGTTCGGCTTTACTATTGGTACTAACGGCGTACCCCAGTCGGAACTATCAATAGGCTCAAGTACATCTGTCTTAACAAGGTTTCTTATTTGGTTCTCAATGTTACTCCTCCACGCTAATGGAATGGGCCAAGGTTTGCAAAAAACCTTTTTAGTTTCCGAAACGCATTGTAATTTGACGGTCCCTAGCTTATATTTTCCCAAGCCTCCGTCAAAAACTTCACTAAACTTTTGTTTTAACTTATCAACTCTCGCGCTTAAGGAATCATTAATGGCACTTATTTGTCGGCGCGTTTGTACTAATTCGAAACTAAATTTTCTCAAAAAATGTCTGCCCAACAGTGGCGGGCTATTTGTATTGGTAACTACGAGTGTGACCATATTTTTCTGACCTTTGTAAATAATTTCTGTGTTACACTCACCCACTACATCGATTAATTCACCCCCGTAACCAGTAAACGAACTTCCGCATCGCTTCAGCTCTGCTCTTCGATAAAACTTATCGAAAAATCCGATGGACATCAATGAGAGGGGGGCACCAGTATCACACGTCATGTCCAGCTTCACACCCTTAATCACGACTGGCAGCAGGTAGAATCGTAAGCTGCTTATAACATCTGCATCCGCCGACTGAACCGCCATTTTCCTTTCAGCTGACTCTATAGAAAAAATGGAAAAATCAAAATTTAAACTATTTTCATTCACACTATTTGACAACTTATCATATGCATCATGAATAAAATTAACAGGTTTATTTTTTTCTCTGCACACTGACGCTAGAATTTGCAGCCGCTAGCCTGATGATTTTTCCAGCCACAATGAGTACATGGTTTTTTTTATTTCTTGTTACCTTTGCTGTATTTGTTGTCTCTCTTCTCTTCTCCCTTGATGAACATAATTTCCTCGGCTGATGAAATGCCGTTTGCTCTTTTTGACAAAACTTTGGACTCCATTATTAACGCTTTCTTGTAAGCGTCCGCTAAGGTTAACTGTTCATCCTCTTCACACAGTCTCTCAAAAATAGGTCCCGTTGTACCACTGATAAATTTGTTTAGTACAAACTGCTCTAGGGAACTTCCAAACTTGCAATTTAACGCCAATTTTTTTATGCGTGCAAACCATGCGGATATCGTTTCAGCATCTGATTTTTCAGCTGCGAAAAATTTTTTTCGCTCACGACATACAATGACCGTGGGCATATAATGTTGATTTAACAACTCACATAGCTCACTGTATTTTTTTTTTCGCTGGAATAACTGGGTCGCACAAGCTTCTTACCACGGAATACGCTTCTGCTCCGATTGCTTTTAATAGGGTCGCCTTCTTCTGCTTCTCTTCCGAGCAATCCACTTCTTCGAAATGAATTTCCAGCCGCTCACGCCATAATGCCCAATTGTCCTTTTCAGGGTTAAATTCCGGCATGTGTGCGTTCGCGTACACCATCGGCAATATGGTTGTTTCTGCCTCGTCCGGCATTTTGTTGGATTTGACTCTTCAAAATTGCATAACCGCGTGCGAAGTTAATCACTTTTAACTTTTTTCTTAATAAGATCGACGCACGTTTCAACAAAATATTATTTTTTTTTTTTTTTTCTCCTCGTCGCCAATTGTGGTATATTAAAAAGACCGGCGTGGTTGGTGGTTGACAATAGAGTGACGTTTATTTCTTACACAGGAAGAGAAAAGGAACATGTATGTATAATTCAGACTGTTATACCAGTTATACAAGTAATACAACATTAGCATGGGCCAAAAGCCTGTACTTTTAATTTATACTCTTGAATGCTTTAATACTCAAAACTTATGTGCGTGGACAATAGCTCCACCCACCGCAAACCTTTTTGCCACGCTTGCCGTTTGGTCATCAAACACCAAGTGTGGCTTACGGATAAACTCTCCAAAGCTCGCTCTCTTTCATCATCTTCTCGCTAAGATGACGACGAAGAGGCCTAGATTTAGTTGATTATAAGCTGTCTTTACACTAGGATTAAAACTTGAGATCTTGAATAAAATTAATTATAAAAGTTAAGGAGTTTTGTTTGATTAATTATCTTTTATTAATAATATGTACACATACATATAACTATATGCTTTTCGCAGAGATAAAACGTCAGCTGTTGAAACAACTTCAATTCCAAGCTGGACATTAATAGCCGCGCATATATCCTCCCTTGTAGTAACCTCATCTACGACTTTGACTTCGACGGCAATACATTGTGTGAGGGTCTTTACATATGCCTTGCCTCCTAGTGCTTCACTGATGACGCTCTTAAGCTCAGATGTGTTACTACCTGTATCCTTGAGTTCTAGTAGCAGTTCGCTTTTATGTGTCCTCCTGATCCTTAATACTACTTTTCCAATTCCTTCCAATTTGGGGTCAGCTTTGACATTTCGCAGTATCTGCTCATAGGAGAGTTCCCCTTTTGCCTCGATGACAATAGCATTTCGTGCCTCTTCTGGGCGACTTCCTTGGTAGCGGCGGCGTCTTTAATTTTCTTTGCGACCTCTTGACCTATTGTTGATAGCTCACCCTCTCTTATCTTATGTCTTTTGCTGTTGAGAGCGTTAACATTTTTTCCCTTAGTTGCTGGGGTTTCTACTGTGGTCGCTGCCTCATTTACTCCGGTTTTTCCAGCCGATGGGTGTTTTTGCTTTCGCTTCGGTTCTGGGGTCTCATCGTCTGTGGTCTGCTTTCTCTTTGGATCGAGAACTTCTTTCATCCAGGGGGAGGTCTGAGAGGAGGTGTTCTTCCTAATTACCGTAAAGAGCTCTGATACTCTCGATGGCATCCCTCATTGGTTGGTGGATTGAACGTCTTTTCCCATCGTCCAGAATTTCAACCAGGTATCTAATTTGTTCACCAAGCTTGTGGAAAGCAGATCGATCGGTCGTTGGTTCGACCGTCACCTTTCGTATTATAAGTGACTCACGTCGTATGCTCCTTTGTACTGCTACTCCCTGGCCAACTGGTGACCTCAGCACTCTTGAGCTCCGCAGGAAAAGGTTCTCCTCGTTCTCCTCTATTATTTCTCCGGTGTTTTCATTTTTTTTGTTTTTTTTTTCATTTTTTTTCAGATATTTCGTTTGTTATGTTTTTGCATGTATGCATGCCGCTTTGTCCAACTGCGTAATTATGTAAATACGTTATTGTAACGGCATGCGACCACGGCTATACTCTGAAAATCATTGTTTCGTTTCATCTGGTTTCGTACTTTTTAGTTGCTTTTTCCCGAAGTCGGGTTTTAGTTTTTTAAACTTAATTTTTTACTTGTGACTTTTTAGTTTCAAAAAATATGTAGTGTATGTATAAGTTAACAATGTCGTGTTCTACTTGTCAAAGCCTTTCATTTGATACCCATATTAGGGATGTAGTAAAGATAACGGAAATCCACAATCTTGGGGGGTCGTCGGACATACTGAATTAAGAATGACGTCATATCGTATTGTATTCTACTCGCCAAGCCCATTTATCTGATACCCATATTAAGAAGGTAGTAACAAAAATAGAAATCCGCCATCTTGGGGCGTCCTCCATAATGAATTTAGAATAAGGTCATATCGTATTGTATTCTACTCGCCAAGCTCTTTCGTTTGATACCCATATTAAGGATGTAGTAAAAATAACAGAAATCCACTATCTTGGGGGCGTCCGCCATACTGAATTTAGAATTACATCATATCGTATTGTATTCTATTCGCCAAGCCCTTGCATTTGATACCACTATCAATGCGGTTGTAAATAATAGTCGGGTAAAAAAGAAAAAAAAAAGAAAGAAAAAACAAAAGGTAGTCCGCCATTTTGCTTTGTGCGCCCATCATATACATAGCCTAGTACACTCTCCGGATCGAGGCAAATCCAACGACACCTCATTTGTTGAAATCGGTACCGTAGTTTCGGCTGTACGAGACGACATCCTTACACACATACAAGCAAACAAAAAAAACCAGCCAGTTAAAATCATAAGTCAAGGCAAAAAAGGCAAAATTATAATTATCTAATAGCACTACACAACTCAAAACATGTGGAAATTCTCTGGTAACAATCGCCTGCGATTATCTCTCAGGAAAGCCTTGAATGAAATAAAGGATCTTTCAACATGGACAGAGCCTAGTGGAGCCAAGATAAGAGATGTCACGTCGTTGGCTTTAATATTTGAGTCTAATTTTGAGTTCGGCATTTCGTTCATTTGCTGAAAAAATCGCGTACAATTTTTTAGTACATCTTTAGCTACTGGCCCTTTAGCATGTTGTAATTTTTCCTCGATCCCGTTCAAAGTCTTTTACCTCTTCAATAGGTGACAGCGAATGATATTTAAAAAATCCAAAAGTGTCCGTACCGTTATAATGTCTTTATTTTCATTCGGTCAAGTCAAATTATGATAGGCAAAATAGAGGAAAACACATGTATCCACTGGGTCGACTCTAGGGTCTGGGATGCTTCGCGTTTGGTGGTTGCTAAAGGAGAGAAACTCATAATAGAGTCATGCTTTTGCTAAAAGAGATACATAACGAAAACGGTATCGCTCTCACAGTCAAGGCCAGTGTTGCCGCAAGCTGAAATTAAAAGTCGCTAGGCCAACCTCCAAAAGTCACTAGAAATTTTGAAGAAAGTCCCAGAAAAAAAAGTAGTAGAAAAATAAAATAAAAAAATTTAGTTTTTCTTTTTTATTTTAATTTTAATTATAGTTAAACAAACAAAGAACGACTTAATACAAATAGAATTTTAGAGCTTATGAGGGGCTGCATGTTCATGGGTTAAAACTTAAAAGTCGTGTCCAGCGAGACAGTCAGATTTTAAGTAAGCGGAAAAGAGAAGGAATTCTCGATACAATCTAAATTTCTTCTTCCAACTTCAAACAAAATCGGCTTGTCTTGCTAGATAGAAAGCACTGTCATTTTCATGAACATGTGTGTGGCCTTCCACATAAGTAATTAACACTAGAGTACACGCGCCCCTTACCACGAATGCACGCGTGGCCTAGTATATGATTTTGGCGCTGAACCACAAAAATATGTGTACGCATAGAAGTCATGAACGGTAGGTACTGATTTGTCAACAAATTTAATGGGGAAGGCTTTCCTCGAACCGCACCGGTCTAACATAAATAACTGCCAAGTTATCAACGCAAATGTAGCCGTGGTGTACTTAGTAGGCCACGCGTGTACTCCAGTGTTAAAATCGTATGTCAGGAATTGACAGCACCAGGGCCTTAATATTAAGAAAAACTATATTTTTGTACCTATGCCATAAAAATCTAGTGACATAAAAAAATGTTTGTCACTAACGAGTGAAAATTCCACTAGATATAGTGACAAAGTCACCAAAGCGGCAACATTGGTCAAGGCACTCGTACGTACCGTCAAAGAATATACAAACCCAAGAAGTCTCATCTGCCACTGCCACCAAAAAATTATCGAAAATGAAAAAGCTCTTTCGCAACGTAAGAGAACCAATGAAAAGTAACAATCCAATTGAGATTGAGTTGAGACGAGAGGCAAGACAAAAAAGTTTTTCTCTTGACATATTGTAGGCTCGGCGGCGATCACAGTATATGTACCACGCCACACAATACATATACAGAGCATAGTCATAAATGTATTGAAAGCAAAGCAAACCAATTCATTTAATTATTTCAGTTTTTTCATATTCCAGAAAAATTATAACCGAAATACTGATTTTGGTAATTTGAATGCCCCATCGGAAGCGTTCTTTGAGATAACCAAAAAACATATTTTAGTATTCGACTCAATTTTTTCATCACAGCCAGAGATCAGGAATATAAAAACAGAGATAGTTGCAAGAGTGTAACACCTGAATGGTTTTGTATGAATGCATGCCATTTCATAATTGCAATTTCACATTATAACCTTAGCGACAACTAAAGGCACCTCTTTTCGTTATCGATTCCTATTTGTGTACGAATCATATTAGCAATACATCCAAAAATACTAGATTCTATACTCGCACACATACATACATACCGAGCCACAAAATAACAAAAGTAATTGACAAGCGAAGAAAATAAAATTCTTATTTTCAACCCCACCATGCAAAAAAAATTAAAGGGACCATCGACTACAGAGCGTGCTGGTCCAACCTAGTCCTGCTGATCATTTTCTCAACTTTTTACATTGCGATACAAAGGCATTAATCTGCCCACACATATCAAACACTATTTGATTTACATCAAACTGTTGGAATCGCGAATAACGGTAAGACAATTGAAGACCATGAAGTGTACTGGCCCTTTCATATGCACAAAATTTAAGAAACCGGTTTCTACTTTACACATTTCCACAGTAAATTCTTTTTCCGTGTCATAAGAGAAGTTCTGAGGGAAAGAGTAGGATGAGCGAAAAAAGCTCCTTAAATAAGAGAGACCCGCCATACAAAAATGTTCACACAACAATTTTATATGAGATGCGACTTCTTGGGTTTGTATATTCTTTGGTACCGTGCTGTGTCAATGCAATGCAAATGTAAGTAATAAGCAAATTATGTATATAAAATGGTATGTACATAATGTTAACAAAAAGAGCGAGCGACAATTGATATTAATATCGAACCAGCGATTACAGTGGGATAAATTACTTTTAAGTTAAGGAAAAATTCACAAAGTTTATGTAAGAAAGTTAAGTAAGTATGAAATGTAAGAATTTAACAATTAGGAATCCAATCATTTAACCAATAATAATATAAATATTTAACAAATAATATTTCAAAATACTAATATGTATGTTTGTTTTACAATTTAAATTAATCATTTCTCAGCATGCCGCCCCCACTGAAAGAATTTCAGGAACAAGGCAATAGAGCTAATTTAGTAATAGGGCGCTTAAAAATGGTGTTACTGCTGCGCACTGAGACCACTCGCACGTGACCGTCCTTGCCTGGATGCCAATCGTACAAGTGACCATTTGGATGGAGGCAAATTGGGTTCCTTAACGACAACTAGGTCACCAATTCGGAAGTTTCGTGTTATCGTTTGCCATTTAGGGCGTTGCTGCAGAGATGTTAGGTAGTCGGAATGCCATCGATACCAAGAACCTTGCGTCATGTTTTGTAGTAGTTCCCATCGTCCCAATCGATTAGTTGCAACATCTAAGTAACTTGGTTCCGGAATCGCAGTGTACGGCCTATAAGAAAGTGAGAAGGCGTTAAAGGATTTAAATCGGATTCGGAAATTGCACAAAGGGTCTAGTAAAGTAGACATTTCTTCGAAGGTTAAAATTGTATTTCCGACGACTCGGCGGAGGTGTTGTTTAACACATTTAACCCCCGCTTCTCAAAGCCCCCCAAAATGAGAACTGTGCGGTGGAATAAATTCCCACCGAATATTATCTGCAGCCAATGAAGTAGACACCGTCTCGTTGTAGTCCTTCGATGACACTAAATGTTGCACTTCCGAAAGATTCCGCGAGGCTCCTTGGAAATTAGTGCCATTGTCAGAATATAGCACGCTGAATTTGCCCCGTCTGGCGATGAATCTACGTAACGCTGCTAAGAAGGCATCCGTTGAAAGGTCGCTAACCACTTCCAAGTGCAGAGCTTTGGTCACCATATATACAAAAAGAGTAAAATATCCTTTAGTCAGCTTTGGATTTCTTCCTTTTGACGAACGAAGTGTGAAATAGCATAGTCACAAACACAACCTGTGTGGACAAAGGCATACGATGGGGATAATCTGGAAGAGGGTAGATTTCAGTTTCTGAGTGAGTGTCGTGGGGTGAACATCTCATTTAGTTAATTTACAATTTTAGTAAAATGAATTGCCAAGTAGGTATGTGCCGAGAAAATCGAACGACATTCCACATCGAAAATATCGTGTGGGGATTGGTTTTTTTCATCCATCTTGCGTCAATATCTTGGAACAAGATGTTGAATATTTTAAAACAAGCGGTGTGTCTTTTCGTTGTGATAAGTGTTCAGTGCTTAGACGCCGATCAATTAAAATAGCAGAACATAAAACAGCTTACAACAACAACAGCAACGAGTTATCAACAGCACAGTTGAATTCACAACAAAAAGGCATTAATAAGCAGCCGACAACAAACGATAGGTGATGAATTAACACTTAGAATGGTCTACCAAAAACTCACTAGCCTGGAGAAAATAAACAAAGAATTCCTTCTTTCTCTTAGCGACTTGCGCGCCGAAAATGTTTCTCTGAAGACTTAAGTTGAAATGCTTGAAAATAAACTCTACTGACAGCAGCAATACCAACAAAGCAATTCAATTGGAATAACGGAAGTCCCCAAAGTCAACAACAAAACTGCGAAAGGTATAGCACAACGCATATTTAAAAATGCACTGTCTGTGGAGGTTCGCGATGATAAAATTGATGTGTGCTATGTACGGAGATGCAGAGGAAGAATGGGGAAGCCAGTAGCAGCTCTTCAAATGAATCATGAATCATCTGTTTAAAATTCTCTGATTCCTCTCTCAAGCAAAGAATAATGAAAGAAAAATCGTTGAAAAAGAATATGTTGAACTCAAATGAGCTTGGGACTTGGGAGTAGCGGATCCAGTTCCAGTCCTAGTGGCAGTGGATGTGACAACAATGGTGGTAGCGGCAGAAGTGGATGCAACAATGTGTACATCAACGATGCTCTCACTAAGTTTACGCGTGCACTGTTTATGAAGGCGAAAGAGGCGAAGAAGCAGAAGGGGTTAAGGTATTCATGGTTTAAAAATAACCAATTGTTAATGAGAAAGGTGGAAGGTGGAAAAATCATTGCGATAAGATCTTTTAATGATCTTGCACTTATTTAGTGCTTTTTCATATTTGTTGATTTTTTTTGTTTGTTTCCTTTAAATGAATTTTAATGATTTAAATGATTTTTCTACCTACACTATTAAAACTACAAATTGCGAAGAAGTATTTAATAACGAATCTTACTGCTTAAACAAACTCTTTTTCATTCAGCAAAATATTAGAAGTTTGAGAAAGAACATTTCATCTTTGTTTTCACATTAAGATTCATTTGTGTTTATTGTATGCCTTGTTGTGGTCTCTGAAATTTGGATTTACAATTTTGAGAAAGACGATTATACGATACCTAGTTTTAATTTTTATACAAGCACGAATGAGAATTGTTCTTCAGGTGGTGTTGGGTGATTTATTAAGACTTCTTGCAATGTGTTTGAAGTATCGAAATTGGTGTTACAGAGTGCTGATATTTTAAAATTGTCTTTTAAAATCAAAGATGAAGTATATATCATGTTATGTGTATATAGGTTTTTGTGGAAGAATTTTCAACTGTTTTGGATAGTGTAGTATCTGGCAAAGTGGCAACACTTTAATATGTATTAAGAACAGATTGACAGATGTGACATCTGAGAATAAAAGAACATTCTACAGCGAGCGAGCAAAGGAAACGGTTGTGTTAATCAGGAACAACAAAACTTTACATTGGCGACGAGAGATTAAAAAAAAAAAAATAAAAAATCAAGTAAGAACAATTTTTTATTATAATAAATAGTGTATGTGAAAAATATTGTGTTGTAATTTGAAAATGTTCGAATTTGTACTACGGCCTCAATTAAATGCATGGACGTGGGTACTGCACACACACTAATGGGTTGATGCAAAGGAATAAACAGTAATTTCAGATTTACAGCTAGAATGCGGAAAAAAAAAATATATTTCATAAATGAAGAACGAACCGCAATTCCTAGGATATTTGAAAAAAATAGAATTGAATTTAGTATCGATTGGTGGAAGTTAAATTTTGTGAAATATATTAGTGTGAATTAAATTTCGCAAAATGAAAAAAAAAAGAGAACTGAAGTTAACATCGACTGGTGCGAGTTAAATCTTGCAAAATAAGTTGATGCGAATTAAATGGAAAAAAAATAGAATCGAAATTAATATCGACGCGTGCGAGTTAAATCTTGTGAAATAAATTGGTGCGAATTAAATTTCGCAAAATGGAAAAAAAAAAGAACTGAAGCTAACATCGACTGGTGCGAGTTAAATCTTGCAAAATAAGTTGATGCGAATTAAATGAAAAAAAAATAGAATCGAAATTAATATCGATGCGTGGGAGTTAAATCTTGTAAAATAAGAAAAGTGCGAATTGAATCTCGCAAAATGTAACTAAATGTAACTTAAATTGAGAAGTTTTTTTTGAAAAAAAAAAGCTTGTTGTTATAGAAGTGTGTAACTCTTAATATAACGGCGTATTTTCTTTTGTTTTAGACATGGCTGGCCCAAGACACGATGGCATGAAGCGATTTGACTACGGTCAAATTAAGGACTCTGGGTCCGAATGGCAAAGCTTTGTCAGAGATTTCGAGTGTTGGAGTGATGCCAACGAATTGAGCGAGGAAAAGAAATACAAGTGGCTGAAGTATTACATGGGCCCAAAAGCTCAAGAAATTTACGAAAGATTGGCAAAGGAAAAGCGAAGTCCACTTGCGGATATCGCCCAGTACTTGCCACAGCGTACTATGTACGAGATAGCTATTTCCAAAATTTCCAACACCAGACGTATGAGCGACACATACTGAATCAAATGCAGCAAGAAGACGGTGAGAAAGTATGTGGGTTCGCAATGCGATTATATGCGCAAGGAGAGCGATGCCGTTATGGTGAGGAATTAGAAGAACACATAAAAGATGTTATTATAGCGAAATGCCGATCATCTGCATTACTGAGAGAAATGCTCAAGAAAGATGGTATGACATACCAAGAAGTACTCCAAATGGCTAAAGTCTATGAAACCATCGCCGAACAGGAGAAACTGTTTAATGCCAGCATAAAGCCACCCACTGTCCCAGAAACAGTCAATAAGATTGTAGCGAAGCAAGTCCCAAATAAGCAAAGCCAATTCGACGACGGATTTGGAAACTCAAATGGTAGTAAATGCCAACGCTGCGGCTTCTCAGGCCATAAGGCCAATGATACAAAATGCCCAGCGAAAGGAAAAATCTGTCACAAATGCGGCGGCCGTGACCACTTTAGCCGAAAATGTTTTTCCAAGAAGCGATCACGTCAATTCGACGACAAAGCAACGCCACCAAATTCAAAGAAACCAAATTTGGAAAGCAACGAAAATAATTTGAAGCAAGGAGAAGCAGATACGGTCAAGCATATTACCGAATCCAAGAACCAATATGTGGTCTGCATCACAAATCATCAGGACAATGACGAAATCGAATGTAACATTGGTGGCATAGACGCAAAAGGTGTCGTGGATTCTGGATCAAAATATAATTTGATGGACCGAGAAACTTGGGACGAATTGAAGCGCAAAAATGTGGTGGTAACAAACCAGCGCAAGCAAACCGATAAGGTGTTCAAGGCTTATGGCGGATATACACTCAGTATAATTGTTTTATCGAAGCCC
This sequence comes from Brachyopa scutellaris, assembly GCA_949775065.1. Classification (NCBI taxonomy): domain Eukaryota; kingdom Metazoa; phylum Arthropoda; class Insecta; order Diptera; family Syrphidae; genus Brachyopa; species Brachyopa scutellaris. The sequence continues at coordinate 76,814,580 of OX459115.1, read as the reverse complement.
GAATCAAAATTGGAAGCAAAATTGAAATAGCGGAGTTTTACGTCATTGAGGGGACACGCAAATTGCTGATCGGTCGAGACTCAGCTGAAGCACTTGGGGTACTAAAGATCGATTGCAGTGTGCACCATATTGCGCAAGATCTTGCTGGTGAACTAAGCAAAATAAAAGATGTTGTGGTCGATATTCCAATAAAAGCAAATGCTGAAGCGGTGACTCAACCATATCGCAGAGTTCCAGTGGCTTTAGAGGACGCCGTGAGTAAAAAGATCGACGAACTTTTAAAACAAGGAATCATTGAAGAGGTGAATGGGCCATCGAAGTGGATTTCGCCAATAGTGGTGGTTCCAAAGGAAAATGATGTTCGAATTTGCGTCGATATGCGTCGGGCGAATGAAGCAGTAGAGCGGGAGAACCATCCATTGCCCACAATGGAGGATTTTTTGCCACATATCGGAAGAGGGAAAGTCTTTTCGAAAATCGACATCAAAAACGCATTTCATCAGGTCGGAATGTCAGAATTAATTTAAACTTTTTTTATTGATTGTTTTCTCGGACTTTGAAAAGTAGCGGTTTGATGTCAGGACAAACATTTGCAATTCACATTAAATGTAATTTGAAAAATGTTTGGAAAAATTTGAATAATAAAGTAGAAAAATCGATAATGTGAAAGTTTACTTAGTCTTCGGTGGTATGGAAACAAATGGAAGCACCTGAGTATTGGTATTTTCAGATTGAACTAGAGTGTTACCTCAATTGAGCTCTATTATAAAATAAATTGCTGCTTTGATGAGAAAGAGGAAAACAATATTGAACATAACTAATAGTGAAATCACAAGTAGGCGTAATTCAATTGAAAGTTTTCTTTTTAGGTGGAAATATCTGAAAAATCGAGGGAAATCACCACATTTATTACTCGAAAGGGCCTGTTCAGGTACAAACGGTGGATGTTCGGAATTACATGTGCGCCGGAATTATTTCAGAAAATTATGGAACGGATTTTGTGTGGGTGCATTGGCTGTTTGAACTTCATTGATGATATCATCGTATACGGGGCTACTAAGGAGGAACACGATGAGCGGTTGCAAAAAGTACTGCAGAAGCTGAAAGAAAATAATGTGACGTTAAATTTAGACAAATGTAATTTCGGAGTATCGGAATTGCACTTTTTGGGGCATTACTTATCAGCGAATGGCATTACACCGGATGCAGAAAAGGTATCAGCAATTAAACAATTTCGGGCACCAAAGAACGCAGAAGAAGTGCGTAGTTTTCTGGGCCTGGTGAACTATATTGGAAAGTTCATTCCAGACTTGGCAACAAGCACTGAGCCACTGCGGCAATTAACGAAGAAAAATGTACCATTTGAATGGGGGCCATCTCAAACAGAAGCATTCAAGCGCTTAAAAGATTTTATGTCAAATAACTTAATCTTGGGGTATTATGATGTGGATGATGAAACACAGTTGTACGCAGATGCTAGTCCAGTCGGGCTAGGTGCCGTTTTGATCCAGAAGAATGACAAAGGACCACGCATAATCTCATATGCAAGTAAAAGCTTGTCTGGTATCGAGAAAAGATATGCACAAACGGAGAAAGAAGCACTTGCGCTAGTGTGGGCTGTGGAGAGATTTAATTTTTATTTATTTGGGTGACAATTTCAACTTATCACCGATCATAAACCGCTGGAAGTAATCTTTAGTCCAAAGTCCAAACCATGCGCTCGAATCGAGAGATGGGTTTTACGCCTACAATCATACAAATACACGGTGGTGTACAAACCAGGCAAAACAAACATTGCTGATCCGTTGTCAAGGCTGGTGACTGAATCCAACACACACACATCATTCGATGAAGGAGCCGAGCACTATGTGAATTGGGTAGCCACCACAGCAGCACCAATAGCCTTCAAAATGGATGAGATTGAACAAGCATCAATACATGATGTGGAAATACAGGCAGTCAGACGGGGTATTCATGAAAACGATTGGAATGAACTGTCAGGGCCGTACAAATTATTCGAACGAGAATTGTGCTTCGCAGGAAACATTCTTTTGCGCGGAAGTCGAATGGTAATGCCAACTTGTCTTCGTACTCGAACCATTGAACTGGCCCACGAAGGACATCCAGGGATGACAGTGATGAAAAGACGAATTAGATCTAAAGTTTGGTGGCCGAAAATCGATCAGGATGTCGAAACGTATGTAAAACGATGTTATGGATGCACATTGGTGTCGGCACCCTCAACGCCAGAACCAATGAAACGGACAGAATTACCAGCGGAACCATGGCAGCATTTGGCAATTGATTACTTGGGACCGCTACCGTCAGGTCATTATCTGCTGGTGATTGTTGATTATTATAGTCGGTACACCGAAATTGAAATAATGGGAAAGAAAATCGATTCCACGGAAACAATAAAACGGTTGCGCGTAATTTTTGCTCGATTCGGTTTACCAATGTCAATCACTGCTGATAACGGCCGACAATTTATTAGCGATGAATTCAAATCATATTGCAATCACAATAGCATCAAACTAATCAGCACAACACCGTACTGGCCACAGATGAATGGGGAAGTTGAACGACAGAATAGATCGATTGTTAAGCGACTGAAAATAAGCCAAAACACCGATCGAAATTGGCAAGACGACCTGCAAGATTTCCTGATTATGTACCGATCGACACCACATTCAACGACACTAAGAACGCCTTCAGAATTGCTTTTTGGGCGAAATATTCGGGACAAATTGCCAAGTATAAATACGCCACTGGAAAAAGATGAAGAATTAGCTGATCGGGACAAGAAAAAAAAAAGAAAAAGAGAGAGAGTATGGAGATGCCAAGCGACATGCGAAAGAAATACACATTCAGCCGGGGGATGAAGTATTGGTTAAACGCGGCGTAGTTACTAACAAATTATGTTCTACATTTCAGCAAGATGCCTATAAAGTCATAGCAAGAGAAGGAAGTGAGGTCACCATCGAGGAAAAAGAATCAGGAAAGCGGTATCGACGGAATGTGAGCCACCTTAAGAAGATCAACCAGTTGGAGCTGCCGAATGAAATCAATGAAGCAAATGTACAAACAACTGATGATGCTGCAGAGCAACGACCAAGGAGACAAGTGCGACCATCGATACGATTGAAAGATTTTGTAAACTTAGATCTAGAATAATTCAATATTGTGTTTAAGAATTTTATGAATTAATTTGTTTATAAAAAGAAGGAAGTATTGTAGTATCTGGCAAAGTGGCAACACTTTAATATGTATTAAGAACAGATTGACAGATGTGACATCTGAGAATAAAAGAACATTCTACAGCGAGCGAGCAAAGGAAACGGTTGTGTTAATCAGGAACAACAAAACTTCACAGATAGTATAAAATCAAAGAATTTAATAATTTTAGGTGATTTTAATATTAATTTATTAGAGAATAGCGAGATTGTGTCTAATTATTTGGATCTAATAGCTTCTCATGGATTAGTCTCTTTTATAAATGAAATAACCAGAAATAAATCGGGTAAATGGATAAATCATATATATGGCCGTCTCTCATCCTCTTCTCTTAGTTCCCTGGAAAAGTGTGTTTTTGATCTGGAGACTATTGATCATTGTATGACAGGTTGCTTGTAGATACTAACAAGCTGGCAATTGCTAACGCTTTCAATAATTCTTTTACCACGATATCTTCGAGTATTCAACCGATACATATTTATCCACCATGTACTGTTTGTAGACTTTTATGTAATCCTGGTGAATCCTTGCAGAGACACAGTTTCTTAATCGAGCCGATGACTGGTTTGGAACTCTTAAAAATAATTGGTTCGTTGAAAAATTCGAATTCTTCTGGGTTGATGGCTTATCAAATTCTGAAAAATATCGCTTGCTATATAGTTGATGTTCTGGCGATTGTTTTCAATACCGGCATTTTTTCTGGAGTTTTTCCTGAAGCCCTGAAATATGCCGATGTTTTACCACTATTCAAAAAAGGGTCTGCTGATGTATTGAGTAATTACAGACCTATCTCACTTTTGTCTTCAATATGCAATTTTTATCAATTCATTGTTTAGTTTACCGTTCAAAGGATTATTGGCAGCATTTGCGGATGATGTAGATTTTGTTTATGGTTCAGATAGTGCATTGAATCTTACACCAGATACCAATTTTGATCTTAAATTATTACGAATCTGGTTTGCAGAGCATAAATTGGTAAGAAGCTCAAAAACTAAAGTTATGTTTTTTTAATTTTGTAACACTAAACAGTTTTGAACCCGAGGTTTTCTTTCATGCAACCGACTGCAAAAAATTTAGATTAACTTATTGCACTTGTAATTCAAGTTTGTCCGCATGTACTTTTTGTAGTTGCCTCAGCTGTAGCGATAATTGTTTTCAGATTGAAAATATTAGCGAATTTAAATATTTGGGCCTAACCATTGACTCTAGAATGAGTTTTAATATGCATACTGAAAATTTGAGAAACTATTTTCGCGGCACCCTCCGAAATTTTTATTTTCTACGTAATACTTGCTCTATTTAACTACTACTAAAGATATACTATATAGTGCTAAACATTTATTTTAAAAGGTCAGTGAATCTTAATTTTAGTCTAGTTAACAATTATAGTTTGCCTGGCAATTTTTTAAATCAGCTATCTGTACCCGACTTTCGTACAACCGCGTTCCATAACTTTTATACTGTTCTCTCGTGTCGTTTATTTAATCAACTTCCATTTTCTATCTGAGCAATTTCACATCAATATGCATTTGACAAACAAATAAAAAATTGGCTATTTTCCTTTGATTCTCAAAGTATTGAATCTTTCACAAGATTCAAATATGAGTTCGCGCCAAAGATTTAAATTGGTCCCAAAAATTAAATATGTCCATTGTCCCAAACATTTGTAAACCATTCCCCATACTCACCACACCCCAGAATTTACCTTTCCTTTTAAATCAAATGAATTCAATATTTTATTCGAATGTTAACTTTAAAAGCGCACGGAGCAATTGGCTCAACTAATAAAGTACATATATACATAATCATTATAACGTACAAGTTGGTGTTTCATTTGCAATCATATACTCTTTTCATGGCGACCGTGGCAGGACAATTCGTTAAACATTAAACATTTAAAATTGAGTGACAAAGTAGATTAAGTTAAGTTTCTAATAAAATAGTGACAATTTCGAGATAGTGAACACACGGACAAAGTTCAAACAAAAAAAAAAATAAATAAATAAATAACTTTATATCAATCCAAAGTGTTCGATTACGGTGCCGCGATCGTGTACGGGTAATAATCGGCATCCAACACATCCAACAAAAAACTACACTGCACCAGGGAAATTCAAAATTACATATTGGTTAGTCTGTATCGTTCCTTTCATTAATTAAATATCCAAACTACCATATATCTACCTACAGTAGAAAATTATTTAAATTCATTCGCATATCGTTGTTCGTTACAATCGAACATCGTTTGAAGGAAAATCCACCACTATTTGTCGTTATTCGCCTCACACTTTGTCCATGTTAAACCATTTCCTTTATTCGTGGAAACTAAATACTAAACATTTGCGACTTTAGTTTCATCTACGATTATTTGCAATTCAAAAACGCCATCCAATTGCATTAATTGCACTTCAATTAAGTAATCATTAAAAAAGTGCAGAAACATACATACATACACTTGTGCTCATATAATTAAGCCACTTAAATCTGTGGCCACAAGGGAAAACGACATAAGTCGACTTATGTCGAAATTGAGTTTTTTACACCAGCGGATGCGCAATATTCGATTCTATTTGCCATATTTTTTTCTTATTTTTATCTCTAGCGGTTGCTGAGTTATAGGCCACCAAAAAACAACATGAGTAATGTTCCCGCAAATGTTCTTATTGAAAAACAGCATAAGTAAATATTTTCCGGAAGCCTTTGACATATGTTCTTAAGCTCGAGCAGCTTACGAAACTAACGCAACCATAAGTAATTGTATAAAAATATTTTTTTTCTCATCTTTATTTCTGTATCAACAACTTTCTTATACGATGCATAGTTTTCTGTAAGATAACGTCAAACCTTTCAATTGCTCTCCTGAAAAGTTGTAAAAATCGACTTATGCTGTTTTTCCTTGTTGCCACAGAAATACGACCACACTATTTTCAGTAAAACAAAGTTTTATTAACAAATTCAGATTAATTAGTTAAAATAGAATGTTGATAAATATTTGTTAAATTGAATTCTTCTTGGTTTTTGTGTTTACCAAATCATTAACCCTTAAATGCCCAACGACACCGATTTGTTTGGGAAAAATATATTATATGTTAAATGAAACATAAATATTGAATCAGGTGGCGAAAAAAAAAAAAAAATTTTGCAGATTATTTGTTTACATAGCTTTGAGCTCAGTGACATATAATTAAGCCATTTACAAAAAAAAAAAGTTTAAAATTAAATGTGCGTTATTTATTGTAGCTTTTAAAATATATTCTGTCTCTTTTAGAGTCAGTACTTTATTGGCGAATATTTTTGTATCATAACTTCGACGCATCTATCGTCCATAGTCTTGACCCGGTCTGTACATTAAGTGGGTGTGATCTTGTCCCATTCCTCTGGAATGATTTGTCTCAGAGGCCTTATTTGAAGGTTTTCTTGCAGCAACTGCCCTTTTTATAAAACCCCATCGAATTTCTATGGGTTTTTAATCGGGACTTTGAGCTACCCACGGGAGAAGATGGACACCAACCAATGTTTAACGATGCTGAAGCAATGTTTTGGATCGTTACATTGTTGAAAGATCTATGCTAGTGGCAAATTTTCTGCGAATTCTCAATTTAAATGATTGTTTATGATGTCTTTATAAATCTCACCAATAATTTTTAAAAAAATTATAAACAAACCACCCATTTCAATTTATCCGGATTTCGATAAACATTTCGAGCTATCTACTGATGCTAGTGGAACTACCATTGGGGCTGTTCTATCACAGAAAAAGGAGGGATTAGATTTACCCATTTCCTTTGCTAGTAGAGTTTTAAGTCCAACGGAACGCCGCTACTCGACAATTGAAAGAGAAGCGTTGGCTATGGTTTGGGCAGTAAAAAACTTTAGATGCTACCTTCTTGGCCGAAAATTTACCCTGTACACAGACCACAAACCTTTGATTCATTTTTTCAAAATCACCAATGAATCAACAAGAATATCTAATTTTAAGTTTAAGTTAGCGGAATACGACTTTGTTATCAAACACAAGCCAGGCAAACTAAATGTGGTAGCTGATGCTCTAAGTCGTTTAGGACCTCAGAATGAACAGAGTCGAACCATTCAGGTCGTAACTAGAGCTCAGGTACATAACGCACAGGCCCGTAGCGAAGAGACTTGCGACGGAAGCAACACAAAAGAAATACCTACAAGTAGTCCAAGTAAGTTAGAAAGTGCCAAACCACAGAGTCCGAACGTTAGCATGAATAGAAATGATGACAATGAGAGCCTTAGTAGTGATGAAGACATATCAATTGAGGATGAACAACAAGGTAGAAAGTCCATTCCTCTAATAGATATGGAAGAAATAAATAGTGTTCTTCAGAAATATCACGACTCTCCATTGGGTGGTCACCAAGGAGTTCTCAAAACATATTTCCGCGTTCGACCGTATTTTAAATGGAAGAATATGTTTGGAATTATTAAAAAATACGTCAAAAATTGCAGAAAATGCCAAACAAACAAGAAAACTAAACGTACTATTATGCCTATGATGATCTCAGTCACCTCAAAAAGGCCTTTTGACAAAGTATTTATGGATATAGTAGGTCTGCTCCCAACGACTACCCAAGGTAACAAATATATTCTGACCTTCGAAGATGATCTCACACGGTTTATGGACTGTTACCCACTTCCAAATGGGGAAGCAGAAACCGTCGCGAGAGCTTTCTTTAACGAGATCATATGTAGATACAGAATTCCTAGACAGTTACTAACTGATCGCGGAGCTAATTTTTGTAGTGACCTTTTTAGACGAGTATTCAAATTTTTAAAAATAAATAAGCTGGAGACCACAGCATATCACCCACAAACTAATGGGGCTCTAGAAAGGACTCATGGTCCTTTAATAGAATATTTAAGATCATTTTCTAGTAATAACTCAGCAGATTGGGATGAATGGCTTCGTCAAGCCATGTATGTCCACAATAACACTCCTCATGCTAGTACAAAGCTAACACCGATGGATGTGTTATTTGGTTTTAGTTCTGAAATCCCAAATAGTATAAAGAAACAGCCTTCCCCTATTTATGACTCCGAGAATTATTTTTTGGTATTAAGGCATAAATTACAAAAGGCGTACCATCTAGCTAGAACAAATTTAGATATAAGTAAGAATAAGACTAAGACATACTATGATAAGAAGATTCACCCATATTCGTTTAAGGTAGGAGATAAGGTGCTACTTCAGGACATGGCTAGAAACAATAAATTATATTCTTTGTACATAGGTCCATTTGAAGTTAAGCTAATACACAACGACGTAAATACTACAATTTTACGAGGATCAAAACTGGAAAAAGTCCATAACAACAGACTGAAGCCCTCTTTCGACAATGAATCTTATTAAAAAATTAGAGATAAATCTTATTAATTATAAAATTTTAAAAATTAGATCTAATGTATAATGCCTCGCAAATTTGTAGTTGATTACAGGACAAGGAAATCAAATCCTAGATATATTTATGTTATGTTTAAAAGAAATTCACTAAAAATCGACTTTTATTTAAATAAAAATTTAGTTAATATTTTTACTTAAAGTTCCAATTTTTTCTACCACTGATAACGATAAAGTAATGATACTACCAGTACCTAATAGAAAGGGATATGAGGTCATAGTATCAAGTAACTACTACGTATTAAATAACAACACCTTATTTGATTATACCGATTAAATGTACATAAAAAAAACTTAAAAGAAGTGTAAATTGTTTACAAAATCTATTAAAAAATTCATTTGACTCATGTAAATTTGCACTAAATAAAGATCCAGAAATAATAGAAATAATAGACGGTTTAATTCTTACAAAAAATTTGCATTCCACAAATCTTACGAACACATGTAATAACCTAATGTACCAATTGTCCAGGAATAATCTCATTCATTTTAATAACTGTGTAATAAAAATCAATAATACTATCTATAATAACGAGCAAGTTACTGTTAACCAAAATCTTTTAATACCAACATATAGTAAGCCAGAAATATTGAACACAAAACTTGAACTGGAAGATGTACACTGGAAACAGATTCAGAATCGTCAAGTAATAGAAGAGCTCAGATATGAAAACAATGTAAAACATGGCATATCTTACACCTTAATAATAATAATAATTGCAATGTTTTTAATAATAGTTTTGATTTTAAAATTTAAGGCAAATAAACGAACCACAGTCAAAGACATGCCATGTAGACATGTAAATAATGCCCAGGAGATCATTGAACTTGGGGATGGAAAGGTCACTTATGGACCCCTCCAGTAACAATACTCCGAAAATTGTTAACTAAATCTAGTAATCTTTCTTTAAGTCAAAGTCAAATTCACAGTTACAACATATTTCTAATTTTGTAAAAAAAAAATTAATGAGCAAAAATAAAAATTAAAAAAAAAAAAAAAATAAAAATAAAAATTTAAAATAATAGGTAGTTGTAAAAGTTATGTTTCTTTTAAATTTACGTATATTTTATATTTTTTATATTTGTAATTTGTAAAGATAATTTCGCATTTTCAAAAAAAGTAAAAAATTGTTGGATTTAAGTTTTATAGGTAAATTTAAAATTTGTTAGATTTAAGTTTAATACATTTAATAAAAAAATACTCATATCTCAAAAAGGAGGAGGAACTTGTGGTGTAAAGTATCGTCTGCGTAATAGTATCCCAAAATACTTTACGCGTGTGATTAGGCAGACGAATGCATCGTTTGCATTTCTAACACCGTGAGAACGTCTACGTTCTCACGCGGCGTATGTCTACCTGATCCCTGCGACGATACTTTATGAAACTTCGCCCCCGATTTGGGCGATGAGTTGTGTTTTGACTATAGAACAGTTCGGTTGTAAATCTTCAAACCGGCTGCGCCAAAATATGTAATGTTTTACTGTTTCACACTGCAAATCCATCGACTTCGAAATAATCAATCACAACAACCGAACTGTTCTATAGTCAAAACACAACTCATCGCCCAAATCGGGGGCGAAGTTTCATAAAGTATCGTCGCAGGGATCAGGTAGACATATTAGAAATGCAAACGGTGCATTCGTCTGCCTAATCACACGCGTAAAGTATTTTGGGATACTATTACGCAGACGATACTTTACACCACAATATCGTCAACATAAAAGTCATGTAGGATTGCGTGTGAAGCGATAGGAAACTGATGCTGATAATCTAACGCCAACTGTTTTAGAACTCTCATGGCCAAAAAGGGTGCAGGTGAGGTCCCATAGGTTACACTGCATAATCGAAAATGTGAAATGGGGTCGTGTGGACTATCTCTCCATACAATACGTTGAAAGTTTCGATCTTTCACGTCTACCCAAATCTGTCAGAACATTTTGACAATATCCGCAAGAAAAACATATTAATGCAGCCGAAATCGCATGCACACATTTAGTACATTACGCTGAAGGGGGGGTCCTATATACAACATTTTATTCAAGCTTTGCCCTTTCACGTCCTTATGTGAACAATCGAACACAACTCGTATTTTATTTGTAATGACTGCGTGGTGCGGCAAATAAAACACTTTCCCAGAAGTTGGTTCTATCTCGTTCTGGAATACGTTCCATATGACCTAACTCTTGGTAACTTTTCATAAATTTGCAGTACTCTAAGCCAAGACTTTCACAACGGGAGAAACGACGTTCCATGGCTGATAACCGAGATATGCACCTGAGATAGTATTACCGAATTCGACCGCACTTTGTCGAAATGGCAGTTTCACAATATATTTGCTATCTGGTGCGCGAGAAAAGGTATCAGAAAAATGAGTATCTGCCAAGTCCTCATTCTTAAGAGAAAACAGATTTTGAGGGACTTCCTCAATTTCCCAAAATGATTTTAGCAGCACGTCTAGGTCATGGTCAACCCCAACGTGCAACGAAACGATCTCATGGTCTGGCATTCTGCCTGTTATGTTGTGGGCAATAACATGTCTTCTTTCTTCTTTGCGATGACCATTCTGCAAAATACTCCAAGCTTTGATCCGAGCAAAATATCGATGGGCCCTGGTTTGTTAAATCCAGAATCGGCCAATGGAAGATCTCTTAGCAGCAAGGAATTAGCAAGCTCGAACGGCAGTGTAGGGGCTCGCGAAGTAATTTTCTTTAAGATATAAGCCACGACATCAATTTTATTCAAATCAAAACGAGAGTCACAGCACCATGTGTGACGCCAGCTTCGAGAGAAGCAATCCGAGAAATCCGTCACAAACGAGACTTTGGATCCTGTATCGAGCAGCACACGGCAAAGCTGTGGCTTTCCTAAGGCATCAATTATCTTAACCACAACGGTTGGTTAAATGCCGTTCAAACGAATATCATTTTTTTTATCGGATTACTAACAGTCAAGGTATTGCGTGGAGCAGACGAAGAATTTCCTTGGCGAACGCCATCGCTGTTGGCCTCTGGAAAATTTTCTGCAATCTGAGTTTCCACTGATGACGTTTCACTAGGGGGCCGAATAAAGTTGTCCAAATGTTCCAAGGTGTGATGACGTGTTTGGCACTGTGAACAGTGTTCTTGCACTCGGCACCGTGTCGTTGAATGCTTAGTACCCAAACAATTGTAACACAATCTCTGGTCTCTAACAAAACTACGACGTAAAGGAATAGACATTTTAAGAAACTGTGCATATTGGGGTAGAAAATGGTTTTCTTGGCATTTAGGACATGGAGCTTTCGAGACAGCAAAACTTTTAATGTTATTAGAAACATTTGTAGAACGAGATACATTCCGACTAATCCAGTTTTCGATTCACTGGCTTCTAATGCATCTGCCCGTTCCTCTAAAAATTCAAATAACTCTTGTATAGTGGAGTATAGTGGGCACCGTAGCGCAAGTTTTTAGTGCGTCGGACTACTGTGCCAGCGGTCTTGGGTTCGAATCCCGCCGCAAACACCTAAAAGTTTTTCACAGTGCCCACCTCTTTCGAATGTCTGACAAGCATCAAAGAGTATCATTTGTCACGATTGAGCTTCTCAACTCGCCGTTCGGAGTCGGCGAAAAATTGTAGGTCCCTTCCATTCGTGCAAAAATATAACACGCACACACAAATGGTTGCGAGAAGCAGGCCCAGGTTCACCTCGAGCTGTAGCGCCAACTAAGTAAGTAAGTAAGTGGAGTCTTTCGAACACTTTTTCTCTAAGGCCAATGCCTTACGTGTATCTACGTCCGTTTTATTAAGCAAGAGATATATATGCGACGGATCTCTAGTTTCCGACTCAACTGCTGTTAGCCCGCGAATAACCTCATCCGCATTGTCCACGAGCTTACATAAATGCGCACCGTCGTCAATTGTTACGGTAGGTAGCTTCAAAAAGCTTTCGATATACTCGCTGATAATATATAGCGGCTTATTATACCGGCGTTCGAGTTTGTCCTATGCCTGGACGTAGTTAGAATCGGCTATATCTAAATGATTCAACAATTTTTCCGCATCATCCCGCAAAAACGATTTTAAATATCGAATTTTTTTTTGCACCGGGCAATCCGCTCTTACAATCAATGCTCCCTAGGAACATGTCCCGAAATTCCGGCCACTTGCGATAATCACCCGAAAATGGTGGTAACTTTATTGGTGGTAGTTTCACCTGCAATGACAATTTTGAACGTGAACTAGAAGATTCAGGCTTCTTTAAAAGAGTCTCCAACATTGCGGCTTGTGTCTTAACTAAAGTGTTTAAATTGTCTGTAGATGAATTGTTTGCTTCAGCGCGCGCGGGAAGCTTTTTACGAATAGCCTTAATTAACGCACCTTTTGTCACGATGTATTTATTTTCGGTCACCTCAAAGTCTGCTTCCGGATCACAGTACCCGTCTTCCGCATGAAATTTAAAAAATTAATTTTGGTTATAGCAAAATTCTTTCCACGTGTCTTCTAAACGTTCTAGACGCGCTTCTATTAACTCGAGCCCAATTGCATCACTTATATCTGCCGCGGTATTATACGCTCGTGAAATAGTCCCCTTTAAATGGCCACGCGCTTGCTTTAGCAGATCCATTTAAATATCAAATAAATAATTTATGTCGCCTACGGAAGACGTGCTGCCTATAAGCCAATCACAAACCCAAAAACACGCGGTTCGTCCTACTTCAATAGCACTCCCAGACTAGCAACTCTTTAATAAAAGTTCTACAGGAACTCTCAACAATCCAACGATGAGACTCCACCAACAACAGCAGACAAGAGTAATTTTTTATTTAAGATTCTTGTTACCTTATCCAATTATGGCAATTAACTTATCCAGCGATTACTCAGATGTTACAGCAGCAAACTAGCAACCATTGAAATTACAAACAGGCGCGAAAACCACGAAATGAACTACGAATAACGATTTTTGGTTTTATCCGGCTCGAAGGACCAACTTTGACAGAGAATGAAATTAAAAAATCCAAAATTTTCCGAAACGTTACAATGTCTTTATTTTCACTTGATCAAGTCAAATTATGATAGGCAAAATAGAGGGAAACACATGTATCCACTGGTTCCACTCTAGGTAGATGCTTCGCGTTTGGTGGTTGCTAAAGAAGAGAAAGTTTAATTACTCCACAACTCATTATAGAGTCATGTCTTTGCTAAAAGAGATACATAACGAAAACGGTATCGCTCTCACAGTCAAGGCATTTCATTTCATTTTTAATGCATTTTTATTTGTTAATTCAAGTATTCCTTACATGCTAGACAAAAGTGCTTAAAACTAGCTTAACTAACTTAACTATCGTACTCTAACTTACTGGCCCCACATGGGCACTCTAAGCTAAACGTAATACTTATACTATGTCTTTCGACGTAACCTAACTTAAAGTATTGAATCTTAATTAAACTTACAATTTAAAAGCTAAGAAAAATTTTTTTTTTTTTAAAAAAAACTTAGCAAAAGAACATTTTAATTTTTGTTTAAAACTACCTTAAATAAAACTTACAACTACTTAACCTATCTTAACTCTAGCTACGTAATTAAATACGTAATTTTTTTTGTTTTTTTGTGCTGTGTTATTTTATAATTTTTTTTGTGGTTTTTTATTTGTTTTTATATTTTTTTTTGTTAGCAAAGTGCTGTGCTGTTTTTTTTTTTTTTTTTTTTTTTTGTTATTTTTTATAAAACTTAAATAGACCTATCCTACCTAAACCTACGTAAGCCGGCCACGGCATGTCTACATGAATAAACATAACAGGCGGCCAACTATGCCTTGGGGTCTACCCCGGATCGAACGGAATCGACGAGGGAATTCCATTTGCTTCTAACAGCCACCAGAATTTCTTATGTTGCTGTTCAACATCGTGCCCATCGCGCCCCGAAACCGACCTACTAAACTGGAGGCGCTCCGTTTGGCTCTGTGCGACGTCTCTGTCGTAGTTGAGCCGCCTATCCACAGTCTTGCGAGCAACATGGAAGATTAGCGGTACCGCTGATCTATCCTGGATCAGACCCTGTTGGTCAAAATAGAGGAATGCTTCTGGTGGAACGAAGCCGTTAAGGCGCACTCTTTCGTGGTACGTGAAATTGGGGTAATAAGCCCCGAAGATCAGGCTATTCATCGAACTCATTGCTCTTGCAATGTGCCTTCGAGTCATCATGATCAGGAAATTATCCACTCTTATTAAGTTAGCCCTGTTGTATAGGACCTCATTGGAATAGAATTTTTTGTACTCGGATTCTGGTGTTCTGTATAAACGAAGGCAAGTCCGAAGACAAGCCCTCTCAAACACCCGAATCCTTTCCATCGAACTTGGTCCGACGTTGAACCACACGGGACAACCATATGCTATCATTGGCCGTATAAGGGCCATGTAGCAGATAACCTTTACCCTCGCATCGAGTTGGCTGCTATAAAACAGTCTCTTTGTAAGGGCAAAAGCGCCTCTGGCTCTGGCCAGAGCAGCATCTATATGTTTGTTAAAATACAGATACTGGTCTAGCCAGAGCCCGAGGTATCTGACTACATTCCGACATGCAAGTGGCTGCCCGTGTCGTCCAACGATTGCGAACTTTCGCCTATTCTTTCTGGTGTCCCATGAGGCCCCAGACAACGGCGTCCGAAACAAGATGGTTTCTGACTTCTGGAAGTTGATCTTCAACTTCCAGTCGTCACAATATCGCTGAATCTTATCGAAGTCACGTTGCAAGAGAATTGCAATGACCTCGATCTTTGGCCCTGATCTGTACGCGACCAAGTCATCTGCGTACGCAATAGCATGGTGAAGAGACCCTACGAGATCACTTGTGTAAATATTGAAAAGGATCGGCGAATTAACCGCACCCTGTTGTAGACCATTTTTAATTTCAAAAATACCAGCAGAGGTCACATTGCCATTTTTCACAACGAACCGCCTACTGGTGAGCATATTATAAAGTATGTACAGCAGTGGTTTACTTATGCTCAACCTGCTCAACTTGTAAAAAAGTCCCTCTAGCCAAACGGTGTCGAAGGCTTTCTCCAAGTCAACCAGGCAGGCACCCGTACATTGTTTCTTGCTTTTGTTCCATTGAATATCCGATACGAGCTTAGACGCGGCATGTATGGTATCATGCCCCGCCTTAAATCCGAATTGGTTATCTGGGATTATATGTTTGTCGTCAACCCACTTAGTCAGGGCTCTATTGACCACTTTTTCGAATACCTTGCTGATGTTCGGAAGGAGACTTATTGACCGGAGATTTGCCGGATTGGAATTGTCCTTACCCCTTTTAGGGATAGGGTGCACTACTGCTGTTTTCCAATGCGCTGGATAGTGTGCATTATTCAGCACATTATTAAACAAAATGCAGTAAATGTCTACCGCTTCTAGAGGGAGATGTCTAAGCACAATGTTAGATATTCCATCGATTCCCACTGACTTCTTCTTTCTCAATGATTCGAAGATCGCTTTGAGCTCTACCTTCGATAAGAACGGGGGATGTATCCCTTCGTTGGCGATGGCATTATTTGCCCTATTGTCTTCATTGAACTCGGTGAAACCGATGTTCTCTGATCGCCATTGCTGTAGTTCATTTCGAAGGTAGAAGTTGTGCACAAGGACTCGATTCTCCAGGTCATGGTTCGGGCAAATACTGCTATTTACCTTATACACTTCCTGAAAAGTCGCTCCTATAGTCTCAACCTTCTCCTGCGGATCTTCGATCAAAAAGAAATTGTCGTCATCGACTGCGTTTACTGGATCTATACCTGCTGTCACAAGTATTCGTTCGTTGTCCGTATTTCGAGGAATTTTGAGACATGGAAGGTCGTTGAGATTATTCCTCCGAAATATTTTATTTATTTGCGGGAACATACTGGGGTTGTTGGCTTTTACAGCCCCAATTTTTTTGTTCCAGTGCAGATTTACCGCTAATCGGTAGTTTTCTTTAATTAACTGTTGGAGGTTTTTAATCAACGCCTTCAGTGTCCTAATCTCTGAGTTTTGTCTGTCAGTAAACCGTCTGTACAAGGTTTTTAATCTCGACAGCAGTCTACTTTTCTGTTGGTGTAGTGCGTTTATTGTTGCGTTGCGGTATATCCCTACATTGTCAGTTTGTTGATGTCGAGGTATCGTCCTGTCCATCGTTTGTTTTATTGTCTCGTCCATTTGTTTTAGGTATCCGTCAATCTCCTCATTTGACAGAATCCTATTGTACGGTGGGTTGAGCGAGTTTGAGGAGAGTGCTCTTGTCATAACTCTAGAGAAGCGTGTCCAACGCAGCCTAATATAATTGTAGGGATGCGCATGAACAAACGCTTCAAGTTCTACAATCTCGTTGGGAATTGTAATTTCGGCACTGAGTTCGCAATGGTCACTGTCATACACAAATGTGTGAAGGCAGTTTATAGTTTGTCCGTTCGTGTTGGTCAGTTGTAACCGTACGTCGAACAGCAGGAGATCCAGATATGATCCGCTTCTAGGAAACGACGGACTATCTGTTGCTTTCAAATCGAGTCTATACTCGACACTGTGCTGACCCCACCAATTAAAAAGATGGTTCCCTCTAGAGTTAGGAATGTTATTTCCCCAATCTCTATGTTTGGCGTTTAGATCCCCGGCCAAAAGGAAATTATTCTCCTCCGACTCCAGCCTAAGGCATCGGAAAAATGTCTCGAGCTCTGAAATAAACAAAGTTGGTTGCGTAGCTTCAGGTTCATAAGCTGAGATCATGTATGTACATCCTCTTTCCACTATAGAGAGGGATGCACACGATACATGCTTCTAGCTCCTGGAATTTCCGCACTTCACCACTGTACTCTGCCTTATATTTTAGCTTTTTACTAATGAAGATCGCAACACCTTCTCCTTGTATAGAGTTGAGTCGGGCGCTTCTTTCTATATTATAATTATTGTGCCTTAGCTTGTGCTTCTGGCTTAGCTTAGTTTCGCGATTTGGTCCACCCTCTTCGCATGCTCTTGTACCTGACGTTGGAGCTGACCCATCTGCCCTTGAATAGAGAGCTAGATAGCCACCAAGTCAGCCTCCGGTGCTTTAGGCAGTGGGGCCTGTGAAGCAGCCTTCGGTTGTTGCTGTACCGTCTTTCCCCTTCCTGCCGCCATTTGGGTGTAGGATATTTGGGGTGTTACGGTTTGACTTTGGCTTGCACGTGGTAGACTTTTCACTACGCTTTTCTGCTGTCGAACCAGGTTCACTTTCTTAATGTCTTGGAAATTGGGACAAGCCCGATAGTTAGCGCTATGCACCGAGTTTCTACATAACGCACACGAGAGCTGAGATTTCTCTGACGCCCCCTCTTTCCCCAGACAATATTCTTCAGACTTGTGGTTCTTTCCACACTTCACGCATCGAGGCTGCATCTCGCAGTTCGACGCGGCGTGTCCAGACTTTTGGCAGCGAACGCATTGAAGAATGCTATCGCTCCTCTTTACTTTCTCCCATGTGACAACCTGGTAGTCTACGACCTTAATGTTCCGTAGACCATCCAGTTTGCTATTGGGTGACAGCTGAACCAGGAAGAACGGTAATTTCCGATTCTCCCTTTTGGCCCTTGCTGTGGTGAAAGGCTTGACTCCTACGAATTCGAGCCCATCGCACGTCTTTTCTTTGAGCATTCTTAGGGACTCCTCCGGTTCTGTGGACGATTCCATCCCCCTCAGCAGCATTGTTTGCAGCTTTTTCCCCTTCGGGGTGAAGAAGAAGAACTCCGTCGTCGATTCCGCTAACAGTTTTTTAATTTGATTGTATTGCAATGAATAGCATGCCTATCTACACTAAGTCTTTTAATATAAAAGTTGGACTACCACGCAATGCGTGTTCAACTCCTGGCCGGGTCTAACACCTAAAAGAGTTTTTTCACGGTACCACCTCTTTCGAATGCCTGACAAGCATCAAAGAGTATCACTTGTCTCGATTAAGCTTCTCAACTCGCCGTTCGGAGTCGGCAAAAAACTGTAGGTCCCTTCCATTCGTGCAAAAATATAACACGCACACACAAATGGTTGCGAGAAGCAGGCCCCGGTTCACCTCGAGCTGTAGCGCCAACTAAGTAAGTAAGCCTATGGCCGACTTACACAATTCGATTGTCTCCTTTAGTTACATCTTGAAGTTGTTCGTTGGAGGCACCTTCTCCCTCGTCGTCTTATGTTGTTGTTGTTGCTGCTGCTGCTGTTGTTGTTGTTGTTGTTGTTGTTGTTGCTGCTGCTGCTTCTGATGTTGTTGCCGTTGTTGCTGCGGCTGAGGCAGCTGTTGCTGCTGTTGTGACAGCTGTTTCTGCAGCTGTGGTTTATCTTGCAGCTTAGGCTGTTTATTTTGTTTTGGCTGTTGCTGTTGGTGTTGCTGCTTGGGCTGCTGCGGAATTTGTTCTGCAGGTTGTTGTTGCTGTGTTCGCTGGAGATCTAGTTCTCGCTCCTTAACTATCCTGGCCACTTGTTTGGCCTTGATTATGAGCACATTTTGCTGCAGCTGTCTGATGCTGCTCTAATTCGTCATCCTCGGACTCTGTGGCCACCAGAGAGGCAAAGCTGTTGCTGTTGCCGGTGTAGTGCCCTTCACCCCCGTCGGAGACGTAGGCGAATCGCTCACCACCGGCTGATCGCTGACGTTGTTTGGCTGCTGCTGCTGAAGTTGTTGGCGCCTCCTCCTCCACTTCCACATGCAGCTGTTCGGCAGAAGCTGACAGAGAGGCTTTCCCATGTTGGGAGTTGGCTTCAACCTCCTCCTCCTCTTCCCTGTACTTTTCATGGCCACTGCTGTTTTGTGGCCTGATTGTACTGGCACATCATCGCCTGATATTTTTTCGTCCTTTGTTCCCGTTTATTGGGACGCGCACCGTTGGTCATCAGCCATCGCCGATACTATCGGCTATTGCCGACCACTTGTTTTTCTATTTTAATTAAAAAAACACTAAAAATTTCTTCCCCCGGATGGGACTCGAACCTTGGGATACTGGGTGACGATTCACCTCTATTTCATTTTTAATTCATTTTTATTTATCAATTCAATTAAATCTTAAATGCTAGACAAAAGTGATTGAAACTAGCTTAACTAACTTAACTGTCTTACTCTAACTTACTGGCCCCACACGGGCACTCTAAGCTTAACTTAACACTTATACTATGTCTTTCGACTTAACCTAACTTATAATATAGAATTTTAATTAAAGTTACAATTTTACAGCTAAGAAAAGTTTGAAAAAAAAACTTAGCAACAGGACATGTTTTGCTCTTAAAACTACCTTAAATAAAACTTACAACTACTGAACCTATCTTAACTTTAGCTACGTAATTAAATACGTAATTTTTTTTGTTTTTTGTGCTGTGTTATTTTATAATTTTTTTTTTATGGTTTTTTATTTGTTTTTATATTTTTTTTGTTGGCAAAGTGCTGTGCGTTTTTTATTTTTTTTATTTTTATATTTTTTTTTTTATTTTTTTATGTTTTTATGAAACTTGAAATACCTACACTACCTAAACCTATGTAAGCCGGCCACAGCATGTCTACATAATAAACAAAAAGGTGGCCAACTATGCCTTGGGGTCTACCCCGGATCAAACGGAATCGACGAGGGAATTCCATCTCTTTCTAACAGCCACCAGAATTTCTGATGCTGCTGCTCATCATCGTACCCATCGCGCCCCGAAACCGACCTACTTAACCGAAGGCGCCCCTTCTCTACGTCTCTGTCGTTGTTGAGCCGCCTATCCACAGTCGTGCGAGCAACATGGAAGATTAACGGCACCGCTAATCTATCCTGGATCAGACCCTGTTGGTCCAAATAGAGGAACGCTCCTGGTGGAACGAAGCCGTTAAGGCGCACTCTTTCATGGTACGTGAAATTGGGGTAATAAGCCCCGAAGATCAGGCTATTCATCTCATTCTCATTACTCATTACTCTTGCAATGTGCCTTCGAGTCATCTTGATAAGGAAATTATCCACTCTTATTAAGTTAGCCCTGTTGGAATATAATTGTTTGTACTCGGACTCTGGTGTTCTGTATAAACGAAGGCAAGCCCGAAGAAAAGCCCTCTCAAACACCCGAATCCTTTCCATCGAACTTGGTCCGACCTTGAACCACACGGGACAACCATGCTATTATTGGCCGTATAAGGGCCGTGTAGCAGATGACCTTTACCCACGCATCGAGTTGGCTGCTATAAAACAGTCTCCTTGTAAGGGCAAAAGCGCCTCTGGCTCTGGCAGCATCTATATTTTATATATATATATTTTATATTTTTGTTAAAATACAGATACTGGTCAAGCCAGAGCCCGAGGAATCTGACTACATTTCGACATGCAAGTGGCCGCCCGTGTCGTCCAACGATTGCGAACTTTCGCCAATTCTTTCTGGTGTCCCATGAGGCCCTAGTCAACGGCGTCCGAAACAAGATGGATTCTGACTTCTGGAGGTTGATCTTCAACTTCCAGTCGTCACAATATCGCTGAATCTTATCGAAGTCACGTTGCAAGAGAATTGCAATGACCTCGATCTTTACGCGACCAAGCCATCTGCGTACGCAATAGCATGGTGAAGAGATCTTACGAGATCACTTGTGTAAATATTAAAAAGTATCGGCGAATTAACCGCACCTTGTTGTAGACCATTTTTAATTTCAAACTTACCAGCAAAGGTCACATTGCCATTTTTCACAATGAACCGCCTACTGGTGAGCATATTATAAAGTATGTACAACAGTGGTTTACTTATGTTCAACCTGCTCAACTTGTAAAGAAGTCCCTCTAGCCAAACGGTGTCGAAGGCTTCCTCCAAGTCAACCAGGCAGGCACCCGTGCATTGTGTCTTGCTTTTGTTCCATTGGATATCCGATACGAGTTTAGACGCGGCATGTATGGTATCATGCCCCGCCTTAAAACCGAATTGGTTATCTGGAATTATATGTTTGTCCTCAACCCACTTACTCAGGGCTCTATTGATCACTTTTTCGAATACCTTGCTGATGTTCGGAAGGAGACTTATTGACCGGAGATTTGCCGAATTGGAATTGTCCTTACCGCTTTTAGGGATAGGATGCACTACTGCTGTTTTCCAATGCGCTGGATAATGTGCATTATTTAGTACATTATTAAATAAAATGCAGTAAATGTCTACCGCTTCTAGAGGGAGATGTCTTAGCACAATATTAGATATTCCATCGATTCCCACTGACTTCTTCTTTCTCAATGATTCGAAGATCGCTTGGAGCTCTACCTTCGATAAGAACGGGGGATGTATCCCTTCGTTGGCGATGGCATTATTTGCCCTCTTGTCTTCATTGAACTCGATGAAACCGATGTTCTCTGATCGCCTTTGCTGTAGTTCATTTCGAAGGTAGAAGTTGTGCACAAGGACTCGATTCTCCAGGTCATAGTTCGGGCAAATACTGCTATTCACCTTATACACTTCCTGAAAAGTCGCTCCTATAGCCTCAACCTTGTCCTGCGGACCTTCGATCAAAAAGAAATTCTCGTCATCGTTGAGATTATTCCTCCAAAATATTTTATTTATTTGCGGGAACATACTGGGGTTGTTGGCTTTTACAGCCCCAATTTTTTCGTTCCAGTGCAGATTAACCGCTAATCGGTTGTTTTCTTTATTCTTTTATTAACTGTTGGAGGTTTTTAATCAACGCCTTCAGTGTCCTAATCTCTGAATTTTGTCTGTCAGTAAACCGTCTGTACAAGGTTTTTAATCTCGACAGCAGTCTACTTTTCTGTTGGTGCAGTGCGTTTATTGTTGCGTTGCGGTATATGCCTATATTGTCAGTTTGTTGATGTCGGGGTATCGTCCTCTCCATCGTTTGTTTTATTGTCTCGTCCATTTGTTTGAGGTATCCGTCAATCTCCTCATTAGACAGATTCCTATTGGACGGAGGAGGAGATTTTGAGGAGATTGCTCTTGTCAAAACTCTAGAGAAGCGTGTCCAACGCACCCTACTATAATCGTAGGGATGCGCATGAACAAACGCTTCAAGTTCCGCAATCTCGCTGGGAATTGTAATTTCAGTACTGAGCCCGCAATGGTCACTGTCATACACAAATCTATGAAGGCAGTTTAAAGTTTGTCCGTTCGTGTTAGTCAGTTGTAACCGTACGTCGAACAGCAGGAGATCCAGATATGATCATGTTGGATTTGAATTTAACATTATTCCATTATTAATGTAAAAAACAAAAAATTAAAAATATAATATGAATTCTTTTTAAAATTAATTATTGTGAATAATTTTACCACTGGGCAAAATGTCATGTTCGCAGTCATGACATTTCGTTCCAGTGTGTCAAACAATTCATATATAAAAAACCATCAGAAAAGAATAAAATGTTTTATAACGTTTGTGAGAATTAGTGGTTTTATTTCGGCACCTTTTTTTTACAGAATATTCGCGAACGAGGAAAGCATTTTTTTTACATATAGATTCTTCAAAGTAATTAGAATCACGTGCTCAACATTTGGTCCTTCGAGCCGGATTTAACAAAATATCCAGTGACAGTGCGAATATTCTGTGTGTGTTAATATCTGAAAAGATAAATAAAAGAAAATACTTAAATTAAAAATTAACAAAAGAACAATTTAAACATTAAACATTTACCCCAAAGACAATTTCTTGTGAGTTTTTTGCGTAAATTGAATTTCTCGCGTCGCGTAAATTAAAATTGTTCCAGAAAACCGGTTTCCCGCGCCGTGCAAAATTCTACAAGATCCTGAGGTGTACAAAAATCTTTAAGGTGAGTGAGTTAGCCATAAAGCCCTTTCTATATTATATATACATACATATTCGCCACCTATCTCCTAAATTAGAAAACATGTCTAAGGAATTTAGATTATTGCAAAATTCTCTAGCTGTCATACGTGCTGATTTCGACAAGTATAAGATCTTTCCTGAAGACAAAAGAACCAAAAACATGTTGAATGGGCGTCTTGCGGCTCTTGAAGACAGTTTTCATCAATCCGTATTAAACAATGAAAAAATAGCTGGTGCAGCTGGTTACGTCCACCTGTAATTTAAATAAAAATTATTAGAGTTTGGATTTTGGAAGTAAACATATCCAAACAATTGCTACAGCTGATTTAAGCTGTCATTTTAGCCTGTGGCAAAATTTCAGAAAATCCATCTAGTGGTTGGTAGCTGCAATATGGGATATTTCTGTTCCCAATCCGAGAACAGAACCCAGGCTAAAGAATAAAGAATGACCAATTTTAAGAGAAAATCTGTGCAGAATCGGATGATCTGGGCAAAAGAGAGAAGAGTGGATTTTTTTGGTGGTCATTTGGACGAATGCATAAGACCATGCACTTTAATCAAAAGACAGTGGGTGATGAGGTTTTTAAAAATGTTCACCCGAATGCTGAGGAATAAAAATAAATAAAAGACCGCTTTAATTTCAACTTATAAAATAAGAAGGTTTAATTCAGATTAATTAATGATGTATATCCGTGATGCGCTTAAACAGAACTGCCATTTTCTTTACAAAGCTTACCAAATAATGTAAGTACTAGAATAATGTGATACATAGAAATGTAGTAGAAGATTTTCAACATCCTCCCGCCAGCAAACTTTACGATGATTGACTTACCTCCAGAGCATACAAGAGTTGTATCGGTCTTCTTAATATTGAACCACTTGCAAGACGTATTTCGCAAGCTCGAGTTTTGCCGTCCCTTCCAGGAAATGTTTTTTGGATGACGGCCAGATGCCAAAACGTTCTTGGCAACGACGAGTCTTCGACCAGCACCACATCTCAGATCTTTAAACTTGAGCCCAAAGTATTGTCACTGTCAGTGTGATGCAATGATCTTAGTTGATGAAGGTACTCCCTGAACCATCTTCTTTTAAATGCAGCCAGGCACCGTAGGCGTTCTCTCCATTGCTTGCGTAACTCTTTGCCTGTCCTTCTTTCAGAAGAATCGTTAGAAATGTTCGGAGCGCCGTGAAGAAAATTCGATGGAGTAAGCGGTGCAAGATCTAAAGGATCATCTCCCGAATATGTCAATGTCCTTGAATTTACAACACACTCGACTTCCGCGAGCAATGTATAAAGTTGATCCGCGTTGAAAATTGCACCCCAGTATTTGTAGCGCAATTTTGCCAAAACAGCTGTCGGACCACCATGGAAGATCTTCTCATGCACATCGATAACTATAAGTTTAGTTATGTACGATGACTTGGGCAATATAATAGGGTGTGTGCTCGGTTGATCTCTTCAGCTGATAACTGTTCCCTAAATCTACGCTTGAACTTAAAAGCACCAATTGCTCGGAGGATATATGCTGTCACACGTAAAAGGCGCCTCCAGGTACTGAAATCTTCGCTGTTGATAACTGGCCCATCAAGATTAAACGTTTCAGCATCCAAGTCCCGTTCTTCATCATCGACCTCGTGTACAGAAAGCATACACAATGATACAGCACTTGTCTTAGTCGATAATGGCCATCGTAATTCCTCATCCTTAAGCCATTGCGGTTCACTTAACCAGAGCGATGATCTCGAGAGCGCTGCTGCACTAATGCCCCTCGTCAGCAAATCAGCGGGGTTCTCCAACCCAGGACAATGTCTCCACGATGAAACTTTGGATAATGCTCGTATTTCCTGAACTCGGTTCTCCACATAAGGCTTCCAACGTTTGTCCTTTCCAAGAATCCAGCACAGAGTGATTTGAGAATCCGTTCAGAAGAAAACGTCGACCACATTTATCCGAAGATTATTCTGTAGGTAATCGAACAAGCGCGCAGCAACCAATGCCGCAGTCAACTCCAATTTTGGGATCGTAAGTTCGCTTTGAGTGTCATTCTTGAGTGGAGCAACTCTATTTTTAGCACAAATGAGCTGCACTGACACTTCTCCATTACTATGAACCGTCCTTGAGTACGCTACTGCTCCAAAAGCGGATTGACTAGCGTCCGCGAATATGTGCATTTAAGTCGTCTGTTCGATTGACATAAAGTGTCGAGGTAGTACCACATCGTTAAGTTCGCAGATCTCGTTTTTACAAGTAGCCCAAATCTTTTGCAAATCTGATGGCAGCATCTCATCCCAATCTAATTTTCTTCGCCAAATATTTTGAAATAGAATTTTTAATCTTAAAACACTACGTTTTGTTCCTTGAACTGTCGTTGACTCCAATAAATTAAGCACGGGGACTAGATTTACTTGTAGTTCGTCAGTAACAATTGTCCATCGTAAACCTAACACCATCTGAGTATGCGGAAATTGTCCTTCGGATACAAAACATTCTCTTACACTTGCGCTGTTGGAGTTCCATTTGCGAAGCATCATGGAAGCACTGCTAAAAATGGTGATAGCTTCTTGGTAAATCTCCTTTGCTGCCTCTTCGTCTTCGACGCTTGCGATGAAATCATCCATATACTTTTTGGCGACGCAATTTTCCCGCGACGTCCTTTTGCGATTCAACTTGTAGCTTTGCTTCGTTAATTAATTCCTTAATCATGCAACCCAGAATGTACGGACTGCTCTTAACACCAAACGTCAGACGTGTCATACGGTAAGTCTTAATGGCTGGTAGACTCGTACTATTGATATTTTTTTCAGCAAACCACAAAAATCGATGGCTATCCCTATCTGCTGGATGAAGTAATATCTGCAGAAACGCTTTTTCAATATCCGCGATGATTCCAACCTTGCCGACACGAAAATTAAGCAAAAAGGTCCGACAAAAGGTTCTCACCTACTTCTAAGAAATCGTTGAGCGATAGATGGTTAGGCGCGTGGGATGAGGCATCGAATACGATGCGCAGTTTCGTTGTCTCCTTATCTTCTCTGTACACCGGTCGGTGCGGTAGATAATAAACTCAACTCAAACGCAACCCCGTTGATCACCATTTCGTGCATGGAGGCATCATATTCGGCAATCCTACCAGCTGAACATAGTTTCCGAGTGAGAGACTGCAGTCGCACTAAGGCGCTCGTTCGGTTGTCGTGTAGTGTATCCGATAATGGTTTCCAAGGAAGAGATGCCTCAAATCTAACACCCCTTCTACGAATATGTGGAAATACATTGTTACTTACACTCTTTTTTCCTTCGGGCACTATTCCGAGAAATCAAGCTGCCAAAATATTTGCACATCTTCACATGCACAAACGTTCAGGGATGTGGTCGACGAAGAATCAGTAATGTTCGTAGTTACAGTCGACGGTCCTTGTATTGTCCATCCTAAAATTGTGTTAATCGCGGTTAATTTTCCAGTGAGGCGCCTGTATTCATCGGTGGCAAATTGCCAATATGTGTCCGCTCCAACTAGTACGCTGATTGCGTCCTCCGTTCTTCCCCCATGAGGAATAGCATCCGCCAGCTTACCCGGGACGGCAACAGTTGGATCATTGGTTCGCATCGATAGCATGTCAACGCAAATCTCAGGAACCTCTATTGCATCGATCACTACAGCCTGGTCGTCATATTGGCTACGTAACACGAGTCTAACCTTGTTGCATATTTTGCCGGGTAGGAGCTTATCACTGCCAAAGGCGATTAAATTTAAACGGTGTACTCCTATTACCGGCAAATCGAGTCGTCGGGCCAGCGTTGATTTTACAAAAGATAGTTGGCTTCCCCCATCCATCACAATGCGCACGAACATGGAAAAAGTACAAAATTCACTGCTTATATACGCACATGCCGTTTGCAAGTATACCTTACCCTGTCGTATTTTCTCCCTGGTGAACAAATTTAAGGATGAGGTACTTTCTAATGTTCTATTTGTTATTTCACTGGTTGGTTGCGTTGGATTCCATGTTTTGCATATGACTTTGACTCGACACGTATTCGAATTGTGGCCTTTGATACAACAGCGATAACATCTGCCTCCGTTTTTTAGTAACAGCTTCTTTTCCTGTAAACCTTTGGTACAACAGCAATCTTTTGTCTGGCGATTGACAGCGTTGCAAAAGAAACAACCTTCTCTTTTGTCAGCAGCGAATAACCCTAAAGCTGTTTTTACAGGTCTGAAATTTGGCGCGTTCGAGCGAGATGGATTTAGATGAGGATGTGGTTTTGCTTCGTTGGCCTTTTCTAATGATTCAACTTCTCGCTTTAAGAATTGTAACAAACATTTAACTTGCTTGTCACCGATACAATTTGAAGAACTAAGCGAGTTTGGAAGCTCCATCATCTTCGTTCTCTGCATGCGAAGTAGAAAGATTTGAAGTGGAATCCTCATAGTAGCGATGGAAATCTACGCGTAATTCGTTGGGAATACAGCGAAGCAAAACCCCCTTCAACATCACGAAGTAGTTAGCCGATAGAAATCCTAATGCAGCGAGTGAGCGAGTAGAAGCAAGTACGGTTGAATTGACAGCAATCGTTGCATGGTATAATCCACGATTTTTTCGTTATTTCCGTACTCTTCTTTCAATAGGGCAATAGCGGTAGTATAATTCGGTGGGAGTAAGACCAGCTAATGTCTCAGCTGCTTTACCAACCAGCACTGTTTCGAGGTAATTGAATTTATCAATGGTGCTGAGAGAAGAGTTTTCATGCACCAGAACACGGTATTGCTCCAGCGTTGCCAGGTTTTGGTGAAAAAAATTCCCTTTTTTTGCATGAAAAATAATTTTTTCACCCGATTTAACGTTTCATTTTCCCCGGTTTTTTTCCCGTTTTTCTTTTACTTTCGATTTCGGTAATTTGGAAATAAAACACTACTTTGCATATTATTTTTATTAACAACATAAAAGAGTAATAGCACTGACAGTATATAAAATAACTGAAAAAACCATTTAAGTTGTGCATAATGTGTATACCTTATTCTTCATTCAACAATCTATGGGTATATAAAGATAACAAAATATAAAACTTAAAATAAAAACAAGAAATTAAAATTCACAACTTAAGAAAAAATTCATTAATCACTTCATTTTAGTAGGTAGCTTTGTTTAGTGAGGGAAAACTAAAACAGAAAATCAGATATTCGTGAAAAATATCAGATCATAGTTAGCACAGAAAAGTACAGCCCATATGTTAGTTCTCAAAAATTACAATTTTACTGTCGATTATTGTATGTACATGTTTTCGAAATTATTTATAGCATTTTACAATAACTGATTACATTTTTATCGATTGAATTTCGATCATAGTATGTCTATGTAATAAGACTCTGATTGCAATTTCTTCCAATTGGTAAAATTATTTTGTCGATTCACTTTTCACTTCGAGTTAAACAAAATCAAATATACAATCACAGCTGATTTTGACATCTGTACACCAGTCTGTTCTACCTCAAGAGTAGGTGCAATATTTCCTGTGTTTTTCTGTTCTGGATAAACTCACTGAGCACAAAGCAGATCAGTTTCGGACAGATATTTTTCTCACTGAACACAAAACCATGCACTTTTTTTGCCCAGGACAGCCTCAATGAACAGACATAGTATTAAAATACTTTAAAGGAGCAAAAATACATTCTCAAATGAAACAAGATATCATTTGTCAAATATATAAAAACGGCTGTAGTCAGCGCCGCATGCGCTGTTGCAACCTTCAGCCAAATGCAAATTTGAGATTGTGTGTATAAAATTGTTTGCATTGACGCACTATGTATTCCTGTGATATTTTCAATCTATTGCTTACTAAATAGTACATATTTACTTATTGAAAATGTCAGTGAATGGAAACATTTTTTAAGGCATTCATTTTCCCCGTTTTGAAATCTTTTTCCCCGTTTTCCCTTTTGGGTTAAAAATCCCCGCAAACGGGGAAAAATCCCGCAATTTGGCAACGCTGTTTTGCTCCCAAAACGGGACTCACTCCTTGAAATCCCCCGAAAACCTTTTTGGTTGCAATTTTTGCAATTTAACTGCACTGGATGAGGAGTGTGGCAATGAAGGCGATAATACTGCCGTTGCATCAGTGGAGTCATGTAGAGTTTCAGTAGCTGCAGGTGGATCCTGGCACTGACGTAATTTAGTTAGACGACTCTTTAAGCGGGTAATCATTGCAATAGCCTTGTCTTCATAATCGGCAATCGTGTCAGCTTCCTTTACCAGATCATCCTGCTTTAGTAAAGGTACTACTTCAGCATTGGCTTTGCGTAAGCTTTCATGCGCGGCCGTCAATCGATCTAATAAAACGTTCAATTCTTCTGCAATTTCGTCAAAGTTATTTGCGTTAGCCCGAATTGTCGCATCACCGGATTTCAAATAGTCGGTCGCGTTTTTTATGAGTTTCGTCACTTGACCACGGTAAGAAGCGCGACTTGCTAATTCCATTTTTTCGATACATATGAATTAAATTAACTTTAAACCACGCGTTGAAATTATACTCGTTACGTTAAAGCGTTAAAATATCCTATTGTTATCGGGTTTTGGCACCAGATTTTAAAAATGTTCACCCGAATGCTGAGGAATAAAAATAAATAAAAGATCGCTTTAATTTCAACTTATAAAATAAGAAGGTTTGATTCAGATTAATTAATGATGTATATCCGTGATGCGCTTAAACGGAACTGTCATTTTCTTTACAAAGCTTACCAAATAATGTAAGTACTAGAATAATGTGATTTATTTTTTTTCTTTTTTTTTTTTTTTTTTTAAAGGGGTACTGACCAGTGACGTTTATTCTAAGGTGCGCAGGTGTTCTCCGCACACCCCAACGAAATCCATCTTTATGAAAAATTTATTTGCTTATATACATGCGCTAACAATATCTAATTACAATTCAAAAATACTTAATTAAAAATAATGCTTTAACATCCACTTTTGTTCACTCTGTTGTGCCGCACCGTCCATAGCCAAATCAACCAAACCAAACACCGCAGTCAAAATCGCAATACCAAAATGTATATAAACCATTCAACACAAATTGACGTTGAACAAAATGTTCTCCTCTTTTCGTAAGTAAATTGAACGGTGCGCGCCGTCATACATACATACTTTCAAACCTCTATCCAGCAACCTATCCAAACCAACTTTTTATTAAATTCAGTTCGACGTCGACTCGCCCGGTTGTTCTCCACTTACTAGCGCACCAACCCAAAGGAAATATCCATATAAAAAAAACGTTCTACCACATTCAAAGTCCCAACAATCATCTGTACAATGACATGAATTTGGGTTCTCCAGCAAACTGCGCACCCGGGCTCGATACAACACATTTTCTTTAGCGATGAAGATGTTAGTTGTAGGTATTATGTTGCTTCTCATATTCTGTTTTATTTCGCATCAACTTGAGTTCTCCAGCAAACTGCGCACTGAGGCTCGATACAACCCTTTTCTTTAGCGAGGAAGATGTTAGCTGTGGCCTGTGGGTATTTTGTTAGTTTTCATATTTTGTTTTATTTCGCATGTTAACGTTTGTTTGGTTGAATTTTGTTCGATTCTCTTCTCCTGATATTAGTTATTTGTTCGATTTCGATGTGCTCTATATTTGTAGAACATAATCGACTGAAGCGAAAGCAAAAAGCAACACAACAATAGGCGTGTTTTTTTTTCAAATATTTGCATTGAAAACATGTTGCGGAAACATGTTTATTCTTACATCATCATTGATCATTCGCATTTTGGCAATAGTTAGATATGCATGTCGTTCTTTTAAGCCAAATTGTATAAGAGAAAAATGGCCTGTCGATGCGCTATTGAAAATTTACTGAAGAAACCATTTTCTCAATTAAATTCGGAAGAAAGACTGGAAATAATTAGTTTTGGAAGGCCAACACCGTCTCTTCCGGATTTGATTTGTAAGGTTTACCTAGTAAAGCTTTTACTAGACATTTTTAGATTCCTAACTATGAAAGAAAATTTTGGTTGTGTGGTTGCCCCGTTCTTAATAAATTATTTCGTTGGCCTTGTTTACTTAACATCCTTGTCGGGGTCCTGGAGAAAACTGAGTATATACATATGTATGTACGTTATTATTTAACAAAAAAAAAAGTAGAACACCCTGCTTAAAACATCACGCCACGTCGCTGGTACTGACCCACCAGTTGCGGGCACCGCGACCTAAAAGATCTATTGTACCACGAAGTCAGTTTAGGGAACCAGAAGAGGCTCAATTCTTTTGATGAATTTGAGAATCTCACTGGTGGAGATTGTACGAAGTTCCGTGTGAGTTAGAATTTCTCTGTGGAACTGTTGTCTCCGGAGGGCACAAAGTGCCATGCAGTCACATAGGATATGTTCTGCAGTTTCGTCGTCTTCCATGCAAAGACGAAATTCAGTTTCCTAAATAAGACCTATTTTGTTTAGGTGATATCGAAGATGGCAATGTCCTGCTAGAAATCCCACTAATCTTTTGATATCATTTCTACT
This sequence comes from Brachyopa scutellaris, assembly GCA_949775065.1. Lineage (NCBI taxonomy): Eukaryota > Metazoa > Arthropoda > Insecta > Diptera > Syrphidae > Brachyopa > Brachyopa scutellaris. The sequence goes on along the minus strand of OX459115.1, from coordinate 76,782,651 downwards.
CAAGAGCAGATTTTTTGTGGATTTGCTTTGGAAGGGTTTTATGGCTCTTTTAGCCTGTCGAAGACCCTGGGAATTTTCTCAATAGGAGATACACATGTTGTTTTCCCAACTTTTGATGTTAAAGTTAATAGCTGAATTTGAAATGTTGCGAAACGGCTCAGGGCCGATAAAGGATTCAGCCGAACCTTTCCTAGCCAGTTCGTCAGCTTTCTCGTTTCCATCAATACCCTCATGACCGGGCACCCACCAAAGTTTGACTTTGTTTTTATGGGAGAGGTCTTGGAGAGTATTGAAGCAGTTCAGGACTGATTTGGAGTCAAACAGGTTTGAACCTAGTGCTCTTAAGGCTGCTTGACTATCCGTGAGTATATGGATGAGGACACCTTTTATTCCCGATTTGAGGATGACGTTGGCGCACACTTGAATGGCATGAATTTCCGCTTGGAATACACTGGGAATTTGTCCCATAGGTATTGATATTCTAGTGTTTGGTCCAAAAATACCAGCACCCACCCCGGTGTCCATCTTTGATCCATGCGTATACCACTTGTTACCTTTAAGGTCTGATGTAGGATTTTTATATTTCCATGCTTCACGGCTAGGAATCACTATGTCGAACCTCCTGCCGAAGCATAAAGTTTTTGGTAAGCGGTCATTTACCGCGCAGATCATGTCAAGCTCTGGGATTTCGGATAGAAGATTCACCTGATCTGTGTGATCTATGCGGTTTATCTCTCCCGTTTGTAGTAGTCTGACAGTGCTGCTAATTGCCAACCTTTTTATGAAAAGGTGGAGTGGCGTTAAACCAATGAGTGCTTCTATAGCTGCTGTGGGGCATGTGCGCATAGAATAATGTGATACATAGAAATGTAGTAGAAGATTTTCAACAGAGGTTTAGTGTCCCCTTAGAGTGTGGTGCAGTTTTTTTTTAATTTATACGTAGGCGGTATTATTTGGCTAATGTTTATTTAAATTCAGTTTTAATTTAATAATAATGGTGAGTGATAAAATTTTTGTTAGTTTATATGTCATATATATTATAGGAAGTGTTTGTGTTTTTTTTTTGATAGTGCGTTTAGGCGGCCACCAATTAAGTCTATTATGGCCGCCTCACCTTTAAATTATAAGTGAAGTGTTAATATGAACACTGTTGTACTTCCATTTGTACATACACATAACACATAATAGTTCTTCTATAACTCCTCCATGGAAAGAAGAATCCAAGGTTAAGCACTGTCAAGGAACTCCAGCTACGTGCATATATGTATATATATACATGCATACACACATATTAATGCACACAACTTTTGTACTGTGGTATCAGACACATGTTTCGTGCGATCAAATGTATCTACACACTGAATAAGTGTGAAGGTTTCCAGAAGAGAAGTGAAACAGAATATGAAAGCATTTTATTTTAATTATTTAAATTAAAAACATTTGAAAGTGATCGAAAAAGTAATCAGACATAAGTTACATACAATTATATAAACCAGTTTTGACATATTAAATGAAAATAAGTTAATTACAAAATAGACAAAGATAAGTAATTATAAAAATAGCATACTTGCCTCTAAATGAGAGACCAATGGTCTTTTCAAATTAATTAAATTTAAAGCCTTTTTTGTTATCGTTGCATACCCTAGTACATCACTTTATTCTTTTATTGTCGTTACCGAAAGATTAAAATTTTTTTTTTGTTTTTTGTACAAAATTTCGTTCCTCCATCGCGGGCATAAATTGGGATAAGTGTTAAGATCGTTAAGATTTTTGTTCAACCACCTACATGGAGCTCTTTTTAGGTAGGGTTTTCGCTTATTTGTTGTTCTTCGTGTACAGAAAGGTACGAAACTAAGAGGGAAGTTTTTTTATCTAGTTTTTCTTTGTTGTTTATTTTTGGCATAATAATTTACTTTTGTTGGAATAATAATTGTCCTGGGTTTTTGATAAAGTTAAAGCTCGATAATAAAGTAAGGAAATATGTACGCCAATGGAAAGAAATTGAGCCTTTTTTTTTGTTTTTTTTTTTTTTTGTGTGTAAAAGCGACATGAGTCGCTAGTGATTAATTTTCAGAGGGGGTGTGAAAGTGATCTGTATTTCCGCATGATGGCTTGAGCTGAGGCATCCGAGAGCTTGGAGAGATCCAAAATGGCCGCCGGATCTCCAGGTTGGGAGGGAGAAGAACATGGCCGCGCTGATCAACACCAACAGCGCCCCCCCTATCCCACCGTCCGTCCGTTAAAGTAAGTAAAAGTAGTAGATCATTTGGCACGATTTATGTTTTGTGTGTAGGATAGTCGTATGCGGGGACAAGATCCCCCCCATTTCCGGTGAGCAGAGCCGTGCATCGCTAGCGTGCCGTGCTCCTCGTATGCTACCCTCTTTCCCTTTCCGGTCCTAGCCCATCCTTAGGTCCCATCCACATCCTAACTTCCTTTCCAATTCTCAACTCCTAACTCCACTCCTACATAACAATGGCACCCAACGTACAGTGTCCGTTCCTGTCCTCTATGTCGTCTTAAGTCCACAATTGTTCTTGTTGTCACCACCAAAAAACTCGTAAGTCTTCATCAGAAAAGTCTTCAGAATGGCCAGATTGAATTGCGACGATTATCGTTGGTGGTGACAACGACAACAATTGGAACCTGTTTTGTCTTCGTCTCCTCTATCTTCTTATTTTTTTTAATGTTCGTTAATCTATCCTATCTTCAAATTTCATTTTCCATCGTCTCGTGTATTAGTTTGTATGGGTTCTGTGGGTGTCTAGTTTAGTTTAGTTGTAGTATGGGTTCTGTGGGTGTTTAGATTTGTAAGTTTAGTATTAGTTACTTCTGGGGCCCGCAGTCCTTACATCACGCGAGAATTGGATGCCAAAAGCAGCTTAAGCCTGAAAAATTTCGCTAACAATTTGCCGAAGAAGCCACCTAAAGCACCCCCGTAAACATCACAAAACAAATAGAAACAAAAAAAAATATAATTGTATTGACATATGCACCTACACCGAACAGAAATAAAAAAAAAATATTTATATTTTCTTTGAAACATTCCGTCTTGTATTTTTTTTCACACTTTTGTTTTGTTTGCACCTGCATAGGTCATAGCCCTTTCTTTACATTCTTTTTGCTTTTGTTTTTTTTTTTTTTTTTTTTGTTTACAGATTTATTTATTGATTATATTTTTCTTGCACCACTTAGTGTTGTTTATTTATTTACTTATTTATTAAATTATTTATTTACATTTTGTTTTTAGTAATCATTCGTTTAAGGGTTACATATTCACTTATATTTCTTTTTCTAATTATATTTATTTACATTATTTTTATTTCTAGTCACTCTTCATTTTGCATTTCATATATTACGTATTTTCCTCGGTGTACATACACGAAAAAAAATTGGTAACAGTTTTTTTGATTCGAGTAAATTTTGATTTTATTACATAGTTACTTATCTTCATTGTTTCATATTTTGTTTTAATAATTTTTCATTTCACATTCATAGGCTTATTTATATTGTTGTTTACATATCTAGTTCGTTATTTACACTTACTTTTTGTTACAAGTTACACTTCACTTTTGCGTTACATAGGTTCACTTATTTATTTATTTTCCTATTTTGAGTAAATTTTGCTTTAGTTACATACATATTTATTTACATTACATACTAGTACTTATTATTTATTTAAATTACTTTATTAGTTTCCTGTTATTATTTATTTATAGATTCCTTGCTATACAATGCAATATTTAGTTTTATAGACTTAGTTAATTTAAGGTTAATTTAGATCATATAATACTTAATATAAAGTTAAATTTTTTTGTTACCTTCGTTTTTTTTTTGGTTAAGCTTCTTTTTTCCTTCGGTTGAAATCATAAATATAGCTGAAAAGGAAATAAGAAACCACAAAATAAGAAGGGGACTAGCATCAGATAGTGATAGGAAATTCACTCACCTTATAAACAGCATAGGAAACAACACCACAATGTCATCCGTTGAACATGATCCTCCATCCACTTGTTGCAAAAAGTCACAAACAGTACCATATACTACCGACAAATGCTCTCTTAGCCCAGAGAATCCGGTACCTGGGAGTCGTCTAACAAACCCAGCCCAAAGTATAGATGCTAAAATGACAGAAAAAAACAGAGTAAAACAGAGTTATGTGACAGACAACACACAAACAGCTAACAACAACATACCCTCTGACCTAAAAGCGTACATTAACCTGGCATTGGTGAGCGCGTTCTCATCCTATACGGATTCTCTCAGGGAAGATATATCTGAAAATCTGAAAACAGAATTTAAAAACAGCTTTTTAGATTTCCTGAGAGACATTAATATAGCCATCCACCGAAATCCTGAGGCAGATGAGGCAAAACCAACGCCAAATACAGGTGTCATCGAAAGACAGCCGCAGGTTCCTCGCCAAACATCAGACGGTCATTCTTAATCCCAGACAGATCGAGAACCCAATGTTTTTATTCCTGCTGAGAAAGCGAATAAATTCAAAACTAGGCAAAATAGTGAGTTGAAAAAGGTAATTACTTACCAAAATTCTCGGATTCCACATCGTCAATCCAGACCCGCGTTTGGAGCATTCCAGCCAACCATTCCAGGTAGCAATCTCGAAACAAATATTTATTCTGGAATAATAAAAATGCAGAAATGGGGAATTAGCTACAGCGGGAACAAAAAGAAGAAAAAATTATATGTCTCTTTTGTACGCACATTATGTACATACTTAAATGCACGCATATGAATAATAGTCGTAGAAAACGAATCCGGGGTCCGAGTGCATAATAGCCGTGTTTTATTATCCCCGTGATCTGATCCGGATCAGATCAACAAATAATTTTGTGTGCATTACAACAACAATCCGAGATCTTGCTTCTTGTCGAGATCAATTTTCGTGATCCAAAAATTAGTTCGACTATTTCTCACTATGGTACACTTTCGTTTCTGAATGTTGCTGTATTATCGACAATTGCCAAGGGTAAATGTTGCCGGATTAGAATATAAAAGTATTATTGGCAATCCAAATATCCTTAATGTTATTTTGTTCGAATAAATTAATTTTTCTGCTCATAATGATATAAAAGCGATGTGAAACTGAAATTATAGCTACAAAATATTATTCTGATTCGGTATCTGTTAATCAATATTTACAATTTCCTCCTAAAAAAATAAAACAAGCGCATTAAATTTTCATTTAAAAGAAAATATTCATTCGCATGGCAACTTCGCACTAAATGTCAAAATTAATTTAGCTTGTACAATCACCACAACACAGAACTTTGATCTAGTTTGTTTTATTATTCTGATCTGATCCGGATCAGATCATGGGGATAATAAAACACGGCTAATATGTACATCATTAGTTTAGTATCTTAGTTTATGTGGTATGTTATTTACGTAATTTTAGGTATGTATTTAATTCCTAAGTATTATTTATTTATTATTCATGGTTATTTATCACACATAGGTTATTTATTAATCACATAGGATATTTATTTGTTTATTTATTGGTCCTGTACCCCTGGCTGTTATTTATTACTACGTATTTGTTGTTATTTATTTTTTAATTTAGTCAAGTAGTTTAGGTATTAAACTGTGATATCCATGTAAGTATATACATATGTTTATATCTCAGTGACATGTACCTAGTTTATTAAATTATTCTGTTATTTATTTATTCTATTTATTTATTTATATTATTTAAATATTTTAGATTAGTAAGTATAGATTTATAGTCGACTGTGATATGCATGTATATGTGTGTATATCCCAGTGACGTGTTGTTTAGTAATTTATTACATTCGTTATTTCTGTTATTTATTAATGTACTAAGTAGTTATATATGTATTATACTACTTATGTATTAAATTATTCATATGAATTTATTTTATTAATTTATCAGGTTAAGTATTGTTTCATGCATTATAAGTAGTATTTATATATTAACTTAAGTATAAAGCAGGACTTACATGATCATAATGAGGCTGCAGGTGCGGTTGAAAATATTCTTCGCCATAATTAAAGATGAGCGAAATTGACACCTGTAGAAAGAACAAAGAAAAAAAATTAGATTTTATATGCAAGGTCTGTGATAATTTGCTACACTTGCCGTGTTTGGGACTTAGCACCAATTACCACTTCGTCCATGGGCCGTACAGCCTCTTTGCCCAGCTAGCTCAGCCGGTATATCATGAGACTCTTAATCTCAGTGAAGTGGGTTTGTTGGTTCCCACCAACAAACATTCACAGAAAACACAAAACAAACATAGTTTTAAGTTAGTTTTAAATGACTTTTATTTCAACATAAATTTAATATAAAACATAAAAGTAATCCCTGAGTCTATAAGGTTTGGTCTATGACCGTCTACCAGATTGACAATTTGTTTATATATGTATACATAGTTTTAAAAATAAGTTAACTTCATAAAAGTGAAACTTAGAAGTTTTCATCGATTATACATTTTCTGTATTTAAGCGAAACCACAGCATACTCGTACAATGAGTTCCACCCCTTCTCTCCATTCAAGATACCGATTGCTTCATCCTCATTTAGACTAGGTTTCCCAAAGAACCTTAAACGGAATTCCTTAAGTACTGGGCAAATTGCTACAAAGTGAAACACAGTTCAAACACCAAAAAAAAAAACCCCAAAATTCGCGACACCACAACCTACCGATCACAACAAACCGAAAGCTTAAAGCCAAACGTCAAATCATGCAAAGACCAATCGCTGATGCTAAGTCGGTCTCTCTCCCCATCATGCGAGGCTCACATGAAAACAGGAGGTGTAATATCCTACCTAGTCGCACCAACTAGGACGCCAGGCAGGCGAAACAGCCTGGGAGGCAGATCGCACCTAGTCATCAACGGCATGCTATCTCACTCTGGCACATGACGATAAGGCGAACTGGTCTAATTCAAGATGTATGAGTTAGTCACAACGTACATAACCAAGTAATCATAATAATTTCTATGTACATCAAACTAATACTAGACCAAACATTTTCACGGTCAATGTCAATGACCATATGCTTTACAGCTGAGCATATTACATAAGAAACCGAGGTTTCCTCACCAGCTGATAGCGCATTTTGGCGCATTTGAAATTGTAACTTTGAATTTTAAACAAAAAATTAAACCGAATTTTATAACGTTCTTCAATCGCATTGTGTTTCATTTGAACTAAGTGAAATTCCAACACCATTTTGCTGAGACGACTTCTAAAGCGAAATTCAAATTTCTAACGTCCCCTACGTTAGAACATGGTCCTTCGAAGCCTTTTAATAAGTAAAATAAGTAAAAGGCAGTAAAATCCATTTAAGACAATACATATATGTATTATAAATACTAGTGTACTGTGAAAAAGTGCGCAATATTACATATCATAAAAGTGTACCTACTGTGCAAAAAGTGCGCAATATAATATAAAAGTGTACTGTGCAAAAAGTGCAGAATATATTATAAAAGTGTACTGTGGAGAGAGTGTAGTTGGATCATTAATCCAATAAAGATCACATCCGATCAACGACGGACAGTCAATCGGCCACAGTACCCAACGAATAGTCTCGAATAGCTCGAATAGTCCGTAATAAACGGGTCTAACGGAGGTGCAGTGAAACGGTACCACATACAAATACGGAAGGACACAGTTGGGGCAACTACAGCCAACGGCACAACAACACAGCAAAGAACTGTGCATCATAAAGCTTTCTGCAACTGGAACTGGTAGTTAAACACACTCAAGTTGCAGTTGCACAAAAGCACACTAAGGTAGGAAGATCATCCCTATTTCAATCTTTGTATTGCTAAATTAGACATAAAACGTATTTAGTGTTTCGTAACACCAATAAAACACAACACTAAAAGTATTACTTAAATTATGTTTTTATTAAATAAAGATACACAGTTGTTTTTAGGTTTTAATAGTTGAAAAGTTAAAAGGCGTCGCTATTTCATCAGAAGGATGACAATAGAGAGAGATGAATCAAAAAATGAATTTTAAACGTATTGTATACTTCATGGTATTGCCAAACAAAAATATTAAAATGAAAATGAACGAATATTAGTATATGTTAATCCATTAAAAATGTATATTCACCACAATATCCCCCACCTAGTTATCGACTAACGATATTTAAGAGGAAATCTAACATGTCTTCCAGATGATGTCTTCTTTGTTTGTGGCTCGTTGTCGGTTTTCGATTGTTTTTGTTTTGCATCATTTGATGTAGTAATATTTTTCGAAGCGATGTCGTTCTTTTGTTCTTTACTGGTTTCCTGTTGAGGTATTGCTGTTGGTGTTGTTGTATCGTCGAATATGTATGCGGCCTTTAAACGATCGATCGATATTTTTGTCACTCGCTGGTTTATTTTTAAAACGAAGTATTTTTCAGATTTGGATATTACTTCAAACGGACCTTCGTAGTTGAATTCCAAAGGCGTTTTTACACGATCGGTCCTGATAAACACGTATTTGGCGTCTCTTAATGCTGGCTGCACACAATATCGTTCCATCCCGTGTCGTACTGGTTTCGTCATTGGTAACTCGAGCATTGATTTTCGAAGTAATTCCACGAACTCGGTTTGGCTGGTTTTGCTTTTTCGCGGCATAAGGAACTCACCAGGGATTCGTAGCGGCGCTCCGTACACCATCTCTGCCGGACTTAAACCGATGTCGCTCTTAATGGTTGATCGCATTCCCAAGAGCACTAGTGGAAGCGCTGAACTCCAACAATTCGTCTCCGAACACTTGATGGCGGCCTTTAATGTTCGATGCCAACGTTCTATAATCCCATTAGACTGTGGGTGGTACGGTGTTGTGCGTAAATGTTTGATGCCGAGTATTTGCGTTAATTCTTGAAAAATAGCCGATTCGAATTGACGACCCAAATCCGTAGTAATTCGTAAGGGGATACCAAACGTAGATATCCAACCGCTGATTAGTGCACTTGCCACACTTTGCGCTGTTATGTCTATTAGCGGAATCGCCACTGGCCATCTTGTATATCGGTCAATGCATGTCAGACAGTACCGAAATCCATTTGAAGTTGGCAGCGGTCCGACAATGTCGATATTTATGTGCTCGAAACGGACATCGATGGACGCATAGTCGCTTAAAGGTGATTTCGTGTGTCGATGTATTTTTGCTTTCTGACACGGAATACATGAACGGACAAATGCAGCTACATCTGTGGACATCGAAGGCCAGACATAGTGATCAGCTACCAGTTGTTTTGTTGCTCTGATACCGGGGTGTGATAAAGAGTGAAGTTTATGAATCACTGTTTGACGAAAACACTTCGGTACGTATGGTCTTATTTTGTCTCGCAGAACGTGGCAGAAAATCTCATACGTCGAATCTGGAATGGATAGTTTTGATAACTTTATCGATTTATCGTTACCTTCGCTTAAAAGAGTCTGCAGTTCTGGATCTGTTTGTTGTTGTGTGGCCATCTCATCGAAACTAATTATTTCTTTTTGTACAGTATTAATGCGTGAGAGTAAGTCTGCAATGTCGTTGTCTGATCCTGGTAAATGACGAATGTCGGTTGTATACTGACTTATTAAATCAAGTTGTCGAGCTCTTCGTGGCGATGCTTTCTCACTTTTCTGCTTAAACGCGAAAATGAGTGGTTTATGGTCTGTGAAAACCATAAACTCTCTGCCCTCGAGTGCGTATTTAAAATGTTGAATTGCCTGGTATACGGCTGTTAATTCTCGATCATACGCGCTGTAATTTTTCTGCGCAGGTGTAAACTTTTTTGAGTAGAATCCGAGTGGTTGAATTTGGTCCTTGATGATCTGGTGAAGAACAGCTGAGTTGATTTTGTTGTTCTTCGCTTAATGGTGTTATGGGCTGGTAGCACGGAAAGATCCGCACCAGTATCTATCAAATATCGTTGTCTTGAAATGCTATCGTTAATAACTAGGCGGGCTATCCGATAATTGTCTTCAGATCCGCCCGCTTGATCGGAGGACGTAGTTAGTTTTTTTGGCGTATTTTTTCGATAAGCACACGGATCACGACACTTGCGAGCGTTTTGTCCGAATTTTTGATGATACCAGCAGAGTTCTTCGTCGGCATGTATTGACACGTTGGAGTGATCACGGGATTTTTGACGTCTAGAAGAAACTGAACGGGATAAGCGTTTGAAGTTGCTATTGTTTTTTATTAAGCTGTTTATTTGTTGTTCAATACGCCCTAGACGCTTGTCTATTTCAGCGTTACCTGAGATTGATGGTTGCACATTCGAAACGACAGCTAAATTGTGAAACTCACCAACTTCCATAATTTTGTCTGCCAATTTTGCTAGTTCGGATAGATCAGCGTCAGATGCTTGTAATATGGCTCGCACTTGTATTGGCAATCGTTGCAGCCATAATGACTTTAAAAAATCCTTGGTTATTTTGTTCTTACCAAGAGCGCTCAACTCATTTAACAATTGTGTTGGTCGTTTGTCACCCAAATCGATGTCAGATAGTAATTTCTGTGTTTTTTTTAATTCGCTCTCACAGAAACGTTCTACAATACACTTCTTTAAATTGACATACTTATCTTTTTCAGGCGGATTAAGGATTGCGTCAGATATTTGGACCAGAACATTCGATTCTATTGCAGCAACTACGGTGTTGAATTTGGATGCATCGCTTGTTATTCCGGCAACATTAAACTGTGCCTCGACTTGTGCTAGCCAAATTTCCGCATGATCAGGCCAAAAAGGTGGAACCTTAACAGCTACACGGTTCACAATTGGGCCGATGTTCATGGCTGTGGCGCCAGAGCCCGTGGACGTAGAGTCTTTATTTTCGTTGTTCTGCGTTTCAATCATTGCAGATTCGGTGCAATAATTACCTTAAAACTACTGGTGTTCGTTTGTCGGGGTCACCAATTTAGTGTTTCGTAACACCAATAAAACACAACACTAAAAGTATTACTTAAATTATGTTTTTTATTAAATAAAGATACACAGTTGTTTTTAGGTTTTAATAGTTGAAAAGTTAAAAGGCGTCGCTATTTCATCAGAAGGATGACAATAGAGAGAGATGAATCAAAAAATGAATTTTAAACGTATTGTATACTTCATGGTATTGCCAAACAAAAATATTAAAATGAAAATGAACGAATATTAGTATATGTTAATCCATTAAAAATGTATATTCACCACACGTACAAATATTTTACTATTGTGCAATTCCAACCCTAACCCGACCGACGAGTCAAAGGAGACTGTACCTACCGTATGTACAGTGGCAAAGCGGTCAACAAGCGGTACAACCAACAACGGTCTGCAAGCGGAGCAACGGCCTGTAAGCGGCACAACAGTCAGCAATCACAGCAAGGAACTGTGCAACACAAAGCCTTCTGCAACTGTAACTGATAGTTTAATATACTGAAGTTGCAGTTGCAAAAGCAAATTAAGGTAAGAATTTTATATATTCTTTTACGCCTTTTTCTTGCACTATATTAACACAAATTATATTTACTCCAACACAATATAATAAAAAGTGAAAAGTCAATTTTAATCAATTAAAATAAAGTCATATCTTAACAAATTAAAATGGCTAACGCGAAACTTGCCAAGCTTATCGAACGGCAGGAAATAATTTTAAAGGAAATTGAAACCGATTTCCAAGAATTTAAAAGAGATGCTGAAGCGCGAAAATCAAGGGGTTATGTGAACGCGTGTATTAACGATTGTGAAGAATGCTTAAAACGAGCAAAAAAGGATCACGAGGCAATCGTAAATAGTTCAGCTGATGAGCTTAAAGACGCGTACTTTGAAGCAGAAACATTTGCAAAAATCAAACGGGCCTACTTTCCATTTATGGGACTTTTAAATGACCAGCTTGATAAGTTTGCACAACAAACCAATGCAAATTTAGACGTTTCACGGTCAAACACTACTAAAACTTCGGTTTGTGACATTCGGTTACCACCAATTCAAATCAAGAAATTCTCGGGCGCATTGGATGAATGGAAGGAATTTCATAATTTATTCGAGAGCTTGGTTGATCAAAACATTGATTTATCTGAGACACAAAAGCTGCAGTTTCTCAAAACACATGTAACAGATAACGCTGCGCTGCTGATTCAGCAATTATTAATTGAAGCTGACGGAAAAAACTACGCTGCGGCATGTTTTATTGAATGAGCGTTACCAAAATAAACGCAAATTAGTCAATAAACAATTAAGGGTTTTAATGGAGCAGAAAAAACTCACCCATGAATCCGCAGAAGACTTAAAATCATTGCATGATACAAGCACTAACTGTATTCATGCACTATCTAATATGGGTATGGCTGTTGAAACTTGGGATGTCATTCTCATATATGTGATTTATCACAAACTTCCACTCCAAACGCAAAAGGATTGGGAAGAAAAGCTTGGCAGTTCCAAATCACTCCCAGATTGGACCACATTCGCTAAGTTTATTGAGGGGAGATTCAGCTCCCTAGAAAATATCATGGAGTCAAATGAGGCTGCAAGGCCACAAAACACGGCAAATTTAATTAAAAAAGTCACTCCAGCGACCTTTCATAGTAAATCGTCTTATGAGACACAGCAATTTCTCTGTCGCCTATGCAAGGCATCGTATGGAATACGACAATGCAAACTGTTTTTAAAAATGGACGTGAAGATTCGAGCTGAAGCAATAAAGAGAAACTCTATCTGCTCAAATTGTTTGGGTTACGATCACCGTTCGTCAAATTGTAAAAGCAGCAATCGTTGCCAAAAATGTGGTCAAAAACACCACACGCTCTTACATTTTGAGGCCCAAAGGGTTCATCATTACCCTCATGCAGAAGCGTTGCATGGGCAAAACTATGCAGAGTACAATACGCACCTGATTCAAAACGCGAATCAGTTCAGTCCACCAAATGTTTGGAACAATGGACAGATTGGTACACCAACACCAAACTACATACCACAACCCTCGTGGAACAATGGACACATTGATACACCAACACCAAACTACATAACACAACCTTACCAGATTCAAACTCCGAATCAATACACTCCATCGAATCAATGGAGCAATGGACAAAATGGGGTTTCAACCTTTTCAAATATAAACCCAAACCTGATTCAGAACTCGAGTCAGAGTATTTCGAACAATGGGCAAAATAATGCTTCAACCTCTACAAATAACAATATAAATCTATACTTCAACCAAATGCAATCCAAAGTTTTGCTAGCAACCGCATTAGTTAAGGTTTTAGCTGCAAATGGAAGTCAACACGTTGTGAGAGCATTAATAGATCCGGGGTCAGAAGCCACATTCGTGACTGAAAATGTGGCACAGCTTCTTAGCTTAAAGAAGCAAAGGGCATTTGCCAACGTAAAGGGATTAGGACAAATGTCAACGGAGACTACTAATTCATTAGTCAATTTAACCATAATTTCATTCATCAATCCCTCATTCTGTCTCGATGTTAGAGCCTTCGTCTTCTCCCAATTGACCTCTGTTTTGCTAGCACAGCAAATTTGTACATCATCGTGGAGTCATTTGACGAATTTGCCATTGGCAGACCCATTGTACTGCAATCCTGGGAAGATTGATATGCTTTTAGGTGCCGATGTTTATGCGGCGATCATCCTTGAAGGACTAATTCCAGGCCAACATGGATCCCCAGTAGCATAAAAAACAGAATTAGGATGGATTCGGTGACAGTACAAAACTACCACACTACATTTGATGCACAACTAAGAAAATTTTGGGAGATAGAAGAAGACATGGAGACACGTAAACTAACACAGGAAGAAGAAAATTGTCAACTACATTACCAAAACACTACTAGAAGAAGAGGGGATGGTAGATATGAGGTACGGCTACCGTTCAAAGGGAATATGCGACCCAACCTGGGCAACACCAAAAGGGCAGCAATTGCAAGGTTATTCCAAATTGAAAAACGCCTTAACTCCAACGAAAAGCTTAGACAAGCGTATACAGCCTGTATTAACGAATACATCACACTGGGACACATGAAGGAAGTTAGAGATGCAGGAGTGGAAATTGGAAACCACTACTTCCTTCCTCACCACGCTGTATTTAAAGAATTCAGGGGCCCTACTCTGTATTTCGTTCCGAAAGTCAATCCTATTTGAAATTGCTTTTCGTTTCGCTTTTGAATTAGTACTCTGTAACACTTTCGGAATGTAAAAAACAGTACTAGATGCTCTTTCCACTAAAGAATTTTTTTTTTGTCGAGTCTCGATATATTTCCTTTGAGATCTGTGAAATAAATAAACCGAGAAAAAATAAGTGAACGTTGAAAGGAATAATTGTAAATTTCAAAAGGAAGAATTTTATAAAAAAAAAAAAAAATTGGACTCTGTTGCACTATGAATGGACGAAGAAACAATTGGTACCAATGATTCATATCACCATTACTTATCATTTATTATTTTAGTTTTTTTCAGAACTTCCCCCCTTCGAACGATGCTTTTTTGTATGTCTTGAATTGCATACGAGATGAATTTCGTTCTCCTTTGGGATCCACTTTTGTTCCTCTAAATTTAAAATATCCAATGAAGCATCATCAAACAGCAACATGGAGAACATAATGATGCCTACTCCAACATTGCTAAGATAATATGGGAGCAAATCAAAAATAGTTTATTAAATCCATAATAATAAATGAATTATAACAAGATGAATTTCCTTCTCCTTTGGGATCCACTGGAGTCCTCTAAATTTAAAATACCCGATGATGCATCATCAAACAGTATTGAGCTTGCTTGTTTAAATTGTTATCATGACTAAGATTTTCTTAAAAAACTTGCATTTGCTGGTACTTTTAAATCTTGCGAATTAGTTGTAGAAACAAATTTTCCGTTTTTCAATGCTTTTGACATTAGGAAGAGAGTTACCGGTACCAAAATTCCGCTTTCAGAATTGTAAATCCGAAAGTAGTAGATTCTATTCCGTTATCGAAATAGAGAGTACAAAATATTCGTTTTCGCAAAATTTCACTTTCGAAACAAAATACAGAGTAGGGCCCCTGATTTCTGCTCATTGGAAGATATATATTGCATGTCAATATGATTCTAGTTTTGCAGCTGGCGATTAAAATGATGTTTGATGGAAATGTGTTTAGTTCGCTTGTGGAACTCAGGATTTTGTACTAATTTGATGCTGCTCATGTTGTCACAATAAATTGAAGTTGGTCCGCTGCTAACTTCAAACACTCCAAGCTCCTTTACTTTGTAGTCCAACTAGAGCAAATGTTTCCTTGTAGTCTATTCCAGGTTTCTGTGAGCACCCCTTTACAACAAGTCTTGCCTTGTACCGACTCGGCAAACCATCTGCATCAATCTTTTGTTTGAATATTCACTTGCATTGTATTGGCTTCATCCAGGTTCCAGGTTCAACTACTTCATAAGTACCGGATTCTCGAAGTGAATCTAGCTCGTCAGCTATGGCTTTGATCCAATGAGATTTTTCACAACTGGATATTGCTTCATCATAAGTTAGACTTTCCTCAGCTGTAGCAGGATTGCACAAGTTAGTTGTTGTTCTGTTTCTTAGTGGGTATCGTTGTTCTTCAGTAGCAGAATTTTCTTCTTCGGTATTTTCATTGTCAAGTGTTGAAATTGCAGTCTCATCATAAGTCATCTCAAGAGGGTCATCCATAGGGAAGGTGAACAAGGCATCACAAAAATTTGCTGGATCTTCGTCAAGCTGATTTTCGTTTTCTTCAGTTCCCAATTCAGATCTAGGTTCGTCTAACGGTTCAGATAATATAGTAAAAGGCAACACGCAAAGTTGTGAAGATTCTTTTCGGCCATTTAGTTTTGAATCAGCAGTTCCAAAAAAAGATTCTGCTTCATTTGTTCTCTACTTTGCATCTTTTTCGAAACTTTTTCTGTGAGATTTGCCTAGCGCACATCCCTCACAACTTTTCATTGTTCCGGATAGTGAGTTTCTTGTCAAGGGCCGATCCTTTTATAGTATCCACACTCAGGTGACCAAGGCGCTTATGCCATCTTTCAGTGCTGTTGCCCATGTATATGCTTGCATAATTTGGTTGATCAATGCTTATTAAAAGCTTATACAAACGGGTATTATCACAGCGTTTGCCAACAAGAAGAGTCTGTCCATTTCTTTTCACTTCCACTCGACCATTCTCGAAGCTAATAGATGCACCACGCGCGTCAGCTGAACTTACACTGAACAAATTAAATCCAATGCTTGGTAAAAAAGAACATCTGTGAGTGTGTGAAACGATTCTCTACCTTTTATGTTCGATTTGATTTTTACGTCACCAATGCCTTGTGCATACACTGTTTTCAAGGTCCCTAAATGAACAGGGTATTCATTTTCTTTAACAGCTCGAAAATTATTAAATGCTTTTCTTTAGTAACACATGTGACTTAAGCTCCAGAGTCAGTGTACTAACATGAACTCTTTTTATCTGTGGTGTGAACTATCAGTGCTGATTCCATCTGTTTATCCTTTTGTTGGGCCAATCGATTGCGGCATTCTTTCCACCAATGTCCAGGTTTTTTGCAAAAGCTTCAGTTCGAATTCCTCTTATTTTCTTCTATGGAAGATTTTTTCTTGTTGTAATGAATCAATGCCTGATCTCGAGGAATATCATTAGGCCTTTCCATAAGAAGCATTTCTTCTTTCAATAAACGTTGGGTTAAATTTTGTATTATTTGCTCGGTTTGGACTATGGAATCCCATGCTGATCGGAAATGTTTGTACTTTGATGGAAGACTGCAAATGATTTTTGTGATTATTTCTGATTCTGCCATCGGAACATCAAGTTCTTCAATTTGTTTTGCCATTCGCTCTATGGCTGATATATGACTCGCCATGTTGTCTTTATCTTATTTCCCGAATTCGTAGAATTTTTGCTGTAGAGAGCTTAAAGAAACTCCAGACCTTTGCTCATATAGGGTAAAGGCACTAGTATCTGGACACTTAACACATTTGATATCTTTGAGTTTGATTCGTCGACTTATTATGAAAGCTTCGAAATATTGTAATACTACATCTGAAAGCTTGTTTAATTTTTGATAGAACAAAATAAACAAATTTTGCACTTTTAACATAATAATAATTTAGAAAATAAAAATCGAAAAAAGTCGATTTGCACTAGTATCCGGACAGCAAAATTTAGTTTCCGGACAATTTTATTTTAGTATCCGGACACGACAATTTTGTACAAATTTACAGTTCTTTTTCGTCTCTATGAAATGAAACATGGTTATTTTTAGAAAAAATATAACTTAAATATTTTTTTCTTTTTTTTAATAGTGTACAAGGAAAAAAAAACAAAAATAAACAATAGAATAATTCAGTTTGGTACCTTTAAAGTTTAAAGGCTAACAAATAATTTTTTTTAATAAAAGTTATCACTAAACAATAAAAAAAATAAAGAAACACTAGCAGCTCATGCTTATAAAAAAAAATCAATACCTAATACCATTGTATATGAAACTAATAGTGCTATCTGTGAAGAATCGTCCCCCTAGCACTCACCAGAAATGAACATACACAATCATTCGTTTATTCATAGTATGTGTTGATGTTTATTTTCTGTATAAATGTATAAATTAATAAGTAATTACAAGTATATTCATTGTTTTACCTTTTGGTGACCTAGTCGGCTTTGCTGAGGACGTTCTTCTTGCGCTTCTAGAATATAAAAGAAAGATGGCTACGCGTATTCTGGACGAAATGGTTTCCTGAAAACCACGATGCTTCAAGTGACATTTCATTCTATCATAAACGTCAAATTCTCGGGCTCTGTTCGTCAGCAAAACCGACTAAGTCCCAAATTACACTTTAATATTCGACACCCCACCCCCCGTGAGGCGCTCTAGTCTTTGGCGGAAGCCTCACCTACTTCCAACACGGCGATCTTTACTGCTGGTCTGCGAAATACTCCGGATGCTGTCGTTACTAATCGGCAAGTTCATCTGCAATTTTGTGACTTCATTGGCAAAGAGGTCTGATTGTACTTGGCGGCATATAAGGTGTTCGGCGTCGTTGAGTTCGGCTGCTGAAAGTTCACCTCGGCTGATCGGCTGGCGTTGACATACGGAAATGAAGCGTTTTACCCAGGCCATTGTTCTGCGTAGTCTCAGGAAACTCGAAAACCTCGACGCGTCGAAAAGTTGGTGGTATACTCGATTAACATTTAGCTGGTACTTCGGGCGTAGTTCCTCAGCGGAATGATGATCGGCGATGTCGTCGGGCATTTTCGGCCACTCGGATTCTGGAAGATTTAGGAAATGCGGTCCATTTATCCACTTGTTTTCGGGCAGGAACTGCGGCGGGTAGTGGGCTCTGGTGGCTTCATCTGCTGGATTCAGTTTCCCTGGAACCCAACGCCACTGGTTGACTCTGCTACCGTCCAGTATCTCTGCAATCCGAAAGGCGACGAATTCTTTTTGGCGACGAGGATCCGACCGCAGCCAGTGGAGAACTGTTTTAGAGTCGCTCCAAAAAACACTGTTTGCGAATTGTAGATTGTGGTGTTGAACGATGGAATTATGAAGCCGTTGACCCAAAACAGCTGCTGATAGTTCGAGGCGAGGTATGGAGATTAGCTTTTTTGGGCTGCCTCTAGTCTTTCCGCAAATAAACGACACGTAAACCTTACCTTGGCGTTCAAATCGGAGGTACGTCACAGCGCTGAAGGCCTCCTCGCTGGCGTCCATGAAGGTATGAAGGTCTACCCTGTCGGTTCCGGCTAAATGCTGACTATGACACCGCGGCACTTTGAACTGCGTCAAGTTTGAAAGCTCTAATTTCCACTGCTTCCATCGCACGAAGCATTCGTCGGGAATGCGCTCATCCCATCCAACGCCAAAACGCCAGATCGACCGTCCGAGAATCCTTTGGTTCATCACTTCTGGTTCGATGTTCATATCTACCGTTTGACTTCGGTTGTCTGGTTCTTTGTGGTCTGATATCGATGTTAGCAATTCCTTGGAGTTGGAAGCGAAATTGCGCAGCTCAAATCCGCCTTGTCGATGTATGTCGATGACGGCTTTGGTGGTTTCGGCGGCCTCTTGCACACTTTGGAAGCTGTCCACGTAATCGTCCACGTAGTGGTGGCTAATAATGGCCTTAGCAGCTCTCGGTCGATCCTCCAAGAATCGTGAGGCGTTCAGGTTCTTGATATAGTTCGCTGAACAAGGGGAGCAGCTGGCGCCAAAGGTCATGGCTTTCATCACGCAGACGTCGATAGGTTGTTTCTCATCCTCGCGCCATAAAAAACGTTGCGAGTTTTGGTCCTCTCGTCGTATCAGCACTTGATGAAACATTTGTTTTATGTCTCCTGCCACCGCTACGGAACCTATTCGGAAGTTGTACAGCACTGCTACTAGTGGCGCGTAGTCGTCCGGTCCTTTTAGAAGGAAAGAATTCAGCGATGTCCCGTTCACCTCTGCCGCCGCGTCGAACACCAAACGAATTTTCCCTGGTTTGTTGGGGTTCGTAACTCCGAAATGAGGGAGATACCAAGTTCTGGGTGTGCGCAAATCAGCTTCCTTCTTGGTCAGCTTACCCGCATACCCTTTCTGGAAGTAACTGTTGATGATTTCCTTATATGTTGCAGCAAACTTTGGATCCTTTCTCATCTTGGTTTCAAGGCTGAGTAACCTCCTCTTGGCAAGTTGATAACTATCGGGCAGCTCGAGGTTATCTTCTTTCCATAACAAGCCGGTTTGGTATCGAGCGTCGACTTTCTTCGTCGTATTGGCTAACAGCTGCAGGGCTCGCTTATCCTCTTGGCAGATCAAATTCTCCTTCGGCTTTCTCACTCCAAAATTTTCGATGCAAAAGTAGTCATCGACTAGTCGATCCAAACGTAAGTATAGTTCTCGACTGCTACACAGCACAGTTTCGCCTTGTTTAAAATCTGGCGGTCCAGGTGGTATTTTCCCATACACAACCCAACCGAGTTTCGTTCGCGCTGCGATCGGTCCATTTTTCGAACAATTGAAGATTTCTTCTGGAACTCCGAGTTGACTATTGTCCAGTCCGATGAGGATTTCAGGTTTCGCATCACTGTACCGCATCGACGAGACGGCTGGATGTTCTTGAGACTCTAGCTCCGAACCGTCGAAAGTCTGTGTTGGTAAGTGTAAGTCGTCGACAGTCTGCACTTCCTTCATTTCGAACTTTTCAACCACATCTTGATCCGCACTGATTTGAACGTCTACAATGAACGACTTCTTTCGAATTGTTTCACTACCGAACCACTTCAAACTCAGTTCGTTGTGCCTTCCACTCAGCTGCAATCGCTTAGCTAGGTCCTGGCTCATGATGGTGACTGACGATCCTTCATCAAACAACGCAAATGTTCGCACTACTACAGCACCGTTATAAACTTTCACTGGTAGTACACGAAACATTATCTGGTTCATTTTGTTGTTGCAGTTGAGTAGTGGTTTTTGTTTTGCCGTTCGCTCGCTGTTGTTGCTGGTCCCTGCCTCGGATGTCTTCTTGGGTTCGTCCTCATGTAGCGATCGATGATGTCTTCTGCTGCAGCCGTTCATACCACAGGAACTTCGTCGTCTGCATACTCGTAATCCATGGCCAAATTTTAAACAACTGAAACATAGTTTGTTTTTCTTTAGAAATTCCCATTTGGCCGACGTATCTAGCTTGGTATAGTTGTCACATTCAGTGACTGCGTGTTGGCTTTTCCCGCAGTAACGACAACTGACGTTGACAGCAACTCCTGACGTCGAGCTTTCGTTGGCGTGTAGGATATTTCCCCGTTTCGAACTCTTATCTGCTTTACTGTGGGCTGGCAAGGGTAACGAGCTCGCTGTAGCAGCGCAGACCAGACGAGCTAAGCGGCTCAGCCACTCATTAAAGGTCTTGATGCTGGCAGATGGTCCGACGTTTAAGCTGTACTGCGCCCAATCCAGCCTCTTACTAATTGGCAATTTGTTGGCCAGTTCGTCTAATAGCATAGGATTGGCCATGTGTTGGAACATCCCACTCGCTTCCAGAAAGATTGAAAAATTCTGTACTTTTGAGGCAAAAGGTACTATCTGCTCTAGTTTGTCCTCTTGAATCTGTGAAACATCTCTCAACTTCCTTAATTGGCTTTGTATCAGGCATTCTGGGCGTCCAAACCGGAGTTCGAGAGTGGCCATCACTTGTTCCACATTGTTCGGATGTATGAGAAGCGACTCGACTACTTCTCTTGCTTCTCCTTTTATACTTTTTTGTAGCCGGAACATATTTTCCAGTCTCGAATAATTAAGCATATTCGTCGACTCGATGAATGCTGTGCAGAACATAGGCCACTCTTCGGGTCTCCCATGGAATTCAGGAAGGTCATGTAGTTTTCTCTGACCGTACCCTACAACGGATCCTTGTCGATGATTTGGGTTTGGTTGAGGTGTCGGGAGTGGCTGGTGCCGTTCGAATATTTGTTCTGTATTAAGTGGCGTCAGGAAGGTGGGAATGGTTTCAGTGCTGGCGCTTTGTTGTGGTTGTTGAGGACTTGCTCGTGGCCATGAATACGGTGTATATGTTAATTGCATACTGCTTGTTATTGGTAAAGTTGTGCAAGATGTTGTTGGCGTATGCGCGGCGGAAGTGGTGATGAAATTGTTGAACGGTCCTGTCACAGCTGATGTGGTGATAACGATTATCGGAGGAACAATAGTTGATGTTACATTTGATGTTGTGGCTTGTTCATATTGTCGGAGTAATTCTTGTAGGCGATGACGCTCATTTTTTTCGACAGCTGCAGATGCCTTTGTTTTTTCCAACTCTGCACGTAGCGCCTGTAGTTGTAAAAGAATATTTGAACCATCGTCTGCCTCCAACGTCACTAACTCACCTTCAACTGTGGCGTTCATTTGTAACGGCTCTTCCGGATTTATTTCTGACGACTCCGACTTCGATTGGCGTTGTTCCTCCAATAATTTTTGGGCTCCTCTTGTCAACCTTGGACCTGGTGGGCTATTAAACATTTGGTGTAAGCCTTGCGCCGATATTTGCTGCCGGCAAGCTAATTTGTTGCTGACCGCAGCACACTTTTGCTTTGCAAGGAAATTCGTTGGGTGACGGGTCCTTATTTGCTTTGCAAATAAATTCGTCGCTGGCTATTTTGGCAATTAATTTCTTTGCAAAAGATTCGTCGCTGGCTGCGACGGGCACTTCTTTGCTTTGCAAAGAAATTCGTCGCTGGCTGCGACAATTACTTTCTTTGCAAAAGGGTTTGTCGGTGGCTGCGGTTGGCAATTATTTTGTGCAGAGTAATTCGGCTTTGGCTGTGGCAATTACTTTCTGCAAAAGATTCGTCGCTGGCTGGGGTTAGCAATTATTTCTGTGCAGAGGATTCGGCGGTGGCTGTGGCAATTACTTTCTGCAAAAGATTCGTCGCTGGCTGCGGTTAGCAATTATTTCTGTGCAGAGGATTCGGCGGTGGCAAATCTCGTGGCAAATCTCGCTGGCTGCGTGTGGCAAATTTCGCTGGCTGCGTGTGGCAAATTTCGCTGGCCGCGTGTGGCAAATTTCGCTGGCTGCGTGTGGCAAATTTCGCTGGCCGCGTGTGGCAAATTTCGCTGGCTGCGTGTGGCAAATTTCGCTGGCCGCGTGTGGCAAATTTCGCTGGCTGCGTGTGGCAAATTTCGCTGGCTGCGTGTGGCAAATTTCGCTGGCTGCGTGTGGCAAATTTCGCTGGCTGCGAGTGGCAAATTTCGCTGGCTTTTGCCACAAAAGAAAATAAAGTTTTGTGAAGAATCGTCCCCCTAGCACTCACCAGAAATGAACATACACAATCATTCGTTTATTCATAGTATGTGTTGATGTTTATTTTCTGTATAAATGTATAAATTAATAAGTAATTACAAGTATATTCATTGTTTTACCTTTTGGTGACCTAGTCGGCTTTGCTGAGGACGTTCTTCTTGCGCTTCTAGAATATAAAAGAAAGATGGCTACGCGTATTCTGGACGAAATGGTTTCCTGAAAACCACGATGCTTCAAGTGACATTTCATTCTGTCATAAACGTCAAATTCTCGGGCTCTGTTCGTCAGCAAAACCGACTAAGTCCCAAATTACACTTTAATATTCGACAGCTATCATCAAGCAAGATTTTTTGTTTGTTACTCGGCAAGCCAGAGGGCGCATCGACTTTTCTCCCAAAAAATTGAAAAAAATATTACGCTCTGAGAGAATTGAGTAAAAATTAAATATTGAGTGGGAATAAAGTAAAACCGGTTATGCTTGCTTAGCATTGCCTTCCGATCAGGGCTGCCGAAGTGAGTACTAAGGGAGTATTCGTACTACTCTCTCAAGCACTGTACTCCCGTGCTCCCCTCGTCCTGATTGTACTCCCCTATTAAATATTTCCATTTTTTTTTAAAACAAGTAGTACTTTGAGTACCTTTGTCTTTATTGAGTAGTACTAACACGATAATGAAATACAGTGGCCGCTATAAGTATAAAGACAGACATTATCAAAATGTTCAGTTTGATATACAGACTGAACTACTAACTAAAGAAGCCATGCACAAGAGGTGAAATACTTCAGTATAAAAACATTGTGTTTACCTTACAATATTTCAGATGATTGATAAGTATTTTTATATTTAAAATATTTTAAAGGTAATTTCACAGATGACTCGCACTCCTAGTAATTCGAAATGATAATAATTATTCAACCTCTATTTAGCCATGCCCCATAGGTATATGACATAAGTATGTATATCGGAGGATATTGAACACATTCTTTGTGGTTGTCAGGCTATTGCTCGCTCTCTAGAGAATTTTTTAGGGAATGACTTCATTAACACACTGGAAGAGACTGGCCAAACTTAGTACAATAAAATTTAAAAAGGGAAAAATGGAAAAAGGGAAAAGTTTTGGTTTAGGTACCATCATACGATGGTCCCATTATGGTGCCTCGTGTTTTGTGATGGCTTAGCCTCAGAACTCCCGACAACCTAGCCTAATCTAACCTAGTCGTGCCCCGCGGAACCTATTTGACCCTGGAAGGATGGGCAGGATGGGCTATACAAAGAGAGCATGAAAAGCGGTCAGTTGCATCGAAGGTATGACGATCTGTTTCCATCGTGTGTAATTTCCTCAATTTGGGTAAAAATGATGGCTCTGCTCTCTCATCTAGATCCGGTCGACCAAGCTATTTCACGCAAATTCAGGTGAAACATGCCTAATGCCGGTCAGGTAAGGCGCGAGTTGGAACTTCCCGTAACTGTAAGAAGAGTGCAGCAACTGTTGAAGCAAACTGTCCCTATGGTTTAAGTTTTTATTGGCATCATTTGCGAGATGAAAAAGCAGTGAAAATTACTCGGCACTCCGGAGGTGGAAGTGCAATGGTTTGGGATCCCTTTGGGTATCATGGAAAAATCAATTTGATATGACTACCACCCAAAATGAATGGTGTGAAATACAGAAAGATGCTCGAATATGCTTTGCCGTGGCCATCATGTAGTCCTGATCTGAAACCAATCGAAAACATGTGGGGGATCATGACTTGAAAAATGTATATGAGAGGCAGTACTGGAATGTGAAAGAGCTAAAAACACAAATCGAGATCAATGGAGAAGTTCTGTAGAGCTTGATAAATTCCATGCATAATAGAATTTTCGAAGTTATGTAGAGCCGAGGAGGTTGTACGAAGTACTGAGTTTCAGTTTGATAGGTAAAACCCAAAACTTGGTTATTTTAATGCTTAAATTTTAATGCTTAAATTTTTAATGTGTTTGGGGTTCATTAAATCATCATTCATCAAAAATTTTGTTTTTCTGTCGCTTTGCTATTTATTAAAACGAACTTTTTAGAAAAAAAGCTTGAGCCTGCAGTCCAAATAAAATAATTAAGTTTTAGAGTTTCAACAGGCTAATGGTTGCTTTTGATATTGGATTTGTATCGTTTCTTTTTTGTACTCCCCTCAGACACGAAATGTAAACGTCTAAAATACTCCCATTCGAATTTTCAAAACGGCAGCCCTGCTTCCGATGTTCACTCAAAAGCAAGGAGAGTTAACTAAAAAGCCCAAAAAAAATGGAGATTTGAGTGTTACGATTTACGAACTTACGAGTATGAGGGATTTATGTCTTTTTTCTGGTTTGGTAGAAATTTGAATGAAACCATGAGTAAAACCAATTGTATGTGTGTAGGTGTGTATGTGTACAAACACATACAGTAAATAAGCTCAAACAAAAATCATAATCATTGCGCAGGTTATATTTTTCTTTTTCTGTATTTGGTGAAAAGGTGAATTTTGTGTTTTAGTTGATCTGTTCTGTGCCAAAAATGCAAAGTAGGTACATTGCTTATTGACTATATTTGAACGAGAATAGAATGAAATTGCTGTTTATGAAGTTTATGTTTTATGAAGTATAGTATAGTACACAGTTTAGTTTTTTTTTTATTATAATTGTGTTCAAATTAAAGCCGACAAAGTTAATATTTTTTTTATGGAGTTTACTCATGCGGTTGAGACGCATGCAGTAAGGTAAATCGATCCCCCCGAAAGTTAAATTTTCAAAGTATAGTAGGTAGGTATGTACATATGTATATCAGGGCATCTATCAGACCTAAAATCAGTTGGTGCATGACATTGATGTCCTTATTAACCTGTCTTTGAGACAAGGTTTTATTCGATTCAAATATGAAACTAGGGTAAAAGTGTCGACACAGAGTAGCTTTTTTATTGCAGAACGAATGAAGCTTCGCTGGACGGCATCAATAAGAGTTTTGTGATTCTTACAGTGAGGTGTCCAAATTTTGCATATTCGAGCGGAGGACGGACAAGACTGTTAAAGAGGGAAAGGGTGACACAATGACCTTTAAATACCTTACACTATCATCACAAAGCCTAACATTGAATATGATTTACTCATGTGATTTATAACTATGCTTTGTTTAAATTTCGGGTGAAACTACGTAAATAATTGTTATTGCCAGAAAATAAACAGATAAATATAATTGGAGAATTCGAATGTGTAAATGAGATGAAATATCTAGGAGTAATTTTTGATAGTAATTTAGATTTTAAAAAACATTTTGAGAACAACTGCAAAAAAATATCCATGAAAATCGGTTTCTTTCGGCGAATTAGAAAGAAACTATGTATTTCAATGGCAATAAAAATATACAATACCATCATTAAGCCCCATTTTGAGTATTGCCCGACAATACTACTATTGGGATCTGCGGGTATGTTGTACAAAATGCAAAAGCTGCAAAACAAGGCAATGCGTTCAATACTCCGTTGTAATAGATACACTCCTATATGTTTTATGTTAGAAATGTTAAGATGGTTAAACATTAAGCAACACGTGATAATGAGTACACTTATATTTATATTCAAAATTAAAAATAATTTACTACCTAACTATTTGAATAAACGTTTAACAGTACGAGCTAGTTCTCGACCTTATAACCTAAGAAATAATAATGATCTAAATTTACAATTTTTCAGAAACAATAAAACACAAAATATGTTATTTTATAAAGGTGTACAAATATACAATAAGCTTCCAAATGATGTAAAAATAGAGAAGAATATCAAAAAATTCAAGAATGCAGTAGTATCTTTTGTTAAAAATAATTATTAAATTGTATGTAACATGTAACTTGTAAAAAAATGTGTAATTTGTATTGTGACAAAGTGGCAATTTCTTTGCTAAATAAAAATATATAAACCTAAACCTAAACCTAAATACCTACCGAGATCTTTAAAACCATTGCCCCGAACTGTTGCGCCACCTAAAGAAAGAAGAAGAATGTTGATGAACCCAACTTGAGGAACATTTTGAAGATGACGTTGGCTATTCCCGGAACTGAGCAAGGTGGTTGTTGGTAAACAAATGCACCTACATACATACATAATGTAATGTTTGTATGTACAGTGGCGAGCATATAAATATGGAAAAACAACCAAAGACAGTAATTTCTGTGTTTTGCTTAAACTTTAAACAACTGGAAAACTATCAATTTTATTTTTTTAGCAGTATACATTTTAGGTGTAATATTATTAGGTATCTCATAACATCAGTTACAAAAAAAATTGAACTTAATAGATGAAGAAAATTCCTTATTTCTTGGGAACTTTAAAACGCCATTTATTCGTTCTTTCGCAAACAGAAATTTAGCCTTGCGATTCTTTTACTTATAATCGGCTTTTTTTAATCCAAATTCCGCTTAGCGACGTCGTACTGTGTGTACACTCACATTCAAGTTCTCTTGTGCCGAAATTTCAGCGTGAATGTCAACAGCGGTCCTGAAACGATACTTTTCAGAAAGGCGCTGCTTCATCCAATCAACACGCGATGTAGTTTTTCGTGGTCTGGGAGCGCGAGCTTTATTAAAACTGCTACCATAGCGTTTGACCTATCAATGAAAGAAATCAATTAAGAAATTGCTTTCAGAAATCGGGCTATTTGTTTTCACGCACACATTCATCCTAGGTATATATTTTATTTTATATTGAGGAAACTGTTTTCTTCCCCTCTCAAAAAGGAATATTTCGTCTCACCCACAAGGTTGGGTATGAAATGCGAAATGTGAAAGTAAACACAAACGCATTTTTCTATTGATATGTAAGTAATGAATGAATTTACGAAGATCGTCCCATAGTATGAAAAGGGGTGAAGAGTAAAGGGAACATGTCACAAACACAACACAATATGCATACACAATATTATATGAAATGGACTCCAATAGTCACTCAGCTTCAAATGTTTTCATTGTTTTTTCTCACACAGAGTTTCGTGAGATGAGAAACCGAGTGAAAAACAGGGTTACCGATAGGCGATAAATGTCACTCAATGGAAACTTTCTTACGGTCTGGTTCCGTGGTGACTATATTTCGCAAATAGTGGATTTTGTACCCCCTTAGCAATTATAATACTCTGGGACCAATTTTAAAATTAATTAATTTTTTAGTCCACATTTTTTTTCTTTTATTTTGATTCACATGATTTTTTTTTCTTAAATTGACCCAAATTATACTGAATTCTTAAAGTTCTTTTAACTTATAGAACGCTATTAAATAATAATATATTTCACCGTGTCCGTGTGTATTTTATTATTTATTTAGCATGTTTTTATACCGAATATAAGTTTTCAAGTCACCCATCGGTAACTCTGGCGAATATTGGCAGAGACAACACACCCTACCCTGACAACTGCCATTTTGGCACTAACAGATTTATCGCTCGAGTGGATTCGCATTTAGATCAGTGATGGAAAATGAAATTTTTAGATTGTACTTTTCCCAAGCTGAAATTGTAACTTTTACGACTGAATTGTTACTTTTCTTTTGATAATCTGTGATATTACCATTTATCAGTATATTCGTGTCTAAAAGACTTGTTTGTCTGCTTTTACACTTAAGACTTGTGAGTCTAGACTTTTTTCGAATTTCTCTTTGTTATTTACATCCGTGAGTCTTGTGCTTTTATACTTCAGACTTTTTTCCTTGACGCAAATTTGACATTCCTCTTTTATTTTGCAGTTCTTGTATTGTGCAGATGACTAGGTGGGAAGCAACACAATGATAAAACGAAGAAGAGAAAAGAAAAACGTCAAAAAGAGTCGCCAAAAACTTTACCCTCGACTCACAGGGCAAAATATTTTCCTTCTCGTATTTTCGAACTTTCTTACTCTTTTGCACCCATGTGAGTCTAAACTCACAAATCTTAGTGTAAAAGCAGACTTTCAATTTTGAAATGAAATTTTTGTTTCAATCGGAGCTGAGCAAATAACCACCTGTCGCCGATTTACACTTAGTTTTTATTAAATTTTAATGCAAAAAAATGCTTATCACACAGGCCGAAGAATGTAGTATTGAAAGTAAGCCTTGACCTATTTTATATACAGGTTAGGTTAGGTTGAAAGGGGCTGAGAGACTGAGCCATCCCAAAACACTAGGCACCAGAGTGGGCCCATCGCTTTCCCTTAAGAATCCATCCAAGGATGGCACATAAACCGTCACAATTTCCTCAAAGCATTTTATTACCCTGCAAATATCCGTGCCTAAGAGTCCGAGCCTCTTGGCGTGTTTGCCTAGAAGGCAATGCCCGGATAGTATTCCTACAACTGTACTTATTTCTGCCCTGCTAAGTCTAAGGATTTCTCTGGTCCTTTACTGTCCAGCGCTAGCCAAAGTGCCTTGGGAACCCTGTGTCCTGCCATGTTAGACCATCTATGGTCAGCCCTTCTCGTAACTATATCCTTTACCTTTGATTTGATGCAGCAAAGTTGTGGAGCTGCTTCCAACGCTTTAGGTAGAGGCAGTTCCCCCCTCTTGCCAACTCATCGGCAAACTCATTGCGTTCTATCCCGGAGTGACCCGGCACCCAACATAGTCTTACCCACACAGTAGATACCAGACCCTGTGCCTCTTGCAGTTTTTGACCCGTCCGCGAAGACTGCAGAGTCTATATGCCGAGTTACTGTGTTGTTTGTTTACTCGTCATGCACAGGGTACAAGGTTCTGTACGTATGTTTAACATAAAATTACCACATTCATTTTGAATAAGGCTAACCTCAGTCCAAAACTTTTGGTACTTTGGTACTTTTTTTTAAAGATTTTTTGTATTTGGTAAATTGTAACTTTTTCTTATCAATTGTAACTCTGTAACTTTGATTTCGGATTGTATCCAAAAAGTTACAATTGTAACCCATTTTCCATCACTGATTTAGATGAGAGAAGAAATCTTCATACTCACGGTGTAGTATTTACTCGGTACCAGTGCTGTCGTTTTCCAATTCTCAGGAGTATCAGAATTTGAAATGTTTGGGTATCATTTTCAGCCGAAGGGTATCATAAAATAATACACACATTTTTGTCTTTTTAAAAATGTATCTTTTTAAATATATGAACGTCAATAATTTAGGAACTTATTCTTGGGTATAATCTAAGAAAAAAATCGTTCTACAGCAAGGGTCTATCTCCAATGTGGACATCATATATCGAAAATTTAAGAACATACCTACTTTGGTGTACCTTGACCCATGCAAACACAAATATCTTCGCTAATACTTATTACATAAACTTTAGGGCTTAAATTTTGGAAGAAATAATATTCTTTTTAACTACGTTTAAATAAAATTTATACTTTTTTGGCTTTGCAGATATTTTATTTTTAAGTCAGTTTCATTTATCTTGCCCATGCAAATTTTTGACTTTCAGGCCTCTTTTCTATAAAAAAAAAACTGCATAATAAACATACCGTTTTATTATTTTTTCTTACGAACGTAACAATCTTTAAAAAAAAATATATGATAAGTATGCTGAAAAACCCACAATTTTTTTGATGCTTGGGAAAATTTGCAGCGGGTAAAAAAGGAAAATGTGATTTTTTACCTAATTTTCTAACCACAGTTGGCAATTAGTGCGATTTCCCAACTAATTTATAATCTTACAATTTTTTTTTTTAAATAATGTATGCAGCATGCTCATTTATTAGACTTACCGTCAAAACCGTAATTCCCATACTATTTTTCTTTAAAATCCCAGAGATAGTTAGGTTTTTTACCTTAGAAAAATTGTGTAAAAGATTAGAAAACAAAATTCAATTCGCCGAGGTTACGCAATAGTTGTTCAGAAATGGTGTTTGAAATGGCATCTTTTACAAACCAAGAATACGCAGATAGTATCTACATACGTTTATGGTATGGGCTGTGGAACGGAAGTTCCAATAGAGCACGACAAAGATACCGTAAGCTTTATCCTTCCTAATCTTGTTTTTGTTCTACTATATTTTCCGATGCTTCAAATAATTGTCTCCTTCTTTCTCCCAGTGATGCAGGCAAAGCCATGTGCTTTGTCGTTTTGATTAAGTTGATTCATAACTTCTTCCCATTTTGGTAAAGAAGCAAAGCGCTGCGAACGTAGAGTGTAACAATTTTGTTTTTGATTTAGACGCTTTGGAAGTTGTCTCTAGATTTCGTAAAAACAACAGCTCTTCTTCGATTGTATCACAACTCTAATCAAAATATCTCACGAAGACCAGTAGCTGACAATACTGGGACACATCAGTGGATTCATTACATTGCGCACCGAAATATGGAGAATATTTCAACTTATCCAGAAGCTGTTCTTCAACATCATCCGACATGTCAATTCGCGACTTGACAGTGTTATTCGAAAGATAAATTTTCAAAATTTTTCGCTTAGCATCGTCATTTAAAACATTCTCAGTTACTTCCAGGAAACATGGCTTTATCAACGTCTCACCAATCAAATGTGTTTTTTTTTTTCGATTTTGCAATCAATTTTGAGATTTCGAATGATGCAGACAATGTTTTTGTTTCAGCAGATTCAAATCTTGCACCTACTTAGCTTGGTCCTAGCTTCATTTTCATCGAACCTTCTAATTTGGATTCGAAGAACTCTTTTGGCTTATCGACAAGTTTTGGATGTATACTTCAAATGTTGTTCCGATTTCGATGGTTTCATCGCCTCATGAGTGAGAACATAATAGGCATTGCGGCTTTGAATCACCATGGACTTCGATCTAAGCAATCAAAATCTTGGGTAATATTTAATCAATCGTTTGCAAAATAGCACATTTCTATGAATGTAGTTGAAAGTTTTAAAAGCATACTATTTCCTGATATATTTCGAGCTGAATCTTAAGGTTTCAAGTTTCAACTGGTGTTTCAAAACTTTGTCAGGGGTAAACTTCTTAAGATGAAAATGGAAATGAGATGTCCGCGGCCCTTGATGACGACCAGTTGGGAACCGCTGATTTAGAGTATCGTTATTATGCTTTGAGTATCACAGTATCACCAGCTCTGAAATAGTATCAAAAGGATACCATAGTATCACCTTCGGCAGCGCTGCTCGGTACACTAGGGGCACCACCATCGATTTGCCAAAGTGATAGTACTATTAGTTTCATATACAATGCTAATACCTACTTCAGTTCACTTGTCATTAATACAATAACAAATAAGGACTTAGGTACGTTTATGTAAAAAAAAAATAATAATTAGGTGACTTCAAAAACAGCTTGCTAAAAAATTTTTTTTTTTTTAAAATTCACAACAAAAAACAAAAATAAACTCTAAACATATATTATTTCTTATACATTATATTATATTATTATATTAATTGTTGTTGCTATCACAGCTAGTTTGCAATTATAGTATTTTTTCGATGCTAATTCATATCCGTGGTCGCCGTGGCCGTGGTGGTTAGTGCGTTAGGAGAATCGGAAATTACCCTTCTTCCTGGTTCAGCTGTCACCCAATACCAAACTGGATGGTCTACGGAACATTAAGGTCGTAGACTACCAGGTTGTCACATGGGAGAAAGTAAAGAGGAGCGATAACATTATTCAATGTGTTCGGTGCCAGAGGTTCGGGCACGCTGCGTCGAACTGCGAGATGCAGCCTCGATGCGTGAAGTGTGGAAAGACCCACAAGTCCGAAGAATGTTCTCTGGGAAAGAGGGGGCGTCAGAGAAATCTCAGCTCTCGTGTGCGTTGTGCAGGAACTCGGGACACACCGCTAACTATCGGGGTTGTCCCAAGTTCCAAGACATTAAGAAAGTGAACCTGGTTCGACAGCAGAAAAGCGTAGTGAAAAGTCTACCACGTCCAAGCCAAAGTCAAACCGTCACACCCCAAATATCCTACGCCCAAATGGCTGCAGGAAGGGGACATTCGGTACAGCCATAACCGAAGGCTACTTCACAGGACCCACTGCCTAAAGCACCGGAGGCTGACTTGATGGCTATCTTGCTCTCTATTCAATGGCAGATGGGTCAGCTACAACGTCAGGTACAAGAGCAGGTGAAGAGGGTGGACCAAATCTGCGAGCTTCTGCCGGGCCTAGCGCATCTCCAATCATAATGTGTGCGATGGCGGAGAATACCTTGAGGATCCTTGCTGTGAATGTAAATTCACTGATTAGGATCAAACGAAGAGCCGTACTATTTAAGCTGTCAGAAGACCAAAGCCCTGATGTGCTTTTGGTTAGCGAAACTAAGCTAAACCAGAAACATAAGTTACGGCACAATAATTATAATATAATAAGAAGAGACCGATCCAACTCTATACAAGGAGGAGGTGTTGATATCTTCATTAGTAAAAAGCTAAAATATAAGGTAGTGTACAGTGGTGAAGTGCGGAGATTCCAGGAGCTAGAAACATGTATCGTGTGCATCCCTCTCCATAGTGGAAAGAGGATGTACATGATCTCAGCTTATGCACCTGAAGCTACGCAACCAACTTTGTTTATTTCAGAGCTCGAGACACTTTTCCGATGCCTTAGGCTGGAGTCGGAGGAGAATTCTTTCCTTTTGGCCGGGGATCTAAACGCTAAACACAGAGATTGGGGGAATAATATTCCTAACTCTAGAGGGAACCTCCTTTTTAATTGGTGGGGTCAGCACAGTGTCGAGTATAGACTCGATTTGAAAGCAACCGATAGTCCGTCGTTTTCCAGTGGCGGTTCATATCTGGATCTCCTGCTGTTCGACGTACGGTTACAACTGACTAACACGAATGGACAAACTTTAAACTGCCTTCATACATTTGTGTATGACAGTGACCATTGCGGACTCAGTGCCGAAATTACAATTCCCAACGAGATTGCGGAACTTGAGTTATGACAAGAGCACTCTCCTCAAACTCGCTCAACCCACCGTCCAATAGGAATCTGTCAAATGAGGAGATTGATGGATACCTAAAACAAATGGACGAGACAATAAAACAAACGATGGACAGGATGATACCTCGACATCAACAAACTGACAATGTAGGGATATACCGCAACGCAACAATAAACGCACTACACCAACAGAAAAGTAGACTGCTGTCGAGATTAAAAACCTTGTACAGACGGTTTACTGACAAACAAAACTCAGAGATTAGGACACTGAAGGCGTTGATTAAAAACCTCCAACAGTTAATTAAAGAAAACTACCGATTAGCGGTAAATTTGCACTGGAACAAAAAAATTGGGGCTGTAAAAGCCAACAACCCCAGTATGTTCCCGCAAATAAATAAAATATTTCGGAGGAATAATCTCAATGACCTTCCATGTCTCAAAATTCCTCGAAATACGGACAACGAACGAATACTTGTGACAGCACGTATAGATCCAGTAAACGCAGTCGATGACGACAATTTCTTTACAGCAATGGCGATCAGAGAACATTGATTTCACCGAGTTCAAAGAAGACAATGGGGCAAATAATGCCATCGCCAACGAAGGGATACATCCCCCGTTCCTAACGAAGGTAGAGCTCCAAGCGATCTTCGAATCATTGAGAAAGAAGAAGTCAGTGGGAATCGATGGAATATCTAACATTGTGCTTAGACATCTCCCTCTAGAAGCGGTAGACATTTACTGCATTTCGTTTAATAATGTGCTGAATAATGCACATTATCCAGCGCATTGGAAAACAGCAGTAGTGCACCCTATCCCTAAAAGGGGTAAGGACAATTCCAATCCGGCAAATCTCCGGTCAATAAGTCTCTTTCCGAACATCAGTAAGGTATTCGAAAAAGTGATCAATAGAGCCCTGACTAAGTGGGTTGACGACAAACATATAATTCCAGATAACCAATTCGGATTTAAGGCGGGGCATGATACCATACATGCCGCGTCTAAACTCGTATCGGATATCCAATGGAACAAAAGCAAGACACAATGCACGGGTGCCTGCCTGGTTGACTTGGAGAAAGTCTTCGACACCGTTTGGTTAGAGGGACTTTTTTACAAGTTGAGCAGGCTGAGCAAAAGTAAACCACTGCTGTACATACTTTATAATATGCTCACCAGTAGGCGGTTCATTGTGAACAATGGCAATGTGACCTCTGCTGGCATTTTTGAAATTAAAAATGGTCTACAACAGGGTGCGGTTAATTCGCCGATCCTTTTCAATATTTACACAAGTGATCTCGTAGGGTCTCTTCACCATGCTATTGCGTACGCACATGTCTTGGTCGCGTACAGATCAGGACCAAAGATCGAGGTCATTGCAATTCTCTTGCAACGTGACTTCGATAAGATTCAGCGATATTGTGACGACTGGAAGTTGAAGATCAACCTCCAGATGTCAGAAACCATCTTGTTTCGGACGCCGTTGTCTGGGGCCTCATGGGACACCTAGACCAATATCTGTATTTTAACAAACATATAGATGCTGCTCTGGCCAGAGCCAGAGGCGCTTTTGCCCTTACAAATAGACTGTTTTATAGCAGCCAACTCGATGCGAGAGTAAAGGTTATCTGCTACACGGCCCTTATACGGCCAATGATAGCATATGGTTATCCCGTGTGGTTCAACGTCGGACCAAGTTCGATGGAAAGGATTCGGGTGTTTGAGAGGGCTCGTCTTCGGGCTTGCCTTCGCTTATACAGAACACCAGAGTCTGAGTACAAAAAATTCTATTCCAATGAGGTCCTATACAACCGGGCTAACTTAATAAGAGTGGATAATTTCCTGATCAAGATGACTCGAAGGCACATTGCAAGAGCAATGAGTTCGATGAATAGCCTGATCTTCGGGGCTTATTACCCCAATTTTACGTACCACGAAAGAGTGCGCCTTAACGGCTTCGTTCCACCAGAAGCGTTCCTCTATTTTGACCAACAGGGTCTGAAATCGGTGCCGCTAATCTTCCATGTTGCTCGCACGACTGTGGATAGGCGGCTCAACTACGACAGAGACGTCGCACAGAGCCAAAAGGAGCGCCTCCGATTTAGTAGGTCGGTTTCCGGGCGCGATGGGCACGATGTTGAACAGCAACATCAGAAATTCTGGTGGCTGTTAGAAAGAGACGGAATTCCCTCGTCGATTCCGTTTGATCCGGGGTGGACCCCAAGGCATAGTTGGCCGCTTTTTATGTTTATTATGTAGACATGCCGTGGCCGGCTTACATAGGTTTAGGTAGTGTAGGTATTTATAAGTTTTATAAAAAAATAAAAAAATAAAAAAAAATAAAAAAAAAATATAAAAATAAAAAAAAAACGCACAGCACTGCCAACAAAAAAAAATATAAAAAACCACAAAAAAATTATAAAATAACACAGCACAGAAAACAAAAAAAATTACGTATTTTATTACGTAGCTAGAGTTAAGATAGGTTAAGTAGTTGTAAGTTTTATTTAAGGTAGTTTTTAAGCAAAAAACCTGTCCTGTTTGCAAGTTTTTTTTTCAAACTTTTCTTAGATCTAAAATTGTAACATTAATTAAAATTATATATTATAAGTAAAGTTACGTCGAAAGACATAGTGTAAGTATTAAGTTTAGCTTAGAGTGCCCGTGTGGGGCCAGTAAGTAAGAGTAAGATAATTAAGTTAGTTAAGCTAGTTTTAAGCACTTTTGTCTAGCAAGTAAGTAATAATTGAATTGAAAAATAAAAATGCATTAAAAATAAAAAAAAAAAAATAATAGTGCGTTGGACTACCACGCAATGCTTCCCGGGTTTAATCCCAACCCGGGTCCAACACCTTAAAGTTTATTTCATGGTGCCACCTCTTTCGAATGTCTGACAAGCAATCAAAGAGTATCATTTGTCACGATTGAGCTTCTCAACTCGCCGTTCGGAGTCGGCAAAAAACTGTAGGTCCCTTCCATTCGTGCAAAAATATAACACGCACACACAAATGGTTGCGAGAAGCAGGCCCCGGTTCACCTCGAGCTGTAACGCCAACTAAGTAATTAAGTAATTCATATCCCAAATCTGCCATTGAAGGACAGCTGAGATGAAACCATCTGACACGGGTATCACATCCGATGTTTTTTAGGCTTTCTTCTTTGATATCACTTTGCAGCTCATCGAAGCACTTCTGATGTGGGTTGTGTTCGGTGGCAATGCGTACAAAACTTAAGCTGAATCTAATTTTTCAGTACCCGGACACATGCATTTTAACTTAGGTAACCCTGTCCGAATACTGAAACATCGAGAGAGAAATGCAAATGAATATGTTCCTTATTTTACTATTTAATTGAATTAAATTTGACGAAAAAAAATTCTATCCACCAACTTATTAATGAGCGCTTGATAACTACCGGCCTTACTTTCAATGAAAGCAATGGGCGCATTCAAGATCTTAGTTGACTAGATATGCAGTCAATTCCACGGCCTCTGATTGGTCGAGAGCCCGAAAATTGTAGAACAGCTAGTCAATTTTTCTGAGGTCGGGGATTGGATTCTTAGTCAAGAAAATCTTGACTAGCCCACTAACTAACCGCCAAAAACAGCTGACTGGTTGGTGTGGTTATACTGTGTGGCTGTTGTTTGCTTGTTACAAAAATGAAAATCCATGTAAATTATGAAGGAGTATTTTTATTTTTTCTATTTTTCATACGGTTCATATACTGTTGGATTATGTAGAACAATCGACGAACTCAGCAAATCGTTCACAGCAAAAAATGCAACTTGGCCTATGAAATAACTAATTTACATTCCGAACACATGTGTTACACATGTTACTTGTATAAAATGTCATCCTCTAATTCGTGCATTCATATTTCTAAGTTTGTTTTTGCTCTTCTTTTCTTTAAAAAACAGATTTTTTGTGCTGCAATAACAATTCTCCAAACAATTCCAAGCGAAAATAGAAAGTAGATGACGTTTTTGACATCTGAACTGTCAACTAGATATGCAGTCAATTTTGGCATTCAGGATCTTAGATTGACTGCATATCTAGTCAACTAAGATCATGAATGCCCCCAATGCCGATGTGAAACTGTCAAACGTCAATTAGCATAGTCCTGCCAAGTCACTTTTCAGCGTTTTTTTTCTCATTTTCCGCTAAGCCTATATAGATTTGAAAAATAAAACACGCCTATTATAAAAATAAAACTTTTTTACCATTTTTTTTTATCAATTGTCAAAATTTATTACATTTATTCAAAACTAACAATTTTCTTTTGTAAAAAATTAATAAATGGATCTTAATTTACTTACTTTTTGCAAATGCTTCCACTATTTTTTTCTTCAACAAAACCCACTTCAAAAACTCACCCTCTTATATCGGACACTTAACTTAGGTATATCTCCTAAACCATTCATGTTATCTGCTTGAAACTTTGCATATATTTGAGTAATACATCAGAGAATGTGTATTTGTTGTTTTATTCGCATTCATAAGTATGATGTACCTATCAATCGTAAGAAAATCACAAAGTGTCCGGACACTAACACAGTCCGGATACTAGTGCTTTTACCCTATGGAAGACAATTTTGTCCACATTTTTGCTGCACTATTGCATGTAACCACGAACTTTAGTTGATTAAACTCCATCGATGAGGTGATTACTAACTGCGTCTGTTTGTCTTTCTGAGTCCATTTTTCAATGTTCGCATCCGCTGTTGGCTTTTTGGATTCATCAAAAACTCAATCTAGATCATGTGCTCGAAGTTAGTAAGTAATCTTGTCCATTGAGTTTCTGCAGATTTATACTTTTGTCCATCGTGG
This sequence comes from Brachyopa scutellaris, assembly GCA_949775065.1. Classification (NCBI taxonomy): domain Eukaryota; kingdom Metazoa; phylum Arthropoda; class Insecta; order Diptera; family Syrphidae; genus Brachyopa; species Brachyopa scutellaris. The sequence goes on along the minus strand of OX459115.1, from coordinate 76,744,230 downwards.
TAAAGTTGAGCATTTTAAGCTAATGTTGCAAAAGAACGTCGTGCTGATAAAGTGTTGAATAAAAAGATAAACAATTCAACAACAAAATTACAAATATTATTTTATTAAAAAGAGAAAAACTTAAAGCTGATTACAAAACGTCCGTTGGGAAATATATAAGTCCCAATCCACAGGGTGACTCGTGAGTCGCGACTCACACCAGTACGAAAGAGAAGAACGATGGGATAGAAAACAAGCTGCCCAGTGAGTCGCGGGCAGAATTTTCCGAGACTCTTTTTGACGTTTCTCTTTTCCTTGTTTGTTATTTTGCTATTTCGCTTTATTTCTTTTCTTTGCGCGTAGAGCGCAATAGTCTTAAAAATTACGAAAGAATTTTTTTTACGAACAAAAATTTATGTTTTCAATAATTATGCATATATGATATACATCCAAATTTGTATAACAACTAGTACAGAGCATCCATAGCTACTATTTCAGGAAAGTTACAAAATGTAAGCAATATATCTTCATAGAAACTAATAAATACAGAGCTGTAACCATTTCAAAGCGAAAGAAAAAATAAAAGAAAATTGTCAAATTACAAAAACAGAAATTATAAAAGAGTCGAGATTCAAAAATCAACGTGTGGATGCAAGCGCCTCACCGAATGACAGTTGAAAACAGAAAATAGAAAAGAGTCGCGACTCATGAGTCAACGTGTGGATTGCGACTAAGTGACCTTTTACATTGGCCGAGAGAGCTCGGCCGAGCTATCGTTATTCTCTTTTGGGCTCGGGCCGTACTTATACACGTCCCGATTCCGACAGCCGACTATTTAATCTTTTTCTCCCTGTCACAAACTCCGACAAATCTTCCCACTGAGTAGAATACTATATCAAATATAACTCTAGCAGTTCGGGATCAATAGCTCTGTTTTTATTTTTCAAAATTAAATTTTACATTTATTATATTATTATATAGTTAGATATTTACTTTTAAGTGGAAAAAGTTTCCCCTTTGCTTCTATTTCGCTTTTTCTCTGTTTTCAAAATGTCTGCTCTCGCTGTCAAAAAACACCGGCAACGCCATCTGGTTTTGATGTCGAAACTTCTCTTCGTCGTGCGTTCAGGACATACCCGCCCCCGTGAAACTCCACCGGTGTTTCACCACTTTCGATATCGAGCACTGCCAATTTAGATGCCGGCCTTCGAAGCACACCTCCGCTCGTTTGAACATCTGCAACTCGTATGTGGCCGTCTTTCCCTGGATAAGTCGCACAAATAATCCCTCGGCGCCACCGACTTCGTGGATGCTCCGTCTCGCAAATCAGCACTTAGTCTCCAAGTTTAATTTTTGTTTCACGCTGGAACCATTTCGTACGCCGTGTCATAGTTGGCAAATATTCGTTGAGATAATACAGCTCGCCTCTTGGAATAATACGCATAATCCAAGAAAAACGCCAGACAAATACGGTCTACGATATCCTGCTGAAATAAAGGAATTAATTAGGGAAAAAAGAAAAGCGCGTAAAAGATGGCAACAAAGTCGTGCTCCACAACATAAAACCCATCTGAATCGTCTCTGCAATTTGTTAAAGAATAGCATTAAGGATTTTAAAAATCGTGCGATAGGCTCTTACCTTGAAAGTTTAACAGCGAAAAAAGATTCCAATTATTCCCTTTGGAAAGCCGTAAAAGGCACCAAAAAGCCCAAAATCTCCGCGCCGCCACTTAAAATAAATCAAAATGAATGGGCAAGGGAAGATAAAGAAAAAGCGGATATTTTTGCCGCCCATTTGGAAGAAACCTTTAAACCGAACGTTGGTCAAGTGGTTCATGACAACATCAACATCACAAGGATGGTAGTTCCACCATCTGACGATTTAACGCGCAGATCTGCGACGCTTAGAGAACTCGAACGTGAGATCGCGAAACTAAAACCTAAGAAAGCTCCTGGTTATGATTTGATTACCGGAGAAATTCTCAAAGCCTTACCTAGAAAAGCATTAATTAAGCTTCTCCATATTATAAATGCTGCACTCAGATTAAAACACGTGCCGAGCCAATGGAAAGTTGCGGAAGTCATAATGGTTTTAAAACCAGGAAAACCGTCATATGAAGTAAAATCGTATAGACCAATCTCGCTTCTTCCAGTCGTATCAAAAATTTTCGAGAGGATATTACTAAGGCGTCTCCAACCAGTTATAGAAGAAAATAATCTAATCCCTGACCACCAGTTTGGGTTCAGAAGTAAGCATTCGACAATTGACCAGGTGCATAGAATTACTAACGTAATCAGCACTAGAAGAAAAAAAGATATGCTCAGCCGTATTTCTTGACGTCTCGCAAGCCTTTGATAAGGTGTGGCACGATGGCTTGAAATGCAAATTACGACAAGTACTCCCCGTGTACCTATACGAGATTTTGGATTCATATCTCGGAAATAGACTCTTCCGTGTTAGAAATGGAAACGAATACTCAGAACTCAAAAAAATTTCGGCCGGCGTACCACAAGGAAGCGTTCTGGGGCCGCTTCTTTATCTGTTATATACTCGTGATATACCGAAAGAAGATGGCACTATGCTTGCTACGTTTGCCGACGACACCGCTATCCTAGCAGTAGATAAAACAATCGAGGAAACGACTGCCAACCTGCAAAACGCATTGAATAAAGTAAATGAATGGACGAGGGACTGGCGGATCGCCCTTAACGGAACTAAATCTGTTCACGTGAATTTCACTTATAGAAAAATTAATGACTTGCCAATTTTTATAAATTTGGCCCGAATTCCCATTGCAAATGAAGCCAAATACCTGGGAATGACACTTGACGCAAAGCTGAAGTGGAATTCGCACGTGAAAATGAAACGTAAAGAATTAGAAATCAAATATAGAGAAATGTACTGGCTGATCGGGAAACATTCCCACCTCAGTACCGAGAACAAACTGCTTTTATACAAGCAAGTGCTAAAGCCGGTGTGGTCCTACGGTATACAACTTTGGGGTTGTACCAAGAAAACAAATGCCAATATTTTACAGACCTTTCAAAATAAAGTGCTTAGAGAAATTGTCCAAGCACCGTGGTATGCTAGAAACGACGATATCCACAGGGATCTCGGAATTCCGACAATCGAAGCTGAAACTAGAAGCTTCGCGCGAAAACATAGAAACCGACTAATCGGACATGTTAATAATACAGTCCTACTTATTTTGGATGAGAGCAATTTATTGCGCCGACTACAAAGGACAAAACCTTTCGAGTTGGCGAGATAAGAATTAACCGCATCTAAATTGCGGAATATGCAGGATCTTTCATTGGAAAGTAACCTGCCAAACGTTTATATTTCGTGATAGAAAAATTGCTTGATAAGTAGTATAACTTAGTTGCAGTATCTAACAAATTTATATCGAAGGGAGGTGTTTTTGGTCAGTAAGAATCTGACACTACTATGAGCACGCGCTTGCTATTCTCAAAAAAAAAAAAAAAAAATATTCGAACATCCAGCGTTTCCAGAAGCGGTTTTTTTAATTGCAAGGCTATTTGATATTGTTTACGAAGGCCTGGACGCTCATCTTCATCAGGAGTTTGTGTAGAATTTGTTGTTCCTAGCAGGAAGTGGTTCGGTGTGAGTGGGTCCTCTTCTTCCGATGAAACCGGTAAATGCGTCAGAGGCCTGGAATGAATTATGTTTTCGGCCTCGATGAGCAAACTCTGCAATGTTTCCGGTCTAGGCGCCTCCTGCTTCAGTGTTTGTGCAAGAACCCTTTTCACTGATTGCACGAACCGCTCCCAGCAACCACCGGCATTGGGATTTGAGGGGCAGTTAAATAGCCACTCTATACCCCTTGATGATAGTTCGGCTTGGATAGCATCCGAATCAAATAACTCTCGGTTCCTCTGTAACTCTCGATTCGCACCCACGAAGTTGGTTCCATTATCACTACGGATCCGCACAGGCACTCCTCGCCGATTAATAAAATTTCTGATGCACATTAAACATGCGTCTGTAGAAAGATTGACTGCCAATTCGATATGGATGGCTCGCACTGTAAGGCACGTAAAGAGTGCTGCCCATCTCTTTACACGGCTTCGTCCAATCGTGACCTCCATGGGACCAAAGTAGTCAAGACCGACATAGCTAAACGGTCGAACAAACGGTGTCAGGCGATCGATAGAGAGCTTTAATGGCTGCCTCGGAACAGCTTTGTTGATTTTACACAGTTGGCAATCAGACTTGACTTTCTTCACCAAACTACGGAGATGTGGTACCCAAAAACGCTGACGTATTTCATTAATTATTAATTCCTGATTTTGATGATGATAATCTTTATGATATCTAGCTGCTATAAGATATGTCAATCGGTGCTCCCGTGGCAGTATTATTGGACACCTTGTGTATTTAGGAACGCAGACGGCGGCATTTATTCTTCCTCCCAGTCGCAACGTTGAATTTTCATCAAGGAATGGTGTTAATTGGAAAATTGAGCTGGTCTTGTCCACTTGTTGTCCATTCTCCAATTCGTGAATTTCGTCCGCATATGTAAACTCCTGAACGCTTCGACACAAGATTCGTTCGGCATTGAAAATTTCCTCAGAAGACAGATCTCCAGTCGTTAGTTGCTCATTTAACGCCAAATGTTTTAGATTAGATACATATCGTAAAATCCATCCCACAGTGCGCTTAAGTCGAAGGTAGTCCGAGAAGCGTTCCAGCTGAATGATATCATCCATCTTTCTAATATGCAGGAGCCTAAAACTTGAGCGAAGTTCGACTTCATTTTCTACTTTCATGTTGTCTACTTTTGAAATAGGGAGGAAGTCGCACGGATTCCGCAGAAAATTAGGTCCATTAATCCACCAAGACTCTGGCAGAAATTTCGACGGGTACTTCGTTCGCGTGGATTCATCAACAGCATTTTGACTTGTTGGTACCCAATGCCAATCCTCTTTTTTAGTGGAGTCCAAAATCTCGGCGATGCGATGAGCCACGAATGGTTTATATTTTCTCGCCTCGGATTGGATCCAACTTGCGACAGTTCTTGAGTCAGTCCATAAAATACACCTGTCGGTAACGATGGAATGGCTAGCCAGTATGGAGTTCTTTAGCCTAGTTCCAAGTACTGCTGCAGTAAGTTCAAGGCGAGGCACGGATAACAACTTTTTCGGAGCGCATTTAGCCTTTCCAGCCACGAATGAGACTACGATATTGTTTTCATCCACCAAACGCCAATAAGCAACCGCAGCGTATGTCACCTCACTTGCGTCGACAAATACATGTAACTCTAGTCTTCTCGACCCATGCAGCGTCATCGGGGAGTAGTTACGGGGAACTCGAAGGCGTTCAATATTTTTGAGTTCTTCATACCACTGCTTCCACTTGACGAATAACTGATCTGCCAGACCCTCATCCCATAGCGTTCCTTCTCTCCATAACTCCTGAATGATTACCTTGGAATATATAACAAAGTTGGCCAGTAATCCAAAAGGGTCGAACACTGACATCACAATTCTAAAAACCTCTCTCTTCGTTGGCTTACGCTTGAATAAGTGAACATCTGGAGCGATTCGGTGATGACCAATCTTGAATACAAACTCATCGCAAGAGGTCTCCTAGTACATGCCCAAGATTTTTTCTGGTGTAAGCGCTGACTCCTTGTCCAGTTCGAGGTATGTTCCTAAGCTGCTACTCTCCTGGTTGTTAAGTTCCCGTTCCACATACTTTGAATGAGAGATAAATCCACGCAGCTCAAATCCAGCGACCCGATGAATTTCTCTGACCGCTTTGCTTACACTAACAGCCTCGTCCTCATTCCGGAAACTTGCGACGAAATCATCAACGTAGTGCTGATCAACAATGTACTTAACTGCAACTGGATGCGTTTCTTCAAATTGTAAGGCGTTTTGATTTTTCACAAACTGGGCACTGCATGGGGAACACGATGCACCAAATGTCATAGACTGCATGACATATGTCTCGACTGGCTTAGATGAATCCCCATGTCTCCAGAGGAAGCGTTGAGCATCTTGATCCTCTTTTCAAATCCGTACCTGCCTGAACATTTCTTTTATGTCTCCACAGACCGCTACCGCACCTTCTCGGAACTTAAAAAGAACGACTAGCAATGGCTGATTTAAGTCCAGTCCCTTTAACAAAACAGTATTTAAAGATGTACCTTGTACTGTAGCAGCTGCATCGAAGACAATTCGCAGCTTGCCTGGCTTATGTATATTTGTTACGCCGAAGTGAGGTAAGTACCAAGTTCTCGCTCCAATTCTGTTTGCCTCCTCTGGTTGCATCCTCCTTGCATAGCCCTTTTCCACATAGCTCATTAAATTGCGTTCATACTCCTTCGCAAATTTCTCATCGGCTTTCATCTTCTTCTCAATGCCTTCAAGTCGGCGAAGAGCCATTGAATAACTGTTTGGCAAGACGATTGGATTATTAGTCCACAGCAGGCCAGTTTCAAAACGATTAGAGTCGAGTCTGCGTGTAGTAGGGCTTAGTATTTGACGTGCTCGTGAAATGTCAGCAGACTCAACCAGGTTCTCCGGTCGTTCTGTACCATATTCGTCTATCCTAAAGTGTTCTTCGATAAGATCATGTAACTCTTGGAGTTGAGTATGCGCTATGTGGAATATAGTCCTTCCACCTGTGGAGTCGTCCTCTGTTGGTCCGTAGACGACCCAGCCCATTTTCGTCTTGGCAGCAACTGGTCCTTTCTGCCGGCTGACCGTTCTCTGAGATACTCCCAAATAACAACGTAGTCATACACTGGCAGGTTCCGAAGGTGTTTATACTTGGCTTGTAAGTCATTAAGTTGAAGTGTCTGAGTTGGTAAAGAAAGCTTCTTCAAAGTCCGAGCATGTTTCAATCGGGACTCCGACTCCCAGTTCCATCACAAAATCCTCCACCAATAAGGTGGCAGACGAACCCTCGTCTAGCAAAGCATATGTTTCGACCTCACCATTTGGACCATGAAGTTTAACCGGGACGATTTTGAAGAGACTGACAGATTCATCAGTCTTACAGCAACTAACAAATTCTTTCGCTTCTTCGATTGATTTTGTAGAAGTCGTCGGCTTACCTGCTTTCAACGGTTTGTCCCCAGCACTTGTTTCTTCCCTTTTCATTTCGTCGTGCAGCATGCGATGATGTAGGCGTTGACAGTCATCCAAACCGCACTTCTTTCTGCTTCGACATTGAAGTGTCGTGTGTCCAGGTCGGAAACACGAGAAACACAATCTATTTTGTTTTACGAAATCCCATTTGGATTGCGTGGATATATTTTTAAATGATTAGAATTCCGCTAAACGATGATTATCTTTGCACTTTGGACAAATGACATCCAGAGTAATATGTAATATCTGTTTGTTCTTTCCCCCCTTAACAGGTGACGATGAATCTGGAACGTCTATGATAGTCGTGACTGGCAGAATAGTTGCAATAAGCCTGGCGCTTTCATTCGCCCATTGCACTAAATGTTCCACAGTTGGATACGGTCCGACCAATGATGCATATCGCGCTCATTCTAGTCGTTTATTAAGAGGAAGTTTCTGGACGAGTTCTTCCAATAAGGTTGGGTTGTTGAGATGTGGTACTGCACCTGCTGACTTTTAAAATGCCACCAAATTCTGAATCTTGGTTGCGAATGGGATAAGTTGTTCGATCTCCGATTCAGCAATGACTGGCAACGATCTTAATTTCAATATTTGGCTTCGCATTAGGCATTCTGGCCGCCCAAACCTAAACGCTAGTTGTTCGATAACGTGCGGAACATTGCTGGAATGAATCAGTAGAGACTCTACTACTTCCCTTGCGGCTCCTTTGAGGCATTTTTGAAGTCGTATGGTGTTGTCTAAATTTGTGTACCCATAAGCATTTGTTGACTCATCAAAAGTTGATATAAACAGTGGCCAATCCTCAGGCCGACCACTAAAATCTGGCAAATCATAAAGTCTCTTTCGGTTATCTTGGCAAACATTGTTGGGAAACACATTAGCACCCCCAGACGTAGCCATCCAATTGCACAAACGTGGTTGTGGTACAGCGGTTGGTATTGTCGCTGGATTCGAAGTTGTTGGCATAAACCCGTATCCATTTTGCGACGGATTATTTACCATCGTTGACCATCTTGTCGCAGATGGGAGGGCATGTCCTCCTTGTGTCCAAATAGTTGCATTGGTCATCGACGGAATTTTCTGAAAGGCAGTGAAGTGCAACACAGACGGCTCGGCATATGTCCCCTGTGACGCTGAAGCACATGAAACCGACGATACCAATGTTTGGCCATCGCACGAAGTAGGTGATGGCAATGCGGCTGACTGCATTGGTAAAGTATGTTTTGGCTGGTACAAATCCAAAAACATATTGCTTGGAACGGACGCATTAGCTGGCAAAATTGTAGTCGTAGATGTTTGAGCAACAGAAGCAATGGTTTTCGGCTGACTAAATTCCTTGACGTCGTGGCAAGACTCAAGTTGATGCTCGAGATTCCTACACTTCTGTTCGCTTTGTTTCAACTGCGTCTGCGTATCTTTGTACGCCTTCTCCAATGCAGTCAATCGCCTTGCTAGATCATCTGTTTGGTATGCAGAACTGGTGTTAGGTTCCAAAGTTTTATCCAGGTTTACGACATCCTCTTCGTCACTCGACATCTTCGTTTGATATACGATGTAGTCTTTTAAATGACCTGGTAAGACTCCTTTTGTTTTGCGTGAACTACTTCTGCTCATGCGCAATAACGTTTCGTCAGAATATTTTAAATGTATTACTTATGCGTAATAGGCAAAAGGAAAACTTTGTTAATGATATACTACATACATATATCTATATGTATGAATAAAAAGTAAAGCTGTCGCAAACTCCGACAGATCTTCCCACTGAGTAGAATACTATATCAAATATAACTCTAGCAGTTCGGGATCAATAGCTCTGTTTTTATTTGATCAAAATTAAATTTTACATTTATTATATTATTATATAGTTAGATATTTACTTTTTAGTGGAAAAAGTTTCCCCTTTGCTTCTATTTCGCTTTTTCTCTGTTTTCAAAATGTCTGCTCTCGCTGTCCAAAAACACCGGCAACGCCATCTGGTTTTGATGTCGAAACTTCTCTTTGTCGTGCGTTCAGGACACTCCCTTTATTCTTAACCAGCTGTGTTCGGAAGATGTTGCTATCAGTATAGAATTAAAAACAAAGAAAGTCTTTAAAATGCATGGAAAAAATATTGAAATTTTGAATGACTAGATATAGTGTATTTATGGTTTTAATGACGTCTTGGATCTAGACGGTAGCAATGACCTGCGAATACTTCTTGATTTACTTAAATGCTGTGAAACATCACCAGATTTACCTAAGAAAAGGAAGAAAAATCAAAATATCAGTAATTGAATTTGCTTTCTTAACCATTTTAATATAATCTAGATGAGCTAGATTATAAAGATTTTCGTGCATTTGAAAATGTTAAATCAAATGTTTGATTAAATCATGAGACCGCTCAAAACTTTCCATAAAACACAGAACTCACCGAACACAGTCTCTAAAAAAATTCCTCCGGCGACGCATATTGTGAATTGCTACTACGACTGAGCGCACCCATTGTCTTGACATCGAGGAGGATTTTAGTAGTGTTTTTATGAATTTACATTTGTAAACCCTACTCGATTTCTGCGTTGAGCTCGAGGAGGGTTTCGGTTGGTTAATTATTCGTTTTCATTTGAAAACCCTACTGCATGTCAGCACACGTATGTATATTCCGCGAAAATACGCGTTTCGAGTTCTGTTGCGTTATTTAGATTGTTAGTTTACCCTTACTTTTATTAAGGTTTGCAATTATTTCGCGATAAAATATTCTGCATTCAGTATTTCGCTTTACTTTAATTGGCAAAATATTATTTTGTTTTTTTAATTTGTATGGCTTTCATTTTATCACATGTAAATAATTTCGCGCGAAATTAAAATACAAAATAATATTTTGCCAATTAAAGTAAAGCGAAATACTGAATGCAGAATATTTTATGGCAAATTATTACAGACAAATAAACTGATAGCTGCCGTAAATTCATTGCACTAGTTCTTCTTCATTGGAAAGAGATCGAAAATTTTCCTTAATACTGTTTTTTAATAATTAAGGCCCCTATTATGGTTAGCGAATAGAACGTTCGATATGAAGTAAACTCTTTTGCGAATCACCCGTATCGTGGTATTACGGTTAGCGAATGTTTTCATTCGCCTGTGAAACAACTGCTGCCATAACAAAAAAAACGAATTAAATGACAGTCGCGAACGTCAAAAGGGAATTTGGTTTGGTTTATTCGTGTTATTGGAGGCATTCAAGATCTTAGTTGACTAGATATGCAGTCAATCTAAGATCCTGAATGCCAAAATTGACTGCATATCTAGTTGACAGTTCAGATGTGAAAAACGTCATCTACTTTCTATTTTCGCTTGGAATTGTTTGGAGAATTGTTATTGCAGCACAAAAAATCTGTTTTTTAAAGAAAAGAAGAGCAAAAACAAACTTAGAAATATGAATGCACGAATTAAAGGATGACATTTTATGCAAGTAACATGTGTAACACATGTGTTCGGAATGTAAATTAGTTATTTCATAGGCCAAGTTGCATTTTTTGCTGTGAACGATTTGCTGGGTTCGTCGATTGTTCTACATAATAAAAATATAATATAATAATAAAATAGAAAAAATAAAAATACTCCTTCATAATTTACTTGGATTTTCATTTTTGTAACAAGCAAACAACAGCCACACAGTATAAGTACACCAACCAGTCAGCTGTTTTGGCGGTTAGTTAGTGGGCTAGTCAAGATTTTCTTGACTAAGAATCCAGTCCCCGACCACAAAAAAATTGACTAGCTGTTCTGTCAATTTCCGGGCTCTCGACCAATCAGAGGCCGTGGAATTGACTGCATATCTAGTCAACTAAGATCTTGAATGCGCCCATTGTATTCTAGGGTATTTTCATTTAAAAGGATTTAATTGTGAATTTATTAAAAATATAGTGAAAATATATGATAAGCTATTATAGGACAATCACAATACGTAGACTACGAAGAATAATTCGGGATAAATCTAATCCATGGTTCAAAATTCGAAAATCGGTATCATTGAATCCGTTCGTCTGCTTTTACACTTAAGACTTGAGAGTCTAGACTTTTTTCGAATTTCTCTTTGTTATTTTCATTCGTGAGTCTTCGACTTTTCTCGTTGTCTCAAATTTGACATTCCTCTTTTATTTTGCAGTGCTTGTATTGTGCAGATGACTAGGTGGGAAGCAACACAATGATAAAACGAAGAAGAGAAAAGAAAAACGTCAAAAAGAGTCCCTCGACTCACAGGGCAAAATATTTTCCTTCTCATCTTTTCGAACTTTCTTACTCTTTTGCACCCATGTGAGTCTAGACTCACAAGTCTAAGTGTAAAAGCAGACTTCGAAGGGAATCGTCCACTTGTCGGTAATGTGAACAACTTTTCACTTGATCATTGAAAACGAACGGATGGAATCTCTCCATACAAAGTTTGACGTTTCAGATCCGCGAGGAAATCGTTGCGGATCTGGGGTCCTACTCTGTATTTCGTTTCGAAAGTCAATCCTATTCGAAATTGCTTTTCGTTTCGCTTTTGAATTGGTACTCTGTAACACTTTCGGAATGTAAAAAATACTACTAGATGCTTTTTTCACTCAAAAATTTTTTTTTGTCGAGTCTCGATATATTTCTTATGAGATATGTCAAATAAATAAACCGAAAATAGGAGGAAAATATTGTTATGATTTTTAAATGAAGTATTTAATATAATAAGAAAGGAAACTGTATTCTGTTGCACTTCGGATGGACGAAGAAATAAATTAAGAACGGATTGAGCGGAAAGTTATACGGGACAAATCAAATATTATTGAAAAAGGTGATAAAAGGTAAAACTCGGTTGGTACCAATGATTCATATCACCATTACTTATCATTTATTATTTTAGTTTTGTTCAGAACTTTCGCATTTCGAAGGATGCTTTCTTCTATGTTTTGAATTGCATACGAGATGAATTTCCTTCTCCTTTGGGATCCACTGGAGTTCCTGTCAATTTAAAATACCCGATGATGCATCATCAAACAGCATTGAACAGTAACATGGAGAACATAATGATGCCTACTCCAATATTGTTAAGAGAATACGAGAGCAAATCACAAATAATTTAATAAATCAATAAACACAAAAAATAAAGACACAAATTCATGTAGGCGTGCTGGTTGCTTTTCCGTATGGATTGGGGGAGGTTTGCTCTGATTTTCTCATCACAAATTCTTTCTAAAGTTTTGAGCAAGAAAGACGTTAGACTAAAAGGTCTGTATCCGCTTGCTGAGCTAAGATCTTTCCCGGTTTAGGTATAAAGACCAGAAAAACGGTTTTAGTTTTTCCCTAATATTTCGTTGCACCACCCTTAGCCCTTTTGACCGCTTGAACCCTTCGTGGCATCGAGTCATAAAGTTTTTCGATTTCTTGTGCTGTTATGTCTTCAGTCCATACCTCTTTTATTACTGCTTTGAGCTCTGCAATAGTTTTAGGGGCCTTGTTGCGTACCTTGTTGCCCATAATTGACCACAAGTTTTCTATTATATTCAGGGGGCCTACTCTGTATTTCGTTTCGAAAGTAAAATTTTCCGAAAACGAATATTTTGTACTCTCTATTTCGATAGCGGAATGAAATCTACTACTTTCGGATTTGCAATTCCGAAAGTGGAATTTTGGTACCTCGTATCCACGATTGCCAATTGAAAATAAAATTCGTGTCCAAAATTGAAAATTAAAATGACTAATCGTAGCTAAAAATTACCAAAATTATTTAAGTCTGAAATCTTTTTTGTAAACGCAGAATAAATAATTAATCACGTTTTTTCTCATATTATTATTTTTTATTTTATTAATAAATAAAAATCAGGTACAAACAAATTGGCTGAGGTTTCCATTATAGGAAATCAACCTTGGACTTAAATGGTTTATTCTAATATATACTGTGTAAAAATACTGGAGAGGAAATTTGTTTTTATATTTTTATTCACTTAAATTTTGAAAACAATACTCGTTTAACCCGTTTTTAAGACAACTTACTTTCTGCATTCAGTGATGCACGATCACAATTTGCGTTCAATTAAATGGACAGGTATGAATTTAATTTTTAAGAACATGAAAACTAGTCGAGTTTTTCTTTTTTAATTTCTTAAGAAAAATGACCAAATGGAATAAAAAATGACCAAGTAACCAAGTGAAAAAAAAATGACCAGATTTGGTCACAAATGACCAAAGTGGCAACTGTGCTCGTATCTCGTTTCCTAAGGCCCTGGCTACACGGTCAATGGCATACTAGGAATTGAAAATTTCCCCGTGGCTACACACAAAATGTGTTGAGGGAAACACTTTGGAAACAGAACACACAATCTCCGTGCTCCGTCCTGCACAGAGAATTATTTTTTTGAGTTTTCCGTGATGTGAACCCTCCGACGGTCGGAAAAGAATGAAAAAATGTATGAGAAATGAAACGTGTTGAGAAAAGAACATGCATCTTCCACCGAGAATTATTTGAGTAAACATCGAAAATATGGTGTCGAGCGCGGACAAAATGTTTTAAAATGTTTGGTATTTCAAAGATTTAAAATTAAAAAAAAAAACAGGAAACAGATATGGAAGGATTATTTACTATTGATTTGGAATTCAAAGACGATAATGCTGCAATTAAAGAAGTAAACAAAATACCCGCCCCATGTTCACAGTTCAACATCCTATCAGAAATGATGTGTGTCAAACATATCGTTCAATCAATAACGCTACCCTAATTTGGTCGTACAACAAGTGTGTCTAACAAATCGTTCAATGTGAACCCCGCTTTTGGTGAAATCAGCCCTTCTCGTTTCAACTCACATAAAATATACCTGTCTCACTGAAAAGAATCGGTATGGAATTGATCGTGTAGCCAGGCACTAATGTCAAAAGCATTGAAAAACGGAAAATTTGTTTCTACAACTAATTCGCTAACGGAAGGATTTAAAAGAACCTGAAAATGCAAGTTTTTTAAGAATAACAATTTAAACAAGCCAGCAATTCATGTGACAATGAATGTTGGAGTAGGCATCATTATGTTCTCCATGTTGCCGTTCAATGCTGTTTGATGATGCATTATCGGGTATTTTAAATTCAGAGGAACTCCAGTGGATCCCAAAGGAGAAGGAAATTCGTCTCGTGTGCAATTCAAAACATACATAAAAGCATCCTTTGAAAGGCGAAAGTTCTGAACAAAACTAAAATAATGAATGATAAGTAATAGTGATATGAATCCTTGGTACCAACCGAATTTTACCTTATATCACATTTTTCAATAATATTTTGTAATATATTTTTCCTGTATAATTCTCCGCTCAATCCGTTCTTCACTTGTTTCTTCGTCCATCCGAAGTGCAACAGAATAATTATGTTACATTTTAATATTTTATTATATTAAATTCTTCCTTTAAAATTCATAACAATATTATCCCTCCCATTCTCGGTTTATTTATTTGACTTTTTGACATATCTCATAAGGAATATATCGAGACTCGACAAAAAAAATGGAAAAGTGGAAAAATCATCTAGTAGTATTTTTTGCATTCCGAAAGTGTTACAGAGTACCAATGCAAAAGCGAAACGAAAAGCAATTTCGAATAGGATTGACTTTCGGAACGAGATAGAGAGTAGGGCCCCAGGTCCGTCAGATCGGTCGTATCGTGTGTACCCCCCTGATAGCTATCTGGATTTCGTTATTCTATATAGGCTTAGTGGGCACCGTAGCGCAAGTGGTTAGTGCGTCGGACTACTGAGCCAGCGGTTTTTCACAGTGCCCAGAAATGCCTTACAAGCAAGAGTATCAATTGTCATGTAAAGCTTCCCAACTTGCCGTTCGGAGACGGCAGAAAACTGTAGGTCCCTTCCATGAATCAAATAAAAAGATTATGACATCCTGCGTTCAATTTTGTTTTCTTCTGCGCATGACGTCATATGCGCGTAGGGCATTTGACGTTTATGTAGAAACATTTGATTTTGGTGGAGAAATATTATGAATATGAATGTTTTATGAATAAAATTATTATATGATGGAATACATTAGAAATTATTGTGTATATTTAACTATCAATATGTACATTTTAGGTTGTAAGAACATTTTGGTGTGCGCCGTTGGGTAGTGGTTAGTGCTTTGGACATGCTGCCCCGGGTTAAATCCTAGCAAACCCCCAAACGTTTTTACACGGTGCCACCTCTTTCGAATGTCAAGATGAGCTTCTCAACTCACCATTCAGAGTCGGCAAAAAATTTTAGGTCCCTTCCATTCGTACACACGCGAGAAACAGGTTCTGGTTGAAAAGTAGCGCCACCCGAAGAAAAAGAAAGAAAGAAACAATAACATTTTGAAGGCTTCCAAATCACCTCATTGCATCTTGGTACATACCTATTGGCTTGATAGTGTTTCTTCTTTAGAATTTGCTGAATGCATTGTGGGTACAACACCGAGCAAATAGCCAAAAGATTGTACATCTGTTTAGCTTATGCTTGTTAATGTTTGCTTTGTGCGTTGAATGAAGAAAATCTCGGAGAAAGTGCAAATTTCATCAGCTTAACGACGCACCTCATGTACACGCAAAGCCAACATAGCAAAATGTGGAAATTTGACACGCTGGTGCTGTAAGGTGTGAATATTGTGACTTCTTGTGAATCTCAATAGGTTTAAACACTTTAATTGCTCGGTAGTAGTCTCCAAGGAGTGAATGAACGTGGAAAAGTCCCACAGCGAGAAATAACTTCTTAATAACATCTTGTAGAAGGAATATTCTCCAAATACTCCAGCCACCGCGCCGCTTGGGATCACTGCGAAATAGCTAGAAATTGCTGGTAATTGGAGATGACAACCAAATGAATTGAGAACATTCAAAATACACAAAATGCCTCAGACATTATTATGTACAGTTGCTGGATTTCCTCCTGACTTTTATCTGTAAGACGTGCTCTGTAACCAAGAGTTTTAATATTAGAAATGCCGCATTATCTTATTATATCTATTTACCTGTATTGTGCAAAGTTTTGGAATTGGTAAACGAATTCATCAACTAGCTCCCATATCCATATTTCGGGCAGCTCTATGAGAACCGGACTCGGCAATGAGTCGATCAAACTAATACGGTATTCACACCAGGGCAAAAAAGCTAATTTCGTTGCGAATTTCCAAATTATGCTCGAAATGAGATAAATTCCCATACGAATTGGCATATCGAAGTTATCTCATTTCAACATAATTTCGTTGAAATTCGTTCAAAATTATGTGTAAATAAAATCGAATAAACTTAACTTGAATGCAGTTGAATGATTCTGAATGACAATGACAGAACAAATTAATAAGGGAATAATTAAGTTTTCGCTACGCAAAGATTAAACAACGGATTCATATTGATCTCGGTGATCTAAACACAAAAGAAAAATTATTCAGTACTAAAAAAAAAAAATATATCGCTAATTTAGGGGATATTTAGGCCGGCATTCACCGACAGCTCATAAGTTAAGAGCCTCATAAGCCTATTCACCAACCGCTAATAGTGCGTATTTATGAGCGCTCATAAGATTTATGAGTGGTCCCAACCACTCTTAAGTTATGAGCAATAATATCAGAGACAATTATTATTGTCTCTGCTAATGTCTTAGATAACTTCGAAATAATTCGAAATCAGCTGCCATTTCAACTTTAAATTATTTCTGTTGATTTTTAAAATGGATAGAAAAGAAAGAAATGTGTCTTCATCCGGCGAGGAAAATAACATTATAATGAATTTAGTGAACATGTTCCTTATTCCACTATTTAATTCCTAATAAATTTGCAAAAAAAAAAAAATAATAATCCAACAACATCAATTTCACCATCTACAGCTGTGTTCATCATCCCCATATTTACACTACCAAATGTCACTGACATGTTCGAAAAAGAGCGCCATTGAATCCGAATGATCGAAAGAGAACGCATTCGGAAATCCGAAAATTGAGATCTCTCAAAGTCGAAGTAGCATAGACAGCATAGACAAAAACCTATTAGTGGTCGGTGAATACCAACCAGAAATTTTAACTTATGAGCCTCTTAACTTTAACAGCGATTTATGAGCGGTCGGTAATTGCCGGCCTTAGTGTTTAGTAGTTATTTCCGTAAATAAACTATGTGGTTGAGATTACAATTGTCAAAGCTACTGGCCCCGTTCAGCACAAGTAAAGTGATATGAAAACGAAAAATATAATGGAATAACATACAAAACACAAATATCTCATGGAATGGTTTAATAAATATGGGATGTTATCTGAAAAAAAGAAATTGAAATTGTACGCCGCGTAGAGGCACTCTGATCAACTGCATATGGAGCCAAAGAGCGTCGGCCATAAGATTCGTGCATACACAATATCTATCCATTTATTTGAGCTCCGTGCCCATTGGGGCACTTTTCTACAGTTGGCTCTATACTCGACTTGATATCCACGTGAGTGCCTGACAATTGTTGAAATACCCGGAGTGGTAAAACCCACCCGGTACTAACCCGAGGCAGCGCCGCATCTATCCAATGTTAGCTATATAATAGTCGACTTTATCTACCCAACTGTTTAACAATAACATTCAACTATTATTATTACTATACGTTATACCTATACTTATGTATATAAAAAAATAATTTAATATTAAAACATTTTATAATATGGCACCGTCATAGACTTACTATCGGAACTGAATGCATCCATTCACGAAATTAGCAAGCGTAGGTATGAACACTTTTTATTTGGAACTTGAAATTATCTCATTTCGACGCTAGTGTGAATCTCATATAAAGAAGTAGCAATAAATGAAGAACGAATTATGTGTTTCTCTCATTTTGGTCCACCGGAATCTCGCGTGAATTTGCCGGTAATACAGAATAGGAAGTAATAATATTTAATGCCACTTTTATTAGTCGCAATCCACACGTTGACTCATGAGTCGCGACTCAGACGAGTACGAAAGAGAAGAACGATGAGATAGAAAACAAGCTGCCCGGTGAGTCGCGGGCAGAATTTTCCGTGACTCTTTTTGACGTTTCTCTTTTTCTTGTTCGTTATTTTGCTATTCCGCTTTATTTCTTTTCGTTCCGCGTGGAGCGAAATTGTTTTGAAAATTACGACAGAATTAAATTTGACGATTAAAAATTGATGTTTTAAATAATTATGCGTATATGAAATACATCCAAATCTGTATAACACCTAGTACGTAGCCTCCCAAGCTACTATTTTAGGAAAATTAAAAAATTTAAGCAATATTTTTTCATAGAAACTAATAAATACAGAGCTGTAACCATTTCAAAAGCGAAAGAAAATATAAAAGAGAACTGTCAAATTACGAAAACAGAAATTATAAAAGAGTCGTGACTCAAAAGTCAACCTGTGGATACAAGCGCCTCACCGAATGACAGTTGAAAACAGAAAATAGAAAAGAGTCGCGACTTATGAGTCAACGTGTGGATTCCGACTTACACTCAAAAACTGCACAAACACCCATTTTATTTATAATTTTATTCCACCAAATCTTTCACTTTGTAAGAGTACAACAGTTTTCCCATTTGAATTCGAATTTCTTTATTTTATTACGCGCAAATGACGTCACAAAACTGACAGAAATCGTTTTCAACATGGTGGACATGCGCAATGCGTAATCTGTATTATTTGATTCATGGCTCCCTTCCATTCGTGCAAAAATATAACACGCACACACAAATGGTTGCGGGAAGCTAGACTTGGTTCTACCTAGGACTGCTGAAGCCAAATATTTATTTATTTATTATTATATAGACTTAGTTGTTAGTGTATTTAACATGAAAAATATTTTCTAAGGCTATATAGATTACGAAAAAACACGCCTATTTGTACTTTTGTTGTTGAGCTTTTTATCTTTTTATTCAACAAATAGTTATCGAAATGTCAAATAAGACATGGAAGTGAGGGAGAAATATTAAGACCGGTAGCTATCAACCCAACTCTGCTGTCATCTCCAGTTAAAATTATGTCTGTTGATTTTTAAAATGGTTAGAAAAGAAAGAAATACGAATTTATCCGACAATGAAAAGAAAATTATAATGAATTAGGTGAATAATGTTCCTTCTTTTACTATTTAATTGAATTAAATTTGACGAAAAAAAATTCTGTCCACCAACTTATTTATGAGCAGTTGAAAACTACCGGCCTTACTGTCAATGAAAACAATTGCCGATGTGAAACTGGGCGCATTCTCGATTCTAGGTGACTACGTACGTAGGTAATACTGAAATCGCGAATGCTCTTTCTAACTACGTACGTAGGTGACAGCTCAAATGTCAAAAACGTCATTTACTTCCTATTTTCACTTGGAATTGTTTGGAGAATTCTTATTGTAGCACAACAATTATATTTTTGAAAGAAAAAAAGAGTAAAAACAAACACAAATATTAATGGACAAATTAGAGGATGAAGTTATATGCAAGTAACACAAGTTACACATTGTGTTTGAAATATATTATTTATTTCATAGGCCAAGTTGCATTGTTTGCGAATGATTTGCTGAGTTCGTCGATTGTAATATAATCCAACAGTACATATTATATGAACTGCATAAGAAAAATAAAAATATCTTTATTATTTACTTCGATTTTAATTTTTGTAACAAGCAAACAACAGCCACGCAGTATTTTCAAACACCTCAGTCAGCTGTTTTTGACGTTTAGGCAAGAATTTCTTGACTACAAATCCAGTCCCCGACCTCAAAAAAAGTTACCTACGTTGGTAGGCTCTCGACCAATCAGAGGTCGTTGACTATCTGTCACCTAGAATCGAGAATGCGCCCACTGTCAAACGTCAATTAGCATAGTCCTGCCAAGTCACTGTTCAGCGTTTTTTTTTTCATTTTCCGCTAAACCTATATAGTATATAAATTTGAAGAAAAAACACGCCTATGGATAAAGTTACTCTCTCCCACTTTTCTGAAGTTCGTCGTGGAGGCCCTAAGCTATTCAGCTCTACGGCAATTATTTCTCACTTTGAATTTGCTACAGCTTCGGAACGAAAGCTCTTTCGGCGAGTTCCACGTTCTCTTCCATCAACTGGACCAGTCTGCATAGCTGTTTTTTGTTGCTTACTACTTTTTTAGACCTTTGGAAATAAAAATATTAAGGATTTATCACTTATTCAATTTGAAACTCACATTTTTTAGTTATTCTTTTAGCTAGCAGGAACTCTTCAACTACAAATTTACGATTGAAAGAAAAATTGACAGCTGACAAGAAAATCGGTGAAAATTGATTGTTGTTATTTATTTATACAGGCAGGTTCCAGAATTCGAGTGAATTCAAATCGATATAGAATTTTCAAATCGAGTGAAATTGATTTTCGTGTTCTAGATTTCGATCGATTTGATGAGTTCTAAATCGCCTTCGACACGATTTCGAATCAGCTGATTTCTATCATTCTGTGTAATTGTGAAATTATGCACTTATTTATTTTTACAAGCTTAATATTAACTTCACTTTCTGTGAGGGCGGAATCTAGGAATCGATTTTACACCCACTTCCAGATATCCGATCATCCTGAAATTCTGCACACGTATATAGTTCCGGAGACAATACAATATGTGCTATTTGATGACGTTGTAAATCCAATATGGCGGACGCTTTTTTAACTTTTCCATTTCTGTGAGGGCGGAATCTGGGAGTCGATTTTACACCCACTTCCAGATGTCCGATTATACTGAAATTTTGCACACGTATAAAGTTCCGGAGACAATACAATATGTGCTATTTGATGACATTGTAAATCCAATATGGCGAACGCTCTTTTGACTTTTCCATTTCTGTGACGGCGGAATCTGGGAGTCGATTTTACACCCACTTCCAGATATCCGATTATCCTGAAAATTTGCACACGTATATACTTCCGGAGACAATACAATATGTGCTATTTGATGACGTTGTAAATCCAATATGGCGAACGCTCTTTTGACTTTTCCATTTCTGTGAGGGCGGAATCTGGGAGTCGATTTTACACCCACTTCCAGATATCCGATTATCCTGAAAATTTGCACACGTATATAATTCCGGAGACAATACAATATGTGCTATTTGATGACGTTGTAAATCTAATATGGCGGACGCTCTTTTAACTTTTCCATTTCTGTGAGGGCGGAATCTGGGAGTCGATTTTACACCCACTTCCAGATATCCGATTATCCTGAAAATTTGCACACGTATATAGTTCCGGAGACAATACAATATATGCTATTTGATGACGTTGTAAATCCAATATGGCGAACGCTCTTTTGACTTTTCCATTTCTGTGAGGGCGGAATCTGGGAGTCGATTTTACACCCACTTCCAGATATCCGATTATCCTGAAAATTTGCACACGTATATAATTCCGGAGACAATACAATATGTGCTATTTGATGACGATGTAAATCTAATATGGCGGACGCTCTTTTGACTTTTCCATTTCTGTGAGGGCGGAATCTGGGAGTCGATTTTACACCCACTTCCAGATATCCGATTATCCTGAAAATTTGCACACGTATATAATTCCGGAGACAATACAATATGTGCTATTTGATGACGTTGTAAATCTAATATGGCGGACGCTCTTTTAACTTTTCCATTTCTGTGAGGGCGGAATCTGGGAGTCGATTTTACACCCACTTCCAGATATCCGATTATCCTGAAAATTTGCACACGTATATAGTTCCGGAGACAATACAATATATGCTATTTGATGACGTTGTAAATCCAATATGGCGAACGCTCTTTTGACTTTTCCATTTCTGTGAGGGCGGAATCTGGGAGTCGATTTTACACCCACTTCCAGATATCCGATTATCCTGAAAATTTGCACACGTATATAATTCCGGAGACAATACAATATGTGCTATTTGATGACGATGTAAATCTAATATGGCGGACGCTCTTTTAACTTTTCCATTTCTGTGAGGGCGGAATCTGGGAGTCGATTTTACACCCACTTCCAGATATCCGATTATCCTGAAAATTTGCACACGTATATAATTCCGGAGACAATACAATATGTGCTATTTGATGACGATGTAAATCTAATATGGCGGACGCTCTTTTAACTTTTCCATTTCTGTGAGGGCGGAATCCGGGAGTCGATTTTATACCCACTTCCAGATATCTGATTATCCTGAAATTTTGCACACGTATATAGTTCCGGAGACAATTCAATATGGGTTATTCGTTGACGTTGTAAATCTAATATGGCAGACGCCCCAAGATGTTGGATTACCGTTATCTTCCCGACCTCCTAAATATGGGAATCAAATGAAAGGGCTTGGCAAATAGAATACAATACGCTATAACGTCACTAAAAATCCAATATGGAGGACGCCCACAAGATAGCGGATAACCGTTATCTTTACTACCATCTTAATATGGGTATCAAATAAAAGGGTTTGTCAAGTAAAATACGATTAGCTAAGTGATGTGATTCTAAATTCAATATGGTGGATGTCATAAGATGGCGGATTACTTTTTTCTTCACAACCCGCATGACATGGATATCAAATAGAAGGGTTTGACGAATAGAATCTCAAGCAATATAGTATATTTTATGACGTTGTAAATCTAATATGGCGGACGTCATAAGATGGAGGATTGCCGTTATCTCCACGACCTCCTTAATATGGGTATCAAATGCAGAATTAGACTAGCCAAGCGACGTCATTCTAAATTCAATATGGTGGGTGCCCCAAGATGGCGAATTACCTTTTTCTTCACAACTACCATGGCATGGGTATCAAATGAAAGGGTGAGTAGAATCTCAAACATATTGAGTAAACTTTCTCATATCCAACCCACCCAAGCTAATATACGTATAGACTTATAATTTGTAAAAAAAAAATTCAGATACTAAAAAGTTGAAAATAAATATAAAGATAAAAAAAATATTTTTAAAAACAAGCTTTAATGAACTAAAAAGTAAAAAAAATAATTTTTTTCGAGTCACCAATGTCTGACTATAAATTAAAGCTTGGGGCACTCAGGATCGAGGTAAAATTTGGCTAAAGGACGATGACGAGGTCTAACTAAACAGTAATAGTGACACAAAATGTGTTCTGCTAATTCTTCTTCCGTCCTCGTTGCACATTTTGTATGTGTTGTCTTGTGCCTGAGTGCCCCAAGGTTTAATTTATAGTCAGACATTGGTGACTCGAAAAAAATTCTTTTTTTACTTTTTAGTTCATTAAAGCTTGCTTTTAAAAATATTTTTTTTATCTTTATATTCTTTATATTTTTTCCAAATTTGTTTTTTAACACGCTACTGGACACATGATTTTCGGTTGGGAACGCTAGAATTTTGAGAGATATTTTAGATTATTTTGTGCGAATATTGTATAAGGATAAAAATGATTCCGCAGGTCACAGTAGCCGTGTTTTTTTGAAACGTAGCTAGCCAGTAGTTGCTAGCAAAGTCAAATTTCACACGTAAAACAAATACAACAACCAGCTGGCTACAACTCTTGATTTTATCCGCAGCCAAAAGCAGCTGGCTAGGAATGTTGCGATATCTCATGGCAAGGTGGCGCTTAAAGCGATTTGTAGAACATTTGACAGACTGCCGTGTACGAAAATTATATAATTTCAATAACTAAATGATGTTTCACAGAAATAATCCACTTTATTATGATTTCATAACACTTCATGTAAATTATCCATTGAATAAATTACCGAAATTAATTGTTTTCACAACAAATAACAAAAAATCGATTTGGTTGAATGCCGAATACTTTGACAGTTCAAACTTAACAGCTGATCGAAATCACACACATATGATCGAAATCACGCACACCAACTTGGAGGTAAGTCAGCTGGGTTCGGCTGGCTGGGAATCGTTTTAATGAACGACTGGCTAGCTACGTTTCAAAAAAACACGCCTAATGAAGTTAAAATTTGTCTCCGGTAGGATAATAATGCTGGAATATGGAAATATACTGTAATTCTCCTCAGAGTATCCCGTCTTGTCCTAAAAGACCTAAAATTATTTGACGGGATATGCCGCCATGACCCGCTACTTTTCTCAACCATTGACGGCATATGTCGTCTTGTCCGCGAACGTGTTAAGTGAAAATTAGTGGAATTATTTTAGTGATTTTATTGTGCAACGTAATTCATTATAAAATTCACGATATTGAAGCCTCAATCTCTGCAGTGCAAACCGAATTCGTTGAAGAAACATTTTTGATAGACGATGGTCCTGGCAAAATTCACAAATTAATAAACAAATAAACAAATTTTCAGCAATTTACTTGCATTTTTGTTTCAAAATCCAAATATTTATTTCAGTTGCTCGATTTCACACCTTTTCTTTCTGGCGATTTCAATTCGACACCAAAACAGTAAAATCGAAATCTAGAACCCGGTAACTTGATTTGAATTCACTTCGAAAAAATCGAGTGAAAGTGAAACTCAGAACCTGGCTGATAATACTGATTTTTTTCATTCACAATAGATTAAAAAAAAAAATCAGAATGTATCAACAATATTGACAGTCACAATACCATTTAATAAAGTTGATTGATAAATTTCAATTATTAATTGATAATTGATCTTCGCAATAAGGGTCTTATTAATATTCTTCGCATTGTTCGTAGTGATTTTTTTTTGCCTATCGACACGTTCTCTTTCTTAATTTTCAGGTACATATATAAGTGCAGTAGAAATCGGTTATAACAATATCGGATATAACGATATAGGTATTTCTAAAGTCCAGGCCAAACTCCACTTAACTCAAAGTTATTTGCTATCGGTTATAACGATGCCGGATGTAACGATGAAACATTTTATAACAGTGAAAATGTATCAGATTTATGTCGAAAAACTGTTTATACCGATGGAAAAAAACGTGTTCTTATGTTACTGCTTGCTATTTTCATTTCATTTTTTCATTCCCTTATGTTTGCGAAAGTAGCCGGCTGTCATTATGTGTGCAGTATACAATTTCTGTGTATTCGTATATTTTCTTATGCGTGCGTGCAAATATATATTATGGTATGTATCTGAAGCATTCAGTTAGTCTTGATTTTTGTTTAAAATGAGTGGTGCGGGCAGATAGTTTGTCAACATGGCGACACTTAATAAGCGAAAATCCTTTTCCATTGCCAAAAAATATGAGATTATTTCAAAAATTGAAAGTGGTGTCAGAATTACTTTTGAATAATGCTGATGACGAGGATAACGATAATTCGACTGCAAATCAGGAGACCGAAGAAGTGCACGTCCATCTATAAACAAAGCACTTACTGCAGTGGCAACAATAAACCGTTTCATGCTTCTGAATCCGGTATGGGCTGCTTCAAATTCAAATTCAAATGTTGGAATCCAAACATCGGACAACTCTCTCAGAAAATGTATAAAACAATGGAAAATTAGCGATTTCTTTCCTCGACTTTCTTAGTTTTTTTTTGTACTATCGGATATAACGATGAACCGGTTATAACGATGAAATTGTAAGGTCCCTTCGACATCGTTATAACCGATTTCTACTGTATTGTATTATTAACATTTTGCCTTTAACACATTGACTGCCAGGGTAATTTTCGTAATGTTTACCCGGGGGGCCAAGCAATTTTTTTTTTTTTGTATTTTGCTGTTATCTTCGGTTTTTTTATGTATCTAGGTATGTCTGTTGATTTAGAAGGTCTTTGGAAGGATTTTCTGGCTATCAAATATGACAGCCACGGACCCGTAGAAAATTTAGGCTTCTATCTACTTGTCCGAACCTATGTTTCAACGTATTACACTAACACTTCTTCCTCTAAATTATTACTTATTCTTGTAAATTCAATTTTTATTATTGCGTTAAAAAGTTTTGTTCTCTAATTTTCACAAGTTTTTATTATTTTCTAAAGAAAGAAGTTATAAAATGTAAACCAATCACGAACAGCTGAATCCAAGTTTACTGAGCACTCCGCGGGGTGCCAGACTTTTTGTTTTGCATTGAATTTTGTTTCTAGTAGCTACTAATTTTGAATGACACGGGTTAGTATGAACAAACAGGTGACTATCAGAATCGGTAGCCACGACCGGAAAAGTACTGGCTATCAAATACGATGGCCACGGCAGTCAATGTGTTAAATAAACAAAAACAATCCGAATATTTTAATTTTTACTGTTGCATGTAATTCTCACAAAAAAATTATGATTTTTCCATTGTCAATACTGGAATTTTATTTTTTCTTGTGTAAATAAAATTCCGATGGAGATTCTTGATAAGGAGAAATGTTTCCGGGAAATGGAACATGCTCCCAGAAAAAATTTTCTCTCGAAGTTGCCGATAGGACTGATTAAATCGACTTGCATTTATTTAGCGGGCTTATAAAATGGAATACAAAAGGGAAGCTTAAAAAAATAAAGGTGAAATTACAAAAGGGTGACGCAACTAAAAATACTGGGAAAACAAAAACATAACAATTTAATAAAATGTTCTTTACTCTTGCATTAGTCAAATAACAAAAATAAAAACGAAATAAAAATATGACAAACATTAAATTAACACAATTTAATACATAAATATTTGCACAATATTAATAAAAAAGAAATAACATAGAAAAGCAAAAAAAAAAATCTAGCAATACAAAAGATAACAATTTTCTAATCGAAGCATTGTGAGATGTATATAAACTTAATTAGAAACATCTTAAGTAAACTATTGGTAAGAATTAAAATAAAAATTTAAAAAAAACCATAACAATATAACAACGAATAAACAAAATGCGAGTTTACTTCTCAGGATAGTATATAAAGAATAAATAGGTTAGAATATGTTATTCTTTATACATACAAATAAAATGTAATTCATTAAGTCTTTTATAGTAGACAATTTTATTAAAAACATTAAACTACAAGAAGGTTATAATAATTGTATGAGATAAGCCAACTAAAGCAGCTGCAACACTTTTGCCCATTTTGTAATAATTAACACTAGTTGTCTTCTTGTTTATCATTACATATAATAATAAACGAGAGAAAAATGTAATTTTTGTTTAACCGAAAAAGTCCTAACATTTGTAAATGTTTCATATCTTTAGCTTTGCAAAAAATCATTAATAAAATACGAATTGACAATTCATGTTATATTACAATTTCTAATTTCAAAATTCCCTAAACGAGTTTCGTTATTACAATATGTATCTGTAATCGAATGCAAAAACCACACTCTCATTTAACATTTAAATTCAATAAAAAAAAGGTATATTATATTATATGTATTTAATTGCATATTTTATGTAAATTATGTAGTTGGAATCATTGATGGTGAAAACCATATGAAAATGTTGGTTTTAAGTATTAATATGATTATACATACAACATACATACGACGTTTGATAATATTATTATCTTTACTTTCAAGTAAGAGCTTATGATAATTTTTTTAAAAACTAAGAACAGATTTAAAGTAACAAACGGGCTTTCGCTTAGTAATGAATTGAACATATGGGATGTTTTAATACAATAATATAAATTAAATAATAATAAAACTGCTTAGTTGCTAGACAGATACAAATTTAATTTACAGAAACAAAACATGATTGTTACAACTAAATGCATATTTATTATAAATTCAGTCAGTCGTAAAAAATTACAAGTTACTTTCGTCAATAGTAAGATCGGAGTGTATATCATCTTATTTATACACTTTTCAATAACACTGCAGTGTTTGTATATAAGAAATCCTTAGATAGTTCCCTATTACATCATTTTTTTAGTCTAGTATTAATTCTGTTTTTAACATTTTTTTTTTATTAAAATTTGTTGGTTTATCTTACTTTTTTTCATGTATCAAAATATTGAAATATATCAAAAATATAATTTAAATATTAACACTACATTAAACAGCTTATCTTAACATTTGAGTATACAACAGTAAACCAGCTTAGTAATACAAATTTGCAAGATTTAAGGAAAAGGTCCCTAATAGATACAAAATGTACAAACATGTTTTGCATAGTTCCACAAGCTAATACATTTTTTTATATTTTCTGAAATACAGATACAACTAAATTAAAGAAGACTAGTCTTAGTTCTGCTAGAGCACTTTAAATTAAATTGATTTTTTTTTAAATAATTCATTGGAAACCACTACAAAAAAAAAAAAAAAAAAAAAAAAAAAAAATCAAACAAACAATACTATTTCAGCATAACATGTTAATCATAGTGGTCAACGACTAAGTAACTTAAACTCTCGGGTAGTTTTTGAAGGAATAATGAAACAGCAGTACAGAAACATTTTGATAAAATGTAACACAAGAATATACATAAATATAGATTATAATAAAAATAGTATATTTATAACGTTATATTCTTAAGTACACATATTTTACTTTTATGTATGTTTATATTACGGAATGTCATGTTCATGCTTTTTCAATTCAAATTATTTCTGTATTGAGATCTTAAACAAAATGTGACGTCATTATCGCTTATTTTCTAATTCGACAATAGATGCAACTCAATTAAAACGGATAATTTGGATACATTTAATTATGTAAAAAGTTGTTAGCTATTATTTTCAATGTCAGCAATACTTTTGATAATATAAAAATAGTTTAGTTTGTAATAGAATGTAAAGACTCTAGGTTTTATATAAAAATATATACGTAGAAGTAATATTAAGCTTTATAAAACACTCGTAAGTTTAATATATATGTATTTACTTTTATAAATGTTTTATAAAAAAAAAGTATATATTAATAGCAATGTATATTATACTACATACATAATAGTAATAATAATACTACAGTAATACAATCTTGAAAATATTTCTGTGTTGTGTTAATTGTGCAATTATTGTGCAAATAAGGTTTTAATACGAATTCTTCAATTAATACAATTTGTTCCCATTTACACTTTAAACATTCAAATTTGATTATTATTGAATGTTTGAGTTACAACATTGATTTTTTTTTTGTTTTCTTGTTAATTTTTTTTTTTTTTGAATACATACTGCAATTATTGTTGTGGTAAAAAAATCAATAAATTCATTAACAGCTACTTAGTTTTATAATGTAAAGAGGAATATGTACGTTAAATCAGTTTATCATTATGTGTAAGTCCACAATTAGTCTTTGCTGATTGCCAATATTTAAAAACTATTTTATTTATTTCTTGTGTTCTCTTAACACTATCGTTTATTACTTTATAAATAAATAACAAAAAGTATTACGGGCGTTGCGTTTTGCAAAACACTTAAAATGTTTTCATTTTATATAAAAATATATTATAAATGCATTTGTCTTTTAAATATCTACATTAATATAACCAAAATAAAAAAAAAATACAAACAATAAATACATTAAAAAAAAAAAACAAAAAAAAAAGAACAATCATACAAAAACAAGAAAAAAATATATATAAATAAAAATAAAATTAATAAATAATTATTATACATGCACCGGATATATTAGCATTACACTCCGATCGGTGGTACTTGAACATAACGGTAAATGTATAAGCGATAATCCTTACTAGCTAAGACCACACTGCCATCGTCCATCAAAGCAACATCAAAGCACTGTGCATGCTTTACTTTTGACTCCAGAGCCGACACCAATTGGCCATCCTGTGTAAATATTGTTAAGTTAAAATTATTATGGTTATCTGCAATCAAAATTTCGCCATTTGAATTTATTCCCACTCCAATAGGATAATTCGTAACGCCTTCCCCTCCGATTTGACGCAAATATTGGCCTTCATAATTGAAAACCTTAACGCAGTGAGCTCGATTGTCACTAATAAAGATTTCTTGCTTATCATTCACGATGACACCATTTGGGAATTCCAAATGTTTGCTGCATCCAAATTTTTGAATAACGTTGCCATTTTGATCAAATATGATAACCCGCATGACTTTGCATTCAACCACAATAATTCGACCTTTATTATCCACTGTTACACCACGTGGATGTTGCAAAATATTGGCACCAAACTTTCGTACAAATTGACCATATTGGTTATAGATTTGTATCTGATGTGTTGGAGAGCGTTCCGTGACTATTATGTCTCCCGATGTTTTAACAACTGCTACGCGATTTGGATAGAGAAGCTGGCCATCTCTTTTACCACATTCTCCGAATTGAAATTTGAATCGGCCTTCCTTGTCGAATATTTGTATACGATGATTATTTGTATCAGCAACAATAATGTCGTTTTGAGCATTAACAGCAACACCACTTGGTTCAGTAAACTGTCCTTCGGTGACTCCAAATTCACCAAATTTGCAATGGTAAATCATTTTCTGTCGCTTAATTTGTGATTTAGGAGGATACATCGTAGTTGATAAGAGTTTTGAAGTTAAATCCATAATGCAATCAGATCCACTACTGCCACCAATATTGTTTCCAATAGTTAATACGTTGTTATTTCCCAAGTTGTTGCATGCACTTTTTCCCAAAGTGGATATATATTGTTCCGACAATCCCGTAAAAATTGTGTCCGAACTACCATTGCTCCATTTTTCATATGGATTAAGTTGCATATTAAGATCGGTTCCAAAGCTTTGAAAACTGTTATTGAAACGCTTGGACGACACAACATTTGAATCAAAACTGTTGGCAGAATGAGTAATTGCATTTTGTGTTGATGCGCTGTTGCTAGCAAATGAAATGTCCAAAATATTAGTGTTTAAAGCGAGACTTCCGCACAAAGCACTGTTATTAGACGAGTTATTAATATTGGTTGAGCTTAGTGAAGAATTAGTATTGCTTGGTGTTGGTCTTGCTATTGGTGGTTGTTTTATTGTTGATGACTCATTCGTTGCTCGTATATAGCCAAACGTGTTACGTACGCCTACTTGGATTGACTGATAGTTTGAAACAAATTCCAACTCGAATGGGAGTTGTAAATCTTGAAGTGTTGCTTGATATTGATATTCGAGCGTTTTTCTTAATGTTAAAACATCTTTCACACTATTCGGCTTAACCGTAGATCTTTCGATACTATCACACGACTGCATAACCTTTTCAATAAGCTCTTTTGAACGGTTAACGCATGAAGCGTTCGATAGCATCTTCGTGTTATATAAACTGTCCAGTTCTTTTAGAAGTTCAAGTTTGCGCTCGTCCAGCATGGAACAGAAAAATTGATAGGTCTCATTTATTTCGCTATGAGCTTTTTGATACTGTGTCTTAATCTGATTCATGTTTAACTCAGAGTTCCCAACCATAGTTACGATTTCTCCAACTTTGCCTCGAAGCTCAGCAAGTATTCCTTGAATAACGCATTCAGGCTGTTTGTGTACAAACTCTTGAGAGTGTTCGACCTCGTGCAATGAAGATGAATGGTCATTTGTAACGCAATCTTTACATACTAATGCGCTACATGTGCGACAAAAATAGTTTAGAAGTTCGCTCTTATGCTGATTACAAAAATACTGACTAGATTTGTTGTTGGTGGTGGTCGATGGTATCAATTGTGATGCGAGTATATTGGCATCATCCCGATTTGTTATACTATTGGTAACAGACAGCTTTGTTAACAATTCATCTTTACAATTGAAGCAGTGATTTTGAGATAGTCCGTTATTCTCAAATACACCATTGATCATCTTCGATAATGATGAAGTTGTTCGATGGGTTTGCGATTGGAGTAACTGGTTTCCAAATTTAAATTCATTCAGGGCTGATAGCCCAGCGTTACTATTATTCAATGCATTTGAAATCAATGGATTTTCAATTAGACAAACATTGTGTCCATTAAAGCAATGCATGAACTCATGCGCAGTTACACAGTTTGAGCAAAGAAAATTAGCACATTCGAAGCACTTTGCGACTGCATCTGATTGCTTACTTTTACATGCGGTACAACGAGGTACCGTTGAACCATTTGCAAAACTAATGCTCACGAGATTTCTAGAGATAATTCCGTTGCATTGTACGTTATTGTCTTTATCAGAGCCATTTTCTCCAATGCTATGGATTGTTGCCAAACCGGGAACAACTCCACAGCCTAAACCACTGCTGGATGATGTAGATGAAGCCGATGATGAGACACATGATGTTTGATGTTGAGAATCAATACTGCTTGTTGCTCCACTGCAGCTATAATCATCACAAATCGCAGAGTCACTCACTGGTGGAGATGATCCACTTAATGTGAGTGGGGAATCTGACATATAGCCATTGTGATCACCATATGATTCAATTGAATTGGTTCCCCCCCTTATGGAATCGAGTGAAGGCGTTGGAGAAGTGGCCATTTCCAGTATTTCAATGACAATGCAAAAGGATCCTGGTAGATCCCACTATAAAAATGTTATAGCGTAATTATTCAAGTTTTAAGTATTTCGGTTGATGAATGGAAATAGACATGTTCCTTTTGTTTTATTTTAAGCTAAAATGAATAGAAAGAAGCATTTTTACAAAAATGTTAATTTAAGAAAATAAAAATGTTGAAGCAAAAACATTAAATACAAAATTTGCATTGAATTGATATTACATTCATACATACATAATGTACAGTGGTGGTCACGAATTTAGCACAATTTTATTAGGAATTAACTTTCATTAATTTGTATTTGTTTAAAAAAAAAAAATATTAATACTGCTATGTTACATATATCAGTAAGTTTTGTTTGTCCTACGAAGCATTGCTATACATTACACCTGTAAGGGAAAAAAATTAAAAAACTGCTGTTTTAAGCCTGGACACGAATTTAGCACATTTGGTAATATTAGAAAAACATAGCTGATTTAACTAACTTACCGTTATTTATTCATAACTATCACTAGTACTTGGTAGGAAATCCTTTATTCTTCAGGACTGCGGTATATCGTCTTGCTAAACTTTCTACCAAAGTCTGGCATCGTGTGTTTGGAATGGCATACAACGCGGTTTGGATTTCCTGCCACAAATCCGCCAAATTATTGGGTTTCATCTGTTCAACATGATGTTCAATGTCATTCCAAAGATTCTCAATTGGATTGAGATCAGGTGATTGCGAAGGTCACTTTAAAACTTCTAAGCAATTCTTAACCAGCCAGGGGGTGTGTTTGGGGTCATTATCATGCATGAGGCGCCAAGAAACCGGTAAGCTGTCGTCTGCAAATGGTATCAAGTGGCCTACAAAAATGTTTTCATAAACATGTCCATCCATTCTGTTGTCTCTTTATAATTGGACCGACACCATTCCAGGAAAAGCCACCCCAGACCATCATGGATCCACCACCATGTTTTACCGTCTTTATGATGTACTTTGGGTCATGTTGCATGTTTTGTGGACGCTACACAAAGTACATTCTATAAATAGAAAGTGGTTTGGCAATGTGATCTTTTGCGAACTGTAGTTTGGCCATTAAATTTTTCTTCGACACTAAAAGTTTCATTTGCAAAATGAGATCCTTTTTCTCTTCTGAGCACCACCGTCCTTTAGCCATACCTAATTACACTTTTTTCAATTGATTTAATTACTTAGAAATTCAGCAATAGAAAATGTATAAATACCTCAAAATTTATTTCGATTTCAAACAAAAAAAAAAAACTCAATAATTTCACAGTATTAAAAATGTGCTAAATTCGTGTCCAGCTATAAACACACTTAAATGAAAACAACTGACGATATTTCACAAATTAAAGCAAAATTTCTTTGTTGAACTAACGGAATATGTACAGAAATAGATGTGAGCAATTGAGAGGAATTTTATAGTTAGTTGGAACAAAAAATAACGAGACATTTTTAAAATAGGGTATTCAATATAATGTGTGCTAAATTCATGACCACAACTGTATATACAGTATTGTGCAAAACTAAAGCAACTATTTCAGGAAAACTACTGACAGTTAATTTTCTATTTTTACTTCGTAACATTATAAACAGATTAAGTGGAAATAAGCTTTAAGATGTCTTTAACATTATTATATACTCAATTAATAAAAACAGCAATCCATTTATTAATGAGATATTGGAAACCAAAAAATATGGTTCAATGCCTGTGTAAAACTAAAACAACTTTAGTTCCAAGTAAAAAAAAATTCCCCGTTAGTTTTGCATGTAATGTGCGAAATGCAAAACTTTAAGAACAGTTCTCCATTCATTTGGTTTCGTGAAGTCGTATGACAAAGGCTCTACCACTATGGCGCGAAATAAGTTTAATACAAACCTAAAATCGAAAATAATAAGTGATTATTCTGGTGGAGAATCACAGAATCGACAGAAAAACAAAGCATCGGGAAATATTGAAGTGCTGCAAACAACACCACGCACAGATCGGCAAATTTGTACTCATTATAAAAGACCCATTCATATCTTCACAACAAACCACGGTAAATTAAAACATTTTTTATAAACGCAGGTTACAGTTTGCAAAATACCTTAATAACTTATAAATACACGAAAAACAAAATGAACAAAATAATGAATTGCTTTAAATCCAAAATCATTTCATTCGTCGGCTTCGACATCCGACATCCGAGTCGTCTTCAATTTGCCCGATTCCATCTTCGGTGCGCACAGTGTATGTCTCTCTCGAAGAAATTTGTTAGAGCATGATTTTTAATGAACTCGTAAAACTCCACACACGTCAAAACAGGATAAAAGCAGGAGCTTTATAGGATTTTAGGAGTAAACGGAGGATTTCGCAGGATTTGGATTGCAAAAACAGGAGTATCCTGCGAAAAGCAAGACATATAGGACGCTTACCGATACCGTCACAGCTGAGCAATGATTTGGACTTGTTTTTCCGGTTATGGTCTCGGTCCTTTCTATGAAATTACTGGAATAATGGATCGTTTAAAGTATAGAGACATTTTAGAAACGCATATGCTACCTTACGCCGGCCGAGTGGGAAATGCCCCTTCGTTGGGTGTTTCAACATGATAATGACCCGAAACACACATCGAAGGTGGTAAAGGAGTGGATCAGTAGCAAGGGGATTCAAGTTCTTGATTGGCCGGGTTAATCACCCGACTTGAATCCCAGTGAAATTTTCTAATTGATCAATGTTCTGAAACCAATTTCAGTGGTGTTTTCTTCTTTTAGTCTCTCTTCGTAATTTGTATTTCTCATTTTTCCTATAAATACGTGTTAAATCTGAGTGGAATGGATTTGTGTATTATGTTGTTGTATGTGTCTGCTCTGCTCAGCGTCAGCGCTCAAGCGGAAAGGTTTTGTTAGTTCGTATTTTTTCCTTTCTGTTACTTAAGTTAGTTGAGTAATGCAGCTGGTAAAGTTTGGTAGAGGGGTGTGTCGTATTCGTGTAATCATATTTCGTGTGTTATACTTGAGTGCAATTTTAATGTTATTGAGTTGGATTTGAATTGAGTTCCCGTTTTTTTTTTTTGCAGCGTTCTTCTTCTTTATCTGTTTTATCTTTTATTATTTAGTTGGCATTGGCAATAGAGTTGGGAAAACTAGTTCACTTCACTGAAGTAGTTCAGTAGTTCTCGTTCACTTTTAGCTCACTAGTTCTTTTAGTTCAGAATCAGGTTCAGCGTTCACCTCTCACTTACCACCATCAGCTGAACTTATGTGAGTTGTGTCTGTGACACAATATACATTCATCTCATCTCTCATACTCATCCATAAGGTATAGTTTATATCCACAAATAGACCAGTCAAACGTTCGTATATGGTCGTTTACAAGTTCGATTGAGAGGAAATACGAAATTAAGGATGGCATATGAAAAAAATGTGTGTATACCGAAGTCACAACACACTGGAGGACGGTTGACTCGCTCGACATGGAACTCAAAATTGCTTGAATTGGATCGATGCAACAATCCTTCGGGTTGCGCTTGCGAGCTGCGTGCGATATCTATGTATCTATTTGTGATTTTACATGGTAGTGAATATGGTATACCTACTACTGAACTACTACAACTACAAAGGATACGTTCCCAAAGAGTTCGTGTAGAAAAAATCCGGTTTTGTGTGGACATATGTACTTATCATTCTTCTGGTTCTGAAGTGGTGAGCCGTAGACGTAGTGACCTACTGAGCCGTCACCGTCATCTGTATTGTGTTTGTGTTTCACAACTCACTAGTTCAGAGTTCAGATACAGATTCAGATGAGAGGTGAGCCGTTGAACTACTGAACTAAAGATATCTGAACTAGTTCAGCAAGGTGAGCCGATCTTTTGAACGGCTCCTTCATGTGTTACATAACTATAATTGGCAATTGTGGCTGAGTTCCAAAACGCAGTTCTTCCGCAGCACTGCAGAGTCAAGCGTTCCATATCGTCAATATATAGCAGTGATGCACCGTATCGCGTTCCAAAACGCATTATAAAAGCAACCACTGCGCAAACAAAAGCAAACAACGCATCATAGTTGTTTATTGTGATGCGTTGTGATTTGAGGATTTTTTTTTTTATTCCGACAAACAAAAAAAAATCACCATGTTTATTTTAAACTAGCTATTTGTTATTTTGATATTTTTTTGAAAAATTTTCAGAAAAAATGGACAGAATTTCTTAGACATTTTTATTGATAAAATGAAATGGTTGTTAAACAGAACAAACCGTTCCAAAAAGTCAAAAATTTTAAAGCATCATGATGCATTGCAAAATGAAAGCATCGTACCGTCGCAAAACAATAGCAGTGATGCATTCCCGATGCGCATTTTTTTGATGTTTTGGAACTCAGCCTGTATTTCAAAGCGGAATATATATAGTCAATTTTTCAGCGAAATTAGTAAGCGATCAAATCGGCCTGATATTGGGCGAATAGATCGAAATGCAAAATTTCCGAAATAGGTTCGATTACATTAAATTGATATTCTGAAAGCATAACATTCGACTAATAATTTACAAGACTGCAACGTTCAAAAACAAAATAAAAATGTCTACTAATCAGGAGATATCTCTGTATAAATGTTACCTTGGGCTTCGTTCATAATATTCGATTGGACACCGAAAACAATTGAATTAGCCAAGGTGTCATATATGATACCGGGGGTCTCAGGAGGACAAACAAGTTGAAATACACCTGCTTTGCTGTGTGCTAAATAAGTACACCTTTGTATTTTCCTTTTAAAATTGTTGCTTCGATCAACAACCTTTTCACTGCAAGTCTGGTACCATTGCAAAGCCGAGGTTGATCAATATTGCGTAGCATTATTATCGGCACACCAACTTTCAATGGTAGATAATAATGTGTTGGCAAACCAGGCAAATCAAAACAATTCAAAGATTCAGTGACATCAGCATGAACAGCTATGAATAGCGTCGATCGATTTGTATGCAAAAAATTGAGTTGGTATTTTATTCAAAATGTCTGCATGGATATCATTTACGTTTTTGTTTTTTCCCGCCAAAATTGTTCATTCACTCAACCAATCATGATGATAGAATTGTGGTGCTATATTTGAGAATGCACTATCAGTTCTCGTTTTGATTGAGTCATTCGACAAAAATTGGTTGGTAGTGTTACTAATCCAATTTAATTATCAACCTGTAATTTGCCATTTCCAATATCTAATAACTGTTTCGAAAATTCAACTTATTCGAGAAATAATGGGCAATGTTTGGCGAAAATCAGTTGCTAACAATCACCCCTATCATTAAATCCGCCGGGGTTTCACGAAAATTCGAAAATCGGTATCATTGAATCCGTTCGAAGGGAATCGTCCACTTGTCGGTAATGTGAACAACTTTTCACTTGATCATAGAAAACGAACGGATCGAATCTCTTCATACAAAGTTTGACGTTTCAGATCCCCGAGAGAATCGTTGCGGATCTGATCTTTTGCTGTGGGGTTGGCTAGCATTTTTTTTTACTGCCAAAAACTTTGAACGTTGAAAGCACAGAAACAAACAAATGGAATCAGAAATAGTGCGGCATAACATCCACCATTGGATCGATCTTATTTTCGGCCAAAACCAAAAAAGGCAGTTAATGTTGTTTTCGGTGGTTCTTGTGCCTTGCGTTTTCGGGCTTGAAATAAACACGTTGTCCATTTTCAGATGAATTGCTAAATGAACAGCAGCTGATACCGTTTTTGCAAAAGTATCAGTTCCACAGAACACAAAAAGGCAGTTTATGTTGTTTTCGGTGGTTCTTGTGCCTTGCGTTTTCGCCTGCGTTGCCTTGCGTTTTGGGGCTTGAAATTAACACGTTGTCGATTTTCAAGATGAATTGCTAAATGAACAACAGCTGGATGCTCATAATGTATTGGAAATGACAAAATTCGCCATACTGCTTCATTGCTGATAACATATTCGCCCAATCAATATTGTAAAGTTTCATCGTTTTAATTTTCAACACAAAATACAGCCAAATCACTTCCTCTGTTTATAATGGATAAAAAGATTACACGACAATGTGGGTTCTTGCGATGTAACTCTAAAAAAATGGGCTATGAAAACTTTGGCTGGACGGAATATCTTTTTCTAAACCATCTACAAATGGTCCCCTTTCATTTAAAAAGAAATTATAAAAATCCACCCAGCCGGATTCTAGATATAAGGTCACACAAAAGTGAAACTCATTTTTATATATGTAGATATGTAATGTATTTTAAATAGATAGATAGATATGAAGTACACTGGTCTCTCGCTTTGCGCGGTGGTTAGGGGAATGAAAAGTCTCGCGCAAAGCGAAGTATGAATTTCATGCACATAATTTAGAGTGTAGGCAAATACATTTCGCACAACCGCGCAAAAGGTCGCGCAGAGCGAGGGACCAGTAAATAAATACATAAATAAAAAGATTTGAGATATAAACAAAATTGTGGCTCTCAGATTTATGCATTAGGCTTGTGGTATGGCTGAAGTTAGGGTTTGTGATTGGAGTAGGACTCGCAAACAAATTTAGAATAAAGAACCCAAATACAGTGAAACCTTGGTAAGTTGTCCACCGGCGGTACAAGAATTTCGGGTCAACTTATACAGGTAGACAACTTATAAGTGTGTATTTTTTTTTTTTATAAAAATAAAATTTGCCCATTAAAAAAAAACCCACTTTAACCCTTGCAGTTAATCACAAAGTAAAGAAAAAGAGTTTAAGTGATCTCTATATTGTTTGAATGGCAAACGACTAACAAAGGCTAAGCAACGAGAAAGAGTCACTGCACCGAAAAACCTAGCAGCTCTGTTAGTAAGCCCTACTCCCACCTCCTCATAGTGCCATCTGGGAATTTCTTCGGAAATTGCGAACGGGAGAGGACAAATTCCGAGTCTCCTGCGCCATATAACAGGACAAGTGTCGGTTGGTCTCGGGCCCAGCGAGCCTCAACCGTAAGAAAAATTGCTCCGAAACGGAAACGCACGCCTCGGATACGGTAGGGATAGTTTGATTTGTGGGCACCGTAGCGCAAGTGGTTAGTGCGTCGGACTACTGAGCCAGCGGTCTTGGGTTCGAATCCCGCCGCAAACACTTAGAAGTTTTTCACAGTGCCCACCTCTTCCGAATGCCTGACAAGCATTCAAGAGTATCATTTGTCATGTAAAGCTTCCCAACTCGCCGTTCGGAGACGGCAGAAAACTGTAGGTCCCTTACATTCGTGCAAAAATATAACGCGCACACACAAATGGTTGCGGGAAGCTAGGCTAGGTTCTACCTAGGACTGCTGAAGCCAAAAATATTAATTTGATGACGACCTTTGGCTATCATACACGGACCCTCCTGGACTCACTTCAAGAAGGGCCTTATAACGCCAAATTCCTCCAAATGGAACGTGAATTCGTACGATATAAAATAAACATCTTAGGGCTGAATGGAATAAGATGGTTAGATGCTGGGGAACACGTCTTGCCAACATAAAGCTCTGTTATGCTCTACTCTGGTAAACCAGCTGGAAGCGCACGGAGGTCCGGAGTAGGACTGGTACTTACTGCAGCAGCGCGTAAAAGCCTCATAACTTGGAAACCTCACAGTGATCGGATATTGACGGCCAGATTCCAGAGTAGAGTAAGAAAGGTCACCATCATACAGTGCTATGCTCCGACGGATGACGCGACTGAGGATGAAAAGGACAATTTCTACAGCCAGTTAGGCGCCGTCTTCAATGAAACACCTAATGGGGACATCGTAATGGCGATGGGGGATCTCAATGCCAAGGTAGGTTGCGACAACAACATGCTTAAACACCTGATGGGAGTTCACGGCCTCGGAGACCGAAACGACAACTGTGAACGGTTGGTGGACTTCAGCAACACCAACCGCCTAGTTATTGGAGGTACGCTGTTTAAGCATAACACCTGCCATAAGATCCGTTGGGTCTCGACTGATAGGCAAAGAACATCCAACCAGATCGATCACATTGCGATCAGTCGCCGCTTTAGAAATTGTCTCCTGGACGGCCGAAACAGACGTGGAGCTGATATCGGACAAGAACGAGATCACCACCTTATGCTAGCTCATATACGCCTTACATGTCTTTTTGTGAGTAAATAGAAAAACCTACTTTTCTGCTTCATAAGGCAAAAAGTTGTGTTCCGGGCAAGATCCAGCAATCAAATTAAGCTTGGAATGTACTTTAATACGCCCTTATCAAAAGTTAGCTACAAAAAGTTGCGATATTTTGCGATGTTGCAAGATATCGTGAAGTGAAACTTGTATTTATTTATCCATTATAAGCAATGAAACATTTTTTTTATTTTATTTATAACTTATTTAAATCAAATTTATTTTTCATACAATTTCTTTATTTTTTTTTGGATTTTTTTTGTAATTTTTTTAATATGTATAATAAAATTTTTCAAAATTAAATGTAAATTTACTAAAAATATATTTTTTACTCATTTTCCGATAAACTTATGCAATAATTAACTTTCAAAAACAAAAAAGTTATCTTGGCCATGTTTTTTGGAAAATGCGCCTGTGTGCGCCGCCTAACATATCAGCAGATCTGCTGCACCCGTTAATACAGAGAGCTTGGGACAACGAACAATTTCCTCAGGAGTGGAAAAGGGGAATGATCATTAAGCTGCCAAAAAAGGGAAACTTGATAGAATGCGGTAATTCGAGAGGTACACATATGGACATTAAAATAGAGATACCTGGAGTGCATCACACAAACTTCCAAATTCTAAAATCAACTCTTAACAAAAAATATCCACGTATTATCCAATTATGTCATAACATCCAAGGAATAAACAAATAGTTCCGTTATTCGGAAAATATTTGCGTAACGTTCAGAAAATTTTCAGAAACACACGAAGATCATTTTCCTTGTGCCCATTAAAATAGACAGTCGGATAAGCAGCAGTGTACTCTGGTTTATTAAAAAAGAAAAATTAATAATAAAATTGCAATTCGTGTTATTAAGCAGTACGTGATAATTAAGTGAATTTTAGTTAACTTTAAATAAAGAGATATTTGTTAAATTTAGAAAAATATGGGCCGCGGAAGTCATTGTACCTTGAAAGAAAAAGCCGTTATCCTAGCTCTAACTAAGGAGGGTAAATCGTTGCGAGAAGTAGCCAAAACAATTAACCGGTCAAAAAAACTAGTTGAAAATGCTCTTCTTCCACCAAAACCCAAGAAACAACTGGG
Organism: Brachyopa scutellaris; assembly: GCA_949775065.1. Classification (NCBI taxonomy): domain Eukaryota; kingdom Metazoa; phylum Arthropoda; class Insecta; order Diptera; family Syrphidae; genus Brachyopa; species Brachyopa scutellaris. Next base: position 76,702,698 of record OX459115.1, on the reverse strand, counting down.
GCAGCCGAGAAAAACCACGGTTTACGAAGATCGCCAAATTATTAGAACTTCCAAAATTGATCCTTTTAAGTCTTCAAAATACATTCGAGAAGAGCCTGAGTTAAGCATTTCGGAAAGAACCGTTCGCAGAAGACTCGTTAAAGGTAATCTTCATGGCAGAATAGCGAGAAGGGTACCACTGTTAAAAAAGAAAAATATTAAGAGCCGTGTACAATTTGCAAAAGACCATTTGGATTGGAGTGGATTTCAAGGTAGCCAAAAGTGGAGAAATGTACTGTAGATAGATGAAACAAAAATTAACCTGTTCGGAAGTGATGGCAGACAAACCGTTAGAAGGCCACCTTTAAAAGAACTCAGTCCACAGTACACAATAAAAACTGTAAAGTACGGAGGCGGAAATATACAAGTTTGGGGATGTTTTTCGTGGTATGGTGTAGGGCCTCTGCATTTAACTGAGGGCAAAATAGATCAGCATATGTATACCGATATAATGAGGAATACAATGCTCCCATATGCAGAAGAAAATATGCCTCTAAAATGGGTCCTACAACAAGACAACGACCCGAAACACACCTCAAAGGTAGCAAAGCATTTCCTTCAAAGTCAAAAAATTAATTAAATGGAATGCCCATCGCAATCGCCGGATTTAAGTCCTATAGATATAGAGCATCTATGGGGAGATTTAAAAAAGGCGGTTGCTAGACATACAACAAAAAATAAAGCTAAACTATGGCGTATAGTTCAAAAAGAGTGGTACGAAATCCCCGTTGAAAAATGTCGCCGATTAGTTGAGTCCATGCCAAACAGATGTCAGGCGGTTATCAAAAGTAAGAGGTGGAGCAACAAGTTATTGAAGTATTTTTTTTTTAGTTTTGAAATTACTTGTCGTTTTTTTTTTTGAATTGTTGTTAAGTGTCTCCATTTTAATGTCCAATGAAATGTGATTTTTGAAGTGAAACTTCTTAGCTCGCGGTGTGAATCCAAAATCGTTTAACGAAAATTCGTCACGAAAAACATTGCATCTCTTTCAGAACCCAACGTATTAGCACGCGTTAGAATGAGATACATTCTACACTCAGTCTCAGCTTTGTTCACAGCCCAGCTCAGTCGGGCGGCCGCTCACGCAGTGTAAGTGCATGTGTGTGCTACTTGGTGGGGTTTCGGGTGGTATACAGTGCTAGCGCGCTCATACATGAAAGCATTGTATCTTGTATGTGAAACCACTCTCATCAAGCTCTTTTCGAATTCAAATATTGAGAACGCGAATAATGAAAATTAAGAATGAGATTGAGAACTAAAATATGGGATTTGGCTTTTAATACTTACGACCTTACGACTTAGGAGTATGACGGATTTATTTCTCTTTCTTTGGTAGGAATTTGAATGAAACCATATGAGTAGTAAAACCCATTGTATGTGTGTAGGTGTGTATGTTCTCAAAAACATACAGTGAATAAGCCAAAGCAAAAGTCATAACATTGCGCAGGTTTTAGCATGAATGTATATTTCGGACAAACTTGCCAAAAAAGGGGCTGCCACACCTTTTGTGGGCCCTGAACCCTTCTGCGGCATAGGAGAACACACCATAAAAGAGGAGCTCCGATCACTGGAAAAGATTAACAGGACTAAGTCCTGGACAAAAACTCAGGGTCTAAGCCAGGCAAAGAAACTGCTAGGTAATTACAACCTGAAGAGATTCAAAGCTTGCATCAGCCTTGACAAAAACAAACTCCGCATTCTGACTGCGTTTCTAACGGGGCATTGTAAACTCAGGGGATATCTCAGGAAGCTAGGTCTATCAGATGAAGACTCATGCAGATTTTGTGATGAGTCCAGTGAAACTCCAGAACACATACTGGTGGAATATGGGGCATTAACCCAGAAAAGATTCAAGTCCTTGGGTAAATAAAAAATTACAGCAGAGGTTTACAACTCATAGCACCCAATCTCCTACTGCGATTTCTAAGGGAAATTGGTCTTGATGAAGTGCTTTGACCTATGTCATTCTCACCTGGGCTAGGTGTGAGCGAAGATCTCTCTAACCAATTCCAATAGGAATAATGACGAGAGGGATGTTTCTTCGTCTAGGACTTGTAGGGGGCACAATAGATCTTAAGGTCGCGGTGCATCTCACCCTTCAATAATAATAATATAAATAATGCATCTCACCCTTCAATAATAATAATATTAATAATAAGTTGAACGTGTTTCATTTTTGGGTAACAGTTCATAATGTCTCTATTTTAATGTCCATATGTTCTTCCAGTCGTAGTCAAAATAATAGCAAAAATAATTCTGGCCCGAATTAAAGAACATTTAGATTCTACTCTCGACGTCGAGCAGGCAGGCTTTCGCGCTGGATCCTCCTGCATCGAACACAAACACCTTACGGATCATAATTGAACAATGCGTTGAGTACAGGTCTCCACTACATCTGTTATTTATCGACTTCGAGAAGGCTTTCGACAGCTTGAATCGTGATGCTATTTGGCTGCCCTTGCGCAGGAGAGGCATCCCGGAAAAACTTATTGCTATTATCAAGGCTACATATGTATGAGGGCGGTGAGTGCCACGTCTCACATAACGGTAAGGTGTCTGAGGAATTTGATGTCCAAAGTGGAGTACGTCAAGGATGCATACTGTCACCACTATTGTTCTTAGTGGTTAACAGCTATGTACTCCGTGCAGCATTGACGGAAGGTAACAATGGAATTCGCTGGACTGACATCTTCCCTTAAACACCTAGACTACGCTGACGATGTTTGTCTAATTTCACATCGGACAGTAGAATCCGGAAGGCTAAAACTGCGTTCGGTATGCTATCCACAATCTGGAAAAGTAATGCTATCAGCTTAAGAACCAATCTGCGACTGTTCCGCTCTAACGTAGAATCGGTACTGCTGTATGGGTGCAGTACCTGGAAGGTGGACACCATTAACACGCGTCTGCAAGTATTCGTAACAGGGCCGGACCTTACATAGGAGCGAATGGCGCAGCTGCGCCAAGCGCTAGAAAACAAGAGGCGTAAAAACTAAAAAAAATACTATCCAAAAAAACAGATCTACTCATTTGCTAATATGTATTTATATTCTTCACAAACAAATATTTCTCACCGTACTTCTCAAATAACAATACACACATTTCAATCACTGTACTTTAAAAAATACACACACATTAAAATCACCAAATTTCCATATAAATATGCACATACCCCCCTGTTCTGCATTCCACTTTTAGTGAATTCAACCACCAAAAATGGAATTGGGTGTCTGCATTCAGTGGGCACCGTAGCGCAAGTGGTTAGTGCGTCGGACTACTGAGCCAGCGGTCTTGGGTTCGAATCCCGCCGCAAACACCTAAAAAAGTTTTCCACAGTGCCCACCTCTTTCGAATGTCTGACAAGCATCAAAGAGTATCATTTGTCACGATTGAGCTTCTCAACTCGCCGTTCGGAGTCGGCAAAAAACTGTAGGTCCCTTCCATTCGTGCAAAAAAAATATAACACGCACACACAAATGGTTGCGAGAAGCAGGCCCAGGTTCACCTCGAGCTGTAGCGCCAACTAACTAACTAACTAAGTCTGCATTCCGAACGAAACTATAAATTGTGGATTGTATGTTCGAAAGTTGATTTTAGTGAATTGAATGCACTTGAGATTCTTGACGTGAATTGAATTCACATGCCGTTGTAAATTGAATTAATTAATTAATTTGTTGATCAGAATCAATTTGAGAAATATGAGTAGAATAATAAGACTTTCCATTAGTGTATTAAAATAATTCCTTTGTTTAATATAGTACAACACAAAAATTAGAGGGAAGAGAGTATTCTCTTGAATTACATGAAAGAAAATCAAGATATTCCAAGATCAAGATTTCTCTGACTCCACTTCTCGCAGGATATCAACAAATATTTTCTTACTCACTCTACTCACTCTAAAAACTTCTTACTCACTCTAAAAAAAACTGTTTTTAAAAATGCAAAAATCATTAAATAAATTGTTTTTCTTCAGTTGTCTAATTTCTGCTAACAATGCTTCGGGAAGTTCCAGAATGTTAGATTTATCTTGCAAAATCTTCCTGCGAACTCTCTCCATTCGGTTTTCTTCGCGGTTTTCACATCATTTAAAAATTTTGTTTTCCATTTTTTTAATAAATTTTTTTTTTTTTTAAATGTTTAATTCACTTGCACAAAACAAAAACCAAGAACTGAAAATCTCCAATGATTTTGAAATGATTTGACAGCTGTGTTTGACATTTCAAACAAATGAATTCGAAGTGGATTCCAAAAATTCGAAATCACTCGGAATGCAGAACACTGAATTCCATTCCGAGTGAATTTCAATTTCGGTTTCAATCCTCTTTCACTCGAAATGCAGAACAGGGGGGAGAACGTTTTTTTTTTCTTTCCTTTCCCGTTCCCACAACATTTTATTTTCTTTTTCTCCATAGCTGCTAACTGGTATAACAGACCAGTTAGCAGAATTTTTATCTGTTCCCAACTACAACCAGAGACAGACATTGTCTCTGCTGCAACCATAGTTATAGCAGAGACAATTATATAGAGATGTCTCATGCGCATACAAAAAAGTGCCTTCAGAATTTTCGAAAGCAGACAAAGGCCAAGCAGACAAAATGCAAAGCAACAGCAGAGACAGCAACCGCAAACGAAACGCTTTTCTCTTAACCACAAACCCACAAAAATGTTTTCAATTGAGCTCACCATGGGTTGTCAATTTCTCATTCACTATCTAAAGAGTAATAAAAAGGGAGAAGAGCAAAAGCAGTTGATGTGTATTATTTTTCGTTTTAAGTGATGGAACGAAAATGAAAAGGGGGGAAGAAGACGGAAGAACATACGAAACCATTCGATGTGTGTATTGTTTTTCGTTTTGTGTGGATGAACGAAAATGTATGTTCAAGAACATCGGGGAACTGGGAAGACGTAAATACAAGACAGATGTAGATTATGACGCAAAAGTATTTCTTGGCCGAGATTATGGACGATGAATGATAAAATCAGACAAAAGGGGTGGATGGGGTGGTTTTTTGTTTTTCGCATTGTTTTACTGTATGGTAGACGGTGGTCATAGGGATGATTCTGGTTGCCTGTTTTTTCTGTTTTTTTGTAGAAGTGCGTTTGGGTGGGAGCTGTATAAAGCTAAGAAATTTCAAATTAATTAGATACTATAGTTCTAATTACCTTCATGAAATACATATGTATATGGATATTAAATTTGTTAGCGCTCAAAAACGATCTTGAGACAAATTTGTCATTTACTGCCTCTGTAATATACGTACATATGTATATACATATGTACATTAAAAGTTAACAGTCATCTTTATGCATTTTGGCGCGCATAATTTTTTTATTTGATGTCAAAAGTTGGAAATACACAAAATACTATACTATCGTTGTACAACGGTATTTCCAGCTTTTGACATCAAATAGAAAACAATTATGCGCGCTAAAATGCACAAAGATGACTGTTGACTTTGAATGTATGTACGTACATATGTATGTTGGTATATTACAGAGCCAATAAATGACAGATTTGTTTGAAGTTCGTTTTTGAGCGGTAACAAATTTAATATCCCAGTGGTAAAAACAGTAAATTGCAAAATATTAATGAAAATTTAAACCAGTGAAGTGTGAATTAGATCAATAAAGAATTAATATTACTAATTTCGATTATTAACTGATTTGTGACGCAATTTTCAGGAAGGTAAGCGCATCGCCTTGGCGCAAAATTTGAATCCTCCTCCCCAACTTCCGACATGTTTGTTGATTTGTATGGATTTTGGTAGGCGCAAATGGAGTGGTATGATGAGACTGCTGCACAGCATGTTGGCAGTAAAAATTTCGTTTTTGGCAATGGGCCGAAAGGGTCGACTGGATATTTAATATGAAACAACAGAGTCTACTATAACCATAGACAATTATATAGAGATGTCTCACGCTTATGGAACAAAGTGTCCTATGAAATCGAAAAGCACAGAAAAACGAGCTTTTGGAATAAACTACGAATACAGAAAATAACTGTGCAAAAATTATATAACTCACCACAACAACAACAAAGTCCGCATGGGTAGATTTTATTTCTGAATGGCCCAAGAAGATTTGTAAATGAAACCAATTTTTTGGTCTGCTTTGCATTGAATTATAATGGTAAAGAGGAAGGGGTGAGTGCAGGTGCTCAGTTGTATTGTAATTATGTATATGTATTATGAATATTTTTGCAGCTCTTGTCCATGATGTATATTAATACATATGTGTGTCAGAGAAGAACAAAACCGGTTTCGCTTTGAATATTCTGTCGATGCAAAAATATATTTTGACCTAGTAGGCGAACAAATGATGAATAATTTTTTTACTTAGAAGAAGAATTTTTTTTTTTACCCTTTGTTCGTTTCTCGTTTTTTGTTCGTTTGAACTGAAGGATATGAAAATGCTTTTTTTCTCGTTTCGTGCAAATTTGGGGTTATTTTTCTCTGAAAACAAACTGTTTCATTCGGAATAATGAGACAAAAATGTTTTTTTATTTTTTATAATATGTGTGTAGGGTACGTCTAGGTATGTAATTCTAATTCGTTGTTAGTGCTTCTTATTTTAAATAATAGTAGATTTATGTATGTAGGTATGTATGTAAATATTTCAAAGTTTAGATTAGTAAAGCGATTTTATTTGTATAAAGAAAATGATGGGTATTGTAGGTATACAATAGGTAGTTTTGTCTATCAATTTATCATGTTTAGAATAAAAACATACGCAAGCATACATACGTAGGTCTAGGTATGCTTGCGTACCTATGTGTTTTGAAATAAAATGTTTTTTTTTAACTAGTTTTTAAACTAGTTTTTAAACTAGTTAGTTTTTTTTTAAATAGGGGAACCTAGGGACACTTGATCACTGGCTATTATATCGATGTGGGAATTTTATTTTTTTTTACTGCTCACGGGCAAAACACGTGCAGGTGCTCAGTTGTATTGTAACATTATGTAGGTATATACAGTGAAATCCGCACATAGCGACCTCGGTTATAACGACCGTGCGGATATAACGACGCAGATTCTGAGTCCCATGATTTCACACCTTAGTTTCCACACAAATTCATCCTGATATAAGTTGTACCCTGAAGCTAATCGGAAAAAAATGCATTGAGAAATCCATTTTTCTTCTTCCGTAAATGATCGTCCTCCTTTAGAAATAATAAGCTTAGCAAATGTCTTTGCATTGTTCTTGATTCCAACCAACGAGTCTATTTGTTCACTAACGCTCTGTTTTTCATATGCTTGTAATCGTTTCTTATCTTGCTTCAATCGTTTTATCTTTCGCAACATACTGGCGTTTAGCTGTTGGTTTTTCTTCATTCTCGCTTTAAGTATGTTATTCATTTTCGTCAACTGATTTGATTGACTTGTTTTATATAAAAGGACTATGTTTTTTGAATTTTGCTTACATCTTGAGCAATTTGCATCAATTTCGTCATTCATTTTATAATTTATTCTTGATAGATTATTATCAATTAGAGTCAGACTTTCTGTACTTTCTGTACACATTTTACTCGGTTTTATATTGCTTGCTTATCATTTTAGTACGGTTTGTATAGGTTTTTGGATGGTTTGTTCGCTTAAAATAAAATTCATTTGGCTCAATTTCTTCATTGGTCATGGGTTATGTTAAAAACAACGTTGGACAAGCATTTTCTTTCAATCTTCTTTTCCCACAGCATGCACCTTCAAAATGTTTACTACATATGTAGGGTACTTTATGCCTTTGAACATTTTCTTGACAATTTTTTCAAGCAAATTAAGCCATTCTAAATATTTTGTTGTGCCTTTCACTGGAAATGCAAACAGTTTTCTTTCCGGAAATATGCCAACGTTTGCTCTGCAATGTGTTGTAGCACACCGAGTTCTTTTCCACGACATAATAATTTGTATATAAGTATATGTATGTACCTGTATAAAGCTAAGAAATTTCAAATTAATTGGAAACTAATTCTAATTACCTTCCGGAAAATTGGGTCACAAATCAGTTAATAATCGAAATTAGTAATATTAATTCTTTATTGATCTAATTCACACTTCACTGGTTTAAATTTTCATTAATATTTTGCAATTTACTGTTTTTACCACTGGGATATTAAATTTGTTACCGCTCAAAAACGAACTGTATATAACTACATAATGTAACAATACAACTGAGAACCTGCACATGTTTTGCCCATGAGCAGTAAAAAAAAAAATAAAATTCCCTTATCTATATAATAGCCCACCCTGGTTCTTAGATAGCAATGCTATAGTATTCAGCCTATGTGACCTGAAGAAACAAAATACCAGCCCAGCAACCTACAAACAAGTATTCACCGAAACTACATCACAGTTTCACACCAAAGGTTGGAAATTTTTATACACAGACGGTTCAAAAACACTACACAATACTGGTTTTGCTGTTGTTTCAAAAGAAGGCAATATACTGGTACAAGGTACTTTGCCAAACACAACTTCAATTTTTACAGCGGAAGCGGTAGCAATACTCGAAGCCGTGAAAAAATGCTCCAACACCTCAGGAAAATGGATTATCTGCTCCGATAGTCTCTCGGTCCTGAAAGCAATTTGCAATCCTCTGCGCAGCTCCGCAATTATATCCAAAGTTAGAGACGCTCTTATAAGTAAAACCTTAAAACTAAAATTAATGTGGACTCCAGGACATGTTGGAATACAGGGCAACGAACTGGCCGACAAAGCTGCCAACGATATCCGCATGGCTCCAGTTTATATGTTCGATGTGTATTCCCGGGTCGACCTTCAAAGATTGATACAAAACAAAATTCATAAGAAACAACTCCAACAGTGGACAGAATACCATCATCACTACACATCAATCAATCCCAATAAAGACCAGCCGATCTATCCGACAAACGCATCCAAAGAAATGATAACCAATTTTACTCGCCTCCGACTAGGTCATACCTACCTAACACACCAACACCTCTTCAAAAAAGAACCACCACCGAGTTGCCCCAACTGTCATAGCAACCTCACATTCAGCCACCTGCTTGGACCCTGCCTCCTTTCATCAGACCAATTACCACAACATTTCAACCAAAGCCTCAACATCATAGACATATTAAAGGAACCTACCCTGACCAACATAGAGACCATAAACAAAATATTAACCATACTTAGAATTAAGTTATAATAACACATTTTTTACTAAAGAGCCGATAGTCTTTTGCTGCTAGTGCTTTTCATTGCCACTATTAATAAGAAATTTTAATTTGTTATTGATAAAAATAAATAAATAAATAAATAAATAAAAAAACATTTTTGTCTCATTATTCCGAATGAAAGTTTGTTTTCAGCGAAAAATAACCCCAAATTTGCACGAAACGAGAAAAAAAGCGTTTTCATACCCCTTAGTGCAAACGAACAAAAAACGAGAAACGAACAAAGAGTTGAAAAAACGAGAAACGAACAAAGGGTAAAAAAAAGATTCTTCTGCTAAGTAAAAAAATTATTCATCATTTGTTCGCCTACTAGGTCAAAATATATTTTTGCATCGACAGAATATTCAAAGCGAAACCGGTTTTGTTCTTCTCTGACATACATATGTATTAATATACATCATGGACAAGAGCTGCAAAAATATTCATAATACATATACATAATTACAATACAACTGAGCACCTGCACTCACCCCTTCCTCTTTACCATTATAATTCAATGCAAAGCAGACCAAAAAATTTGTTTCATTTACAACTCTCCTTGAGCCATTCAGAAATAAAATCTACCCATGCGGAATTTGTTGTTGTTGTGGTGAGTTATATAATTTTTGCGCTACCTGGTTTTGGTACTGGTGGTGACTGGTGAGTTGCTATATGTTCGTAGCACAGACATTAAATTATAAAGTTATTTTCTGTATTCGTAGCTTATTCCAAAAGCTCGTTTTTCTGTGCTTTTTGATTTCATAGAACACTTTGTTCCATAAGCGTGAGACATCTCTATATAATTGTCTATGGTTATAGTAGACTCTGTTGTTTCATATTAAATATCCAGTCGACCCTTTCGGCCCATTGCCAAAAACGAAATTTTTACTGCTAACATGCTGTGCAGCAGTCTCATCATACCACTCCATTTGCGCCTACCAAAATCCATACAAATCAACAAACATGTCGGAAGTTGGGGAGGAGGATTCAAATTTTGCGCCAAGGCAATGCGCTTCCTAAAACGATGCGAACTTGTTCGATATATCAAAACGTTCAATTTGACTGAAGAGAAAGAGAGTCAAACTCAGGTCATACCCATAGGTAGTCAAATTTATTGTTACAATGTATGTACAGATCGCGACAAAAAGATAGCACATTTGCTTTTTTTTTGGATCCCTTTTGCATTGTCGTATTTTCAACCAATAAAAAAACATTTCCTTCGTATGTATTGTGCATTTAATATTTAAATGCACAAACACATAAAAAAATCAACCTGTGGATAAGAAAACAAAAGATATTATTCAATTCAGAACATTAGCACTTTAAGTGGTAGATAGCAAATTTTTAAAAATATTGAAAATTAGTATGTAATTCTAATTACATATATTCAATAGATTGTACGCCTGATATACATAAGTAGAAAGGAGCAATTAACTTTAGTAGTTAGAAAAGTGGAATATTATTTGGGATTGTTGCGAAAAAAACAACTGGGTCTGGCTTAACTGACCTAGTTTTGAATGAACTTGCTGATTTAGATATTCTATTAGTGAATTGTAGAGGACAAGGGTATAATAATGGTACTAATATGAGAGGGAAACATTGTGGTATGCAAGCGAGAATTAAGGTTTTGGAACCTAGAGCTTTCATAATGTTCAATGCTCTTCAGATGCAGTTGCATTCTTCGATACAGTTGAGAGTCTCTATGTTTTCTATTCAAGTTCTGTAGGCAGATGGTCGGTTGAAAAAAAAAACATCTTAGTAGTTTGACTCTTAAGCAGAACAGATGCAATAAAACCACTAAAACTATACTTGGGAGATGTTTATGAGGCTCTTGTTGAAGTTTCAGAAAATGATGGCCAAAAAGTCCAAAATATGCCTCAATCTCTTGGTAGTAAGCTTAGCGAATTTAAATTTATTTGTTGTGTTGTTATTTGGTACACAATATTAGACACAAAGCAGTATTTGCCTTAAGCTTGCAGTTGAAATTTTGTGCTCAATGAAAAAGTTTTTAGTCGAACTGAGAACTAATGACAAGTTTTTCTGAATTTTTGTATAAGGCGAGACTTATAGCAAATGAAATTAAAGTTCCTTGCACTTTTCCAGCAATTTCAACTTTACGGTCCCGAAAAAAGTAGTTCAGTTTTCCTATGAGGATAAAGATGAGGTAATTTTAGACCGTCAAGAAAGATTTAGGGTTGAATTTTATGTTAAAGTCAACGCGTCAATTGCTCTATCTCTTCGGGTGATGTGGAAAAGACCAAACTTTTTTTTAGTTGCTATTGGGGCACTTATTTTTTTCTGCGCCATGCGCTTAAACTCTTAAAACCGGCACTGCTTCGTAAATAAATGTTTAAGAATCATCTTGAGGATTTTTTGGCCGAACCGGATCTCCAACGAACAGCTTTAGGTAGCTCTAGGTAGACGGACCAAGAACCTATAAACATTACTATACGAAGGGGAAAGTGGCAGTGGATTGGACACACCCTACGGCGCGATAACAACTCCATTGCAAAATACGCCATGCAATGGAAACCGCTCAACCAAACAGGAGGAATAGCGGGACGCCTTAGGTAAACTTGGCGCAGAACAGTTGAGAAGGAATCGAGCTCTCTAGGAGTGAGTTGGAGTCAGCTCAAACGCGTTGCAGAAGTACGAACAAGATGGCGCGCAGGTGTGGTTGACGCCCTATGCCCCCCGAGGAGTTAAAAGATCTAAGTAAGTAAGTAAGTATATTACCGTTGTCTAGACGTTTTGTTAAGTGAATAACCGAAAATATGGAAAAAAATCCATTACATATTACCTATAGGTTGTTCCAAATCAAGGTGGATTTTTCGCGCATGTCTTCTCTTAGCTAGTGATCCTCTTTTGTGTACACACAAAAAACCGACGATCGATAACACCTACTAGAATGTGATTGGTCGATATGGGGTGGTTTTAAGTGGAAACGTAAGAAGTTTCTGTTGCTGTTTGTGAAAGCCCATGCGTGAAGTATGTATTATTACGTTTTTCAGTGAAGATGGTTATTTCATGTTAAGTGTTTATTTTTCAGTTATGGCATTAGAAGAGAAAGAATGGAAAACAAAGAATGTTTGCCAATAGGAAATTGACTCAAAAACATCCCATGTAATCATTAGTTTAGTTTATTTATTCAATGAATGTCTACACATTAAGAACATTATGTACTTCTTATAAATTAGTGCTAAGCTAAAATTTTGCCAACATTTAACACTGGAAAAAACGACTTCAATGCTAAATCAGTTGGTTTTGTACACCATTATTTTGTTACAAATAAATAAAATATATACACTAACATGCAAAAAAAAATAGCCGCACTCATGTAAAACAGAATATTTCGACTTTGACCTGCTCTGTTTACTGTGGTGTTGAAAGGATGGATATCTCGTTTTCATTTGTTACAGGTAGGTCAATCTTAAGTGGTTTAACTACAAAGATCAACGCTAGGGTCGTATTATTCCAGGAAAAAACATCTTTAATAATTATAACCCTTTAACAGTGAGTTTCTAGGGTGTTTGATTTATTGTTTTATAATTTACGAAATAAATTTAAATTTACTGTTGGTTTTATGAGGGTACTTTAGTTGTAAAGTTACAAAAAAAATAGTGTTTTTTTCTTTTCAATGGCGTGTGGCCGCCTTTTTTTTTTATAATCTACACACGCTAAAGCCTTTGGGTTTTATAAGGGATTCCACCCTGTTTGGCATTGAATCTTTAGGGCTGGTGATATAGCTGTTCTCAATTTCTTCAAATTTTTTCGATGACTTCAGAATTCCTGAAGATTTCTAAATTTTAAACCTCGACATCTTCTAAACAAAGCGATTAATCAATATTTTTTTACTTTATATGTTGTGTTTATTTCACCGAAATCTACAAAATGGCGTTTTCAAACTTTGGTGCCACGGAAACCGTAGAATCCCCAATTTCTTTACTCAAATGTTTAAACCTCGATATCTTCTAAATTAAGCGATTAATCAATATTTTTTGCTTTATATTTTGTGCTTATTTCACCGAGATCTACAAAATTGCAAATCTTTGCGCCAAAGTTATCGTACCTGCCCTTTACTCAACATTTAAACAAAACCCGTCTTTTTTCTTTCAACCACAAACACATGTACATATTACAAATGAACATAGATATCATTAAGCACAAACAAAAATTCATCGAACCCATAAAGCAGAAAGTATCATATTAACTTTTTTCTTGTATGTAAGACCATGAAAAGTTTTTTAACTACACAAGATTTTCAAGACCAGGTCAAAATATGCAATTCGACTTTTATTAAAAAGCCTTCAACTCTTAAGCCAAGGTCATTATTTATTCAAAACGTGTTCAATTCTTGTAATCCAATACTTTTTTTTAATGATACATTGTTCAATGGCGTTCAACGGTTACGAATAAAGCAAAAGAAGCTCATCAGCCCAAGGCATGTTTCTACAAATTTAAAATAATCGCGGAAGTTGGTTAAAGTAGATTCTTTATGCTAAGTTAACTGATTTTGTTATTGTTTAATACGTGAAATTAGTTGCTTGCCTATGTATGTAGACTACAAAAAATACAAGTATACGCCAATGTGTATGCATGGATCTATGTACATATATGAATACGCAAAAGGGATAATTAAAACACATGCATACATATGTACATATGTATACATACAAAATATTAAAGATAAAAACATGCATGCACTAAAATACAGCTCTACGTAAAACTTAAACACTGTCTAAATAGTTATATCTATCACTTTACAGTGTTTGAATGAACCAAAGCATTATTTTTCGACGCTTATGAACCCTAAAACATAGAACATTGACCCTCAAAAATCTCGTTTGTTATAAATCTAAATGAATGCATACATATGTATGTATGTACAAAACCGATGCGCACAGATATTATAATTTACCTTTCCAATTGTGCAATTTCAAGAGGGATGAATTTTTTTATTTTTGTATTTAAATCTTACAAGAATTATTTAAAAATGTGAAAACTCCACAATCAAGCCAATCCTTGACTTTTTTTTTCTGTCTGTCTGCACTAAACCAAGGAATACCTAAATAGTTCTTTGTTAGAGGGGAAACGGAATGGAAATGGAATATGCCGCAAAATGGCAGATTTTATGTATCCAAATTTTCCGAGAACGAAATATTTTATCAAAGCGTTCATCGAGCACAACAAAAGAAAAAATAATTACATATTAGAAAACAACAAACCTTTTAACGTCGATTTACAAAAAAAAATTGCGTATCCCTCAAAGAATGCGATGACTACTAGTGAATTAAGATACTTTAAACAAAATATTCACAGTATTTCGATATATTATAACGTATGATTGTTCATGGTAAAATGTCCAGAGTACTATAATGAAAAAAATATATCTTTATTTATGAATTGAAATTAACTAACGCTGTTTATAAGTACTTTTTTATATATATTTTTTCTACGTTAAGCGCGATACGTTCGACCAAACAATTCTATAGCAGGCAACGCAACCCTCTGACTGCCAAACAAAACTAAAACTAATAGAAATGTGGTGGATACACAAGCGCAAACAACGGCGGAACCGGAGAACAAGAAAACAACTACACAATGGCGGCGTGGTGTATAGTGTAGATGTAGATGTTCTACCTTCTACGGCAACATAACTCGCCTTTGTGCGTAGAGTATTCCTGCGTATGAATTAAGGAAGTCTGCATAGAACACACCCTACGCTGAAATGAGCGTCAGTAAACATGCAAAATGCTACATCTGTTCATTTCTACCTTCAATTTCGGGGATGGGTTTTTTTCCATATGGAAAAAAGAAGGGACGCTAATTTGAATGCTCATATTGAAGTATAAAATATTCAAGTTAGTCCTTTTCTAACTTCCTGTCTTGATGCTAATTAAAGTGCAAGAACTACTAAAATTTACCTAACTTTATAGATATGTTAATTTAACTTGTTTGAATAATTTCCATTAAACGATTTGCATGCATACGAATTTTATGTAACAAGTAGGGTTAACAGACTTCCATAATAAACCGTTTCACTAGGTGGCATATTACAATTTAGTTTAGATGTACCTACAAAACAAATTGCGGATGAAACAAAAAAATCTGGATTGCTACAGGTTATAGCTACCGTTTTATGTTTATGGTAGAATTATTAGTGTGGTAGAATACGAATACTGCCAGATAGAAAATGTAACGTCACAATTTTCTATTAATATCGGGGATCACAGTTATCAAACATTTTGACAAGCATGGCACGATTGCCTTATTTTTGATAATGGGCGCGATTCACGATTCTAGGTGACTACGTACGTAGGTTATTCTGAAATTTAACTACGTATGTAGGTGACAGTTCAAATGTCAAAAACGTCATTTTTTTTCTGCTTTCGCTTGGAATTGTTTGGAGAATTCTTATTGTAGCACAACAGTTATATTTTTGAAAGAAAAAAAGAGTAAAAACAAACGCAAATATTAATGGCCAAATTAGAGGCTGAAGTTATATGTAAGGCCGTGTGCCAATTGCGTTAAAATATTATCTTCTGGCTAATTTTTGACGCTAGTGAGGTGAATATAGACTTCAAAAAATTAACCGGCTCTGGAGCTGCATAAAAAATGATCCTGTGGCTAATGTTTGACATTTGTATATACCGATGAAGGAATGAGAGAGACGACAAGAACTTTGTGTTTGTTTCGGTTTTCAAAGTCGATTGTCGGTGGACAAATGTAGTGCACTAGTGCTCACATACGATGGAAAACGTACCCATTGTGTAAATTGTGTAAAAACCAGTTCAACATATTTTTTTTATAAAAAAAGTAATTGATATGAGCAATATCGTGTGAAAACAAGTAAAATTGATAGTTTGAATAATGTTGATTAGTGAAATGTTATCCTTGTATTTTCCATTAACAAATGACGAACTTTGTGGATCAATCATGTTAACAAATTACACATAATTTACAAACAAAAGCATTAACACGAAAATAATTATTAGTTATGCTTTTTTATGTTATTGTTTTTATTTAAAACTGGGAAAACAGTGGCAATTTTAGTTCTAATAAAATGTGATTGAATAAAATGAAAGGGACATTTTTCAATTCTAGTGGGAAATTAATGAAAAATAGTATAAAAAAAATACCATTTAATCCAATCAACACAGCAAAAAGCTAAAATTTTATCCACCTCTGGTAGGAACGTCAAAAATTAGCCAGAGGATAATATTTTAACGCAATTGGCACACGGCCTAAGTAACATATGTTACACATTCAGGGTTATCGCGAATAAATTCCGATGGAAATATTTCTCTTGTCGGTAATGTAAATCAAGTTGCTGAATGGGAAATATTTCCCGGGAAACTTTGTTCACGATAGGTCTGATTGTGTTTGAAATATAAATTATTTATTTCATAGGCAAGATTTTCTTGACTACGAATCCAGTCCCCGACCTCAAAAAAAGTTATCTACGTAGGTAGGTAATTTTCGGGCTCTCGACCAATCAGAGGTCGTTGACTATCTGTCACCTAGAATCGGGAATGCGCCCATTGTGAACGCTCCATCCAGCCGCTTGTCAAACGTGCTGGATGGATTTCCAAAAATATTGATATTTTGTTGGCTGTCAAACTGGCTTTTTTTCAAATCTATATATGGGCGCATTCAAGATCTTAGTTGACTAGATATGCAGTCAATTCCACGGCCTCTGATTGGTCGAGAGCCTGAAAATTGACAGAACAGCTAGTCAATTTTTTTGAGGTCGGGGACTGGATTCTTAGTCAAGAAAATCTTGACTAGCCCACTAACAACCGCCAAAAACAGCTGACTGGTTGGTGTGGTTATACTGCGTGGCTGTTGTTTGCTTGTTACAAAAATGAAAATCCAAGTAAATTATGAAGGAGTATTTTTATTTTTTCTATTTTTTATGCGGTTCATATACTGTTGGATTATGTAGAACAATCGACGAACTCAGCAAATCGTTCACAGCAAAAAATGAAACTTGGCCTATGAAATAACTAATTTACAATCCGAACACATGTGTTACACATGTTACTTGCATAAAATGTCATCCTCTAATTCGTGCATTCATATTTCTAAGTTTGTTTTTGCTCTTATTTTCTTTAAAAAAACAGATTTGTTGTGCTGCAATAGCAATTCTCCAAACAATTCCAAGCGAAAATAGAAAGTAGATGACGTTTTTGACATCTGAACTGTCAACTAGATATGCAGTCAATTTTGGCATTCAGGATCTTAGATTGACTGCATATCTAGTCAACTAAGATCTTGAATGCCACCTATGGCTTAACTTAAAAATAAGAAAAAAAATTCTCGTCAGTGACTTGGCAGGACTATGCTAATTGACGTTTGACAGTTTCACATCGGCATTGGGTGGTGTGAATAAAAACTGAGTGTGAGTATTCCCTCAAGCTTTGAGAGGGAACACTCTATTTGAGGTGAATAAAAATATTTTTCGTTAAGGTGGGTACACACGATACGACCGATCTGACGGACCTGGTCGGATGGATGTCGGTAGCGTACACATTGGGTGGTGTGAATAAAAACTGAGGGAACCCTCGAAGAAAACCCTCTTGAGGGAAGTGTTTTCTTGAAAGGGTTCACTCAGTTTGGTGTGAATAAAAATTTTTTTCGAGTAGGCACTTCCCCTCAAGTTGAAGTTTTAAAAATTGAGTGTAGAACAGTCAAATTCAATTCCCAAGTTACTTGAGATTTACCACCAAAACTGAAATAAATATTAATAATCATATTTTGGAACGTACAAACGCGAAAAATTAAAAATTATAGTTCTCGGCGTTTCGGTCACATAGGTTATTTTATTTTGGCGCAACTCAGCTGTTTTTAACATTATCAATAATAATTCAACTGGAGCTATTCAGTTCAAATGTACTTTTTTTATTTTTTCTTCCACAGCTCGCAGCGTATTTTGTTTATTAATTTTCATCGCTGGAATTTGTTTTTTTCAAACAAACATTGATAAAATTGCGAGATTTTAACAAAATCTTATTCCTTCATTCAAATCTTATTTTTTTGTCGGTTTTTCTTCGATTTCATCCATATTTTCATCGTCCGCATAATGGTATTCATGTTTAATTATTTCAAAAGTACCTCACAAGCACCCTCAACTTTCTCGAGTGTTCCCTTAATGAAATGCGACTTTATTCACACCAAAATGGAGGGAACCCTTAAATGTCAAAATGTGTGGGGGAAGTGTTTTCGTTCAACTTAACGAAAAATATTTTTACTCACCCCAAATGGAGGGTTCCCTTTAAAAGCTTGAGGGAACACTTACCCTCAGTTCTTATTCACACCACCCATTGTCCGACATGTTGTCCGACCTCACTTTGCAAATGGATTTAAAAGATGTCAGACGTACTGATAAAATTTTAGAGAAAAAATCTAAGAAAGAAAATGGAATCGAATTTGGGTACAGGAATGGATGAAAAAGCTAAGAAAGTTTTTTTTATATTAATTTGCTTACAGAATTACAAAATTGAATTCCCCAGACGATTATAAGAATTTTTTATATATCCATTTTTTTTTCTCCAAAATTCAAAATTTCCATACACAGCCATTATTAATTCTTCGCCAACAACCACACCGCTTGAAATACATTTCAGAAATGAAAATTGCTCTAGGTCGGACGGACAAGTGTACACATTCTCAGATATGTCCGTCCGACCACCAAAATATCAAAAAAACTTGAAAACCATCCGACATGTCCGTCCGGCGGTCGTTTCGAGCGTACACACACGTCAGACTTGGCCGGACAGACCAAGTCCATCAGATCGGTCGTATCGTGTGTACCCCCCTTTAAGGTGAACGAAGACCCTCCACAAGTAATGAGCAAAAAATCACTAACTGTGAATTATTCACTGTGAACGAAAAATCACAGTCGCAGTCTGTTAACGACTTGGAAATAAACTGTGAATCGCTGAAACGTGAATAGTTTCACGTCACAGTTTGGAATTCGCAAATGACAAGTTCACAAGGATTTCGTGATTGTGAACGTAAAGCGCGAGGCAGCGAATGCTAAAAACGGAACAAAGCAAAACACCACGTTTTTTATTAGGAACAAGATTGTGTATACTGAATATATGCTGCCTTCCGTACGTAAACATGTGTGTATAGTATGTTATGTATATTGTTCGCTGGGTTGCATTGAGAGTCGCCGCTGAAAAAAGGGGTGAAGATTGAACCAGAAAATAAAGGGTTACAGCAAAACGAAGTATGAAAAAAATATGTGTGACTTCCGAGTAATTGTTGTCGTTTAAAATGTGGTCATTTTTTCTTACTCTGCGTGTAATATCTATGTAACTACATATTATCTGTGGTTGAACTTTATAGTTTTTTTTTTAAATTTGAGTGTGTTATGCAGGCGAAATTTCGAATAGGGGATTACTAAAGAAATTTACACATTTATTTGTGTGGTGTCTAGGAGTACGTAGATATCTTTGTATGTATGTACATTTACTTAAGAAAAATACTTTGAAGATGCCGGCAATGACATAGTAAAGAGTAATTAGTTTTTTTTATAGAATTTCTTTACCAAATTAGACGAAAGTTTCGAAATATGTTATATCTGTCAGGCTATCACACAAAATCAGCACAATGAACAAATATACGTATGGGACACACACAAATTATTTCTATAAAAAAGAACTCCCATCCTTATTCATGTTCGCATCATCGTGAAATCATATTCACAGGTTATAATCACAGTGAATGAAAAATCACGTTCACAGTTATACCTGTGAACATAAATTCACAACTAAGCCCAACTCCACCCTCCACTCACACATTTTGTCATTCGAGGGTTCCCTCCAGCGCCTCCTAGATGTGAAACAGGCCGTAATGCTCTGGGAAAACGTCAAATGCCACGTGCACCGGGAACCCCAAGAGCATTTTTCCATTTTATTTTTTTGAATTTCTTGAATTAAAAGTTAATTGATTTAACTCAGAAGTATTACATTCTAGAATCAAATAATCCAGATCGGATCACGGTGATAATAAAACACGGCTAAAGCAGACTATTCAATTTCATAAAAATTTAATTGGATTTTCAAGTGATCGTAATATATTTTGATTGGTAAATATTGCCAGAAAAAAGTATACCAATGATATGGAAGCCAAGAGTAATTTCAGATTTAGTTATTGTACAGTTCTTGGACAAAAAATGACGTGAAGGATTTTTATATATTAATGTTTCGAGACTTAGCAAAAAAGTTAACATTTAATAAATATTTCCCTTAACTTTCAATGGAATGGTTACGATTTTGTTTGCTAAATTGAAATGAGGATGTAGTGAATGATACAAGTAGCATACTTACTTATTTTATGTGTACCTAAGCTGAAAAGAAAAGCCACCTTCCAATAAGAATGCCATACCACAACCGAGAACATAATACAAACAGCATAAAATAAAAGACATGAATTTTGTATTTTAAGTACACTCATATGTATTTATTTGAATAAAAACGAGATACAAAATACAGTGCATTTATTTATATTAGGTACCTACTAATAACGTGTACAGAAATTGACTTCATTACCTTTACTTTACAGGTAGGTACATATTTACATATTTTTCTGGCTTACAAGAGTTTAATTATTTATATGTTTATTTATTAAACAAAACGCATGTATTTTGTACATGTTAACTCAAGATAGGTACTATAAGTAGAACATTTCATTTTTTTTTTTTTAATGGAACAGTAGGGATAACTCTATTAGTAAGTAGGGTAGAGGCACATCCGGACAGTGCTACTATCCGGACACTTCGTCGTTTATTGTCAAAAAAATAAGAGAATTTTCCGGATTTAGTGTGAAAATAACATACAAAAAACAATCCTCTATGTTTCTTTCATTCACACACACACATAGTTTCCAATAGATGAGATAATTGGTTTGCGAAATATGCATCAGTTAGTACGTGGGGGTCATGAAGTGTGCGTTTTTTCTCTTAAAAAAATAGTGACGCTATTTTCAAAAGTGTAAGTATTTTGTACGATTACTTACGAGAATTCTGGGTTCTCGCAGCAACCGACATCAGCTGAAAGTCCTTTCTTCAAAAAAAAAAAAAAAACACAATAAAACATAGATTCGAGTTATGTCTGAATTTTATTTAAGGATCGCAAAACGCCTGACTGCTCGGTTTAAAAATGTACATGAGAGTGAGAATGATCTCATCCTTTTTAGTGGTTTAAGAAAATGGGTTTTTTGAGTGTGTGTATGTGTGTGTGCGGGTCATTTTGAGATGGTTGCCACTTGATCCCAGTATTGAATGTCTTGCCACTTTATAGCAATATTAAACATATTTTAAACATTATTTATTGCATTTGCACATCAAATTAGGTTTAATTTTAATAAAATATAAATAATTTCTGTGTTCAATTAGAAAAAAAGAAAAAATTGTTAAGTTCTATGTAAATTATTTGGTGTCCGGATACTGGAACCCAAATTTTATACTGATTTTAGTTTCCGGACAGAGTGTTCGGGTACTAAAACTTTAATGTAAATTTTAAATTCATGTTTAAATACATTTAAACAATACCTATGTGTATTTTCCTTAATTAAAATAAAGAATATTGCATGTTTTTTTTAATAATTTCAGTATGCGGATAGTGTTTTTGAACTAAGAAACCGGCTTCCCGGGTACTAGGTTTAGTATTAGGTTTAGTATCCGGACAGTTGGTTTTTACGCGTTTAAATATGTAAAACGTTAAAAATGTCATATTTTTAGATTTAATTACATAAGAATGGAGGAAAGCAGTTTAACACGGGCCTTAGAAGACATTTGGACAAACAAAGATTATGAAAAGCAGCTGCCAAAAATTGTTTGTATCGATCAACTCGTCATGACCGACGAAAAGGTAAAAGGCTAATTGGCGAAAAGGCAACAAAAAAGGGACCAGAAACTTACTTAACACCTTAAGAAGAAAGTAAATATACTGAGTGGTGCACCGATATGTGCAAATGTGGGTTTCCCTTAAAGACTGATGACCTCCTTTCCTTCATACGGTGGAAAATATAACTAAGGACTCGAAAGGGGAAACACCTTTCAGAGATGATCGAAATATATATATTTTAAAATGGTTTAAAGAGTTGGAAGACTTTTTAAAGAGCATAAACCAGGAGAAAATAATGCACGACCCATCAAGGATCCTCGACGGCGATGAAAGCAGTTTTTGTTTTTGTCCAAATACTGGAAAAGTAATAGCACCAAAGGGTTATAAACATATTTACCAAACATGTGCTGGTAATGAAAAAGAAACGTTAACCGTACGTACCGTAGTTTAGATATTTTTACAAATTGAGATTATGCATTTTCATTGGTGGATACATAGAGAGAGTGAAGAGAATCGTTTGACATTTCTACGTAGATATGTGACGGTTGACGGATTCTATGGGACTGCTCTATCCGCCAATACTTCAACTTCAACTTCAAAGTACAAAGGAACGAAGTCGACGGATTCTATGGGCCGGGGCCTTAAGAAACAATTGCGCATCTTTTCTCGGTTTTTCGCTTGACAGTTTACAAAGTCCCTCTGAAGTTGGTTAGACTTCGTTATAAGCTAAATTTTCGTTACTGTTTATTAAGTTGGCACCTAGATGTCGCATTTCAATATTAAATTCTACAACAGCGTTGAGATTATCATACCCACCCAACTGTTAGGGGGGTACACACGATACGACCGATCTGATGGACTTGGTCTGTCCGGCCAAGTCTGACGTGTGTGTACGCTCGAAACGACCATCGGACGGACATGTCGGATGGTTTTCAAATTTTTTTGATATTTTGGTTGTCGGACGGACATATCTGATAATGTGTACACTTGTCCGTCCGACATAGAGCGATTTTCATTTCTGAAATGTATTTCAAGCGGTGTGGTTGTTGGCGGAGAATTAATAATGGCTGTGTATGGAAATTTTGAATTTTGGAGAAAAAAAAATGGAAATATAAAAAATTCTGATAATCGTCTGGAGAATTCAATCTTGTAATTCTGTGAGCAAATTAATATAAAAAAAACTTTCTTAGCTTTTCATCCATTCCTGTACCCAAATTCGATTCCTTTTTCTTTCTTAGATTTTTTCTTTAAAATTTTATCAATCATATGCGCTGCTCTCAGTACGTCCGACATCTTTCAAATCCACTTGCAAAGTGAGGTCGGACAACATGTCGGACAATGTGTACGCTAACGACATCGGTCTGACAGACATCCATCCGACCAGGTCCGTCAGATCGGTCGTATCGTGTGTACCCCCTAATGATAAAACGAAGAAGAGAAAAGAAAAACGTCAAAAAGAATCGCCAAAAACTTTACCCTCGACTCACAGGGCAAAATATTTTCCTTCTCATCTTTTCAAACTTTCTTATTCTTTTGCACCCATGTGAGTCTAGACTCACAAGTCTAAGTGTAAAAGCAGACAAAATACCTACTCAGCGCTGTTCCGTACTGTACCCTCTCATTGTTAATTTGAATATAATTACGGAAAATCATAGTGAGGACATGCCTTAAATTTGTCACATTAGACGTTCCCATATATTGTTGATAGGATATAGAGTTTTTATTTCAATTTGCTATTCTTGTGTTTTGACCTGTATATAAACTTCGGAATGGATTTAATTCAGACTTCCTTTCGCATCAAAAGTATTTCGTGGTCATTTTCTATAATGGGAATGATTTAAAGAATTTTGTGAAGAATGTTAAATTCACTTATAAAGCCAGATAATCTTAACAAGATGGAGCAGTAGACAAAAGCAAAGATAATGGGTTGCATTAACAGTAAGAAGGAACTTAGAGAAATACAATCAAATTCAAATGGAGCATCAAATGTGTACCGGGTCTATGCATGTCGAATTTCTACAGATTCTGGGACGATTCAAAATGGGTATCTGGAACTCTCTCCAAAGGAACTAACATTTTCACCAGAGATAGGAGAAACAATAAAGTGGGCTCTGCAACACCTACGGCGATATGGTTGTACTGGTGATGTGTTCAGCTTTGAAGCAGGTCGACGTTGTATGTCTGGCCCTGGTATTTACACTTTTCGCTGCCACAACGCTGAGAACATGCACCAATTATTTCAAAGTTATATTAACACGGTTGCCAGAAATGATGAAACTGTACCGATGGTGTGTACTGATTTCCCGACATCTTTAGATTTGACGACATCTAATTCTCATGATACATACTTAGAACCAACATCAGCAACGTCCAGTGTCCTATATAACCGGGCACATTTAGCTCGCCGAGATTCAGCTCAAAGTAGTCCCCTGAGTTCTAATCTGAATTCTCCTAGTTCCTTTCAAGGAGTTAATTTTACAAACGAAGTGATTCACTTAAATTCACAGTCAAATAAACATATTTATCCAAACAGCAACGTTTATCAAGAGTTTCCGATCAAATCGAATGAGTTTAACAATAATATACCTAACAAAAAGAAGTCACATGATTTTCCACCGCAAGAGCCAGCACCCAATGCACAAAACTTAGAAATTGAAAGTTTGCATCCTCGAAAATATTTAGCAATTAAAGATGAACAACATATGTATGAAAATGTGAATGGTATTGAAAAGTCCGCAAGCTCAGAAAGGTGTTATGAAAACTTTAGCAGTATTGATCTTCCTATTTTGTTGAATGAAAAAACTAAAACACCAACGAACGAAAATGGTGCTGTGGTCAATTATATAACTCTAGACTTGGTTCAATCACCAACTTCCACAGATTCGTTTTCACTAAAAGTAAAATCAATTAGTACAGAGTCAACTTGTAATGTTTACAATAAAAAAGACACTTACAACGAAATTGGTAATACCACAAAATCGCAAGAGTATCCCGTGAATAATAATCTGTATCCAAGGACAAGTACAGAGTTGAGTAGTAATGCTGGAGCTGTGCCAAGTGAAAACCAATCTTCATCCATGGGCTATTCCACAATCGATTTTATAAAAACCTGTGCTTTGATAAAATCTGTCCCTATTTGTGATGCTGATTGCCAGGAGTCTCGGATAACGCGCCACAGTACGTGCATACTAAAAAACAGTTCATTAAGTGATTAAGGTAATATAATACTATACTTGCTCACATTTTAATATTAAATAAAGAAGACTAACTTTGATTTTTAGTACCGAAATGCATCACAAGATAAAATAAAAAAAAAAAAACAGTCGTAACATGTTTAGAATTTCCATTGGGATATCTACTTATAAACTTATAACCTAGTTGCGTTTTTCTTTTATGTCTGCACTTGTATGTAAATATGTATTTACATATTCAATATGTTCAATAGCAGTGCTATTGAGTCCGACCGAAGGTCAGCTTCTTTGCCAAAGCCTTTTGCAAATCCTTTCGCTCGCCTTGCTTGCATTGGAGATGAGTGCCGAATTATTTTTCCGATTAGATGGAATTTCAAAAAATCATCCCTTAGCTGACGTCTGTCATTATAGGAATATACTGTATACTGTGTACTGTGTACCTCAGCCCTTTAGATCCACCGGTTCGGTCCAATTAAACGATTAAATGGTGTTTGATTGTACAATATGAACAATTAAATTTACGGACCGAAGTGCACAGCATCAAGTATGTAGTACATATTTATAAAATCTTGATGCAGTATCAAAAAATCACACTTTAATAAACTGCTGTGGAAGAAATTATTTGTTTGCGAATACAAAATCCAACGAAATGATCTACTTTTCCAGCCCTTTCGTTGTGCCTTCGCATATATGTACATACATATACATTATGTAATTATGTATGGACATACGAATCCGCGGGAGCAAAACTCCCATTCATTAAAGTTTCAACACCTGCCGCAGTACGTACTATGAAAATCACACAGCCACGGTATAGTCCCTTTTCCCCTTCACAAATGCCCATTTACACTATTCCAAGTCTCATTCGTTGGCTGTCTGTGCATAGAAAGATAGATATGTATATACAATATACATAATGTAACTGCTACCCGCCCGGCATTGCCCGTGCAATTTTTTTAAATTTGAATTTGCCTTTATTTACAATCATATTCATCGTAGTAGCCCGAGCAGAAAACATCAATGGGCAGAAATTCAAATTTCAAATGTGCCACATACACACAACACACTATGACGTCACCCACTGCCGCATGGCTGTTGGCATTGGCATTGCGTCGGTTTCACTGATGGGAAATTGTTTGCGATGATTTCATGAATTGTTTTGAGCACAGCTCAGCTCCAGGATAACACAGAAGGATGATTTATACCTTAAATGAATCCTAAAAGAATTGACTAAAAACCATTTTCTTTGGTTTTAAATCCAATAAGCCATTGATGAGTTAGGGCTGTGTAATGACAGAAATTTTAATATACATATTAATGAATTTTATTTTTTCAAATTCACCCACTTAGAGCTGGAATTTCAAAAAATCCTCTCTTGGCGGGTGTCTGTGTCGCTACAGGAATGTCCTGTCCAAATTTCAGCTCTTTAGGTCTGGCGGTTTGGTCTGTGCGTTGTCTGTGAGTCAGTCAGTGAACTGGTTTATATATGGACATTTATATAATTAAGGATTTTTCCGAATTCACCCACTTAGAGATGGAATTTCAAAAAATCCTCCCTTAGCGGACGTCTATGTCGTTATACGAATGTACTGTCCAAATTTCAGCCCTTTAGTTCGAGTGGTTTGGTCTGTGCGTTGTCCGTTAGTCACACAGTTCTATATGTATGGAAAAAGGATTCTTCCAAATTCACCCACTTAGAGATGGAATTTCAAAAAATCCTGTCCAAATTTCAGCTCTTTAGGTCCAGCGGTTTGGTCTGTGCGTTGTCTGTCAGTCAGTCAGTGAACTGTTTTATATATAGAGATGAGTTACACTTTTGTGTGTGACCTTATATCTAGAGAACGACTGGACCAAATTGGATACTTCCTTCTACGTGTTTATTCGTAATTGCTACGCGAAGGTTTAGGAACAAAGAAAATTTGGAAAAACCAAAAGGAAAAGCGAGAAAATCGACAAAATCGAAATTTGGGTTTTCTATGGGAATTTTGAATTTTTTTTTTATTTTTTTTTTTATGTACCTATGAAATAAAAGTAATTTAAAACTAAAAAAAACTAAACAAAGTTTTTATTATTATTATTATTATTATTGATTACATAGTAAATAAATAACAATATAATACTAACTATAGCACTACTGGTAGCTAGTGCTTTCGGCTAAATTAATGTACTAGTTAATTTTAATTATAGATTTTAAATTAGTTTATCTAGGTTGAGAATTTTTAGTAATTTAGAAATAAGATTTATATTTTCCATCGTAGGGTGTTTTAGAATGTCTATGATGTTTCTGTTTCCTAGGAGTTTTGATGAAATGGCCTTTGTTTTACTACAGTTCGTTATGATATGGGGTATGGTGAGAGTCTCTTGATTACACATGTGGCACTGAGGTGGATCGCTTTTGGATAATATATGATTATGGGAAATGTTTGAGTGTCCCATTCGGAGTCGCATAAAGCCTCTTGTCATGTTTCTGGAGTAGTTGGGTGGGTATATCGCCTTTTGCCCGTCGTTTTTATTTTCTGACATACAGGCAGACAGGCAGACAGATAGATATATAGATAGATATATAGACAGGCAGATAAATAGATAGACAGACGGACAGACAGACAGACAAACAAACAGATAGACAGACAGACCGATATATAGGCAGACAGACAGACAGACAAATAGATAGATGGATAGACAGACAGACAGACAGACAAATAGATAGACATATAGACGGACAGACTGACAGACACACAAATAGATAGACAGGCAGAGAGACAGTGAGGTGGACAGAAAGATATGGAAATTGAAGTTCAAAAATAGAACAGCAGTGATTGCTCCTACTATGTACTTGCTTTCTATAATACGCGAATAACTAAGTGCGCGCCAAAATTTTGAAAAGATAGGTGTAGCGAAGCGCACCGTGTTCAGCTAGATATTTCATATGAATTTAAAAAAAAAATTGCTTATCCAGAAAAGGGAGAATAATTAAAAGTGAGTGATATTAAAAATCGTGGTTTACAACGTATTAGCAGGTGATTTTCGCCTAACATTGTTATTCCTCGATCTACAGCTTCTGATAAATTGAATGCATGTTTAAAATCATCCTATTTGTGGAGGCATGTAAAAAAAAATCACCAATCCATTTTTTTTGTATTGTAATAGTTATTAAACACCAAGCGAATAATAAAATATAAAATATTTTTAATTGCCCGGGCAACGCCGGGCAGTCAACAGCTAGTTTTGTATAAATATAGATTATTTAATCTTACTTACTTACTTAGTTGGCGCTACAGCTCGAGGTGAACCTGGGCCTGCTTCTCGCAACCATTTGTGTGTGCGTGTTATATTTTTGCACGAATGGAAGGGACCTACAGTTTTTTGCCGACTCCGAACGGCGAGTTGAGAAGCTCAATCGTGACAAATGATACTCTTTGATGCTTGTCAGACATTCGAAAGAGGTGGGCACTGTGAAAAACTTTTAGGTGTTTGCGGCGGGATTCGAACCCAAGACCGCTGGCGCAGTAGTCCGACGCACTAACCACTTGCGCTACGGTGATTATTTAATCTCTTAGCGGTAAATCACTTTCTGCACTTTCCGTATTCGGACTTTTACAGGAACATAATAAACACAAGGAGTCTCATGTGTCGCAAGAAAATTATCGAAAATGGTAAAGTTCTTTCGGAATGTAAAAAAAAACTGCCAATCAAAACGCTTTAATCTTGACAGCTTCAACTTCCCCGACGAGCCACAGCAACGATTTATGGCTCTTCCGATGATCTGGTTGTGTCTTGTGTGTATACTGACGAGTTATGGTAGGAACAGATCAATACAGCAACTTTGAAAACCACAACGCACGTTCTAAGACTAATGGTTTGAGTATAAACAACGCGCGCTTTTGGGCTATTCTGAATTGTGACCTCAAGCATTGTATCGTAGATATTATATTGTAAACATCTCCACAACGCCCGAGTAGAGCCACTTTCTATTAAATCGCGAGTTCTGGCAGCTCACATCTGTGTCGACATTATAATCGGGTATGTTCTCGTGCCTGTCCAAAACTGAAAAACTACGAAATTCTATGAAATTCAGTCAACTGTTCCCGTGCGAAGATTTTTCGTAGTTTTTCACAGAAGAGAGAGTAAGATATTTCCAATTTAAGCTCAAAAAATTTCCTTCGGCAAATATATGCAAACTGTCAAATCTGTTAAATCACAAAAGGTCTGTTCATTTGCCTAAAAATTGTTACGAATTCGTACGAATTTGTACATATTCTGGACCAACCGCGTTCCTTAACATAAAAAAGTAGTAAAAGAGGGAGGCATGGAGAGAGTAAAAATTTCCCCTCGCTAAAAAATAGGTCAGTTCGCGTACTTTTTGCACTAAATATTTGTTATCTGTCAACTTTTGCAGATTCTCTCAAAGACAGAAAATATACGAAAAAGTAAACGAACGCAGTGGTGGCCGTGGCCGTGGTTGTTAGTGCGTTGGACTACTACGCATGCTGCTCGGGTTCAATCCCAGCCCAGGTCCAACACCAAAAAAAAGTTTTTCACGGTCGCCACCTCTTTCGAATGTCTGACACCAACACCAAAAAATTAAAAATGTACATATATGTGATTTGACTGATTTGCCAGTTTTCATATATTACCCCAAAGAAATTTCTTGTAGTAAAATTCGTAGCATGGGGAAATTTCTTACTCTCTCGTGAGATAAACTAGAAAATTTTGCATACGGGAACGGGTTTTCGTTACTTTTCGTTACTTTTCGTTATTTTTCGTAGATTTTGGTAGTTTTGGGAGCGTACGCGAACGGACCTTATCTAACGAATTGTTACTCAACAAATCTCTGCCGGTAAAAATAAAATATCTGTCAAACTTAGCTGTTTCATTTGTTTTCAATTATTTTTTTTTTTTATTTTAATGCAAAAAGTAAAATAATGGAAAGAAAAGGAACACAGATGAAAGTTGAATGTTCCGAATGTTGTTGCAGCATTTCGCATCGAGCTTTTTCCATACTGCATTGGTTCTGGGATATCATCAAGAGTGGAGTGGACTCTGCTGTAAAATCTTACAACACCACTCTGCTTACCTTTGCTTCATATGTTTATGACATTTCATTGGTTGCAACTTCTGTGGTTAAACGCGTTCCTTTACTTTTTCGTAATTTTGCCTCTCTCTGAGAGAATTTTACCCCCACTCCATGAAATTTAATCACCCCTATTATTAAATCCGCCGGATCGGAGATTCCCTTCACTCAATCGGTTCACATTCACTTACTGATTTGACATTTGAAAAGCCGATTATAAGTTTGAAAAATAATCTAAGAAATAAAGAATCATGCAGCTATATCAATAATTTCTGCTAGTTTCGAACTTAATAGGATTGTTTTCAGATCCAATGACTTATTCAGCTTATTAATTTATCAGCTTTTAAACCATTTATGCACACAACAACCAATTCCGCACAAAAATAGTTGCGGATGTCAAAGGTAGGGGGTGTTTTATTCTATGTTGCAATAATTAAAACACGGGGCTTATGGTACAATGGTAATTCATTTATTGTTACTTCATTGGCGATCTAAATATCACTGACTAGCGTGCTGCTCAGCTAACATCGTTGGCTGGTTTGGTCGGCTCGCTAGTACATCCTGCTATAATACCTTAGTGGCTTATAATAACATGACACTTAAATATTAAACATCCTTCCCTTAGTTTCTTACAAACTATAATGATAGCAATATATAATATACTAGCTGGCCCGTGCTCGCTTTGCTTCGCCTGCCTACCACATTTATGGGATGTAGTTGATGGAATTTTGATTTACTTTGCTGTCTTAATAGACCAAGAGCCCGCAGTAATTTTCGGTTGTAAATAGTAACCAAAAGAGTCACTGTTACTGTTAATTAAATCACGATTATCACGATTCCTCCGATAAATCCGAACATGAAGAGGAATATAGGGTGTCCCAGTTTAGAGGTAGATATAATCCATTAACTGTAAATTCCTGCAGATTAGCGAACAAAAAATCGTATGACAGTGGGGTATATTTTCAGTCCGTCGAAGTAAGGGACCTCCGATTCGGTGATAGGACCACTTTAAATGATATTACTTCTGAACTACTACAGATACAAAAACAATTTCTTAAATTTCGGAGAGGCAATTAGAAGAGCATACGAAATGTTGAAGACTTTGTGTACATCTATGCAGTCATAAAAAAGTTATGGCCCGTTAAACTCAAAATTTTGAAAATTGGTTGTTCCAATTTCTTACCTTAAATGCATTTTTCTCAAAACTTTTAATTCATAAAAAGCTCTTTTTTTACTACACTTTTATCTTTGGCGAATTCTCCAAAAATTATGTTAAACAACTTTTTCACGTACGGCTAACAGAGGTGGTAGTAAAAGCCATTTTTCGTCAGATAAAAATGATAAAAACCATGCCAAACAATACATATTTCATATTGAAAGCCGGAATTTTTTCTTTTGGGGTTCTTGGCAGCGAAATATTCTCATGTGGACCATTTTGCTGGCCACTTGCTGTATCAATTTGATGTAATCGAGCATTTCATTTTAATTTTGCATTTCGACTTATCGCCCAATATCAGGCCGATTTGATCGCTAACTAATTTTCGCTGAAAAATTGACTATATTCCGCTTTGAAATATAATTGCTAATGCCAACTATATGATAAAAGATAAAACAGAACAGATAAAGAAGAAGAACCCTGCAAAAAAAGATTAAAACTCAATTCCAATCCAACTCAATAACCTTAAAATTGCACTCAAGTATAACACATGAAATACAATTACACGAATACGACACACCCCTTTACAAAACTTTACCAGCTGCATACCTGCATTACTCAACTAACTTTTGTAGTGTATACACACATACATGAACATAATGTAAACAAAACAGAAAGAAAAAATATACGCACCAATAAAACCTTTGCGCTTGAGCGCTCACGCTGAGCAGAGCAGACACATACACAAATTCATTCCACTCATATTTAACGCGTTTTCATGGGAAAAATGAGAAATACAAATTACGAAGAGAGATCGAAAGGAAACCAAAAGAAGAAAACACCACTGAGATTGGTTTCAGAACAGTGATCAATTAACAAATTAATTAAAAAAGGCATTTTGCAAAGATGCTATCAATATTGCTCAGCTTGTAGAGCACGTAGAAATATAATTTTGGACTTAAAGGACGCGTATTTTAAAGCTCTTAAAACTGATCTGAATTTCAATAAAATAGACGAAGGAGAAGTTTTCTTTTTTTAGGTTCAAAGTCTAATTATTGAATTTCTTGGTTTTCGCACTTAAAATCAGATATTTTTTCATGCACGAATCTGCTCCTTATCAAAACCTAATCAACACAAAAATTAAAAAATTATCAAAATCCGTTTAGTCGTTTGCTGTGTAGGTAAAGGAATTTTCATTTTGTTTTATATTATTAGGGATACCTACTTGTAATAGATATTAAAGATAACGTATTTCATTTCAAATTAACAATATATTGGAATTGTGTTTACATAAATTGGTACAGTGAATAGTTATAAAGTAGGTAGTAAAGCATTATGGATCCTTAAGTATATCAAACGGGAGGCCTAATACATCTACCATAATTTATTTTGTAAAACTGTGTTTCGAGGTGTTCATCTCTATTTGGCGACTGTTGCGTGTTTGTCTGGGCTATATCTGCATTTAAATCCGCCTGATTTATATTGTCTAAACCTGTATTTGTATCTATTCAATTCTTCCGTGACAATATCAACCGAGTTTATCGATAAATGTTTCCCCTTTCATCTTCTAACATATATGACCTTGGGCTTTTATGTTGTAATATTATTTTTGCTCGATACCATTGCGAATTTTGTTTTCTGAAATTCACACTATTTCCTTTTTCAAAATCAGTACGAGTTTTAGCAGTCTTGTCGTATTGTTTCCTAATATTATTTTGATAAATTTGAATTTTTTCTGGTATGTTTTTTTTTTTTTTTTTGAAAATCTATATGGAGGAATGTGGTGGAAAATAATTGGTTCCTTAGTTTTTTTTTTTTTTATATATTACACACCGCGCATGTAAGTATAAAGTTTTCAATGTCAGCATTGATATTAGGCCAATACAGCGAGTCCTTAGCCCTTTGCTCTGTTTTTTGAATGCCACAATGAGAGTGATGTAATAATTTTAAAATTTCCTCTTTCATTGAATCCGGTATAATGATTCTATCTTCATAGAATAATATGTCATTTTCTAAGACAATGTCATTTCGGATTTTGAAATATGGTAAAAGATTCAGCTGAACTTTAGATTTATCAGCTGGCCGCCCATTTTTACAATAATAAATAATTTGTTTTAAATTGATATCTAATTGGGATTCCAGTCTAATTTTCAACTGCTTATCTTCGTTTACATTTAACGAATGCACGATTTAATTGAAATCATCATCTTCATCGGTAGGAGCGAATCTATCATATGACCTTGACAAATAGTCAGCAATATGAAGATATTTGCCTGGTACAAATTCTAAACTCAGCTTATATTTCAGGAGTTTGAGTCTCATTCTCTGTAATCGTGTGCTGTATACTTTCGATAAGTCTGTTTTAAATATAGATATGAGGGGCTTGTGATCTGTTTTTACACAGACCTCTCGACCGTAAATGTAATAATGAAATTTGTTTGTAGCGAATATTATACCCAGAAGTTCTTTCTCAATTTGAGAATAATTCTTCTCAGCTTCACTCAAACTACGCGAAGCATAGCTAGCCGGCCCCTTCTCTTGAAGTAAACATGCCCCCAACCCAGACTGAGAAGCGTCAGTTTCTATTGTGACATTCTTATTCTCATTGAACGATCTCGAAGTGGGTGCGTTACTAATCAAATTTTTAATTCTTTTAAATTCCATTTCGCGTGTTGGGAACCATTCAAATTCAACGTTATTTTTTAACAATTCCCTCATATTTTTACATTCATCAGATAATTTCGGAATAAAACTATATAATTAATCATTCCTAACACCGATTGTAACCCTTTCTTATTTTTCGGAGATTCTAAATTAACAATGGATTGGACTTTATCTGGATCCACTTTACATCCTTGTTTTGAGAAAATATGACCTATATATTTTACACTGTCTACTTTATATTGAAATTTTCCCGAATTAATTTTTATATTTGTATATCGCGCTCTTTCAAATACATTTTTTAAATTTTTATCATGTTCTTCAGAGGTTCTTCCAAACACTAAAAAATCATCAATATAATAAATGAAATACTTCGGGAGCAATTTTAATGCCGAATGGCAAACGATTAAATTTGAAACACCCAAATGGTGTGCTAAAGGTACATAAATGGCTCGACGGCTCGTCTAACTTAATTTGCCAAAAACCCTGCTTCATATCAAGAACCGAGAAATACTGCATATCTGCAAGTTTTGATTTAAGTTCATCCAATTTCGGTATAAGTTGGCAATGTGTTACTTAAACTTTATTTAAATCTTGTGGATCCAAACACAACCTCAACTCTCCATTTTGTTTTTCGACAATAACTTGGTTACTAACCCATAATTTTGGATGTTGCACCGGCTCTAAAACTTTTATCTTAACTAAATCATCTAGCTGTTTCTAATCTTTTCTCTAGAGCTAAAGGTATTCGCCGAGCTGGCTTGACCGTAGGAGTACAACCATTTTTTATGTGCAATTCATTTGGAAAAGAACCAAGACCCTCAAATAGATCTTTGTATTCTTTTAAAAACTGACATTTTTCATTTTCGTATAATAAAGGGTTTTCCAATAAGAGATGTTATTTTGGTATTCAAAGAATTTTTGGGATTTTTTGAGATAAATGATTTTGTATTTGTATTTTATTTATTAGATAACTTTACCCAGTAAGATACAATATCTTTTAAATTTGGGAAAGTTCAGTATAATAATATGTACTATAAATGTGTAAATTATGATAGTTGCTAAGTAACAATTATATTTCATTCTATATTAAAAATGTACGTATGTTATAAAGAAAAAAAAAATAAAAAAGTAAATGAACTAATACTTGTAGGTTTACAAATTAAATTGAATTAATTAAGTCAATTAAATCAATTAAATCAATTCAATTAAATCATCATCATCATCAATAAATAAATAAATAAATTAGATTAAGTTGTCTCATAAAATTGCTTGAGCATTTTTCCAAACCGAGTCGTACAGCTTATCATTCTTATGGAACGAGGGAGAGAATTCCATAATCAAATGGCATTTATAAAAAATAAAAAATTGGCGTTCAGATACCAGAAATGAATAACGATTTGGTATGAGATCACGGGACCTATTGGAACGCGGGAATTTAATTTTATTATACAGATACTCTGGTTGACGGGACTCTAAAATATTATGAAGCATGGTTAATGTTTTAAGTCTAAATAGATTGTCTAGTGTAATGCCATATAAAGATTTTGAAAAATTGGAGATGTGGTCATATCTTCTAAGACCATAGACACAGCGTGCGACGCTGTTGAACGCAACATTAAGTCTTCGCTTGTGCTCGTAGTCACAATTACAAAAAATTTCACTACAGAAGAGAATAATGGGAACAATTAAGGACTTAGCCAACATTAAACGGGTTTTAACCGGAGTTATATGGTGTGACGCCCAAAGCATACGTAGACCTCCATAGATTTTTCCTAACGTAAGTCTAATATGGTTATCCCAAGTAAGCGTTTTATTGAAAGTTACTCCGAGATTTTTTGCTGTTTCCACGAACTCAATAACTGTATTGTTAAGGTATATTTTAGGGAAATTTAGGAGTCCTGGAAATAACTAAACATTTTGATTTCATCGGATTTAAGCAAAGACCATTTTTACGGGACCAGATTACAATTTCATTTAAATCTTTGTCGACCTCGTATACACCGTTTTCAACGAGACCCAATGGAAAACTATTATATAGTTGCACATCATCTGCGTACATGTGCATGGTGGAATAGAGTGAACAAGAAGGAAGATCATTTATATACATTGTAAATAACAAAGGGCCCAAAATTGAACCCTGAGGAACACCTCGATGTAAAGGAAGAAATGAGGACACAGATTTATTAGCAAGAACTGCCTGGGACTTATTGGATAAATAGGAAAAAATTAGATTTGTTGACTTTTAAGTTTTTCACAGAGTATATTACGATTGACAGTATCAAATGCTTTCGAAAAATCCAAGAGAGTAAGAATTGTCACTCTATCATCATCTACAGCTCGTCTGATGTCTTCCACAACCTGAATCAAAGCGGTAGTACAGCTGTGCTTGGGACGAAAACCTGACTGATTGGGACATATCATTTTGTTGTTGTGAAGAAATTTGCGTATGTGATGGTTCATAAGCCTTTCTAACACTTTGGACAGAAACGGTAAAATTGCTATAGGACGGAAATCGGAACAATCACGATTTTTGGGGACAAGTATAATTTTAGCTTGTTTCCAGGCTGACGGGAAGACAGAAGTTATAAATATAGAGTTAAATATGTGAGTTATATATTTCAGAATATAGGGCAGAATGGCTTTCAAAAATACCGGGTGCATGTCGTCTATCCCAACAGAGTTAGACTTAATTGCTAAGAAGCTTTGTAAAACATCGGCCTCGTCGACAACAGAGAAATAAAATTCTGTCGAAATTCGTGAGTCAAGTAGGTGATCATCAAATAATTGTGACTCAGTCAATTGATTTGCATTATCTATATGATTTAATGATGTGAAATTTTGTCATATCTCTGTGCTGTGCAATAACTTAAGCAAATATGTAATAATTCTTTATACTATGAATAAAATATTTATAAAATTCAGCTCATTACAATCGATGGATATGAGTTTATTGTTAATTTGCTTCCCCACTCCAATATCTCTAAGATTCTTCCAGAGTCTCGCTTTTGCAAGGGAAGGGTTCAGTTGTGGAGCATAGAATATTTTCTTGGCCTCACGTATTTCGTGGATTACTCTATTTCTTAGCGCTTTGTATACGTTGTGCAATACGTCAAGTCTAACTAGCTTCCAGCGTTTGTATGCCAAATTACGGTTGCGAATAAGGAACTTAATCCTGTTAGTAAACCAAGGGTGATCTTTACTTCGAAACGGCTTTGTGGTAAGAGGGATATGGGAATTATAGAGATTGTTAATATTAGTTTGAAGAAAAGATACTTGGTCATCCACAGATGGCATATAGTATATTCGAAACCACTCAATTGATTCCAAATCTGTTTCCAACTGCCGCCTGTTACAATTTTTAAAGTCTCGGAAGCTATAAGTACAAGGAACATAAATTGGTGAACATTGAAACGTAAGGTAAACTAGGTCATGACGAGAAAAACAAGAAGCAGAGATTTGATCATAAAGAAGAACTTTATCTAGGTGACTAACAAAAAATAAATCAAGTAATGTACTACTGCTATTGGTATAGTGCGTGGGTGACAATGTATTTACAGGAAATAGATTAGCGATCTCATCCTATCAGTAAGCCCAGCACTTCTAATTACGTCAGAGTTAAAATCTCCCGCAACAATGACAAAAGGTGATACAAAAGATAACTCATCCAAAACAGAAAACAATGGTGTTAAATCAATATTACGATGTGGTCGATAAACTAACATGATTTTATTATTGCTACATTTTATTTCTACAAATAAATATTCAACAGAACTACCTGGCGAAGACTGACGTATTAACTTTCAATTTAGGTCACTACGAATAAAAATTGCAACACCAACACGACCACTCCTATCAGACCGAAACACTGTATACCCATCCATACAACACACAGAATTGCTAGAGAACCAAGTTTCACAAACACAAACCGCGTCAATTTTAGAGCCTTCAAAAAAGTACCGAAATTCGTCCAATTTACAACCCAGACTCTGGGCGTTAATATGGCAGACCTTCAAACCGGTATGCTGTCTACCTAGAATCCGTATCATGGAACGCGTAGTATCATTAAGACATTCGATTATTGACTCTCCATTACCAAGATTAGGATCAATCATTATTAAAAACATTTAGGTAATAAGGACCCAAACCAATCCGATTTAGAGCGAAAGTATGAAGCTGCACGACAAACTTGAGAAAACACACAACAAACAGAGACACAAAGATGATGATAATGATGATTACATATTTATTATAAGAGCAAAAGAAATTAAAATTCATTATAGATAAAGAATAGAAAGATATAAAAAAGAAAAAGAAAACTTCAAGCAAAAAATATTAATTTTAATAAAAACTAGAAAAAGGAAACAAAATATCAGACAAATAGCAGAAGGCTTGATAGTAATGTTAAATAATGTTTACTTTTGATGCTTCTTCTTCCGATTCGTTTCGTTGCTCAGCTGTTCCTGTTGACATCGATGATTTCATGGCAATATCATTTAAACTTTCCATGTTCTCCACTAAAAGAGCATTATCATTGCGGTACTTTTTAATGTAAACAAACCCTCGCCTAGTAAATGCAGAATACAGTTGGTTATTTGTTTTCATCTTTAATGCACTCTGCAGAAGATATCGATTTTTAGCCGTGAGACACTCGTGCATAAACACAACGTTGTCAGAGGCAAGTCCAAGTTCGCGAAGACAGAATGCTTTCTTTGTTGTTGTGCGGTAGTTGGCGATAGATCGTAATAGAGTGCTTTTATCGCGCGGTGAAAGAAATTTAACTAGCACTGGTGGAATTAGTGTAGTGTTTTTATTTCTTAGACGAAGGGTTGGTGGCTGAATACCTACACCGTGACACATCTGATTAAACATCGATTTCAAGTTTTCATTTGGCAGCAAAGGAAAACCATGAATAAGCGCGTCACTCTCTAACTCCTTATATTGGTGCCGTTCTTCATTGAGATCAATGCGTGCGATAATCTGTTTAAGTGCGTCATCATGTTTTTTTAATTGTTCTTTTAGTTTGTGGTTCTCTTCTTTTATGATCTCTATTTCGCTAAGCTTATCCTCCAGTGTTTTCATACGGTTGTTAACGTCATCAATTGAACTCTTAAGTTTGGATACGTCGGTGTCAATTTTAGCCGTGATTCTCTCTTCGACTTCGAGCATTTTAGAAGAGAGGAGTGAAATTATATAATCACTTTGCTTTCGAAGAGCTTCGTCGGATTTGGACATTTCGGTAGTGTTATTTCCAGAAGAGATATTTTTTTGTGATTATTTGCGATGGTATGTGTATACAATTGAAAATGTCAAATGCAATAGATAAATAATAAGAAAAAAAAGAAATTTTAAATTTCAATATAGGAAATACTTGGGTAGTATTCGATGACTTACAACATTCACTCACGAGAAAAGTGCTTAGGGTGCTCTCATAGAAAGAAAAATAACTTGGTACGCTTGAAAACTCGAATGGTTATTGCCACTTCATCGCATACGTTCTTTTGTCTCTTGATGATCGGATGTTTATTATCACCTCTTCGAGAGATAACACGGTCCGGAAACTTTTCCCGTAAAAGATCAATGGTTTCGTTGCTTGTGTGGCACGTAGCGCCGTCTTGTTGAAAGTAAACGTTGTCCAGATCAATACCATCCAACTCCGACCATAAAAAATCATTCACATCTATCACAGAATCCGTCGTACTCGGAATTTTGCTACGAACCCCGAAAGAACTATCACAGAATCCGTCGTAGTGGAATCCGAATGTGCATTGCCGCACTTAACAACTTAACACTTTCTACGAAATTCGAAATTCGTAGCAAAAATTTCCACTACGACGGATTCTGTGATAGTTCTTTCGGGGTTCGTAGCAAAATTCCGAATACGACGGATTCTGTGATAGACGTGATTAATCATCTCTCGATAGCGCAATCCATTCACCGTAACTGTTGATCCAACCTCATTTTCGAAAAAGTAAGGTCCAATGACCCCGCCGGACCATAAACCGCACCAAACAGTCACACGTTGAGGATGGAGAGGCTTCTCAACAACTCTTGGGTTTTCCGAGCCCCAGATGCGTCAATTTTGCTTGTTGACGTAGCCACCGAGGTGGAAATGGGCCTCATCAGTTAAGATGATTTTTCGATGGAATTCCGGATCATTTTCATGCATTTCAAGGACCCAATCAGCAAAGACACGACGTTGTTGATGATCGGCCGGCTTGAGTTCTTGTGTTAACTGAACTTTATAAGCCTTAAGTCCCAAGTCTATGCAAAATACGGTGTAATGATGTTTGTGGAATGCCCAATACCAAAGAACGACGTGGAATGGACAAACCTGGGTTTTCTTCAACACTTTGGGCCACGAGCAATATTCTCAGTTGTTCTTGAGCGGCGTGCACGGGTTTTACTCTTCACATCACTAACTTGTCCCAACAGCTCGAATTTTTCCACCAATTTCTGTATTACGGTCCAACAAGTTGCTTCACGACGACCAAAAAATGCTTTAGTTTTGCGAACTGTGACTGCAAGATTTTCACCATTTTAGTAGTGAATTTTAATAATTTCAATGCGTTGTTGAAGCGTGTATCGTTAAATTTTTAGTAATGGTGTAGTTTCTACTTGTCAAATGTCAAAGAATAAAAGCTTCAAAAGTGACAGCTTCCGAAATAGCGGGCCATTCACAATAACACCTCTCATTGGAAAACCCTATACATCTACTTTTTTCATCAGCCCAAAATCTCGACATGCTTGCAAGCCTAAGATGGGAACCGAATCCGTGTTGACCACAACAAACTTCTGCGTTAGCTTCAAATTATTCAAACTGCTTTTAAGTTTAACTACACCTTCGGGAATAAGTTTATTTCCCCCATATGTCTCAATAACCATACGAGAAGGTAGTAATTTTTTATCCTGTTTGATAAATTTTAAAAATCGAATAGGCAAAACATTTATCGAAGACCCGGTATCAATTTTAAATTTTATAAAGGTATCTTGAAAACACAGGTTTTCAAACCATTCACAATTATTTATGTTAAATTTGCTCCTCATGCAATGTAAATATAAAGTTTTAAAAGCACAGTCATTACCTGATTCTGAGTTAAAAGAATACGAAGCTTCTTTATTATTATTATTATTATCATTATTATCATCAACAGCAGCCCTCATCTCATTAGTTCCATACGTTTCCTCTGATCGCCTTGCGCTACATGCCAAATAGAAGTGACCACGTCGCTTACAATTGCTGCACAGTTTGTTAAATGCTGGACATCGATATTTAAGGTGTACAGTTAGACATTTATTGCATCTAATTTTTTCCTCACCGTACCTATCATAAGCAAAATAAGTATAATTATTATTTTTATTAGAAAAACTATTTGAATTATTTATTCTTTCCTCCGTAGTATTAAACTTTAATACGTTCCTCCTCCCAGTCCTTGTCCTTATTTAAATTTGTTAGATACTGCAACTAAGTTATACTACTTATCAAGCAATTTTTCTATCACGAAATATAAACGTTTGGCAGGTTACTTTCCAATGAAAGATCCTGCATGTTCCACAATTTAGACGCGGTTAATCCTTATCTCGCCAAGTCGAAAGGTTTTGTTCTTTGTAGTCGGCGCAATAAATTGCTCTCATCCAAAATAAGTAGGACTGTATTATTAACATGTCCGATTAGTCGGTTTCTATGTTTTCGCGCGAAGCTTCTAGTTTCAGCTTCGATTGTCGGAATTCCGAGATCCCTGTGGATATCGTCGTTTCTAGCATACCACGGTGCTTGGTAGCACTTTATTTTGAAAGGTCTGTAAAATATTGGCATTTGTTTTCTTGGTACAACCCCAAAGTTGTATACCGTAGGTCCACACCGGCTTTAGCACTTGCTTGTATAAAAGCAGTTTGTTCTCGGTACTGAGGTGGGAATGTTTTCCGATCAACCAGTACATTTCTCTATATTTGATATCTAGTTCTTTACGTTTCATTTTCACGTGCGAATTCCACTTCAACCTTGCGTCGAGTGTCATTCCCAGGTATTTGGCTTCATTTGCAAAGGGTATTCGGGCCAAATTTATAAAAATGGGCAAGTCATTAATTTTCCTATAAGTGAAATTCACGTGAACAGATTTAGTTCCGTTAAGGGCGATCCGCCAGTCCTTCGTCCATTCTTTTACTTTATTTAATGCGTTTTGCAGTTTGGCAGTCGTTTCCTCGATTGTTTTACCTACCGCTAGGATAGCGGTGTCGTCGGCAAACGTAGCAAGGATAGTGCCATCTTCTTTCGGTATATCACGAGTATATAAGAGATAGAGAAGCGGCCCCAGAACGCTTCCTTGCGGTACGCCGGCCAAAATTTCTTTGAGCTCGGAGTATTCGTTTCCATTTCTAACACGGAAGAGTCTATTCCCGAGATATGAATTCAAAATCTCGTATAGGTTTGCGGGAAGTACTTGTCGTAGTTTGCATTTCAAGCCATCGTGCCACACCTTATCAAAGGCTTGCGAGACGTCAAGAAATACGGTTGAGCATATCTTTTTTTCTTCTAGTGCTTTTTCGATTACGTTAGTAATTCTATGCACCTGGTCAATCGTCGAATGCTTACTTCTGAACCCAAACTGGTGGTCAGGTATTAGACTATTTGCTTCTATAACCGGTTGGAGACGCCTTAGTAATATCCTCTCGAAAATTTTGGATATGACTGAAAGAAGCGATATTGGTCTGTATGATTTTACTTCAAATGACGGTTTTCCTGGTTTTAAAACCATTATGACTTCCGCAACTTTCCATTGGCTCGGTACGTGTTTTAATCTTAGTGCAGCATTTATAATATGGAGAAGCTTAATTAATGCTTTTCTAGGTAAGGCTTTGAGAATTTCTCCGGTAATCAAATCATAACCAGGAGCTTTCTTAGGTTTTAGTTTCGCGATCTCACGTTCGAGTTCTCTAAGCGTCGCAGATCTGCGCGTTAAATCGTCAGATGGTGGAACTACCATCCTTGCGATGTTGATGTTGTCATGAACCACTTGACCAACGTTCGGTTTAAAGGTTTCTTCCAAATGGGCGGCAAAAATATCCGCTTTTTCTTTATCTTCCCTTGCCCATTCATTTTGATTTATTTTAAGTGGCGGCGCAGGGATTTTGGGCCATTTTGTGCCTTTTACGGCTTTCCAAAGGGAATAATTGGAATCTTTTTTCGCTGTTAAACTCTCAACGTAAGAGCCTATCGCACGATTTTTAAAATCCTTAATGCTATTCTTTAACAAATTGCAGAGACGATTCAGATATGCTTTATGCTGTGGAGCACGACTCTGTTGCCATCTTTTACGCGCTTTTCTTTTTTCCCTGATTAATTCTTTTATTTCAGAAGGATATCGTAGACCGTATTTGTCCGGCGTTTTTCTTGGATTGGGCGTATTATTCCAAGAGGCGAGCTGTACTATCTGAACGAAGCGATCGACTTCAACCTCAAGTTCATAGGGTGTCGTAAGCGGTACGCTCAGTTCAACATTTACTTCGATTTCGTTCCTAAAGCCTTCCCAGTTAGTTGTTCTACCAGTTAATTTCGCTGGCTCTCGGTTATATACTAGTTTTTCGCTCAATGTCAAAATAACTGGGGAATGATCAGACGACAGATCAAAGCTCTCTTCAACTTTTATGTGTTTGTTAGATATTCCTTTCACCACGAAGAAATCGATCAGGTCAGGTATTTTCAAAGTATCAGCTGGCCAGTAAGTCGGTTTGCCCGTCGAATGAAAATCACAACTGTACTCCATACCTGCCCCATAGAGCATTCTACCTTTTTGCGAGATGTATCTAGAGCCCCAGAACGTATGTTTCGCGTTAAAATCGCCGCCAATAATGAAATTAGGTTTCAGCGATTTAAATAAGTTAGTAAAATCACTTTTTTCAAGCGCGGAACGCGGTGGACAGTAGATAGATGAGATTTTAATAGTCCGTTTGCATTCCAAGTACATATTTTTAACATTCTTTTTTCATTCATATTCTAGGTGAAGTACGCGTTTTCCGTGAATAACTCTCGAGCTTAACCAACCTATCAAGAATCATTTTATTTATTTTGCTTTGCTCTTCAAGTTTCGCGAGAATAATTGAGAAAACTTGAGAAGCAGGGTCGGTTTTTTGATTTTTCGGATGCTGCAGCCTGGGCGTAGGTCTGCACTCCTGCTGTCTGAGGGCTATTACCCGATGTCTTTTCTAATGGCTTTTTATTACCGTTTATTTTAAGACC
The DNA here is from genome assembly GCA_949775065.1 of Brachyopa scutellaris. Taxonomy (NCBI): domain Eukaryota; kingdom Metazoa; phylum Arthropoda; class Insecta; order Diptera; family Syrphidae; genus Brachyopa; species Brachyopa scutellaris. Next base: position 76,658,317 of record OX459115.1, on the reverse strand, counting down.
AGAAGTCGCGGGCTTTTCTGCTATCACCACCTTCTTCCGCTCTGAACCCGGTGGTTTTTGTTTGTTTACGTTCTCCTGACCGATCTTACCATTTGCCTTAGTTAGAGGTTTTATTATTTTATTTTGAGGCTTATGGAGTGTATCTCTTCGTTTTTGCAACTCCTTGGCTACTTCACAGCCTCTATAATTTGCCGGGTGCTTTCCCTTACAATTAGCACAGATTGCAGAGGCTTGCTTGTTTACTCGACAGTCTTGGGAGAGGTGATTTCCGGCGCATTTCACACACCGTGGTTCTTTTTTGCAACACGTTTGCGTATGATTGAATCCTTGGCAACGTTTGCACTGCGGAATTATTTTTAAATTTCTACGCATGGGCTCGATTTTGACAACGATATTCAATATGGTTTTTATTCGATAAATATCGTCGATACTATCAGCTTTATCGAATGTTAGCATAAGAAGCGGAAGTCCACGCCTTACCAAGATGTCCTTATCTATTTCGGATTGTTGCTTCTCCTTCTTGATGATATTAACGGCATCAAGAATTTTAAAGCCCTTGTCTTGAAGGTCGCTCATAATCTCTTCTTTTGTGCACGAGGGGTGAAGTCCTCTTGCTACAAAACGATGTGGCCTTTCTGACTTGATTTCGAAAGTATACCACTGAATCTTATCGATATTAAGTTTCTGGGACAGTGCGCGATAGTCGTCATGGTCATCGACGTTAATCTTCCACGCATTATTCCTCAAAGATGTGACCTTAAATTTCGATGTTATCGTTCCTTTAAGGAGGCTATGCAACTTATTATATTCCGTTATCCCGACGATGTTTATTGGTGGCGGTAAACGAAATTGCGTTTTACGTTGATTTTCTTGCAGTTCTTTACGCTTTTCTTCGTTTAAGGGCACGACTTCGGGCGAAGAACCGGCTCTCCGTTTTTTAGTAGGTCTTTTCTTAGGGACCCGATTCGTTTCGCGTGCTAGCTCTTCTTCATCGGTGTGGTACTCCCGACTATCTAATAGTGCTGGAGCACATTCGCGCTCTTTCTGCGAGTGTGTGTTCTTTAGAACCTTATTCTCTTCTTTTAATAGATCTATCTCTTTCTTAAGATCTTGATAGAGTAGATCCATTTCGTTAAGCTTTATTCGGAGTACTTTATTTTCTTCCTCAAAGCTTTTATATTTCGCTAAGTCCTGATTTTCGCGCTGCGGCGCTCCCGGCGGACTTTTTTTCCCGGAGTTATTCGATCTTGATGGAGGAGATCGATATACCCTTGCACTTCTTGTGAAAGGGTCATTGGATTGCAATAAATGACTCTCCCCAGAATCCGTAGAGCCGACCTCCGAAGAGGGTGGATTTTCCAGACTGCCACCTGGGGTAATTAATCTTTTTGTTTTGTCCATTGCATTTTTGTATACACTATACACTCGGTATACGGAGATTGGATTTTAGTCGCCTCTTACGACAGGCATGCCTACCTCGGGTATATTCTATCCCCCATCAATAAAATTAAAGTTTTCAAAATACTTTAAGAGCCCAGGAGAGTCTGAGGGTGTCCAGCAACCGTTGCTGATATTATTCATTTCCTTACAAAAAATTAAATTTTCAAGAGTGTTTACGTTAAGTTTGTTTCGTAGTTTATTTTTTACTTGGCTTACAATCGAAAACTTTCGCTCTGCAGCAGCACTACTATGGGGAAGTGAACACAAAATCAACATATACTCGCAAAGTTCAACATATATTTTTTCGATTTTTTATTTGTTTACAAATTTCATTTCAAATTTACAAAATTGAAATATCCTTTTTTATTTTATCAGTTTCTAATTCATCGAAATTGTTTTCATTTATATATTCTTGAAACTCTATTCCGAAATACATATTTAAAAGAGACTGATGGATGGAAAAAAGATTTATAAAATTCTTAAAAAGATCCATGTAGAGATTGAAAATGTGTTGTTCAAGAAGATGTATTTGTGTGTATTCTGATTGAAATATTTTATTTTTTGTATTTATTAAATTTAAAACGTAAGAAAGAAAGAGAAGATAAAGTTTATTTAAAGGATTAGTTAAAAAAGTAGTGACTTAGTTTACGGAATCTAAATTTTCAAAATTTAAAAGAGTGAAAAAATGTTGTAATGGGTTCCATTGTTCTAGGAGACGGTTAACAACACTCCCAACTGAAAGCCACCTAGTGTACGAAATGTACAAGATCTTATGGTTTTTTATGTCAAAATATTCTTGGAATTCTTTAAAAGCTTCACATCTCTTAGGGCTATGGGAAAAATGATTGTAAATATCTTTAATTCTCTTTTCAATAAAGTTAGGTAGTTTTTTAGTAGCTGCTGAAGCACATAAATGCAATGAGTGGCACGTACATCCAAGATAAAACAAATTCTTGTTTACATTTTGTATTTTTGCCTTAACCCCATTAATGTTGCCACTCATTACAGATGCATTAACTGTTGCCATTCCGATTATGTTTGTCATTGGAATATTTTTATTTTAAAAAAAAAATTTCAAAAAAAATTTTCAAGTTTGAAAAAATTTCATTCGAATCTGGCGACGAAAGTTCTATAAGACCAAAAAAACTATCTCGAATCTTCTTGTTCTGTTCATCGAAACAACGCGTAACTATAACTAAACATTTTCTAGTTGAGACATCCATTGTTTCATCTATTATAATAGAAAATTTTCGAGTTCTCAAAACGTTACTTATTTATTCTTGGGCAAAAGGCCCCATAAAAAAATTAACCATGGAACTAGCTTTGGTACGCCCACACTTTATACCTTTCGCGATGGAAGAATTTAGACATACTGCTTGCAAAAAATTAGGAACGCTATCCATTAAGGAAAACGGCAAATTATGACTAACACAGTACATCACACAAGTAATCTCTATTTGAAGTTTGGAATTATTATTGTTTCTTGAAGAAACCTGAAGAAACAAATCTGGAATAAGGCTTGTATTTTTGGACTTCTCCAAATGATATCTTGATATCTTATTGTCAAGCATTTTAACCCTTTGTTGACCGACGGTACTCATAAGTACCAGTATGTTTAACTTCAAATGAAATTCCTATAGGAACATATTTAGACACTAAGACCAAACAAGACTTTTAAGTATCATATAATCTCAATGAAATTTGTTTTTTATGTATATTTACCTTATTTTAGCCACAGATATAACGGTTTTTCTGACAGCATATTAGGCTTTGAAGAAAGTTATTCGATTTCAAAACTAACACACTAAATTGGTATTTTTACACAGTTTTGATCTTTAATTTTATTAAATGCTTATGTAATCGAAAACAAAGAATATCATAGTTCAATAAAAAAAACTTAAAAAAAAAAATTTTCTTTTTATAACTTTAGTTATAGCCTAACGGTACTTTGGAGATTGACCTTCATATTTCGTCCCCATGAGTCATTCAAAAATTCAAAAATCTTAAAATACCCTCAACTAAAAAATTCTTCAACAAAAATGAAGATTATAACTTTTTTAATAGCTTGGTCAACAAAGGGTTAAAGCTAATTTTGCAAAAGCTTTGCCCGTCGACGCACCTTAAGCCAAGAATACTCTCGTTCCCACGTCTGTTTGTATTTTTGTTTGTATTTTTTTGGTTCTGGAAGAATTGTACATTCATTTTCTTGAATCGAGTTAGGGTTTTCTTTTCTATTATTTAGTAAATAAAAAAGAAAGAAATTAAAAACTAGAAAACTAAACTTAAACAAAACACTCACGGTGAAGACATTTGCATTTGGCTAGAGCCAGCAAGTGATTCTCCGGCAGGCTGAGTTTCGTTCTCAGTTTCTTGTATTGTTCTTTTTGGTGTTTCTCTAAAAAAAAATAACTTATTTAACACTTGAACAGATGTTTGTCAGAACAATTTTACTTATTTTTTGTGGTTTTCAATAAATATTTATCCGTGTTTTTTTTGATAATTTAACTCTTGTAAAATAAGGGTTTTCCACACGATACACGAATCACGTTACACGAATTCAAATTCAAAATATCAAATAAGCTTTTAGAATCCCGCTAGTTTAGCAGGAAATGAGAACACAACAGAAACATAGATAGATTTTTTGTTTCATGAATGAAAGCAGCCAACTCATTTCATATGTCAAAAGAGAATGTGGCCAAGTTCACAATAAGTTGGTGGCTTCGTTCAGACGTTCTTTACACCGGTTATTTTTATGCTTGGTTTTTGTACAGCTGTTCAAGAGAAGGTTTATCAAACAAAAAAGTGCAGTAGATTGGATTTAGTGGCAGTCGATTTATTTTTTGCGAAAAGTGCAGTATATCTACTGCTATTGCAGCAAAGTGGCATCGCTGGTGATGGGTGGTGTCTTTCAGCATGTGTATGTGTGTAGTGGTGGAGCACTTGTTGAGCTTCTGTGGTGGGTTCCACGAGTGATGGGTGGTGCCTTTCAGCATGTGTGTGTGTGTAGTGGTGGAGCACTTGCTGAGCTTCTGTGGTGGGTTTCACTGGTGTTGGGTGGTGTCATTCAGCATGTGTGTGTGTTTAGTGGTGGGATACTTGCTGAGCTGCTATGGTGGGTTCCGTTGGTGGTGTAATACTTCGTTACATCCCCCTCCTACTTCAAAATTCAACCTCCGCTGCTTGGAATGATGGCGCTGGGAAGCATCATCGATGATTCTGCCATCTAACTTCTACGTCCCGAGTATGGGAGCCCTGCGGTCGATGGGATCTTCAGGCGTCGGTGCTTTCGTCGTGTAGGTTCTTCAATGGCAGCCAGGACTTCTGCGAGCCACGCCTCTGCCGTTAACTCCCACTTGACGTCTGATTTATCCGGCAATTCGCGCAGCGTATCCACTACGTCTAGGGTTTCCTCCTTGAACCACCGCACTTCCCTCAGGTGGTCAGGGTCCGCTTGTGGGGTGGGTTCTCTCGTCCTCGCCTGGCGATATATGTTCTCCCGGAACTCTTTTAACTCCTCGACGCTATTCAACTGTGGGGCCGGTGTGATCACTAGAGAAGTTATGTCAACTCCTCTCTAGAATTGCCTTTCTTCGTACTCCCATGATTTTCTGGTCTACCCATATTGGCGGAATTAGTCTCACCCGTCTGCGAAGGTCATTTAGCTTTTTGGTTCGAATGCGCAACAATCGGCAGCTTTCCGTGAGATCGACCTCCATTGCTGATGTCTCCTGCGTGATTGATATTAGGACTTCGAATTTAATCACAGCGTGGTGAGAAATATTTTATTATCTTCTGCGAATCATCTTCTGGCGGGTCAGAGACCAATGGTTTTAAATTTTTTATATGAGCTGTAACTCCCCTCTTCTCTCCTCGGGTATGGCTCAGCTTTACAAGCACTGGGGAGATAAACGTGCACACTCGGTAGGGCCCGTCAAATTTTGGGGCCAACTTTGCTGCGAAGTGATCCGTGGCCTTTGACAGTGGATGTTGCTGCAGCAGCACCAGATCGCCAATTTTAGGTGACCAGGCGCGACGTCTGAGATTGTAGTGTTTTGCCTGCGTGGTAAAGGCCTGGTTAATATTCATTCGAACGATTCCGAATATGTCGCGAATTTTTGCTGCGCGCTGTTCAGCAGACTGCTGTATGACTCCATTTCCTACGGTGACCTCGGCGTAGAGTGTCTTTGGCAGTTGGAGTTCCCTTCCTTGCACTAGAAATGCGGGGCTATATCCGGTCGAATCGTGCTTGCTGGAGTTGAGTGCTAATATGAGTTCTGGCAGAAGTTCGTCCCAGGTTTGGTGATGTTCCTTCGTGAACTGGGCAACCATTGTCTTTATCGTCCGGTTGGCCCTTTCCCTAGGATTCTCTTGTGGGGTGTACGGCGCAGTGAACTGGTGTCGAACTCCGTTGTCGGCTAAGAATCGGCTTAACTCTCGGCTTGTGTACTGGGCCCCGTTGTCCGAAATAAGTACCCTCGGCACTCCAAACCTGGAAATTACTCTCTCCCTGAACGCTTTTATGAGGCTTTTAGTGGTTGCGCTACGAACTGGGTTAAATTCCGTCCATTTGGTAAATTTGTCGTGAAATACAATTAGGAACGAGTTGCCATGCTTGGACCTTGGTAGTGGTCTAACAAAGTCTGAACATACCACTGTCCATGGCTCTGTCGCAGGTGTCGAAAGCATCTTTCCGGCTGCAGCTCGTTGTTGTGGTTTGTACCGTTGGCAGGACATGCAGCGGCGCACGTATTTCGTAATGTCCCTGAACATGCCCGGCCAATAGTATCACTTGGCTATTCGGGCGATGGTCTTATTAATCCCTAGATGGCCCGCGGTTGGTTCATCGTGGCACTCGTTCAACACTCGTGGTCGTTGCTCTTCGGCGATGCAGAGTTTCCACGAGATGTAGTCTTCTTTGAGGTAGGCGGTGCTGTCATGGATATGCCTATATAAATTTCCGTCTTCGATGCGATAATCCGGGAAATTGGAAGGCTCTTTCATAACGGCCGCTTTCTTCTTCGTGTACCAGTCTTCTTTCTTCGGTGGCAGGTCAATGGCGTGCAATTCCTCGGGTCCTGGGAGTGGTTGTCTGGATAATGCATCGGCTAAGATGTTGAGCTTCCCTCGGCGATGCTTCAACTCGTAGTCATACTGCATCAGCTCCAGAGCCCATCGTGCGATTCGTCTTGACGGTGAGTCGATAGAGTTGAGCCAACGCAGTGATTGGTGATCTGTGATGATGGTGAAATGGTAGCCTTCCAGGTAATGCTTCATCTTCCGAATTCCCCAAATAACCGCGAGACACTCCTTTTCGGTAACCGAGTAGTTCGCTTCAGGACCATTTAATGTCCGGCTGGCGTATGCTATGACACGTTCTCTCCCTTCTTGTTCTTGTATGAGAACAACTCCTAGTCCACAGTTGCTTGCATCTGTCTGTAGTGTGAACGGTACTTCGAAATCCGGGCACGCAAGAATGGGAGCTTGCGTGAGTTTTGCCTTGAGTTCATCGTATGCTGTTTGCTGTTCGTTATCCCAGCTCCACTTTCTCCCCTTCTTTAGTAGTTGTGTGAGTGGCCCCATCAGAGTTGAGAATCCCTCCACAAAGCGTCGATACCAGGAACAAACTCCCAGGAATCGGCGTAGCTCCTTGATATTCTTCGGTGGCAGCAGTTGCTTTATGACGCTGATTTTGTCTGGGTCCGTTTGAATGCCTTCTCGACTGATCATGTGTCCTAGGTATCGTAACTCCGTCTTGCAGAAGTGACATTTCCCTGTATTGATCCTTAAGTTGGCTTGGATAAGTCTGTCGAACACCTTCTTAAGATTTCTTAAGTGTTCGTCGAGTGTTCGTCCGATCACTACGATGTCGTCGAGATACGCAAATGCGAACGGCTCCAGCTCTGGACCGATGACCTGATCTAGAGCTCTCTGGAAAGTCGCTGGTGCTGAGTGTAGTCCGAATGGCATTACTTTCCATTGATAGAGTCCTCGCCCTGGAACTGTGAAAGCAGTGTACTGTCGGCTCTCGGGGTTCATCGGTATTTGCCAGTATCCCTTGCGCAGATCGATAGTGCTGAAAAACTTGCCCTCACGCAGTTTGTCGAGGATCGCCTGTATTTGTGGCAGAGGGTATGCATCTCGAATAGAATATGCATTAAGTTGACGATAGTCGACACAAAGCCTCCACTCACCTTGCTTCTTTTTTACAAGCACTATCGGGGCACTGTGGGGGCTATTCGATGGCTCTATTCGATGTTCACGTAGAAGTTCGTCTATCTCCTTATCAATTATTGACTGCATGGCTGGATTTCGAGGAGAGTAACGCTGTTTGATGGGGCGGTTGTCTTTCATCCGTATGCTGTGGTTGGCGATGTGGGTAACTCCTCGTAGGCAATCGAACCTAGGTAATTCGGTAGCAAGAAATGCTTCGATCACCTGTTCATCGTTTCCTTTCATCCCCTTTGCTGGAATAACCTGAGAATGTTCCATGTTACTCTCGTCTGTTACCTCTGCTGGTTGTCCGGTCTCAAGTGTAGTGTTTGCTATGGCTGATGTGGGGGCTGCTTCGATTTGTGGCTTTAGAATTTCGATGGAGTTCGAGTCCATTCGTAGAGATATGCCTACTCGTGCAAGGAAATCCATTCCCAGTACGATGTCGTTGGTCATCCGTGGCATGACCAATAATTCCTGCGTGTGGGTACTGGTATTAAAATTGATATTGGTGATGGTGGTACCCTCAATGAGCACTGTTCGGCCGTCGGCGAGGCGTGTGTATGGGCTGTCGTTCGGTCTTGGTTTTACGTCCGTGTTGATGTTCCTGGCTGTTCTAGAGTCGATAAACGATCGTGTTGCTCCTGTATCGACGAGCGCTTCGAACTCTTCATCGTTGATTGTAATGCGGGCGTAAATGCGTGTATCGTCGTTAATGAATAGTGTTGGTAGATTGGTGGGGGCATGACTTATGCGGGCTCCTGGTTGCCCCCATTGGCAGGAACTCCCAGTCGCAAACTTCCACATCGCTGAATTCAGGTTCTGACGTCTTCGGTGGCGTGATTTTGTTCGATGGTCCCGCTCGATCTTCGTCCATAGTTGTTGTCTTCGTTTGATTTCGTTGGTGCGCTAGGTCGTCGTCTGATGTTGATACCGTTTTGCTTATTATTATTTGTTGAGTTATTGCTGGTTGGGTTTTTGCTTCTCCTATCGCGATGGCTTTCCAAGTCAGCGTTTTGCTGGTGGCTAGCTGTTCCGTTCGTTGTGATAACTTGAGAGGTGGACCGGTAGTTTCGCCTGCTGCGCTGTGTTCGACAAGTTGTTCCGTTGGCTGTGGTAACTTGCTATGTTGAACGGTAGTTTCCACTGCTGCGCTGTGTTCGCTTAGCTGATCTCCTATTTGTGATTGCTGTGTTGGTCTGCTGTAACGGGTTTCCAGTTCTTCACCTCTGTCTGTATTGTCGATGTACGTTGATAGTCTTTTCCGCAGCTCCTCCAACTTACCCGCGGTGTCCTCCTGTAGCTCTTGCAGCACTGCTTTGATCTCTTCCTTGTTGAGTTCGTAGATCCACGATTTACCCATTCGCACTGCACTCGATGCCTTTTTTTTTTGTTTTAAGTTTATGCACTGCACTCGCTTTGTTTTTTCTTTCTTTAATTTTTAATTTGAGAGTCCCTGCTCGGGCGCCATTTATAACCTTGTTTTCCAGCCGGGGTAGGCTATGCGAGAATTCCGGGGTTCTAAATAGAGGAAAAAGGAATAGTCGACCCGAAGATAGAAAACGACCAGTTTCCAAGAGGAGTAAATGAAAAGACAAACTGAGTAAATTTTAATTTTAACTTTTAATTTATTGTTAGGTACTTCTTTATAAATCTTAATACTTTCGACGCGTTGAACCGGCGTGTTTAACCTCTGACGATAGACTCCTCGAATATCAGGCGGGCCCGCTTTATACCTATATATATAGGCCTAGCCTGAGGTGAATCGTCTTCTCCTGTTGTATCGTCTCTGCTGTTGTGTTGTATTGTTACTGTGTTGTCTCTGCTGGTATTGTTGTTGTCTCTGCTGGTGTTGTTGTCGTCTCTGCTGGCGTTGTTGTTGCCTCTGCTGCTGTTGTCTCTGCTACTGTTATCTTTGCGGCTGTCGTCTCTGCAGCTGTTGTCTCTGCTGTTGTTATTGCCGGTACCGATGTTGTGCACCCTTGTCCCATGCATGGCTCTACCCAACTACTCGACTACCACGTCTACTACGACTACCACCACTACTCCAAGCTACCTGAGCCCGTCGTTACCGCCAGAGCGCTTCAGCTCCACACATCTGGCTGGATGCAGCTATCATGCGTCTGGTCCAGCGGCAACCACTCGACTCCCAACTGAAATCTGCGACTACTACCACCACTCCAAGCTACTCCAACGAGGGGCGAGTACCTGGGCCGCAATGAGCTGAGCTGTCGGTAGTTACCGCCAGAGCGGTGTGACTGGATCCAGCTAGCATGTGTCTGGTCTGGCGGCCACCACTCGACTGCCAACTGAAGTCTTCATCCGCTGGTTTCTACCTCCGTCGCACTGTGGTGGATTTCATGGGTGGCTCTGTGTAGGCTTGGGGCACTCGCTGAGCTTCTGTGGTGGGTTTCACTGGTGTTGGGTGGTGTCTTTCAGCATGTGTGTGTGTTTAGTGGTGGGATACTTGCTGAGCTGCTATGATGGGTTCCGTTGGTGGTGTAGGTGTGTGTGAAGGTGGACATTTACTACGCTGCTGTGGTGGTGTATGTGCGAGACTGCTGTGTTGTAACGAAATACTTCGTTACAACTTAACTCCACTTGATTTAGTCCCAAGATTACGAAATCTCTGATCATATTTTCTTTTTCTTCTTTAAATTCACATCCGTCCGCCAAGTGTCGAAGCTTGGTTAAAAAAGAATCAAAGTTCTCACCTTCTTTTTGTTTTCGCTTATAAAACTTCATTCTTTCATATATGACATTCTTTTTGGGATTGCAATATTTCTTAAATTCTAAAATAACTTCATCCAACGTCGGATTTTCCTTTGTCGATACATCCCACGTGTAATATTTTTGTCGCGCATCCTGACCAATTAAATTTAAAAGAATTGCAATTTTAATTGGATTCGATTTCTTGTCCTTTTCAGCGGCCGTCAAAAAAGTGCTTAAAAATGTTTGTAAATTTGTCGCCATATTTCCATAATTCCGCTTTCTGCCACCACTGCTCCACTCCCTTGTTTTTCAGTATTTTGCTTGTCCTCCTTGATCTCTTGTTCAGCAGTTTTTCCGGTAGTTTCTTGTTCTTGATTCTCTTGTTTTATCCCAGTTGACGACATCAATGCACAATTTTCCTTAAAGATTAGTTTCGGTTGCGCCATGTTTTATTCTATATTGCAATAATTAAAACACGTGGCTTATGGTACAATGGTAATTCATTTATTGTTACTTCATTGGCGATCTAAATATCACTGACTAGCATGCTGCTCAGCTAACATCGGTGGCTGGTCGGCTAACTAGTACATCCTGTTATAATACAGTAGTGGCTTATAATAACATGATACTTAAATATTAAACATGGGGAGATTCGATATGCTCGTTTTTAATAATCAAGTGAATCTCATTCACATTATAAGATAAGTGGACGATTCCCTTCGAACGGATTAAATGATATGAATTTCCGAATTTTGGTGAAGCGTTCCCCCCACCGCGCAGTGGTCGATTTTGTATCGCTAGCTGGACTTAAATCTTAAATGCACGTTTTTTAATTCAAAAAATTTATTTAATTATGATTCTAACAACATACCTAATGCTTCAGGTGGCAACGATTTTTTTTTCTTTTTTGAAGATGCCTTTTATCGCTTATAATAGCCCAGTCGAATTAGATCAAAAGAGGCTGACACGAAAAAATTCCGCGCAGCAATTTTCTTTCGGAAATCGTTGGGGGGGCTCACTGGCAGTCTACATTTTGATTTTCGGGATTCCAACCCTGTTGCGTCATGCGCCATCTTGAATTTGAGGGTGAATTTTTGTTTATTGAAGAACTCGTTAATTTTCAATTTAACACAAAAATCGTCATTACCAAAGTTATTTGGAATTAAATTTCCTACAATTTTGATCCTTATCAATTTTTCCCTAGGATCGATATTTTTCGATTTAGAGCTGAAAAGAGGGGTAATTACATTTTCGATAATAACCATTTTGCGTGTAAAATCGAAAATAAAGGAGTTCTTCGATAAAAAAAAAAAAACTGTACGAGCAATTGAGATTCCTTGCAAAGCCAAGACTCTTTAAATTTCAAGAACACATGCAGTATACGCTCCTTTTTCGCCCACTTTTGAAAAATTAGTGATACAAAAGTTTCGGCGTAAGTTACGCATTTAGTATGCTATTCATCATCATGTTTATGCCCAATATGTAAAGCTTTGAATGCACATACTACAACTTTATTCGCTCACTCAGAAATGAAAGATTTAAAAAATCTGTCATCACGCATATAGTAAGATATTTTTCTTCTAGTAATAAAAAGCGATCTGTTGGAAGAGCATTGGTAACTTTAAAAAATAAAAAAAAAAACCTTATGGCAGGTCTTGGCACGTAATTTATACACAAAATTAAAGTGTAATACTGGAACTTGACGGCAAAATAACTTTCGTAATTGGACTATGTGGTACTTTTTTTTAATCTCTCTTTATACACAAAAATTTATTGATTTGGTTATCACCAGGGATAGGATTTTGCTAACTTTGCCTCTTTTTTTTGCTTAGTCGGAAGATAGTATTTACGCAAACACGTTTCATGTCCTCCTGTTTCCAAATATATGTATTTAATTTTGCCTTTTTTGCCTTTTTATACCATTATTGCCTTTTTTGCCTTTTTTTGACGTTGTTGCCTTTTTCTTCCTTTTTTGCATATTTTGCTTTTTTCTAAAAGTTTGTTCGCTAAAAAAATAATGCTCGTATGTATGCATGTTCATCTGTGCAAACATTATGCTTCTTCCTCACAATATGTAATACGCATACTTACATTCCTAGATGCATTACAATTTAAAACGTCTAGTCTGTGGGGAGAGTCAACATAGAAATATCGTACACTAGCTAATACCCTGCGTTGCTATGCTTTATACAAAATACATATTAACAGCATTGCCGCCACCAAAAGTGTCCCTGCCCTGCGATCACTGATCTATATATGTATGTATGTATGTTCGTACATATCTACCCGCTTTGGCTTGAAAATTTGTATTGCTTGAGTGCATTCATAAATATGCATGTACACGTATTCCGACAAATCTATGTTGGGCGGTAGAACGAGTATAAGTCAAAATTTGTTAAATGAAATAAATACATCATTCGATTGCAAATTTTATATATCATGTTTGGTAAAAGCTGTATCGGTCTATTGCACACATAAATGGTTAAAAACGGCAGTGCAAAGTAGCCTTACTGTATGTGACATAGTAGAAGGTTTATTTAGTTTTTTCCCTCTAATGAAAAATTGAAATTTTTGACTTATACTCGTTCTACCGCCCACCATAGAAATTGAAAAATATTTTCCAGAAACTACCGTCAAACATTGATGTAAATAATGTTCAAATAATAAATAAATGGGCTCCACTCGTTTCAGCTGAAGTAGAAAGGTCATTTAGCTCCTTAAAAAAGCTCTTGGTAGTTCAATGCCACTTCATATAATGAAATGTGCATTTACGTTCCTTTTTCTTGTTTTTTAATAAATGCCTTTTTTTTGCCTTTTTAAGTCTTTTGTTTTGCCTTTTTTTACTTTTTTAGGTCAACAAAATCATATCCCTGGTTATCACTAAATTGCTGAATATAAAAGGTTTTTTTTGGTTAATTTTGATAACTATTTCAATTTATTTTTTTGTTTTGTATAGTACTTATAATGAGGAGTTTGGGACATATTTCAGTTTTTAAATAGATCTTTAAAATTGGTAAAAACTTGCACTTACAATGACGCAGTCAATTTTTACCTGAAACAGATAAAATCAATCTGAACTTAAGTTGCAACTTTGTGGAGCTGTACCGTTACAAAATCAAGTATTGGGAACATTTCTTGGTTTGAACATGTCATTTGTATAGTGCTCTCTAGATAAAACGGTAAAAAAATTCAAAAAAACAATTTGAATTTTTTATTTATGACCAGCTAAATCGTTCTAAATCGGCCACTGTGCGCCGGATTCAATAATAGGGGTGAAGTAAAGTAAAATATGTAACGCGTTTAACCACATAAGTTGCAACAAAAGAAATGTCATAATTCATAAACATATGTGAAGGAAATGTAAACAAAAGTGTTCTTGTAGAAGCAGAGTCACTCTTGAGCAGAGCAGCAGAGTCCACTCTTGATGATATCCCAGATCCAATATATTGCGAAATCCAAATTTTGACATTCAGATCATTCAATTCTTACCTATGTGCTATGTGTCTTTTCTATCCATTATTTTACTTTTTGCATTAAATTAAAAAAATGCCTATAATTCAAAGCAAATGAAAAAGCTGACTTTGGCAGATAGTTCACTTTCTGCCAGAAGAAATTTGTCCAGTAAGAATGAGTAAGATTTTTTAGTGAGAGGACATTTTTACTCTCTCATTTCCTCTCTCTTTTATTACTTTTTTTGTGTAAAGGAACGCGGTTTGTCTAGGATGCGTACAAATTCGTGCGATTCAGAGCGAATCGCAAAGCATATGTGGACAATATGCGGCACCCAGTTCGACTTTTCCGCATATCGTGTGAACACTTTCGCATATCATTTGTGACAATTTGTGACAATTTGTGACAATTTGCGAGCATATGCGATCATTTGCAACTGACCCAACCATATGCGACCGGACGAAAACCTTACATTGCATATGACCGCATATTTGCGAACAAATCCTAGTCTACAGATAAAATTAAACTGAGCATGCGAGATCTCAAAAGTTTCAAAATTTGGTTTGGACTGTGTGTAGGTCCTTTTTTTTACTTTTATTTTACATTTTGCTTTGGTTGGGTTGTGTTGTGAGTTGTGAAAGTTAAATTGTGAAGATAATTATTAGGTCTGTTTGGTAATACGCTACTTTTCGTAATACTATGTTAAACTACGTAGAATCACATGAATATGTGTTTGTTAACTCGAAAAAATCACAGTGCATCGCAAGCAGAGAGCGAAGTGGTTGGAGCGAAAAAATATAGAGCGGGTTTCAGCCGTATAGCTGCCTCTTCCTGTCTACATAAATATTTGTATGCCTTAGCACACACATTTCCAAATGTACAGGAAATGTGTGTGCTAATGCACGAAATGTATGTGCTCGTTTTTGTATTTGAGTTCGTACTTGTATTTGTCTGTGTTTGTTCTTGTATTGTCTGTACGTTCTATGCATTCTATGTGTTGTAGTTACATTTCCTCCTTCTGTTTCCTCAGCTGCCTGGTATTGTAGGCTCCTCGGTTCTTGCTACCCGCTCCTCGGTGCGCCGCCGTTGCTTCATATTATTTGTGATGACTTCATCCGCTATATTCCATGCTTCGCTTGTCGTCGGCATGAAAGTAATAAGTCCTCCCGGTGTCACTTGACCGCCAATTGCTCTTTCTAGGATGTTTCTAGCCGCTGTGTACCTCTGACATTCGGTCAGAATCAGAGTGACCAGTTGAGAACCTGAAAAATATTCCATTTATCTGAGAAATGGAATATTTATATTCCAATTGTATTTAAATATATTCCAATTATATATTCCAATTATCGAAGTGTTATCATATCATTCCTCAATATCAATCATATCGATAGCCGTATTTTATTATCACCGATGATCCATAGAGATCATTGGTTTGGATGCGTTACAACAACAATACGAGATCTTACTATTTATCAAGATCAATTTTTGTGATCTAAAATAGTTCGGCTATTTCTCACTAGGAGTGCATCCTTCCCTAGTAGTGTATCTTTCGCTCGTAAATGTTGTTATAATTATCGAAAATTGTCAAGGGTGCATGTTGCCAGATTAGAATAAGAAATAATTATGGTGAATCCAAACAATTTTTTTTTGTGTATCGTTGGGAATTAATTTGGCGATGGCAGTTAATTTTTGTATTGAATAAGTGAAGCCAAATTTAATGATATGTATGAGTATGTATTATGTTATGATTATATGTATAAAATAGTAGTGAATAATTTAATGAATAAATATCAGATTTTTGCGGTGTTTAAATATGCTTAATATTCCATTTGAATATAAAAATATTCCACTTTTATATGTGATTATTTTTCTCAAAAAATATATATTCCACTCGAGCTGAAATATATTCCAATGTGGAATATTATATTCCACTCTGGTCACTCTGGTCAGAATATGTTTCGCGTTCTGGGTTTCGCCATCGCAGTATGGGCAGTATGGGCCATCCACGTGCTTGTATTTGTGGAGGTACTTCCGGAAGCATCCATGCCCCGATATGAACTGGGTCAGGTGGAAGTTTACTTCTCCATGTTTTCTACTGATCCACTCCTCTACGTTGTGGATCAGCGTATATGTCCATCTTCCTTTCGTTGTCGAGGACCACCTGTTTTGCCATTCTGCTTGTATAGCCTCACTAGCATTTCTCCTGTCTTCCAGCTCGTTCTCTCTTATTGCCGCGGTCTTTTTTAATTCCAGATCGATGGGCAATCGACCGGAAATAACGCTAATAGCTTCCGCTGATACCGTTCTGAAAGCACAGCATACTCTCAGCGATGCAATCCTATGCACCGAGTTGATCCGGCTCATGTATGTTTTCCGGTTCGTCGCTGGCGCCCATATGGGGGACACGTACATAAGGATCGACTTGCTCACCATTGCCAGCAGATTTCAGATAAGCTAGACGCGCCGCTACAGCTCGAGAGGCCCTTTCTCCTGCATACATCAGGTGCTCTTTAAAGTTAAGCCTGTGGTCCAACAACATTCCCAGGTACTTAATATGTGGACTAGACTCGATGATTTGCTCACCGACCTGTACAGTGATGTGCTCTACCTTTGTCCTGCTGCTTATTAGCACTGCTTCCGTCAGCCAGTTCTAGTCCTGATGCTTGTAGCCATGCCTTCATGTTACTGATTGTTTGATTGCAGTTTCCAGACAATTGCTCTAGCGTTTTTGCTACAACGATTACTGCTATGTCATCTGCGTAGCCTATGATATCTACCCCTCTCGGCGTTGGTATTCTCAGTATGCCATCATACATTACGTTCCATAGGATTGGGCCCAGCACTGATCCCTGGGGGACTCCTCCCGTGATTTTGTATATCTTAGGTCCCTCGTCCGTGTCATAGTGTGATGTTCTCTCGCTAAAGTAGCTGCATATTATTCTCAGCAAATAATTAGGTATATGCAGACTACTTAGCGCTCTTATTATGCAGCTCCAGCTGGCTGAGTTGAATGCGATTGCCTCACGCGCAATGTCGCACACTGCTCTTATCGCACCTACAGTACTTCGTCTCTTTCTGAAGCCGAACTGTTGGTTAGAGAGCCCCGAGTCTCCTTCCGTGTATTGCTCTAGCCTTGTGCGTATTATTCTTTCTAGCACTTTCCCCAGCGTGTCGAGCATGCATAGCGGCCTGTACCACGATGCTTGATCTAGTGGTTTGTTCCCCTTTGGGATGAGGACTAGCCGCTGCCTTTTCCACTGCACTGGGAAGTTGCCTTCTGTTAGGCATGCCGTGTAGAGACGTGTGAAGATCTCTGGTCTTGTTATCATGGCTTCTTTAAGTACGAAGCTCGGGATTCCGTCAATTCCTGGCGCTTTGTTGCCCTTAATCGCTGCTGCGGCATCAAGAACTTCCTCAGTTGTGACTGGTGGTGTTGTCTCTATTTCTTCAGCCACTCCTCGTGGTATGCTGAGTCCATTTTTCATCGGGAAGAGAGTGTTCACAGTCGAGTACATGAAATTTGGGCAAGTCGGTGCTGCTGCCGTGTTATTCTTGAGTTTTTTATGACTATTTGGTACGCGCCTCCCCATGGGTTGTGTTGTTGTGTTCCTCCCTGAGTGCCTGAAAGGATTGTCCCTTACTCATTTTGATCATCTTACGGAGTTGTGTTCTCCTTCTCTGGAACTGTTCTCTCAGTATGTCGATGTGTTCTGTGCCTCTACCTCTGGCTCTCTGCTGGCGTTTCCTCAACCTGATGCAGTCTGCTCGTAGATTGGCAATGTCATCGTTCCACCAGTATACAGGTGTTCTTCCGTTTCCTTTTCCCTTGCGTGGCTGCGTCGCATACTCGGGATAAGGACTTTAAAACCTCTTTAGCTTGCTCTTCCGATGAACCTCTTGCTATGTCCACGTTGCTTATCATGTACTCTAGCATTTCAATATTTACTTTTTTTATTTTCCACCCCAGCTTTGCACTTTAGGTGGGGGTTTGCGGCGCTGATATATGCTATCTTCTGTTTCGAATATGATGGCCCGGTGGTCACTGTTTGTGTACACGTCTGAGACTTGCCATTTCATCCTCCTCGCTATTGATCTACTGGCAAATGTCAGGTCGATGAAGGAACGCGCTCTCCCGTTGTCGAAGGTGTGCTTCTTTCTCTATTTAGTAGCACTAAGTCAAGGCTAGCGAAGGCTTCTAGTGTGGCCTCGCCCCTTCTATTTGTGATGGTGCTATTCCACTCGACCGCCCACGCGTTAAAGTCCCCGGCGACAATAGTTGGAGACTTTCCTCTCACCTGGTCAACAAGGCTGTCCAACATCTGTTCATATTCCACTATGCTCATGCTCGGCGGTGCATAGCAACTAAAGAAGTGGATTCCTTTAATTTTGGCGTATTCGATGTTCTGCCGCTGCCTGGGCTCCTTTCGTTCGAACGGGTAGTTTCCGCATGTCCATATCGCAGCCTTTTTACTCTCATCTTCCACCCATCTTCCACTGTCGCGTTGGGTTTTATATTGTTCTCAGATGAGGATCACATCTGCCTTTTCTTCCTTCGCCGTTTGTGCTAGTAAATCCTGGGCGGCTTCGCAATGGTTTGAATTTATTTGGATGCACTTCCTATTTTCCTTGATATTTCTCGTACCGCGCTTTTATATGCTGCGCATTTGAAACTTCCAGTGGAATCCCCATTTCCGCCTTTGCATCCTGGGTCGCATATGGCACACCTTGGCTTTTCCGTGCAGTTTTTCGCTATGTGTCCTTTTCCCCCACATCGTAGACATGTTCCTGTGCGGTCGGTTTGATTTTTGCATTGTCTAGCAACATGTCCATACTCAAGACATCTATAGCACTGTGTAGGCGCTAAGTACTCTCGTATCCTGCATCGGATCCATCCTACACGCATGTGTCCCGCGGCAATCATTTTGCTCGCTTCCTTGGCTTATGAGGGCGGTTTGCGTGCCTCCTCTTGTCATCCGTATGGATCTGATTGCGTTTGTTGTAATACTTGCAGCCGACGGGAGCTGTTCAGCTATGGCGATACAGATTTCTTCTGCAGTTGTAACCTCATCTAGGTCGCGACACTCTATTATTACTTGGTTGCATAGTGCTTTGACCGTGGCGTCACATTGGAGGACTTTGGTCATGTCCTCTCTGAATTTTTCGGTCTGCACATCGTTATTCCTCTTTAGCTCTAGGAGCAGTTCGCCGCTGGCTGTCTTCCTGATTTTATTAACGTGATTACCAAGTTCTTTTAGTTCTGGCGTCGCTTTCATCATTTTCAGGATGTTTGCGTATGACGCTTCACCAGTTTTCGCGATTACAATGGCTGTCTTCGGATCTTTTTCTTTTCCTTATCTGTCTCCCTTTTGTTCTCTTCTTTTCCGCTACCTCCGTTATATTCCACTTGTGGTCGGGTTCTTGCGTGTTTTGGTTCCTCCTTCCCCTCCAGTGTTTGGGTCGTTGTAATTTTCTCCACTCTTTCCCTTTCTTCTTTATTATCTTTCTTCTCTTTTCCATCGCCCTTTTTATTTGTAACCCTTGGTCGGCCATTTCCAATGCTCGATAGCAGGGTTGGTGATCTTTGGGTCTTCACCTCCGTGGTGCAGTGATTTATCGGTGTATTACCGCCCTCTAGGTCAATCAGGTTTCGCAACGGTGCATCACTGTCTCCATCATTGGTAACCATAGGTTCCATATTTTTGCTTGTTCCTGCTTCTATAACTCTAGCTGTTGAGCGCTCCACTTTTGGGTTTCTTCGGAAGAGGTTTATTTTGTCCTTCAGATTCTGTCTTTGAGTGGATTTCTCTCTCTGTGAGAGGATTTTACTTTTTGACAGCTTTCACTCGCTTGTGCACAAAAGCAATCAATCCGTAGGCTACCTAGCGCAGTCAAATCCTGTTCCCGTTCGAAGATTTTTCGTAGTTTTCGACAGAAGAGAGCGCTAACAAGAGAGTAAGAAATTTTCCCATGCTGCTGATTTTAGCTCAAGAAATTTCTTTGGGCAGCTTTATGAAACTGTCAAATCTGTCAAACGTCATACATTTTTCGTTTTTTGTTGTTAATGCGTTCCTGTACTTTTGCACACTTTTCCCTTTCTCTGACAGATTTTTACCCCAATCCTTGAAATTTGAGAATCTATAAATGTTAGTGCAGAAAGTAAGGGAACGGACCTATTAGTTCGCCTGATTTTTGACGTTTGAAGCGAATGTAAGGCCGTCCGCACACTGCTCGTATCGTCATCGTAGCGTATGCGACGCGATGTACGAGATGCATATGATTCGTGGTCGCACACTTCTATTTAAAGGGAGAACCGCACACGACTCGTCTGCTACGCCTAATCGTCGCAGCATGCATGCTGCATGACGACTGTCGCCCTACGATAGTGTTCTGTACTTCGTACGCAAACTCTATTTTTAATTTTAGTGGTTGCGTACTAAATGTACGCTTAATCGTATCCCTACAAACGTACCGTTTAGTGTTTGTGATCGTGTAAGCAACCACTTAAATTAAAAATAGAGTTTATGTACGAAGATCAGAACACTATCGTAGGGCTCTTTCTTACTCATCGTGTTCACTCGTAGTGTATATCGGTTGTGTACACATACGCAAACATTATGAGATATCGTAGGGTATGTGTTCTTCTTCCGTACACTACGTTTAGTGTACTGTTCTCGGAGTGTACCGTACAGAACACTAAGTTGCGGTATGTTAATGTTTTTTTTCGAACCTTGTTAGTATTTTTCGACGTTCTGAAAATGTGTGAAATTTTATATCGTCTGCTCTATGGCAATAAATACTTTCTAATGCACTTTTTTTTGATGGAGAAGATAACAATAAAACAAAATTGACTTCATCACTCTACATCCAAGACTCTTTTCACACTATCCGGTTTCTGCACGTTTTCGACCGTACCGCAAAAAAACGGACGGCGAAATTATTTCAGTGGCGTGAAGAAGGTAATGGCCCCTTTCACATTGTACGGCGACAGTTTTTCCCCGTTCAGCAGCCGTCCACTGCCACTGAAACTCACGGCGCCCGGACGGCAACTGAGCTCAGTAGTGTTCATGACTAAATGCACGCTTTCACATTACATGGTTTTAAACCGTATGGTATACGATTCATTGTGAGCATACAGCACACAAGTCAACAACAAAATAAGTTTGCGACGGCGAAAAACCGTTAGGTCGTAGTCCGTGGACTTTCCGGGCCGTGGTGTTAAATGAGGGGCTCCATTATACGAGGCTAGTATCTCGCCCATACCTATCTTTTTTTTATGTGGTAAGGAAGTTACCCCGACGGCACAACCCCCAACCTGGAGGGCCAGTTCCATTTTTTGAAACCACTAGGACGAGGGGCCGGTTTTAAACCGATGTCAGTAACCCGCTTCGCGGATGTGAGCGTTGCCGTTGGCCCAGTGAGGGCTCATCCGCCACCATCTCTTTTCCAAGACCCTGGTCCCTGACTAGTCCATGGAAATCCTTATCGACCTGAGCTCCGAATATGTCGGAGTAGCTCAGATAAGGTTTTGTTTCCGTTCTGGAAGTCTAGCGCCACCGTTGGTTCCATCGAGGGAACTCGTCCGCTGACGTGATTATAGTCCTGCTATTTTCTCTGGATCAGCACTCGCACTTATAAGTTTAGCAAGTTGAGCCCGGGTGATCAGCGACCAGTATCCGATGGCTACCACTTGGAGGTAAAATAAGCACAGTTACAACACTAGGCCTTGCCAAGTTAAAGCCAATCAGTGACTACCCTATTTCCACAACATCCAACCATCCATTATTTTTTATAAGTACATACTAATAATCTATATACAGTGGACTCCCCCTAAGTTGAACTCTCTCTAAGTCGAATTTCTCTCTAATTTTTTCGCCATATTTTATCATTCCGTTCAATTTTTTTTTTTCAAAATTTCTACATAAAAATACAATGAATTAATTTTCAAGACTTCGGGGGATCCCATAATGTTGACAATGCGTACCTAGTATGTATGTATTTGGTACCACACGTGCATGTACGTATTGCCATCTTTTTTTTTTTGTTAAATAAACCTTTTATTTTTAAAAACTTCTAATGTAAAAAAACATAAACAATCTCAAAAACCTGAACATCCTCGGTTTTAATTAGTTTACGTTTTCCAATGTATAACTAAACTACTAACCATCAAGTACCTACACACTTCAATACCCTAAATATGTGAAGCATCGCATGTACCATTATCGTCAGCTCGTCGTGTTTCTTCCTATTCATATTCTTGGTACCTCCATAAAAAGATACAGTTTTCAAAAAGTTGCAACGCAAAAATAAAAACAAAAACATTGGTATCCTTTTCTTTGTGTTGTTGGTTGCATTCAAAACATGTTTTTCAATGGATCTATCTGCGTATGTATGTAAAAAGAACTTGTTTTGATTCTAGGCAATTCAACAACGCTGTTGCGATGGAACTACTCCGAATATGTCGTAGTTCCATCGAGGGAACTCGTCCGCTGACGTGATTATAGTGCTGGTATTTTCTCTGGATCAGCACTCGCACTTATTAGTTTAGCAAGTGGAGCCCGGGTGGGAAACGACCAGTATCCGATGCTTACCACTTGGAGGTAAAACAGTTACCACACTGGGCTTTGCCAAGTTAAAGCCAATCAGTGCCTACCAGTGGCGTGGCGTGAATATGTTCAAATGGGAAGTCGAAGAAAAATTAGTCACCCGCAAACGTAAATTAGGAATAGCCGTGTTTTGTTTGTAGCATATGTAGAATAAACATGTTTCAGCAACGTGCTCAAAAATGCAGTTTTATTGCAGAACTGCCGCAGGCAAACTGCATTACATCGTGTTCATAAACGTCAAGATATCATCGTTGTCATGCAGATTAGTTAGTAAAAAAAAAAGTGACTGCAGAGGAAGACGTAAAAGTTAAAGTTGACTAAAGTTGAATTTTATATGCAACTAGCCGTAACCCAGTGCGTTTCGCTACACTTATCTTTTCAAAATTTGCCCGCCAGACAGTTCCTGTGCACGTAGTTATTCGGGTATGATAGAAAGGAAGTACATAGTCGCAATCACTGCTGTTATACATATTTTTTGACTTAAATTTCCATTTTTTTTTAAGTGAGTACCTCTTTAGCGCCGTATCTGTTTTGAAAACGTGTTACGATAAAGGGCAAATGATTCCATACAGGGAAAATATGTATACAGAAAACATCGGCTGCCTATCTGACTGTCTGTCTGTCTGTCTGTCTGTCTATCTGTCTGTCTGTCTCTGTCTACCTATCTATCTGTTTGTCTAGCTGTCTACCTATCTGTATGCCTGTCTGTCTATCTGTCTCCACCATTTGTTGAGTAAAAGCACTGATGCTATCTTGTATTCTATATTAAGAAAAACGTACTCTGAACATTTTACCAAGATCGGTTGGATAGTTTCCGAGTCTATAAAAGCCAAACAAACAAACAGACACACATACATACATTCATTTTTATATAATAGATGTAAGTTCAATTCAAATTTAAAAAAAAACGTTGGGACTCAAAACAGGCAGCATATTAACAATAATAGCAAAGTAAAATATTTAATGTGTTCAGTGCCTTTCTTACTAGCTTATAATATCAGACGAATTTACTCTTAGATTCATTCACAAAAGATATTAGGATCTATTTATTAAGAAATGGAATATTGTATCAAACTGCCCCACTCACGGGGTACATTGATACATATCAGGGGCACTTTGATTCACAGTATATCAGTATTTATTGAAAAACCTCAATTAATAAAACAAGTTTTTATTGTTTTTATAACATTAACATATTATTACAACCAGTATTTAAGTATTTGGTAATTCATGTGAACTTATGTTAGGTTGAAATTAGTTTTAATTTGAAATAAATGCTTTCGCTTTTTAGATAAATTACATAAACAAAAGAACCCAAAACAAGGAACTTAGAATATTAAGCAGTCTTCTGATTGTCATAATCAGTTTTAGATAACTGTGATTAGCACGTTTATTATTTAAAGATTAAAAAAGGTTAAAAGATCGCTTCTTTTTTGCGTTGATTACCTTTATTATAAGATAACATAATCCCCTTCCTGAAGATCACTGGCTACAGGTGGCGTAGTATTTAGTAGAAGATATGTGGGGCACATTGATTCGCATCAAACTACCCCGAGGTCATGTGTATCAATGTGACCCAACCGACTTTACAGAAAATGAATATTAAATGCTGTTAAACCAAATGTTTAATAATGAAATTTTATGTAAATATTAAATTATGAAGGACAAATACTCAACAAATATCTTTATATGAAATTGTTAGCACAACTATGCTAAAAAAAAACTCACTCGAAAGAAATGACAAAAATTTACTTGCGGACATACGAAACAGATTTATGCTTGCTGGGCGCAAAGCGCTCACTGAACAGGGATGTCAGTCAGATATGTGTTTGCGTTGATAGACATGTTGCGTTGTGTGCGTGGTTGGCCTCCTGCGTTTGGTTTTCAAACAATGTCGACTGTATCTATGTGCCCCATGCATCAATGTACCCCATCTCCCCTTATGCTTGCTGTGCCGGTGATAATATGATGTTCAGCTTGCTACGAATATAGATCGCGATAAGTCTTTCAAATATCTTAAGTACGAAATATGTCAAACTGATTGGGTTTTAATCTTTAGCGCTGGTGTAGCTGAGCTTGCCGACTTTGGGAATAAAAACAACTTTGAGCTCGCGTCATGTTTTTGGCAAATAACCGATTCAATTTCACTATAGAAGGCAGGACATGAGCAGCGGCTCGCACGTTGTGTCTTATTTATGAATTTTTTTCTGATTGGTTTTGTATCTTTCCCTCATTATCTGAGTTTGTTTTTTTGGCAGCATTAAGAAATTTACGAATTTATTTTCTTATAGTGGACAGTTCTTTATACCACCAGTGTAACGTCTTTTTGTTTTTCTTAGTCAGTAGAGGACAAGTTTCCTTATATGATTTGGTAAAAATGTATGTTATTTCAGCGGCAGCTTTATTAATATCTTCAGGTCCGTGTTCCAATTTGTGTTTCTTGGGTTTCTGACCACTGTTAATAGTTAAAAAGTTCCCCGTGGCTACGCACAAAATGTGTTGAGGGAAACGCTTTGAAAACAGAACACAACCTCCGGGCTCCGTCCTGCACAGTGAATTATATTTTTGAGTCTTCCGTGATGTGAACCCTCCCACGGTCGGAAAAAAATTAAAAAGTGTATGAGAAATGAAATGCTTTGAGAAAAGAACATGTATCTTCCACCGAGACTTATTATTGAAAGTGGATTTTCGGTCTGATTTTGGTGAAATCGACCCTTCTCGTTTTAACTTGCATAAAATCTACATAGAATCGGTATGGATATGATCGTGTAGCCAGCCACTTTGGCAGTATCAAGATAGAATTCAATCATTCAGTGGACAGAGAAGGTATCATCCTTGGATACTTTAGTACATTTCATGATCTTGTAAATTTAATATGGCGGACGCCCAAAGATGGTGGATTACCATTATCTTCACGACCTCCTTAATATGGGTATCAAATGAAAGGATTTGACAAGTAGAATACGATTAGCTAAGTGACGTGATTGTACATTCAATATGGTGGATGCCATAAGATGGCTGATTTCTTTTTTCTTCACAACCCGCACGACATGTGTATCAAATAGAAGGGTTTGACGAGTAGAATCTCAAACATTCTGATTCTCATATCAGTTAGTTTATATGACTTTTATTTTCATTTTTAATTCATAACATTCAATATAATTCTAAGTCTATTATGGTTTGGCCTATGGCCGTCTACCAGATTGACAATAGTTACATTTCTATTTTTGTTTTTAACAGAGAACAAAGAAAAAGGCAATATGTATATACATTAAACATTAAAAATCTTCTTCAACTATACATTTTCTATAACGAAGAGCATTTGCACAGTAGTTGAAAAGTAAATCCCAGCCTCGGACTCCATTTAAGATTTCAATTGCTTCACCTAATTCCAGGGTATACGAATCGAAGAATCTCAATCGAATTTCTTTTAAAACTGGGCATATTGCAAGGAAGTGAAATATATCCTCTCGTATCTTCATATTGCAAAAAGCTCGAGAGTTATTCATGAAAAACGCGTACTTCACCTAGAATATGAATGAAAAAAGAATGTTACAAATATGTACTTGGAATGCAAACGGACTTTTGCAAAAACTTGACGAATTGGAAATATTCATGCGAGAAAAAGATATTGACATTTGCTTGATTTCTGAAACTCACGTGAAAAAGGAATCGCATTTAAAAATAAAAGGCTATACTGATTACCACGCTTGTCACCCTTCGGGCAAAGCGAGAGGCGGATCTTCCTTGTTTATTAAAGACTGCATTGAACAATGCGAAGACCTAAAGATAGAGCTTGAAACTCTGCAACTGTGCACAATTCGAGTTAAAAATAGTCAGCGTACTATTAAAATCTCATCTATCTACTGTCCACCGCGTTCCGCGCTTGAAAAAAGTGATTTTACTAACTTATTTAAATCGCTGAAACCTAATTTCATTATTGGCGGCGATTTTAACGTGAAACATACGTTCTGGGGCTCTAGATACATCTCGCAAAAAGGTAGAATGCTCTATGGGGCAGGTATGGAGTACAGTTGTGATTTTCATTCGACGGGCAAACCGACTTACTGGCCAGCTGATACTTTGAAAATACCTGACCTGATCGATTTCTTCGTGGGGAAAGGAATATCTAACAACCACATAAAAGTTGAAGAGAGCTTTGATCTGTCGTCTGATCATTCCCCAGTTATTTTGACATTGAGCGAAAAACTAGTATATAACCGAGAGCCAGCGAAATTAACCGGTAGAACAACTAACTGGGAAGGCTTTAGGAACGAGATCGAAGTAAATGTTGAACTGAGCGTACCGCTTACGACACCCTATGAACTTGAGGTTGAAGTCGATCGCTTCGTTCAGATAGTACAGCTCGCCTCTTGGAATAATACGCCCAATCCAAGAAAAACGCCGGACAAATACGGTCTACGATATCCTTCTGAAATAAAAGAATTAATCAGGGAAAAAAGAAAAGCGCGTAAAAGATGGCAACAGAGTCGTGCTCCACAGCATAAAGCATATCTGAATCGTCTCTGCAATTTGTTAAAGAATAGCATTAAGGATTTTAAAAATCGTGCGATAGGCTCTTACCTTGAGAGTTTAACAGCGAAAAAAGATTCCAATTATTCCCTTTGGAAAGCCGTAAAAGGCACCAAAAGGCCCAAAATCCCTGCGCCGCCACTTAAAATAAATCAAAATGAATGGGCAAGGGAAGATAAAGAAAAAGCGGATATTTTTGCCGCCCATTTGGAAGAAACCTTTAAACCGAACGTTGGTCAAGTGGTTCATGACAACATCAACATCACAAGGATGGTAGTTCCACCATCTGACGATTTAACGCGCAGATCTGCGACGCTTAGAGAACTCGAACGTGAGATCGCGAAACTAAAACCTAAGAAAGCTCCTGGTTATGATTTGATTACCGGAGAAATTCTCAAAGCCTTACCTAGAAAAGCATTAATTAAGCTTCTCCATATTATAAATGCTGCACTCAGATTAAAACACGTGCCGAGCCAATGGAAAGTTGCGGAAGTCATAATGGTTTTAAAACCAGGAAAACCGTCATATGAAGTAAAATCATACAGACCAATATCGCTTCTTCCAGTCATATCCAAAATTTTCGAGAGGATATTACTAAGGCGTCTCCAACCGGTTATAGAAGCAAATAATCTAATACCTGACCACCAGTTTGGGTTCAGAAGTAAGCATTCGACGATTGACCAGGTGCATAGAATTACTAACGTAATCGAAAAAGCACTAGAAGAAAAAAAGATATGCTCAACCGTATTTCTTGACGTCTCGCAAGCCTTTGATAAGGTGTGGCACGATGGCTTGAAATGCAAACTACGACAAGTACTTCCCGCAAACCTATACGAGATTTTGAATTCATATCTCGGGAATAGACTCTTCCGTGTTAGAAATGGAAATGAATACTCCGAGCTCAAAGAAATTTTGGCCGGCGTACCGCAAGGAAGCGTTCTGGGGCCGCTTCTCTATCTGTTATATACTCGTGATATACCGAAAGAAGATGGCACTATCCTTGCTACGTTTGCCGACGACACCGCTATCCTAGCGGTAGGTAAAACAATCGAGGAAACGACTGCCAAACTGCAAAACGCATTAAATAAAGTAAATGAATGGACGAAGGACTGGCGGATCGCCCTTAACGGAACTAAATCTGTTCACGTGAATTTCACTTATAGGAAAATTAATGACTTGCCCATTTTTATAAATTTGGCCCGAATACCCTTTGCAAATGAAGCCAAATACCTGGGAATGACACTCGACGCAAGGTTGAAGTGGAATTCGCACGTGAAAATGAAACGTAAAGAACTAGATATCAAATATAGAGAAATGTACTGGTTGATCAGAAAACATTCCCACCTCAGTACCGAGAACAAACTGCTTTTATACAAGCAAGTGCTAAGGCCGGTGTGGACCTACGGTATACAACTTTGGGGTTGTACCAAGAAAACAAATGCCAATATTTTACAAACCTTACAAAATAAAGTGCTAAGAGAAATTGTCCAAGCACCGTGGTATGCTAGAAACGACGATATCCACAGGGATCTCGGAATTCCGACAATCGAAGCTGAAAGTAGAAGCTTCGCGCGAAAACATAGAAACCGACTAATCGGACATGTTAATAATACAGTCCTACTTATTTTGGATGAGAGCAATTTATTGCGCCGACTACAAAGAACAAAACCTTTCGACTTGGCGAGATAAGGATTAACCGCGTCTAAATTGCGGAACATGCAGGATCTTTCATTGGAAAGTAACCTGCCAAACGTTTATATTTCGTGATAGAAAAATTGCTTGATAAGTAGTATAACTTAGTTGCAGTATCTAACAAATTTATATGGAAGGGTGGTGTTTTTGGTCAGTAAGAATCTGACACTACTATGAGCACGCGCTTGCTATTCTCATAGTGTCTATGGAAGATTTTCACCTACCCTCGGCAAAAAAAAAAAAAAAAAAAAAAAAAAAAAAAATATTGCAAAGATTGCACAAGACAGGTAGCTCTGGACGGTGTGGAATGAAATTCAAATTTAATAGCTCTCCTCTGATTTTAAAAATTACGCTGATCTTTTCTATTGAGTTACAGTTTAAAAAGTAAGTTCTTTCTGCTAGATCGTATTTCAACTTGCTGTAATATGTCCTATACTGGGAAGACTGTGCTTCCGTTACAAATCGATCATACATAGTTCGACCTACTTTTTGTAATAAGACGTTGAGTTGTGCTTTTAGATGTTCAGGTTGCTCATCGGGTGTTATCGTTATGGTTTCTCCATAATCTGATGCAAGGCGTTCCCATTCTTGAATGAAGCTTGCTCTACTTCTTATTACACTCTTGAGTACAACTTTTGGCAGTCTGTCATTACTCATTGCCATAACTTTTACTATGTAGTCGAAATGTAGTCTCAGTGTTTCCAAGAACATAGGCGGTGTTCCAGTCTCTAGATGCAGCATATAATTAGGCGTAGCACTTGGTAAACGAAATATTCGCTTTAAGAAATACCTAAGAAACTTTTCTATTTCAACAAAGGAACAGTATCCCCACACCTGCGCTCCATATAAAAGAACTGAAGCTGAAGTTGTGCGAAAGAGTTTCTGCTTCGAGCTATGGCTTAAATACTTGTTGTTGATGCAGCGACCCCATACCGATGAGATTGCTCGTTTAGCTTCAGATAGTTTGGTTTCTAGATGTTTCTTCATATTCAAGTTCGAAGACACCAAAATTCCTAAGTATTTGTATTCGCGAACAACTTCCACCATTTCTTCTTGATACGTCCATCTTTCACTTTGAGAATATCTGCCATCGCCGCCTCTGAACACCATTACCTTCGATTTATTCAAGTTCACGCTAAGGTTCCAGTATTTGCAGTAAACGCTGAGCCTATTCATCATTAGCTGCAACCCATCTACAGTGTCGGAAAGAAAAACGATGTCGTCTGCATACTTAAGAGCCGGAATTTGTATGTTGCCAAACTCGATTCCACCTTTTACCTGATATCTGATATCTGATATGTCGTTGATGAAAAGGATAAACAGTAACGCACTCAAGATACATCCTTGCTTCACTCCCATCGTTGTTGTGAATTCTCCAGAAATTGACTCCCCATCCCATACATACGCCACATTATTTGCATACATTGCTCTTAAAATGTTGATTATTTTCGTTGAGAAACCTATATTATATAGTTTGTAGATCAGAGCATCGCGCGCTATGGTGTCGAAAGCCGCTCGAAAGTCAACGAAAAAGGCATATAGTTTTTTATGTTTCTGTTTATATATCTCCGCAATATTAAGTAATGCAAATATTTGATCGACTGTCGAGTAATTCTTTCTAAATCCTGCCTGAAACTCCTGCAAAACTTTTTTATTTTCAACCCAGCAGGTAAGTCTGTTGTATATAAGGGCGGCAAACAGCTTGGCAGAGGTGTTCAGGAAAGATATTCCTCTGTAGTTTGTAGGATCGTTATAGTCACCTTTTTTGTGCAGTGAATAGATAATTGCCTTTTTAAAACTTTCTGGAATATTTGCTGATTCAAAGATTCTATTGAATTCCCCTGTAAGCGCAGACATGAATTCATATGTGCAGTTTTTATAGAACTCGTATGGAATTCTGTCGTCTCCGGGAGCCTTTCTCGTTTTTGCTTTATTAATGACTTCTTTGATTTCTTCTAATGAAAACGGGCTATCTAGGAAGTCATCGATAATTAGTGGAGCTGCATATTGGAGTGGTGGTGATATCTGTGGGGAATTAAGCAGATTGTTAAAGTGGTCCATTAGCTGCGTTGCTTTAAGCGACGAGGCGATGCTATTCGTTTGTCCATTTATATATTTTACAGCTTTCCAAAATTCCGCCGAAGATGTGGAGTTGTTTATAATAGCAATACGTCGCTGTTCAAATGCTGTCTTTTTTTCATAGCAAATGCGCTTGTAGTTCTTATTTGCTTCGCCATAAAGTGTCTTAAAGATGCTGGCATTATATTCCCTAAAAAGTTTTAGAAGTTTGAAAGAGTTATTTCTAGCTCCCAGACACTCATAATCAAACCACTTTTGTTTTGGGATTTTATTTTTTCTTATGGGCAAGTTCGGATCTGCTTTTTTAATCATACTCGTAAGGGCATCGACATCCAGTAAAATATCCACTGTGTGCAATCGCTCAAGTTCAGCATTTAAATTACTGCGATACATATTTCGCGTTCGGTCATTCCACACTAGTTTTGGTAAGAGTCCTAATTGCCTTATACTCCTCTCATTCGTAGGCCTAGATACCAAACAGTTAACTTCGAGTGGCATATGGTCCGAGAAAGTCTCCATGCCTATCCGAAAATCACTAAGGAGGAAGTTCCAATTTCCAGAGATGCAACAGTAGTCAATTACTGAGCATGCCTTTCCACGGATAAATGTGTACTCTCCGCAATAATCGCCTTCGCAACTTCCATTTAGAATACTGCAGTCGTATACATTCGCAAGATCAAGTAATTTTCTACCCTTATGGTCACAAATTGCGTCTTTGGAAGTGCGGTTTATGCGCATTGTGGGTATTTTGTAACCACTCACAAAATTATTTTGAGAAAGTCCTAGCCGACCATTAAAGTCACCAATGAGCATCAAATTTGTTTCCCTTAAGTTCTGCAGTACTTCCTTAAGATTTTCATAATCGCGTTGCCAGTGACTAACATTCAAATAAATGGGAATTATGAATAACACGCTGTTATTCGTTCTAACATCGAGGACATACGATTCTTCCACTCTTAAAATTAACCTCTGCGTAATTAAGATCCTTTCGATAACCATACAATTCTCCACCACTTCCTCTCCCAAATGTTGACGATTTAATTGCAGGTATCCACTTCAATTCGTAATTTAAAAATATTTTTTCAAATCTCTTCTCTTCATTTTCTAATACATGGGTTTCGAACAATACAAAGATGTCGAATTTTTTGACATAATTAAAAAAGTTTGTAAATAATAATTTATTCTTTAATCCAGCTACGTTATAACTTAAAATACTTAATTTAATATTATTTCTATTCTGGTAGACTTTTGTGTATCAAGCTTTATGTGAAGACGTACTTGCGTGTCCACCCAAACGGTTCTCAGCAATCACATTTTTTTTGATAGCGCTGGCAGCATTGACATTTTGTGACATATTTGACGTTTCACGAGCATTGTTTACAAGTTCATTCATAAATTGTTTCGGTTGTAAAATGTCTCCAACTAAATTCTTTAAAACTTCAAATCACAATTTATCGTCTCTTAAGACAGTTTTGACCTCAGGCTTCTTTCTGCGTAAGACTTGCATAATTGGTACTAGTTTTGCTCTTTTTTCCCGTACATTTAGTGGTAGATCTTTGTGAATGCTTATTTTGGTTCCTTTTAGTCTGTTGGCTCTACGTAATACACTCCAAGCATAATCTCGGGACGACATCTTTACAATGATCGTAGAACTGTGTGGAGCTTTAGTTCGAACGCTGTACGCAGACTCCACAATGTTAGATGTTTCATTCTTGTCCAGCAATCCGGCGCAGATGGATTTTGCTTTTTCCTGCATGTCGGTGTTCGGTTCAGCAGGTAAGTGCACCACGACGTTGGACTCAGTATTTTTCTGTATAAGCTTATCTAGCTGCATTTCTAGAAACTCATTTCGCTTCTCTAGTTGTACTACTCTTTCCGATATTTCATCTTGGCGGATCTTTAGGCCGGATAACTCTGCACATAGAAGCTGAAAGTCGGATTTTGATGGAAGTTCCTGAACTAGTTCTTTGTTTTTTTCATCGAGCAATTTTTTTAGGGTTTCAATGCTGATGCCAGTTAATTTATCCATTTTCGCGTTAATCTTATTACGACTGAAACTTGGGCGACGTTTTTCGTTCCTATGATGTTCTGGTGAAGTTTCCGATACGGCTCTTTTGCTCATTTAGTGAGGTTAGCTTTGTGATGGATTTTAGTTTTACCAGGTATGGACTTAAATGCTACAACTTACTCTGTGTTACCACTTTATTTGAAGAGGCGGCCTCTTAGATTACACTTTTTTCAGTTGTTTACCAAATATTTTCACGTTTTGTGTTCTCTTTTGTATAAGTTTTGCAGGAGATCTTTTTGCACAATTTTTCCTCTACAGATGACAGATGTCAATCTCATCAAAACCACAGCATGGCTTGAAAGTCAAAAAAAATTTCATGTCGCTAATATATTCTCCATACTCTTCGTTGCGAATAATCATAATACACTCTGCTACAAACTGCTAACAATAAAAACAAACGCATTGTGCGTTGCATCTTAGTAATAGAAATCTAAATTTATGACAATTGCCAATCGACAATTACCTAGAGTGCTCTAGGATTTCTTTTGATCATATATGTAGATGAATAGAATTGCTGAAATTTTGCACACGTGTATAAGACCGCAGACAATACAACATGGGTTATTTGATGACGTTGTAAATCCAATATGGCGGACGCTTTTCTAACTTCAATTTCTGTGATGGCCAAATCTGGGAATTGATTTTACACGCACTTCCAGATATCCGATTATCCTGAAATTTTGCCTACGTATATGAGTCCTGTCACAATACAATATAGGCTATTTTATGACGTTGTAAATCTAATATGGCGGACGCCTTAAGATGGTGGATTACCGTTATCTTCACGACCTCCTTAATATGGGTATCAAATTAAAGGGATTGACAAGCAGAATAAGACTAGCTAAGTGACGTGATTCTAAATTCAATATGGTGTGCGCCCCAATATGGCGAGTTACCTTTTTATTTACAACCCCCATGGTATGGGTATCAAATGAAAGGGCGAGCAGAATCTCAAACATTCTGAGTTAACGTTCTCATATAAAACCCACCCAAGCTAATATACGTATCGTATCGACGTAAATTTGTAAAAAAAATTCAGATACTAAAAAGTAGAAAATAAAAAAAATAAATATAAAGATAAAAAATAATTTTTTAAAACAAGCTTTAATATACTAAAAATAAAAAAATAATTTTTTTCCCGAGTCACCAATATGTGACTATTAATTAAAGCTAAGGGCGCTCAGGCACAAGACAACACATGCAACATGTGCAACGAGGACGAAGAATAAATAGAACACACTAGCTGTAGCTGTTTAATCAGAACACTTCATCATCATTTAGACAAATTCTACCTACAGACAGAGGATATATCTGTCAGCTCGTTTATCAAAGACATTTCTAGTTTATCTACCTTCACACATACATTGTATGTATGTATAATGGATGTAATCCCATTAGTCCTCAGTGACATGGTCCCACAATGTACAAAGATTTAAAAAAAAAATCTGTGCGCGCCAAGCTTTAATTAATAGTCACATATCTCCAACTCGGGAAAAAAATTATTTTTTTATTTTTAGTTTATTAAAGCTTGTTTTGAAAAATTCTTTTTTATCTTTATATTTTTTTACTATCTTTTTCCTTCCGGTTTTATTTTTATTTTTTTTCTTACAAATGGGTGTTTCCATAGAAACCGGCCCTTGACTAAAAAAAACAAAAAAAGCTGTGAATTGATAAGCACGGCTCTGCGGACGCTCAGTTTTGTCTTCATTAAACAAATTTACTATAAATAACACTAGATTAAGTTATTCGGGCATTTACACAAACTCCGACGAAAAAAACGATGAAATACATACTTTTTGAAGTATAAATATCAAAAATCATAGTTTTGCGAGTACATTTAGATTTAATGCTAAAATGATATAAGAGACAATATTATATATTAATTATTGAAGATATATAAAAGATAAAATTGCATTCTTCTCATGGAAATAGAAATAAATAATTTTAAATTCGAACTTCCTTTATTATTATCTGTTCAATTCGTACAAATTTTACTAGGTCACACCCGTAACATTAACTTGTCACACCCGTAACAATTTAAAAACATTTTTTTGTTAGTTTCCCACACATTTGGTTTTCTTTTCTTAACTGGTACTCAAGATCAATTTTCAGGTAATTATTTAAAAAAAAATAAGATAAAGTTTCTGTGCAAGATTTTACACCACATGAACATTAGATGTCCAATCCGCAAATCACTAGATTTCTTAGGTCACGCTCGTAACGCAACTAAAATGGATCTTATTACTAAACCAAGTGTTTTCTAAATTAATTATACTTATTGTGTTTTGGGGTGAGATGCTACCCAAAGCAAAATTTATTAAGTTAGTCCGTACTTAGATGAAGCAATGGACAATGAAATAAAACCACTAAATTTACCACGTTATAAAGTACTTTTATTTAGCGCCTTTAAGAACAAGTGTTTTATTAGATGAGATGGTAACGATTAATTCAAATATTCTTTACATCCTTCCAAGAAATCTCGGATTTCTAATTACCGATTTTCGGAACCCTGAAATGGTTCATTGCCACTGCATTGTGTTAGAGGGAGATAGCATGTATGCATTGCGAAGACACGTTGCACATCTGACATTTAGCTCCGGTCAGATCTATCTGCCGGTGGTCAATTCGTCGCGATCGGTTGTTGATCTTGTTTAATTCGTGTCAGGTGTTTTTTATAATATTTGTGAATAATTGGTGTCCTAATTGTGCGGTGTACTTTGGACTAGCTGTGGATTATGTGCTGGCTGTGATTGTAGCCAACCTAGGATGCATATCCACATCTACTTCAACGTACAACCTCGATGACGGTGGACACCAATGTTAGATGTGCCCTTGTGTTTCGTGTGGTTCGTCTACCTTCGTTGTTGGGAACCAACATATTGATTTAAAGAACATCATGGGTTTTATAGATAATTCAAGTTTAATTTTGTTTATCTAGAATATAGGGCGAATAAATTGTAAAAACATAAGTGTCGATGTCACACCCGTAGCAATGGAAACACCCAAATGTCACTTTTTATAATTATTTCCTATAATTGGAGCAAAATGGACAAATAGATTGAAAATTTCAACTGTTAAATTCAATTTTTGTGTAGTGTACGGCAATAGGAAACTATGTTATCAAGATTTTTATAAAACTCTCTTAAACGATTAAGATAAAATAAAAAATAAAAACAAATATCGAGATCAAAACGATATTCATAAGCAGGGTTGGCTCGACTTGGTTTAACTCTTGTTTCATAAAAATCGAAAAAAAAGGAATTGCAATTAATGTTTGTGATAACCGGTGGATTGTTTGTAAATAGAACACTGACTTCATTTATCGGTACCGATGGTACAACAAAATAATTATTAACTTTATTTATTGTAAGCAATCAAAACTATTCTAATTACATCAATCGATTCCTATGATGTTTACACCTGCGCGGCTGGCCAACGACTGCCCCCAGCACCCAGTAGAGCCGGGTAACCGACAATTCGCGGTTTTCATTTCGCAAACTGTTATCTCGCGACTCTCTAAACATATTTCCTTTATTTCGCAGAACTCATGTGGCACATTGTCATTTCGTCTTGCGTTCATCTCGCTGTAAGATTAACTCGCATTACTTGTTTCGCATTTCTATACTTAGCGGTTCTATCAACTGGCATTTGGTGTTTTTGCATTTGCTTATCTGGAAAACCGTTAATTCCCGCATTGCTATTTAGCAGCTTTTTCCCTTGTGTTTGAATTTATGTAAATAAAGATTATTTATATTGAATAGGTTTTGTTTTTTTTTTTTAATAGAAAATTGTAAAGGAAATCAAAAACTATTGTTATGTTTACTACTCATTTTCTGTTTCCGGGTTTTTTGCAGCATGCTTAACCGGTTTTGCTATATTTTATTTGGCAAAATATTATTTTGTATTTTTAATTTGTTTGGCTTTCATTTTATCACATGTTAAGAATTTGTACGCGTGCTGACAATGATGTAAGGGGGATCTGCAGAGAATCTCCTCCCTTATGTAGTTATCAATTTCCTTTTCCATAAAAGAAAAGATGTGAGACTAATTGGACGATAGGACTTAGGCTGCATTGGGTCTTTTTTCCCCACTTTTGGTATGAAGACCACCTTTGCCCTACTCCACTGGCTTGGTACATAGCCCAATGCAAGGCTGCTTTTAGTTATTTTTCCTACGAGTGGCAGGAGTTCCTCTTTTCCCTCCTGAAGGAGTGCTGGGAAGACTCCATCTATACCAGGTGATTTGAATGGTTGAAAGGATTTGATGGCCCACTCCAATCTGCTTTTAGAGCAAATTTTTGAAGCGAGCACCCAGTCAACTCTACTTGGTCTAAGGA
Organism: Brachyopa scutellaris; assembly: GCA_949775065.1. Classification (NCBI taxonomy): domain Eukaryota; kingdom Metazoa; phylum Arthropoda; class Insecta; order Diptera; family Syrphidae; genus Brachyopa; species Brachyopa scutellaris. The sequence continues at coordinate 76,621,194 of OX459115.1, read as the reverse complement.
CGTGGTTAACTCCCACATTTCCAACACAGAGTGAGCTTCCAGGGAAGTGGGTGTCTAAGAGCAGAAGGGCCCTTTGCTCCTCATTCTCTGTGAAGCTGCCGTCCGGATTTTTTAGGGACGTTGAAATTCCGCCTGTTTTAGAAAGTGCCTTATGAAGTCTGGCAGCTGCCGGAGTGTTTGTGATTGTTTCACAGAAACCCGTAAAGCTGTCTCTTTTCGCCTTTCTTATTTCTTTATTATAATTAGTGAGTGCCATCTTGTAGCTTTGCCAGTCTCCGTTCCGTTTAGCCAAATTAAATAGCTTGCTGGTATCGGATCTTAATTTTGACAGTTTGTTGCTCCACCATGGCACTGACCTGTTACCTCTGGTTGTACGAATGGGGCAGCTCGTCTCGTACGCGTCGATGAAGGCGCCTGTTACGGCCTTTACCGTGTTCTCAAGTTCTAGGGGGTGTGCTGGAGGTCTTCCTACATTTATTTGCTCCAGATTGGCACCTAGACTTTCCCTAAAGCTATCCCAGTTAGTTTTCCTGGGATTCCTAACTGGATTTGAGATGATGCTTGTCTCCTCAATCTCAAACTCTATGATTCTATGATCGGATAAGGAGGGTTCATTAGATACCCTCCAGTTTTTGATTAGCCTACTAATGCTGGGACTACCTAGCGTGTGGTCTAAAACTTCCTGCCTAACTCTGGTGACAAAGGTCGGAGTGTTACCTACACTTAGTATATCAAGGGAGGAGCTAAGTATAAATTCTAATAGGTACTCACCCCTAAGGTTGTTTTTGGTGCTCCTCCACAGTTCGTTATGCGCGTTTGCATCACAGCCCAGAACAAGTTGTATGTGCAATTTTTTGCAGTTCTCCACTAGTTTTCGGAGGTTTTCTGATACAGCCGGTCCATCCCCGGCAGAATGGACAGATGCCACCACAATGTTTTTGACAGCCCCCTCGGTTCTTAGAGTGAACCGGATGGGTACAATGTCCATTGTCGCGAATTCTGAAAGTAAAATAGGGTTAAAATAGTTTCTGACCAAGATACAAGCTCTTGGCTTGGTTTCTCTCGTATCCCAAATTACCTGTGCATCCTTAAAAGAAAGACCTCTTATAAGTCCTTTCCATATCCATGGCTCCTGAATTAGTGCAAGCCGAAGGTGTTGAGAGGTAAACATCCTGGCTATCACAGCTGAAGCTGCTTTAGCGTGATGGATGTTTACCTGGGCGATCTCTAGTTTGCTGGCGGAGGGCATCGAGCTATTGCTCTAGCGGGGCAGGCGCCCCTTCCTCAGCTAGCAAGTAATCTTCGTCTTCGGTTGAAGGTTCTAAGGTAAGGTGGATTTCTGTTCGATTTAGAGCCTCCACATCCGAATCTTCGTTTGGAAGCAAGCTCTCCGGAGATGCCGATCTGCTGTCCATTGCTTCTTCCACTACCGATAGGGTTATCTGATCTACAGGAGGGACGGGTACTACTGGTACGACTTGTGGCTGAATCACAGGCTCCGCTGCAGATTTGGTTTCTAGTGGGGTCGGAGAGGGCTGGACAGACTCTCCGGTGGTCTCCTTAGGCCTCTTGAGACCGTGTACCGCTACTCTACCGAAGCGGTAGCTCAACGAGCCGTTGCTATTCACGACCGCCGTATACGACTCCTGGTCGACTCCGAGTGCCAGTACCTGCCCAGCACCTTCATCGCGGCAGTGAAGAATCCTCCATGCCTGGGTGTTAAGGCTTTCATTCTGGGCTGCCAAGAACGCGATTGACGTAGCAGGCTCCTGTCCTGCGCTCCTTGGTAGAAATATCGTTATGCCTTTGGAATCTCAGACTCGCTGCACGCAGTGAGTTCCACCCCCTTCCAGTTATTCAGTTTGGGGACTACCAACTTGAGCCAATCCGCTGAGCGAGTAGTTTCGCACTCAATTAGCAGCATCCCATGACGTAAGTGGATACCGAGGAATTTGAGTTTACAATCTCATCCACGCACCATTTCCGCTAGTAAAGCGTTCTCCAGGATCTTAAGGTCCTCGGCCCCAAGCATCTCTTGCGGGTACTTTTTAGGAAGTACCGCAATCTTCACAGCCGTTACCGCATTGGCATAGCTTTTGCCCGCTTGCGTTTCAGTTGCCTTATAGGGCTTAGCCCTATCGGCCTTGCTGTAACTAGCTCAGTTTTCCGGCGCTTTTGTTCGTTTGTAGTCGGAGGAGTGATAGATTCGCTCCCTCTCTTGAGCATAGTTGTATTAGTTGAGCCGGGCTTGGCCCTATGCTCTTCCGCCTTCTGTCTTGCAACCTCAGGTGCAAAGCCCTTTTCGAGGTATCGCAAGTACCATCTATTGCCTGCACCACTCAATCATTTCCTTAGTGGATCATCTTTGCCACCCGGTTGACCCGGTGGCGGCATTTGTGGAGCGTTGCGTTTTCTGATGGGGTGGGTGGAGCTTGATGAATTGAGGGTTTGAGTCGAGCTCGTATCCTCCCTTTTGGGCTCCACTGTGGTTTCCGCGAGTGATTGGTTGCTTGCGACTACGTCGGCACAATGTTCAATGTTTTATTAAACTTTAACTTGAAAATACTTCATATGTACTTAAAATATTGATTTAAGTTAGTTTAAAATATTAATGTTACCTAAATAGATATGAACAGACTGAATACATGCTATTATTTTTTTTGTTTAATTTTCCTTTTTTGTATCAAATAAAATACCTATTTTTATTTGAAATTTTTGTGTTTGATTTTTTAGTGTTGGGCTTTTTTCTTATTTGTCCTCTATTTTTTTTATTGAAAGTTTTTTTTTTTACAGCTCTATGACAAAAATTGTCTCCTTTTGTAAGACTCTAAAATAAATGGCTATCCTACCTACCCATTAGCGATTTCACCATGTTAAGTGTGTACTAAACAAACACTTTTAAAAGATTTTGAGAACTTTAATTTGTAATCAGTATTTTTTATTTTTTAATTATGTATTACAATCATGTATGGAACAAAATGTCGCCCAAATAATGACTACGGCTCTAGCGGCAGACCTCCACCCGCTTGTCTACATTTTGGATGAAGCTGAGGCATAATTGCGGCTCGATTTCATCAATGTGTCAAATTATCTTGTCGTTCAGCTCTTGAATGGTTTTTGGCTTATTGACAGACAGCTTCTCTTTCAAATTTCCCCAAAGAAAGATGTCCAACGGGGTCAAATCCAATGATCTGGCAGCCAATTGAGATCCCCATTTCGGGAGATAATATGACCGTCGAACTTTTGCTGCAAAAAAGTATTTGTTTCATTGGCTGTGGCAAGTGGCACCATCATGTTGGAACCACATTTCGTCCACATGTGTAGCCTCCAATTGCAGACATTGTCATCGCGCGATAGCATTTGCCATGGCTTCGTTTTCGAAGAAGTTCGATGATTCCGCCGCTCCAAAAACCGCACCAAACAGTAACTTTTCGTTGATGCATGGCTTTCTTAGCAACAACTCTTGGGTCCTCATCAGCCCAGATGCGATAATTCTGCTTGCTTACGTCCATCTAGATGAAAGTATGCCTAATCCCTGAAGATGCATTTCTGCCTTAGCGTCATCCAAAATGTAGAAAAGCGGACAGAGCCGTGGTTAATACTAGGTTGACATTTTGTTCCACACATGATTGTAATAAACCACATTAATGATTAAAAAATAAAGTTTCAAAGTTTTTAAAACTGTTTGATTTATTTACACTTTACATGGGAATGCCCCTAATGGGACACCCTTTACAACCGTCTGAATATGTATCCTCGCTACACATGAAAACCATTTGGAGCTTTTTATAAAGCGAGATGGGCTTCCAACGACTTTTTGTGCTAGGTCGCTAAGATCCTTAAAGCAGCATTCACCTAGGTGTAGTTCTCTACTACGGGAATGAGTTGGCATGAGCAGAGGATATGGTTTGGACTTACTTCCTGTTCGTCGTCTCTGCAACTTATGCAGAAATCGTTTGAAAGGGTACCAAGCATTCTTGTCTATTAGGCAGTTTTATAATATGGCAATGGTGCCAATGGAAGTAGATCTACGTTCCCATCTTACTTTGGTTTTATTGTCTGTGTCAATTTTAAGTGACAGCCTGTATTTGGTTGGTTGGTTGGCTACAGATGGTATTTCCAGTACAAATTAGAACACCAATACTTGAGACGAATTCGGCAATCTTCCAAGCAGACTCCCTTGGAAAAGAAAGAAATGTTGTGTCTTTGATAACTGTCGAATTATATCTGACCAGATCTGCACCGTGATCTGGTCACCAGATCAATGCTTTATTTATCGATATCTATACCTAAATTTAGCTTACAGAGAATTTTAGAATTAGCTTACTTATACAAAAATTACAAACAATGAAATAACAAAGGTTCTTTGAATTAGCTTACTATACAAAAATTACAAACAATGAAATATTATTATTTATTGTTGAAGGGTGAGATGCACCGCGACCTTAAGATCTATTGTGCCCCCTACAAGTCCTAGACGAAGAAACATCCCTCTCGTCAGAGAGAGCTTCGCTCACACCTAGCCCAGGTGAGAATTCCATAGGTCACAGCACCTCATCCAGACCAATTTCCCTGAGAAATCGCAGCAGGAGATTGGGTGCTATGAGTGGTAGACCCTCTGCTGTAACTTGGTATTTACCCAAGCACTTGAATCTTTTCTGGGTTAATGCCCCACATTCCACCAGTATGTGTTCTGGAGTTTCGCTGGACTCATCGCAAAATCTGCATCAGTCTTCATCTGATAGACCTAGCTTCCTGAGATGCCCCCTGAGTTTACAATGCCCAGTAAGGAACGCAGTCAGGATGCGGAGTTTGTTTTTGCCAAGGCTGATGCAAGCTTCGAATCTCTTCAGGTTGTAATTATCGAGCAGTTTCTTTGCCTGACTTAGACCCTGAGTTTTTGTCCAGGACTTAGCCCTGTTTGTCTTCTCCAGTGATCGGAGCTCCTCTTTTATTGTGTGTTCCCCTGGTGTGGCAGCCCCTTTCCGGGCAAGTTTGTCCGCCTCTTCATTACCTTCTATCCCCAGGTGTCCTGGTACCCAGTATATGGTGACGTTGTTTCGTTCACCCAGTCTATTTAGTTTGTCTAGGCATTCCCAGACAATTCTAGATTTAATGATCTGGGCCCCTATTGCCTTGATAGTTGTTTGGCTATCTGACATTATTGCAATGTCGCATCTATTGTAGAGCTTATCAAGATTGAGTTGGGCACATCTGTCAATAGCACAAACTTCAGCTTGAGAAATGCTGGTGTAGCTGCCCATGGGTTCGAATAGTTTAGTTCCGGGCCCAAACACTCCTGCCCCCGTTCCTTCCTCAGTTCTTGAACCATCCGTGTACCATTTAATGGTGTGCGGACTCAGCGCATAGATTCTAGATTCATTGCTCCAGTCTTTCTTGTTGCTGATTTTGATGTGAAAGCTTTTCTTCCAGCTTAATTTTCTGATCCCGTCGTCTCTAGGAAGGGCTAGAAGGGGAAGCTTATTGGCCATTGCATTATGGTCTTTATGGCTGATGCATTTTCCTTTTCCTATTCCTTCTTTGGCCATTCTTAGAAACGTCCTATTTGCGGTTTCATTCACTACCAGATGCAATGGAGTAAGCTCCAATAAAACCTCCAGTGCTGCAGTTGGACAGGTTCTCATTGCACCTGTCATGCATACACATGCTAATCTCTGCACTTTATTTAGTGTATTTCTCGTAGTTGTCAGACTGGTTCTTTTTGCCCATGCTATTGCCCCATAGGTGATCATAGGTCTCACCATGCTAATATACATCCATCTGAGAATATGAGATCGACAGCCCCATGATTTGCCGGCTATGCTTTTACATATCATGAGTGCACGAGTCGCTTTCTTGGTAACCTCTTCTGTGTGCTTCTTTCAGTTCAGTTTACTGTCAAGGTACACTCCTAGGTATTTGACTTCTAGCACAGGAGTGATGACTGATCCTGAGAGGGTAATAGTCTTCATGTGTGGAAGCTTCCTCTTTGTTGTGAAGGGTACTAGCGTTGCCTTGGCCGGATTGATGTTCAGTCCCGCTATATTGCACCATTCTTTTGTCACTCTAAGCCCTTTTTGTATTATATCACATAAGGTTTCCTCGTATTTCCCCCTAGCGATTAGGACAATGTCATCAGCGTAAGCTTGACAGTCTATGCCGAGGTTGGTCAGTTTTTCCAGGAGTTCGTCCACGACGAGACTCCAGAGCAGCGGTGATAGTACTCCCCCCTGCGGGCAACCCTTAGTGGTATTTATTTTGATGGTGTGTAGTGTCGTGCAAGTTTCCGCCGATCTTGTGCTGAGTAGCTCACGTACCCATCTTACGATAGTGTCGTCAACGCCTTTCCTGCACAAGGAGCGTCCAACCGCTTCATGAGAAGTGTTATCAAAGGCTCCTTCAATGTCTAGAAAAGCGCAGAGTACAGTCTCCTTAGTGTCCAGTGCACTTTGGATTATAGTATTTAGTTGATATAGAGTAGTCTCTGTTGATCTGCCCGCTCTATACGCATGCTGAGAGTGATGTAAGGGGGATCTGTAGAGAATCTCCTCCCTTATATAGTTATCGACAACCTTTTCCATGGTCTTCAGAAGAAAAGATGTGAGACTGATTGGACGATAGAACTTAGGCTGCATTGGGTCCTTTTTCCCCACTTTTGGTATGAAGACCACCTTTGCCCTACTCCACTGACTCGGTACATAGCCCAATGCAAGGCTACTTCTAGTTATTTTCTCTAGGAGTGGCAGGAGTTCCTCTTTTCCCTCCTGAAGGAGTGCTGGGAAAACTCCATCTACACTAGGTGATTTGAACGGTTGAAAGGTTTTGATGGCCCATTCCAACCTACTTTTAGAGCAGATAGTGGAAGCAAGCTCCCAGTCAACTCTACGTGGTCTAATGGCGTGGTTAAATCCCACGGTTTCTACACGGAGTGAGCTTCCAGGAAAGTGAGTTTCGAGGAGCAAAAGTGCCGTCTGTTCTTCATTCTCTGTGAAGCTGCCGTCTGGGTTTTTTAGAGACGTTGAGATTCCGCCTGTTTTAGAAAGTGCCTTATGAAGTCTGGCAGCTGTCGGAGTGTTTGTGATTGTTTCACAGAAACCCCTAAAACTGTCTCTTTTCGCCTTTCTTATTTCTTTGTTGTAATTGGTGAGTACCGTCTTGTAGCTCTGCCAGTCACCGTTACGCTTAGCCAGATTAAAAAGCTTGCGAGTGTCGGATCTTAATTTTGACAGTTTGTTGCTCCACCATGGTACTGACTTATTACCTCTGGTTGTACGAGTGGGGCAGCTCGTCTCGTACGCGTCAATGAGGGCGCCTGTCACATCATTTACCGTATTCTCAAGTTCTAGGGGGTGCACTGGAGCTCTTCCTACCTTTATTTGCTCCAGATTAGCGCCTAGATTTTCCCTAAAGCTATCCCAGTTGGTTTTCCTTGGATTTCTAATTGGATTTGAGATGATACTTGTCTCCTCAATCTCAAACTCTATAATTCTGTGATCAGACATGGAGGGCTCATTAGATACCCTCCAGTTTTTGATTAGCCTACTGATGCTCGGACTACCTAGCGTGAGGTCTAGGACTTCCTGCCTAACTCTAGTGACAAAGGTCGGAGTGTTTCCTACATTTAATATATCAAGTGAGGAGCTAGGTATGAATTCTAATAGGTACTCACCCCTAGCATTGTTGTTGGTGCTCCCCCATAGTTCGTTATGCGCGTTCGCATCACAGCCCAGAAGTATTGGTAATTGCAGCTTGTTGCAGTGCTCCACAAGTCTTTGCAGTTCCTCTGGTGCAGCCGGTCCATCCCCGGCACAGTAGACTGATGCTATTACTAGATTCTGGACAGCGCCCCCAGTTCTTAGAGTGAGCTGGATGGGTACGGTGTCCTTTGTGGCAAATTCTGAGAGTAAAATGGGATTAAATTTATTCCTGACTAAGATGCAAGCTCTAGGCTTGGTTACCCTCATATCCCAAATTACCTGTGCATCCTTACAAGAAAGTCCTCTAATAAGCCCCTTCCAGATCCATGGCTCCTGAATTAGTACAAGCCCAAGGTGTTGAGAGGTAAACATCCTGGCTATCACAGCTGACGCTGCCTTAGCGTGATGGATGTTTACCTGGGCGATGTGTATTTTGCTGGCGGAGGACATCAAGCTATTGCTCTAGTGGGGCAGGCGCCCCTTCCTCAGCTAGCAGAAAATCTTCTTCAGTTGAAGGCTCCAGGGAAAGGTGGATAGCTGTTCTATTTAGAACCTCCACATCCGCGACTTCATCCAGAAGCGAGCCCTCCGGAGATGTTGACCTGCTGATCATTTCCTCGTCCACTACTTGGTTGATCTGTTCCAGAGGAGGGACAGGTACTACTGCCTGTAGCTGGTTTGTAGACTCCGCTATAGGTCTGGTTTCTTGCGAAGTCGGGGGAGGCTGGACAGTCACTCCAGTGATCTCTTTAGGTCTCTTGATACCATGCACCGCTACTCTGCCGAAACGATAGCTCAATGAGCCACCGCTTTTAACGACCGCCGCGTACGACTCCTGGTCGATTCCGAGTGCAAGTACCTGCCCAGCACCTTCGTCGCGACAGTGAAGGATTCTCCATGCCTGTGTGTTGAGGCCTTCATTTTGGGCTGCCAAGAACGCAATAGAGGTAGCAGGCTCCTGACCTGCGCTCCTTGGCAGAAACATTGTAATGGTGTGGGCCTTCGGAATATCAGTCTCGCAGCATGCGGTGAGTTTCACTCCCTTCCAGTTTTTCAGTGTGGGGACTGCCAATTTTAGTCATTCAGCTGAGCGAGTTGTCTCGCACTCAATTAAGAGCATCCCATGTCTAAAATGGACACCGAGAAATTTGAGCTTATGCTCCCATCCACGCACCATTTCCGCTAGTAAAGCGTCCTCCAGAATCTTTAAATCCTCGGCACCAAGCATTTCCTGCGGGTACTTTTTTGGAAGTACCGCAATCCGTTCTGCCGTTACTGCATTGGCATAGCTTTTGCCTGCCTGTGATTCAAATGCCTTAGTGGGCTTAGCCCTCGGCCGTGCTGTAGCTGCCTCTGTTTTGCGGCGCTTTTGTTGGTTGCTCGCCGGAGGAGTGATGGATTCACTCCCTCTCTTGATCACAGTTGTGTTGGTTGAGTCGGGCTTAGCCCTATGCTCTTCCGCCTTCTGTCTTGCTGCTTCAGGTGCAAAGCCCTTTTCGAGGTATCGCAGGTACCATCTATTACCTGCACCACTCAGCCCTTTCCTTAGTGGATCATCTTTGCCCCCAGGTTGGCCCGGCGGTGGCATTTGTGGAGTGTTACGCTTCCTGGTAGGGTAGGTGGAGCTGGATTGTCCGAGGTTTTGAGCTGAGCTCGTACCCTCCATCCTGGGCTCCACTGTGCCTTCCGCGAGAGGCTGGTTGCTGGCGATTTTGCTGACTGGAGCTTGGCTCTGGTCTTGCTTACGCGAAGTCGCGACCGTCTCGGTGTTTAGGATTTGGGGTCTTGGTGAAGATTCCAGCATCTGTTTAGGGTTTTCCTGTTTCGGGTTGGGTGCATGCACCCACCTAGAACTCCTCCCGCCACTGGTGCTGGGTTTTTCCCCAGAGAGATCTTTGTCGCAGAGTCGACGCTCCATTATTCATGCGATCTCACTTGCGGTTAAATCCCGCATGTTAGTTGGTATTTGATGTTTTTGTTTGTTTTTGTTTTTATTTTTGTTTTGGTACATTTGATCCCAGGAGTAACGCGGGAAAGAAGAGTCCGCCACGTCAGAGCCCCGTATGACGTGGTAAGGCCATGCATACTCCTTAAGGCGACCCGGTATCAAGGAGGCTCCGTGCGACTACAGCCGGTATACCCCCTGGCTGCAAACCATCCAATAGGCACGGGTCGCATGACACCCTGGATTAGGGGGTTGGCAGATCTTGGTTATCCCTCCACAAAAACCCTGATCAAAAGCAGTAATCCTCAAGCGAGCAGGAGCTCACAGAAGCATATCCGCAGTTGATCTGAGAATTCCATCCTTGGGATTTAAGCCTCCGCACCAACGTCAAGGTGTTCTCAAAGCGGAGGAACAATGAAATAACAAATGTATATAATTGGGAGCCTTTCATTTACTTTAAATAAAAAAAAAAAAAAACACACATTCAGAATGAATGAAATCATGGGGTTGTTTTACACCTGCAGTGGAGTGAACTATGTTCAACGCCAGGCACGAGTGTCCGATTCAATGTCGGGCGGCTGGCAATCGGCTGACGGCGCACTGTAGATACTGACCGTACTCAACATCCTGCCCCCCATTGAACTGTGTCGAAGCGTGTAGTTAAGGTTGTGGTAGGTTGGACACTCCTGGCATTATTCTTAGAGCAGCAGCCGGGTATTCTGTGAATCTGCTGTTAGACTCGGAGTTTTCAAATTAGTACAATTATTAGTACAATTATTATTGATGAGTATTCCTGATAAGCTTATGATGGTGTGGGGTATTGCATGTCGCTGAACAATGGGTGGTGTGAATAAAAACTGAGTGAACCCTTGAAGTAAACCCTCTTCAGGGAAGTGTTTTCTTGAAAGGGTTCACTCAGTTTGGTGTGAATAAAAATTTTCTTCAAGTAGGCACTTCCCCTCAAGTTGAAGTTTTAAAAATTGAGTGTAGAACTGTCAAATTAAATTACCAAGTTACTTGAGATTTACCACCAAAACTGATATAAAAATTAATCATGTTTTGGAACGTACAAACGCGAAAAATTAAAAAATCATAGTTCTCGGCGTTTCGGTCACATGGGTTATTTTATTTTGGCGCAACTCAGCTGTTTTTCAGTGCTGTTCAGTGTACTTTTTTTATTTTTTCTTCCACAGCTCGCAGCGCATTTTGTTTATTAATTTTCATCGCTGGAATTTGTCTTTTTTCAAACAAACATGGATAAAATTGCGAGATTTTATCAAAATCTTATTCCTCCATTCAAATCTTATTTTTTGTCGGTTTTTCTTCAATTTCATATTTTCATCGTCCGCATAATGGTATTCATGTTTAATTATTTCAAAAGTACCTCACAAGCACCCTCAACTTTCTCGAGTGCTCCCTAAATGAAATGCGACTTTATTCACACCAAAATGGAGGGAACCCTTAAATGTCAAAATGTGTGAGTAAAGTGTTTTCGTTCAACTTAACGAAAAATATTATTACTCACCCCAAATGCAGGGTTCCCTTTAAAAATTTGAGGGAACACTCACCCTCAGTTCTTATTTACACCACCAAATATTTGGTAATTCAAGATGAGTGGAGCCTATCTGTGGTGCTAGTTTCTTAAATTTCATCTCACGGTTATCAAACCTAATTGGATGTTGGTGTGCTGTATCCATATGGTTGTTCATACGCTTGAACAAAATTTCATTTGGAATCTCACTGAGTCTCGTGATAGATGAACGGACAGTATGGGAATGGTTGCCGTGAGCTTGTAAAGTTATGAAGTCACCCTTTGCTATGCAATTGGATTGCAATTTCAAAGTGCCAGATCCTTCAATCGTAACTAATGTCGTCGTGACCTTGCATGATATATTTAATGATGTTCTTAAAGTTACGGCGTATGTCCATTGATTGGTTTGTATAAATTTGGTCCATATTGGGTTGTTACGAATAAACTTCATTTGGCATGATGATAGATCCTCCATTTTGTTAAGAATATGCATTTCGCATGTACTTATTGTAGCTCCTCTATGATAAATCGGATACATTTGTGTGCAGAGATGCGTTGGTTTTTCTGCAATGATGCAAGTTGACAGTTCAGGATCCGTTAGCGGGTAATACTGGTCATGATAACGGTTGACCGCTAAGTATGTAGATATTAGCCGTGTTTTATTATCGCCGATGATCCATAGAGATCATTGGTTTGTATGCATTACAACAACACTACGTGATCTATCTGTTTACCAAGATCAATTTTCATGTAGGATGCACGTCCGCTGGTGAACTTTCCTTATCTGTATCCGTGACAGAAACCTGCATTAAAAACCTGCTAAATGTCTGTTTACTTACTTAGGTGGCGCTACAGTCCGGGGTGAACCAAGGCCTCAACCAACAACCTCTTCCAGCTAGCCCGGTCCTTAGTTAGCCGTTTCCAGTTGCGCACGTCAAGTTGGCTGAGGTCTTGTTCTACTTGTGCGCGCCACCTTAGGCGAGGTCGTCCTCTGCTGCGCTGACCTTCCGGGTAAGAGTCGAATATTCTCCGAACCGGAGCGTTGGTGTCCATACGCTCTACATGTCCTAGCCATCTTAAACGCCCAATGTGCAGTTTTTTGACCAGGTTGATGTCGCTGTACAGCTCGTACAATTCAAATCGACGTGGTTGAATCTTCTCCTCCAGAACCCGTCAACGCAAACGGGACCGAATATCTAACGAAGGATTTTTCTCTCAAAGCGACCAAGGATATCTTCTTCCGCTTTCGATAAAGTCCATGCTTCAGCTCCATATAGCAAGACTGGGATGATAAGGGTCTTATATAGAGTCTCCTTAGTCGATCGAGAAAGGACTTTACAACTCAATTGCCTTCTTAGCTCAAGAAACAGCGGTTGGCAAGAGTAATCCTTCGTTTGATTTTCGACAGGATGTCATTTTTTGAAGTTATGGCAGAGCCGAGGTAGACAAAGTCCTTTACTACCTCGAAGTGGTAGCTGTCTATTGTGACGTTCTGTCCAAATCGTCGATGTTGGGTGTCCCTTTTTATTGACACCCATTTTAGCCGCTTCCATTTCTATACTCGCGAACGCACCAATGACAGCTCGCTGTGTTCTACCAATGATGTCAATATCGTCGGCGTATGTAAGTAGTTGAACGGACTTTTGAAAGACCGTTCCTTGTGTGTTGGCTTGTCGCATGACAGCGCGTCACCTTGTCTGAATCCTTTTTTGCCATCGAAGGTCTCGGTGAGGTCATTATCGGCCTTGATGGAGCAGCGAGCTTTCTACATCGTCATCCTGCACAGACGGATGAGTTTGGCAGGGATGTCCAAACTAGACATGGCTTTATACAGTTCATCCCTCCATATGCTGTCATAGGCGGCCTTGAAATCGATGAACAGACAGGATCTTGTAGGCGATATTGAGGAGACTGATGCCTCTGTAATTGGAGCAGTTGAGAGGGTCTCTTTTCTTGTGAACCGGGCAGACGATGCTGAGATTCCATTCATCTGGCATACTTTCATCTGACCAAACCTTGGAGATGAGTTGGTGCATGCTCACTACCAAGTCATCTTCAGCTGCTTTAAATAACTCCGCGGGTAGACCGTCAGGTCCAGCAGCCTTGTTGGACTTTAGCTTGGATATTGCTACCCGCACTTCATTTTGATCAGGTGGAAGGGAGTTTTGGCTATCATCATCTAAATTGAACAGAACATTCTGCCTAACAGTAGAGTGTTGGTCTTCATCACTATTATACAGTCTGCAGAAGTAGTCTTTCCATATTCTCAGCACCGACTGTGTTTCCACTACAATATTTCCATCCGCGTCTCTACAGGTTTCTGTACGGGATTTGTTTTGCTGGCGCATTCTTTTTACCCTCTGGTAAAACTTCCGTACATTGTTCCTGGAGAAGAATCTCTCAATATCCTCGAATGCACGTTTCTCGTGCTCTTTCTTTTTCCTTCTTAGAAGCCGATGTTCTTCCCGTCTCTTCTGTTCATAGAGCATGCGAGCAGATCTAGTCCTTCTTTGCAGCGCCGATTTATGCGCTTGTTGTTTTTTTCACGTTAGCTAGTCTCCACTCTTCATCAAACCAGGGGTTTCGCGGTGGTGGTCGTGTGAAACCCTGCACATCATCCGCGGCGCTTAGGATGGCTTGCTGGCAGTGTTGCCACTGGTCTTCTGTACAAGCTGTTGCTGCGGTAGGACTCGTAGCGAGAGATCGGGATATGCGTTCTCTGTAGGTTCTGGCGGTGTCTTGCGATTGTAGCTTTTCGAATTTATACTTTCTCTTGCTTGCTTGCTATACCGACACTACGCCCCGCAGCAAAGTCAATTTGCTTTAGTCCGTTTTCGGACGTGGTGTCGTGTAGGCTGTGCCTTCCAACCGTCCTACCAAAGATGTCCTCTCTTCCTATATTGGCGTTAAAATTGCCCAATACGATTTCAACGTCATGCTTAGGGCATTGCTCGTAGGTTTTGTCGAGGAGCTCGTTGAAACTATCTTTGGTAGCGTCGTCTTTTTCTTCTGTGGGGCCTTGAGCGCATATTAGGCTAATGTTGGCAAATTTTGCCTTGACACGGATTGTCATAAGACGCTCGCTCACCTGCCGAAAGCTCAAGACTTCTTTCCTAAGTCTACCGCGTATGACAAATCCGCGCTGTTTATTTTCTGTATAGCAATCACCGTAGTAGATGTCACAGTTTCTCATTTTTTCTCTGCCTGGCCCATCCCATCGCACTTCCTGGATGGCGGTTATATCCGTTGTATAGTAGTCTAGGGCCTCTGCCAGTGGTTCGGGTGCACCGTCACCGTTCGAACGAGCAAACGAACCTTCCAGGTGCAGACCCGAACGTCATTGTCCTTTTTTCGCACAACCCCCAATCTGGAGGGCCAGATCCTTATATACCCCTAGGACAAGGGGCCGGGTCCGCCGGTGTCAGTAACCCACTACGGGGGTATGAGCGCTGCCGTTGGCCCAATAGGGGCTCATCCGCCAACAACTCTGGAACGATTTCTGCTATGTCAAGTAACAAAATACAGTTGAACCCAGTCCCTGCTTTGGGGAAAAGAAAACGGACACCCAAAAATTCGGTTGATCTAGCGAAACGAATTAATCTAACGGCTACTAATCCTAACACTAAACCAGAATCAGATCTTATTACGAATAAAGATAGCGACCAATTAACAAATGCCATTGACTCCCGTATTTCTGCAAACCCAACAGCGAATAGTGGCATTGAGGCAATCCCTAGACCCAAATCTGTTTTTCTTTCTAGGCTTAAGCCCGAAACTTCTGTAGATGATATAGTTTATCATCTATTATCTAAAAGTTTGATAACTAGTAGAGTGTCTATAAAGTGCACTAAAATAAGTAAGCCGGATAGTTTTGTATCATCTTTTAAAATAGTTACCCCTATTTCGATTTTTGACTCACTATGCAAAAATGACATCTGGCCCCCAATACTCTCGTAAAGGAATTCACCAATCGAGCATTCGTCATGTGGATAGATGCAAAGGGTTGGGTGGTGGGGTGCTTATTGCAGTTCGTTCTCACCTCAGCTCCAGCTTAAGCAATGTCCCTTTTCCTTTGAACACAGAAACTATTTGTATTAAAATTTGTATTGAGGACAAAACTGTCTTTATCATTAATTCATACATTCCTCCTTATAGTGATTAATCATTGTATTCTGAGCTTCCGCTTATCTTGGACTACATTCATACTTATCCTGCTCGGAAAATAACATTTTATTGCTCGGCGACTTCAACTTGCCACAAACGATCTGGTTTCCAACGGGGGATGGATCCTATCTTACAGCATCGTATAATTCCGCTCAGCAGGAGCTTATTAAACTTGACTCCATTACGTCTTTTGACTTACAGCAAATCAGCTGCATTAAGAACTACAATAATCGAACTCTCGATTTGGTCTTTTCCTCTGACGCTGTTAGCACTGTTGTTCAAGAATCTTGTTCAAGCATAACTAACATAGATAGACATCATCCACCCTTGGATGTATTTTTTGACTTGAGCTGTCATATTTATGATAATAGTGACCCTAATGATGGCTCGTATATCTTTGACTTTCGACGGGTTAACTATCAGCAACTGTCTGAAAGAATAAGGTGCTCCAATCTACAAGACCTTAATGTTTCACCTAATGTTGAGGATGCAGTAAAATGCTTTTACAATATCCTAAACGATTGTATAAGAAGTTGTATACCAACGAAATTATCGAAAAATGCAATCTCGAACCATCCTTGGTACACTAAAGATCTGAAAACTCTACGAAATAAAAGAAATAGAGCATGGAAAAATTATATTAAAAGTCTCAGCCCAAATGACTTTAATATTTACATTGTATTTTTCGATGAATTCAAAGTGCTTTCAAGCAGCTTATACAAGCACTATATAAGCACAATGGAAACCTCACTTAAGAATAACCCGAAACAATTTTGGAGCTTGGTTAATTCCAAGAAAAAGTCTGACGGATATCCAGCAGAGTTTTCTTATAATAACAGCGTTTCCAATGACCCTGTTGATATTTGCAACTCTTTCGCGGATAGTTTTCGTTAAACTTTTAACGATGTACCGCTTAGTATTGATGATGAATACTTTGAGCATCTCAAACATGTTCCCCAAGTTGGCTTTACCAACATTGCCTTAGACTTGCAGACTATTTCGAAATTTATTTCATATCTGAAAGATGATTACTCTTCAGGTCCTGACGGCGTTCCTCCAATAGTCCTGAAAAAATGCAGTGATGTCCTTGCTCTGCCGTTGAAGTCTCTTTTTGAGATCTCCATATCAACTGGACATTTCCCTAGCTTTTGGAAGCAATCGTTTATTACGCCCGTCTTTAAGAAAGGCGATAGAAATATTTTTACGAACTATAGACCGATTTCAAAGTTGTCATGCATACCAAAATTATTTGAGCAAGTTGTGTGGGAAAGCCTGACTTTTCTTTGTCGGGGTGTTATTTGTACAGAACAACATGGATTCGTTAGAAAAAGGTCTACTGTCACAGACCTGTTAACATTCTCCAATAACTGTTCCAATGCCTTAGAAAGTGGTCATGAGGTGGACTGTTGTGTACACTGACTTCTCCAAAGCTTTCGATCAGCTTTCCCATGATATTATTATCTACAAACTCGAAGGGAGCCACCTAGGTCCACTTTTATTTATTCTTGCTATCAATGATGTTCCAACAATCATAAAACATAGCAACATCCTTATATTTTCCGATGATATGAAGATCAGTAAAGCAATTACAACCATTAATGATTGTAGACTTCTGCAATCAGATATTGATGATAGCTGTAAAAACTGATTCGATCAATCACTCGATTTTAATAAACAAGCTTAAACATCACTTTCAGTTCTCTAGCTCTGCACTTAAACTGATTTCTCGCTATCTGTGTGACCGCTTACTGACAGTTCAGACGGATCAGGGGAGTTCTAGTCCATATATTGTTAATGCAGGTGTTCCGCAAGGATCAGTACTAGGACCACTTCTTTTCTCTGTTTTTATTAATGACATTCCTGATACGCTCGAGCACTGTCATGTTCACCTCTACGCAGATGATGTGATTATTTACCTGTCCAGAAAACCAGGTTTGATTGAAGATTATGTGTCTAGAGTAAATGAAGATTTGTCGCGTATTCAGTTGTGGTCTGAGTTTATTAGCCTAAAACTAAATCCTGTCAAATCCTTGGGTGTGGTATGCTCCAAAAGTGAAATCCCCTTATCTGATGTTCCTCCTCTTGCTGTTAATGGTGTCACTATTCCATACGTGGAGCACGTCAAATATCTTGGATTTAGAATTAACAGGAAACTAAGTTGTTGTGATGCCACATCAGATACAATTAGAAAAGTTAACGGTGGGCTACGAAGCTTGAGTTCCTCCTCGCATATGCTCCTTCCGAAGATGAAAATGCTAGGTGCATAAAAAGTTTAGTGCTGTCTTTTTTATCTTACAACTGCACAGTATACCCCAGTCTGGATTATGAATGCAGCCGTAAAATAAACGTGGCCTTTAACGATTGTATTCGGTATATATATAATGTTCCAAGACATGTTGGCGTTTCACGACAGAAAGGTCTCTGCTGGGAATGAGTTTGGATGAATATTATAATTTTAGAAATATCCTTAGGCTCCATGGTATAATTCATAACAAATGAGTATATAAATTGTTTGCAGTCTCCAAGAGGGTTGAGACTTATTTTACCGCGATTCACGCACACAGTTGGAGAGCGATCTTTCTTCGTTAACGCGATTCGTTTGTGGAATTCTCTTCCACATCAGTTACAAAGAATAAGTTCGTCAGTCATATTTCGGGAGAAACTATTTTTACACATGTCGCAACAGAATTAAATTCTTAGTATAGTAATGAAAACATAATTTATATTATATAATTGCTTCTTATAAGCTTTCCTTTTGAAATTTTCCTTTGTCATTCATTTATAGCCATTTAAATTGTAATTAACACTAAATGTTGATACTTAATTTTAAGAATTATTTTCTTTTAATATCATGTTAAGCTTTAAATAAATAAATAAATGAAATAAATGAAATGAAAATGAAAATAAAAACGGTTCAGTCCTTAACCCACTCAAGTGTCAGTCCATGACCTTCTCTAGGAAACGGGTACCGACTATATTCAACTACTTGATATCGAATCACTCTCTCAGTCGGGTTTATAGTTTTAAGGCTATTTTAGCTCTGAACTTGATTTTAAAGAGCATATAAACCATATTGTCAATATTTCAAATTCAATGCTAGGTTTCGTTAAAAGATGGTGTAAAGAATTTAAAAATCCTTATGTCACTCTCTCACTATTTAACAGTCTTGTCCGTCCTCACCTCGAATATGCTTAGCAAGTATGGACACCTTATCAGAAAAATCTCAATACTCGTATTGAAGCCGTCCAGCGACGCTTCATTCGATTGAATATTCGATTCGCATTGACATGTCTTCCCTGTGACGATCCTTTTATTCTCCCTCCATGTTTGCATCGGATAAAACTGTTGCAAATGCAGCCTTTGGCTCAAAGAAGGGTCAATAATGATATCATTTTTATGCATCAACTGATCTCATGTCTGATTGATGCACCTGACCTATTATCCTGTTTAGGATTAAACTTTCATGGGGGATCACATTACCTGCGTAGTATAGAGTTACTGCATGTTCCTCATCACAGAACAAATTACGGGATGCATGAGCCTATTAGCCGCATGAGTAAAATCTATAACTTAAATGTAAACTTTCTTGACTTTAATCTTAAGAAGATTACACTAAAAAATGTATTGCCTATTGTAGTTCCTCGAACATAAATTCCCATTATGTATATTTGTTCTTATATTTGTTTATTTATTGCTACAGTCTTTGACACTATGTTCCTCGCCACATTTAATCCACGCTATTTTATTTTTACAAACACTCGCCTTGTGATTAAAACCTTGACAATTAAAACATCTTCTTAAATTATAGTATTTTCTAACAAAGCATTTAACCCATCCTATCTTTAAACTCTGTAACTCCATTATTTTATTAAACGTATCACCATTTACTTCAATAACTGCATTTAAATTTCTCCATTTCTTATTGTTTCTAAAACACTTCACTACTTTTATTTCACAATCGTTTAATTCCAAGTTTTGTTTTTTAATTTTATTAACGATTTCATCTTCATTTTCGTCACTCTCTAAATTCATAACGCATATTTTTGGTTTAGACATTTTCGGGACAATTACATTATATTCTTCTTTTAATTTATTCTCAATTTCATTTTTAAGTTTTTCAGAGGATTGTTTATCACCACACTTAATGGCAACGCCGCCGCTATTCTTATTCGGATCTATTGACAATTTTATTTGTTTCCTCGTTTCGTTAGATTCTTGCTTCTTTTTTTGGGTAAACAAGGACAGACGATTCACTCTTCTTCACAACATCCGAAAATGATCTATCTCCTTTTCCCTTTACCAGACTGTTATTCCCTTTTTTTATTTCATTTGTTTTCGCGGTAACTGATTTAGATATATGATTGACACTTTCTTTCAATTTCTCATCTCTTTCAAGACCACTAACATTCTTTGAAATTTGACTTTTCATTTTCGTTATTGATTCCGTAACACATTTAACACTCTCTTGAATATGTTTTTCGTCTCTGTCGAACAGTTTTAAAAATTCCACTTTCATGTTACTTTGTATTTCAGTTACTATTTGTGTATTTTTATTCATCAACTCGATTAAAAGATCGTGCTTAGATTGATTGGATCCCACCAAAGACTCGTACTGCTTTAAAATTTCTTTGGGTAAAAAACGCATTCATTGCAGTAGCAACCGAGATTACGATTTCTTTTCAAAAGACCGACCTCATACTCAGTCATTTGACCCTCACAACATTTTCGATGAAAAATCTTTTTACAAACTCCGCTGCATGGCACCAGTTGAGCATCATCGCGGCCAAGACCACGGTCACACTTTCCACGAAAACCATCCATCGAATGATGGGAGATCTTTTTGTATAAAATTTTAAAATAACCAGAAAACCAAAGAGCTCAAGAAAAAAAACACAACCGATCACTTCAACTACTCTCTCTGTCTTATCATCCCCATTCCCATTTCTCTTTTCCCAAAACAATCCCAAGTTTCAACTCAATTCAATCTGACAGCCGCAAATGGAACACCGATTAAGACGTACGGCACCAAGCTTTTAAAACTGGAATTAGGACTACGTCGTTCTTTCGTGTACCCATTCACAGTAGCAGCAGTAAGCAAGCCAATAATAGGCGCAGATTTTTTGAACCATTTCAGATTACTTGTCGATTTAAAGCGTAGGCGACTCATTGACGCGGCTACTAAATTGTCATCAAGCGGGGAGATTCTTTGCGTGAACACGAGTTCCGTTAGTTAGCGGGAGTTACGGTCTTTTACTCAGTCGGTTTCCTACCTTGGTTAGCCAACCAGACTACTCTTTTCCAGTAAAGCATAGCGTAAAACATTACATTTCTACAAAAGGTCCTTTACCTTTCGCGCATCCACGCAAGCTCGACAAGGCGAAATTCAAGGCCGCATCCACCGAGTTCCAGCATATGCTGCAGCTAGGGATCTGTCGACCTTCTTCGTCACCAGCATGCTCTCCACTGCACATGGTTCCCAAAAAGGAACCTACCGATTGGCGTCCCTGTGGGGACTACCGCCGGTTAAATGCTGTCACGCAACCTGACCGTTACCCAATCCCACATATTCAGGGATTTTCATCAGGTTTGCATGGGTGCAGGGTATCTAGCAAAATCGATCTGGTAAGAGCATACCATAATATTCCGGTGGCCGAAAAAGACGTCCACAAAACAGCAATTACAACTCCTTTTGGAATGTTCGAATCCGAGAGAATGCCGTTCGGTCTTCGAAATGCCGCTCAGACATTCCAGCGTTTCATGAACGAGGTAACAAGTGGCCTAGAATTCGTTTTCGTGTATATAGACGTCGTATTTACAGACCATAAACCCCTAACAACGGCATTGCAAACCAAAACAGACCGCAGCCCCCGACAGGCCAGGCATCTAGACTTCATTTCACAGTTCACCACATGCATTAAACATTTAAAAGGGAAAGAAAATGTCGTAGCAGATGCCTTGTATCGCGGGGGCTCCGTAGACAGTCTGGAGACTCGTTTCGACTTACCTTCTTTGGTTCGGCTACAAAGCAGTAGTTCAGAACTTAAACAGCTTTTAGTTTCACCTAGTAAACCCAAATTCAAATTAGCAAAGCGTTTTTTCCCACGATCAAAGAGCCAATTTGGTGTAATATATCAACAACAGAAGCGAGACCTTTTATACCTAGGAAATTGAGAAAATAAGTTTTCAACACAATACATAAGCTCGCTCACCCTGGAACAAGGGCTTCCCGCAAGTTAAAAACGGAAAGGTATTTTTGGCCCAAAATGAACTCCGATGTCAAAATCTGGGTTCAAAGCTGTATTGGGTGCCAGAAATCGAAAATACAGCGACACACAAAGAGTAATCCTGGCGAGTTCCCTCTTCCAGCCGGAAGATTCGAACACGTACATATGGACCTGGTTGGCCCACTTCCGCCCTCAAATGGCTATACGCATATTCTCACGGTAGTCGACCGGTATACACGATGGCCAGAAGCATACCCTTTGAAAGATACCCTCACGTTCACCATTGCTACAACATTTGTTAGGGAATTTGTCTGCAGGTTTGGCGTGCCACTTCGTTTGACGACGGATCAAGGGCGACGACATTCCCATTATTTTGTTAGGTATTCGCTGTGCTTTTAAGCCCGATGTCGGATACTCGCCAGCGGAATTAGTATACGGTCAACCCCTAAAGCTTCCAGCGGAGTTCTGCGAAAAAGGGATAACGATAGCGGAACGGACCCTAATGAAATGATAACGTTTTTACGAGAGAAAATTAATCGTTTTCGACCAGCACCTACGCGGCCAACAAACTACGTACCACATATACCACAAGCATTAGACACCAATGAATGGGTTTTCGTGCGAGTTGATGCGGCTCGCGTCGGTTTACAACCGCCATACGAAGGTCCTTTCAAAGTGATTGAACGATTACGAAAAAGTTTTGTGGTAAATATCCGCGGAAAAAACAAGAACATTAGCATAGATCGTTTGAAACCTGCGTTTATGGCAGAGGAATTTAAAAGAACAGACACTAGCAGTTCAAAGAAAGTGAAATTTCGCGTGTAACTATCATCGTTTTACTGGAAAGGGGGTACTGTAGTGTACGTGGCAACACTGATCACTCGCGAACTTCCTTCTCGTCAAATCCGGTACGTCAATCGTTAAGTATCTTCGTCGAGTGTTTTTCCTAGCGAACCCTTCCTTGCTTTTATAAAAGGAGTTAGACTTCAGAATAATTTTGGGCGTTGAGATCGAGAGTGTGTCATTGGTTGTACTAGCTTTATAATTTTTAACTTAAATTGATAATTTTTGGTTGCCGAAACGGTTAATAAATAAAAGTAAAATTTGAGTTGTGATTGAAGCGAGAATGTTTTAATTTTATGGAATCGAGTTGGACCGGATAAATTAACTTTACCGCGTTCCAACCGACCTGAAGACCAAGCTACAGAATCAGTTCTTAGAAACAAAATCCTTATCCCAATTACAGGTAGAATTGGTCCAAGCTAAAATCCACTGAATCCGTAGGATCATTCTCCAGCCGGATTGAACAAATACTGACCGACCTAAACGATGCTTGTATAGCTAGTGAAGGTGACGACAATGCGGAGTGTATGTAAAACTTAAACTCAAAAACTGCCTTAAAATTCTTTGAGAGAGGACTAGCTCCCCGAATCAGTCTCTTTATAAAAGCCTCAAGGTTCAAATCTCTTACTGAGGCCATTGAAGCAGCAGTACAAGAAAAGAAAAGTTCTTCTTACTATTCCCCTGGTCCCAGCCTTTCCTCTTCGTTCTCTTCGAAGAGAACTTCCTGCAGTTTTTGCAACAAATGAGGACATAATATCGACCAATGCTTTACCAAGAAAAATAGAGACTCACTACCTACATTTAAATCAGATGTGAAGACTGTGTCCCTAATTTGTAGTTATTTTAAGAACCCGGGACATCACATAAATGAGTGTCGTAAAAGAGAATATAGCAATAAAAGGAAATAGCAGGTAAATTCAGACCTTAGATCAAAAAACTTCAATGCCAGGACGAACTCGGAAAACCATTTAGAGGCCGGAACCAGTGGCAGCATCCGGACCGAAAAATAATTTCTCCACGCCACGTATTCCAGATAAATCTCAACAACAAAATAAGTCGTGTTGATTCTATTGAGATTTCGTCCGAAACTTTGATCCCTCAATTTTCTAAATTCCTCATCGATGTCGATGTCTTATTAAAATTGATAAACTGAATCCAAATATATCAATCGACTGTGATATAATCCATTCCTTATCTGGAATTACTAATTCTGAAATCCTAACTAAAGGAGTCATTCACCTAAAAATAAATCTCCCGGAAAATGTTACTATCTCTTATCCCTTCCACGCTGTAGACAAAAATTTCCCCATTATTACCGACGGAATCATAGGTAATAATTTTCTAGATGATCATTTGGCCCAGATCGATTATGGTACTAAGTTACTAACTCTTTCTTCTAGAAAACATACTATCGAATATGATTTAATCCCTTCCACTGTCGTTAAAATTCCTGCTAGAACCGAGATCCTACTTCCTGTCCACAAAGAAACCAAAGTAGATTGAATATGCCTCGCCCAACAATTTGCTAATGGGTTATACATTGGAAATAGCATTCACCCCAATTTCCAATGTCGTACTTCGACCCGTATTCATAGTCGTATTGAGAGTCGAATCGCATTCAAATAGGTCGAATGAATAGGTCCTGAAGTCGAATGCGTTGTACACGACAACCCATCGCATGGAATGCATTCCAACGCACATTTTAAATGTCAAATACGAAGTGTCAAGTATGAAATTTCAATAAAGAAAATTTCGTGAAGTGTTTGGTTTCTTTTTAAACGATAATTTTGTATTTAAATAAATTATAAAGTATAAATTCAGTGAATTCAATTTTCGATACTGAAAAAGAGGACATCGCGGATGATTTGACGATTTGTCATCGGCTCGCAGAATAATTCTTGATAGTTTCAATTCATTAGAGCTACTGAATTCCTAATATGTTTTAAAAATTAAATAACTAAAGTTCAAGTGTTGTGACATGCTTTTTTAATACTTAAACTTTAAAAAAACATTTGAGCTTTCTAAAGAAGCATTTAAATTAGTTTTGGATTAAACTAGTCCAAGTGCGGAGACGTATTGCAAGACGTCCTAGATCGTTCATATGGACGAATTGGACACAAAAAGCCGTTCCTTGAATAACGATCTAGGGAAGGGGAGACAAATACCTGTATACTAGAAATTCATGTAAAAGCAACAGATCAGGCGATTCAGGATACTCCAATTGGCCACGATTCTTCACTTTCTGGAAAATATATGTAGACATAAAAAAGTTCATAAAAATCTTTAATAAATATTTATTAGTTCGGAATAAATGCAAAAAACACATTT
This sequence comes from Brachyopa scutellaris, assembly GCA_949775065.1. Taxonomy (NCBI): domain Eukaryota; kingdom Metazoa; phylum Arthropoda; class Insecta; order Diptera; family Syrphidae; genus Brachyopa; species Brachyopa scutellaris. The sequence goes on along the minus strand of OX459115.1, from coordinate 76,596,462 downwards.
TCAAATGTAAAATTATCCATTTGTCTACTTACATTTGTTTTTTTCCATTTTTTTAATAAAAATAGCAACCACCCGTAGTCAAATGAGCTCTCGACTATAATACGCCATAAATACGAGCAAAATACGAGAATGGGAATACCAAAAATTTCGTGAGTCGAATGCGATGCTTTGCTTTTGACAAGGCAATTAGACATGCGAGTATGTTCGCAGAATACGACTTTGGGAATAAGAATGTGCGACTGAAGTCGAATTCGAGTAGGAAATACGACATTGGGAATTGGGGTGATTACTCCAGCCAACAGTACTATTTCTTACATAGCTGTAGTTAATTCATCAGAATCTCCCGTCGAATTTAATACAGACGCACTAATCTTCGATGAAGTCTCCAACTACAACATCTTCCAAGTCCAACAATACCCTGTTTCCTACAATCGAATTCAAGCTCTTAAGGGGACCTTCTGGTCTAGATTTTTCACAAAATCGATTCTTATATTTCAAAAGTATAGGCCTTTAAGAGTATACTGTTAAATTTTCGTATTAATATTTCCAGTATTTTGACTTCTACAGCCTATTTATTTTCTGCATACAGATAAAAAACTACTCGACCGATTCGTCTCAAATTTTAGTATGTTATTCAGTAAACCAGTGCTTATCGTCGGAACTAAAAAAAAGTTCTACGTTGAATACTTCTTACTTTTTACATATAAAAGGTAATAAAAAACGGTCTTTTTTCGAAACATAAATTTCAACAACGCCCCATTTTGTCAATTTTCAATATTTTTTTTATTTTAGTTCCTGCGATAACTACATTCATACTGATTAAAATGTTTTTTGTTTTTTTTTGTTTTCGATCAGTGGAAGAGCCAAGATACGACACACCACCAAGATACATTTTTTTTGAAGAGGGTAACTGTAAATCCAATTTTTGTTTAATTAAAATTATTATTATTATTTTTTTTTAATATTTTTGGATATTGTTAATGTAGTAAAATATATCTACAAAATTTAAATACTATTGCTCATTTTTTTCATTAAAAAAAACGATTCTAAAAACTCGCCAAATTAAATGGCGCTAGACCAGAAGGTCCCCTTAAAGAATTAGTTGCTACAGATCACATGACTAGTGATGAAAAAGATTCTATACTAAATTTATGCGTTCTTACTTACTTAGTTGGCGCTACAGCTCGAGGTGAACCTGGGCCTGCTTCTCGCAACCATTTGTGTGTGCGAGTTATACTTTTGCACGAATGGAAGGGACCTACAGTTTTTTGCCGACTCCGAACGGCGAGTTGAGAAGCTCAATCGTGACAAATGATACTCTTTGATGCTTGTCAGACATTCGAAAGAGGTGGGCACTGTGAAAAACTTTTGGGTGTTTGCGGCGGGATTCGAACCCAAGACCGCTGGCACAGTAGTCCGACGCACTAACCACTTGCGCTACGGTGCCCACTTATGCGTTCTATATAGCGAATTATTCCACCTAAAAGGAGACAAGTTAACCCATACTGAATCCGTACAACATCCTATCCTTACTCCTGACGCTACTCCGACTTATATCAAACCGTACAGGTTACCTGAGGCCCAACGACAAGAAGTGAATAAACAAATTCACGAGATGATGGACGATAATAAAGGGTTTTTCAATAAGAGCGCTACAAACGTTTTTTTAAATAAAACAAAAACGGTTTTGGATATCAATGAAATTCTTTATTCCTGTGAAAGTACGTTCGATGCCATTATGTATGGAATTCGATTTCTTTTGCATGGCCTCCACGGGCATGCTTGCAGAAGTCCAGACGCTGTACCCAATTTTCGACGGTTTTCAAGCATAAATCGGCCGATACTGCTGCAATTTCACGTTCGATATTCGTACGAAGTTCATCAATCGTCGCTGGCTTGTTGGCATAGACCATAGACTTGACGTAGCCCCACAGGAAATAGTCTAACGGCGTCAAATCGCACGACCGAGGCGGCCAAGCGTATAGGCCATTTCGTGAGATAACACGTTCTCCAAACTTGGTTTCCAATAAATTGATTGTGACATTCGCTGTGTGGCTTGTGGCGGCGTCCTGTTGAACCACATGTCCTCCAAGTCCATATCATCCAATTGGGGCCACAAATATTCGGTTATAATTGAACGGTAGCGATTCCCATTCACAATAACGTGCCGGTCTTGATCATCACGGAAGAAGTACGGCCCAATGACGCCGCCGGCCCATAAACCACTACAAACCGTAATTTTTTCGGGATACAATGATGACTCATGGAGTACGTGTGGATTGCTGCCTGACCAATACCGCATATTTTGTTTATTGACGAAGCCATTCAGCCAGAAATGAGCCTCATCGCTGAAGATGATTTTTCGATGAAAATCCGAAACATTTTCAAGTTGTTGCTCAGCCCAATTCACGAACATACGACGTTTCTGGTGGTCAAGCGGCTTCAGTTCTTGCGTCAATTTAATCTTGTAAGGATGTTGGCCAAGATCTTTTCGCAAAATTCGCCACAACGACGTCACAGAGATGCTCAACGCTTGAGAACGACGTGAGCGGCAAGAAATATGGTGTCGTTTGCTGTCTCTGTCACTCTACTTTTGTAGCGTCCCTGTTGAAAAACCCTGTATTATCCAACCATCGAATAGTCCGTGGAATTTCCCTCTTATCGTTGTTCCTAAGAACCCTGATAAAAATGGTAACAAGAAATGGAGGATTGTCGTCGATTTCCGCAAGCTCAATGACAAAACAGTCGGTGATGCTTACCCCTTGCCCAATATAACTGACATATTAGATCAGTTAGGGAGCTCTAAATTTTTCTCTACCCTAGATCTCGCAAGTGGATTCCATCAAATCCAAGTTAAGCCGTTTGGTCATTACGAATTCGTTAGAATGCCTTATGGATTAAAAGGTGCACCTGCTACCTTCCAAACGTTAATGAATAACGTTTTGACTGGTGTCAAGGTATAAAAATCTTTGTTTGTATGGATGACATTGTAGTCTAGGGTAAAACTTTGGAAGAGCATAATTCAAAATTAGCAGAAATATTCGATCGATTCAGACTGCATAATCTCAAACTACAACCAGATAAATACCAGTTTTTGAGAGCAGAACTGACCTACTTGGGACATGTTACAAACGAATCTAGAATCAAACCTGATCCCCAAAAAATTGAATGTGTTAAAAATGTCGCTCAACCGCAAAATGCCAAAGATATAAAAATTTTTCTAGGTCTTGCCGGATATTATCGACGCTTCATAAAAGATTTCGCTAAAATGTCTAAAACCCTTACTAGTCTCCTACGTAAGGATGTTCCATTTGACGGGACTCCTCTTTGTACTAACTCTTTCCATGGATTTAAAGAACAACTTATTAATCCACCTCTTCTTCAATATCCTGATTTCACAAAGAATTTCATCTTAACAAACGATGCTAGTGACGTTGCCATTGGCAGTGTACTATCCCAAGGTGAAATTGGTAATGACCTTCCTATTTCATACGCATCACGAACTCTAAATAAAAGCGAAAAGAACTACTCTACCACACATAAAGAACTTCTCGCTATTTTTTGGTCCGTTAAACACTTTCGACTCTATTTGTATGGCAGAAAATTCCAACTTAACACTGACCATAAACCACATATTTATATTCGCAATTGTAAGGACATAAGTTCCAGACTTATGAGATCACGCCTTCAATTGGAAGAGTTTGATTGCGAGATTATCCACAAAAAATGTGTTCACAACACTAATGCTGACTGCCTTAGCAGAATTGCTAAAATGACTCTTAGATCATCTACTTATTCTTGTACCAATTCATCTACTAATCCTTGTACCAATCCATCTACTAATTCTTGTACCAATCCATCTACTAATTCTTGTACCAATTCATCTACTAATTCTTGTACCAATTCATCTACTAATTCTTGTACCAATGCATCTACTAATTCTTGTGCCAATCCATCTACTAATTCTTGTACCAATTCATCTACTAATTCTTGTACCAATCCACCTACTATCTCGTATACCAATCCTTTTTCTACTGACCCTTGTACTAGTTCGTCTACCAAATCGCCTAAATCATCTACCAAATCGTCTAAATCATCTACCAAATCGTCTACCAATTCTTCCAACAATTCTTGTACTACATCGCCTCATCGTGTCTTTCTTCGTCTACTATGTCATCTACTAAGTCGTCTCATTCGCCTACAATTCTTACAATTCGTCTATTATTCCAACCAATACCTCATTTCAAAATCCTTGTACTACAGCTTCTATTACTAATTTTCCTACTAATCCATCCACTACCCGTGAACCTACTCGTGATGAAATAAATACCATTCTGAAAGAGTTTAATTTAAATCCTATCGGAGTCAACCGAACCTTTAAACGCATCAAATTGTACCACAAATGGAAAAATATGTTCCAAGACATAAAAATCTATATTAAAAAATGTGAACGCTGCCAGAAAAACAAAGTTACAAGATACACCCTAGAACCTATGGTCATAACTTCAACAGCCAAATATCCTTTTGAAAAAATTTCCATTGATATCGTTGGTCCATACCCTAACGGATATCATCCTAAATCTTGTACGAAATCGTTACCAGCTTGTTTAATAAATCTTATACTTATACTACAACCTTAATAAACTAAATAGTGAACTACAACTTAGATAAAGTAGAATTAAGAATGTAAAATCAGTTGTAAGTGTAATAAACATTTTAAATTTAACTTCAGAGTTGTGTTTTCTTTGAACTTAATAACCATATACACTTAACAAGTAACAACCCAACTGAGAGTATAGTACCTCTCAGTCAAAAAGTTAAAAGTACTACATAGGTGTAGATCTCGAGCTGAATCCGAGATTCACAACAATTGATCTAGAGGAAAAAAAAGTGATTTTTTGGTCGGTTGGAAAATGAAAATTGTAGAGCGATAAAAATTGCTCGAGATAAAAAAAAGTGCTTTTTTTGCCCAATCGAAATCGACATCAGTTTCAGCTCAATCGGATGGTAACTTTTGAGTTTTTAGGATACTATTGTTTGGACAGTTTTCTTAAATCCAAATAGAGTTGTCGGCATTTAATTCTCCACTAGAGTCATTGCTATTCACAAAAAGTCACTCGAAAAAATTTCTTTACATGACATAAACACTGTTTTCAATTTGGTGTAGCGAAGCGCACCGGGTAACCACTAGTTCTTATATAATAATAATGCCGTTATTTTGCTGTTCTTTTGCGTAGGCGTTATGAGCAGTTGTCAACTGATGATTTTTAGTAGCACGTTGATTTTGCGTACGCAAAAGCGACGGCTATCACAAAAAATTGATATAGCTAACAATTTCCACTTTGAATAAACTAAAAGGTGCTCTATTTATTATATTTCTCACTTTATAATTTTCCTCGGGAGGTGCAACGGCCTCAGTAAATGCAACAACCCTGATTTTTATCAGTTGCGACTACCAAGTTCGTACTGTACAGTGGATTCCGCTTGTTTGGGACACTTCGGTCCAGACCGATTTTGTCACAATTAAACAGCTGTCCCAATAATGCGATGTGATAATCAAGTAAAAAACCAATCTGTTCTGTTCTGTTCTTGACCATTTGTCCAAATTAAGCGGCTGTCCCGATTATCCGCCGTCCCAATAAAGCGGAATCTACTGTATATGAATTTGGCGGCGTAATTTTGAACATCTTGGTTGTTGAAGACATTTTTAGCAGTTTATAGAGATTTTCGTCATACACATATCTTCCATTTTAAGTAACTATGTACCTTGTGTTTTATATACATATGTTTCATATTAGCTTATATTCCTAATAATTTTCCCTTTTTTTTGTTTCAATTTCAGACAACGTTAAATTCTTCAGATCTTTAAGATGTACTTACCGGAAATAAACATTAAACTACATTATACGTGTACTTTGTTTTAAGAAATAAATAATCCTTAAATATAATAACAAAAAAAATAATGCTTTATAATATGCTAAGTAGAATAAGCTAAATTTGTCATATACGTTACCAGTAGGAAAAAGTGTGATGCTACCATGGAATGTACATATAATAACAATTAAATATATGTTGAATACTATTTATTACAATTGAAGTAATGTCTGAACATTTATTACTTATTTTTAGTTTTGTTTTTGTTATCGATTGTGGCCGCATGCACATATGTATGTTCATGAATAATGTAAGTAAGTAGGCATAGGTTAAGTTGTTTTTGGGTTTGCAATTGTTATCAAAAAAAAACACTACGCACCAAACTGGTTCCATCGCGATCCCCAGGAGCGTATTATGGATTCCTACTACGACTCAGCGCACCCATTGTGCTGACGTCGAGGAGAGTTTTAGAAGTGTGGCTGAGTTCCAAAATATAAAAAAAATGTTTCGATGCGGTAGCAAAACATTTTTGATACGCATCCGCAATGCAACCTTAATGCTTTGCATAAATTTTACTTTGTAAAAGTTTGACATTTCGGAACGCATTTTATACAGAGCCGATTGGAATTGATATTTCCCATGTCTAATAACGTTATATTTAAAAGAATTTTAAATTAGTGGTTTGAAAATGTTGACAAACCCATGGATGTATCCACCAACAGCAGAAATAATATCTGCAATACATTATACGTGTAAGGACATTCTTTAAAACTGGCAGAAACAGACGTCAGTCACTTCCCAACTCTCATTGTGGATAGTCGACTAAGTTAGTGCGGCAGTGATTGGCAAAAATCAACGAGTGTTTATAAGTGGTGACTAAGCCGAAGGTTTAGTGCATGAGCATTCGACTCAGAACCAGTAGGTACGGAATTCAAACCCCAGTCGGGGATTCAGAAAAATTAGTGTATTTTTTCACTCTAATAAATTAAGAGAGATAGTGTGATAGTGAAAGAAGAAGTGCCGAAAGGCAGTGGACCGGCGATGGACACCGGCAAAAACAATGTCCCGCAAGCGGGTGGACCGTTGTCTCAGCGAGAAGCCAATGACATTCAGCAAGAAGCAACAACTTCAACAACAAAACCAGCGTTAGCAAGGTCATCTGCAAAGTCAGATGACGATATAAAGAAACAAAAAGCAGCAAGAACAACAGCACAAACATCGGATGACGTCTTTAAAGTGGAGAAGCGGCGTCGGCGAAGCAATTTGAAGCCAAATCTCTTGGCAAAAAAAAAAAAATAGCCAAGGAAGACGGCAAAGTTACTCCATGTGCGGTATCATCAGCCGCCGGAACAGAGGATGAAGACGGACTCAGCTATTCCTATGAGTCAGAAGGGGGTGAGTGCCGATATGTCGGAGAAGCGAACCCCTTCAAGGAACTATCGGCGGACGAAGAAGATGACAAAGACAACAACAGCAACGAAATTGGCGAAGAAGAAGCTCAGATTGACAGCTTAATAAAAGAGTTGCTGGCTAAACGGGAGAAGCTGCGTGAACAAAGGCGCCAGCAACAGCTACAAACACAACAGCAAAAAGAGCAGCAGCAACAAGAACAACAACAGCAGACGCAATCAAAGCAGCAGACGAAGCAACAACAAAAACAACAACAACAACAGCAACAACAGCAGAAGCAGAAGCAATACCAACAACAACAACAGAAGCAGCAACAACAGCAGCAGCAACTACAACAACAGAAGCAGTCCCAACAACAACTGCAACCACGAAGGGAAAGAGTGCCTCCCATCAATGTAAGTAATTCTGAAATAAATGATAGTATAGGAATATGTAAGTTAGTAACTAAGGATTTTTATGTAAAACGTCTTAGTGCCAATAAGCACATAATTGTGTGCAAAAATATCGAAGAACACAAAATAGTACGCACCGTCCTGGGTAAAGCCGAGACGGAATATTTTACTTATACACCGAGAGGAGAAAAATTACAATCCGTCCTCTTAAAGGGCATTGATCCCGAAATGAAAACGGAGGAGCTCGAAAAGGAGCTAAAATTTTTTGAGAGCGCGGACCTTAAGTTCGTGGGGGTCAAGCCGTTTTCCACGGCCGCGGCAAGGGGTGGTAACCGAAAATTACCATTCTTTTTAGTTCAGCTATCGCCCGACAGGAAAATTGATAGCTTGAGAAGCATCAAATTCCTATACTATCATGCTGTAAGCTGGGAAAAATTAAAAAGGGCAGATCGTGTACTTCAATGTATGCGCTGCCAAAGGTTCGGGCACGCCGCAGCTAACTGTAATATGCAGTTCATATGCGTGAAGTGTGAAAAGGACCATAAGCATGGAGTCGAGGATAGGAGCAAACTCTTTTGTGTACTCTGCAAGAGCTTAGGGCACCCCGCCAACTTCAGGGGATGCGCCAAGTTCCAAGAACTGAAGACAAAGGTCCAGGCTCGGAAACAGTTGGCTGAAGAAGAAAAGCGGCAAAAAAGTCGCGCATTCTCTAATTTCGTGGCACCTAATGTGTCCTTTGCCCAAATGGCAGCTGGACCAGGTAAAACCACAACAAAAAACATGCCGAAGGCTGCTGAAAAGGCACCCGAAGCGGATCTGGATCTGAAAGCGATCTTACTGTCTCTGCACGGAAAGCTCGACCATTTCCAGAAACAGCTTAATGAACAAGCGGCCCGAATAGACGTCATCAATTCGACGCTGTTGGCTGAGTCTGGCGCGCCACAATGATGGGTACACTATACGAGGCAAACTTGAAGATCCTTGCCATGAATGTTAATTCACTGGTCAGGATCGAGAGAAGAACCACCCTTTCTACTTTGTTGTTAAACGAACGCCCGGATGTGCTTTTGGTTAGCGAAACTAAGCTAAATCAGAGACACAAATTAGGCTACAAGGACTACCATGTAGTTAGAAGAGACCGGCCTCATTCTACGCAAAGGGGTGGGGTCGGTATCTTGTTACGTAAAGGCTTGCGACATAGAATAATATATAGCGGGGATGTGCGTAGGTTTCAGGTGTTGGAAGCGTGCATCATATGCATTCCTCTTCATAGTAGGAGACGAATGTATCTTTATGCGCCGGCATCGCCTCAGCCCACTCAATTTATAACTGAGCTCGAGACACTTTTTCGTTGCCTCCAGCTGCACTCGGAGGAAAATTATTACTTTCTGGCCGGAGATCTTAATGCAAAACATGCGGCATGGGGAAATGACTCCGAATACTAGGGGTAACCTACTACTCAATTGGTGGGGCCTCAATACGATTGAGTACAAACTAGATTTGTACGCGACGGATATCCCGTCGTTTCCAAGAGCCGGCTCCTTTCTGGACGTAGCACTAATGGACGCTAGGCTTAAACTAACTGACGTAGACCGACAAACGCGGAATTGTTTGCGGACGGTTGAGTACGATAGTGACCACTACGGACTCGCCGCCGTAATAAGGATCCCTAACGAACAAACACAGCTCGAGGAGTACGACACAGTGTGTTCATTCGATTACCGAAGGACACATTGGTCACGCTTCTCCAGAATTCTGAGGCGTGAATTGCGTCTGAGCGGGATCGATCCTCCAACAAACAGGAACATGACGAACGACGAAATTGACCTACATCTACTTCAAATGGACGACGTCATAAAACGAACTATGGATCGAACTATCCCTAGGGTAGAACGATCCGACGACCAGACCGACAAGTACCGAACGCCAACAATCGACGCACTAAACGTACAAAAAAGTAAACTGCTCTCGAGGTTAAAAATACTTCACAGACAGTTTACAGACAGGAACGATCAGGAGTTAAGGACACTGAAGTTTGTGATGAAAAACCTGAAACAGTTGATAAAAGAAAATTACAGAAAATCTGTAAGTTTGCATTGGGGCAATAAAATTCGGGCTATAAAATCCAGTAGTCCGAATAAGTTCCCGCAAATAAATAAATTATTCAGGAGAAAAGATCACAATGACATACCATGTGTCCGAATCCCCCAAACAATAGAGAACAGACAAACATTACTGACTGCTGGCATAAGTCCGGAAAATGTCGACACAGGCGACGGTTTTTTCGTGATCGAAGACCCGCAGGAGAAGGTGGATCTGATGGGCGCTTTTTTCGAATCGGTGTATACGGTAAACAATCCAGTTTGTCGTAACCACCAGCTTGAGAATGGAGCCTTTCTGAATCACTTTTATCTGCGCACTGAACTCCAGAATTGGCGATCTGAGAATAACGGTTTTACCGTATTCAATGATGAAAACCTTGCGAACGGCATCATCGCCGATGATCAAGCTAGCCCTCATTTGTTCGTGCAAAAAGATGAACTCTTGTGCATCTTTGATTCACTTAAAAACAAGAAATCGTCAGGAATAGATGGTATCCCAAACGTCGTTTTGAAACACCTGCCCCTAGAAGCGGTAGATATTTTCACCACTCTATTTAACAACGCACTGAATAATGCATATTATTGGAAAATAGCGGTGGTACACCCTATTCCAAAACGGAATAAGGATAGAACCAACCCTGCTAATCTCCGGTCAATTAGTTTGCTTCCGAATGTTAGCAAGGTATTCGAGAAGGTAGTTAATAGAGCTCTGCTGAGGTGGGTTGAGGATAATAAAATCATTCCGGACAATCAGTTTGGTTTTAGGGCGATGCATGACACTATTCATGCCGCGTCAAAACTGGTCTCCGACATTCAATGGAATAACGCTAAAAAACAATGCACTGGTGCCTGCCTGGTTGACTTCGAGAAGGCCTTTCACACCGTATGGTTAGAAGGGCTTTTCTATAAGCTGACCAGGATGGGTATGCAAAAACCTCTGCTATATATGATCTTCGATATGTTAATGTTAACGTAACTTCGAGTACAATCTTTGATATTAAAAACGGTTTGCAACAGGGTGCGGTGAATTCTCCGCTACTGTTCAACATTTATACAAGTGATCTTATAGGCTCGCTCAAATTTTGTATAGCGTACGCAGATGATTTAGTGGCGTACAGATCAGGTCCAAAAATCGAGGTTATTAATATCTTTTTGCAACGTGACTTCGATCGAATTAAGGGTTATTGCGACGATTGGAAGCTAAAGATTAACTTCCAAAAGACGGAAACAGTTTTGTTCAGGACTCCATTGATTAGGGCTTCTAGGGATACCAGAAAAAACTGGGAAAAATTTGGCATCATTGGACAGCACGGGCGGCCATTGGCTGTGAAAAGTGTGGTTAGATATCTCTGTATTTGGCCCGACCAGTACCTGTATTTTGATGAACATATAGATGCTGGTCTCGCTAAGGCTAAAATGACCTTTGCTCTGACAAGAAGATTGTTTCACAGCAGTCAACTTGACTCCAGGGTGAAGGTCATTTGTTACGTTGCCCTAATCAGACCAATTATAGCATATGGTTGTCCGGTGTGGTTCAATGTGGCGCCTTTCTACATGGAAAAGATTCGGGTGTTTGAGAGGCAATGTCTTAGGACCTGTCTCAGATTGTACAGAACACCAGAATTCCAGTACATAAAATATTATCCCAACAAGGTCCTATACAATGGGGCACATCTGAACAGGATTGACAATTTCCTTATTAAGGCGATTCGAAGGCATACTGCGAGGGCGATGACCAGCGACAATAGCCTGATCTTCGGGGCTTATTACCCCAATAAAATGTACCATGAGATCACGCTCCTACCTTATCCCACCAGAGGTATTTCTCCATATTGATGCTAAAGGGTTAGTGCAAAAAAAGGGATGGTATTCCGGTATTGTACCACCGCCACCGCGGTGCGCGAGATAAGCGGCTCATCCACGGCGGGTACGACGCCAATGCTCATGAGCTTCTCCGTTTTAGTACCGCAATTGCGGACCGGGATAAAGAGGATACTGAAAAGCAATACGCCGAATTTTGGTGGCTTATTGAGGAGGAGAGGGTCACTGACGCGCTCTCCCAGGTCGGTGCGTTACTTTTGTAACATCCTAGTTTCTAAGTTAGGTTAGTTATGTAATGGCGATGGCCAAGCGCCCGAGGATGCAATCGGGATGGTGCCCGCTCGGGGCACTAGGCAACGAGTGCTTACCACCCTGATTACAATTAGTTTAGGTTAAGTAGCTCAGGGTATTTTAGGTAGGTTAAGTTTTTCATAGTTTTAAGAATAATAAAAACGGATGAAGTATCCAAGTTTTCCAAACTTTTCTTGGAATAAAATATATGTTAAATTAGCTTAGTCGTCAAGGCAATAGTTTGTAAAAATAGAGTTAAGCCTAGAGTGCCCCCTAAGGGCCAGTAAGCTTGATTAAGTCAGTTTTGTTAGTTGTTAAATTAGATTTAAGCATTTTTGTCTAGTATGTAAGTTTAGATTGAAAATGAAATAATAAAAATGTTTTTAAAAGTAAAAGTAAAAAGCAGAAACAGACGTGATGCAGCATTATCCATTAAGTCTAAGGAATTCCGAAGTAAGATTCCTTAATTTATGAATTTTTTGAAAGATATCCCAAATGATGTTTATCATAGTAATTTCAGGATGGTACGAGATACATTCCAAATTCCAAGTACCTAATATTTATAAGAAAATGTTCAAGGCTATTGTTGGTAGCAACACGAAATTTATTGAAATTCAAATAAAAGCATCGAAAAAAAATATCCATATCGATGCGCAGTTTGCTTAGTTTATGCGCATCAAAAACTTTTAGGATGCAGTCATGTGCAATTTGATTACTTATGAGTAACGAATGATTACTGATTACTTTCATTTCAGTATTCGGTACTTAGTACTTGGTTTCCCAATTAGAAGTCTGTATTTTTTTAGAGCACATAGTAGGCGTGTTTTTTTTTTAGCCTATATAGAATAAACATGTTTTAGCAACATGTTTTCCATATAAAATACAACAAAACTTTAGACTGGATAATTATCGAAGCTAATCTTTTGTTGTATTATGCATTGAAAACTTTTTTTTTATTCTATATAGGCTAAAAAAACACGCCTAGTAAATATCGCTCCAAAGACGATGATGAATGCAACAAACAATCAAAGAAGCGCTATAAGAAAAATCTGTGGCAATAAGCTGGGGTAGCTTATGTAATGGAATGTAATAGTAATGTAATGTAATGTAATTCATATTCGAAAAAAAATTATTTTGGGAGGTAGCTTAAAGCTGTATTCAGACGATTGCCAGATCTGACAATATTGTCAGGTCTACAAATGTGCTAACAATTAGCTGCGAATGAACTGACAATGACAAACTACTTCACAACGTTAAATTGCCAGTTCACACGGTTGCCAGGTTTTGTCCCAATTCCTGACAATTTACTGTCAGGCGGTTGGCCTGACAATGCTCTGACAATGTTTTCTCTGACAATATTGTCAGATGAAAAATTGTCAGTTCACACGGTTGGTAGATGACTGTTAACAAAAAATCTACAAATTCATTGCCAGACGTTGTCAGACTCATAGCATTTGATCGACATTTTTTCTTTGTGCTGAAATACCTTTATACATATGTACATGGAAAACTATATGCCCCAGGTAAAAACTTTGTATAGTGGATAGTGGTAGGTAACATTATGGCGCACCAAAATGCAAAATAAAACTATATAATTATGAGCACACTTTCCGAGATAAATGCGATTTTCACAAAAATTGACTAAAAAAAATGTAAAAAAGTAGTGTTTGAAGACCAATAACTCAAAAATGAAATCCCATGGTAAAAGCCGTGAGTAACCGTACTAAACATTCATTAATTGTCTATCGAACAAGCCCACTTTGGTTGCTCTGGGCTTAATACACCAGAAATTATAATTGAATAATTGTTGGTACCTACTTCTCTGAAGGAACTTTTTTAATCACCCTGTAGCTCCGTGGATGTTGAAGATAATTTTAGTGGGGCGAAGCCTCCATTTATTCGGCTTATTACAAGCTAAAACATAACTTAAAAACGAAACTTAAGAACTAAAATTTAAAATCTAAGGTTGAGGGGGATGAAGGAGATCGGATTTAAGGTGGGAAGAGCTACTGTTGAAGTCGAAAACAGTAAAGTTTAAGTTGACATTCCGCAACATACGGGAGATTGGTTCATTGGAGCCATATGAGGTGCGGTGGGTGGGCAGATAGAAGAAACGAGGGCATCGTACATTACAGGGGTTAGTATTAAGGTATATGGAGTTGTAAAGAGATGCGCAGTCGATCAAACCTGAGAGGAGTCGATGAATAAAGAGAAAATCAGCTGCATTTCTGCGTTCCTCAAGGGTATTCAAGTTAATAAGTTTAAGGCGATCAATATAGGGAGGTAATTTAAATGGGTGGTTCCAGGGTAGCCCACGAAGAGCAAAACGGAGAAAGCGTCGTTGAATGCTCTCGATTCTTTTAACGTGAACTCTATGTAAGGGGGACCAGACTTGACTAGAATACTCAAGGAGTGGGCGAACGAAAGTAATGTAAAGTGATCTGGTCACGTAAGGGTTAGAGAATTCTTTGGACCACCGTTTGACGAAACCGAGTGATGAGTTAGCTTTTGAGATTATCGCATCAATATGCGAACGAAAATTTAACTCTTTGTCGTACAATATGCCAAGGTCGCGAAGAGACTGAACGACGGATATAGGTTGACCGTGGAGAAGGTAGAGTCGAGAAGAAGACAGGTTTTTCTTACGTGACAAGGTAATAGATTGGCATTTAGCGATGTTAAGCTCTAAGCAATTTTTGAGGCACCAAATAGAAAAACTGTCGAGGTCTTGCTGAAGGAGATTAGAGTCACAGGGCGAAGAAATGACTTTGAAAAATTTTGTATCATCAGCATAAAGGGAAAGGGAGGAGAATTTGATGACTCTTTCAAGGTCGTTTGTAGTTAATATGAAGAGCAGGGGGCCTAGATGGCTACCTTGAGGAACACCAGAGGTGGCCAAGAAAGGATCTGAGAGGACGGATCTGAAACGGACACTATAGAAACGGTTTTCTAGGTAAGAAGATATCCATTTCAATAATATGAGTTCAAAACCGAGGGCAGACAATTCGAAAACTATTAATTGATGAGATATCTTATCAAAAGCCTTGCTGAAATCAGTTGCAATAACATCGACTTCGTTGCCGTTCTCTAAGGATGAGAGGGCAAAGGACACGAATTCGACGAGATTTGTTGTGGTTGATCTACCTTTCAGAAAACCGTGTTGGCTTGGGGAAATAAGAGACTTGCATCGAAAGCTTAAAGCTTCATATAACATGCATTCGAAGAGTTTAGGTATGTGGGAAAGTTTAGCGATGGGGCGATAATTAGTAACTTCATTCTTTAATCCCTTTTTATGAATTGGGGATATGAAAGAAGTCTTCCAAATATCAGGAAACTCTCCTTGCGAGAGTGAAAGATGAAAGATGTAGGAGAGGGGGAGAGAAAGGTTCGATGAACATTTTTTAAGCACCCTGTAGCCCCATGGGTGTTGAAGATGGACCGCCCCTCCCATACGTTTTTTTTCATAACATGGACCAATGAACCTTTCCCCATAGTAATTTTTTTCAACACCCTGTAGCTCCAAAATAGACAAAAGCTAACTACCTACAGTCATACATGATACATACTTACATAATATGTGAATTTATTTTCTGTATCTGCCTGAGTCACTGCAATACACACCACAAATGAAAAGTACTCAAATACTCATTTGATTACTTTTCGCGTATCAGTACTCATATACTTTCTGCAGTATTTTGAGTACCTAGTAATCAAAACCAATGACACGCACCAACAGAGAAAAGAAACGGATAGTGTGTGTGAATTATGAGAATGCAGCCGAGTTGAATATGATTACTGAATACCGGATACTGAAAAATGAGTATTCGTTACGTGTACTCATTTCAAGTAACGAATAATAAATATCGAATAATTACTTTTTGCACATCCTTATTAGGATGCGTCTAGAAACTTGCGACTTTGTCATAATTTTGTTGTTTCAGTTTCGGAACTTACGACTTTGTATCTACAACGCATCTGATGCATTGTGGAACTCAGCCTGTATTTACGAATTTACATTTGTAAACCCTCCTCGAGCTCGGCTCAAAAAATGCGTACGGTTTCAATTGTGTTTATCTAAAATGAATACCTACCATGAATTCCTACTGCATTTCAACACACCCACCGCGTTGCAATCGAGGAGGGTTTTAATAATGTAGTAATGATTGACATCTGGAAACCCTCCTCAGCGCCCCCTATATGTGAAACAGGCCGTAATGCTCCGGGAAAATGTCAAATGCCACGTGCACCTCTTGGCTTACAGAAATTGTAAACAAATGTACTACGGAAGCCAAGAGCATTTTTCCATATAATTTTTTTTTAATTTCATGAATTGAAAGTTTATTGAGTTCACTTAAAGGTACTATATTTTAGAATAAAATAAAGCAGACAATTCAATTTCATCGAAATTCAATGGAATTCTTAAGTAAGTAAACTTGCTATATATTTGATTGGCAAATATTGCGGGAAAAAAGTACCAATAATATGGAAGCCAAGAGTGATTTCAGATTTAGTTATTATTAAATTAAACAAAAAACGACGTGATGGAATTTGATATAGATACCTACCTATATTTATGTTTCGAAACTTCACAACGTAGATGTTAATATTGAATAAATATTTAATAATTACGATTTCCTTTGTGAATTATGTTAATGTGGTTTATGTTTCCTAAAATTGTATGTAGAACCCCAGTATATGGATATGTACACTCGGTTTCGTATACGTATCCACTTTTCAGGAATACCTAGACAAGATTTACGTTTGCAGTTGACACTGTTTTTATTGACAAAAATAAGTCTTGTGGATGTCAGGAAACTGAAACAAAAAAAACACATTTCAACAAGACAATGAATGACATTCCAATTGTAGACTTTAAGGAATACGATCAAGAAAAAAATACAAACAGCACAGAATAAAAGATATGATTTATATTTTAGTACATAGGTACATACATATGTATTTATTTTGATTGTAAATAAAAATGAGATACAAAATACATAGCATTATATATTATTAATGTGTGCCGAAATTTAATTATTCTAATTCACTACACATATTTACAATATTTGGCTGCTTGACAAGTTTGATTATTTAAAAAAATTATTTTATTATTTGAAAAATAACGCAGATATGTTGACATTTTTGAAAAGATTTGTACATTACGATTTTTTTTTCAATTTTAATGGAACATTAGCGATAATTCTATATATTACTACAATCTACAAGTAGATTGCAAGCTCAAAATGAAATTGCGAAATAACAAAAGTTACACGAAAATAAATAATATCCTTATAGACTAAATCGGTACCTACATAATTACTTCAACTTAATTAATTATAATGATCCGGAAAAACAGCTTCTCGCAAACGCAATATGTACATTTATAAACGCAAGTGATTTAAACAGGTAAACAAAGTGATTACCAACATGTAATTGCGGATTAAATTACATCCTATCCTATCCTATCCTATCCTATCCTACTAATATATAAATGTGAAAGTTTGGATGTTTGGATGTTTGGATGTTTGGATGTTTGGATGTTTGTTGCTCTATAACACCTTAACGGTTTAACAGACTTGAATGAAACTTTCGTGAATAGATAGTCTACTTCCTGGATTAGAGATTAGGCTAATTTTTAAACAAAATATACAATTCCTTGATTCCATAATTCGAGTTATTCCAATTTCCGCTTTTATTATTTGGTCATTATTTTTGGGTACACCATTGTCATTGATCGTCACTCTGTTGGGAGAGGGTTGTTTTTGTAGATGTTATGCTCTTCTCTTCGCCACAAATCCATCGCTATCACTTATTTTTTATTTTCTTTCTACCCATACGCGCATTGAATGATGGGTAAACCATTGCCATTGATCGTCACTCTGTTGGGAGAGGGTTGTTTTTGTAGATGTTATGCTCTTCTCTTCGCCACGAATCCATCGCTATCGCTTATTCTTTAATTTTCTTTCTACCCATACGCGCATTAAATGATGGGTAAACCATTGCCATTGATCGTCACTCTGTTGGGAGAGGGTTGTTTTTGTAGATGTTATGCTCTTCTCTTCGTCACAAATCCATCGCTATCGCTTATTTTTTATTTTCTTTCTACCCATATGCGCATTGAATGATGGGTAAACCATTGCCATTGATCGTCACTCTGTTGGGAGAGGGTTGTTTTTGTAGATGTTATGCTCTTCTCTTCGCCACAAATCCATCGCTATCGCTTATTCTTTAATTTTCTTTCTACCCATACGCGCATTGAATGAGGGGTAAACCATTGCCATTGATCGTCATTCTGTTGGGAGAGGGTTGTTCGTGTTAATAATTAATGCTCCTTTTTGAGATTGTAACTGATATACCCTATATTGATTGCATCGACTAAGTGCACATGCAAATCTAGCTTAATATTAATTGTCAAGAAATGTCAAGACCACATTGTATAAATGTCAAATATTCCAAGCGCCAAATTGAATTGTTATCCCGCGCAAATCTTAACCTATATATAACACTGCCTTGTCAAATTGAATGCATTCGCTTTAAAGACGTTGTTAAGTATACTTATACTTAGAAATAAAATATATTGAAGTACAATTATATCAAGTGGCGACGAGGATTTTAAAATGGAAGAAGCGTTATCAGCAATGATCACGGCGCAAAAGCAATGGATGGAAAAGCTACTAGCCGACAACAAAACTTCATTGGAACAGTTAGTGCGCAAGTGCCCAGTGTCGACTACATCCACAATACCCCAGTTCCATCCATTTGACAGTGAAAAGGAATCTTGGAAAAGCTATCTTTTCCAACTGGAGCAGCACTTCACCGCAAACTCTTTGGAAGACGACAACTTAAGAAAGGCTCACTTTCTATCGACGTGTGGGAATCAAACCAACGACATACTCAAAAAGTTGGTAGGAACAGAAAATGTAAGTAGACTCACATTCAAAGACCTTTCTACGAAGCTAACAAAATATTTCGAATCCAAACTGCACGTGCTTGCTTCGAGATGCAAGTTCTTACAACAAAAGATGCACCCAGGACAGTCATATACAGAATGGATAGCAGACTTAAGAGGTCTGGCAAGGGACTGTGCTTTCACGTGCTCCAAAGAAAACTGTAACACATCATATGCGGACATCATGATAAGAGACATGATTGTCTTTTATACACCTCACGACGCTGTCCGAATTGCTGCTACGCAGAAAAAGAACCCATCATTGGACGAATTAGAGGAACTGACCACAGCTTACGAATCAACACAACAAGCATCAAATATACTGAAGGGAAGCAACACTTCCAATCCATCAACGTCTTCAGAAGTTAATCTCGTGAACGGCTCAGCATATCACAAACACACAAGTAAGTCTCACGATAATAATTATAGCATAAGAAAGTCGTGCCCAGGTTGTTTTGTACAACACCCCAGGAATTCGTGCAGGCACATTGAGTCAATTTGTGACCTCTGCCAACGACGAGGTCATATAAAAAGTGTTTGCTTATCAGCGAAACACTGCGATGGGCCACACCCATCGCAATCACAATCCCGCCACCAAACAAAGAACCCGAGGAGAAGGCGTTCACGCAGCGCAGGTGCCAACCAACGGCATCAAAACCGTCCAAACTTTGGTGGCCAACAAAGGCAGACCGAATCTGCACATTCTATTAATGAGTTAAATGATGACAGCGTAGTCCACAACCAGGTGGTTGACACTGTATCGTCTGCACGTTTAGAGACCGATGTCAATAAAAATAAAATTTTTGTGTTGCTTCACATAAATCAGCGCCCTTTAACTTTTCAGTTGGACACCGGTGCCACATGCTCACTCATAAGTCTTGAGGGGTACAACAGTCTTGACAGCCCTCGTTGCGAGCCAACATCGCGCTCACTTAAAGCATATGGGGAAATATCGGTGCCAGTTAAAGGTTTACTAAATGTAAGTGTTCAGTGGGAAACTCAAACACGAACATTACCACTTTTAGTTTATAATGTGGCACGTGGCGCAAACATCATGGGTTTGGATTGGTTCCAAGCATTTGGCTTACAGATTCAAGCTGCTAATTCGAATTATATCCTACAAATTCAAAGTGATTCTAAAGACCAGCTGATGACTGAGGCGAGGTCACTCTGCAAAAAATATGAAGCTGTGTTTAGACCCGAATTAGGATGCAGTAAATTTTATGAAGCGCATCTTACGCTGAAAGCTAACTGCCAACCTAGATATTTCAAATATCGCCCAGTACCCTTTTCTCAAAAAGAAGCAGTCCGTCTCGAAATTGAACGACTTCGTGATTTGAACATTTTACGTCCCATAGAATCAAGCCAATGGGCTGCACCCATTGTAGTAGTAAAAAAGCCAAATGGAACATTACGCATATGTGGCGATTTCAAGATAACCATAAACCCACACTTAGAAATAGATCGCCATCCCGTGCCACGTATAGAGGAACTTTTCCAGAAATTGCAAGGTGGACGCTACTTTACGAAGATTGATTTGTCGGATGCGTATCTACAAATTCCTCTGGACGAAGAGTCGAAAAAGGTCTGCGTAATAAGCACCGAATTTGGATTGTTTGAGTATCAAAGGCTCCCATTTGGCACATCCAGTTCCACGGGTATTTTTCAGCGCTACATGGACCAACTAACTGCCGACTTAAAATTTTGTGTTTCGTACTTAGATGATGTGATCGTTTCCGGACGCACGAATGAGGAACATTTGAATAACCTCAAAGTTTTTCTGGAAAGACTAGATAACCATGGGCTTCGTTGTCGTTTAGAAAAGTGCCATTTTGCGAATACGGAGGTCGAGTATCTTGGCCACATTATTGATGAATCTGGCATACGTCCATCGGAGAATCGCGTTAAAGCCATTATCGATTTGCCTGAACCAAAGGATCTCAAGGAGTTGGAAGCGTTTATTGGTAAGCTCAACTACTATAACAAATTTATTGATAATTTTGCGCAAATAGCTTCTCCGCTAAACAAACTCAGAGCAAAAGGGGAAAGTTTTAAGTGGGGAAAGGACCACAACAAAGCGTTCAACGTATTTAAAGAGAAAATCCTACACGTTTCAAGATTGACCCACTTTCGAGATGATCTACCAATCACTCTAGCAACCGATGCCTCCTCACACGGCATTGGGGCAGTCATTTCACATGTATACCCAGATGGAACAGAGAAACCGATCGCGTTTGCCTCAAAAACGCTGGATGCGGCTCAGAAACGATATAGCCAAATCGAAAAGGAAGCTCTATCAATAATCTTTGGGGTGACTAAATTTCAACAATATTTATATGGTCGTCAATTCGAGCTTATAACTGACCATCAACCACTTGTAACCATTTTTAGCCCCAGCAAAAAATTGCCTCATATGACCATTCAACGACTCCATCGTTGGGCAATTTTCCTAATGGGATACACTTACACGATTCGTTATCGTCCCACAGCGAAACATGGAAACGCCGATTGCTTATCACGATTACCAAGAGGTCCCGATGAGGAATTTGATCAGTCGGAGGAATCTTGTCATCAAGTTGAGAGTTATGCGGCCATAGAAGATTTTCCCATAAATTCCGATGTAATCGCTAAATTTTCGGAAAATGATGCAGACATACGTAAAGTCTTCGAGTATGTGCAGCTAGGTTGGCCAAATCGTTTGCCAGCTGCTCAAAATCATTTGCTTCCATTTTTTCGTAGAAGGTTTTGTCTAAGTGTGTCTGCTAACATTCTTCTCTTCCACAGCCAAAATCCAAGGGTGGTGATTCCTACCGGACTTCAACCTAAAGTCATGGCGCTTTTACATCAAGGTCATTGGGGAGTCACTCGGATGAAGCAAATGGCCCGCCGTTACTGTTGGTAGCCAAATGTAGATACCGTCATTAAGACAACAGTCGCCAAGTGCAAGGCATGTCAAACAAATCGTTGGCAACTCTTAAAGAAGATGTAGTTTACCTTTTAAGTGTCTCTTTAAATTTATTTCTGTGTACGTAATTTAATAGTTTTTAATATATAATTGTTGTTTTGGACTGTGCCTTATAGTGTTTTCCATTAATAATTTTAACGATTTCTAGCTAAATCTTATTGTTTAGTCTAATTTATAATAAATTAACATTTGTGTTTTCTGGTGGTCTTCCATAGTTTTGGTAAGCGGTTTTATACTCTCTTAGTTTAGATTTCACTTACTTCTCTTAAATTAGTTGTTGTTTGCCTGTAATATTTTACCGCTTTTTCCTTTTTCACCACACCTAATGCTAATATTCCTTTTGTTGCCAACTTATCTATCGTTTGTTAATTAGTTGTTTGTTGCGATAGGTAAGCTTCCGCCTGTCAACCAAACTTCTTGGGTTCGATTCCCAATCGCGCATAATCATATTTTTTTTATTTTATTTTTTATTATTTTTTATTTTTTTTTTTTTTATTTTTTATTATAATTTTTTATTTTTCTTAACCGATATGGCATGCTCAGCCGAAAAATGCGTTGAAAATAAGCCAAATTCAAACGCCGCTCTTCACGCTTGTTTTGGCCCGTGTGGAGAAGTTTTTCATGCTAAATGCATTGGTACAACCAATGGTTTTATTGAAAAAATAAACTCCTCCGATATAGCTTACTGGTACTGTGCGGCCTGCCGTAAGCTTTCTGTATCACAATTAGCCTTTAAGATGTCGTGCTTTAAATCCGACATTCTTAAGTTGTCCAAAGGGTTCGAAGCATTGATGAATAGCTTCAAGTCCACAGTGACCAACTTAAATACATATTCAGAGCAGATTTACTCAGTAGATGCGTCAACTAACACCGACCTTATGCTAGTCTCTGCAACGTCAGAAACACAAGTAAATAATTTAGTTGCTAACAATGCCAGCACATCTACTGACGTTGAATGTGATATTTCTGTTGCTCCAATACCTGGAACTGATACTGGAACGACTTTTGTTATTTCAAGTGACAAAATCCAGTTGAACTCGGCCCCTGTGTTGGGTAAAAGAAAACGAACATCAAAAAATTCGGTTCATCTAGCGAAACGAATTAATTTAACGGCTACAAATCTAAATACCACACCAAAATCCGATGTCATTACGAATGAAGTTGATTACCAATTAAATAATGTCATTACTACAAATCCAACTGACCCGAGTGGCATTGAGGCAATCCCTAGACCCAAATCTGTCTTTATTTCTAGGCTTAAGCCCGAAACTTCTGTGGATGATATAGTAAATCATCTATTGTCGAAAAGTTTGATTTCCAATAGAGTGTCTATAAAGTGCACTAAAATAAGTAAGCCGGATAGTTTCGTTTCATCTTTTAAAATAGTTACCCCTGTTTCGATCTTTGACTCACTATGCAAAAATGACATTTGGCCCCCCAATACTCTCGTAAAAGAATTCACCAATCGAGCATCTAAAAGACATACCAGCACATCGCAGGTTCTAAATTCAAAAAACTCTCTCGATTGTCCCTCTACTACCAAAATGTAAGAGGGTTACGAAGTAAAACCACCGATATTTTTGCCAACTCTCAGGCTTTTCCACATGACATTTTTGTTTTTACAGAGACTTGGTTAAACGCCAATATTTTGGACACGGAACTCTTCAACTCCGAGTTCCTAGTTTATAGAAAAGATCGTTATATGGATAGTTGTACGGGATTGGGTGGTGGGGTGCTTATTGCAGTTCGTTCTCACCTCAGTTCCAGCTTACTCAGTGTTCCTTTCCCTTTGAACACAGAAACTATTTGTATTAAAATTTGTATTGAGGACAAAACTGTCTTTATCATTAATTCATACATTCCTCCTAATAGTGATACATCATTGTATTCTGAGCTGTCGCTTATCTTAGAACACATTCATGACTTATCCTGCTCGGAAAATAACATTTTATTGCTCGGCGACTTCAACTTGCCACAAACGATCTGGGTTCCATCGGAGGATGGATCCTATCTCACAGCATCGTTTAATTCCGCTCAGCAGGAGCTTATTAAACTTGACTCAATTACGTCTTTTGACTTACAGCAAATCAGCTGTATTAAAAACTACAATAATCGAACTCTCGATTTGGTATTTTCCTCTGACCCTGTTAGTACTGTTGTTCAAGAATCTTGTTCAAGCATAACTAACATAGATAGACATCATCCACCCTTGGATGTATTTTTTGACTTGAGCTGTCATATATATGATAATAGTGACCCCAATGATGGCTCGTATATCTTTGACTTTCGACGAGCTAATTATCAGCAACTGTCTGAAAGAATAAGGTGCTCCAATTTACAAAACATTAATATTTCACCTAATATTGACGATGCAGTAAAATGCTTTTATAGTATCCTAAATGACTGTATAAGTAGTTGTATACCAACAAAATTATCGAAAAATGCAATATCAAACCATCCTTGGTACACTAAGGATCTGAAAACTCTACGAAATAAAAGAAATAGAGCATGGAAAAATTATATTAAAAGTCTCAGCCCAAAGGACTTTAATATTTACATTGCATTTTTCGATGAATTCAAACTGCTTTCAAGCAGCTTATACAATGACTATATAAGCACAATGGAAACCTCACTTAGGAATAACCCGAAACAATTTTGGAGCTTGGTTAATTCCAAGAAAAGGTCTGACGGATATCCAGCAGAGTTTTCTTATAATAACAGCGTTTTTAATGACCCTGTTGATATTTGCAACTCTTTCGCGGATAATTTTCGTAAATCTTTTAACGATGTGCCGCTTAGTATTGATGATGATTACTTTGAGCATCTCAAAGATGTTCCTCAAGTTGGCTTTACCAACATTGCCTTAGACTTGCAGACTATTTCGAAATTTATTTCATTTCTGAAAGATGATTACTCTTCAGGTCCTGACGGCGTACCTCCAATAGTCCTGAAAAAATGCAGTGATGTCCTTGCTCTGCCGTTGAAGTCTCTTTTTGAGATCTCCATATCAACTGGCCATTTCCCTAGCTTCTGGAAGCAATCGTTTATTACGCCCGTCTTTAAGAAAGGCGATAGAAATATTATTACGAACTACAGACCGATTTCAAAGTTGTCATGCATACCAAAATTATTTGAGCAAGTTGTGTGTGAAAGCCTTACTTTTCTTTGTCGGGGTGTTATTTGTACAGAACAACATGGATTCGTTAGAAACAGGTCTACTGTCACAAACCTATTAACATTCTCCCATAACTGTTCCAATGCCTTAGAAAGTGGTCATGAGGTGGACTGTGTGTACACTGACTTCTCCAAAGCTTTCGATCAGCTTTCTCATGATATTATTATCTACAAACTCGAGGCGTTAGGTTTTCCCCCAATATTTATTTCGTGGGTTGGCTCTTACCTCAAGCAGAGGTCATATCAGGTTAAATTTAGAGGTTGTCTTTCAGACTCCTTCTTAGCAGGATCCGGCGTCCCTCAAGGGAGCCACCTAGGTCCACTTTTATTTATTCTTGCTATCAATGATGTTCCATCAATCATAAAACATAGCAACATTCTAATATTTGCCGACGATATGAAGATCAGTAGAGCAATTACAACCATAAATGATTGTAGACTTCTGCAATCAGATATTGATAGTTTCAGTACCTGGTGCTCTAAAAATGGTTTAGTCCTTAACCCACTCAAGTGTCAGTCCATGACTTTCTCTAGGAAACTGGTACCGACTATATTCAACTACTTGATATCGAATCACTCTCTCAGTCGGGTTTATAGTTTTAAGGACCTGGGTGTTTACTTTAGCCCTGAACTTGATTTTAAAGAGCATATAAACCACATTGTGAATAAATCAAATTCAATGTTAGGTTTCGTTAAAAGATGGTGTAAAGAATTTAAAAATCCTTATGTCACCCTCTCACTATTTAACAGTCTTGTCCGTCCTCACCTCGAATATGCTTCGCAAGTATGGACACCTTATCAGAAAAATCTCAATACTCGTATTGAAGCTGTCCAGCGACGCTTCATTCGATTCGCATTGAAGGGTCTTCCCTGGGACGATCCTTTTAACCTCCCCCCATATTTGCATCGGATAAAACTGTTGCAAATGCAGCCTTTGGCTCAAAGAAGGGTCAATAATGATATAATTTTTATGCATCAGCTGATCTCAGGTCTGATTGATGCACCTGACTTATTATCCTGTTTGGGATTAAACTTTCGTGGGGGATCGCATCACCTGCGTAGTATAGAGTTACTGCATGTTCCTCATCACAGAACAAATTACGGGATGCATGAGCCTATTAGCCGCATGAGTAAAATCTATAACTTAAATGTAAACATTCTTGACTTTAATCTTAACAAAATTACACTTAAAAATGTCTTGCGTAATGTAGTTCCTCGAACATAAACTCTAATTATGTATATTTGTTCTTATATTTGTTTATTTATTGCTAGTGGTAGTGTTGAAATGTAGCGTAGCCTAACCACTAACACCAGCACTAAATGATGAGCCTGTTGATGCATATTTTGCCCTGGCGAATTTCTGCTTATGGCTGTTGCTTGTATTAAGCACACCATGACACAGATCTGATAGTGTTTAACAAATGCCAGCCACTCACCGAAGGAATACTCCAGTTGGGCGACATCAGAAAACGTTTGGGAGCGAATTCACATAGATTTTGTTGGGCCATTTCAAAAGTCTATGTGGTTAATCGTAGTGGATTCGAAATCGAAATTTCCTTTTGTCATTCGAATGTCCACCACAACTTCGCAGCCCACTATCCACGCATTGCGCTCCATATTCGCTTTAGAAGGACTTCCCAAAATAATTGTGTCTGATAATGGCACTCAATTTACCTCTAAGGAGTTCCAACAATTCTGTCGAGAACATTCAATTCGGCATATGACATCAGCACCGTTCAACCCTGAGTCCAATGGAATAGCCGAGAGAATGGTAAGAACCTTTAAAACTGCCTTTCTCAAAATCCTGGATGGAAACCCGAATGTGGATGCACTTACCACTTTCCTATCCACTTTTCGCACCACTCCGGACGAAGTTGGAATATCGCCCGCCGAAAGACTACATGGTCGGCGACATCGGACATTACTTTCTACTATTCTTCCCGAACCGAAAACAATCCTCGGTAACATCAAACCAAATCAAATGAAGTTTCATGAAGGCCAATCTGTATTTGTGCGACAGTACCTACGAGGAAGGAAATGGATAACAGGACGAATCAAAAGAACCCTGGGAAGAAGAATGTATCTAATTCAAACAGATGAGGGAACCTGCAGACGTCATCAAAACCAAATCAGAGCTAACTCGGAGAGAGATATAACATCAAACGTTTCTCTCCACCAAGATACCATAGACTTAAGACAGGCAAGTTCTGAATTTCACCCTTCTAATGTTAATTCTTTTCCCAGAAATATATCACCAAGACAAGTCCAGCAGCATGAGAACTCTTACGAGGACGAAGTTTTCATGGATCCAGATTCGAATCCGCCAGTGATTGATTTGTCAGAAGAGCATCATCATAAGCCTCAAACAAGCACACCTACTAATTCAGATGTTCCACAAGCCAACCTTTCACCATCACCAGATCAAGTCTTACGCACACCTCCAACGGCACTAAGAAGGTCAGCGCGTAACCGAAAGAAGACCGTTCGTTTCTCTCCAAATTAAACGAAGGGGTAATTGATATACCCTATATTGATTGCATCGACTAAGTGCACATGCAAATCTAGCTTAATATTAATTGTCAAGAAATGTCAAGACCGCATTGTATAAATGTCAAATATTCCAAGCGCCAAATTGAATTGTTATCCCGCGCAAATCTTAACCTATATATAACACTGCCTTGTCAAATTGAATGCATTAGCTTTAAAGACGTTGTTAAGTATACTTATACTTAGAAATAAAATATATTGAAGTACAATTATATCAGTGACTCAAAGTAGAGGAGGGATGATTTTGCTGATATTTGCTACCGACTTTAGTTAGTTGTGTTTCTGCTTCATCAGCGTGTGGATCTAGATCTGCAGAAAGGGGGAAATGCAGGATTATTTTTACTTTCTTTTTTTGTCACCTTACAGCGGTATTTGGTTACCTCAATTTTTTATGCAATCGTTTCATCTATAGGGAACAACCACTTAGTTCAGATAATAACGTATTGGCTTCAGAATTCTTTAGAATCTTAATTTAAATAATATCGCTTCCTACTACTTCCTTTCTATCATACAACAATCAAATGACGCGACTAATTTTTAGCACGGGCAACACCGGGCAGGCCACAGCTAGTGTTAACATATAATTAGGGATTAATCAGAACAACTAATTTATACGCATATCTAATCTATTCAATATCAGCCGAATCACCAGCATTTTGCGTAAAATTAGACAATGGTATCATTTTTGGGGAATAAAATTAAAACAAAGGGAGCCCATAGATGGCAGCCATTAAAACCTGAAATAGGTATGAGGAGAACTTTGAAATATAAAAACACAAAACTGCAAAATATTTTCGTTTAACTTTTTATCACATTGCATGCACTCTTTATTTATGAATATTTTGCAACGACTTTCACTATTTTACTATATTCACAACACTGTTAATCTCTATATTCTTTTTTCCGAAAGAATAATTTAACCGAATTTTCCATACGAAATTACATTTTTTGGCAACCGAAATTGTAAGCCAAGAGCACCACGTGTAGTTTGCAGCATTACGGCCTATTTCACATATAGGAGGCGCTGCCCTCCTGCATGTCAGCACAAATCGAAACAGATGAGTTTGTATTAATTGTATACTTAACTATTAAAAAACAGTATCAAGGGAAATTTTCGATTTTTTTCCAATAAAGGAGAACTAGTGCAATGAAATGGGCACCGTAGCGCAAGTGGTTAGTGCGTCGGACTACTGAGCCAGCGGTCTTGGGTTCGAATCCCGCCGCAAACACCTAAAAGTTTTTTCACGGTGCCCACCTCTTTCGAATGTCTGACAAGCATCAAAGGGTATCATTTGTCACGATTGAGCTTCTCAACTCGCCGTTCGGAGTCGGCAAAAAGCTGTAGGTCCCTTCCATTCGTGCAAAAAATATAACACGCACACACAAATGGTTGCGAGAAGCAGGCCCAGGCTCACCTCGAGCTGTAGCGCCAACTAAGTAGTAAGTGCAATGAATTTACGGCAGCTATCGGTTTATTTGTCTGTAATAATTTCGCCATAAAATATTCTGCATACACTATTTCGCTTTATTTTATTTGGCAAAATATTATTTTGTATTTTTAATTTGTTTGGCTTTCATTTTATCACATGTAAAAAATTTTGCGCGAAATAATATTTTGCCAAATAAAATAAAGCGAAATTGTGAATGCAGAATATTTTATTGCGAAATAACTGCAAACCTAAATGAAAGTAAGGGCAAAACTAACAATCTTAATAACGCAAAAGAACTCGATATAAATGCGTATTTTGGCTGAATATACATACGTGTGCCGACATGCAGTA
Source organism: Brachyopa scutellaris (assembly GCA_949775065.1). Lineage (NCBI taxonomy): Eukaryota > Metazoa > Arthropoda > Insecta > Diptera > Syrphidae > Brachyopa > Brachyopa scutellaris. Next base: position 76,567,156 of record OX459115.1, on the reverse strand, counting down.
GGGTTTTCAAATGAAAACGAATAATTAACCAACTGAAACCCTCCTCGAGCTCAACGAAGAAATCGAGTAGGGTTTACAAATGTAAATTCATAAATACGCTACTAAAACCCTCCTCGATTTCAACACAATGGGTGCGCTGAGTCGTAGTAGCAATTCATAATACGTTCCGCAGGAGCCATCATAAAAGCCTGAGCCAGAACGTAAGAACGTATCTGTAGTTTTTTAAGTCGACCCATTTTCTCCGGGACAAACTCAGCCCAAGGAAGATTTCCAAATTGAGGGGTTGAGACATATTTTATCGTATTATTATTTTTATGTTTTAACACATTAACAGTTTAATTAATGGGTAATATTAAATGCAGATAAAAGTGATTACACAATTTGTTTAATTCAAGAACTATCCCGAAGACTGAACTAATGGAATGTAATCTCCGATTCTAGAGACCCTAGGGCGTTAAGATGCCTGTCGTCGACAACGGCAGAGGCAAAGTCAAACGTCATCTAGGGGAAAAACTCGATACCACACCTTTTCCGAACGCACCCCATCTGTTCGAGTGAAGAGGGAGATAGGCCGATCAACAGAGGGAGAAAAAAAAAACTTTTAAAACTAAAGCGACCAAGTAAAGACGAAGTTTTTTGAGCACTTCGTAATTCATATAAAAACTAACAATTTAAAGTTTCGATAAATAAATATAAAAGCTTCAAAAAATCGTGTTTTATTTTTTCACAAATTTATTTTGACATTCTCAAAAAACTTCTGGTGAATACGTCGTAAAGACATAATTATCCTGGTGATATATATAAACTATTAAGCATAGCAGAAAAATGGCCGCAAACGAAGATAATAATCGGACGCCTACTTCAGCAAATCGTGGAGAGGTAAGACCTACTAATTTAGATCGAATTAATAATAGCTGAAATACATGCGAGAACCAGGATAACCAGGAAATGGTGCAATGTGATTCCTGCAGTAAATGGTTTCACTTTGCATGTGTTGGCGTCGATGCAACCGTGCCGGATCGTGACTGGAAGTGTGAGGCTTGTACCAAATCCTCCACAGCAGATAAAAAATCACGTCGTTCATCAAATAATATAATTTCACGTCAACTAAAACTTAAACTCCAACGCTTAGTAGAGGAGAAAGCCCTGGCTGAGAAGCGCGATAGAGAATATCTCGATAAACGTTTCGAACTCTAAATGAGTGAGGATGCAGATTTGGAAGCTGATGTAGCAGACGAGTCAAGTAACACTCCAGTCGTAATGGTAAGTGAGTGGGTAAATAAGGCACAGTCGATAGAAGCGAGCAAGCAACATGGATCTACGGCAATTGAGTTGCCACATCAAAACCAGACAACAACTCGACCAGACAATGCCATCGAATATATACGTCAACAAGAAGTTGAGCCACACACAAACCTTACATCATCTGCGGTGCACAAGGGTGATCCAAAGTTCCATGTTCCAACCGAAACAACTGCTGCGTGCGCATTTGGGTTTTCATAATCCAGGTGAGGCGAATAAAGCAATTCAAATTCAACAGCAAGAGTACAACAACGTTTATCAGATAAGTGCAACATCAAACCAAATTGCAGCTCGACAAACGATACCGAAAGAGCTTCCTATATTTACTGGCCAGCCGGAAGAATGGCCCATATTTATTAGTTGTTTTGAGGGTTCTACTGCAGCATGCGGATTCTCAAACGTGGAAAATCTATACCGACTCGAAAGATGTTTAAAGGGCAGTGCACTGGAGGCAGTTCGTAGCAGACTTTTTCTACCACAAAATGTTCCAGCCATAATTAATACGCTCAGAATGAAATAGGGTCGACCTGAGCTCATTTTAAAGTCACTGATACAAAATGTAAGAGATGAGCCAAACCCGAAGTCGGAAAAGTTGGAGACGATTGTTTCGTTCGCACCAGTCCTGGAAAATATGTGCTCGACGATGGAAGTTTGTGGTATGTCGTCTCATTTAAATAATCCCATTCTTTTACAGGAGCTTGTAGAGAAGTTACCGGCACAATACAGATTAAGTTGGGCCGAATATTCGTGCAATGAAGCAGAAATCCACTTGGGTATATTTAGCAGATGGCTGATGCAATTAGCTAACACAGCAAGTAGTGTCATATATACGGTTCCGCCACCACATAATAAGGTTCAGAAGCCCTTTGCAGGTGAAAAGGGTCACCTTGGACTTCATGATGTGCCTCGGGTGCAAAGTAAACAATGCTTACTTACTTACTTAGGTGGCGCTACAGTCCGGGGTGGACCAAGGCCTCAACCAACAACCTCTTCCAGTTAGCCCGGTCCTTAGCTAACCGCTTCCAGTTGCGCACTCCAAGTTGGTTGAGGTCTTGTTTTACTTGGTCGCGCCACCTTAGGCGAGGTCGTCTTCTGCTGCGCCCAATGTGCAGTTTTTTGACCAGGCTGATGTCGCTGTACAGCTCGTGCAGTTCGTCGTTGAATCTTCTCCTCAAAAACCCGTCAACGCAAACGGGACCGAATATCCTACGAAGGATTTTTCTCTCAAAGCGACCAAGGAGATCTTCATCCGCTTTCGATAAAGTCCATGCTTCAGCTCCATATAGCAAGACTGGGATGATAAGGGTCTTATATAGAGTCTCCTTAGTCGATCAGGAAAGGACTTTACTGCTCAATTGCCTTCTTAGCCCAAAGAAACAGCGGTTGGCAAGAGTAATCCTTCGTTTGATTTCCGACGAGATGTCATTTTTTGATGTTATGGCAGAGCCGAGGTAGACAAAGTCCTTTACTACCTCAAAGTTGTAGCTGTCTATTGTGACGTTCTGTCCAATTCGTCGATGTTGGGTGTCCCTTTTTGTTGACAGCATATACTTAGTTTTGCCCTCGTTTACCGCTAAACCCATTTTGGCCGCTTCCATTTCTATACTCGCGAACGCACCGGTGACAGCTCGCTGTGTTCTACCAATGATGTCAATATAGTCGGCGTATGCAAGTAGTTGAACGGACTTTTGAAAGATCGTTCCTTGTGTGTTGGCTTGTGAGTTTCGAACAATTCTTTCAAGTATGATGTTGAAGAAGTCGCATGACAGCGCATCACCTTGTCTGAATCCTTTTTTGACATCGAAGGTCTCGGTGAGGTCATTACCGACCTTGATGGAGCAGCGAGCTTTCTCCATCGTCATCTTGCACAGACGGATGAGTTTGGCAGGAATGTCAAAACTAGACATGGCTCTATACAGTTCATCCCTCCAAATGCTGTCATAGGCGGCCTTGAAATCGATGAACAGGTGGTGGGTATCGATTTGGACTTCTTGGGGTTTTTCCAGGATCTGCCTGAGTGTGAAAATTTGGTCTATGGTGGACTTTCCTGGCCTGAAACCGCACTGATAGGGGCCAATCAGGTGGTTGACGAAAGGCTTCAAGCGTTCACACAATATGGCAGATAGGATCTTGTAGGCGATGTTCAGGAGACTGATGCCTCTGTAATTGAAGCAGTTGAGAGGGTCTCATTTCTTATGAACCGGGCAAACGATGCTGAGATTCCATTCATCTGGCATACTTTCATCTGACCAAATCTTAGAGATGAGTTGGTGTATGCTCACTACCAAGTCATCTCCAGCTGCTTTAAATAGCTGTGCGGGTAGACCGTCAGATCCAGCAGCTTTGTTGGACTTTAGCTTGGATATTACTATCCGCACTTCGTTTTGATCAGGTGGATGGGGGTTTTGGCTATCATCATCTAAATTGAACGGTACATTCTGCCTAACAGCGGAGTATTGGTCTTCGTCACCATTATACAGTCTGCAGAAGTAGGCTTTCCATATTCTCAGCACCGACTGCGTTTCCACTACGATATTTCCATCTGCGTCTCTACAGGTTTCTGTACGGGATTTGTTTTGCTGGCACATTCTATTTACCCTCTGGTAAAACTTCCGTACATTGTTCCTGGAGTAGCATCTCTCAATATCCTCGAATGCACGCTTCTCGTGCTCTTTCTTTTTCCTTCTTAGAAGCCGATGTTCCTCCCGTCTCTTCTGCTCATAGAGCATGCGAGCAGATCTAGTCCTTCTTTGCAGCGCCGCTTTATACGCTTGTTGTTTTTCCGCGTTAGCTAGTCTGCACTCTTCATCGAACCAGGGGTTTCGCGGAGGTGGTCGTGTGAAACCCAGCACATCATTCGCGGCACTTATGATGGCTTGCTGGCAGTGTTGCCACTGGTTTTCTGTACTAGCTGTTGCTGCGGTAGGACTCGTAGCAAGAGATCGGGATATGCGTTCTCTGTAGGCTCTGGCTGTGTCTTGCGATTGTAGCTTTTCGACATTGTACTTTCTCACAGTATTTCGTTGTTGTGGCGCTGTGGATATCCGCATTCGTACCTTGGCTACAACAAGGTAGTGGTCCGAGCCAATGTTGGCCGCCCGGAAGGTTCGGACATCCAGAATACTGGAGGCATGTCTGGAGTCGATCGCAATGTGTTTGATTTGGTTGACGGTTATTCGATCCGGAGACCGCCATGTCCCCTTTTGGATATTGAGATGTGGAAACTGTGTGCTTGCTATACTGACACTTCGCCCCGCAGCAAAGTCAATCAGCCTTAGTCCGTTTTCGGACGTGGTGTCGTGTAGGCTGTGCCTTCCAACCGTCCTACCAAAGATGTCCTCTCTTCCTATCTTGGCGTTAAAGTCGCCCAGTACGATTTTAACGTCATGTCTAGGGCATTGCTCGTATGCTTGGTCCAGGAGCTCGTAGAAACTATCTTTGGTAGTGTCGTCTTTTTCTTCTGTGGGGGCGTGAGCGCATATAAGGCTTATGTTGGCGAGTTTTGCCTTGACACGGATTGTCATAAGACGCTCGCTCACGTGCCGAAAGCTCAAGACTTCTTGCCTAAGTCTGCCGCGTATGACAAATCCGCATCCGAATAAGCGCTGTTTATTTTCTGTATAGCAGTCACCGTAGTAGATATCACAGTTTTCCATCCTTTTTCTGCCTGGCCCATTCCATCGCACTTCCTGGATGGCGGTTATATCTGCCTTGTAGCAATTTAGGGCCTCTGCCAGTTATTCGGATGCACCGTCGTCGTTCATTGAACGAACATTCCAGGTACAGATCCGAACGTCGTTGTCCTTATTTCGTTTAGCGTGGTTGTCAACAGTAGATCCGTCCTTTTCCGAGGCTTTTGGTTGTTTCGGAACTAATCGTTTTTTTTTACGTGGTTAGGTAGTTAACCTCACGCACAACCCCCAACCTGGAGGGCCAGATCCTTGTATACCCCTAGGACAAGGGGCCGGGTACGCCGGTGTCAGTAACCCACTACGGGGGTGTGAGCGCTGCCGTTGGCCCACTAGGGGCTCATACGCCACCAACTCTTTTCCAAGACCCTGACTGGTACTTGGAAATCCTTATCGACCTGAGCTCCGAATATGTCGGAGTAGCTCAGATAAGGTTTTGTTTCCGTTCTGGAAATTTTAGCGCCACCGTTGGTTCCATTGATGGAATTCATCCGCTGACGTGAATTATAGTGCTGCTATTTTCCCTTGCTCAGCACTCGCGCTTATAAGTTTAGCAAGTCGTGCCCGGATGGGCAGCGACCAGTACCCGATGGTTACCACTTGGAGGTAAAATAAGCACAATTGATGTGTAGTAACAGTTACAACACTGGGCTTAGCCAAATTAAAGCCAAACAGTGCCTACCCTATTTCTACAACATCCAACCATCAAAGTAAACAATGCTGTATCTGCAAAAAAGACTGCAAAAAGTAGAGGACTGCGATAAATTCAACAAGTTAACTTTGAAGGAAAGATGGGAGGATGTGAAAAACCACAAGCTGTGTCGAACATGTTTAATATCACATCTACGATCCCGATGTAAGGTAGATTCATCGTGTTGTATTAATGGATGCCCATATAAGCATCATCGTCTTCTTCATAATTACGACATTGCAGTAGGCCGTTGTAATGCTCACGCTAACTATGGACAGCCATTATTGTTTCGGATCAACCTGCCTGTGACTGTCTATGGGGGAAACGGACCATTGAATACATTTGTTTTCCAGGATGAAGGATCGTCGCTCTCTTTGATGGATGAGGCATTGGCCAAAGAGTTGCAGCTGAAAGGACATTTGGAACCATTGTGTCTTAAGTGGACGGGCGATACTCACTGTGTGGAGAATAAGTCTAGGGTTGTCTCGGTACAAATCTCATCCGTAGCAAACACAAAAAGGCAATTTTATTTATCTGACATCTGTACCGTCTCAGCTCTTAAGTTACCTGTTCAGTCGATTAACATGAGAGATGGTGTCTCGTTATCCATATCTTAGAGGTCTTCCAATTGATTCTTACGAGATGGCAGTTCCGCGTATTTTAATTGGGCTGAATAACTGGAAACTGGCACTGCAAGTTAAGTTCCGTGAAGGTGCTCAGGGCGAACCAACGAGCTTCTCAGCTGATTGCAGGGACTACGAGAAAGGGTGAACGTTTTCAAACATCATTGATATGGAAGTATGATCAGATAGAGTTGCCTGATAGCCTTCCTATGGCTCACCAACGTTATAATTGTTTGAAAGCAAAGTTAGGTCGGGGTCCAAATCTGAAGCAGAACATGAAAGAACAAATCGAAGAATACGAAAAAAAGGATACATTAGGAAGCTGATGCAATCGGAGGCAGAACTAAGAGGTTCCCGCATTTGGTATCTTCCAATATTCCCAGTTGTTAACCCGAATAAAACCAACAAGACAAGGATAGTTTGGGATGCCGCTGCAAAGGTTAAGGGGATTTTGCTAAATTCAGTTTTGTTAAAGGGCCCTGACCAGTTATCGTCTCTCCTTGGTGTGTTGTATCGGTTTAGAGAACGGAGGACCGCGATCTGTGGTGACATAGGCGAAATGTTCCACCAAATTGGTATAAACGAACAAGATCAACAATCTCAATCATGATGAATCGGCTGAGAACCCGGATACGTACATCATAAAGGTTATGACATTTGGTGCCACATGTTCCCCGAGTTGCGCTCATTTTGTAAAAAACAAAAATGCGCTCGATTTTATCGATAAATACCCTAGAGCTGTGAAGTGTATTACCCACAACCATTATGCGGACGACATGCTTGACTCCGTGGATACAGAACTGGACGCAATTCGACTGGGCAGCGAGGTGAGATGGATTCATCAACACGGCGGCTTTGTAATTGGGAAGTGGATTTCTAATTCGACGGCGGTAGTAAAGGCATTAGGAGGAACTGAAACGAAGCTTAAACATAATTTGAAAATCGGTTGCAACATTGATACGAATAAAGTTCTCGGGTTATGGTGGTGCACCTCTACGGACTGCTTAAGGTATGTCGTCGGGCCAAAGAAATGCAACATGGACATCTTAAATGAAGGCCAACGACCAACAAAAAGAGAGGTACTACGAATCTTGATGACGATGTTTGACCCATTAGGCCTTATGTTTCACTTCTTGATAGGACTAAAGATCTTACTTCAGGATATATGGAGGACTCGCATCAACTGGGATGACCAAACTAATGATTAACAATTTAGTCAATGGCGCCATTGGATCCAGTTCCTCGATAAGATTGAAGAAATATCTATTCCGAGATGCTACCTGATGAACATTAAGTTCCACGAAGAAGTTGTCACCGAGCTGCACATATTTGTGGATGCGAGTAAGGATGCGTTCGCAGCAGCTGGGTATTTTCGATGCGTCAAAGGAGACTACGTAGAATGCGGATTAGTTGGCGCCAAGACACGAGTAGCCCGGCTGAAATTAATTTCAATACCCCGTTTGGAGCTAGAGGCAGCAAGGTTAGGCGTTAGACTGGCTAATAGTATAATCGAAGGACACTCAATCAAGATAAACAGAAAGGTGTTTTGGTCGGATACTAAAACCGTTATGTGCTGGATTCGAGCGGATCATCGTAATTACAGACAGTTTGTGTCATTCCGAGTCAGCGAGATTCTCGAGTCCACAAGTGCCGACGACTGGAGATATGTGCCATCCAAAATTAACGTCGCTGATGAAGGAACAAAATGGCAGAAGCATCCTGTGTTCGAATCGTCCAGTTGATGGTTTATGGGACCGTCCTTTCTATATTTCTCAGAAGCTGAATGGCCATCGAATCCTGTGGGAATTACTACAACGGAAGAGGAAATAAAACCACACCTGTTTATAGAAAGGAAGATACCCAGAATTATTATCGATGTCACTCGCTTTTCAAGTTGGTTGCGATTTCTACGCACTATGGTCTTCGTCTGCAGATTTAGTCGAAATACCCGTCAAATACATCCAAGATGTTCGGGTTATATAAAGAAGGACGAGTATCAGGAAGCCGAATTGTATCTGTATCGCCAGGCTCAACTTGAAGCATACGCCGACGAGATTTCCACACTTGCTCAACAAGGATTCTTAAAAAAGGAAAGTCATATTTACAAGCTCGTACCTTACTTAGACGAAGATGGAGTTCTGAGATGTCACGGACGAATTGATGCAACAGTTAACGTACCCCAAGATCTAAAACTACCAATCCTGTTACCGCGAGGACACTACATCTGCAGCTTGATAATTCAGCACGTGCACAAACAACTTCACCATGTACATCATGAAACGGTCGTGAACGAATTACGCCAAAAATACTGGATTCCGCATATTAGAGCTGCAGTGAAAACAGAAATCAAGAACTGTCAACGATAGCCACCTATGATGGGCAGTTTGCCACCAGCTAGGTTATCAACGTTCAGTCGTCCCTTTTCATATACCGGAATCGACTATTTCGGCCCCCTGTACGTAGCCGTTGGGAGGAGTACCCAGAAACGGTGGGGAGTTCTGCTCACTTGCATGACAACGCGTGCAGTTCACATCGAGATCGCTACCAGTCTATCTAGTGATTCATGCATCCTAGCGATAAAGAGATTTATCGCCCGACGTGGGATCCCACTCGAGCTGCACAGTGACTACGGCACAAACTTCCACGGCGCCGATAATGAACTTCAAGATGCCTTAAAACGACAAGCCGATATCGGGGAAAAAATGGTCGACACAGCGATCAAATGGTGTTTCAACCCGCCTTCAGCGCCGCACATGGGAGGCTCATGGGAGCGAATGGTGCAGACCGTCAAGAAAGTACTTAAAGAAATATCACCGACACGCAATCCTTCTGATGAGCTTCTCCAAAGTATGATGACGGAAGTCGAACGAACAATAAATTGTCATCCCCTCACCTCACAGATTGACCCAGCGACGAGGCCTTAACTCCAAACCACTTTCTCCTTGGATCGACAAGTGGGCAAAAACCGGATTGTATCAGGACAGAGGACGGCGCACTTCTGCGAAGGAATTGGTTAAGGTCTCAGCAATACGCCAACCTATTCTCGAAAAGGTGGGTCAAGGAATACCTCCCAAATTTAACACAAAGAGGTAAATGGTGGTCTCCTGCAAAGCCAATAGAAGTGGGCGACATAGTTATCATCGTGGACGATACGAACCCCAGAAATGTGTGGCCGAAGGGCCGAATCATCGATCGTGTTTTGAGCAACGACGGCCAAGTCAGAAGGGTCACTGTCCAGACCTCAATGGGAACGTATGTTCGCCCAGCAGTAAAAATAGCCGTTCTCGACGTTGAAGGTGGTAAGCCGACGTCAGAGCAGCCGTCATACCGGGGGGAGTGTCGTCGACAACGGCAGAGGCAAAGTCAAACGTCATCTAGGGGAGAAACTCGATACCACACCTTTTTCGAACGCACCCCATCTGTTCGAGTGAAGAGGGTGTTATCCGTAAGATTTGCAATGGAAATATAAAGCTGTTCAATAAAAGACCGATTTGGAATAAGTTATAAATTGCAATGTTTTTCTTTTTGTATTTGACATTTTTATTTGTAGCATGCGATAGTTAACATTTTGTTGTGACATATTTAAGTTTGTTTGTTTTGATATTTATTTGACATGTGTTATACATTAATTCAATTCAATTTTATTTCAATTGGAATCCAATAACGATCGCCAACGTTCTTCCGGGCCTTGAACGAAGTTCGTAACTGTCCATATTATTGATTCGGCCGTGCAGAACAGGAACATAGTAAAGGAACACCCTGTGGCTTGCTGATCTAGTACTTCGATACGAATGAACATGTAAAGAAAATGACATTATTAACATTCATACAATAAAGCAGACAGCACTATTGTAACTATTGTAAGGAGAACGAGCACGTCTATATGAATGTGTTGATTACACGCGACAAGTATACTTAATGCAGTGATCTTGTTGTCTTTCTTTGGCCTGAGGCAAAAGGGTTGTTAATTCTTTGTGTATCCTGTTTTGTTGTGTATTCTGTTTCGTTGTCTGTTTTACGAACATAACCTGCATTATTCAATAAAATTGCAATGGCCGGTGCAGTAGTGTGTTTTGTTTGTTGTACAATGTTTACGTATATTCTGTTTTGTTTGCTAAATGTGTTTAATTTGATTAGAATTTGTCCTGATTGTTATGTTATTTGATTTAAATAGATTTCGATGTGGACTGTATTAGTTACTTATTTAATATTTGTGTAAGTATAAGTGGTGAGTAAAGTGTTGTTTATTAATTATTACTATTGCATGATGTCATAAAGTTGTTGAATGGTGAATGTTAATTTGGATGGAAATTATGAGTTGATTTGAATTTTAAATGTTGTATCGCTGTGGAATTGTTGAATATATATTACAATGTTATATTATTGTGTTCTCTTGTGATTTGTTGCATGGCAAAAGACAAATTTTCGTGATAGGTCGTTTTAATTTGGAGTGCTTTGTTTGTAGCATAACAACTCGTACCCTTGTGTCGTTTCCTGGGTGTACCTCTAAAATCGCGCTAGCATCCATTGTGTTGGTGGCAGCCGTTCGTTCTTAAGGAGAACCAAGTCTTTTATCTTTGGTTCTTTTTCGGATTTTGTCCATTTCGGACGCTGTTGTAGGCGAGTTAAATATTCGTTACTCCACTTTTTCCAAAATGCTGCCATTATAACTTGAACCTGTTTTCACCTTTCTAGGTTGTTGACCCTTTTGAATGAAAGATCTCCATCTGGTATCGCGTTTATAGTCTCGCCGATTAAAAAGTGTCCTGGAGTGATCACGTCTAGCTCATCAACGTTGTCTGAAAGTGGACATAGTGGCCTGGAATTCAAGCATGCTTCTATCTGCGTAAGAAGGGTGCTGAATTCCTCAAATGTGAGCCTTCCATCTCCCACAACTCTTCTTAAGTGGTTTTTTACCGATTTCACACCCGCTTCCCAGAGACCACCAAAATGTGGGAAAGCAGATGGAATAAAGTTCCACTTGGTTCCGTGATTGCTTAGTGTGTCGGCAATTTCTCTCCAATCGTGTTTCGCGTCTTTCAACATTTTGTTAACTTCACTGCTGGCTCCAACAAAGTTTGTTCCACAGTCACTGAATATTTGGGTGCAATTACCCCGTCGGGCTGTGAAACGTCTGAATGCTGCTATGAAGGCTTGAGTGGTGAGATCACTTACCGCTTCTAGGCGTATTGCCTTGGTTGCTAGGCAAATAAAAATTGCGAAGTATTCTTTCAATAGTTTTGCGCCTCGTCCCTTCCATGTTTTGTAATCTATTGGTCTATCTGTGTATCTGTCTATCTATCTGTCTGTCTGTCTATCATATATTGTGAATATGAGTCGTTTTGGTCAATTAATATGGATTTTGTTAATAACTCGACTCCAGCGCCACCTATCGGGTCCAGATACAGTAGTTTACTCTTTTGGCACTACAGCAACATATATTGTGAATATGAGTAATTTTGGTCCATTAATATAGATTTTGTTAATAACTCGACTCCAGCGCCACCTATCGGGTCCAGATATAGTCGTTTTCTCTTTTGGCACAATACCAACACATATTGTGAATATGAGCCATTTTGGTCAATTAATATAGATTTTATTAATAAATCGGCTCGAGCGCCACCTATCGGGTCCAGATTTTCAAATTTTCGCCTCCGTTGTGGTGTTACCTGGTTCAATACGAATCCAACAAAAAAATTCCCATGCAAATCGGATGATGTTCAGCCGAGTTATGTTGATACAAACAGACACCAGTTCATTTTTATATATATAGATTGTATATGCATACAGTAATCAACTAACCTTATACATACATATTATGAATTCATTACACAAGCTTAAAGTCAGTTATTATTTCTAACACATACATGTACATATTAACAGTTTGCATAGGTACTTATATATATTTCTATTGTAACTATGATTCATTGTTCTTCTAACCATCAGCCGATTAACTTGTTCTCTTTTTTCTTAACCTAATACTTAATCTTAATTATACCTAAATAAATTAATCTAAAGTTGAGTCGTCTTTTTATTATTAAACCAACAGGTTATGGGCCCAGTGCACCCTATAGTTTAATTTGATAAATAACTTTAAAATAAATTAATATTTTTGGTACCTATAGCATTAAAGTTTTTTTTTGTCAAGCACGTGTGAAAAGATGAACATAAGCAACGTGAAAAATATCGAGAAACTCGGCGATGAAAATTTCGAGACCTGGAAAGTGCAGATGGAGAGCGTTTTGATTTGTAGCGATTTGTGGTGCTACGCAAGCGGTGTAAAAGAAAAACCGAAAACGGACGATGCAAAAATTAATGATTGGAAAGTTAAAGATGCGAAAGCATTGGCATTGATCATACTAAGTATAAAATCAAACCAACTTGGTGAAAAAGGCTGAGACGTCGAAGGAAGCATGGGAAATTCTGGAGTCGGTATTTAAATCTAAAGGTCCAATAAGAAAAGCGATTTTATACAAGCAGCTATATCACATGAAGAAACGAGTTGATCAGTCAATGGCTCAACATGTGAATGACTTTATGAATAAAGCCGAGCAATTGGATGAAGCTGGTATTTCTGTGCCAAGTGAGTTGCAGACGATCATGCTACTAAATACCTTGCCCGATGAATATGAGAATTTCCGAATTGCTATCGATTCGCGTGATGAAATCCCCAGTCCAGAAGAGCTACGAGCGAAATTGTTAGAAGAAGAAGCGAGAAGAGAGGAGAAAAATAAAAGAGAAGATGTTGATGGCCAAAATGCATTTTTCTTAAAATCAAGAAATAGATTTTATAATTCCTCAAACACAAAAACGAAGTTCAAGAAATTTGATGGAAAGTAATTCAAATGGGGCAAGAATGGTCATCGGGCATCGGTGTGCAGAAATAAAAGTTATTCCAACTCAGCAAATGCTGCAAGTCAATCGACAGATACGGTGTTGGTAACAACTTTGACTGTAAATGGTAATGGCAGAAATGAAATAATACAATCAAATGAGTGGTGTTTGAATAGTGGTGCCACTGCACACATGTGCAATGATAAAAAGTTATTTGATAGTATTAACACTAGTCTACGATGTCAGATTAAAACAGGTCGGTGTTGGTTCAGTTAACATCACAACTACCAATGGAATATTTTTGACACTTATAAACGTCGTCTACGCTCCGAGGTTAAGGCAAAATTTAATTAGGTCTGTTTGGTGTGTCTTTTTCGCGTAAGTGATTGATATCTGTCAAATAGTAGAATCCTCTCAATGAGAGAGATATCCTCTCCCAGAGAAAAACTTGAACAAAAGACACCAAACGCTTTTGAAACGAAACCTGTCGATTTGTTTTTGTTTTCCACTACAATGAAGATTATGACATTTCTCAAACTGTCAGATGGCTTGGTTTGACAGAGTTCAACAGTCCACTCCGAGGAAAAGGTCTTGCAGATACTTGCAGATAATTCATCGCAAAGAGCGAGCCAAATGAGAGTAAAAAAAATTGAGAGCCATGCAACTGTCATGATTCTATGAAAGTTAACATAGTATTGCAGAAACTATCGACACACCAAACAGACCTATTTCTGTGCCAAAAGTCGCCGAACGTGGTCATATTATAGAATTTGGAAGAAAGACACGTTTTAAGACACGACGGATCTTTAATATTTTCAGCAGAAAAAAGAGGAAAATTGTATATCGCGAAAATGAAGGACCAGGCATTTCAGCAAGCGGCAGTGGCAGATGTGGCTGAGCAACTTTCGTCACCGTGGCATCAGAGATTGGGACACTTGAATTCCACCGATTTAGGAAAGATGTCAAACATGGTATTGGGTATGAAATATAGTATAAATCAAATGAAAGTAGATTGCGTTACTTGCCGAAATGCAAAAATTAAGAGATTGCCTTTTCAGAACTGTGGAAGCAGAAATATGAAAGTGCTTGGCTTGGTACATTCCGATATATGTGGTCCATTTAGAACTCAGTCACTTGGAGGTGCAAAATATTTTATAACTTTTATAGATGACCACACCAGATATGTGCACGTTTACTATCTCAAGCAAAAGTCCGAAGCTTTGTCATTTTTCCAGCTATATAAGCTTACAGTAGAAAATGAAACTGGTAAACGCATCAAGCGACTGCGAATCGATAGTGCAAAAGAATATATATCGAAAGATTTTCATAAGTGTTTGGACAGTTCTGGAATTAGCAGGCAACTGGCGGCAGCAACAAAACGGTGTCGCTGAGAGAGCTAACCGGACGCTCGTAGAGATGGCTAGGTGCATGTTGATTCCGGCAAATTTACCACAGGGCCTATGGGCTGAAGCAATCAATACTGCTGTACACATAAGGAACAGATGTCCAACAAAGTCACTAGTGGATCGAACACCTTTTGAAGCATGGCATGGTAGAAAGCCGAATATTGGGTACATGAAAATCTTTGGGTCAAAGTCCATTGCCCTTGACAAAAGGCCGGGCAGAAGCAAATTCGAAGCCAAAGGTAAGGAATTTACCTTTGTCGGTTATTGCGATGAGTCTAAAGCATACAGATTGTGGGATCGGCGAACAAATAACATCATCAAGATTCGGGATGTAAAAGTTTTTGAGAAAATCGATGTTGGCCAGATTGATGAATTTGTTACTATTGAGACAGAACATTGTGACGAGCAAAATGAAAACATCGAGGTGACAGCCAAACAAGAAAACACTGACGAATTGATCGATGAACAGCTAGTTGAAGTAGAATACAATAACAGTGAAAGATTTTGTTTGGACAATCAGAAGCAGGAGGAGAAAAATAAAGAAGTTGTTGAGTGGAATATTGCGAAAGCTGATGAAGAGACTCCAAGGTCAAAGATGAAACGCAAAGGAGGAAAACCGCAAATAGTTCGAGATGGTATAAAGCTGAGGGCACGGGAAATAAATACTGAGGAGGATTCGGCTTCTTTGGCGTCAGATGAAGGTGTAGTTGCTGAGGAGAAGTCGGCTACTTTGGCGTTAGGTGAAGCTACAATTGCTGAAAAAAGTACTATTTCGGATCCTGAATCTGTATCGGAAGCTCTTAATAGACCAGAAAGAGAGGAATGGTTAGATGCGATGGAGAGTGAGTATAGTTCTTTGATGGGAAATGGAACATGGAAATTAGTGGATCGTCCAGTGAATGAAAATGTAATTAGCAACAAGTGGGTATTCAGACGTATGCGCAACAACGATGGATCGATTGCCAAATATAAAGCGCGATTAGTGGCAAGAGGTTGCGAACAACGCTATGGGATTGATTACGAGGAAGTGTTTGCACCGATTGCACGCTATGAAGCCATTCGTGCATTCTTTGCGGCTTGTGCTGCAAAACAACTTTATGTTCATCAGATGGACGTAGTATCCGCTTACGTTCAAGGAGATCTGAATGAGGTGTTATTTATGGACCAGCAACAATAAGGTATGTAAACTCTTAAAACCTCTCTACGGTCTTAAACAATCTGGCAGGAAATGGTACCAGAAGCTTACAAACCATCTTGAGTCAATGCACATGAAAAAATCTGATGTCGAGCCGTGCATTTTTATATCAGGCGCAAATGAAACGGATGCAATTGTTAAAATATACGTTGACGATCTATTGATTGTAGCTGCTTATATAAATGAGCTAAATCGTGTCAAAGAACTTATGAAAAATAAGTTCCAGATGAAGGACTTGGGACAAGTCAGTACAATTTTGGGGATAAACGTCACAATTAATAACAATATGAAGGAAATAAAACTCGATCAAAAGACGTTCATAAGTGCTAGCTTTTGCAGAAATTTCGAATGGAGGACTGCAAACCAGTTACAACACCAATGGATTGTAAGTCCAAGGACATGGAATCTGTACCATATCGCGAACTCATTGGAAGTTTGATTTATTAAGCCAATGGAACAAGGCCCGATATTTCATTCGCGGTAAGTTGCTTAAGTCGCTTTTTAGAAGATCCTGGAAAAAACCACTGGATAGCAGCAAAGCGAGTTCTCCGATACCTAAAGGGGACCCGAGAGTACTGTATTCGATATCGACAAAATAAATCTGATTTGATGGGATATGTTGACTCGGATTGGGCAGGAGATCTTGATGACAGGAAATCGTGTTCAGGGTTCGTGATCCAGATGTCCGGAGGACCTATCAGTTGGAAGTCTCAAAAACAAAAATCAGATGCTTTGTCGACCATGGAAGCAGAATATACGGCGCTTTCTGAAATAACTAAAGAAACTTTATTTTTGCGAAAACTATTTTCAGATATTGGTTTGCGTGAATTTGTGTTGGAACCTACAGTCATTTACTGTGACAATCAAAGCACCATTCAACTATCAAACAGCATTAGTCATCACGGGAAGAGCAAGCACGTTGACATTCGATACCATTTTTCGCGAGAGGCACAAGATAGAGGGGAAATCAAGATCCAATATAAGCCAACCGAGGAGATGGCAGCCGATATTTTGACGAAAGGATTGCCGAAAAATAAGAACGACAAATGCATCGAAATTTTGCAGATATGTAATCATTGAAATAATTTTTTTTTAATAATTTGTTATAATTTTTGGAATCATACATTTATTTACATGAATTTTAAAGGCATAGTTGATAGGAGGAGTGTTAGAAATATATAACAATTGTACAGTAATCAACTAACCTTATACATACATACATATTATGAATTCATTACACAAGCTTAAAGTGAGTTATTATTACTACCACATACATGTACATATTAACAGTTTGCATAGGTACTTATATATATTTCTATTGTAACTATGATTCATTCTTCTTCTAACCATCAGCCGATTAACTTGTTCTCTTTTTTCTTAACCTAATACTCAATCTTAATTACACCTAAATAAATTAATCTAAAGTTGAGTCGTCTTTTTATTACTAAACCAACATTTCTCAACCTTTTAAATGCGTTGAACAATACATTTAGTAGAAAGCGCTCCAACTGAATCAGATGACTAACAAAAAATATATCAGGAAGAGTACTGCTATCACTAGTAAAATGAGTGAGTAATGATGTTTTTACATGAAAAAGATTTAAGGTACTCATATTGTGGACAAGAGGTGAATCATTAAGTATGTTGCTGTTAAAATCGCCAACAACGATAACAAAGTGTGATACAAAGGATAATTCATCTATGACTCTTATAATCATTGTTGTATCTATATTGTTATTCGGCCTGTACACCGGGCGTAATAAGATTTTATTTCCTTACAAATTATTTCTACAAATACATAGTCAATCTCACTTCAGAGTTGCGCTTTTCTTACTGGCTTACAATTTATTCTTCTGCGGACAAAAATAGCAGCACCTCCCCCACGTCTTCCAAACCTATCAGAACAAAAAGGCTTATGAAACCATTTAAAGAACAAACAACATCACTAACATTACTTGACAGCCAAGTTTCTGAGACACAAACAAAGTCAACCTTTGAACCTTCGAATAAGTGTCTAAATTCATCAAATTTTGGTAAAATACTTTGCGCATAGATATGAACAACATGCAAACCAGTGCGCTGACTACATAAAATATTAATCATTGCGCGCTTTGTATGATTTTGGCTGAAAACATCTGTGGAGTTTCTGTACGGTACGTTTGAATCAACCATTCTCAAAAACTAAGAAAATGCGGTTCCAAGTCAACCGCTGTTCAAGAAGAATGTATAAACTGCAATAGGTACCCATTGAAAAAGAAAGACAGTAGACGAGAAAACAAATGTGTGATGATAAGAAATATTCACAATATAGAAAATTAGTTAACAAATTAATCAAACTTTTAAATTCAAATAAAAAAAAAAGAAAAAAGAAAAGAATACTAGCACAGATAATACAGTTACATAGATATCGCACGCCATAGGAAATAAAATGACACATTTTCAGTCAATTGGGACTTTCTACTACGTCCCAGTTTGATCGAATTCGTTCGAATCATACAAGAACATGATGTTCTTCCAAATTTTGTTGGTTCAACAAGTTGCTTTTGGTTTTTGTTTATTTGTTTTGTTCTTATGTTTTTATTTTTTTGTTTTCCTTTCATTCATTTTATTCTGTTGTGTGTTTACTTTTGTTTTTTTTTTTATTGTGATTTTTTCGCCCTGCTTTTCAATGCGAGGAGTTTCTTTATATTTTTTGTATTTTTGTTTCCCGACAAAATTACAATTTTTTGATTTTTACTGGTAGGTACCTATGTAGGTAAAACTTTTTTGTATTTTCCAGGCACAGTGTTTTCGCAAGAGAACAAGCAAAGGAAAAAAGTTACTTGCGATTCACAGAACATGAGTTTAAGTCTCTGATGTTTGTAAGTCTTATACATTCCAAGGCCATTAACACCTTTGCTGCGAATAATAGAAAATAGATTTCCCAAGGTGTGCAACTAAGTTCTCGTTGTTGTTTCGAAGAAGAAAATCAACACTTCCCGCAAATAACGAATATTTGGCACAAAATCAGACATTTTCAAAAACCAAACATATATGACGCCAACACAAAATTACTAATGTGTCAAAACAGTTTGTTTACCATATATCTAAGCTCGGTTCATGACGTTTTGGATATGTCAAAATCTACCATCTATCTTCTTGAAGGATTAGTAGATTCAAGTAGGTACATATGTTATGTGTTGCTTTTGTTAGACAGAAGTTATTTAGCTTTGTAGTTATTTTTTTAAAATCATTTATTAAAATAATGGTGAAAGATTTTGAGAAAAATTGAGAGCGGGCTCTACTCTCAACATCATCGTTTCATTTCATCTTGTATATCGTACTTTTCAGTTAGTTTTTCCCATTGTCGGCAGTTCCTCTACTTGCTTTGCCAACTCATAGGCAAACTCGTTGCTTTCTACAACAGATTGACCAGGTACCCAACATAGTCTTACCTCGTTCTGCATAATATATAATGCCCTTAGCATTATTCGGTAGCTCCTGGCGATTCGCTAGGGAATTAATCTAGCTCCGTAAGTGCAACCTGACTGACAGTGCTAATTACTATATCCTTACTGGATATTCGTTTCATTATCAGGAAGTACGGCTAAAAGACGCTGCATGTATCCAGCAATCTAAAGGACACTCTCAACTCTGGTTCCAAGCAGTAGTCTGTGAGGACTGCAATGTCTGTATTCCGAGCAACTGTATTATTCGTCCACTCTTCCCGCACAGGGCTAATAAAAAATAAGTTTAGAGAAGTAAAACCCGACTACGGGAAAACTAACTAAAAAGTTCGAAACAAGATGAAACGAAACTACGATTTTCAGAGTACAACTGTGTTCCCATGCCGCTTTGTCCAATAAATGCGTGATTATATACTGTAATGAGAATATTTGTAAGGCATAATCTAAATGTTAACGTAGCTTTAAGAAACTATACTTATCTAGCGCCCTCTGCAGCTAAGTAATCAAAAGAGCGAGAAATGAACGGCCATATCGTTTTATAAAACTAGGTCATTCTGATTGTAGCAGCCGAGGAGGCAAGTTTTAAAATAAAGAAAACCGAAAACTTCAATCGAGTTTTATTAATTAAAACAACTCCTCATCGAAATAAGTGTTCTTATTCGATTTTTATATCTCAGGTGTGGGGTCTAGCCTCAAAATAAATATAAATAAAATAAAATAATAATCAGAAAAAAAAAAAAATGATAAAAAAAAAAAAAAGAAAAAAGTTTTTTTATTAAGACGCCTAGGCCAAGATGTCGAATTTAAGAGTAACTCGACAAACAACTGCTACGGTGGCACATTTGCGCCCATTGCACGATGAATTGATGGCCACACGACTACCACCAAAAAGTACGCGAAATAGACAGACAACCGACGAATCAGCCGCTGAAAAATCACCACCCGACGAACCAACCGAAGAACGCTTCGAGGACGCCAGAGAAGAACAAGCCCAACGTCAGCACGTCATCCCAGAAGAAGCCGAAGTGCGTAAAATGGAGGCGCAAATAAACATATTGCGTATGCGACGAGAAATGCTTTTGCTTCAGCTACAAATAAGGGAAATCGAAGGCAGTCCACAGAATGAAAATCGTACTCATCGCAGCGTTATCTTTGAACACATGGAAAATGCCCTTAATTCATTCACAGGGAAAAATTATCGCGACATTCGTAAATGGTTTACTGAATTTGAGCAGTTCACGGCAACACGCGGTTATACATCCGACGAAAAGTGTTTGGGCGTACGTCGGCTGCTCAAGGAGACAGCAAAAGAATTCATGAGTACCTTGGGTGTCGTAAACTATGGCGAATTGAAAGACGCCCTCATTGAGACGTTTGGACGACAGGTGACCCACCGCGAAGTGTACCGTCAGCTTGAACAACGACGAATTGGGCTTGATGATTCGTATCTCGAATTCGTAATTGCAATGAAGGCTCTAGCAGCGAAGATTTCCGTTCCTGAATCAGAGTTGGTAACTTTTATCATTGACGGATTTGACGATGATAGCGCCAATATGACGTTAATCAACGACGCCAAAACTATCGCTGATCTTCTGACAAGGCTGGATCGATACCAGCAAAAGCGCATCCAGCGACTTGCGAATAAACCCAAGAACCCATTCACCGTTGCCACTGCAAACAAACGAAGACACCCCAACACCAACACTAACACCAAGCCAAAGGAGCTCTCCGAGGTGCGTTGTTACAACTGCTCCAAATTCGGCCATTACAAGAGCAATTGCACAAAACCAGTGAGACCACCCAACGCCTGTTTCATTTGCAACGAAGTCGGACATTTCCACAATAGTTGCCCAAAGGCAAACCAAAAACACCAGAGGATTGTTGCTGCAGTTACCAAGGCACTGGAGGATGATTCAGGCAGTGATGAAGAGTTAGCTGGCACCATCAGTGCCATGCAAACGGTAAGTGTTGCTTTCTCGGTAGATCAAGTTAAAAGTGCTAAATTCATAAAATGTTTTTCTTTGTTCGATACCGGTAGCGAAATTAATCTCGTCAAACGTTCTCTGGTCCCAAGTAACATCGGCATATCAGAGGTATTGAAACCATCGAAGTATACCGAAGTTGGTCAAACTAAACTTTTTACATACGGTACGATTCAATGTTACATTAAATTCCGAAACGATATCAGAAAAGTGTTGCTTTTGGTACTTCCAGATTACCTGATGACACTGCCGCTGATTTTGGGACGCAGTTTTTTAAGAATTTTTGACATTCATTTAAGCCAAATAAGGCGTTCTTGTTCAAATAAAACTAATCTTTTGTTAAATAAAAACTCTAGTTTAAAGAATTTACACTTAAGCACTTTTAACTTGAAAAAAATAAATAACTCAAGTAGTTGTAGTAGCCCGACCGCGAAAACAGCGTTTAAGTATTGACCCAGTTAAATTGTTAAGTCCGTTATGTGGTAAAAATGTCACCCAATCTGAAGACCCAACTCCGCCGACTGTTATTGTTCCGCCGCAGGCCAGATTTGTTAGTGATAGTATTTTGTCGATTCTTGCAATAGATATAGATGAACCGCAGCCAGAAGTCAATATATCTCCACGGTTGAGTCTGGTTCAAAGTGATACTCTCAAAGCAGTCATAGATAGTAATTATTTGAATCCGACCGGGATTGAACGTAGACCTCACGATTATAAAATGAAAATTCGCTTAACGGATGATACACCGTTTCATTGCTCACCAAGAGCACTTTCGGTATTTGAACGAAAAGAAGTTCGCAAGAAGGTTAAAGATATGCTAGAAAGGGGTATTATTAGACAAAGTAAGGCTCCTTATGCATCGGCGGTAGTACTTACAAAGAAAAATAACGGTGAACTACGCATGTGCATCGATTACCGTGCACTGAATAGGAAAACGATTAGGGACAATTTTCCCTTACAGCTTATTGAGTATTGTATAGAATTTTTAGGAGGTAAACAATGGTTTACGTTGCTCGATCTGAAAGATGGTTTTCATCAAGTACGAATGGATGAGGGCTTCGTACAGTTCACGTCATTTGTAACGCCGGATGGGCAATACGAGTATTTACAAATGCCATTCAGGCTAAAAATGCGCCAGCTGATTTCCAGCGGTTTTTGCATGAAATATTTCAAGACCTGATCGAGATGGGCAAGCTAATTATTTACTTAGATGATATTCTAATTGCAACGCCTGATTTCGACTCCCATTTAAATATTCTTACCGAAGTTCTGCACCGCCTTTATGAAAAAGGATTGGAACTTAAGTTAAGCAAGTGCAAGTTTGACTTCGATGAGCTGGAATATTTGGGTTATTTCATGAATGCATCAGGTATCCGTCCAACAGATGCCCATATTCAAAATATTAAACAGTATCCTATGCCTAAAAATCAGATTGAGTTGCATCGATGTATTGGCTTGTTCTCGTATTTCCGCCGATTTGTACCTTGCTTTTCTACAATAGCTAAGCCACTTCTACAACTATTGCGGAAAGAAAATAAATACGATTTTTCTACTGCCTGTGTAGAGGCATTTCGAGATCTGCGCGACAAACTCGTCAGTGCACCGGTGTTGGCGATTTATAGCCCTGAAAGCGAAACGGAATTGCATTGTGATGCAAGTAGCCTAGGGTTCGGGTCAGTCCTAATGCAGCTCCAGAACGACAAAAAATTTCATCCAGTAACCTATTTCTCGAAAACTGCTACTCCGGCAGAGTCTAGATACCACAGCTTCGAGCTAGAAACTCTTGCTATTATCTACTCATTGCGGCGTTTCCGAGTATATCTGGAGGGTATACCATTTAAAATTATCACTGATTGCAATTCTCTCACGCTTACCCTAAGCAAGAAGCAGGTGAGCCCCAGGATTGCCAGGTAGGCTTTAGAGCTCGAAAACTATGATTACACGATACAGCACCGAAGTGGGATGTCTATGGGACACGTATGGGATGCATTGAGCCGCTGTCACATAGTTGCTGCCTTAACTAGCGACGAGGTAGATCTTCATATCCAAGTGGCTCAGAGCAGGGACTCAGAAATTAAAAGGCTTCGGGAAAGACTAGAGCTGGAAACGCTTGATCAGTATGGCTTGCGGGACGGCTTAGTTTTCCGTAAGGTTGAGGATAATCGGTTGCTCCTCTGGGTATCTGCCGAAATGCGAGATAACCTAATAAGAACGGTACACGAGAAAATTGGCCATTTAGGAATCGACAAATGCCATAACCAGATTCGAAAAAACTACTGGTTTCCTAATATGAAAAATGAGATTGAGCGATTTATTTAGAACTGCATTAAATGCCTCATGTACTCGGCGCCCACTCGCTCGAAAGAGCGCAACCTGGATCATTTCGGGCCTTTGCCTTCCTTATCTTCCAAACGAAAGCATATACTTGTGGTTATTGATGCTTTCACGAAGTGACTAGCACTAGGGAAGTGTGTGCTTCAATGGACAAGTATTTTAGCTATTATAGCCGTCCGAGGCGTATGGTTACTGATCTTGGTACTTGTTTCACTTCAATCGAGTTTGCAGATTATCTTCTCCGGAATAATGTGGAACATATAAAGGTTGCCGTAGCTTCTCCCCAAGCCAATGGGCAAGTCAAACGGGTAAACAGAGTAATCAAGGCAATGTTAAGCAAAGTGAGCGAACCGGTTAACCATGCGGATTGGTCTACTAAACTATCACAGGTAGAATACGCAATCAATAACACTAGACATAGTTCGACGAAAGAATCTCCAAGCAAATTACTATTTGGGGTAGAACAGCGTGGAACCGTTATCGATGAGCTTACCGAGTACTTGGAAGATAAACTTGATTGCGGGACAGTCCGCGACCTTGAGGTAATCCATTTAAGAGCGTCAGACGCCATTCAAAGATCTCAGGAATGCAACGAGAAATACTTTCTAAAACACAGCGTGCCGGCTAGGACATATACAGTCGGTGAGCTCGTGGTAATTAAACATGTTGATACCTCCGCTGGTACTAATAAAAAATTTATTCAAAGATATCGGGGTCCGTACGTTATTTACAAAGTATTGCCAAATGATCGCTATGTAGTAAGGGACATCGATAATTGTCAACTGACACAATTACCATATGACAATGTTATTGAAGCCGCGTGAATAAGAAAATGGAATACACCAGCAGAAGATCCGGGCACTACAACGACTAATATTTAGAAAGCAACACTAATCTAGTTAAGGGTTCAGAATATCAGAGCGGGGCTTTGTTTTTGATACATTAAATTTCTTGTCTTAATTATTATCCTCTAAATTTTTAATCACTATGATCGCGGTCGATCATTATGTCAGGTCGGCCGAGTTGTAATGAGAATATTTGTAAGACATAATCTAAATGTTAACGTAGCTTTAAGAAACCATACTTATCTAGCGCCCTCTGCATAAGTAATCAAAAGAGCGAGAAATGAACGGCCATATCGTTTTATAAAACTAGGTCATTCTGATTGTAGCAGCCGAGGAGGCAAGTTTTAAAATAAAGAAAACCGAAAACTTCAATCGAGTTTTATTAATTAAAACAACTCCTCATGGAAATAAGTGTTTTTATTCGATTTTTATAATACCTATGTAAATACGTTATTGTAACACTAATTTTATTTTGTCGCGTTCTACTTGTCAATTCCATTCGCCACATGGCCTAAGAGACACTCCGGATAAAGACGTATCCAAGGACACCTCATTTGTTGAAATCGGCTCCATAGATTACGTTGTACGAGATAACATCCTTACACACAGAAAAACATACAAACCCAGTCTGTTGCAATTATAATTATAAAAACGCTTCATTTTGCCTTGTCGGGTAAAAATAGAAAAGAAACAAAAAAAAAATTAATAAACCGCCTTGGTCGAGAAACGAACCTCCAACCCACAAGGTGAAAAGTTGACGTGCTATATACCGAGCCACAGCCCCAATACGAAATTTCTATCCAATTTCTCACTATGATTTTCGTTGACGACGATTTTTTTTTTTTTTATTTATTTACTTATTTGACAAATGACAAATGACAATTGTTATACCAATAACTTATCTGCGAAGCGTTAGGGGCTTATCCGCAGAAGATTGCGTATCAAATTTAAATTCAAGTTTTAATACGTGAGCTTTAAATTATTTTTACAGTACATTTAAACATACATATGTATTTAGGAAAAAATATTAAGGAAATTAAATAATTATTAAAGTCTAAAAATAAGAGTAAACTTAAAATTAAGATATAAATTAGTTATCTCAGTTATATTTCAGCAAGAAAGAAATTTTTTAAGCGCTTTTTTCGAGTTTTGAAATTCATAATATTTTTTAAACTTGAGGGAAGCTCATTGAACAAGGTTGGAACGCTGTGGACTAGTTGTCTCCTGCCATAGTTGTTGTTGCATAGTGGTGTTTGGTAGGGTACGTTAAACATCGATAGTTTAGTATTTCGATACTATCGATATTTTTCTTTAAACTATCGATAAACTATCGATAGTATCGATAGTTGAAACAAATTTAATGAAACAACGAACTACTTCAAAATCATTATTTAAAAACAAGAACATTACATATTGGTTTTTTCAAATAACTTTACATTTTGATTTAGGAAAAGTAACTTAAGGCGTTAAGGCGTTTTGCCTTTAAAATCTGTTTCTTAGATCGCTATGTATCATGCCGGCTTTAGAAAAAAAAAGTTGCTGGTATGCACAAATATAACTGTGCAAAATTTCTTCAGTAACTGTGAGCTGGATTTTATCCAATAACCGATGGGACACTTATCACTATCAATGGGCGGTTTTTCCAAAAAATTGTCGTATGTCAATTATTGCGTTTCTGCAATTGTAAGCAGTTCTTCCTTTTGAATCTTCACCGACAAGAAGTACACAATACCTAAACAACACAGAACGTACAGAGAATTAAAAAAAATCAATCGGATTGCACGTGCACAAAACAGACAAAGAATATTTTCCGGGACTTCCCCGCTTATGAGCATGGAAAAAAATGTGATGCAAAAGAGAATGTGCGCAACAGTTCACAGTTACGGCACGTTTTTTATTTCAAAAACTATCGATATTAAGAAAAATAACATCGATGTTTTCGATAGCATGTAAACATCGATACTATCGATAGTACTATCGATGTTTAACGTACCCTAGTGTTTGGAGCATACCTTGAATTCGTCTTCTCGTGCTGTGTTGATGATTGATGGGCCTTTTAAAGCGGGTATCATCATAGTTTTCTAGACATAGCGTCAGCTTGAAAATCTGTTTTATTGTTAGTACCTTCCAAGAATTTTCCCCGGATGTGCCTGTTGGGTGCCTTCCTTTGATCTTCCTTAGGATTGTACTTTGAAGTATTTGTAGCTTGTTTATATCCGTATTGGATGCATTGCCCCAAGCAAGTATCCCGTACCTCAACTTGGATTCGACTAAAGCATATGCATATGCACCATCTTGGTTTTGGAGGGGTTCAATACAAGTCCGTTGTCGTGACACCATTCAACAGCTTTATCAAATTCATCTTGCATTATTTTCGTAGCAGTATCAAGACACTTGTGTTGAACGACTAAGGCCGTATCATCTGCAAATGCAAAAGGGCTGCTATTTTTGAAGAAGCGAAGTAGCTCGTTTGTAAAAAGAATGCACAATATTGGTCCCAGCTTTGATCCTTGTGGTACTCCAAAACTAACCAGTGTTTCGTTACTGTAGCTGTCTCCCACTTTCACCCTGAAAGATCTTTCACTTAGGTAGTCCTCCAACCAGTCGGCCAGTGTTCCTCGGATGCCTAATCGATTTAACGCTGTTATTAGCTTATCATGGTTCAGCGTATCGAATGCTTTACTTAAATCCATGAATAAAACAAGGACATGGTGGTTTTTGTTCAAGCTTCCATTGATGGTATCTGCGAATTCTCCCATAAGTTTTCCTGTGCTTTTGTTTTTTGAAAGCCATACTGCTGTTTATGTATAGGTGAGTACTTTTTAACAAAGTCTTGGAGTCGCCTTGTAACTACTTCTTCCATACACTTCTCAATAGCTGGCAAGATTGATATCGGTCCGTAATTACTTAACGAACTTTTAGTACCGCCTTTATAATTAGGGCGTACAACTGCAGTCTTAAGTGTTCGAGGTACTTTACCTTGACTTAAACTTAGGTTTATGAGCTTACAGATTATCGGCGCAAGAATATCTGCATTATTTTTAATATCGCGTGCTCTGATCCTATCGATTCCTGCTGGTTTATTTCCATCCATCAGTTTCAATATATCTTGAACTTCTTTCGTATTTGTTTCTCTGACGAATATTGTATTGTGTAGTATTAAATTGGTATGATTGGATGTATTTGTGTAGCAGTTGTGTATTATCAGTGAGATTTGATCAGAGAAGTTCTCAGCGTATCTCTGGGATAATGTCAGTAGGCACTTCTCCAATGGAAAATTTTTTATAATGTTTTCGTCTACATTTTGCTTCCTTCGTCCCATTATTTCATTGATCAAGTTCCATGTTTTATGAGGATCTGATCTGAGGCAATTGAATTTGCTTTTATAGTAGTTTGACTTCTGTATAAATATGTCCTTATTAATTTTGTTCCGGAATTGCTTGTACTTGGCTTCGTAAGACATGTTTAGCATATTGTTCTTCCATCTCCGATACAGTCGATCCCTTTCCTGGCATTTTTCCCTTATTTCAGCGGTAATCCATGGATTAGGTCTATATTTCTTGCGCAAATTTTTATTCGCCATTGAGTTGTCATAAATACCTTTCATTTTTTCTAAGAATTGTTCATACATATCGTCAATATCATTTTCATCTAACAGCGTTTCCCAGTCAGTTGAATGTATTCGTTCATCCACCGTTCTATTTCGAATATATGATTCAGGTCTTGAACGCTAGATATACTCTGAGAAATAGTTCCGTAAAGGACAGCGTAATGATCGGAGATGTCGCTTTCGATCACTGAAGATAACATTGGTCGATCTATCTGTGGCAACAAGAAAGAACAGCCTAAGTTATTTTTTACAACTTTTCAGGAGAGCAGTTGAAAGGTTTGACGTTAGCTTACAAAAAACTATGCATCGTATAAGAAAGTTGTTGATACAGAAATAAAGATGAGAAAAAATAATTTTTATATAGTCACTTATAGTTGCGTTAGTTTCATTAGCCGTTGGAGCATAAGAACATATGTCAAAAACTTACGGAAAATCTTTACTTATGCTATTTTTCCATATGCATATTTCCGAGAAAATAACTAATGTTGTTTTTTACTGGTCTATAACTCAGCAACCGTTAGAGATAAAAATAAGAAAAAAATATGGCAAATAGAATCAAACACTGCGCATCCGTTGGTGTAAAAAACTCAATTTTGACATAAGTCGACTTATGTTGTTTTTCCTTGTGGCCACAGCTGTATTGCTTACCACAATGTGCAGTATCAATAGCCGTGTTTTATTATCCCCGTGATCTGATCCGGATCAGATCAGAATAATAAAATAAACCAGATCAAAGTTCTGTGTTTTGGTGATTGTACAAGCTAAGTTCATTTTGACATTTAGTGCGAAGTTGCCATGCAAATTAATTTCTTCTTTTAAATGAAAATTGAATGCGCTTGTTTTATTTTTTATGAGGAAATTGTTAATTTTGATTAACAGATACCGAATGAGAATAATATTTTGCAGCTATAATTTCAGTTTCACATCGCTTAAATATCATTATGAGCAGAAAAATTAATTTATTCGAACAAAATAACATTAATGATATTTGGATTGCCAATAATATTTTTATATTCTAATCTGGCAACATTTACCCTTGGCAACTGTCGATAATCCAGCAACATTCACAAACGAAAGTGTACAATAGTGAGAAACTCATCACGAAAATTGATCTTGACAAGAAGCGAGATCTCGGATTGTTGTTGTAATGCACACAAACTTATATGTTGATCTGATCCGGATCAGATCACGGGGATAATAAAACACGGCTATTATAGGCTTACAACAGTGTTGCTGTGTTATTTAAATATAATACTTTTCAGTTATTATTACACTTCCGCTACGTGCTCAGGGTTTTCAAGATTATACGATTTATTTTTACTTCCCATATTCATTTCTTGATAGAAAAAATTTAAAAAGCACAATATCTCTCAAAAACTAATATGTATAGAAACTAAACAAATAAATGCACAAATAAAAATAAAATCACGGGCCAAAAGCAATGCTAACAGAAGTTAACGATTATGTCCTGAAAAAGATCCAAAAACGAGCGCAATGTGCTTGTCAGATCAAAATGGTCACAAACCTTACTTCCAGTCATTCAATCACCAACTGAATTTTTTTTTTGAGTGAAAAATGCAAAAATATGAAGCTAATAAAAAGCTCGCATTCTTTGCGCCAAAAACTGTGCAATGGTACGCAAATCTTTAGCAGCTGTGCCTGTCAGATCAATTGCGCCCGACGGAAGGTTAACATGGAAAACATTTTCTAAGCCTGTATAGTTTTGAAAAAAAAAAAACACGCCTTAACCCTTTAACCACTAAGACCGTCTACAGAAGGTCATCACTAAAATCCAATTCTTTTTCAAATTACATTTTTTGCGCTCTAACCGCCAAAACCGCTTTTTGTCAGTTGAATTAACATATCGAACGGTACCAGTTTGAACGTATATAGTTCAATTGTATGAGAGATACAGCCTATTATGTCAAGAATTTTGTGAAAAACGACGTGAAAATTGTTTGCGATTTTGATGCACGTTTGAATTAAAAAAAAAATACTTTCCAACAGCTCAATCGACTTGGGAATTTTTTTACGAAGTTGTTTGAAGTTTTATTTTGATTATTTGTTGCTAGTTTGATTTGTAAAAACAAAATGTTTGTTCCAATCAAGTTTTTGTGAAGACCGCCTGTAGACGGTCTTAGTGGCTTAAGCCTTTTCGATACGGCTGGCGGGGGAGCATTGAGAAAACTTTAGTTATTTTCATATAATCATAACCTTCAAAATAAACGGTTTAACACAATAAAACTGCCTTCTGATAGTTGGAAATACGTTAATATACCGTTACTAAAAATGATCTGGTACAGATTTCAACTAGATCAGAGGAAAATTGTGGTTGTTAGCGATGTTTGTGGTTTTGCTGGTACATATGTAAATGTTAACGGTTTTTCAATAGGAACAATTTTGTGTTTTAATACAAATGTCCCTCAACTCTTTCTAGGATCTTTGTTGATTAGCAAAATATGCGTTATTATACAGCAAAAAACTCACATGTGCTTCAAGAGATTACATTGCATCCACAAGAAGTGACCGTGTGGTGTGGACTTCATGTCGGAGGTGGAAGTGTGGCTGGACCGTATTTTTTCGTTGATGAAAATGATCGCCATGTTACGATCAATGGAGTTCGCTTTTGTACCATGTTAGAAGAATATTTGTGGCCAGAATTGAATGGACTTGGCATCAGTAATATGTGATTCCAACAAATTGGTGCCACATGCCACACAGCTGGTCAAACAATTGATCTATTGAAGGCGAAGTTCGGTAATCGTGAAATCTCGAGAAACGGTCCGGTCGAATGGCTAGCTCGCTTATGCGATTTACCGCTGTTGAATTTCTTTTTGTGGGGTAACAGTAAGTAGCTGGCTTATACCAACAACGTTAGAGGAGCTTAGGAACGATATCGAATACTAAATTTCCCACATTTCCGCCAATATCTTTGGAAGAGTTGTGGAAAATTGTCTCAAAAGAATCCGTGTCGACATCACCACAGTTTTGTGGAAGGACACAAAGGACGCCAAACTGTCCTCAAAGTATGTTGACACTTAACATTTTCAAATAACAAATTCAGTCAGTCAATCATCAGAAATTGTTCGTTATAATCGTACAATGACAAATAAATTATTCAAATAAATAATACGCCGCATCACAGATCGACCGCAAGAGTGCGACACCAATACGTCTGCGACGAGCCGACCATCTTTATTTCTTAATATGTATTTTGTTCTTCTATCATCTACTTCTGAACCGTCGACACGCGCTTGTCAAAATAATTATTCATTTTCAACTTTTTGTAACTAAATTAACTATCAAAATTAAACATATTGAATTTGCATTGAATTTAGAATTTGGAATTTTTTATTTATCGGCACGCTCCTAAATTGGTGACCCCGACGCAAGTTCGTGTAAATTTTATTAGTATTAACTGTCATAAGCAGCACTAAAATGCCCGAAGACAAAGATCAAGCTGTCTCAAATAATGGAACGGGTGCTCCAGTCAACCAACCGTAAGATAACTCTGTGCTGGGACAGTTAAACCGCCTACAAGAAGAAGTTTCCCGGCAGGCGCAACAAGTAAGGGGTTCGGAAGTTGAAGCAAATCACGCTCAACTGCGACCACCACCATTTTGGCGTGAAAACGTGAAACTATGGTTTGCACAACTTGAAGCGCAATTCGCTCTCGTTAATTTGCGATCCGATGCACGAAAATTCAACATCGTTATTGCGCATCTCGACCAAACAACTGCTACAGAAGTCCAAGACGTCATCATCAACCCACCACCAGGTAATGCTTACATTCGATTAAAAGAAGAACTCATTTCTCGTCTGGCCCCATCTAGAGATCAACAGATCAGGCAAATGTTGGATCGAGAACAATTAGGCGATAGAAAGCCATCCCAGTTTCTTCGTCGTTTAAGAGACTTAGCAGGGGGTACCATGACCGATGATGCTTTAAAGGCAATTTGGCTGGATAGACTGCCAGTCCACACACAGTCCATACTGGCCGCGCATCCTCCTGGTACAAGTGAAAACCCAACCAACATTGACAATCTGGGTGTCATCGCCGACCGAATCAGTGACGTCATCCCACAGCAGCAAGTTGCCAGTTTATCACCACACCCGGAATCCGTGCTGACGAGCATGCTACAAAAGGTGGAACAGCTAGCGAAGCAGGTCGAAGCAATGTCTTTGAATCGCATGGCCAATAATCATAGACGGAATAGCTCACGATCGCGCTCACGTAGCAGGGAGCATCAGAAACACACACCAACTCGAAACGGGCAGACAAGCAGCACTTCTAACAACAATCAAAATAAGTTTTGCTATTTTCACCGCCGCTGGGGTTGCAACGCAAGAAATTGTCGTCAACCATGCAATTTCCAGCAGCAGGGAAACGGGAACGGGTGTCATTAAAGGCGGTCAATGACAGCCAAACTTCCAGCCGCCTCTTCGTAACGGATAAGAAATCAAAAGTGCAGTTCTTGGTAGACACGGGCTCTGACGTTTCAGTGTTCCCATATACTGGTCCACGTCACAAATCACAGCCATCCGACTACACTCTTTTCGCTGCCAATGGAACTCCGATACCAACCTATGGGCTTCGTACAGTACAGATGAACTTAAGACTCCGTCGAGATTTCTCATGGTGTTTTGTGGTGGCTGACGTCAGCAAACCTATCATAGGAGCTGATTTTTTAGCGTATTACAAGCTTCTTGTGGATGTAGCGTACAGCAGACGATGGACTCACTGGACTCTCCACACGAGGTTTCAACGCACTTAAGAGCTCAGCACAGATTAAGTCTGTTTCTGGCGATTCTAAGTACATCGATCTGCTAAAACAATTTCCATGCTTGACCCGACCAGACGGAGCCTTCAAGGAAATTCGACATTCGACCGTCCACCACATCAACACGACTGCAGGTCGTCCAGTGAGTTGCAAAGCACGGCGTTTAGCTCCAGACAAGATGAAAATTGCAAAAGGTGAGTTTGAAACGATGTTCAAAATGGGAATAGCTCGCCGTTCTGAAAGTTGTTGGTCGTCGCCACTTCATCTCGTCGCTAAAAAGTCAGGTGATTGGCGTCCTTGTGGAGATTATCGTGCATTGAACGACCGCACAATACCTGACAACTACCCCCCACGGAACTTGCAGGACTGCTCAGCTAATCTCGCAGGAAAAACAATGTTCTCCAAGATCGATCTGGTGAGAGTGTTTAACCAGATTCCCATCGCACAAAACGACATCAAGAAGACTGCCATAGTTACACCGTTTGGACTTTTCGAGTTTATGTTCATGACATTCGGACTCCGAAACGCCGCGTTTTTTTATAGGCGTTTTGTAAAAGATGCAGCCAAGTTACAAGCTCCACTGAACGAGTGTCTCAAAGGGCCAAGCAACAAAGGCAACAAAACCGTTACCTGGACACAAACTCTTGAACAAGCATTCAGCGCTTGTAAAGAAGGTCTTATGGAAGCCGCATTACTTGCACATCCCGATCCAACGCTTGAATGGGAACTTTTTACCGACGCCTCAGACTGTGCCATGGGAGCAGTCCTACAGCAGAAAACACCAATCGGCTGGCAGCCACTGTCGTACTTTGCTAAAAACTTAAACAAATCTCAACAAAAGTATAGTACGTATGACAGGGAGCTGCTGGCAATTTACTCAGCTGTAAAATACTTCAAGTTTATGTTGGATGCCAGAAACTTTACCATATACACGGACCATAAACCGTTGGTGTTCGCATTTAAGCAGAAGCCCAAAAAGCATCACCTCGACAGTTTAGATGTCTAAACCTCATTGGTCAATTTTCAACCGACATCAAACATATCGCTGGGATGGAGAACGTGGTCGCCGATACGTTGTCACGAGTTGAAGGCATCAGCAAACCAGTGAACTTTGAAGAACTTGCAGCATCACAAACAGGTGACGTAGAACTAAAAAACATGCTAACATCTGATTCTGCATTACAGATTGTCAAAGTCCCGCTTCCAAACACCCAACTTCAGATGTATTGTGATGTCTCTCAGGGTACTGCTAGACCCTTCGTAACAAAATCCTACCGTCGCCAGGTTTTCGACTCCCTGCACAGCTTGAGCCATCCTGGTGCTAACGCTTCAGCAAAATTAATTTCGTCGAGATTTGTCTGGCCGTCGATACGAAAAGACTGCAGAACATGGGCGAAGTCATGTATTCCGTGCCAGCGATGTAAGATAACTCGCCATACATCATCATCGGTCGGAGACTTTGAACCACCAGCCTCCAGGTTTGAGCACATACATATTGACTTCGTTGGACCACTTCCATACTCAAGAGGATCCAGATTTTGTTTAACCATCGTCGATCGTTTTTCTCGCTGACCGGAAGCTTATCCTTTAGAAGATTCTACGTCTGAAACACTTGCTAGAACTCTATTCGCAAATTGGATTGCTCGCTTTGGAGTGCCACTTAAGGTAACATCCGATCGTGGTAGACAATTTATTTCTGATCTTTTTCAGGCTCTAGTGCAACTGTTCGGCATTAACCACTTGACGACCACCGCATACCATCCAGCCGCTAATGGTATGGTCGAAAGATCACCAGCATGGGCTGATCAACTGCCTATCGTACTGCTTGGACTCAGAGCATCTTTCAAGGAAGACCTTAAAGCCACAGCAGCAGAGTTAGTATACGGGGAACCCATCAGACTTCCCGGAGAGTTTCTGGCACCAAAAAAATATACCAACGCTGATCCGACGACCTTCGTAAACCAACTTCGACACCATTTTGAAGAGCTACAACCAGCTGCAGCAACACGTCACGGCTCAAAAGCAATCTTCGTATTCAAAGAACTGTCTACGGCATCCCATGTTTTCGTCAGACGAGATGCAGCCAGAATTGGACTACAGCAACCATATGAGGGTCCTTTTCCTGTCGTAAAGAGAGCCGATAAATTCTTTGTTCTCAAAATTCGAGGAAAAGAGGTCACAGTATCCATCGACCGTGTGAAACCAGCTTTTCTACAGTCAAACGACGATAGTCTTCAACGACTTAAAGCCAACAAACCATCACCTTCACCCATCATTCCAACAACAACGCCTGATGACAACATTACCACCAAGACTAGAGCAGGAAGATGCGTAAGAATTCCTGAAAGGTTCGGCTTGGCGAAGAATGGTAGATAATCCGTTTCATCGTGACTAAATCACTGGAGGGGGAGTGCTGTAGGAGACAACAAATATCGCCCGCCAAATATTCAAATAAATTATTCAAATAAATAATACGCCGCATCACAGATCGACCGCAAGAGTGCGACACCAATACGTCTGCGACGAGCCGACCATCTTTATTTCTTAATATGTATTTTGTTCTTCTATCATCTACTTCTGAACCGTCGACACGCACTTGTCAAAATAATTATTCATTTTCAACTTTTTGTAACTTAATTAACTATCAAAATTAAACATATTGAATTTGCATTGAATTTAGAATTTGGAATTTTTTATTTATCGGCACGCTCCTAAAAGTACAACGCGCACATGGGCCGAGAGTCGATTTAATGGACTCCTATATGGATAGCAATGCACTCTAAACCAAAACACAGGATATGGATTTTTAACCATTTTCTCGAATGGCTACAACAAATGAATTTATTTTGTATCTGAGACTCAACGATGAAAAGATAAAGAAATGACAATGTACGAATTTCGCTGGACCATTGCGAAAGAACTCTGAGCTGCTGTTGAAGACTGATCCGTTGGTCGTCCATCATCTGCCGCATAGTTTATCGCAGTTTATCGATTGGCAAGTGCAAGATTTGATAAAGAAAATCATTTTCCTGAATGGGGATCGAAAAAGTCGCGTAAATTGTGTAAACAATCCGATACACACATATTTTGTACAAAATGTAACTTCCATTTATATCTTTCCAAAGCAAAAAACTGTTTCACAAAGTATCACGTACCGTAGGCAAATGATTCATTGTCTATTAGTAATTACACTGGTCCCTCGCTTGGCGCGACTACTTTTTGCGCGGTTTCACCTTTGCGCGAAATGCATTTGTCTACCAAAATTCGATTTGAGCGGCGCTAACATTTAATTTTTCAGGAACGCAACCCCCTAAATTACATTAAATTCATACTTCGCTTTGTGCGGTTTCGCTTTGCGCGATTTCGCACTGCGCGAGACTTTTAATTCCCCTAACCCCCGCGCAAAGCGAGGGACCAGTGTACCTGTTTAAGACAATGTATTGAGCATTCACTTTGAACAAAAACGATTTTTTCGTACTTAAATTTTACAACAAATTTTTTAATTTTTTTTCACCGAACCCACTAACCCCGTCTACAGACGGTCTTTCGTCTTTTTCACCAGGTGCTTCCAGTTCAATTTTTTCTGACAAAGGGACTTCGGATCTGTGTTTTCCCAAACTCATTCTAGAACCGAAATTCTCATAACAAAATACTTCGTATTTCGATTCCAGTGGTTCAAGGGTTAAGGTGTAAATTATGTTGCTATCCACTAGCATGCATGCATGCGCGTTCCTTATATGACTCACCCTTATCCCACCACAATTCGGGCAAACTTTCATAAATGTCACGAGATTTATACCAAAACAAATGACGTAAGCAACACGATTTGCGCAGTCATTGCTATCCATAGCCTCGCCCGTATGTTTGCGCACTCATGCCTGTGTGATTTTAAAAAGTTTTGAAATCCGCTGGCATGCGTGCGCAAACACACGGGCAATCTTGCATGCCTGTGGATACCCGGTATTAGTGGTTGGTGAAAAATTGGGGTCCAACAATCGACGAGCAACAATCGACTCCTCTAATTTTTTCGAATAAATCGATATGTGAAACCAATGGAATAATTCCATTATTTTTATTCGCAATTGCCCATCGCTAATTTACTTACTGAACGCTTTCTGTGATGACGTTTCAGATAAATAATTTTCGTGACTAAAGTCATTCTAAATAATTATTTGTCGTGTTTTCGAATTAAATAGGCTCTATTCTCCATACTTTTGATTAATTAATGTTTTCCTATTATGTAAAGCTGTAATTTCAATATGCAAAATTCTTTTTCCAAAACAAGAGAAATGTTTATTATACGTGCGTTGGAAAAAATTTTATCTGATAAGGATATAAAGCGGTCTCATCATTCGCAGCTTAAAAAATCGTGTGACTCTGCACTAGAGCAAATCAAATCTGAATTAATAAGTGCGGGACAAATTGCTGAAGGGAACGAGTTGCCTTCGGCCGCTCTTCCGTTGCCTAAAAACGCTGGAAGTATAATAAACGCAGAAACATATTTTTTGCCATTCGAATTGGCATGTCAGAGTAAAACTGCAAGAATAGTTATAACAGCTTTGGATTGCTTGCAAAAACTAATAGCATATGGCCACTTAACGGGGAATATTCAAGATTCTGCAAATCCTGGAAAGCTATTAATTGATCGCATTGTAAATACCATATGCAGTTGCTTTAATGGACCAGCAACCGACGAAGGTGTCCAATTGCAAATTATTAAGGCTTTGCTGACCGTGGTGACATCTCAGCATGTTGAAGTACATGAAGGTACAGTGTTGCAAGCTGTACGAACGTGTTATGATATTTATTTATCTAGTAAAAACCTCGTTAATCAAACAACTGCACGAGCAACGTTGACACAAATGCTAAATGTTATATTTACCAGGATGGAAAATCAAACATACGAAGAATACTTGGATACACCAAAAACCTATTCTGAAAATAGCAATGAAACGGAAATAATCATTTCTGATATAATAGAGGAAATAATTACAGGTGAGAATTAACTCATGTTGTTTTAACATATCAAAATATGTTTTTGGTTTTTAACAACAGGATAGAAAACAGCGGCTATCATGTTGATAATGTAGCGGTTGTGTATATATACATTTAGTTCGGGGAGTTAAGGTGCCTGGTTGTCAGGAACTGAGTCATCTCGATTGGGCGGCTCCGCAACCCTTTGAATGTAATGTTTTTAGTTTTTCTAGTTTGCCACATTGGGGTCTACGAGTGCTTGGTAGTTGTTGAGTCTGCAGCACGATCCCGAACGGAGTTGTGCCAAAACTGTTCTGGTTTGGCGTGGTATTTATAAATTTCTTTACTCAAATTTTCAAACCTCGATATCTCCTAACCTAAGCCATAAATCAATATTTTTTACTTGATATTTTGTGATTATTTCACCGAGATGTACAAAATGGCATTTTCAAACCTCGGCGCGCCGGTTATCTCGTACATACTAGTACATACATACTAGAGTTCTGTAACTCATGAAGGAGCCGTTCAAAAGATCGGCTCACCTTGCTGAACTAAATGAACTAGTTCAGATTTCTTTAGTTCAGTAGTTCAACGGATCACCTCTCATCTGGATCTGTATCTGAACTAGTGAGTTGTGAAACACAAACACAATACAGATGACGGTGACGGCTCAGTAGCTCACTACGTCTACGGCTCACCACTTCAGAACCAGAAGAATGATAAGAATGTCCATACAAAACCGGATTTTTTCTACACGAATTCTTTGGGAATGTATCCTTTGTAGTTGTAGTGAAGTATCCTCAGGCCATCACCGATGAGCTACCAGGCATGGCCATTTTCTTGGTGAACTTATGGTCCAATTCTTTCGATGGGGGAATGCTTTAAATATGGAGTATGACGTTTCCTTACGATGGGTGGCTATATGCAAGGCGTCCCCCATCGAAAGAATTGGACCATAAGTTCACCAAGAAAATGGTCATGCCTGGTGGCTCATCGGTGATGGCCTGAGGATACTTCACCTCATCCGACGTTTGTCCGATTGTCAAAATTAATGGAAAAATGATTGGTGAGATGTATAAAGACATCATAAACAATCATTTAAATAGAGACTTGGTAGACAATTTGCCACTAGAATGGATCTTTCAACAATATAAAGATCCAAAGCATTGCTCCAGGATCGTTTAACCTTGATTGGAGTCCATCTCCTTCAGTGGGTAGCTCAAAGTCCCACTAAAAAAACCCATAGAAATTTGATGGAAAGTTATAAAAAGGGGAGGTGCTACCAAAAAACCTGCAAACAAGGCCTCTGTGGCAAGTTATTCAACAGGGATAGAACAAGTTCACACCCACTCAATGTGCAGCCCTTGTCAAGACTATGGGCGATAGATGCGCCGAAGTTATGAGACAAAAAGGTTTGGAAACAAAGTATTGACTCTAAAAGAGATAGAATATGTATTAATATCTACAATTATTAATGTATATTTAATTTTAAACATTTTTTTCAGTAAATGACTTAATTATATGTCACCGAGCTCAAAGCGATATAAACAATTAATCTGCAAAATTTATATTTTAATGATTTGCTAAACAAAAAAATTAAGAAGAATTGAATTTTACAAATACTTATAAACATTCTAGTGTAACCAATTAGTCTGAATTTGTTAATAAAATAAAAATTAATAATTAAGTCACAAAAACACGATCACACTATCTTCGGTAGAACCAAGTTTTATTAACAAATTCAGATTAATTGGTTAAATTGGAATGTTTATATGTAAGTATTTGTAAAGTTCGATTCTTCTTGATTCTTTTGTTTAACAAATCATTAAAATATAAATTTTGCAGATTATTTGTTTATATCGCTTTGAGCTCGGTGACATATGTATAAATAAGTCATTTACAAAAAAAAAATTTTAAATTAAATATACATTAGGTATTGTAGATATACATATTTCATCACTTTTAGAGTCAGTACTTTGTTTCCCATCATTTTCGTCTCATAACTTCGGCGCATCTATCGCCCATAGCCTTGACAAGGGCAGCACATTGAGTGGGTGTGATCTTTTCCATCCCTGTTGAATAACTTGCCACAGAGGCCTTGTTTGCAGGTTTTTTGCAGCAACTACCCTTTTTATGACTGCCCATCAAATTTCTATGGGTTTTTTTATTAGGACTTTGAGCTACCCACTGGAGGAGATGGACTCCAACCAAGGCTAAACGATCCTGGAGCAATGCTTTGGATCTTTATATTGTTGAAAGATCCATGCCAGTGGCAAATTGTCTGCCAAGTCTATATTTAAATGATTGCTTATGATGTCTTTATACATCTCATCAATCGTTTTTCCATTTATGTATTTGGACAATCGGACAAACGTCGGATGAGGTGAAGTATCCCCAGGCCATCACCGATGAGCCACCAGGCATGACTATTTTCTTGGTGAACTGATGGTCCATTTCTTTCGATGGGGGATGCTTTAAATATGGAGTATGACGTTTCCTTACAATGAATGCCAGCGCAGGACACTCTCTTACACATGCAACTGCTACTAGTGCAAAGAAAAGCGTGAAAAAACCGCCCAATAAGTAAAAGCAGCTCAGAAGGATTGAATTCAATCCTTACCTGCGATTGCTTATAATGAAAAGAGTCGGCAATACTTTTCAGCAGCACCACCACACGCGGCTACCTACGTAAGATAAATTGCGTGTGGTTTACCCATAATGCTTTTTTAAATGCTGATCGCAGAGCACGCCCGTGTGGTAGTAAGGTAGAGCATGTCTGCATAAGATATGGTGTGACCGAATTTGCTGCTTTGGTTTCATTTATATTTGTTTTCATTTGTTTTTTATTAAATGAAAATAGAGCTTTCGGTATTTAAGTCTCCACCAGAGTCATAACTATTTTTTAGTGTCAGAAAAATTGATTCAGAATTATATATATATATAATTTTTAATCACATATTAATAAAAATAACTAACAATAAAAAAATGTATCTTCCAGTTCTCATAGCATTTGTTATTTTTTCAGCTGCTGTGGACATTTCAACGAGCATCGTGGAAGAAGAAAAACATGTTGACAATTCTGAGAATTGTGAAACAACTGCCCCAGAGGAAGGGACTGAACCTCAAAGTGAAAACGACGCAATTATAACAGCTAAATTCACGCATATTTTACAAAAAGATGCGTTTTTAGTTTTTCGGGCTCTATGCAAATTATCAATGAAACCACTACAAGATGGTCACCCGGACCCGAAATCCCATGAGTTACGATCTAAAGTTCTTTCATTGCATTTACTGTTATCCATTTTACAAAATGCGGGTCCCCTTTTTCGCTCTAATGAAATGTTTATAATGGCAATAAAGCAATATCTTTGCGTAGCTTTATCGAAAAATGGCGTAAGTTTAGTTCCCGACGTGTTTGAACTATCACTGTCGATTTTTGTGGCACTCCTGTCTAATTTTAAAGTGCATCTTAAGAAACAAATCGAAGTGTTTTTTAAGGAAATTTTCCTAAACATTTTGGAGGCGTCATCAAGTTCTTTCGAACAAAAGTGGATGGTGATTCACGCACTTACACGAATATGTGCCGACGCTCAATCAGTTGTTGATATATATGTTAATTACGACTGTGATTTTTCATCCGCTAACTTATTCGAAAGGCTAGTAAATGATCTCTCAAAAATTGCTCAAGGCCGACAAGCTGTGGAACTCGGAGCGAATCCTTTGCAAGAAAAATCAATGCGTATACGCGGCTTAGAATGTTTAGTGTCAATCTTAAAGTGCATGGTAGAATGGAGTCAGGATTTATACGTTAATCCAATTACGCAATCCACACTATCGGAGCCATCAATTAAAGTGCAATCAAATTCATATCATTCTGAAGAGAACATTGAATATCTGAAAACAAGATCTATACACGGAGGATCGAATTACAGTCTTAACTCATATGAAAGTAATAAAAACCGTGAAATGTCCGATTTACCAGAAGCCCTCGAGGAACAAAAAATGAGAAAAGAAGTGATGGAAGCTGGAATTGATATTTTTAATAGGAAACCAAAAATGGGTATTGCCTTCCTTCACGAAAAAAAGTTGTTAGGAAAATCTACAAAAGATGTTGCCAAGTGGTTACACGAGGAAGAACGCTTGGATAAAACTTTTATAGGTCATTTTTTAGGAGAAAATGATGAGAACTCAAAAGAAGTAATGTGTGCTTATATCGACGCTATAAATTTTCAAAACATGGAAGTTGTTTCGTCATTGAGATATCTCTTGGAAGGCTTTCGGTTACCAGGAGAAGCTCAGAAAATTGACCGTTTAATGGAAAAATTCGCTAGCCGCTACTGTGAATGCAATCCGAATAATAAGCTCTTCCAAAGCGCCGATACAGTATACGTGCTAGCGTTCTCAATTATCATGTTGACTACTGATCTACATTCCCCACAAGTAAAAAATAAAATGACTAAGGAACAATACATCAAAATGAATAGAGGTATAAGTGATAGTAAGGATTTACCGGAAGAATATCTGTCCACCATTTATGATGAGATTGCTGATAATGAGATCAAGATGAAGGGAACAGTTATAAATAAACCTGGCAAGCAAATTATTACCAACGAAAGACGGAGAAAACTTTTGTGGAACTTGGAAATGGAAACTATTTCACAGACAGCTAAAAGTCTGATGGAATCCGTTTCACATGTAAAAGCTTCGTTTACATCTGCAAAACATTTAGAACATGTTCGTCCGATGTTTAAAATGGCATGGACTCCATTTTTAGCGGCATTCGCAGTTGGACTGCAAGACTGCGATGACATGGAAATCGCAAGCTTATGCTTGGATGGCATTCGGTGTGCGATTAGAATTGCATGTATTTTTCACATGAATCTAGAGAGAGATGCTTATGTTCAAGCTCTAGCACGTTTTACTCTATTAACGGCGAATTCCCCAATAAATGAAATGAAGGCAAAGAACATAGATACAATTAAAACTTTAATAATGGTAGCACATACGGATGGAAATTACTTGGGGTCAAGTTGGCTTGATATTGTAAAATGCATTAGCCAATTGGAACTAGCTCAGCTAATTGGAACTGGTGTCAGACCGCAATATTTAAATGGTCCAACGACATTAAAAGACGCCCTGAATCCTAGTGTGAAGGAGCATATTGGGGAAACAAGTAGTCAGAGTGTCGTCGTTGCTGTGGACAGGATATTTACTGGTTCGATTCGTTTGGATGGAGATGCAATAGTTGACTTTGTAAAAGCATTGTGCCAGGTGAGGATCTTTGAAATGTAATTAAATATTTGTTTTTGTGTTCTTTATTTGCGTTGGACTGCTACTATCTTACATACCTTCGTTATCCTGTTTTGATGGCTTCTTAACATGTGCAGCTATCAACTTCTCAGCAGGACGAACGAAATTGCCCGTTGAGGTCTTAACCGCAACTCGCCTTACTTGTCCGTCTGGTTCCGGTACGCTTTTAAAACGTTTTTTTTGGCCAGCTAACTCTCGGTAGGTTCTCATTCACGATGACTACAATTGACTGGATTGGTTCAAACATCCTAGTTCCTTTAGTGAGAGAAGATAGATGCTCTCGAGCCCACCCCTTCCAAAAGTAGCTTGCTTGTAGTTGGCTTTTCCAGCTTTTTCGATACCCGATCATTGTCATCAAGCACCCCGAGTATTTTACTTCCGTCTGAGCAACACAGGAGGAAATGTTGGGGAAAGTGAAAGGGTAGTAAAGCGCAATGCTCCTTATGTGTGCCTGTGAAGCTAATCCCGTTATCGATACAAAACCGGCATAGGCCGGTGTACCACGAACACCTCTCAAGCGTCTTGTGTCCAATCTTTTTATTGTTTGACCTGGGCATCGTGTTGTTTGATTAGTTTATACTTTTATAGGGTTGACTAGCTGTCCCGCGCGGCTTCGCCGGTGTCCAAAAATATAGTGTTGCTTTCAATACATAGGCCGTTTTCGAAAACGTCATCTGCATCAAATTGCTTTTCTCCAAATGTTCTTAAACGCAAACTGCACATACAAAACCCTTTGTGTTGCAAATGTTGATCATCTTTTTACGATCAAATTGACGATCAAATGACGTTTTCGAAAATGGCCATACATTGTCATTTAGTTCAAAGAATCGGACGCTCTGACTGTCTGTCAATCTATCTATCTGTCTGTCTGTCAATCTATCTATCTGTCTGTCTGTCAATCTATCTATCTGTCTGTCTGTCAATCTATCTATCTGTCTGTCTGTCAATCTTTATATCAATCTCTCTGGCTGTCTGTCTGTCTGTCTGTCTCTATTAATTGACCAAAATGTTTCATATTCATATTTCACCTGATTTTACGAAATTTTGTATGACAGGTACCAGAACCGCCGGTTGTTGAGTAACCGCACTGATGCTATGTTGTATTCTATATTAAGAAAAAATCCGAGTCTATAAAAGGCAAACATAAATGTGTACATTGTACATACATCCTTTTTTAAATATAAAGATCTAATAACTTGACTCCAGCGCCACCTATCGGATCCAGATTTTATTATATAATTTTCTCTTTTGGCACCGAGCCAACTTTTTCCTCTGAATTATTCAAAGTCGAATATTTTTGTACTTATTCGATTTATTACAAAAATGATCATTTTTATTTACTACATTAAGTACTGAGATAGATATAGTAAAAACAAAAATCCAAAATCAATTCATTCAAAATAAATAAAAAATTAAATACAAATTCATCTCAAAATATAGCTGTTCGAAACCTGAGCAACTTCGACGTAAACACAATTGTTCAGCGAGAAACGGTATCTTACGGTACGTTTTTTTTTTAAATTCTTTGCAATTTTACATGCAACGCTTTTTGTTTTAGTTAACTTAAAGCATTTGTCTTATAAATAAATTCCAATTTAACACTTTTTTTTTAAATTAATCTATTAACTAATTATGCCGCGTACACAGTATGGAAAAACGTTTCAATCTAAAATTATTGAATGCTGTGGTATGCGTAAATCCCAGATCTGAATTGCTAAAAAGTGTGATATCAACAAGTCTATTATTTCACGGCTTTTTAAGAAATATAGAGCAACTGGGACAGCCGGAAAGCGCATTTCAGTAGACGTACTCGTAAAACATCACGTCGAACTGATAGACAAATTGTCGATTTGATCCAAAAGGACCCTTTTATGTCATCGAGAGACATTGTGAATGAATTGCAA
Organism: Brachyopa scutellaris; assembly: GCA_949775065.1. Classification (NCBI taxonomy): domain Eukaryota; kingdom Metazoa; phylum Arthropoda; class Insecta; order Diptera; family Syrphidae; genus Brachyopa; species Brachyopa scutellaris. Next base: position 76,522,230 of record OX459115.1, on the reverse strand, counting down.
CTCAATATGAGTTCCAGCACTGCAAGAAAACGTGTACTTGAAAACCACTTCAAAAGTTATTGGCCATTTAAAATGTTATTGTTAGCAAAGAAGCATTTAAAAATGTAGGCATATTTAAAAGAACTTCAATTTGCTGTCTAGAACTCTAGGATATTAAAATTTTATACATTTGTAAATTAGATTTAGCAAAAGCACATATTAATTAGTCCCCAGACAATTGGAATACTGTTCTTTTTAGTGATGAATCGGAGTTCACTTGTTTAACTCAGATGGTATCTGTCACGTTCATAAAAGAAAGAGCCAAAAGCTGAATCCTCGGTACTGCAAAGGTACAGTAAAGCATGGAGGAAAAGAATAATGGTATGGAAATGCTTTTTAGCGTTTGCACTTGGACTATTTCATAAAAATAAAAAAATGAATGGATCGATTTGTCTATAGAGACATCTTAAATGTGCAAATGTTACCATACGCCAAATGGAACATGCCACTTCGATAGATGTTTCTACACCACAATAACCCGAAGCATTCATCGAAAGTGGTCAAAGAGTGGTTATCAACCAATGGGATACAATCTTTGGAGTGGCCGCCCTGATCCCCGACTTGAATCCCATTGAAAATCTCTTTGGCATCTTAAAGCGTAGAGTTGGGACTCAGCGCTTCAAAAATAGGGATTAGCTCATGACATGTTTGAAAATGAATTGGAAATTGATACCAGCGTCCACAATTAAAAACCCAATTGAATTTAAGCCCCGTAGATGTGCGAAGGTAATCAGAAATAAGGGTTATCACAATGAATATTAAAAGTTGCTTATGTTTCGAACAGCTGTATTTTGAGATGAATTTGTATTTAATTTTCTATTTACTTTGAATGAATTGATTTTGGATTTTTGTTTTTACTATATCTATCCCAGTACTTAATGTAGTAAATAAAAATTATCTTATTTTTATTAAAATGAATTAATACATAAATATTCGACTTTGAATAATTCAGAGGAAAAAGTTGCTTAGGTTTCGAACAACACTGTATATTGTGAATATGAGCCTTTTTCGTCCATAAATATAGAAGTTAGTAATAACTTGACTCCAGCGCCACCTATCGGGTCCAGATTTTACAATTTTCTCTATTGGCACTGAGCCAACATATATTGTGAACGTGAGCATTTTTGGTCCATAAATTTAGAAGTCATTAATAACTTGACTCCAGCGTCACCTGGCGAGATGAAATATACTTTACAACCTATTCTCATAACTTACCTACCAAACATGCATACACAAAAAATTTCATGAAAATCGGTCGAACCCTTTCGGAGGAGCGCGACTTACAAAAAAAAATCATCATCAACTCCACACGATTGAAGATGGGACTCGAGTCGACTTTTACTCGAGTTACTCGAGTAATTCAGTCTTAACTCGTACTGGAATCAAATGTTTTTATATTCGAGTGGACTCGAACTCGAGTCAATTCGTACTCGAATAGCTAATCTGAAACCGGCTTCAATGAATTTTACTCGAAAAACACACACGACTAGGTGTATTTATCATTTTATTTGATTTATTTATCATTTTATTTTTAAGGATGAACAATAATGCATTCTGCAACTACTATACTCCTTTTTTTATTGAAAAAGTTGTCAAAAGATTTCTGAACTTTCAAAAAAGATTTCTACTCGAGTAGAACTCGATTATTTTTGTAGATGACACGAGTGACTCGAGTAAAATAAAATCACTCGAGTCCCATCACTACACACGATTGCCACAATGCCACTGTGTGCTGCGACTGTGACTGTGATACACAATAAAAGTCACTCAGTATGCTTTAAAAAAAAAATCCACTACGCGTACGCATGTTAGAAATGCGAAAATGAATGCAATGAGAGAATTACAAAAAAAAAAATCATCATCATCAACTCCACACGATTGCCACTGAGTGCTGTGGATACCCATAAAAAATCACTCAGTGGGCACCGTAGCGCAAGTGGTTAGTGCGTCGGACTACTGTGCCAGCGGTCTTGGGTTCGAATCCCGCCGCAAACACCTAAGCATTTTTCACAGTGCCCACCTCTTTCGAATGTCTGACAAGCATCAAAGAGTATCATTTGTCACGATTGAGCTACTCAACTCGCCGTTCGGAGTCGGCAAAAAACTGTAGGTCCCTTCCATTCGAGCAAAAATATAACACGCACACACAAATGGTTGCGAGAAGCAGGCCCAGGTTCACCTCGAGCTGTAGCGCCAACTAAGTAAGTAAGTATGCTATGAAAACAAAATCAAAAACAAATGCTAGAAATACGAAAATGAGTGCAATGAGAGAATTAAAAAAAAAAAAATCGTCATCAACGCCACACGATTGCCACTGAGTGCTGTGATTCAGCTTCTGCTTGAAAATAAAATTTAAAAAAAAACGACTTTGGAATGCATTTTTACTATTATTCAGCTTCTTGTAATTGCACAGATATGATTTCGGTCTTTAAATTTGCGTTTTGAATGTAATTAAGCTGAGAATAAATTTAATATCAATCACATGGGAGAAGCTGTTCTGAAGTAATAGCCGTTTGTTTTAAATTGAATTTTCGTTTTCTCATTTGAAGTCCCTTAAACTCTTAAACAAAAAATTTATCTAAGCCAAAGCTAATTGATAAACCTTCTCCGAGAAATCAGTAATCTTATACCAAAAGAATCGTTAAAATCTATTCAGCGGTTCTTGAGATCCTTTACTTCAAACGTAATATGACACCGATCGGGACTTTGCTTTATACTATGTAAGGATGAATGTTTTATTGAAATGATCTGCTAGTGTTTGTGCATTGTCTGTATTTGTCCAATACCATGAATTGACAGATTTAAATAACTCTGGTTGGTAGAAATTTCCCTTTTTTAGCTTTGTATTTATGTTGAGAGGAAGTTGTCATTATGATGTATTTTCAAAAGGTCTTTTACCTTTTTAGTGGATTTATCTGTTTTCTTTGATTGTGTCGGTTCGTTGAATTGTTTCATTTAAGTCTCTGAAAAAGTGGACCTTTTTGCATTGTGTCATTTAGATGCATAGTTGTTTTTTTTTTATAATTTATGCATGCTAAAGGGGATATGAATAACACACAGAGTGAGCACACAAAGGACAAGAACGAGAGACAGATAGATCGGCGTAGTGATAGGAAATTCAGATGTTAGGTTTCAACTACCTCTATGGGTGTTGTCCAGGATAACTGAAGAGTTGTGTATTATTGAAATGTTCGTCCTTGCTAATGATTCACAGAAGTTTTTTCCAGATGTTTCTTATTGTCTGTGCGATCAATTTCTTCAACCATACCACCATCTTCTGCCTGTGTTATGCCTTCGCAGTACGTTTGACATTAACTTTTAAAACTGATCAACTTATTTTTATTTCGTGAGAAATAAATGTCTCGGAGACATCTGTATTTGAACCGTGAACATTTAGCGTGACAAGCGACGGCGAATACCATTACGCCACAGCCACCACCTACCCGAGCTCATTTGAAGCTTTGAGCGGAATCTGAAGTTGCCCACGCCAATTATTTCAGTAGGTATTATAAGTAGATAAAATGGATGTGATATCCAGGTTCCTAATAATAATAATGCTCTAATCAGCCTGATGAAGTTTGACAGGCTCTTCTCCAGTTAGACTTAGAATTATCTGCAAATATGAATTTTTAATTACTGTATTATCCTAAGATAACATATGTATTACAAATATAATGTTTGTAGTAAATATCAGTTAAAATAATATATTTTTATTTTATAGGTATCGCTTGATGAATTACATAATCCTCAGCCCAGAATGTTTTCCTTACAAAAAATTGTGGAGATATCATATTACAATATGGAACGCATTCGTTTACAATGGTCTCGCATTTGGCAAGTGCTTGGAGAACATTTCAATACTGTCGGATGCAATAGCAATGAGGAAATCTCATTTTTCGCTTTAGACTCTCTGCGACAATTATCAATGAAATTTATGGAAAAAGGAGAATTTTCCAACTTTCGATTTCAGAAAGATTTTTTACGACCATTTGAACACATTATGAAAAAAAACAATTCTCTGACTATAAAAGATATGGTAGTAACATGTATTGCGCAAATGGTCAACTCACAAGCTCATAACATCAGATCAGGATGGAAAAATATATTTTCCGTTTTTCATTTAGCTGCTGGCGACAACGATCAGGCAATTGTTGAACTTGCATTTAAAACTACGTCGAAAATAATAAATGATTTATATAAAAAGCAGTTTGCAATAATGGTCGATTCATTTCAAGATGCTGTAAAATGCCTTTCGGAGTTCGCATGCAATGTAAAGTTTCCAGATACCAGCATGGAAGCTATTCGATTAGTCCGTACATGCGCGCTTTGTGTTCATAATGCACATCAATTGTTTACGGAACATGCGGGTATGGAAAATGACGTTGCCGTAAGCGAGGAGGATCGCGTTTGGGTTAGGGGATGGTTTCCAATGTTATTTTCGTTATCGTGTGTTGTAAATAGGTGCAAGCTAGATGTGAGGACACGTGGGCTGACAGTTTTATTCGAAATAATAAAAACTTATGGCGATGCATTTTTGTCGAACTGGTGGAAAGACTTATTTAATATTATATTCAGAATATTTGACAATATGAAGTTGCCTGAGCACTTAGCAGAAAAGGCCGAATGGATGACCACTACTTGCAATCACGCCTTATATGCTATAATTGATGTATTTACGCAATATTTCGATGTTCTCGGAAAGTTGCTTCTAAAAGATCTGTTTGCCCAATTGCACTGGTGTGTACAGCAAAATAATGAACAACTGGCAAGATCGGGAACAAACTGTCTTGAAAACCTTGTAATATCGAACGGTTTTAAGTTTACTCCAGAAATTTGGGACGATACATGCAAATGTATGTTAGAAATATTTAAAACTACATTACAAAATGAATTGCTTCACCATTATCAAAATACCTATCACCATAAAATCAAAGGCAGTGGAAATGTTATGCAAAAATATGAAAATGATCATCAATTTGTAATGAACAGCAATTCAGAAAATTCTCGTGTTAGCAATCAAGTTGAAAATTTAAGTGCAGAATCAGGAGGTAATAGTTACATGATTGACAATCTGCTTATCAAATGTGTGGTACAGCTAGAACTAATTCAGACAATTGATAATATTGTCTTTTTCCCGGCCACGTCTCGAAAAGAAGATGCTGAAACACTTGCTCTTGCAGCAGCAGACTTGTCTGGAAATCATGCCAACACATTTATAGAGTGTCAACGAGAAGAACAAGGAATGTACAGCTACCTAAATACGAATAATTTAGTTCAATTAACCGATTGTTTAATGCAGTCTCATAGATTTGCTAAACAATTTAACTTGAGCCCGGAACAAAGAAATATTTTAGGCCGACCTGGATTCAAAGAACAAGTCAAACCAAATATATTAAGGCAGGAAACTGCATCATTGGCATGTGTATTGCGTATTTTATTTAAAATATATGGAGATGAAAAGCGCAGAGAGGACTGGCCAGACATCGAAAGTAAATTAATTTTGGTTTGCATTGAAGCATTGACATATTTCTTAAAATTGCAAACTGAATCACATCGGGATACTTGGACATCATTACTTTTACTTGTGTTAACAAGATTGCTTAAAATGACTGATGCCCGAGTGAGTATATCATTTCATGCTTGATTTATATCGTTAACATTTAAAACCTAATTGTTTTCTCTTTTATATTCTCAGTTTTCTATTCACGTATCCAATTATTACCCGCTCTTATGTGAGATTATGTGCTTTGGATTAAAACCCGAATTAAGAAGTGTACTTAGGAGAGTGTTTCTACGAATTGGTCCAGTTTATAACATCACTTGCAGTAAATAAGTTGGTCCCATCCATGTTACTTATTTCAATATTGTAAATAAAACTTTCTAATCCGAACACCTCAGCTTTTATTAGGAGTTGTTTAATTGGACCTTAACTAAACTAGTGAAATGTTAATTTAATGTGCCGTTATAATAAACTATTTTATTTTAAATGAACAAAAATATTATGTTAAAATTGTATACTGATATCTAAATGGCTACAAGTTGTTATAATATATAATTATAACCTTAAGTGATAAATTAAAAGCTTTTTAATCAGAAAAATACCTCCTTTCAGTTCATTAGGTACAAACATATTTTTCTACATACTTCATAAAGTTTTCTTTAGATAGTGTTTATTTCCATTACTGACACTACCTTGGCTACTCGTAGGCATATGATTATGTGGCAAAATATTGTTTTTTTTTTTTTTTATAATTCATAAGGGTTATGAATACCCTTAAAATGTCTTGCACAGCGCGGGCCAAGGGAAATTTAGGGAGGATGAAAGAGGAGATACCGATGCGCATTGGTCTTAAATGCCTGTAGATCGTAACGGGAGGGAAAAATCGTGTTTGGTAAAGCATTCCACATTCGTGTTGAGCGGTTAAAGAAAGTATCTCTATATTTTACTGTACGTCCGAAGTTGGGCTTAAGGATTTGTTTTAACATAATGGAGCATTCCACTGAAAATGGTAATTTTGTCCCGTACAAACGCACATATCCAGCCTTATTGTGAGTTTCACCCGAACAGCATTCCGCCCGAAAATCATTTTCCCCATATTGTGAGTTTCGTCCGAAATTTCATTTGAGCGAAATAAAACACTAACAGGATGACAGCTGAATTTTTCCATTGTTTTTAGTCGGCGAAAAGAGAACAAGGCGGAAATTGTAATTTGTTTGTTTATTTTAATGCAAGAATAGTAGAAATTCTAGTAGAAATTGATATTTTTTGAATCTGAAAAAAACGAAGTAACATTTAATTTAGGCGAAACTCACAATAGCTTTTAAAATTCCGGCGAAAAAAATTTTTTCTTGTGAAATATTTTCCGAGTGAAACTCACAATAAGGCTAATCGATGTTATGATCTTTTCTGTCTAGACATGCATACGCATTTGATTTAAAGCAAGTTACGTGTGTACTCTTAAATAGTGCAGTGCTATTTGAAGTTTGTTTTATTTAAAGTATAAAAATGATTCTTTTATTATTTGTCCGGTACCGACTTTTAAATCAAAAAGCTCGAAGTCAAGGAGATGACGCAGTTTTCCACATGCAATAGATTTAACTACATTAGCAGCTACTTTAGTACCTTCTACGAGGATTTCTTTCATTTCAAAATCAGAAATAACAGAAAATTCAAAATTTACATCCATGAGAAGTCTGCAAAATCTGTTTTTAGGAACACCAAATTTCATCAAATATTAGTTGATGATCATGAAGTGGTCGCCGTGGCCGTGGTGGTTAGTGCGTTGGACTACTACGCAATGCTGCCCGGGTTCAACTCCTGGCCGGGTCTAACACCTAAAAGAGTTTTTTCACGGTACCACCTCTTTCGAATGCCTGACAAGCATCAAAGAGTATCATTTGTCACGATTGAGCTTCTCAACTCGCCGTTCATAGTCGGCGAAAAAAAAACTGTAGGTCCCTTCCATTCGTGCAAAAATATAACACGCACACACAAATGGTTGCGAGAAGCAGGCCCCGGTTCACCTCGAGCTGTAGCGCCAACTAAGTAAGGCTGAATTCCAAAACGCAGTTCTTCCGCAGTACTGCAAAGTCAAGCGTTCCATATCGTCAATATATAGCAGTGATGCAATGTATCGCGTTCCAAATCGCATCATAAAAGCAACCACTGCGCAAACAACGCATCATAGTTTATTGTGATGCGTTGTGATTTGAGGAATTTTTTTTCTTATTCCAACAAACCAAAATAAAAAAAAAACATCACCATGTTTATTTTAAGTTTAGTTATTTATTTTGATATTTTCTTGAAAAATTTTCAGAAAAGATGGACAGAATTTCTTAGACATTTTTATTGATAAAATGAAATGATTGTTAAACAGAACAAACCGTTCCAAAAAGTCAAACATTTGAAAGCATCATGATGCATTGCAAAATGAAAGCATCCAGCGCATAACAGTGGCAGTGATGTTTGATGTTTTGGAACTCAGCCTAAGGCCCTGGCTACACGGTCAATTCAATACCGATTCTTTTCAGTGAGACAGGTACATTTTATGTGAGTTAAAACGAGAAGGGTTTTTTGGTGAAATCAACCCTTCTTGTTTCAACTCACAATAAAATGTACCTATTTCACTGAAAAGAATCGGTATTGAATTGACCGTGTAGCCAGGGCCTAAGATCGTGGAGTGACATGCAAAAAACACTCTTTAGACAAGCATAGTGTTAAGTTTTCATTAAATATTTCTTAAAACCAATTCTTAATATCTGAATTCTGTAAAAGTCCCGTACAAACGAAAGTGTCCCGTATAAACAATTTCATTTATATTTTTTATTTTCTCATTTTAATAATTTTTTTTTAAACTTTTATTGTTTTATAATACCATGATCCTAACTCTACCTAATAATATTTTTTATTTTTATTTACAAAGATAATTATTTTTTGCTAAAATTTTGCAACAAAGTCAAAAAATTAAAAGTATGGTGAACTAGGGTTGTCCCGTACAAACGAGCTACTTTTCCTACTTATAACTCCCTATTTATAAATATTTTTAAAAACAAATAATTGATTTTGATAAGGCTCAACCACACTTAAATAATCTACTAGATGGTTTGTAATGTCGATTTCGATTGGGCAAAAAAAGCACCAGCTACAGTTTTCATTTTCCAACCGACCAAAAGAGCACTTTTTTTTCTAGATCAATTGTTGTGAATCTCGGATTCAGCTCGAGATTTACACCTACTTGCACTTACACCAGCAGATTTTATATGAAATGTCAACGCAGTACATCAAAATAAATATCAATCAACAAAAATATTTATCAGAAACTGTGTAGAATATTTAGCGCTTCCGTCTTCTAGTTAGTGGTCCAATATCCACCAACATATCAAAATCTTGATCATTAGGCGTGTTTTTTTTTCAAATCTATATAGGCTTAGCGGAAAATGAGAAAAAAAAACGCTGAACAGTGACATGGCAGGACTATGCTAATTGACGTTTGACAGTTTCACACAGCGCCTCCTAGATGTGAAACAGGCCGTAATGCTCTGCGAAAATGTCAAATGCCACGTGCACCTCTTGGCTTACAGAAAATGTAAAGAAATATGCTGAAGAAGCCAAGAGAAATTCTATAATTTATTATGCCACATTTCTTCAATGAAAAGTTAGTAGATGTGATTTACAAATACTTCAATTTGCAATGAAATAAAATGGTTTATATGTTTATATAGAAGTTTAGTGCATTATTTCAAGGAATGTGCTGTATTTCGGTAGTGAATTTTCTTGAAAAATATACACCACCATAATGGAAGCCAAGAGAATTTTTTGATTTAATTATTGTACAATTTTAAATAAAATATGCCGTAATGTGTTTTGATATATTTATATTTCGTAACTACACAAATTGGTCTACATTATTACATAAAATGTTTCCTCGATATTTTAGGGATTGTTTGCGAATTTGATTGTTAAATAATAGCGTCGTTTATTTTGCCGCATACTGCTTGTAGGTTCACATATGTACGTGTGCTCTATATAGAAATCTCTTCCGTACATCTAATTTTCAAGAAAACCTTGACTGTGAAAATTTTCCCAGTGAGCACTTATGAACCGCAATCCTGTAGTTGAACAAAATGATGTATCACTTATTTTATGTGCGTACATTTACTGAAAAAAGCCACCTTCTACGATTTCGGTCAAAAAAAATACAAAAAGCATAGAATAAAAGACATGTCTGGTATTTTAAGTACATACATATACCTATGCATTTATTTTAAATGTTAATAAAAACGAGATACAAAACTTTGTTTGAAGCTCAAATAACAATTACAAAATTTTATATTGACACTACTTATAAAAGATAATATGCATTTCTACATTATGACATTTTGAATACAATTTATTTAAAACGTATTTTTAATACATACAATTAAGCTACGAGATTTACATACAAATAAATATATCCATGCAAATGTAATAGATCCTACAATAATATAAAAGAAATCTTTTTCAGAATAGCTTTACATAAATAAGAACTACATATAAGTATTTGAACATGAACAGAAATTAGAAAATTTATTGTTAGATACAGTAAAAAACTCAGTAAGAGGGTATAATTTACATAAGTTAACAAAATGTACAAAACAATAAGTAGGTACAAACATGTTTTTCTAGTTCATTAGAATATACAATTACAAATCTTCATTTCTAAATAATAATAAAATCATTATATTTATATCAATAGCATTAATATGTATCACAAAACAAAAACTTAAAGATTCTTCTTACTGTTTTAGAACGCGCAAACACATATGATAAATTAACACGTATTATTATTATGATACATATACGAATACATTAATGAGAAATAAATAATCTACTTATACTTAAAACTCTTATTGAAGGTATCGAAGAACAATTTAAAATAAGAACAATTAAGAATATGCACCTCAAAGAAACGAAATAGGCATGTGAAGTGCATACTGTAACAAGCAAACAATCCGATGACTAAAATGTTCTTTTCGATTAAAAAAAGGAAGCAGAATAATTTGTTCCAAAATTAAACAACATGAACCGGATCCGGAACACAGTTTATTATTCATTCACTATTCACTTTTGCATGTAATTTGCAAAATATACATGCAATTATTATTTATTGAAAATACACAAAGGGAACTACATACACGCGATGGCGGCCATTTATACCCGAAACAAGCTTTACATTCAAAAAAATTTAAGAAACACAAATATTTTGGAATTGATTTTTAGTGCATCGTGTGCATCTGTTATTAAAGAATAATATGAGACCACTTTCACTATTTTCACTTATTCATAACACTACTAATTTTTAAATTCTTTTTCCCGAAAGAATAGATTTCCCGATTTTTCTGTACGATTTGACGTTTGGCAGACGAAATTGTAAGCCAAGAGCTCCACGTGTAGTTTTGCTGCATTACGGCCTGTTTCACATATAGGAGGCGCTGTTTCACATCAGCATTGTTTTCATTGAAAGTAAGGCCAGTAGTTATCAAGCGCTCATTAATAAGTTGGTGGATAGAATTTTTGTTCATCAAATTTAGTTCAATTAAGTAGTAAAATAAGGAATATATTCACGTAATTCATTTTAGCTTTTTTTCCTTATCGGATAAATGCGTATTTCTTTCTTTTCTACCAATTTTAAAATGAACAGAAATAATTTAAATTTGAAATGACAGCAGAGTTCGGTTGAAAGCTACTGGCCTTCATATTTCTCCTTCACTTTCATGTCATATTTGACATTTCGATAAAATTTTCGATAACTATCGACGAAAAACAGTTTGGTAGCACATTTTTCTATCCAGGTCAGCTTTTACATTGGCCGAGAAAGGTCGGCTGACTTATCGTTATTCTCTTTTGGGCTCGGGCCGTACTTATACACGCCCCGATTCCGACAGCCGACTATTTAATCCTTTTCTCCCTTCATTCTTAACGCGCTGTGTTCGGAAGATGTTGCTATCAGTATAGAACTAAAAACAAAAAAAGTATTTAAAATGCATGGAAAAAATATTGAAATTTTGAATGATTAGATATAGTGTATTTATGGTTTTATTGACGTCTTGGATCCAGACGGTAGCAATGACCAGCGAATACTTCTTGATTTACTTAAATGCTGTGAAACATCACCAGATTTACCTAAGAAAAGGAAGAAAAATCAGAACAGAAATAATTTAAATTTGAAATGACAGCAGAGTTCGGTTGAAAGCTACCGGCCTTCATATTTCTCCTTCACTTTCATGTCATATTTGACATTTCGATAAAATTTTCGATAACTATCGACGAAAAACAGTTTGGTAGCACATTTTTCTATCCAGGTCAGCTTTTACATTGGCCGAGAAAGGTCGGCTGACTTATCGTTATTCTCTTTTGGGCTCGGGCCGTACTTATACACGCCCCGATTCCGACAGCCGACTATTTAATCCTTTTCTCCCTTCATTCTTAACGCGCTGTGTTCGGAAGATGTTGCTATCAGTATAGAACTAAAAACAAAAAAAGTCTTTAAAATGCATGGAAAAAATATTGAAATTTTGAATGATTAGATATAGTGTATTTATGGTTTTATTGACGTCTTGGATCCAGACGGTAGCAATGACCAGCGAATACTTCTTGATTTACTTAAATGCTGTGAAACATCACCAGATTTACCTAAGAAAAGGAAGAAAAATCAGAATTTCAGTAATTGAATTTGCTTTCTTATGCCCAGTGTCACAGTGAGAGTTTAAACTGTAGATCAACTAAACGTGAACGAGAGTTTAAACTATTCGTTTAACTTGTTCGGTTTCACAGTCGGGATTAATCTTCCAGTTACCTAAACGCAGTTTTGGAAGCTATGTTAGACAAAAATTCGGCGCTATTGTTTTGAAATGTCAAACGATTCTCTTCATTCTCTCTATGTTCCACCAATGAAAACGCATAATCTCAATTTGTGAATGCGTGAACTTCAATATATGAATGTGTGAACTATAATGCGTGAATGTGTGTACTGACAACAAAACAATATCGTTGTCAACGCCGTCAACGACGATGGCAGTTTCTCTAAATTTTCTCTATGCTTCCACCAATGAAAATGCGTACTCTCAATTTGTGAATGCGTGAACTTCATTATGTGACTGTGTGAATTTAAATGCGTGAATGTGTGAAGTGCCAACCTATACAGGTCATAGGAAAGTTTAAACGGCAGATTACTGGCGTTTAACTGAAACGACAAGTTAACCTCTACTTTCAGCTTAAACGAGCACTGTAAAACCGAAAATATTTTAAACGGAAGTTTAAACCAAAACGAGAGTTTAAACTCTGGGCAACTGGGCATAAATATATTACATATAAAACTAAGGTTTAGTATGATTTAAGTATTATTTTAATTCTTTGAGTAGATTAACGTTAAAATTTTTGTAAAGAAAAGTTTTTCATGTTCGTAAAAAGGCCCACCGAAAAAATAAACGGGCCTTATTAGGAATATGAAAAATTCCAAAGACCAAGAGGTTACCATAGATTTATTTATGGACAAACGCCAATCGACGTCTTCTAGTTTCACAACCTCATTCATTCCGTCATCAGCCATCAGCGCAGCTAAAAAAAAAAGCGAAAATACCGGAGCAAAGTACTGTCACTCGTCTAAAGAAGACCGAATGAAAGATATGAGGCAGTGTTAAAATTGTGGTGTTTGGTACCATGAACTTTGCGTCGGACTAACGGAAGGTGACGAAGAATTCTATTGTCCTGGTGGATGTACCCAAACTTAAATTTAACTTTAACCTAACTAAATTTAATTCTTAATAATAATCTCCTTATTTTTAAATAAATTTATTGGTGTCAAATTTATTCAATTTTTTTTTCATTTTAATTTTTCTTTCTAGTCAAGAAGGCTGTGTTTGCTTTTTGTTTTGTATTAATAAATAATTACATAATATATATATAAATAATAAACTACGTTGTTTTATTTGTTTCATGACAAAATACTTCTTATTTTAGCAGGATAACCAAAGTAATTGAACAAAATTATGTATGGGCCTTATTTGGAACAGATGTTCGTAATAAGGCCCAAGGTAAGGTTTTTAAAAATGTTAAAAAAATATATTTAAAATCGGGTTTTAACAAATAAATGTTGTGTTTTTATATAGATAACTGAACTAAGGCTTATGATAATGTCAATTTAGTAATTTTCTTATAGGCGTTTGCAAGTTACTAGCGAAAAACTATAAGGTGGGCCTTATTTGGGTAACCTACCTTACATTTCATTTTTTTTAATGCATTTTTATTTGTCAATTCAATGATTACTTACATGCTAGACAAAAGTGCTTAAAACTTATACTATGTCTTTCGACGTAACCTAACTCATAATATAGAATTTACAATTTTAAAGCTAAGAAAATTTTTTTTTTGGAAAAAACTTAGCAAAATGACCATTTTTGATTTTTAATTAAAACTACGTTAAATAATAAAACTTAGAACTACTTAACCTATCTTACTCTAGCTACTTAATTAAATACGTAGATTTTTTTTTGATTTTGTGCTGTGGTATTTTTATAATTTTTTTTGTGATTCTTTATTTGTTTTTTATATTTTTTTGTTGGCACAATGCTGTGCGTTTTTTTTTATTTTTTATTTATTTTATTTTTTTATTTTTTTATAAAACTTAAATATACCTATCCTACCTTCACCTAAGTAAGCCAGCCTGTCTACATAAATAAACATAAAAGGCGGCCAACTTTGCCTTGGGGCTTACCCCGGATCGAACGGAATCGACGAGGCAATTCCATCTCTTTCCAGAAGCCACCAGAATTTCTGATGCTGCTGCTCAACATCGTACCCATTGCGCCCCGAAACCGACCTACTAAACCGGAGGCGCTCCGTTTGGCTCTGTGCAACATCTCTGTCGTAGTTGAGCCGCCTATCCACAGTCGTGCGAGCAACATGGAAGATTAACGGCACCGCTAATCTATCCAGGATCAGACCCTGTTGGTCAAAATAGAGGAGCGCTTCTGGTGGAACGAAGCCGTTAAGGCGCACTCTTTCGTGGTACGTGAAATTGGGGTAATAAGCCCCGAAGATCAGGCTATTCATCGAACTCATTGCTCTTGCAATGTGCCTTCGAGTCATCTTGATCAGGAAATTATCCACTCTTATTAAGTTAGCTCTGTTGTATAGGACCTCATTGGAATAAAATTTTTTGTACTCGGACTCTGGTGTTCTGTATAAACGAAGGCAAGCCCGAAGACAAGCCCTCTCAAACACCCGAATCCTTTCCATCGAACTTGGTCCGACGTTGAATCACACGGGACACCCATATGCTATCATTGGCCGTATAAGGGCTGTGTAGCAGATAACCTTTACTCTCGCATCGAGTTGGCTGCTATAAAACAGTCTCTTTGTAAGGGCAAAAGCGCCTCTGGCTCTGGTCAGAACAGCATCTATATGTTTGTTAAAATACAGATACTGGTGTAGCCAGAGCCCGAGGTATCTGACTATATTTCGACATGCAAGTGACCGCCCGTGTCGTCCAACGATCGCGAACTTTCGCCAATTCTTTCTGGTGTCCCATAAGACCCCAGACAACGGCGTCCGAAACAAGATGGTTTCTGACTTCTGGAGGTTGATCTTCAATATCGCTGAATCTTATCGAAGTCACGTTGCAAGAGAATTGCAATGACCTCGATCTTTGGTCCTGATCTGTACGCGACCAAATCATCTGCGTACGCAATAGCATGGTAAAGAGACCCAACGAGATCACTTGTGTAAATATTGAAAAGGATCGGCGAATTAACCGCACCCTATTGTAGACAATTTTTAATTTCAAAAGTGCCAGCAGAGATCACATTTTTCACAATGAAAAGCCTACTGGTGAGCATATTATAAAGTATGTACAGCAGTGGTTTACTTATGTTCAGCCTGCTCAACTTGTAAAAAAGTCCCTCTAACTAAACGGTATCGAAGGCTTTCTCTAAGTCAACCAGGCACGCACCCGTGCATTGTTTCTTGCTTTTGTTCCATTGGATATCCTATACGAGCTTAGACGCGGCATGTATGGTATCATGCCCCGCCTTAAAACCGAATTGGTTACCTGGAGTTATATGTTTGTCGTCCACCCACTTACTCAGGGCTCTATTGATCACTTTTTCGAATACCTTGCTGATGTTCGGAAGGAGACTTATTGACCGGAGATTCGCCGGATTGGAATTGTCCTTACCCCTTTTAGGAATAGGATGCACTACTGCTGTTTTCCAATGCGCTGGATAATGTGCATTATTCAGCACATTATTAAACAGAATGCAGTAAATGTCTACCGCTTCTAGAGGGAGATGTCTAAGCACAATGTTAGATACTCCATCTATTCCAATGGACTTCTCCTTTCTTAATGATTCGAAGATCGCTTGGAGATCTACCTTCGATAAGAACGGGGGATGTATCCCTTCGTTGGCGATGGCATTATTTGCCCTATTGTCTTCATTGAACTCGGTGAAACCGATGTTCTCTGATCGCCATTGCTGTAGTTCATTTCGAAGGTAGAAGTTGTGCACAAGAACTCGATTCTCCAGGTCATGGTTCGGGCAAATACTACTATTCACCTTATACACTTCCTGAAAAGTCGCTCGTATAGCATCAACCTTCTCCTGCGGATCTTCGATCAAAAAGAAATTGTCGTCATCGACTGCGTTTACTGGATCTATACCTGCTGTCACAAGTATTCGTCCGTTGTCCGTATTTCGAGAAATTTTGAGACATGGAAGGTCGTTGAGATTATTCCGCCGAAATATTTTATTTATTTGCGGGAACATACTGGGGTTGTTGGCTTTTACAGCCCCAATTTTTTTTGTTCCAGTGCAGATCTACCGCTAATCGGTAGTTTTCTTTTATTAACTATCGGAGGTTTTTAATCAACGCCTTCAGTGTCCTAATCTCTCAGTTTTGTCTGTCAGTAAACCGTCTGAACAAGGTTTTTAGTCTCGACAGCAGTCTACTTTTCTGTTGGTGTAGTGCGTTAATTGTTGCGTTGCGGTATATCCCTACATTGTCAGTTTGTTGATGTCGAGGTATCATCCTGTCCATCGTTTGTTTTATTTTCTCATCCATTTGGTTTAGGTATCCGTCAATCTCCTCATTTGACAGATTCCTATTGGACGGTGGGTTGAGCGAGTTTGAGGAGAGTGCCCTTGTCATAACTCTAGAGAAGCATGTCCACAGCACCCTACTATAATTGTAGGGATGCGCATGAACAAACGCTTCAAGTTCCGCAATCTCGTTGGGAATTGTAATTTCGGTACTGAGTCCGCAATGGTCACTGTCATACACAAATGTATGAAGGCAGTTTAAAGTTTGTCCGTTCGTGCTAGTCAGTTGGAACCGTACGTCGAACAGCAGGAGATCCAGATATGATCCGCCCCTGGGAAACAACAGACTATCTGTTGCTTTCAAATCGAGTCTATACTCGACACTGTGCTGACCCCACCAATTAAAAAGGTTCCCTCTAGAGTTAGGAATGTTATTTCCCCAATTTCTATGTGTGGCGTTTAGATCTCCGGCCAAAAGGAAATAATTCTCCTCCGACTCCAGCCTAAGGCATCGGAAAAGTGTCTCGAGCTCTGAAATAAACACTTCACCACCGTACACTACCTTATATTCAAGCTTTTTACTAATGAAAATCGCAACACCTCCTCCTTGTATAGAGTTGGGTCGGTCTTTTCTTATTATATTATAATTATTGTGCCGTAACTTATGTTTCTGGTTTAGCTTGGTTTCGCTAACCAAAACCACATCAGGGCTTTGATCTTTTAACAACTTAAATAGTACAGCTCTTCGTTCGATTCTAATCAGTGAATTTATATTCGCCGCAAGGATCCTAAAGGTATTCTCCGCCATCGCACACATTATGACTGGAGATGCGCTAGGCCCCGCAGAAGCGCGCAGATTTGGTCCACCCTTTTCGCCTGCTCTTGTGCTTGACGTTGTAGCTGACCCATCTGCCCTTGAATAGAGAGCAAGATAGCCATCAAGTCAGCCTCCGGTGCTTTAGGCAGTGAGGCCTGTGAAGCAACCTTCGGTTGTTGCTGTGCCGTTATTACCCTTCCTATCTATCTATCTATCTGTCTGCTTGTCTGTCTGTCTGTCTCTCTATATATCTGTCTGTCTGTCTATCTATCTGTCTGTCCGTCTGTCTGTCTATCTGTCTGTCTATGTCTGTCAATCGGTCTGCCTGTATGTCTGTCTGTCTGTCTGTCTGTATGTCTGTCTGTCTATCTATCTATTTATCTATCTTTGTATTTCTTTCTGTCTGTCTATCTGTCCGTCTGTCTGTCTGTCTATTTATCTGTCTGTCTGTCTGTATGTGTCTGTCGGTCTATCTGTCAATATTATCTGACCAAAATTATTCATATTCACATTTCACCTGAAATTACGAAATTGTTGAGTAATTATTTTTTATTTTTAGAATCTACACACGCTTAAGGGGATATGAATATCCTTATAATGTTTACACACAGCGCGAGCACATGAAGGGCGAGAACGAGAGACAGACAGATCGGCGCAGTGGTAGGAAACTCACAGTCGTTCACAGACCTTTGTAGAGTGCATACGTGTTTCGGCTTTCTTCTGACAGTAGTGAGTGTTAAGTAAATTATTCGCCCGTCGAATTCCAATTGAGTCGGTAGCCTAGTGGTAGTGGTAGTGAACCGTCACCCAGCGAACCGAGGTTCGAGTCCCAGCCGGTGAAAAATTTTATAAGTGTTTTTTTTGCAATTAAAAAAATAAAACAAGGTCAGCAACAGCCAATAACACCGGCGATGGCTGATGGCCACCGGTCCGCGTCCCAAAAAATGGGAGAAGCGGACAAACAAACAACAGGCGATGTGCCGGTACAATCAGGCCACCAACAGTAGGGGCCATAGAAGGTACGGGGAAGAGGAGGAGGAGGTTGAACCCGACTCCCTATATGGGAAAGCGCCCCTCTCTGTCGGCTTCCGCAGAACAACTGCATGTGGAAGTGGGAAAGGAGGCGCCAACAACGTCAGCAATCAGCCGGTGGAGAGAGATTCGCCTACGTCTCTGACGGCGGTGAAGGGCAATACACCGGCAACAGCAACAGATTTGCCTCTCTGGTGGCCACAGACTCCGATGATGAGGACGACGAATTGGAGCACCTAAGCCGCAGCATCAGATAGCTGCAGCAAAAGGTGCTCATAATCAAGGCCAAGCAAGTGGCCAGGTGCGTAAAGGAGCAACAATTGGAGCTCCAGCGATCCCAGCAACAACAATCTGAAAAACAAGTTCTGCAGCTGCCTAAGCAGCAACAACAACAACAGCCAAAACAGAAACAGCAGACTGGGCAAAATCAAAAACAACAGCAGCAAAAGCAGCCTAAGCCGCAATAACAACAACAGCAGCAACTGCAGCCTCAGCTGCAACAACGACAACAGCAACAGCAGCAGCCGCAAGAAAAACAACAGCAGCAGAATCAGCAGCAGCAGCAGCAACAGCAACAACAACAACAACAGAAGGCAACTAGGGAGAAGGTGCCGCCAATAAACACCTTTAAAATAGAACTGAAGGAGACAATCGAACTATGTAAGTCGGCCATAGGTAGTAACTTCTATATTAAAAGATTAAGTAATGATAGACATGCTATACACTGCAGTACAGTAAAGCAGCATAAAAAAATTAAGAAATTGTTAGCGGACTCGACGACGGAGTTCTTCTCCTTCACCCCGAAGGGGGAAAAGCTGCAAACAATGCTGCTGAGAGGGATGGAACCGTCCACAGAACCTCAGGAGCTTCTAAGATTGCTCAAAGAAAAGACGTGCGATGGGCTCGAATTCGTAGGAGTCAAGCCCTTCACCACAGCAATGGCCGAAAGGGAGAATCGGAAATTACCGTTCTTCCTGGTTCAGCTGTCACCCAATAGCAAACTGGATGGTCTACGGAACATTAAGGTCGTAGACTACCAGGTTGTCACATGGGAAAAAGTAACAAGGAGCGATAACATTATTCAATGTGTTCGCTGCCAGAGGTCCGGGCACGCCGCGTCGAACTGCGAGATGCACCCTCGATGCGTGAAGTGCGGAAAGAACCACAAGTCCGAAGAATGTTCTCTGGGGAAAGAGGGGGCGTCAGAGAAATCTCAGCTCTCGTGTGCGTTGTGCAGGAACTCGGGACCCACCGCTAACTATCGGAATTGTCCCAAGTTCCAAGACATAAAGAAAGTGAACCTAGTTCGACAGCAGAAAAGCGTAGTGAAAAGTCTACCACGTCCAAGCCAAAGTCAAATCGTCACACCCCAAGTATCCTACGCCCAAATGGCGGCAGGAAGGGGACAGACGGTACAGCAACAACCGAAGGCTGCTTCACAGGCCCCACTGCCTAAAGCACCGGAGGCTGACTTGATGGCTATCTTGCTCTCTATTCAAGGGCAGATGGGTCAGCTACAACGTCAGGTACAAGAGCAGGCGAAGAGGCAGGACCAAATCTGCGCGCTTCTGCCGGGCCTAGCGCATCTCCAATCATAATGTGTGCGATGGCGGAGAATACCTTTAGGATCCTTGCGGTGAATGTAAATTCACTAATTAGGATCGAACGGAGAGCCGTACTATTTAAGTTGTTAGAAGATCAAAGCCCTGATGTGCTTTTGGTTAGCGAAACTAAGCTAAACCAGAAACATAAGTTACGGCACAATAATTATAATATAATAAGAAGAGACCGATCCAATGACCGGCGGATCAAATCTGGATCTCCTGCTGTTCGACGTACGGTTACAACTGACTAACACGAACGGACAAACTTTAAACTGCCTTCATACATTTGTGTATGGCAGTGACCATTGCGGACTCAGTGCCGAAATTACAATTCCCAACGATATTGCGGAACTTGAAGCGTTTGTTCATGCGCATCCCTACAATTATAGTAGGGTGCGTTGCACACGCTTTTCTAAAGTTATGACAAGAGCACTCTCCTCAAACTCGCTCAACCCAGCGTCCAATAGGAATCTGTCAAATGAGGAGATTGACGGATACCTAAACCAAATGGATGAGATAATAAAACAAACGATGGACAGGACGATACCTCGACATCAACAAACTGACAATGTAGGGTTATACCGCAACGCAACAATAAACGCACTACACCAACAGAAAAGTAGACTGCTGTCGAGATTAAAAACCTTGTACAGACGGTTTACTGACAGACAAAACTCAGAGATTAGGACACTGAAGGCGTTGAATAAAAACCTCCAACAGTTAATTAAAGAAAACTACCGATTAGCGGTATATATGCCTGGAACAAAAAAAATGGGGCTGTAAAAGCCAACAACCGCAAATAAATAAAATATTTCGGAGGAATAATCTCAACGACCTTCCATGTCTCAAAATTCCTCGAAATACGTTCAATGAAGACAATAGGGCAAATAATGCCATCGCCAACGAAGGGATACATCCCCCGTTCTTATCGATGGTAGAGCTCCAAGCGATCTTCGAATTATTAAGAAAGAAGAAGTCCGTTGGAATCGATGGAATATCTAACATTGTGCTTAGACATCTCCCTCTAGAAGCGGTAGACATTTACTGCATTCTGTTTAATAATGTGCTGAATAATGCACATTATCCAGCGCATTGGAAAACAGCAGTAGTGCATCCTATTCCTAAAAGGGGTAAGGACAATTCCAATCCGGCGAATCTCCGGTCAATAAGTCTCCTTCCGAACATCAGCAAGGTATTCGAAAAAGTGATCAATAGAGCCCTGAGTAAGTGGGTGGACGACAAACATATAACTCCAGGTAACCAATTCGGTTTTAAGGCGGGGCATGATACCATACATGCCGCGTCTAAGCTCGTATCGGATATCCAATGGAACAAAAGCAAGAAACAATGCACGGGTGCCTGCCTGGTTGACTTAGAGAAAGCCTTCGATACCGTTTAGTTAGAGGGACTTTTTTACAAGTTGAGCAGGCTGAGCATAAGTAAACCACTGCTGTACATACTTTATAATATGTTTATTTATTTATTTGCTTATTACAGGCATTCTTAATACTAAAAACTTAAACAATCTAAAACTTAAACCTAAATTAAGAATTTAAGGCTAAACTTAATATTCTAAGAATGGGGCGTATTGGAGATGGAGTGGTATTGTAGGGTATTTCTGAGAGAGGATCTGCTTAAATGGAAATCAAATGCATTTTGGAAGGAATTGGTGACGCGAAGCATTCGAGAAATCGGTTCATTATAACCATAATTGGTACGGTGATAATTCAGTCGGAAGAGGGGAATAGATCTAAGGTTACGTGGGTTAGTGCTAAGGCTGATCTTGTCGAGCAGTGCGGGGCAGTCGATATTTCCAGCTAATAACTGCTGAACAAAGAGTATATCGGCAATTTGACGGCGTTTTTCTAGAGACTGAACATTAATTAATTTAAGACGATCTGTATAAGGTGGTAAATTATGCCTGTCGGGCCATGGAAGAGCGCGTAAGGCGAACCGGATGAATCTGCGTTGTACCGCTTCAATTCGTAGAGAGTGAATATCCTAGTAAGGTGACCAAACTTGACTAGCATATTCAAGAATCGGTCTTACGAAGGTAAAATAAAGCGATCTCGTGACATAAGGATTAGAAAATTCTTTGGACCAGCGTTTAACAAAGCCAAGCGTAGAGTTGGCTCTGTTAATTATGTTATCTATATGGGAGCGAAAATTGAGTTCTCTGTCGCAGATAACACCCAGATCACGCAAAGAAGTGACAGAGGGGACGAGTTCATTACATATATAATTAGTCCTAGAAGGGGGTGGGAGACGTTTACGGGAGTAGGTTATAGCTTGGCACTTGCTGATATTAAGCTCCAAAAAGTTGTGTTTGCACCAAGTTGAAAACCTGTTAAGGCCGTCTGGGAGTGGGTGAGAGTCAGCGGGTGATTTTATGAACCTATAAATTTTCATATCATCGGCGTAGATAGATACATAAGAATTCAAAATAATGCACTCCACATCATTAATTGTTAACAAAAATAATAAAGGACCAAGGTGGCTACCTTGTGGGACTCCAGAGGTGGCTGTGAAGCAGTTTGATACAGAGGACCTAAAGAGCACAAGATATGTGCGCTCATCCAAGTAAGATTTTATCCACATAATAAACCTTGGGTGAAAGCCGAGTGCTTTGAGTTTGAAAAGGATAATGCCATGGGACATTTTGTCAAAGGCCTTACTAAAGTCGGTAGATATTACATCAACTTCGTTGCCATCCTCCAGAGCGCACAGAGAGTTCGATACAAATTCAGTAAGGTTTGTAGTTGTAGATCTACCCTTGAGGAATCCATGCTGGTTAGGGGAAAAAATAGACTTACAGTGAAAAGACATTGAAAATCTAAGGTATAGATTTTCTTACACTGAGCAGCCACCTTACCTCTGGTGGGGGGATAGCTCTCAGTGTGTCAACAGTGCTAAGTCTACTACTTAGCTTTTCAGTGTTAAGTCTACTACTTAACTTATATCTACTGAACAGCCACCTTACCTCTGGTGGGGGGGATAGCTGTTTGTAAATGACAGAAAGACTGAACTTGTCAATGGTTGTAATCGATCTATATTTATTTCCAATAACTTAAAGACTATTTATACATAAAAATTGCTTACTACTACTTATTACTAATTGCTTCGACGGAAGCCGCAAACAGCAGGCACAACGCTGAATCAGCGACAACAGCAAAAACACTTAATGGGGCCAACCGCCGAATCGGCTGAAACAGCAGAACCAATAAATTGAACTTAATGTAGGTCGTGATTGAGCAACCAGCGAAAACAACAGAATCGCTTAATGAGGTATAATGCTGAATCGGCTGAAACAGCAGAACCAATTAATTATAGCTGAAGAATGTCGTGAGTGGGCAACCTTTTGTCGATGGAGCCAGGGCTGATGTTAATTGATGGAGTTGGTGTCGCTTTTTGTTGATGAACTCAACATTTTGCCTCCTCCAGCGTTGGTTCCCAATTGATTTCGAACCCCTGATTGACCTTCTTATGGTCCGTTAACTCAATGTTGGTTGAATGGTTATTCTTCTTGCAACAACGGCCGTATTTTAGAATCACGGCCAATAAACAGATGATGACCAAGGAGGCCGCAAATACCGAACAGAATCCAACCGTCCAGTATTGATGTCTTTTTATGGTATTTCAGTTGTGGTCATATAGCTGGTTGAGTACCTCAGTTGCTTCTTGTTCATTGACTTTTAATACCTCCATTAAGTCCTTATTTAGTGGGATGACGGTCTCGTTGGTAAAGTAGATCGGGGTCTGTGCTGATAATGATGTGTTTACAGTTGAAATTGATTTGCTGAAGTGCATCGTTATTCTCGTTTCTTTGAACAACTTTGCCTCCAGTCGAATTGACTTTTACTGAATGATACAGTCCGGAGTTACGTGAATAATACCTGCATCATTCAACACAACTTCTTCTCGAGTTGGTCCACAGATTACAAATACAGTGGTTTTCTCTGGTGTGATAAACATCCATGAATTGTGGGTCCATAATTCTGTCCAGATGGTATGTGTCAATCTGAGTATCCTGGTTGAACATTGCTTGAACGATAGTTTTTTGTAGAGTTGCTGTATAATGCAGTCTTCACTTTGCTCAATACTGTGAAAGATAAATGGGCGGAGAATAAATACTGTCTCGTTGAGTGTTGGCGCCTGCTTCACATCCTCCAGTGGCACTTCGAAGTATCTCTGTAGGTTATAATTGATTCCCAGTATGGTCTGCTGTATACATACTTCGCGAAATGTCTGCTCATCTATTTTTCCAGAAACCGCATTAGTTTTGATCAGGTCATATTCATCCGCATCACTGATCGTTAGGTATCCCGTTACTAGGATTTCCATTGACGTGACGGTCATGTCTAGTTTGTCTA
Organism: Brachyopa scutellaris; assembly: GCA_949775065.1. Classification (NCBI taxonomy): domain Eukaryota; kingdom Metazoa; phylum Arthropoda; class Insecta; order Diptera; family Syrphidae; genus Brachyopa; species Brachyopa scutellaris. Next base: position 76,497,793 of record OX459115.1, on the reverse strand, counting down.
TTGGATCCGGTAATACCTTTATCTCTGGGCCGAACTTCGCCTCACACTTGTTTATTATATCCTCCAATGTCTTGTGGGGCAGGAACTCAAACAAATGACTACGCTTAAGGTACGCATTCAGTAGCTTGTTGTATTTATTTTCGATTTCTCGCATGTAGCTGAGAGCAATTAAGTAGGTGTTCGTCAAATGTAGATTGATCTTATTTTCATCAGTAATTATGTACCATGATTCCATTTTGTTGATCTCACTCAGACCTGCGTTTAGTTTTTGTGTGAAGCTGTTGATTTTCTTAGTGATCTTGACTTCTGTTTCATTTATACTGGAGATTGTAGACAGCATGATTTTGGTATTTGTTTTAGCGTTTTTAATCAGTTCCTTCTGATTACTATCTAAAATCTAAATCGTCGATATCGTGGTATACCTCATCATTGACTCCAAATAATGAATTAGGAACAGTTCCTAATACTCCTCGTTTTTGCCTGCGTGGTTCTGTTATCTGGAGTCTGCTGAAAATGGAAAACACATTTTTCCACTTTTCGTCCATATGATGACGTAATTCATCGCATTGGCTTTCCCTTGTAACAGTTTTGGCCCTATTACACAACTGAATCATCTGATCTCGCGTTTTGTTTACGTTGACTTGATCACGTATGATGTCTATCATCGAGAAACGGACACTCGTGCGTAATACTCCTCGTTGAACTTTGGCTACTCCAATTTGCTCTATAAAGACTCCAATGTCCGGTGAGTGATTGTATAATTGGTAGCTCCTGGCATGACAGTTGCAAGCAGCGATAAAATCCAATAGAAACATTTGCCGACGTTGTGATTGACCTCTGTTTTTTATCTCTCAGATTCCTTCCGGGCCCACGGGTTGGCAATGTCTTCATTTGTTGAACTCCGCCGTCATCGTGTTTCATCACGTTGTCGTCTATTGGCAGCAAGCATACTTTGGCTATTGGTCGCTTGAATGTTCGTTTTTCCGTCTTGACTGTTACAACTCTAGCCAGTTGGTCTAGTCCTTTATGCACTTCAATTATTTTTCCCAAAGGCCACCTTGATGGCATCATCAGCTCGTTTTTTAACAGCAACATCTGACCAATCTCCAAATTTGCTGCTGATTGTTTCCACTTAAATCGTTGTTGAATTTTGTTTATGTAGTCCGCGTACCAACGGTTGCAAAAATCTTGTTTGACTTTTTGAATGAGCTTCCACCTCTTAAAACTACTCTCTGCTAAGTCCAGAATGACATCATGTCGTGGGGCTATCAGTGGTGATCCAAGAATAAAATGGCCGGGTGTTAGTGCATCAAGATCTTCAATGTTATCTGTTAATGGGCAGAGTGGTCTTGAATTCAAACATTCTTCTATTTGGACTAGAACTGTGTTTATCTCCTCGTATGTCAATTTCTGCTCTCCTATGATGCGGCTTAGATGGTATTTGACGGATTTAACTCCAGCTTCCCAAAGTCCACCAAAATGTGGAGCTCCTGGGGGGATAAAATGCCACTGGATCCCGTTTTCGGTTAGTGAAGGTTGTAATGCCTCAATCATATTTCTTGCCCCAACAAAATTTGTTCCGTTATCGCTGTATAGATGATGGATAGATCCTCTCCTACTGATAATCCTCCACAATGCGGCCATGAAATCCGACGTCAGCTCAATGTGAACTGCCTTTGTTGACAAGCAGACAAACAGCGCTATGTACGCCTTATGTGACTTCACACCACGAATTTGTGAACATCGTATGTTTACAGGGCCTGCGTAGTCTGGAAGTTGTCCCATAAGTTGGTTTGACTCCTTGGCCTTGAATCGGAAACATTTTACGCATTGATTTATTATGGCTTTGACAGTATTGGTTCCTCGGATGACCAAAATTTACTCCGGAGGTGATTCAGAGTCAGTTTTACTCCTCCGTGAATTGTGTCGTGGTGAGCTTTCTTGATAATTAGTTTCGTCAGCGGATGTGAAGAGGACAAAATCATAGGATGTTGATCATTGACAACATTGAGTGCTCTAATCGCCCTCCCACTCGCAAGATTCCATTGGCGTCGATTAATGGTTTTAGTGATACCAATTTGCTGTGTGACTTCAGTGCTTTGTTTGCACTTAGACTCTGCATATCCTCAGTAAATGTTCGTTGAGCACCCTTCACTAGTGCTTTCTCCGCTTCAAGGAGCTCCCTTACCGTTAAACTGCCATGTTTTCGTGATTCGCCTTCCGTGCTACTTTGGCAATTGTTTTTAAATCGTAGGCAATATGCGCTCACGCGTTGAAGTTTTGAGAATGATGAAAATGCGAATGTAATGACGTCATTGCCTGGGGATTGTGGGATTGTAGAATCATGCAAGCATAGCATTTTCGGATGTCAGGCATGTCCTGCATTTCCATTATAGTCTTGTCAGCTGGCCAATGTTGTTCGTCTTCCCTTAACCACTCTGGACCGTGCCATCATGTTGAGTTCTCAGCGAGGGTATCTCCAAATGATCCCCTGGACGGAATGTCGGCAGGATTCTCTCTTCTAGGTACGAACCTCCATTGTCCCTTAAAATGCTGTGGCACATAGGATACTCGGTTGGCTACAAACGTGTTCCATTTTACTGGGTGTTGTTTTAACCAATTCAATACTATAGTCGAATCTGACCATGCAAAAACTCTGGTGTATTCTGTATCTGTTCCCTCTCTGATGTAGTTCATTAACTTCGTAAGTAGTGTAGCAGCACATAACTCTAGCCTGGCTAGTGAAACCTGCTTGACAGGTGCCACCTTGGTTTTTGATGCGATGATGCGAATTGTAGTAGATCCGCAATTAATACTCTTCTGATATATCACCGCCGCATACGCTGATTCTGATGCATCTGAGAATCCGTGTAGCTCTATTTGAGAGTCGTTCATTTGTTGCGTCCATCGTGGAATTCTTACTTGTTCAAGCGTTGATAATCTTGCCTTGAATTCGTCCCAGTCGTTTTGAATTTTCACTGGTACTTTCTCATCCCATCCGATACCCAAAAGCCAAAGATTTTGAATGAGAATCTTTGCTTTGATTGTTATTGGTGACAACCAGCCAAAGGGGTCGAATATTTTTCCGGCGTCACTCAGTATTGCTCGCTTGGTACTCTTTGTGCTGAATGATGACGAATTGACCTTAAACTGAAAGTCGTCTGTTCTCGGGCACCATTTTATTCCCAAGACCTTAAATGTTGTGTCATTATCGAAGTCATGTTCTGGTTCCATATCGATGACGTCTCTCGGTAACGCCTTTATAGATTCGGAACTATTTGATGTCCATTTCCGTAGATGGAATCCACCTTTATGAAGTAGCTGCATCAATTCTTGTTGAAGGTCTTGACACTCCTTTAGTGAATTTGCACCTCCAAGACAATCATCGACATAGAATCCTTTAAGCACTGTTTTGCTCGCCCTTGGATACTTCCTTGATTCATCCTCAGCTAGCTGGCGTAAGGTTTTAATTGCCAAATACGGCGCGGATGCTGTCCCGTATGTTACTGTGTTAAGAGCATATTCTTTGATTGGGTCACTGGAGTTTTCTCTCCACAAGATGCGCTGTAGATTCCGATCCCCCTGATCAACTAAAATCTGCCGGTACATCTTTTCAACGTCAGCTGTGAATACAAATGCAAATGACCTCCATCGAAGTAGCAGGAAAAATAGGTCTTCTTGTACAGTGGGACCTATCATCATTATGCTATTTAGTGATTCCCCAGAACTCGTCTTCGCTGAGGCATCGAATACCACCCTTAGTTTGGTAGTAGTGCTGTAATTTTTTATAACTGCATGATGTGGAAGATAATACGTTTGTCCAGTGTACCCCTCTTGTATTTCCTCCATGTGCCCAAGAGAAATATATTCCTGATGAATTTGGAATATTCATGCCGAAGCTCTTCATTTCTCGCAAATCTTTGTTCCAACATAAAAAATCGCTTCAAAGCCATCTTACGTGAATCGCCCAAGACCATGCGATCCTTAAGTAAGGGCACTTTGACGGTGTATCGTCCCGTTTCGTCTCTTTTGTGTGTCGTTTGGTAGTGATTTTCGCACATTTCATCTTCCGCAGACTTGACCTTTGCCGTTGGTACCTCTTCCAGTTCCCAAAATTTTTTCAAGCCTTCGTCTTCACTACAAACACTGATACATGATGTGAGTAGGTTAAACTGTACCTGTTTCCTTGGAGTTGGTAATTACTGGTCCCGATAATATCCAGCCAAACTTTGTGTTCTGTGCCATTGGAGAGTTAGCTGGACCCTTGATAAGTCCATGCGTCAGAAGTTGTGGCAGAAGATCTTATCCTATCAGCAATTCAATCTCCTTCGGTTGTTCGTACCATGGATCCGCCAATCTTAGTCCTTGAATGTGTGGCCACTTGTCTGGTGTAAACAGTTCTGCTGGTAGTCTTGATGTTATGACTGGCATTACAAGTGCTACCACCTCCAAGTTGATCTCCTCATCGTGAATCGATTGCAGGGTAAGCTGACATGCGGCTATGAATTGAGTAGCATGACCGTTGATTCCCATGATGTTTGATTCATACTTGACAAGTGGTACCTTTATTTGACGCGCTAACCCCTCAGTTATGAAGCACGATTGAGACCCTTGATCTCGTACAATTTTAGTTCGTCCTCCAACGCATATGTTTAGCATGGCTGTGGCCAGCAATACCATCCTGTTATTATGACAGGCTGTGGTGACTTGTGTTGTCGTTGTTGGTTCTTTACCTTTTCCTTCTGTTGCTGAGGCGGCTACGTTCTCGCGTTTAGAGGAGTGAAGCAAAGAGTTATGCGGTTGCCTGCAGATGTTGCAACCTTTCTTCGTTGGACACTCTCTTGCCGAATGTCCATCTCGCAAACAGTTGAAACACAGCTTCGATCTCTGGACCACCTCTATTCGGATTTTCGGCTTTAGACTCAGGAATTTTTTGCAAGCGAACAATTGGTGGGATTCATTGCATACAATGCATTTTGACTGGGTGATTGTTGTCAAATGGGTTTTTGTATGCGTTGGTTTTGTTGGTTGGGACTGATGTTAACGGTTGTATTCACGATAACTGCCTTCCAATCCTCGAAACCTTCCCTCGATGAAGTCAAACAATTCACTTAGCTTTGGAATTTCTGTAGATGTTCCTCTTGACTTTTGGTATAATTTTCTGGATTCTGAGTCCAGTTTCGGATACAGCAGCTGGATGACTAATGGGTCCCAGGAGCTGACGTCAACTCCTAAATTGTTGATACCATACAGCATCTCCTTTGACGTATCCATGATGGTTTTTTAGTCGAACTTTCGTTTCGAGCTGGTCGCAATGTCAACAATTTTTGAATGTAATTGTTGACCAAGGCTGATGGATTTTGAAACCTTTTTGTCAACAATTCCACAGCTGTTGCATAGTTGCCTGCCGTCGGTGCCAATTGGTTGACAATCCTTGCTGCCTCACCCTTCAGATTGCTTTTCAGATATTGAATGCGTTAAATATCGCTTAGTGATCCATTGTTGTGGACTACTGGTTCGAATAGTTCCCAAAATGGTGTCCATTCTTCATACCTTCCGCTGAATACTGGTATGCTGATGGTTGGAAGTCTGATTTCCATCTGTGCTGACACTGGTGGACCTGCTGCCTCCGGCTGTTGATGTCGCTTCTCAGCCTCTTTGAGTTGGATGTACGCATCTTGATACATCTGCTCCAACTCGATGAACTCATTGTTGGACACGTACTCCTGTTCGTAATCAGCTTCGTCCATGGATGACATTATATCTTCGTTAATTGCCGCCAACCTTGTCCAGCATTCTTTTAATTGGCCCAACTTGAATCCGAGGTAAACTGTATTTTGCCTCAAGTCCAAGTTGTCAATTACGCGGATGAAGTTGTTCTTGTTGAGATTCAACTTCACAAATTTGGCTGGGCACTTTTTTGTTTTAGCCGACTCCTCCGGGTTTGATGCACCAGTCTCTGATGGCAATTGTCTTGCAGATTTTAATTCATTTGATGATATGTTGTTTGATATTTCCATATCTTGAATCGATCTTGTGGAGAACTTGATTTTTTCAGCTGGCTCCTCCGGCTTTTCTGTTGTTGCTCCTCTTGATGAATGAACTGTAGGTTGAGTTGAGCTGGAGGCACCCAGACGTAAGTCTGCAGGCTCTTCCAGTTTTTCTGTTGATGCTCCTCTTGATGATTGAGCTGTGGGTTGATTTGAGCTGGAGGCACCCAAGCGTGACTCTGGCATGGCACCGGTCAGTAGCGGCATTTGCCTCGCAGGTTGTATCCCGTCGAGTTTCACCTTCCAAGTTTTTTTGATGTCCCTGTACCTTGACTCAAATTGACTAAAGTACTTCCTCGTGAAGTACTCATGGAGCGGGTTTGTCTCCTTCAGGTCTTCTTACTGTTCGTCATTTCGTTGGAAGTTGGACCAGTGCTGTTTCAACAGCTCCAGTCTTTTCGTAAGATACTCCACTGAGTATCGGGACTCACCATCTTTTTTGTAGTTGGTCCATAATCGATGGACTTCTTCCTCGATACGCGTTTGGTTCAGCGCTATATCGTCCAGCTCCATTGCAGTTGATGTGATTTAATTTTGCACTTTAAATCACTTTTCACACACTTTGTGACTTACTTTGTACTTGTAATATACTTGTAATCACTTTTTACACACACTTTGTGGCTTACCTTGTACTTGTAATCACTTTTCACACACAATTTCGAGGATGTGACTTACTTTGTACTTGTAAGGTACTTGTAATCACTCACTTTTTTTCTTGGCGGTATTGGTCCTGTGTCAATACTTCACCACACTATTCCGGCTGATCCGGCTCGAAGGACCAATGAAAATCTAAGGTATAGATTTTCTTACACTGAGCAGCCACCTTACCTCTGGTGGGGGGATTGCTCTCAGTGTGTCAACAGTGCTAAGTCTACTACTTAGATTTTCAGTGTCTACTACTTAACTTGTATCTACTGAACAGCCACCTTTCCCCTGGTGGGGGGATAGCTGTTTGTAAATGACAGAAAGACTGAACTTGTCAATGGTTGTAATCGATCTATATTTATTTCCAATAACTTAAAGACTATTTATACATAAAAATTGCTTACTACTACTTATTACTAATTGCTTCGACGGAAGCCGCAAACAGCAGGCACAACGCTGAATCAGCGACAACAGCAAAAACACTTAATGGGGCCAACCGCCGAATCGGCTGAAACAGCAGAACCAATAAATTGAACTTAATGTAGGTCGTGATTGAGCAACCAGCGAAAACAACAGAATCGCTTAATGAGGTATAATGCTGAATCGGCTGAAACAGCAGAACCAATTAATTATAGCTGAAGAATGTCGTGAGTGGGCAACCTTTTGTCGATGGAGCCAGGGCTGATGTTAATTGATGGAGTTGGTGTCGCTTTTTGTTGATGAACTCAACATTTTGCCTCCTCCAGCGTTGGTTCCCAATTGATTTCGAACCCCTGATTGACCTTCTTATGGTCCGTTAACTCAATGTTGGTTGAATGGTTATTCTTCTTGCAACAACGGCCGTATTTTAGAATCACGGCCAATAAACAGATGATGACCAAGGAGGCCGCAAATACCGAACAGAATCCAACCGTCCAGTATTGATGTCTTTTTATGGTATTTCAGTTGTGGTCATATAGCTGGTTGAGTACCTCAGTTGCTTCTTGTTCATTGACTTTTAATACCTCCATTAAGTCCTTATTTAGTGGGATGACGGTCTCGTTGGTAAAGTAGATCGGGGTCTGTGCTGATAATGATGTGTTTACAGTTGAAATTGATTTGCTGAAGTGCATCGTTATTCTCGTTTCTTTGAACAACTTTGCCTCCAGTCGAATTGACTTTTACTGAATGATACAGTCCGGAGTTACGTGAATAATACCTGCATCATTCAACACAACTTCTTCTCGAGTTGGTCCACAGATTACAAATACAGTGGTTTTCTCTGGTGTGATAAACATCCATGAATTGTGGGTCCATAATTCTGTCCAGATGGTATGTGTCAATCTGAGTATCCTGGTTGAACATTGCTTGAACGATAGTTTTTTGTAGAGTTGCTGTATAATGCAGTCTTCACTTTGCTCAATACTGTGAAAGATAAATGGGCGGAGAATAAATACTGTCTCGTTGAGTGTTGGCGCCTGCTTCACATCCTCCAGTGGCACTTCGAAGTATCTCTGTAGGTTATAATTGATTCCCAGTATGGTCTGCTGTATACATACTTCGCGAAATGTCTGCTCATCTATTTTTCCAGAAACCGCATTAGTTTTGATCAGGTCATATTCATCCGCATCACTGATCGTTAGGTATCCCGTTACTAGGATTTCCATTGACGTGACGGTCATGTCTAGTTTGTCTATTGGATCCGGTAATACCTTTATCTCTGGGCCGAACTTCGCCTCACACTTGTTTATTATATCCTCCAATGTCTTGTGGGGCAGGAACTCAAACAAATGACTACGCTTAAGGTACGCATTCAGTAGCTTGTTGTATTTATTTTCGATTTCTCGCATGTAGCTGAGAGCAATTAAGTAGGTGTTCGTCAAATGTAGATTGATCTTATTTTCATCAGTAATTATGTACCATGATTCCATTTTGTTGATCTCACTCAGACCTGCGTTTAGTTTTTGTGTGAAGCTGTTGATTTTCTTAGTGATCTTGACTTCTGTTTCATTTATACTGGAGATTGTAGACAGCATGATTTTGGTATTTGTTTTAGCGTTTTTAATCAGTTCCTTCTGATTACTATCTAAAATCTAAATCGTCGATATCGTGGTATACCTCATCATTGACTCCAAATAATGAATTAGGAACAGTTCCTAATACTCCTCGTTTTTGCCTGCGTGGTTCTGTTATCTGGAGTCTGCTGAAAATGGAAAACACATTTTTCCACTTTTCGTCCATATGATGACGTAATTCATCGCATTGGCTTTCCCTTGTAACAGTTTTGGCCCTATTACACAACTGAATCATCTGATCTCGCGTTTTGTTTACGTTGACTTGATCACGTATGATGTCTATCATCGAGAAACGGACACTCGTGCGTAATACTCCTCGTTGAACTTTGGCTACTCCAATTTGCTCTATAAAGACTCCAATGTCCGGTGAGTGATTGTATAATTGGTAGCTCCTGGCATGACAGTTGCAAGCAGCGATAAAATCCAATAGAAACATTTGCCGACGTTGTGATTGACCTCTGTTTTTTATCTCTCAGATTCCTTCCGGGCCCACGGGTTGGCAATGTCTTCATTTGTTGAACTCCGCCGTCATCGTGTTTCATCACGTTGTCGTCTATTGGCAGCAAGCATACTTTGGCTATTGGTCGCTTGAATGTTCGTTTTTCCGTCTTGACTGTTACAACTCTAGCCAGTTGGTCTAGTCCTTTATGCACTTCAATTATTTTTCCCAAAGGCCACCTTGATGGCATCATCAGCTCGTTTTTTAACAGCAACATCTGACCAATCTCCAAATTTGCTGCTGATTGTTTCCACTTAAATCGTTGTTGAATTTTGTTTATGTAGTCCGCGTACCAACGGTTGCAAAAATCTTGTTTGACTTTTTGAATGAGCTTCCACCTCTTAAAACTACTCTCTGCTAAGTCCAGAATGACATCATGTCGTGGGGCTATCAGTGGTGATCCAAGAATAAAATGGCCGGGTGTTAGTGCATCAAGATCTTCAATGTTATCTGTTAATGGGCAGAGTGGTCTTGAATTCAAACATTCTTCTATTTGGACTAGAACTGTGTTTATCTCCTCGTATGTCAATTTCTGCTCTCCTATGATGCGGCTTAGATGGTATTTGACGGATTTAACTCCAGCTTCCCAAAGTCCACCAAAATGTGGAGCTCCTGGGGGGATAAAATGCCACTGGATCCCGTTTTCGGTTAGTGAAGGTTGTAATGCCTCAATCATATTTCTTGCCCCAACAAAATTTGTTCCGTTATCGCTGTATAGATGATGGATAGATCCTCTCCTACTGATAATCCTCCACAATGCGGCCATGAAATCCGACGTCAGCTCAATGTGAACTGCCTTTGTTGACAAGCAGACAAACAGCGCTATGTACGCCTTATGTGACTTCACACCACGAATTTGTGAACATCGTATGTTTACAGGGCCTGCGTAGTCTGGAAGTTGTCCCATAAGTTGGTTTGACTCCTTGGCCTTGAATCGGAAACATTTTACGCATTGATTTATTATGGCTTTGACAGTATTGGTTCCTCGGATGACCAAAATTTACTCCGGAGGTGATTCAGAGTCAGTTTTACTCCTCCGTGAATTGTGTCGTGGTGAGCTTTCTTGATAATTAGTTTCGTCAGCGGATGTGAAGAGGACAAAATCATAGGATGTTGATCATTGACAACATTGAGTGCTCTAATCGCCCTCCCACTCGCAAGATTCCATTGGCGTCGATTAATGGTTTTAGTGATACCAATTTGCTGTGTGACTTCAGTGCTTTGTTTGCACTTAGACTCTGCATATCCTCAGTAAATGTTCGTTGAGCACCCTTCACTAGTGCTTTCTCCGCTTCAAGGAGCTCCCTTACCGTTAAACTGCCATGTTTTCGTGATTCGCCTTCCGTGCTACTTTGGCAATTGTTTTTAAATCGTAGGCAATATGCGCTCACGCGTTGAAGTTTTGAGAATGATGAAAATGCGAATGTAATGACGTCATTGCCTGGGGATTGTGGGATTGTAGAATCATGCAAGCATAGCATTTTCGGATGTCAGGCATGTCCTGCATTTCCATTATAGTCTTGTCAGCTGGCCAATGTTGTTCGTCTTCCCTTAACCACTCTGGACCGTGCCATCATGTTGAGTTCTCAGCGAGGGTATCTCCAAATGATCCCCTGGACGGAATGTCGGCAGGATTCTCTCTTCTAGGTACGAACCTCCATTGTCCCTTAAAATGCTGTGGCACATAGGATACTCGGTTGGCTACAAACGTGTTCCATTTTACTGGGTGTTGTTTTAACCAATTCAATACTATAGTCGAATCTGACCATGCAAAAACTCTGGTGTATTCTGTATCTGTTCCCTCTCTGATGTAGTTCATTAACTTCGTAAGTAGTGTAGCAGCACATAACTCTAGCCTGGCTAGTGAAACCTGCTTGACAGGTGCCACCTTGGTTTTTGATGCGATGATGCGAATTGTAGTAGATCCGCAATTAATACTCTTCTGATATATCACCGCCGCATACGCTGATTCTGATGCATCTGAGAATCCGTGTAGCTCTATTTGAGAGTCGTTCATTTGTTGCGTCCATCGTGGAATTCTTACTTGTTCAAGCGTTGATAATCTTGCCTTGAATTCGTCCCAGTCGTTTTGAATTTTCACTGGTACTTTCTCATCCCATCCGATACCCAAAAGCCAAAGATTTTGAATGAGAATCTTTGCTTTGATTGTTATTGGTGACAACCAGCCAAAGGGGTCGAATATTTTTCCGGCGTCACTCAGTATTGCTCGCTTGGTACTCTTTGTGCTGAATGATGACGAATTGACCTTAAACTGAAAGTCGTCTGTTCTCGGGCACCATTTTATTCCCAAGACCTTAAATGTTGTGTCATTATCGAAGTCATGTTCTGGTTCCATATCGATGACGTCTCTCGGTAACGCCTTTATAGATTCGGAACTATTTGATGTCCATTTCCGTAGATGGAATCCACCTTTATGAAGTAGCTGCATCAATTCTTGTTGAAGGTCTTGACACTCCTTTAGTGAATTTGCACCTCCAAGACAATCATCGACATAGAATCCTTTAAGCACTGTTTTGCTCGCCCTTGGATACTTCCTTGATTCATCCTCAGCTAGCTGGCGTAAGGTTTTAATTGCCAAATACGGCGCGGATGCTGTCCCGTATGTTACTGTGTTAAGAGCATATTCTTTGATTGGGTCACTGGAGTTTTCTCTCCACAAGATGCGCTGTAGATTCCGATCCCCCTGATCAACTAAAATCTGCCGGTACATCTTTTCAACGTCAGCTGTGAATACAAATGCAAATGACCTCCATCGAAGTAGCAGGAAAAATAGGTCTTCTTGTACAGTGGGACCTATCATCATTATGCTATTTAGTGATTCCCCAGAACTCGTCTTCGCTGAGGCATCGAATACCACCCTTAGTTTGGTAGTAGTGCTGTAATTTTTTATAACTGCATGATGTGGAAGATAATACGTTTGTCCAGTGTACCCCTCTTGTATTTCCTCCATGTGCCCAAGAGAAATATATTCCTGATGAATTTGGAATATTCATGCCGAAGCTCTTCATTTCTCGCAAATCTTTGTTCCAACATAAAAAATCGCTTCAAAGCCATCTTACGTGAATCGCCCAAGACCATGCGATCCTTAAGTAAGGGCACTTTGACGGTGTATCGTCCCGTTTCGTCTCTTTTGTGTGTCGTTTGGTAGTGATTTTCGCACATTTCATCTTCCGCAGACTTGACCTTTGCCGTTGGTACCTCTTCCAGTTCCCAAAATTTTTTCAAGCCTTCGTCTTCACTACAAACACTGATACATGATGTGAGTAGGTTAAACTGTACCTGTTTCCTTGGAGTTGGTAATTACTGGTCCCGATAATATCCAGCCAAACTTTGTGTTCTGTGCCATTGGAGAGTTAGCTGGACCCTTGATAAGTCCATGCGTCAGAAGTTGTGGCAGAAGATCTTATCCTATCAGCAATTCAATCTCCTTCGGTTGTTCGTACCATGGATCCGCCAATCTTAGTCCTTGAATGTGTGGCCACTTGTCTGGTGTAAACAGTTCTGCTGGTAGTCTTGATGTTATGACTGGCATTACAAGTGCTACCACCTCCAAGTTGATCTCCTCATCGTGAATCGATTGCAGGGTAAGCTGACATGCGGCTATGAATTGAGTAGCATGACCGTTGATTCCCATGATGTTTGATTCATACTTGACAAGTGGTACCTTTATTTGACGCGCTAACCCCTCAGTTATGAAGCACGATTGAGACCCTTGATCTCGTACAATTTTAGTTCGTCCTCCAACGCATATGTTTAGCATGGCTGTGGCCAGCAATACCATCCTGTTATTATGACAGGCTGTGGTGACTTGTGTTGTCGTTGTTGGTTCTTTACCTTTTCCTTCTGTTGCTGAGGCGGCTACGTTCTCGCGTTTAGAGGAGTGAAGCAAAGAGTTATGCGGTTGCCTGCAGATGTTGCAACCTTTCTTCGTTGGACACTCTCTTGCCGAATGTCCATCTCGCAAACAGTTGAAACACAGCTTCGATCTCTGGACCACCTCTATTCGGATTTTCGGCTTTAGACTCAGGAATTTTTTGCAAGCGAACAATTGGTGGGATTCATTGCATACAATGCATTTTGACTGGGTGATTGTTGTCAAATGGGTTTTTGTATGCGTTGGTTTTGTTGGTTGGGACTGATGTTAACGGTTGTATTCACGATAACTGCCTTCCAATCCTCGAAACCTTCCCTCGATGAAGTCAAACAATTCACTTAGCTTTGGAATTTCTGTAGATGTTCCTCTTGACTTTTGGTATAATTTTCTGGATTCTGAGTCCAGTTTCGGATACAGCAGCTGGATGACTAATGGGTCCCAGGAGCTGACGTCAACTCCTAAATTGTTGATACCATACAGCATCTCCTTTGACGTATCCATGATGGTTTTTTAGTCGAACTTTCGTTTCGAGCTGGTCGCAATGTCAACAATTTTTGAATGTAATTGTTGACCAAGGCTGATGGATTTTGAAACCTTTTTGTCAACAATTCCACAGCTGTTGCATAGTTGCCTGCCGTCGGTGCCAATTGGTTGACAATCCTTGCTGCCTCACCCTTCAGATTGCTTTTCAGATATTGAATGCGTTAAATATCGCTTAGTGATCCATTGTTGTGGACTACTGGTTCGAATAGTTCCCAAAATGGTGTCCATTCTTCATACCTTCCGCTGAATACTGGTATGCTGATGGTTGGAAGTCTGATTTCCATCTGTGCTGACACTGGTGGACCTGCTGCCTCCGGCTGTTGATGTCGCTTCTCAGCCTCTTTGAGTTGGATGTACGCATCTTGATACATCTGCTCCAACTCGATGAACTCATTGTTGGACACGTACTCCTGTTCGTAATCAGCTTCGTCCATGGATGACATTATATCTTCGTTAATTGCCGCCAACCTTGTCCAGCATTCTTTTAATTGGCCCAACTTGAATCCGAGGTAAACTGTATTTTGCCTCAAGTCCAAGTTGTCAATTACGCGGATGAAGTTGTTCTTGTTGAGATTCAACTTCACAAATTTGGCTGGGCACTTTTTTGTTTTAGCCGACTCCTCCGGGTTTGATGCACCAGTCTCTGATGGCAATTGTCTTGCAGATTTTAATTCATTTGATGATATGTTGTTTGATATTTCCATATCTTGAATCGATCTTGTGGAGAACTTGATTTTTTCAGCTGGCTCCTCCGGCTTTTCTGTTGTTGCTCCTCTTGATGAATGAACTGTAGGTTGAGTTGAGCTGGAGGCACCCAGACGTAAGTCTGCAGGCTCTTCCAGTTTTTCTGTTGATGCTCCTCTTGATGATTGAGCTGTGGGTTGATTTGAGCTGGAGGCACCCAAGCGTGACTCTGGCATGGCACCGGTCAGTAGCGGCATTTGCCTCGCAGGTTGTATCCCGTCGAGTTTCACCTTCCAAGTTTTTTTGATGTCCCTGTACCTTGACTCAAATTGACTAAAGTACTTCCTCGTGAAGTACTCATGGAGCGGGTTTGTCTCCTTCAGGTCTTCTTACTGTTCGTCATTTCGTTGGAAGTTGGACCAGTGCTGTTTCAACAGCTCCAGTCTTTTCGTAAGATACTCCACTGAGTATCGGGACTCACCATCTTTTTTGTAGTTGGTCCATAATCGATGGACTTCTTCCTCGATACGCGTTTGGTTCAGCGCTATATCGTCCAGCTCCATTGCAGTTGATGTGATTTAATTTTGCACTTTAAATCACTTTTCACACACTTTGTGACTTACTTTGTACTTGTAATATACTTGTAATCACTTTTTACACACACTTTGTGGCTTACCTTGTACTTGTAATCACTTTTCACACACAATTTCGAGGATGTGACTTACTTTGTACTTGTAAGGTACTTGTAATCACTCACTTTTTTTCTTGGCGGTATTGGTCCTGTGTCAATACTTCACCACACTATTCCGGCTGATCCGGCTCGAAGGACCAATGAAAATCTAAGGTATAGATTTTCTTACACTGAGCAGCCACCTTACCTCTGGTGGGGGGATTGCTCTCAGTGTGTCAACAGTGCTAAGTCTACTACTTAGATTTTCAGTGTCTACTACTTAACTTGTATCTACTGAACAGCCACCTTTCCCCTGGTGGGGGGATAGCTGTTTGTAAATGACAGAAAGACTGAACTTGTCAATGGTTGTAATCGATCTATATTTATTTCCAATAACTTAAAGACTATTTATACATAAAAATTGCTTACTACTACTCATTACTAATTGCTTCGACGGCAGCCGCCAACAGCAGGCACAACGCTGAATCAGCGACAATAGCAAAAACACTTAATGGGGCCAACCGCCGAATCAGCTGAAACAGCAGAACCAATAAATTGAACTTAATATAGGTCGTGATTGAGCAACCAGCGAAAACAACAGAATCGTTTAATGAGATATAATGCTGAATCGACTGAAACAGCAGAACCAATTAATTATAGCTGAAGAATGTCGTGAGTGGGCAACCTTTTGTCGATGGAGCCAGGGCTGATGTTAATTAATGGAGTTGGTGTCGCTTTTTGTTGATGAACTCAACAGACATTATGTCATAGATAATGCTTTCGAAAAGTTTGGGTATGCAGGAGAATTTTGCGATGGGGCGATAGTTGGAAATATCATTCTTACGACCTTTTTTATGAAGGGGAATTATGTAAGAGCACTTCCAGAGTTTAGGGAAAGCTCCCTGTGAGATAGAATGATGAAAAAGAGTCCTGAGAGATTGGAACAGATGATTCGCACATTCTTTTAAGACGATGGCAGGTACACCATCGGGTCCAGAGCAGAAATCGGGTTTGAGATTATTCATCTTTTTTAGGACATTTGCCGAAGTGATATGAGGCGAAGCAAGTGAAGTTTGAGGACAGTTGTTCATGAATGAAAAGTAGTCAATATCGGGTTCAACGATGTGGTTCGTGAACGACTGGCTGAAGAAATTGGCAAACAAGTTTGCTATTATGGTAGAGTTATCAGACAATGTATTATTGAGTTTCAAAAAAGACGGATAGCTATCAGATTTCTTTTTGGCATTGATGAAGTGAAAGAAGCGTTTGGGGTCAGAAATTAGATTTGATTCCATTCGGTCTAAATAGTCGTGGTAAAGAGTTTCACAAAGATCGGAAAAAAGGAAGTATGCGAGATGGTAGTTGGCAAAATCAGAAACAGAACGAGAGTTAAGGTACGTGCGCCACAGTTTGTTTCGTTTATTGCGAGGCGAGCGCAACTCTGTATTGTACCAAGGTGGGGAAGACGATAAGTTTTTCTGCTGCATATAAGGGACGGAAAGGGTAAAACATTCCAATATTTTGGAGTAGAACAACGTAAGAGCGTTATCAACAGTAATGGCAGCATTATCGAAGATAAGGCTGAGGTTGGCGTTATTGAGCAGATCGTTTAATTTAACAAAGTCTGCTTTGCGAAAGTTGAAACTGTACGCATGTTCAGATTAGAGAGTTTGATTGTGATTGTTATATGAAAAAGTAAGAGATAGAGGTGGGTGGTAGCGGTCTAATTTTGATAGAAGATGATTGCTTGCAGACACTACACAATTTTCAACGTCTGATGAAAATATAAGATCCAGCTGTCTACCTAAGTTGTTAGTGATGCCACTTAATTGGTGTAGGCCAGAGTCGGAAAGACAGTCAGTGAAAAGGATTTCCTTGTCTGTAGATGGATTCAGGGCCACAAATTGGGACTCGTCATCAGACTGAATCCATTTAAGGTCGGGTAGATTGAAATCACCTAGGAATACGATAACATCGCAGGGGTCTACAACATTAAACAGGTCGTCGATTGCGTCTACAGCAAGCTGGTAACCATGGATGGGTTGAGAAGGGCGAATGTAGCAGCAAAAAAGGTAAAGGTTACGCTTTGAGATAGTTATTTTGACACAAATGAACTCAAAGATACCGGTATGTGAAGCTTTATAGAGCGTAGAGTCAAAACGATTATGTATTGCATGGAGAACACCATGACCAGTGGAGTCGTCTTCTTTCTCAAGACCATCATTTCTAAAGACATTAAATTCCGACGTTAATAGCTCGTTACTATTATAGTCGGAAGATAGATTTGTTTCAGACAGTGCAAAGATGTCATACGGGAGAGTTTGGGAGTTAAGGTATACTGTGGAGGTCTTTGTACGTAAGCCCCTAACATTCTGGTAATAAAGAGATAAGCAGTCGGGAGCGGGGTGAGACAAAACAGAAGAGGGAAGGTTAGGAACTATAATAATTTTTGAAATTGGAACGCATTCTTTGTAGGTGTGACAAACGTTTGGAATTAACATGTGAGGCATATGAGGAAAGATCATTTGCTACATTAGTAGGAGAAATACTGAAGCTCTCATGTAAACGGACAAATATGCGCTTTAGGTCGTCGGGGTTTGTTGGAAGGCCCTCTTGGTGAATTGAGACCATGACGTTAGCCTTAGTTACTCCATTAATGCAAATGGAGTCCGGTTTGTCATGAAGGTAGGCAAGATATAGACGGACGTTCTCATAAATTATATGATCTCTCAAACGCGACAGTACATAGCGGCTGTCGTCATTACCATCTACAAGCTGCTTGGTGAGTTTGACTGTAGGAGAAAGCAAAGGGTCTAAAAAACTAGATGGGGTATTGACTGTGGTAGAATTAGATGACTTGACAGACACAGAGGATGTGGAGGGATTAATAATGTGGGAGCGAAAAAATTTCGGATATTGAGAAGCAGAGGGAGTAGAGATGGTTGATGCGGTGCGGCTAGTTGAATGAGATGGGTCAGGCTGTAAGTTGAAAGGCACACGGTTTTGGCGGGTGCTATTTACGGATGGCGGCTTTGTTAATATTGGAGTTGAGGGAACGGAGGTCAGTGGTTGTCGAATTTGCGGTGAGAAGATAGGAAATGTTCCCTGCTTAAAACTCCAGTTTGAGTTGGTGCTATTACTATTTTTATTTGAGTTAAAGCTAGGTTTATTTTTATGGGTTGTGTGACTTACATTAGGCTTAGGGCTAGGGTTATTATTAGATCTTAGATTTTTATAAGAACTAGGACTAGGTTTGTTAGTCTTACGTTTTTTCTTGGTTTCTACTTTTTTTATAACTAAATTATCCAGATGAAAATCGTCACTAGCCGGGTTGAGGAAAAGCCATTCATATTTGGAAGGAATGGTTATTTTAAAGCACGGGGACTTCTTAGAGCTGAGTGGCGAAATCTTCTGACAGTCGTTTACGGTAATGGAATACTTTTTGTGGAAAAGATTCACTATCCAGGTGATATCAGCATGATGGGGGGCACCAGAAATGATGAGCGAAGTGAACGCATTAGTTTTTGTTTCTGCTATGTTACCATCACCGAGTTTACTAAGCCTCTTATTCCAGTTAGAAAGGGTCCATATCGTTCCAAAACGCTCGACAGTCGGTACAGTCGGTACAACTTCTGGGGCAGCTGCGGTTTCTTGGGGGAGTCTTGGTGGCAATAGAGTTGATGGTTGAAGAGGAGGAGATTTTGTCGCTGGGGGATTGGATTCAAGCATTTCCGTTAGTAATGATCTATTGTAGAGAGAACTCTGTTGCGGCTGAAAGAGATCTGGGATGTCATCGATTTTGTTGATAGTCAATCTGATGTCCTCAGCTATATCGCCTATGGTTACCCGGGAAGCCTCGACATTGTTGCTCACATCATTAATTCTGCTCATCATGTGAAGAAGTAATGGATCGCTGGGTAGGGTAGAGGCAGCAACAGTATTTGATGAGCTTTGACAGTGCATGTCAAAATCGGAGCGAAGAGAGTTGAGGGAGCCATTGATAGTAGAAAGTTCGGAGGCGAAAAGGGTTTTAAAGTTTAAAAGGATATCACTTTTTAGTTTCACAAGTTTTGAGTTTAAGTCAGCTGGAGACTTGGTAAATGAGTCATTAATGCCTACCAACTGCTTGTCAATACTTTTAAATTAAACTTGGACCGGCAGAGGTTAACCGAGAGTTCGATGCTGTTAGATAAATCATCAGCCCTTTTTAACACGTCATCAAACTTATTAAACTCGTTCAGTATTTTATTATTTAGTAGTTTATTTTCGGAGGAGACGGTTTTTATAGAGTCACTACAGCACTTTACCGCGATCATTATATGTGAGAGTGATAATTCTTTGCACTCATCACATTAGAATACGAAATTCTTGCTAAAGTCACTTATATAGGGCACAGATCGCTTGCTTAAGCCGATACACAGGGCATGAAAATAATTACCGCACAGCCCATTGCAGACTACCCAGTCAGCATTAAAGTCACTCGTCGCTTGTTTACAAGATGTATTACCGCAAATGTTAGGCATGATTGGTGTGAGGTGGGTCAGTTTATTCAGGGAAGTAGGTCAAACAAAAAGTGCAAGCGAGTATTTGATTCGCGAATAAAAGGCAATGACCAAGAAGTAGGTGGGAATTGCGGAAATTCATTGCAGTAGTATAATATCGCGATGTGGAGATTTGCGAAATTTACAATAAATTAATTAAATTTGTTTAAACTCGCGAACTGGGAGGGAAAGAAAAACACGTCCGAAAGGTTGAAGGTATTGCTCACCAGTAGGCGGTTCATTGTGAAAAATGTGATCTCTGCTGGCACTTTCGAAATTAAAAATGGTCTACAACAGGGTGCGGTTAATTCGCCGATCCTTTTCAATATTTACACAAGTGATCTCGTAGGGTTTCTTCACCATGCTTGCGTACGCAGATGACTTGGTCGCGTACAGATCAGGACCAAAGATCGAGGTCATTGCAACTCTCTTGCAAAGTAACTTCGATAAGATTCAGCGATATTGTGACGACTGGAAATTGAAGATCAGCCTCCAGAAGTCAGAAACCATCTTGTTTCGGACGCCGTTGTCTGGGGCCTCATGGGACACCAGAAAGAATTGGCGAAAGTTCGCAATCGTTGGACGACACGGGCGGCCACTTGCATGTCGAAATATAGTCAGATACCTCGGGCTCCGGCTAGACCAGTATCTGTATTTTAACAAACATATAGATGCTGCTCTGACCAGAGCCAGAGGCGCTTTTGCCCTTACAAAGAGACTATTTTATAGCAGCCAACTCGATGCGAGAGTTAAGGTTATCTGCTACACGGCCCTTATACGGCCAATGATAGCATATGGTTGTCCCGTGTGGTTCAACGTCGGACCAAGTTTGATGGAAAGGATTCGGGTGTCTGAGAGGGCTTGTCTTCGGGCCTGCCTTCATTTATACAAAACACCAGAGTCTGAGTACAAAAAATTCTAGTCTAATGAGGTCCTATACAATAGGGCTAACTTAATAAGAGTGGATAATTTCCTGATCAAGATGACTCGAAGGCATATTGCAAGAGCAATGAGTTCGAGGAATAGCCTGATCTTCGGGGCTTACTACCCCGATTTCAGGTACCACGAAAGAGTGCGCCTTAACGGCTTCATTCCACCAGAAGCATTGCTCCATTTTGACCAACAGGGTCTGATCCAGAATGGATCAGCGGTACCGCTAATCTTCCATGTTGCTCGCACAACTGTGGATAGGTGGCTCAACTACGACAGAGACGTCGCACAGAGCCAAACGGAGCGCCTCCGGTTTAGTAGGTCGGTTTCGGGGCGCGATGGGTACGATGTTGAGCAGCAGCATCAGAAATTCTGGTGGCTGTTAGAAGCAGATGGAATTCCCTTGTCGATTCCGTTCGATCCGGGGTAGACACCCCAAGGCATAGTTGGCCGCTTATGTATTTATATATGTATATATTTATGCCGTGGCCGGCTTACATAGGTTTAGGTTTATAAGAAATAAAAAATAAAAACAAAAAATGAAAAATAAAAAAAAAATAAAAAACTGCACAGCACTTTGCAAACACAAAAAAAATATAAACCCAAATAAAAAACCAAAAAAAAAAAAATTACAAAATAAACACAGCACAAAAAAAAAAAATACGTACATATTTAATTACGTAGCTAGTTTTAAGATAGGTTAAGTAGTTGTAAGTTTTATTATTTAAGGTAGTTTTTAAGCAAAAAATCAAACGTCATTTCACTAAGTTTTTTTTTCTCAAAACATTTTTCTCAGTTTTAAAACTGTAAATTTAATTAAAATTCAATAGCATAAGTTAGGTTACGTCGAAAGACATAGTATAAGTATTAAGTTTAGCTTAGAGTGCCCGTGTGGGGCCAGTAAGTTAGAGTAAGATAGTTAGCTTGGTTAAGCTAGTTTTAATCATTTTTGTCTAGCATTTAAGATTTAATTGAATTAATGAATAAAAATGAATTAAAAATGACTGCCAGTGTTATGCCTTCGCAGTAGGTTTCGATATTAACTTCTGAAACTGATTAACTTATTTTTATTTCGTGAGAAATATATGCTTCGAAGACATCTGGATTCGAACCGTGTTGTACTGATGCTTTGAAGCTGATTACACAACTCTTTTTTTCGTTCGTTTCGTTTTTCGTTTTTTTCTCAGGTACGTATGCTAGTGATTTTACGGTTCCTAATAATCGGTGGATATGTGCATACGTGATTCTGACGTTTATTGAAATTCATATTATATTTAGGAAGGGAATAGTAAAATTTCAGTTGAAATCGCATTAAATCCACTTATTATGGACGATAATAATTGCGTTTTTACTAGCAAATACAAAATGTTCCTAAATTAAGCTCCAAAATCAACTTTGTAATTCATCGTTAAAATTCTCTGCTTTGTTTTGGTAAAATGTCCCTAAATTAAGCTCCAAAATCAACTTTGAAATTCATCATTAAAACTCTCTGCTTTGTTTTGGTTGTCAAACGAGAAATGTCAAAGATCAACCGGAAAAAATCTCAGAATTTTCAATCCTGCTTTCGTTTCCCTCTCGTTTCTATGCACCTCCCCCTATCTATCGAAATGTCGAAAGACGAAACGAACGAAAAAAAGAGTCGTGTAATCAGCGTCTGTGTTGTATTCTATGTCCCAATCCACACGTTGACTCATGAGTCGCGACTCACACGAGTATGAAAGAGAAGAACGATGAAATAGAAAGCAAGCTGCGGAGAATCGCGGGCAGAATTTTCCGATACTCTTTTTGAAGTTTCTCTTTTTCTTGTTCGTTATTTTGCTATTTCGCTTCATTTATTTTCGTTGCGCGTAGAGCGCAATGGTCTTGAAAATAACGAAAGAACTGAATTTGACGAACAACAATTGATGTTTTAAATTAAATGATTATCCATATATGAAACACATCGAAATTTGTATAACAACTAGTACAGAGCCTCCATAGCTACTATTTTAGGAAAATTAAAAAATGTAAGCAATATATCTTCATAGAAACTAATAAAATATAGAACTGTAACCATTTCAAAAGCGAAAAAAAAAGAGAATTGTCAAATTACGAAAACAGAAATTATTAAAGAGTCGTGACTCAAAAGTCAACGTGTGGATGCAAGCGCCTCACCGAATGACTGTTGAAAACAGAAAATAGAAAAGAGTCGCGACTCATGAGTCAACGTGTGGATTGCGACTATATTAAGAGAAAACGTACCCATGACCAAAATCGGTTGAGTAGTTTCCGATTTTATAAAAGACAAACAAACATACATTCATTTTTATACAAGTCGCAATCCACACGCTGACTCACGAGTCTTGACTCTTTTGTCTGCTTTCACAAAGTCTAGACTTTTTTCGAATTTCTCTTTGTTATTTATATCCGCGAGTCTTGTGCTTTTACACTTCAGACTTTTTTCCTTGACTCAAATTTGACATTCCTCTTTTATTTTGCAGTTCTTGTATTGTGCAGATGACTAGGTGGGAAGCAACACAATGATAAAACGAAGAAGAGAAAAGAAAAACGTCAAAAAGAGTCGCGAAAAACATTACCCTCGACTTACAGGGCAAAATATTTTCATTCTCATCTTTTCGAACTTTCTTACTCTTTTGCACCCATGTGAGTCTAGACTCACAAGTCTTAGTGTAAAAGCAGACTTTGTAGTTTTTGTTTTTAACTTTCATTTGGTGAGGCGATTGCATCCACACGTTGACTTTTGAGTCACGACTCTTTAATAATTTCTGTTTTCGTAATTTGACAGTTTTCTTTTATTTTATCTTTCGCTGTTGAGGGTTCTAGAGCTCTACATCTGTGAGTTTCTATAAAGAAATAGTGCTTAAATTATTAAACTTTCCAAAAATAATAGAATTGGAGGCTATATACTAGGTATTATCTTTGTATATACATTCCTATAGTAACGCTAAGAAATTCAGTAGAAACGTTGTACCAGTATCCCGACAAAGCTTCAATCGGTCTAAAATGAAAACTGGATTCTGTCCTGAATTGATTTAGAGGGAGCTTTCAAGTTTTATGAATGTCTCGTCAAAAAAAAAACTATTTTTCAACGAAAAAAAACAACAACAAATATTTATTTTTTATACGACCGGCGCAAACGAATAGACTTTTTTGTATTTCGGGTAAATAAATTTGTTTACTGGTTGCCATATTTCATTTCCCCCCCCCCCGATCACAATTTATTGTTCGTTGCCAAATATTTAAATCCCGCAACATAGCAATTCAATGTGATTTTCGTATTTAAGAATTGCTCTAATACTTTTACAATAGATTTCAAAATATGTAATTATGTATTTAGTTTTTAGAAATGATTGTTTTCAGCATCTGTTCTTCTGCGTATTTTTTCCTTTTGCAATTAGCAAATGGTGCTATACTTATTTCTCCATTCCTGCAAATGTGCATTTGAAACAAACCTGTACGTTTTGGATGCAGGAAAAACGGCGCCTGTGTTATTCACTAAGAAGCATAGCATCCCTCAAGTCTCACAGGTAACTGTGAGGCAGACGAACTAACCAGAAAAGGATGTTTTATCACCGAAAGTGAGCAACGCAAGCTCTACAACAGGCTTATGAGAGATGGCGTAATCTTGACACGTGTAGCTGGGCCAGACAGACTTGGCCACGGCTAAACCAACATAAAACTTGCCGCCTGCTAAGAATAAGCAGAGCACATATCGGCATACTAGTTGGACAGGTCATTGTGAAATAGGCAGATATGCCAGCAGACTAGGAATCCTCGCCAATGACAACTGTCACAGCTGCATGGATGAGGAGGAGGAGGAATACCCCTATCACCTACTTTACAGTTGCCCAGCTCTCTCCGCCTTAAGAAAAATGATAATACTTCTTTGTAGACCTTTAAGATATTTCCTCAACAGATATCAATAAAATACGGAAATTCATCCAACTTTCAAAATGGTTCCAGGAGTATCGCTGAGAATCGGCTCATGTGGCAACACAATGGACCTACTTTGGTCTAAGTGAATCCTACGAAATATGGGGATAGCCACCCAACCTAACCTAACCTTGTGGTGTCTCTGCTCTAGTGATGGCTACCTATTCAGTTCATCCCGTATGCTGGTGCTAAAGCCGAAAACGATTCAAATATGAGGAATCAATGGGGTCTTGGAGGCGGTGTAAATGAACGGTGTACATCTTCAAGAACATCAATAATTTTTTGACAACTCTTTTACCTCATTCATTCTCATGTGGCATCTTACATTGCTTAGTCATGTACGATACATCACTCAACAGATAAGAATGTATCTATAATGTGTCAAATATCCATAACATTCTCCAACGAGGAACCAAAAGACCTCTGCCGATCTTTACACTAGAGATTGAAAATCAGGAAAACAATTAAGACATACATATATAACATAAGACAATTACTTTAAGGTAGTATAAACTTCGAACCTCCTCGATTAAAGAAGGACATTGCCCAGTGCTTAAATTATCAAAAATATGGGCACACAAAAAATTATTGCAACAATCTTAGCTGAACATTTTAGAGTGACGTTTACTAATGACACAAATAACTCAGACATAAGCATACCTACAACTTCTAGTTTCCAAAGCACTAATAGTTCTAACATAAAAAAGGCAACAGTAAAAGAAATAAAATACTACATTCAACACAAGATTAATCCAAAAAAAGCTCTGGGTATGATCTTATTACCGGACAAATATTAATAAAACTACCCCAAAACGCACTAAATATTTAATTTCTCCCTAGTTACGCTAAGTAGAAAAACAAAAAACACTTTTAATTTTTATTATTGTTGTATTTCTTTATTTTAATTTATTAAAAAATCGACCCAACCTCGTTCACTGTTCATAATCAACTCCCCGAGACTTTCCAAGATTCATTCTTACCACTGAAAATGCATTAAGTGCATTATCAGCAAAACGTGTCACCAAATGTGCACTGTAATTTCCTTCTGTTTTTAATTGATCGGGTTACTGTTCGTTCCGTGAAGGAATGTGCAAACATAAACAATTATGTTTGCAAATTGTTATTCGCCGTACCGTTGAGGTATGCAAATACATCCGCTGAGCGGATGTCCAGTGGTGTTGGGTAGGAAGGTGTCATATATATAACTTCTCCCTCCTTTACATTAAAATTCTCCTGAATTTTACTTTTTACTTCAACTTGAACTGGTTTTTGATTTTTACAAAATTTGAAAATGAAAATGATTGTTATCGTAAACATGATAATAATTAAACTCAAGTTTATTCCATATGATACGTTTTTGTGGTATTGTAACTCTTCTATTTTATTAAGATTAATCTCATTTTCCAGTATGATATCATCTTATGTTATTTAGTCGCTAAAATTGTTGAAATTTTGATTCTTTTGATATATAAACCTTTCTTGGAAAGTCTCTTTTACATTGGAAAAATAATGATCTAAAATTCTTATTTCACAATTATAAAATTGAAATAATATATTTCCAGTTATATTTAAAATTCTTTCATCACATGTTTGATTTATATTTAATTTATTTGCGTTTTTTATTACAATTGTTTCTTCATCCAATGTGAGAATTTCTGTTTTAATATTTCTTAAAAGTTTACAGTTATGCTGATAAGAACAATGTCTACTTAATTTTAATTCATTTAGAGTTCTTAATTATTCATATTTATATGTTAAGTTATTGTAATTGAATACAATTTCGTTTGGATAATCTATTTCCTTTTAATCTTTATTTGGTATTGGTATAATCATTCTCAGTTGCACTTTAACAATCTCTTTTGGAATTTTGATAGCAAATATTAATACATTTTCTTCGAACTTAGTAATGCCTAATTTTATATATTTAATTTTGTTTAAATCTATATTATAATTTTGTATTTCTTCATCTGTAAGTATTAACAATATAATCATGAAGACCTGAAAATTTTTGGTGGTCGTTTAATGTTAGTAGTATGTATGTTTGTGAGTTTGCTTTTCTTAAATCTAGGCTGGTGCTTATGGCGAACTGCTTATATTCTTTATAATCTTCTCTATTGTGATTTGCTATTTCTAATATTCTTTCTTTTACTGTCTTTAAATTATGTCGGATTTTTTCAAAGTCTATTTTGTTATACTGTACACTAGAAGGAGAAGTTTTAATCGTTGAATGAAACCTGTTGTTATAATTTCTAACAGCTCGATACAACAATTTTTTGACTGATATGTTGTTTGCATTTATTTTTAGTATTCTAAATTTCTCACGAAGGGTGCTGTGGAATCGTTCGATATCCGAATTCCCCGTATGGCTATTGGGTTTAGTGTAGTGAATGCTTATTCCTTCTTTCTGCATAAAGTCTTTAATATGGATTGAATTAAATTCATTATCTGCTATAATTTTGTTAGGTTTTCCCATTTCCCATTTTAGAGAAATTATTTTCTTTTTTTGAATTCTTCTCTAATACAAGTATCCTCAAAGTTACGTTTTCTCATGGTAGTAATAATTTTATTTAGATCAGTTTCGTCATCAATTTTATCTAGCAGGGTTCCCTGTGTTATTTCTTTTATCTTATTAATTAAAATTACTTCTACATTACTCAAATTAATATAGTGGTCACTTTCGTAATAAATTCTAAGTTCGTTACTTTTATAATTTATATTTTGAATCTCTAAAGCTAGTTCACTTACATTGTTGACTCTTATGTTGTGTATGCGTCTGAAAATTTCACTGGGCTCCGTGTCCGGTTGATATCGCAGCTTCAATGTTGTTTTTATCTCGTTCCAATCGTCCGGATGTGACAGGTTCAATACTGTTTCCTTGGCTTCTCCTTGGATTTTTTCATTATATATTGTCCTCACCATGTATTTTTTCAGGAGTTCGCTGGTCACTTCAGATAAATAGAACTCTACGTTCGTCAGGAAAGAGTTAATTGTTACCTCTCCACTTCCTGTGAAAGTTGTCATGTGTCTGACTTCCCTCAAAACCCGTTCTCGGTCCTCTCTCGTTGTATCCCTCGCTCTGAGTTCTTGAAAAGCGGCAGTTAGTTGTTGGAGTTGTTGGTCCCTAAGTTGAATTTGGGCCTGGAGATCTTGGATTTCTGCCATTCTTAATTCTGGTCGATTCTGATCGTACAATGCAGCTCTGCTTCTGGTTATTGGCATATGTTTTTGTTTCTATGAACCACTATTATTTTTAATTTTAATTCTTATTTTTCTTATCACTTTAGTTGTTACTTTTATTTATTATTATTTATTTATTTTTTTTTTTTTAAATCACTTGTTAGATAATTTCTTGTGAATCATTTAATACGTTTACAGCACGTTAACAACACATTTGCAATACGTTTACAACACGTAGTTTCGATCACTAGATAACTTTTTAATTAGTTATCCTACCGACTGCGCCAAATGCACTGTAATTTCCTTCTGTTTTTAATTGATCGGGTTACTGTTCGTTCCGTGAAGGAATGTGCAAACATAAACAATTATGTTTGCAAATTGTTATTCGCCGTACCGTTGAGGTATGCAAATACATCCGCTGGACGGATGTCCAGTGGTGTTGGGTAGGAAGGTGTCATATACATAACTCACTTGTGTACCTCCGAAATCTATTTAACGCAATTGTTACTCTAAAATGCTTCCCAAAGGTTTGGAAAGTAGCCAAAGTGATAGCAGTTCCAAAACCTCGAAAAGACGCTACTCAAACCACTAATTACAGGCCAATAAGTTTATGACCAATAGTATCAAAGCTATTCGAAAAAATCCTAATAGATAGACAACAACACAGAGACGAGCACTCAAATCTTCTTAAAGCAGAAGCTGGAGTTCCCCAAGGAAGCGTCCTTGGAACTTTATTATATCTAATATATACATCCGACATTCCTACACCTCAGTCAAAAAATGCAATGATTGCGACATAGACCAAAAGTTAACTTGGAAACAACATATACTCACAAAACGTAATCAAATCAAGGATAAATTTAGACAACTATTTTGGCTGCTGAGAAGAAACTCGGTTCTATCTATTGACAACAAACTGCTCATTTAAAAGACGATTACTAAACCAATATGGACATACAGACTTCAGCCGTGGGGAACAGCCTGTAAATCAAATATAAACATCATCCAAAGACAGCTATTAAAAATATTAAGAACGATTATAGACGCTTCATGGTATATATCCAATGACGACATCCATAAAGACCTCAAATTATCGATAGTAATTGCAGAAATACAAAAGACAAGCACAAAACACCAAATCCGGTTATTAATCCACGATAACAATTAAGTCGACTCAATCCCGCTACAAGAAATAACCCGAAAAAGAAGACTGAAGTGCCTTAGACCATCAGACCTAACTCAAAGATATTAATAAAAATAATAACTATTGTAATCTTTACTTTTTGAATACTCGCTAATAATTAAAAAAAACCCACCTTATTGTAAAACAAAGGTTTGTAAAGGCACTGGCATTATAAGCTATCATATCCTGTTATGTAACAACAATTACTAGGTGTTCAATATGTAAAGATGTAAATAAATAAAGCAAACATAAAAAAGAAACAGTTTTTGTAAGCACAAAACATATTTACTTTTTTAATCAGTTAATTAACATTTAAAAAAAAACCGACATCAAAAGACGAATATTTACTTCAATGGTGCCGAAATAACGAAGAAATTAAAATCTTGACGAAAGCTTTTTCATAAGGAATGAAATTAGCAAAGGCGCAAAAGCTCTCTGGCACTTTATTCTCGATTTGGTATTACTAGCGACATCTTGCAGCATGCTTAAAGCTGGAAATACACGATACAATCGTTGTACAACCGCGAGTTGTACCAATATCGGTACAACCGTTGTAAGTCGCACACACACTATACAATCTGCGTGCGATTTCCATACAACGGCGCATCCAACCGCAGGTTTTCGAATCAAAGCGTACAACCGTGCGATATCGGTACAACCGTCGTAAGCCAGCTAACACACGATACAATCGTCGCATACAACCGCAAATTGCATACAACCGTTGTACAACGATTGTATCGTGTATTTGCTGCTTAATGGTACTACTGGATTGGCGCTACTATAGTAATGTATATACAAAGGTATTATATAAATTTGGATGTACTCCATGTATGCATATTATCTATTACATCAATTTTGTTCGTCCAATTAAATGTTTCCGTAATTTTCAAGGCGACTGCGCTCTACGCACAACGAAAAGAAACATAGCTAAATAGCAAAATAACGAACAAGAGAAAAGAGAAACGTCAAAAAGAGTCACGGAAAATTCTGCCCGCGACTCACCGGGCAGCTCGTTTTCTATCTCATGGTTCTTCTCTTTTGCACTCGCGTGAGTCGCGACTCATGACTCATGAGTCAACGTGTAGATTGCGACTAAAGATAGAGTCGGTAAGGAAGTTCGGCGTTAAAATAAAATTCACTAGTCGTTTTGGATTGGGATTTTCAGATTTTGCTCTTAGATTTCAGATTTTTCGTGCTGAATGGAAAACATACGAGATTGATCTGTTTTTCTGCAATTGTATTAGTGTGTCATTTGACGTCTTCATGTGCTGCGTTTTAAATTTTATATGAAATGTTTTGGTATAAGTGCAAGTAGGTGTGAATCTCCAGTAGAATCCGAGATTCACAAAAATTGATCTAGAGCAAAAAAAAGTTTTTTGGTCGGTTGGAAAATGAAAATTGTACTAGAGCGATAAAAATTGTTCCAGATAAAAAGAAAGTGCTTTTTTTGCTCAATCGAAATCGACATAAATTGATTCATATAGTGGCGATCAATTCCATACCGATTCTTTTCAGTGAGACAGGTACATTTTATGTGAGTTAAAAAGAGAAGGGTTGATTTCAGCAAAAGCATACCGAAAATCCACTTTCAATATGAATTATCGGTGGAAGATGCATGTCGCCGTGTAGTTCCTTGAAGTGAATACTTTCCTCTTTCAGTCCAATTAATGCGCACACAGAATTATTGGCATTATCGTTAGGATTATAGTAGTAGAAGAAGTAGTATTTATTTCTATCGTAAAATTCACAAGTTTTAGTAAATTGTTACATGAATAAAGATTTTTATGCTTACCGCAGTTTTCCCTGTCACGGCTTTAGTTCAAATATGATTCTCCCATTCAGAGACAAGCGTTTTGACAGCAAAAACGACGGCAGCATTCAACAGATTTGTTCTTTCAAAATGACTGCATCCACTTCTCGACAATGCATGTTCTTTCCTCAAAGCGTTTCATTGCTCATACAGTTTTTAATTTTTTTCCGACCGTCACGTGATGGTTGGATGTTGTAGAAATAGGGTAGGCACTGATTGGCTTTAATTTGACTAAGCCCAGTGTTGTAACTGTTACTACACATCAATTGTGCTTATTTTACCTCCAAGTGGTAACCATCGGGTACTGGTCGCTGCCCATCCGGGCACGACTTGCTAAACTTATAAGCGCGAGTGCTGAGCAAGGGAAAATAGCAGCACTATAATTCACGTCAGCGGATGAATTCCATCAATGGAACCAACGGTGGCGCTAAAATTTCCAGAACGGAAACAAAACCTTATCTGAGCTACTCCGACATATTCGGAGCTCAGGTCGATAAGGATCTCCAAGTACTAGTCAGGGTCTTGGAAAAGAGTTGGTGGCGGATGAGCCGCTAGTGGGCCAACGGCAGCGCTCACACCCCCGTAGTGGGTTACTGACACCGGTGTACCCGGCCCCTTGTCCTAGGGGTATACAAGAATCTGGCCCTCCAGGTTGGGGGTTGTGCGTGAGGTTAACTACCTAACCACGTAAAAAAAAATTTGTTCCGAAACAACCAAAAGCCTCGGAAAAGGACTAAACGAAATAAGGACAACGACGTTCGGATATGTACCTGGAATGTTCGTTCAATGAACGGCGACGGTGCATCCGAACAACTGGCAGAGGCCCTAAACTGCTACAAGGCAGATATAACCGCCATCCAGGAAGTGCGATGGAATGGGCCAGGCAGAAAAAGGATGGAAAACTGTGATATCTACTACGGTGACTGCTATACAGAAAATAAACAGCGCTTATTCGGATGCGGATTTGTCATACGCGGCAGACTTAGGCAAGAAGTCTTGAGCTTTCGGCACGTGAGCGAGCGTCTTATGACAATCCGTGTCAAGGCAAAATTCGCCAACATAAGCCTTATATGTGCTCACGCCCCCACAGAAGAAAAAGACGACACTACCAAAGATAGTTTCTACGAGCTCCTGGACCAAGCATACGAGCAATGCCCTAGACATGACGTTAAAATCGTACTGGGCGACTTTAACGCCAAGATAGGAAGAGAGGACATCTTTGGTAGGACGGTTGGAAGGCACAGCCTACACGACACCACGTCCGAAAACGGACTAAGGCTGATTGACTTTGCTGCGGGGCGAAGTGTCAGTATAGCAAGCACACAGTTTCCACATCTCAATATCCATAAGGGGACATGGCGGTCTCCGGATCGAATAACCGTCAACCAAATCGACCACATTGCGATCGACATCAGACATGCAGACATGCAGACATGCAGACTGTACAATGGCGATGACCACCAAAATTCCGCTGTCAGGCAGAATGAACCATATAGATAGCCAAAACTCCCATCCACCTGATCAAAACGAAGTGCGGATCGCAATATCCAAACTTAAGTCCAACAAGGCTGCTGGACCTGACGGTTTACCCGCAGAGCTATTTAAAGCAGCTGGAGATGACTTTGTAGTGAGCATACACCAACTCATCTCTAAGATTTGGTCAGATGAAAGTATGCCAGATGAATGGAATCTCAGCATCGTTTGCCCGGTTCATAAGAAAGGAGACCCTCTCAACTGCTCCAATTACAGAGGCATCAGTCTCCTACACATCGCCTTCAAGATCCTATCTGCCATATTGTGTGAACGCTTGAAGCCTTTCGTCAACAACCTGATTGGGCCCTATCAGTGCGGTTTCAGGCCAGGAAAGTCCACCATAGACCAAATTTTCACACTCAGGCAGATCGTGGAAAAAACCCAAGAAGTCCAAATCGATACCCACCACCTGTTCATCGATTTCAAGGCCGCCTATGACAGCATCTGGAGGGATGAACTGTATAGAGCCATGTCTAGTTTTGACATCCCTGCCAAACTCATCCGTCTGTGCAGGATGACGATGGAGAAAGCTCGCTGCTCCATCAAGGTCGGTAATGACCTCACCGAGACCTTCGATGTCAAAAAAGGATTCAGACAAGGTGATGCGCTGTCATGCGACTTCTTCAATATCATACTTGAAAGAATTGTTTGAAACTCACAAGCCAACACACAAGGAACGATCTTTCAAAAGTCCGTTCAACTACTTGCATACGCCGACGATATTGACATCATTGGTAGAACACAGCGAGCTGTCACCGGCGCGTTCGCGAGTATAGAAATGGAAGCGGCCAAAATGGGTTTAGCGGTAAACGAGGGCAAAACTAAGTATATGCTGTCAACAAAAAGGGACAACCAACATCGACGAATTGGACAGAATGTCACAATAGACAGCTACAACTTTGAGGTAGTAAAGGACTTTGTCTACCTCGGCTCTGCCATAACATCAAAAAATGACATCTCGTCGGAAATCAAACGAAGGATTACTCTTGCCAACCGCTGTTTCTTTGGGCTAAGAAGGCAATTGAGCAGTAAAGTCCTTTCCCGATCGACTAAGGAGACTCTATATAAGACCCTTATCATCCCAGTCTTGCTATATGGAGCTGAAGCATGGACTTTATCGAAAGCGGATGAAGATCTCCTTGGTCGCTTTGAGAGAAAAATCCTTCGTAGGATATTCGGTCCCGTTTGCGTTGACGGGTTTTTGAGGAGAAGATTCAACGACGAACTGTACGAGCAGCGACATCAGCCTGGTCAAAAAACGGCACATTGGGCGTTTAAGATGGCTAGGACATGTAGAGCGCATGGACATCAGCGCTCCGGCTCGGAGAATATTCAACTCTAACCCGGAGGGTCAGCGCAGCAGAGGACGACATCCGCCTAAGGTGGCGCGACCAAGTAGAACAAGACCTCAACCAACTTGGAGTGCGCAACTGGAAGCGGTTAGTTAAGGACCGGGCTAACTGGAAGAGGTTGTTGGTTGAGGCCTTGGTCCACCCCGGACTGTAGCGCCACCTAAGTAAGTAAGTCGCGTCGGAGGGTTCACATCATGGAAAACTCAAAAAATAATTCTCTGTGCAGGACGGAGCACGGAGGTTATATGTTCTGTTTTCAAAGCGTTTCCCTTAAAACGGGGAACTTTTCAATACCTATTATGCCATTGACCGTGTAGCCACCGTCGAACAGAACATACTAGGTGTGTTTGGTAACCTGCTAATTTACGTAAATTTACATCCAACTGTCAAAAATCAAGAGAAGAGAGAGGCAAATGACAGTGCCAAAAAATTTCCCCCCCAAATGGGACATCTGTCAAATAGTAAATAATTTGAAAAGTGGGGGAAAATCCTCTCAGAAACTTCTAATTACACAAACAAAAATGAAGATTGACATTTCACGAATTGTCAGATGGCTGTTTGATAGATGTCCCGGTACTACTACATGGATGTGGTGTAGCACAACTCTATTATCTTTATTTTTGACAAGTTCAGTAAATTTACGTAAATTTTCTGCACACCAAACAGACCTATCTTTTTCATGGAGTCATCGAGGCAGATCCTTCAAACAGCAGTCTGACAATTCGATAAATGTCAATCACTTCTTGTTAACAAAATAAAAGAAAATTATTTTTTCGTGAAAATATATTCGGAGGCGGAGCTCCTTCTCGTCGACGTCTCCAGGAGTCTGTGTGGAGCTGGCGGAACCCACCAAGAAGTGATTCGGCGTTAGCGGTTCTTCATCATCGGTTGATATTGGAAGATGAGTAAGTGGACGACTGCTCACAATATTCTCCGCTTCAATCAAGGCACTCAGCAGCGTTTCGGTCTTTGGAGCTAATTCGTTGAGCGTAAGCGACTAAACTCTTTTGACGGACTCCCAACAACCTCCTGCATGCGGATTTGATGGACAATTGAAAATCCACTCTATGCCTCTCCCAGCAAGTTCCGCCTTAATCGGCTCGCCATCGAAAACGTCAACAGTCAACAGCTCGTTTCTGGCCCCAATAAAATTGGTACCATTATCGCTTCGCATGCGTACCGGAACTCCGCGACGGTTGACAAAATTACGAATGCACAAGATGCACGCATCCGTTGATAGGTCAGCAGCCAACTCCAAATGTACCGCCCTCACAGTTAAGCAGGTAAATAGGGCTATCCAGCGCTTTTCCCTGTGACGTCCAACGGTGACATTGACCGGGCCAAAATAATCAAGTCCGGTGTAGGTGAATGGCCTCACATACGGAGTGAGACGGTCCTCAGGTAACTGTCCCATTAACGGTGGCAACGGCAACGCAGATCGTATTTGACAGAACTGACAGCCATTTCTTGCTTTCTTGACGGCTGATCGCAGACTGGGCACCCAAAACTTGCTGCGAATCTCGTTTGCTATGGTGTCATCATTTTGGTGACATAAGCGGCGATGAAAATGTGCGATGATTAACTTTGTCAGGCTGTGTTCCTTCGGTAGGATGATGGGACGTCTGGCGGCAAAAGGTATAGTGGAGGCGGCGTCGACTCTTCCGTAGACACACATCAGTCCTTCATCGTCCTGATAGGGAGTCAATTTGTAGATACTGCTTGTCTTATCGACTTGTTGCTGGTTACTGAGTTGAGTTATTTCACGGATAAAAACTTCGTATTGGGCTTCACTACACAGCACTCGTTCCGCTTCATGAAGTTCCTTGGCTGACAATTCTCCCCTTTCTGATGACTTGCGCAGACTAAGTTTGATAAATCGAATCGCCCAGGCTACCGTCCTTCTCAAACCTGAATATGTCGAAAATCTAGACAAATCGAAAGTAGGTGTACTCATCGAATTGACATTCAAAAGTAACTTCGATTTGACTTCTTCTTGGCACCTTTGTCTTACGATATCATCTGGTTGCTCAGGCCATGCATCTTCAGGCAGCTGGAGAAAGGACGGACCTCGTATCCATTTGTTATCCAGTTGAAACTCCGGAGGATATCGCGCACGTATTGCCTCGTCCGCCGGGTTGAGTTTGGTTGGGATCCAACGCCACTGATTTAGTCTGCTACTGTCGAGAATCTCCGCTATTCGAAATCCTACAAACGGCTTATGGTGTCGGGGATCTGACCGAAGCCAACTCAAGACGGTCTTCGAATCGCTCCAATAGACACGATCAGCTATTGTGAGGTCGTGGCACTTTGCAATTGAATCAGAAAGTCTGGTTCCCAAAATAGCAGCAGATAATTCCAGTCGTGGAATCGACATCAATTTTTGTGGACGCGCCATCGACAAGCTGGGATCATGGCATCTGGACACCTTCAAATGCTCCAAAGAAGGAAGCTCTGATTTCCACTGACGCCATTTCTCATAGACCTCATGGGGAATTGGCTCATCCCATTGCACACCGCATCTCCAGATTGATTGCAACAACAGTTTAAGATGAATGACGAAATTAGCAATCAATCCGTATGGGTCAAACACCGACATCGTGATGCCTAAGAATTCCCTTTCCGTTGGACACCTGTCGCCTATCATAACATCACTGCTAATACGAGGGAATCTTAGCTTGAACACGTAAACATCTTCATTAGGTAGCCAGCACATTCCCAGGACCTTTTCTGTCGCACCCTCCACGTTCATGTCCACTGATTGAGTCCGCTGTTCCTCGTCGCTTAGGTTACAAATGATGCTCAGCACCTCCTTGGAACTCGACGCAAAGTTTCGCAATTCGAAGCCACCACTCCGATGAATTGATATAACTGCTTTGGTAACTTCGATTGCTTCAGCAACACTGTCGAAGCCATCAACATAATGGCAATCGAGAATCGCCACAGCGCTTGGATGAACATTTAAAAATCTCTTCGCATTAAGATTTTTGATGAAATTTGCAGAGCACGGCACCAAACGTCATCGAATGCATAACATATACATCGATTGGCTTCTCCTTGTCTTCTCGCCATAGGAAACGCTGTGAGTCTTGATCTACCTTCCGAATTAAGAATTGAGAGAACATCTTCCTTATGTCCCCAGTAACGACAACAGGTCTTAATCGAAAGTTAAATAAGTTGTTCAACAATGGTTGGTTGTCATCGGGTCCTTTTAGAAGAAATTAATTCAATGAAACGCCATGCACCTTTGCGGCCGCATCAAATACCAGTCGGACCTTGTTTGGCTTGTTGGGATTCTTCACGCCAAAGTGCGGAAGATACCAAGTCCTCGGCGTGTCTGCATTGGCTTCGGCATTTGTTAATCTCCTGGCGTACTCCTTCTGCAAATAGTTCAAAATTATGTTTTTGTAATTGGCTGCGAGCTCCGGCTCCCTCTGAAGTTTACTCTCGAGGTTCCATAACCTTCTCTTTGCCATTTCGAAACTAGATGGCAACTCGACATCGTCCTCCTTCCATAGCAGTCCTGTATGGAAACGGTTGACGCACTCTGTTGTGCTGGAGAGGATATGAAGTGCCCTTCTATCAGCTGCGCATATTATTTTCTCCGATGGCTTCTTGACACCAAAGTTCTCAATGCTGAAGAACTCATCCACAATCCGAGTCAGATTCGCGTCATCTTCCTCTACTTGGCTGCAATGGAGAACAAGTCCTTTCGTTGTAACTTTTATTTCCGTTGGTGTCTTGCCATACACCACACATCCCAGTTTTGTCTCAGTCAACACAAGTCCGAAGTCAGCGGATTCGATGATACGTATCGGTGCTCCCAGATGACAGTTGTCAAGTCCGATTAACATTTGGGGACTCGCATTTTCATACTCGACAAACGGAATTGTTGATATCACGTTGGCGGCAAATAATTTTGGCAGATCGGCGGCTATCAACATTTGAGTCGGCAAGCACAGCTCATTGACAGTTTGGACCCCTTCCATTACAAATCGTTCGGCTTCATCCACGTCGGCGCTTATCCGTAGGTCTACAACAAACGATTCATTCGTATATGTCTCCTTACCAATCCATTGCAGCTTCAGATCTTTTGGGTATCCAGTCAAATGAAGTTGTCGAGCAAGTTCGGCGTTCATAATTGTAATCGATGAGCCCTCATTAAGAAGAGCATGCGTCCTCACAACGACGCCATCACCATAAAGCCTTACTGGCAATACTCGAAAGAGAATTTTGTCGCGCGTGGCAATGTTATGACCAAGCAATGACTTCCCAACTTGCTCAGGTTTGTTCTTGTCAGCGTCCGATGAGATCTTTGGTTTCGAAACTTCATGAAGCGACGAGTGGTGTAACCTTTCACATCCACCAATTCCGCACGTCTCTCTTGACCTACACGAGCGCACGCTATGTCCAAATTTGAGGCAACAAAATAAAACCTTTGCTTCTTCACCAACTTCCATCTGGCGGAAACATCCAAATCGGTGTATTTAGAACAGTTGGCTACTGGGTGCGCATTTCCCTTGCAGTGGTAGCATTTCTGATTGGAAGTGACGATGGCCGATGAACTTCGGTCCACTGCATGTAGAACACTCCTCGTCCTAGTTTTAGTTTCGACGTTGATTTGCGGCGCTGTGGAAGTTGTATCTACCATACATATAAGCGTAGCAACTCCTGTCAACCACTCCTCAAAATGCCTAATTGTGGCATATGGCTGAATACGTATGCTACGTTGGGTCCACTGCAGTCGTTTACTCATTGGTAATTTGTTAATGAGTTCGTCGATGAGTCGATGGCCAGGTGTTGATACATCCCACTAGATTCCAGGAATGTAGCAAGGTTTTGTACCTTGGTGGCGAACGGTATTAGCAATTTCAATTTATTTTCGGCTATCGGCGCTATTTCCCTCACCTTCATCAGCTGACTTCTCACTAAGATCTCTGGGCGACCAAAGCGAAACTCCAATGCAGCTAGGACGTGGTTTACATTATTTGGATGGATTAGCAGTGCTTCGACGACCTCTCTGGCAGATCCCTTTATGCACTTTTGCAAACGGAAAATATCTTCAACATCCGAATAACCGAACATGGCTGTAGATTCTTTAAACGCAGTGGAAAACATCGGCCAGTCCTCTGGCCGGCATTAAAATCGGGAAGGACATGTAATTTTCGACCATTTCCGAAACCTCGGCATGAGATTGGGCTTGACTGACCTGCTGCGCCTGACGACGTCGGCATAGTTTGTGTTCGCATAAATGAATGCTGACCATACGGCTGATACGCGTTCAATGATGGCAAAAACGTTGGCACACTTTGTACGTATGAGAACCCTGTGGCTGCCTCTGCTGTAGTTATGCTCATCTTCGTTGGCACTGGAAGTTGTGGGAACAGAGACGTCGGTGGAACGTATGAGTATGGCATGTGCTGCGTTTTGATAGGATTAGTACACATTTCAGAACACTTGGCTGTGGTGAGTATGTCTGGACTTTTACACAAACTCAGTGATGAAATTTGTGCTGCTGAATAGATGGCGGGAACAAACGCAGGTGCAGCGGCGGAGATCGTTGTAGTGGTCTCTTTTTGTTGCTTGATGAGTTGCTCCTGCAAAAGAAGACGTTGTTGCTTTTCAGAAGCAGCGTTGGCTTTAGCTGACTCTGGCTGCAAACGTAGTTCTTCCAACTGTGTCATCACGTCGACAATTGTTTTGTCTGCATCCAGTTCTGACTCACTTTCACAATCTGCAACGCACGGATCTTGTTCATTAATTATTGGCATTTTTTTGTAATTTTTCACTTTCTCTTTTTGACTGTGACGTGGACTTCTCCTAAGTTTTTTGTCGTTCGGCATGAAAGACGGCGTTGGACGTGAAACTCTTGTTGGCGATTCGGCGGCAAATTATTCACGCCCAAAAATTCTCCACAGAAACAGTCAAATTCTAGTATACTTCGCTTGTATACACGAAAATTATGTAAAATTAACGGTGAATCCCTCGTCGCAAGGAAAATTCCATCAACTATAAGATGGCGGCAGATGTTTCTGGAAATTCCTCGATACAAATTGAGATATCCAAATATAAATCGGCGGCAAACTTCTGTATTTGTATCGTAATAAGAATAAAAATTTGTTGAAAATGTTGAAGCCCCTCGCTGCTCGAATAAAAACACTCTTACTACGCTGATTAAGATGAGTTTTATTCTCTAAAAGGAAATATTTTAATTTATATGAATTCTTACAAAAATGATTTCTTACTATTTTTAGCAGCTTCTCCGGCGGTTTGGACTCCTTCAAATTTCAATTTCAAATAATACATACTTCATTTCATTTTCGTTCTAGTTGACATTTACTTTGACAGAAGTCGAATTGACTCTGTTCGATTTATGGGTTGAGTTCAAACCACCGTAGAAGTGTTTACAATTTACGTTTCTTAACACTATTGATATATAATAATTTTATTATTAACTAGAAATTACGATTTGTGATTGTATATTTTGATTAAGTAGAAAAACATATGTTTGTACTTGTTGCTTTGGATATTTTGTTAACTTATGTAAATTATATGTTCCTACCGAGTTTTTTACTTAAATAATCCAACAATAAATTGTTCTAATTTTTGTTCATATTCAAATACATAATTCTTATTTAGATTAAGCTATTATGAAAAGATGTATTTTATATTATTATAGGATC
This sequence comes from Brachyopa scutellaris, assembly GCA_949775065.1. Taxonomy (NCBI): domain Eukaryota; kingdom Metazoa; phylum Arthropoda; class Insecta; order Diptera; family Syrphidae; genus Brachyopa; species Brachyopa scutellaris. The sequence continues at coordinate 76,457,614 of OX459115.1, read as the reverse complement.
TATTACATTTGCATGGATATATTTATTTGTATGTAAATCTCGTAGCTTAATTTTTTTTTATAACTACTGTTAGCGAACTTTATGGAAATAAATCCACAATAAAACAATCAATTATTTATCAACGAATATATGTATCTTTATTTAACTCCAAACGCGTCTTGTCAGAAGGACTTCACAAAATACACTCCTCATCATTTCACAATCTGCTTTATATCAACCGTAGTGCTGTCTCTCTCTCTCTCTCTTTTTCTTTCATTTTAACAATTACACTCTAACAATCGGCCATCCTTTAATTAATTCGTCCTCGAATTTTATATTAATTAACAATTTAAATAAAGTTTTTAAACAAAAATAAAAGTAGCAACTTGGCATCACTCAACTTTAATTAAGTTATAAGTATAAATAAACATTACATTTTGAAATCAAGGTTTCATTGACTTTAAAGCAATTTTTGAAGTTATAAACATTTCAATTAGAGGTGGGAAAAATCCCTAATTTCACTGAAGTACTTCACTCGCTCCCCTTGAATAGAGTGAAGCGTTCAGTGAATCATTCCTTATTGAAGTATTCATTTGGTTAGGAGAAATTAGTTTATGAATGAAATGAAACTTGTCAATACTTGTATGATTATTGCGGGAAAGGGGGGAAAAAGGGTTTGGAAACAGGGTGTACCCTAATTTCTTATGTGCCTATATACATATGTGCAATGCACATATAATGTTATATAATTCCAATATTTACGTATTGTTTTTTTTTGTCTACATATATAAAATTACCGGTTTATGAAGATTTTGGATTTGAATATTATTAAAACAGAAAAAAAAAGAATTAAGTTACATTGATACACGCTATAAATATTGATTTGCTTATATGTACATATGTATAGCACTAGCTACCTGAACTTAAGATTAATAAGTGTATGTAGTATGAAATGTATTCTAACCTTAGGAGAGTATCTAATTTCATGGTTTTCAAATTACTTAAATATATTCCAAAACAAATTTAAAAAAAAAAATTAGGTAAATCACATGTGTTTTGACACTAGCCGGAAAATGTATCCCCTTAAAAAAAAACAAATAGAAGAATGTAAATGCAGTCCAATTCCGTGGAGGAGAAATATTAAAGAGTGAGGGTATGGAAATAGTAGATGTAGGAGAAGAAGAGATATATTATTGAAGGGAGATAATGAATTGAAGTCTTTATGCGAAAGAAGTAAGGAAACGAAAAAACGAAAGAGGCGAATGAAGTGGGGACTCGATAGAAGGGAAGAATCGAATCCGGAATCAAGTAGGGAACTAAAGGCCCCGACCCATAGAATCCGTTGTGCGTTTATTCATCCGTTTTAACGGACATCCCGATAGAATACACGCATTCTTATGGAAGGTGGCCCATAACCAACGCACATAAAAACGCAGACGCAGAAAGTAGGTTTACTTTCTACTTTTTTCTCTGCGCTGTGCGTTGGGTGTTCACACATTCAACCATTGAAGTGCACACCTTCACATATTATAGTTCATGCATTCACAAATTGAGAGTATGCATTTTAATTGGTAGAAGCATAGAGAAATAAAGAGAAACTGTCATCGATGTTGACAATCAGCTGACATCATCTTGAAAAGAAAACACTTGCAGCCAGTGTTGTCGGTCGTACTACAATAGTTGTTCTGTATACCCATCTGCAGTCCGTACTACACTTGCCTTATGTCGTTTTTGTTTGGGCTTTGCAGAGTTTGCTCTCAGATCTCAGATTTTTCGTGATGAATAGAAAACAGATGAGATTGATCTGTTTTTCTGAAATTGTATGTGTTATTTGGCCTTTTTTTCGTAAAAGGAAATAAATAAAAAAAGAAAAATAATAAATACAATTTTAAATACACTTTTTTTCTTTGTATTTTCTAAGTTTTTCTGATAATATTTGTGTTAATTAATAGCATTTTGATGTACTGCGTTTTAATTTCGTATAAAATGTTTTGGTATTACTGCAAGTAGGTGTAAATCTCTAGTTCAATCCGAAATTTACAAAAAATTGATCTCGAGCAAATAAAACTGCTTTTTTAGTCGGTTGGAAAATGATAATTGTACTGGAGCGATAAAAACTGCTCGAGATAAAAAAGTGATTACAATGTCAGGTCCTTATACCAAATAATAGAACTCTATTGGTAAGACATTAGTAAGAAAACTCCAAGGGCCATGATAAAATTATGTTTGGATTGAAAAACCAGCCGGCAATCAATAGGAACATACACTGAAAAATTCAAAAAAAGAAAAAAAATGGAAACTAGTGAGCTTCAGATAATTTTGTTTCTGATTCCAAACAATTTACCATTTTCATAATTTTTCTCATATGTGAATATTGGTACTATGTATCTTCATTTGAAAAGTACCACCATGTTATCAAAAATTAAGCACCCAAAAAATTACCGAAACGACAGCTCTGTTTTCAGCAATAGCAAAATGTCATCGGCTGTCATCCCCTCAGCACTGGTATGCGACGGATTCTATGGGAGGGATCTTTCCGTCATGCGCCAACGTCAGCGTCAACGTTAAGCGCAGCTGCATTGACGGATTCTATGGGTCGGGGCCTTAAAGAACTAAATAAGCGAATGAAGTGGGGAGTCGAAGAAGGGAAGAATCGAATCCCGAATGAAGTAGGGAACTATAGAAGGCAATAAGCGAATGAAGTGTGGAACTAAAGAAGGAAATAAGCGATTGAAGTGGGGACTCGATAGAAGGGAAGAATCGAATCCGGAAGGAAGTGTGGAACTAAAGAAGGAAATAAGCGATTGAAGTGGGGACTCGATAGAAGGGAAGAATCGAATCTGGAATGAAGAAGGGAATCGAAAGAAGTAAAGACGCGAAAGAAGCAAAGAAGTACAAGGGTGAATTTGATTAAACATTTGTTTTATTCCGATGTATGATTACTTCAATAAGAAAAAAGATGAAGCCTGGGACGGCTAAGACAACAGGGTGTTGTATACTGTATCATAAGAAATGTTTACAAAATATGAAACGTATTATGAATAAATTTCAACTTTGATTGGACATAGCTTTACTGTTTGTTGAGTTATGATAAACATTTGTATATAAGCGTATTATTTAGACCATTTTTGGTTGGTTAATTTTATTAAATATTTAACGTGTAGGTAAAAATATACTACAAAGTCCAAATAAAATTCTGCTTACCAAAATCTACAATTATTATCACCCCGATATAACTATTGGCACCCAAAAAAAATCAAAATCACAAAGTTTTGTTGATTTATGGTTAATTATTGCAATTAGGTTACACTATCATCGTATTATAAGTTATTTTTTTGTCACCTTTTTAAATCTGAAATCAATAACGGTTGAAAGCTACAATAATTGGCAGTGTAAAAGGTACAATTATTGACAGTTGCTCAGACAATTGTAGCTCAATACGATATAACTTACACCACCTGCCAATAATTTAACCGCGTTTTTTTGAAATTGGCACCCTACTTATTACTGCTACGTTGAATTAATTTGCAAAAACTGTTTAAAAACATCTTATTTCATGAATTAGTATGAGAAATAAATACAGTTTTTATTAAAAGATAATGATATAAATGATCAAAAATAGCTTACTAAATAATTATGTTCTTAACCAATATATTCGCAATTTCAGGAAGTTTCTTTCTTTTATGTGCTCAAAGATTCATTTGTAAATTGCTACTAGAATTAATCGCTATAATCAAAATAAAAACACAGAGATGTAAGGAAACACTATACGTGTTTGGATTTAGGTATTTACGCAATTAAATTCCATTCGGGGTCGAATTCGAACTTCAAATAAACTTTATTTTCAATTACATATGTACATTTGACATTGACATACATATGTAGGAATATGAGGTATACGTATTATAAGCAAACCATACCTGTTCAATGAAAAATGGCCGAAAAAAAAATAAAAAATCGCCCCAAAAATACGAAAACCAACAACAATAAAAAATTGGTTAATTTTTTTGGAATTGTGGTGGAATTTCATATTTGGGCCTTTTTTCATATTTGTTTGGGGCCATTTTTCATTGGAACCATGAAATTATAATTATATGATAAGTATGTAATAAGTAACTTATATTAAGTACATATGTATGTACTTCCTATATTATTACATACTTATCATATTATTATTATTATTATTATTATTAAAATACTTATTGGGATTAATTTTTCTTATACATTTCTCTTTCAATAAAACTCCTGAGAAGTACAAATCGCTTCAACTGTAATATGATAAATCATTAACTCTTTTTATTTTATTTTCATTACTTGGCAAATATAAAATTGTTTTAAAAACAAAAACAAAACAAACAAAAAAACGATAAAGATTTCAGAAATTTTCTTATAGCACCCTGTTTTTCTACGCGCCCAAAAAAGATTCGTTGAGGAGCAAGAACTTATCGTAGTAGTCATGGGAACAACATAATTATTTTCTATATATAAAAGGACAACAATGCCAATGCTCCGAATAAAACAGAGACAAACATTATCGTAATAAAACCCCTCCCCAAAGAACCAATAGAAGTATAAAATCAAAGTAGTAACGAGTGGGACTATACATTAGATTAGACAATATCGCCCTATGGATATAGATATATTATATGTAGATGTAGAAGGAGAAGCAGCAGACTGTATTATTGAGGGGAAAGAAAGAATTGCAATGTTTCAACGAATGAAGTAGTAGGAAAGAATCGAATCGCGAATGAAGTGGGGATCAAAAGAACTAAATAAGCGAATGAAGTGGGGATCAAAAGAAGGAAAAGAAGTAAAGAAGTACGAGAGTGAAGTGAACGCTTCGTTCTTTTGAAAGAAGTACTTCAATTGAACGATTCGTTCACGAACGACACACCACTAATTTCAATAAAACTTGTTGATAAGGAAATAATAAAATAATATAAAGCTTGTAAAAAAAAAGAGACATATTCTTTAATTTTAATAATATTCGAAATCTTGGAACTTAACTTATTTACGCATATATTGTTGTTTCGTACTAGAATTCGCCATCGGATATTGTTCCTGAATGCTGTCGTAAGGATTTTCTTCAGGGATATCGTCATCGTTGGTTCTAGTCAAAGCAGGTTCTTCATCTTCATCTATGTCAGTCTCTGAATCGTTTCCATCGTCTTTGTTTTCTCATAGATTTCGGTATGACGTATTTATGTATGTATGTATGTATATGCTATGTGATCATCTATATTTGGCAGCGGAAAGTTGATTTTCACAGTTTGGTTGTTCACTCGCCTATAGTCGACTACAGGTCTGGACTCACTTGTCTTCTTTTTCACCAGCAGCACAGGGCTCGCATACGATGAGTTGGTATCTGTAACTATACCCATTCTTCTCCAGCCATCGACAATCTCTCGTGTTTTCTTCTTTTCATCATCGCTCGCAGGGTACGGTTTGGAGTATGGGGGCTTGCTTCCTGGTATTTCTTGGATTTCCATTTTGAACTCATTAGTACATCCAATCTCACTAGCGTCAAGAGCAACACAATCTCTAAACTCATTCAATGTGTCTAAAAGGTCTTGTAAAATTTTAGGTGTCACACTCTCGGCATCCACGTTCACATCCTTCAACTCGATAGGCGATTTTGGAAACTGCTCTTCAGCATTAGTGATACCTTTGTCAATATTGAAAACTGCGCCCACAGTTATGTCTTCTCTACCTACGTTGGCGATTGCCAGCAAGATTTTATTTTCTCCTTGTATCGCGGTGATAAATGAAATTGAACCAGTTGGTATTGTAGTCTCTTCGGCTTTCCATGATTCCATCTGACGATCGGCATACGAAAATTCCGCAAACGGTTGTTCTTAAATTTTTCTCGTGAACTGTAACGTATTATCCACCTTTGCGTATGTTATGAAAGGCAGCTCCGTATACGTACGACCAACTATTACGTCCCATTTTTGTACTTCATCGGGAACCACACGAAATTTAATGTCTTCAGCTAATGCACCATCAACACTGAGTGAACAAACGATCCATCCAGGTGAGGTGACTTTAAATTCAGCTGGGCCAAACGACTTCAGCTCCATTAAGCCATGTTGGACACTGAATCCATTGAGCAATGCTGTTGTGGCTTTGATGGTACATTCTGAGCTGCCCATGTCAACAAAAGTAGACAATTCACACTTGTCAACGTGAACAGTCTTCAGATATTTTGCGATTCCATTCTGTGGCAAACCATCTACTTGCCCTACTGCTCCTCGCTGATTTGGACATGTTCTAGAAAGATGTCCTTTTTGCCCACATTGAAAACATGTCGGAGACGGTCGAGGTTCAGGACAATTTCTCGACAAATGACCACCTTTCTTGCAATTGTGGCATACTATTTCCTTTGCTATACGGGGACGAACGCCTGCATCTTGATATTCGTTGTTTCTTTGATGAACTCCTGACTGATAAAATTCATTGGATTTGAATCGTTCCTGACCAATTCGTGTGGAATTCATTCTTTCAAATTTAAGAATGTCATGCAGTAGATAATCAGCGTCGAAGTGTCGACAGCCCATCAAGGAGTTAGCTGTATCCCGCGCCCATAGTCCAGTTAGTATCATCTCCTTAGTTTCATCAAAACTAAGCTTCAGTTGTCGATATAGTTCATATTTTTCATGAAAGTAAGTGTTGGATGTTTCCCCTTTCCGTTGTAAGCGACTTGCCATTCTTTGCCATCTCATGGACATATTTTCCTTTACGTAAAATGTGGTTTCGAATGAAATTTTGAACTGTGCCCAACTTTTAATTCCCTCTATTCTCGCACTTAGCCAACGCTTCGCACCACCCACCAAGTTCATCCTAGCCACATCCAACGCATATTCATCAGGCCACCGATGAAGATGACACATGCTTTCGATGGTCTTGAGCCAACTCTCGGCGGATGCCATATCGCCCTCACCATCAAACTTTTCTATGTTTTTGGTTAAATCTGGCATCAGGTGATATGCTACGAGTGTGTCTTCCTGAACACTTGGAGTGCTCCTGGCATTTGGGAGAACACTCTGCGTCAACCCCTGAATTTGTTCAACCAAAATATCGATTGTCTGGTCACGCCGTTTGATTTGCTCATTACGGATTTGGTTTTCGCTGATCATGTATTGCATCATCCACTCCATTTGCCCAGCGTTTCCAGAATTTTCCGGGAATTCCGAATTACCACCTCTGTTTTGGCTTTCAAAGACCGGCCGTCCTTGTCCCATTCTTGGAATTTCTGGGTTTGTATTACAACGGTTCCTATTTTCGTTATTTATGTTTTGTCCTACTCCACTTTGATTTTGCTCATTTTCTTTTAGTATTTCTCGTCGTTCTATGTCCATCTCGTTCTCGCCTTCAGCAGCCCCACCAACACCAGCAACAACATTATTTTCCCCGCCAACAATTTGATTTACCTGTCTCGCTTCTTCCCTTATACGATCAGCTTCAACTCGTTCAATCTCCAATCTCCTTCTCTCTCGCTCATCTGCTCGATCATCCCTCGGCGTCGCCATGATGCTGAATATACGAACGCGACAAGAATTTCTAGCAAATACTTTAGAATTGATACAAAAAAAATAGGACTTTACTTTAAATGGGGACAATTAGAATCCCACTTCTGAATTGCTAGCGAACTTTATGGAAATAAATCCACAATAAAACAATCAATTATTTATCAACGAATATATGTATCTTTATTTAACTCCAAACGCGTCTTGTCAGAAGGACTTCACAAAATACACTCCTCATCATTTCACAATCTGCTTTATATCAACCGTAGTGCTGTCTCTCTCTGTCTCTCTTTTTCTTTCATTTTAACAATTACACTCACACTACGGTTTAAATAAATTGTATTCAAAATGTTATAATCCAGAAATGCATATCTGATTGATATGATTGTAAAGTTTGTACATAATTGTAGTTTGAGTTTGAGTTTGAGTTTGAGTTTGAAACAAAGTTTTTTATCTCGTTTTTATTGACGATTAAAATAAATGCATATTATATGTATATGTACTTAAAATACCAGACATGTCTTTTATTCTATGCTTTTTTCTTCTTTTTTTTATCTCGAACGTGTTCTTAAAATTTTAGAATTGAAAGACATTCTCGAAGGTGGCTTTTCATTTCAGTTAAGGTACGCACATAAAATAAGTAAGTATGATACTTGCATCATTTTCTTCAACTACAAGATTGCCGTTTATAAGTGCTCACTGGGACAGATTTCACAGTCAGGGTTTTCTTGAAAATTGGATCTACGAAAGATATTCCCATACCGATCATACGTACATTTGTGAACCTACAAGACGTATGCGGCAAAATAAAACGCTGAATTATTTACAAACGAGAATTCGTAAACAATCCTTTAAATATCGAGGAAACAATTTATGTAATAAAATGAGCCAATTTGTGTAGTTGCGAAACATAAATATATCAACACACATTTATGCCTGAAATACATGTGCAGACAGGCTGCATGCAGCGCCGCGTCCTAATCTGCATCTGAAATACATGTGCAGAGTCTTTCGACAATCCCTCCATTGAGTTGGCTGTCGCAAAACAAAGCAAAAAATGTCAGAAGGAAAAAAAATAAATGCCAAATGATCAAAATTGTACTATTTTCACGATCTAGTACCGGGGCTGCGCGGCAAAATTAGAAATAGAGACTTCATGCAGCGCTGTGCCGCATGCAGAATCAACATGTATTTGCTCCCATATAAACGTGTGTATTCTAATTTCGCTGCACGGCAAAATCTGCACATGTATTTCCAGCATTAGGCATTTTTTATTTAAGAATTGTACAATAGGCGTGTTTTTTTCAAATCTATATAGGCTTAGCGGAAAATAAGAAAAAAAACGCTGAACAGTGACTTGGCAGGACTATGCTAATTGACGTTTGACAGTTTAACATCGGCATTGTTTTCATTGAAAGTAAGGCCGGTAGTTATCAAGCGCTCATTAATAAGTTGGTGGATAGAATTTTTTTTCGTCAAATTTAATTCAATTAAATAGTAGGTAAAATAAGGAACATGTTCACTTAATTCATTATAAGTTTCTTTTCCTTGTCGGATAAATTCATAATTCTTTCTTTTCTAACCATTTTGAAATGAACAGAAATAATTTAAATTTGAAATGACAGCAGAGTTCGGTTGATAGCTACCGGCCTTTATATTTCTCCCTCACTTTCATGTCATATTTGACATTTTGGTACAATTTTCGATAACTATCGACGAAAAACAGTTTGGTAGCACATTTTTCTATCCAGGCTAAGCACCTAATACTGGATAATTATCCAGTTTTCGTTAGCCTATATAGGCTTAGCTGTTAGTGTAATTAACATGGAAAAAATTTTCTAGGCCTATATAGTTTTGAAAAAAAACACGCCTAATAACTAAATCAAAAATTTCTCTTGGCTTCCATTATTATGGTCTATATTTTTTCGAGCAAATTCGTTCCCGAAATACAGCACATTCCTTGAAATAACGCACTAAACTTCTATATCAATATATAAACCACTTTATTTCATTGCAAATTGTAGTATTTTCAAGTCACATCTATTAACTTTTCATTCAAGAAATGTGACATAATTAAATTTAGAATTTCTCTTGGTTTCCGCAGTACATTTGTTTACATTTTCTGTAAGCCAAGACGTGCACGTGGCATTTGACATCTTCGCAGAGCATTACGGCATGTTTCACATCTAGGAGGCGCTGTAAATTTTCATAAATTAACAGGTTCCCAAACAGTAGTAGCATGAGCACTGAACAGACTTCATTGTCAAATTTTGACATTGACGTTTGCAAAATTCAATCAATAATCAGTAGTTTCTGAGTAGGTACCTACCCTGAAGAATAGAATAACAAATATTCATTAGAAATGGCGGCGTTTTATGTCAACTACTAGTGTTAGTGTATTAAATGAATAGCACAAAAACATAAATTATATGTAAAGCTATTTAATTGCTAATAATATCTTAAGATTGTGTTAAATAAAAAAAATAGTGAAATTGACGCGTTAAAGAATGGAAACGCACTACGATTATATTAGGCTCTATTGTTTCCAAATGTTTTAATAATAGATATACATACATATGTATGCATTAACTTTTGGACTGCCTGCAGTTGAAAAAAAATCTTGAAGTATGTTTTCGCATCAAATTAACATCGACTCAGAGGAGTATGATTTTTCGAAAAATGAAAACGTTGCTCGATGGAGAGGATTATTTAGCCCTGCATTGAAAAAAGTACGTTTGTTGCTGTATACTGAAACTATTGACAAAAACTCAATATATATTTTTCTTACTCGACGAACAAATAGGTTTTAGAACAAGTGCATCCGCGCTTACCGGCCAAAGAGGAGGCATTACTTTTTGTTGAACAACTTTGTTTGCGTATTTTGATAATGCTATGCGGAAAGCCATCTCCTCACACAATTCAGGTTCGTGTACTTGTAACTATGAAATTTTCTTTTTATTTATGTTTGATTTGGTATTCTAAAATGTATGTATTATAAGTTTCTTCAACTGAAAAAAATTGGCTGAGGTTTCCATTATGAACATTGCGGTAAAACATTTTTTTTATGATTTTTGTTTAAATTGATTTATTTTAAGATATCTTTATATATAAAAATGAGCTGTTCGTTTGATACCTCAGAACTCATAAACTAACCATCCGATTGAGTTGAAACATACACTAGGCGCGTTTTTTTTTTCAAATCTATATAGATTTCAAAAAAGCTTTCCATACAAAAATAAGACTGGATAATTATCCAGGCTAAGGCTATATTTCAGGTTGTATTTTACATTGAAAACATGTTTAGCCTATATAAGTAATAGGTAATATATAAGTAATAGGTTTGAAAACCACTAGATGGCGCTGGAACTCATTTTTTTTTTAAATTCACCGTACGATTGAGCTGAAACTTACACAATATATTAGTAATGAATTGAGAAATCTTCGTACATCAAAAGTTCTCAAATTTTCCAATAGATGGCGCTGAAAAACCAAAATTTCAAAACCATCCGATTGAGCTGAAACAGAATATATTTGTTATGAAGTGAGAAATATTTTTAAATCAAAAGTTTTCAAATTTCCCAATGATACTGGAGAGATTGTCTGACTTCGTCTTCAAAGTCAAAGTCAAAGGCGTACCAACAAGACTGAAGCCAGCATTTTTTGAGAACTTTCACACTCAGCCTCTTGATTCTTCTACTTCTTCATCAAGTTCAGTAACTGGTCGAATTTTCTGTCTTCTTTGTTTGACGTTTGTATGTTCGAAAGTTTATTTGGTTTTGGGTTGACATCTGGAAGTTGACGTGTAGATGTATTACTTACACGCTACAAATCTCAAAATTATTACTACAGCAATGCACGGTGACAGCTAACAGCTAACTTTTGGTTTACGTGCACTTCTCGCTTCATAACAAATATATTGTCTAAGTTTCAGCTCAATCGGATTGTAAGTTTTAGAGTTTTTAGGATATTATTGTTTGGACAGTTTTCTTAAATCCAAATAGAGTTGTCGGCATTTAATTCTCCACCAGAGTAATTACTATTCACAAAAAGTCACTCGAAAAAATTTCATTACATTTATGACATAAACACTGTTTTCAATGGGTGTAGCGAAGCACACCGGGTTACCACTAGTTCTGTATAAAAATGTTCGCGAGGAAACCTGTTTTTCTATTTTTTATTTTTTTTTAAAGTTTTGTATTTTCCCTACAAAAAAGCATGCAATTTCATTTAAACCTGCAGAAATGGGCGCTAAGTGCTACATTGGCAGTGGCGACATTGTTCTTCAACATAAACAAATGAAACACAATTGAAAATATAGTAGTTATGTGTGATTTGCTAACGGACCAACAGCCATACAGGACCCGACCACTTAATGATTTCAGTCGATGTCCTGTCCATAGTTTTTTTTTTAATTGGCCCCCTCAGCTCCTGAAGTCGGCCACTTGACTTTTCAGTAGTCGGAAACAATTTTTAATCCTATGTTTTCATTCTTTTGAAAAATAGTTTTAGAGCTCTTCGATATGTAATAAATTAATAAAAACCATTAGGTACCAATAATTTAATTTAAAAAAAGAAACGTTTATTGAACTCTACATACAGGGTTTCCCAGTTAAGAGGTATGATTCCTGAAGCTCTAGCAAACAAAAAATCGTATACAGGGGGGTCTATTTTCACCCCCCTCCAAGTTATAGCCCGTCGAAATAAGGCACCTCTAATTTGATGGATAGACCACTTTAAGTGATATAACTTAAGAACTACTACTATTTAAAAACAGTTAAAAAGAGTATTATTTTTTCTAAAATTAAAGCCCTAAATGAATTTTCTGTAGTAATTATTAGCGGAGATATTTGTGTTAGCATGGGTCAAGGTACACCAAAGTAGGTCTTTTCTTAAATTTTCGATAAATGATGTCCACATTGGAGATAGACGCTTGCTGTAGAACGATTTTTTTCTTAGATTATACCCAAGAATTAGTTCCCAAAGAATTGACATTTAACTTCATAACTCGCTGTATAGTAAACTTAATCTGAATGAAATAAACCTTAACTCATTTACAGAGAGAAATTAATATTTTTTATGAAGGTAATGTATGATATACATTATACATAAATAAAAAGTAGCATGTTGCAGTTTGGTTCAAATCAGTCAACCAAGATATAATCCATTAAAATGTATTGTAAACTTATGGTCGCTTCTTGAAATTACAAATTACACGATATCGATGAAAAACAAAAAATACTCACATCAAGCTACAAACAAAATAACAACCATGTACACACCCAAACATCCTCACATGTATACGATCTACACAGGTCAATATTTACGAAATCCACCGTACCAACGAACGGGCCGGCATCAGAACTCCGCGTCCGCAGTCCCCTCCCAATCGCCATCAGTTAAAATAAGCATCCAGAATTTTTGTTGCTTATTTTAACTGATGGTCGTGTTTTGTTCTTGTAATAGAGGTAACCAACGCAACGTTGTGACTTGTGTGTGTGTGACAGAATATGGGAGAAAAAAAATGTTCTGTGTGATGCAAACTTTTGACGGAGTGGAGTAGACAGAGGGAAGGAAAAAAAACAGCTTTTTTTTAAAGCAGATTTCGTTTTCATATACCAGTTCTTCCCATATGAATGCGACATCTGTATATTTATTGTCTGTGCTTTTAGCTTTTGAGCATCAGATTTTGAAAAAATAAAACTAAAAAAATCGCTCAAATATTATTTGTGTTTATTTCACCGAGATCTACAAAATGGCGTTTTCAAACCTTTGGCGCCACGGAAACCGTAGAATCCCCCTAAATAGACAAGAAAAAAATTAGCGTAATGTTCATAATGGAAACCTCAGCCCAAAACTTAAAATAAATTCATAAAATTTAAATATAAATTTTTAAGTATGCTCAGAATATATTACAGTTAACCTCGTATAACGCGCTACTTTCACAACGCGAATTCGCTATAAGGCGATTTACGAATTGCGGCAAACCGTCCTATAACGCGGTACTTCTACAACGCGGTTTCACTATAAAGCGGTTCTCAGCCTTTTCTAACGTGAAAAATGTGTGTGATAAATGTGTGTCGCATTCCTGTATTTCGGAGAATTTCCTTTTAACACATTCACGGCATTTGCAACGTTCTCTAGCTCTATATTTGAAAGTCCGAAGGAGTTGCAGAGAAATGCTCAGCAAGCTCTTATAACGGACTTCATTAAGAATTAAAAAGCATGTCCAATATGTATGAAACATGAATTAAATCTGCAATAAAGTTTACATTCTTCTTTTTTTAATTATTAACATAATTGTTTTTATTATTTGTGTAGCTTTTTCGAATTAAAACTATAGTTCAGTTAGTTTTCTAAAAACAGTGTTACAAAGACGCTGATTACACGACTCTTTTTTTCGTTCGTTTCGTCTTTCGTCTTTTTGACAGGTCGGGGGAGGGGCATAGAAACGAGAGGGAAATGAAGTAACGAAAGCAGGAATGAAAATTCTGAGATTTTTTCCGGTTGATCTTTGACATTTCTCGTTTGACAACCAAAACAAAGCAGGAAATGTTAATGGTGAACTTTGAAGTGGATTTCGGAGCTAAATTTAGGGACATTTTACATTTGCTAGTAAGCACGCAATTATTATCTTCCATAATAATTACATTAAGTTTGATTCCAACTGAAATTTTACTATTCCCTTCCTAAATATAAAGTGAATTTCAGTAAACATCAGAATCACGTATGCACGTATCCACCAATTATTAAGAACCGTGTAACCACTATAGTACGTACCTGTCAAAAAGACGAAAGACGAAACGAACGAAAAAAAGAGTCGTGTAATCAGCGTCATATTTAGATGCATTTTTTTTTGTGGAAAACGTAACTCCAGCTTTGGTATGTGGCCCAAGTATCGTATTACGCGATTTTGTATAACGCGCTGTTCCTCGGGAACCTACCTACCGCGTTATACGAGGGTTGACTGTATTTACATATATAAATTCAAATCGATGTGTTTCAATGCTCTCCACTCGTTATCAATTTCTTGAAGCTGATCTTCTTTCACTATATGTGGAAAATGTGTGAAAGAATGGAGTTACTGTTCAATATATTTTGTGGAGCATGAGTTTCGATGTCTTTAAGAATAGTTTCTTTGAAATTAAATCTAAGACAAATTTGCTTAGTAGCTTCAATAAAAAAAAAACTTAAGCAATCTCACTGAAAGCTATGTAAAACCCTTTTTTCGACTGCCACATTTTCCAAGGAGAGGCCCACTTTAATACCATGATACATTTCGTTATATTGGTAATTGATTGCGAGGATTGATGAAATTTATATTAATAATTGCAGTCTTGTCTAAATATTCCCTTTTTTAAATAACAACCTAAAATTAATTTTACTAATAAAGAAACTTCTGAATGATCTTGATGTATTTTTGGCTTTTCAGCATGTATTGAGTTTTGTGCAAAAAGGTAGCACAAAACGAAGAAAGCTCAAATACATATAATGCCTTGGATCGTTTAACATATTTAAAATAGTGTGGCAGGATAAAAGTTTATCTGGTTTTGCTGTTTCTTCTACAAAAAATGCTTAAGGGGCATCATATTGCATAAGAACAGAATTCACAACCTCTAGCCGTGAGAGCCAACGCGTTTGACACAGGTGAAGAAGCTTCCTTGGCTTTATGTTTAAAATATTCTGAATAGATTTGTACATACAATTTGTTAGTGTTGCTTTACAAAGCGATTAGAATGAAAATCAACTTTTTTTTTATATTACAAAAAAACATGATTTTGGACTCGAAAACATTAAAACATATTTTGAGTCCAAAAAGCATGAAAATCATGCTAAATCATGATTTCTGGCAGCACTGGTCGACGGCTGGCCGCAAATCAGCGTTCCCATTTAATTTTTTCAAATTGTAGTGAGCAGCTCCAAAAATTGTAGTGTTTCACAGTAAACGAAGTGATAATGCGAAAATATTTTTTTAAGTACATACATATGTACATATCTACTATAACTATACAAATGTAGTTTACTGGTTTTACATTCTTGTTTCTTAATTTAGTCTTTATACTGTTAGCAGTCGAATAACACCTTTCGGCTGCCGCACTTCTATGCTGTAGTATTGCTTAATATAACATACACATATGTACGCTAGTAAATACATAATTATATACCCCTATTATCAGACTTCCGGCGAGAATTTAACAGTCCACAAAATTTGCAATCTTCTATATTAGTCCAGTGCAATTAGGTTTATACCTCGGAACCCAGTTATAGTGAATGGATTTAGATGTTTCGGAATTTTTTGAATCTCTTATACTGTAAAGTAAAAAGTTTACCTTTTGAAACCTTCCGCTAATGATTTTTTTTTTTTAAGACCTGTCCCATGTAAATGATGCTACTATTCCTAGTATAGTACATTCCTTTTACAGGTTCTTGTGACTAAATTAACTTAATACCAGGAAAACTGTAAGCCCCAGGTGAAAACTTTGTATGGTGAATTTGTAGGTGATGTAATGGCACATAAAAATAATATTAATAAAAAAAATTATTAGCAAAATTGGTTAAAAAAAATTATAAAAATCTGTGTTTGAAGACCAATATCTCGAAAACGAAATTGAGGATGGTAATAGTTTTTAACTGTGGTAAGCACTAATCAATTGTCTATAAAACAATCCTACCTTGGTTGCTCTAAGTTTAATACACTAGAAGTTGTACTAGAATAACTGTTGGTACCGACTTCAATGATCTTTTTTAAATACCCTGTAGCTCAGTGGGTGTTCAAGATAGATCCCCTCTCCCATACGATTTTTTTCATATCATGAACCAATGACTCTGATCCCAAAATATTTGTATAGTAAGAAAATACCCTGTATAGTAAGAAAAAAAATTTAATTTTAGATTTTTTGCTTTTTAATTTTGATTTTTTGCTTAAATTTACGGATTTTAAGAATTGCGGTAATTTTTAATGGGTAAACTTTTTAGCTTATGGTATTATAAATCCAAAAAAAAATCATTCAAATCCATTCACTATAACTGGGCTCCGTCATTTTTCATTTATAATGACTAATTGTACTGGACTATATACATATATAAAAATCAATTGCTGGTGTTAGTCTCGCTAAAACTCGAGAGCGGCTCGACCGATTTGGATGATTTTTTTTCTTCTGTTCGTCTAGATTCAGGGGTGGTTTATGAAAAAATTTGGAAAACCCCAAAGAAAAGCCGGAAATCGAAAAACTTAAAATTTGGGTTTTGTATGGGAATTTTTATTTTTTTTTCTTTGTTTTATGTATAGTATCTACGTTGAAATAAAAGTCATTTTGAGTCAAGTTGAGCTCAAATTAAGAAACCAACAAACATCACGTATTTTCACAGTAATTCGTACATACATATATACGAAAATAGATGGCCACAGTAAAATAAACATGATGGGGGATAATTGTTTCACATGCTGACACTACAATAATATGTCAATACATATCGGCTGGTTGAGTGTAAAGCTCGGAATCTTTACTATAATAAAAATGTAACTTTTTTTCGACTGCAAAAACTTTGTTCCCTTTTGTCTTAAGAACTTCTGCACGAAATTGAATCCGGTTTTCACAGTTGGATTGCAAAATGTCAGGAATACAGGCTTAAGATATTTTTTTTCCTTATCTGCTATCCAGAACCGGAGATCTAATCTGATATCTGGGCAGAGAGTATTTTTACGAATACCTTCTAGCTCCTAGCTTTAGAATGCCTTGGCCGATGGGAATGGAATTTATTTTATTATAAAGTTCAATTTTGTACAAACATTTTAAGATATAAATCAACGTACGAAACGTTATACAAAAGTTGAACAATAGGCATTAAATTAAAATTAACATTCAATTAAAAATGACATACGATTCAAGAAAAGCTTAGATCGTTGGATTTTACCAACGACCAGTGGAGATAATTTCGTGTGTGCGGTTTTTTTTTCTGTGTTGTTTTTTTCTTTTATTTTGGAACTGTTTGAATGCACATAACGCAGAAACTAATGGACGGAATTTGATGAAACTTGACATAGTGATTGCTTATGTTCTTGGTCAACATTTTTTGTACTTTTTATCCCCCAAAATGATCTGGTTTTAGCAAAATATTGAAAAACACTGCATATCTGTAACGAAAATTATAATTATTCAACCCTAGCTCAATAGTAGCTTATCGGATTGAAAAACAAAAAAATAGGTGAATTTAGTAAATTTTCCACTGATTCATTTGAGGTATAAATCATCCTTCTGCGTTATACTGGAGCTGAGCTATGCTCAAAATAGTTCATGAAATGTTTGTCAATAATTTTCAATCAGTGGAGACCGCAGACAACAGCCGTGCAGCTGTGGGTGACGTCAATAAGTATGTACCTATGTATATAGGTATGTCGTATGTATATTAAAAGTAATGTTTGTGTGCTCGACTTTTATGCGTCCGCGCATCGCTCATCCGTTTGCGATAAAACTTGGGGCATGTGCAAAAAAAACATTGTTGCTGTGCACACCCAGGAGAAGGTTCCTTCTACGTTGGGAGAGGGTTTCGACTTCATTGCAATTTAATTTTTTTTTATTTTTTTCCAAAAGCAAACTCATTCATCATGATCTCGAATCTGCACTCGGTGGCGACAATAATATTATGTACAGTCGAATCCCTTTATGTCGAATTTTCACGGGCGATTAAAATTGGTGCAAGTTAGAGTGATTTTTGATATTCGAGGTAGAACGATTATACCTTTTTGTTGAAAACGCATTTATTCATAGATCATAGTTGCTAACAAAAAAAAAACAGAAAGAAAAAAAACCTTTAAATGAACATTAATTAATAACAGAATAATTTGTGATAAAAAGTAGGTATCAGTCAGTTTCCGATTTCCTGGTAAGTTAGAAAGTTAAAACCATGTTTTTTTTTAACACTTCAGCTTCGAACTTACCACAAAAAGCATTTAAATACGAGGAAATATGTAGGCCAAGTTTTGAAAATCAGAAAAAACATGGGAGGCGGGCGAAGCAAGGCGAGTACGGGTCAGTTAGTACCTGATACAATCGTTGTACAAGTAGCGTGCGATTTCCACACAACCAGAATTTTGTTTCATTCATCCTTCAGCTGTCGTTGAGAGATTATGTAAAAAAAAATGTTTTACTATGTACAAATATTATATTTTAATTTATCAACAGCCGGGATCAGCCCCGAACACTTTTCCTTTAATTTTTCCAAGGCATCTTCTCGTAAACATTTGTTACTGTACTCCTTGCTATACAATTTGCGTGCGATTTCCATACAACCAAAATTTTGTTTCATTCATTCTTCAGCTGTTGTTGAGTGATTATGTCAAAAGAAAATTGTTTACTATGTAAAAATATTATATGTATTTCAATTTATCAACAGCCGGGATCAGCTCCGAATACTTTTCCTTTAATTTGATTTTGTAATTATTAAAATGTGGTTTTACAACTGCAAATGCGGGACGGTACCGCAGAATGAGGGACGGTTGGCCGCTCTATGCTACATATATTTCATGGAGTCATTCATTCACATCTATCAAACAGAAACCTGATAATTTGTGAAATGTCAATCACTTCTTGTTAACAAAATAAAAGAAAATTAGTTTTTCGTGAAAATATTCAATAGTTAAAAAGAAGAAGAGATATTTTTCCCCCACTTTTACTATTTGACAGATGTCCCATTTGTGCTAATAAAACACCTAATAGGTCTGTTTGGTAACCTGTTAATTTACGCAAATTTACATCCAACAGTCAAAAATCAAAAGAAGAGAGAGGCAAATGAGAGTCAAGAAATTTCTCCTCTTGCGAAATCGTGCTACATCTATTTCATGGAGTCATCGAGGCACATCTATCAAACAGCAATCTGACAATTTGTGAAATGTCATTCACTTCTTGTTAACAATATAAAAGAAAATTAGTTTTTCGTGGAAATATTCAATAGTTAAAAAAGGAGGAGTATTTTCTTATTATCTGACTGTCTATCTATCTATCTGTCTGTCTGTCTATCTGTCGATCTATCTCTCTGTCTGTATGTCTGTCTGTCTCTCTGTCTATCTGTCTGTCTGTCAATCTGTCTGTCTGTCTGTCTGTGTGTCTGTCCATCTATCTATTTGTCTGTCTGTCTGTATGTCTGCCTGTCTATCTGTCTGTCAGAGTTGCAAAAGAATGCAATCATTTTGAAATGCATTCTTTAATCAATTCAATTTTATGATTGCATTCATTGACTTCATTTTGAGACTTCAGAAAAATGAATGTTATCACTAGGGCAACCAAAAGCATGCACAAGCATATTTTTTTTAGCAATGTTATTGAGGCGTGACTAAGCTAGTTATCCGTTTCATGAGAAACTAAGCCATTTGAGCGCCATTTGTTAGGGCATATTTTGGCATATTTCAATATAAATGCATATAATTGCATATTTTGTCAAATTTCATGTATCAAACATATAATAATTGTTTGTACTTTGTTGAGTGCATTTAAGCAAATGAGTCCAGCAACCAATTTTAAATCCAAGTCATATTGAAAAAAAATAAAAATGCTGGAATTCGCTATCTGCATAATGTACATATGTACATCTGCAATATGCAAATGCGACTCAATAAAAAAACCGTTAGTGCCACCGATGCGCCGGCACGTGCTACAATTTTTCTTTGCTACGAGCACCTACTATTTCTTTAACCCTTGCAGGTCTATTGGAAATATAGTAGAATCTCGGAAAGATGAACGAATAAAAAGCAGGTCCTATTCATCTTTTCAAAATGTTCATCTTTTGGAGTAGGTACTTAATTTTGGTTTAGATGTCTTTCAACACATTGCACTTTTCTTTTAAATTTAAAAACTTTACTCGACCTTAACTGGTGTCATCTTTTGTCTACATAAATTCACTTCATACTGATGCGAAATGAAGAAAAGAATCGTTTTCCAAAGAATAACGGTTATATGAATCTACTACGAATAACTAAAACAAGAATAGAGAAGAGAAAAAATTACGAGTAGAGCGAGCATTCATCCTTTCGAGTATCCAAAAATCAACCTGTTCATCTTTTAGAATACTGCAATGGTGAACAAATTCCGTTCATATTCTGGGTAGATAGATCATCTTTTGGAATAGTTCATCTTTCTGAGACTTCTTTTATGGTCTATTTTTTTTTTTTGACTTTGCAGTGAAGGAGGTTTTGCATCTATTCTTTGGTTCTTTTTGCTCACTTGATTCATTTATTGCTATAAAATGCATTTTCATAAGCATAGTTAAAAATTTATAGGGCATATTTTAAGGGCATTGTGATATGGTGGATTAGTTGTAAATAAAACACTGACATCATTTAGGTACCGGTGATACAACAAAATAACAATTAACTTTATGTACTGTAATTATTATAAGCAATCAAAACTATTCTAAATACAACAATCGGATCCCTAAGATGATTACAACTGCACGGCTGGCCAACGACTGTCCGCAGTAGGTCCAGTGTGTGTCTGCTGATATTAGGAGAGCTTTTACGTAGATACGTTCATTAATCGGCAGGTCGCCACAGGCATAAAAGGCACTTTTTAGAGCATGTTATAAGCGCTTAAAATTTTTATGGCAAATTTTTTAGGGCATATTTTTGGTTGCCCTAGTAATCACCATTCATTAAGCATTCAAAAGATTGCATTCTTTTTTTTGTACCATTCAATTGAATGCAATTGTGACTTCAATTGAATGCTTTGCATTCTTTTGTACTCATTGCATTCATTTGCATTCCTTGCAAATATATGTATACACATGTACATATGTGTGGCGACCTACTGATGAATAAGCACCTGCTCTCCTAAAAGTTCTCCTAACATCAGCAGCCACACACTGGCTCTACTGGGTGATGGGGGCAGTCGTTGGCCAGCCGCGCAGGTGTAAACATCATAGGAATCGATTGATCATCTATAAATGAAGTCAGTGTTCTATTTACAAACAATCCACCGGTTATCACATTGGCGACGAGGTAAAAAAAAGTGTATTCATACGTGTTATTATTATTACCTATTTTTGTGTAGAAAAAGAGAGAATATTATCAAATCTCGAAACGCGCGGAAATATTTTTCTGCAGATGTTTCGATTCAGTTATTTCTTTATGTTTTGTTTTTGTAGTATTGATAAAATCGAGGCTTGATAACCATTATGTTGTATATTTAATATAGTTGTCATTATGGCAACCTTTATATATATCATATTGTAATGTATACTTGGTAACCCTATTGTGAATAAACGTTAATAAAGAGACAGTTCTCACCCAGCCGTCGTCTTTGAATGACATGACATAATATAACATGGCACAGTCGTAGCTTGAAAAAAAAAAAACGCGTGGAAAAGCAGTAAATTCACTAATTGAAAACAAAAAAAATAAAAAAAAAGAGTCTAATTATTCTAAAGTGGCACTGTAAAAATTGTTAACCATGGATTTTAATAAACCTAATCCATTAGTTTTAAATGGAAACTTAAAAGAAAATTGGACAACATTTAAACAGTTATATAGTATATATGCAGTGGCTACCAAAACTGATAAAGAAACGGAAGAAATCCAAGTTGCGAGATTCCTGAGTTGTGCTGGAGAAGAAGCAATTGAGCTGTTCAATACGTTTTCTATCACGGAAGAAAATGCGAAAAAGATTCAGGAGGTGAAAGTTACTGCAATCCACGAAGTAACGTGGTATATGAACGGTACGTTTTTTATACAAGAAGTCAACGAGAAGGTGAACCGTTTGACCATTTCATGGCGGATATTTCAAAGCTAGTCGAAAGTTGTGAATTCGGCAACCAGAAGGAGTCCATGCTCAGGGACCGAGTAGTAATTGGAATAGCCGATCATAATGTCCAAGCCCAATTATTAAAAATCGATAACTTGGACTTAGCAAAAGCGAAAGAGTTTTGTCGTGTGGCGGAGATCACAGCGAGTCAAGTCAAGCAGATGCAGACTCACAACAGCGTGGATGACATCAGCCGGACGAAATTTACGGGCGCAAATCGAAGAAGACAACCGTTTAATCACAAAAATAAAGAACAAGGATATAGTGGTGAAGTTTTTAAAAATAGAAATTACAGTAGAAATGAATTAGATAAACAAATTAAAAGTAATAGTGGTATGTATAGTAGATGCAAAAATTGTAACAAAAAGCATAAGTTTGGATACTGTCCAGCACATAACAGAAAATGTTTGGCATGTAATCAATGGGGGCACTTCCAATCAGTTTGTGATAGAAGAGCAAAGGTGTGAGATATTATTGAGCAGGATGAAAGTAGTGATTCGGATCTTTATATTGATACGGTAAAAGAAATTAATAGTACAGAATCGGTGTGGGTAGAAACTTTGAAGGTGGGCGGTAACCTTATTGATTTCAAGTTAGATAGCGGAGCAGATGTTAACGTGCTGCCGTTCTATATATTAAATTCGATAAAAATTGATTTGAAACCGACTAAAACAAATCTGGAAGCATATGGGGGGTTTAAATTGAACATGGTGGGTGAAGTGGTCGTACCGACAACCTATAGAGAGAAGTGTTTGAATACTAGATTTGTGGTCGCAAATGTAAATTCTAAGCCTATTCTGGGCCTTAAGTCGTGCATTGAATTTAATCTCATAAACAGAGTGAATGTACTTCATGAGCAATGTAGCGAAAAGCAACGATTTGTTGAACATAGTAAAGATGTTTTCACAGGAATAGGTCGTTTTCCTGATAAGTGTTCTATAGAATTGAAGTCTGATGCAGTTCCATGTAATCGCCCTCCACGTCGGATTCCAATAAGCCTGAGGGACTGATTGTTAGAAACTTTAAAAGCTATAGAGAAAAGAAATATTATAACTAAACAAGACTCACCTTCAGAATGGTCTCACAATCTGGTCATTGTTGAGAAACCAAATGGTACTTTACGTATCTGTTTAGACCCAAAAGAGTTAAATGCTAACGTAAAGCACGAACATTGTCTGATTCCTAAAATTGAAGACTTTTGTTTCATAATGAGGGATATGAAATACTTCTCTGTCCTTGATTTAAAGGAAGGATTTTGGCAAATTGAGTTAGATGAGAAATCTAAAAATTTAACTGTGTTTAGTACGCCTTTCGGTACCTTCTATTTTGATGTTCTACCTTTTGGTGTTAATATTGCACCTGAAAAATTTCAGAAGGTAAATGCAAAGTACTTTGGGTGTCTTCCAGGTTGTTTCGTTTATATCGACGATATTTTAGTGGGTGGTCGAACAGAAAAGGAACACGATGAAAATTTGGAACGAGTTCTGAAGCGTGCAAGGGAAATAAACGTCAGGTTCAATCCAAGTAAACTGCAATACAAGGTACAGAACGTTCGATATTTAGGACATATATATTCTAAAGATGGACTTGCACCCGACCCAGATAGAATTAAAGCTATCCAAGGGATTAAAGATCCTCAGAATAAGAAAGACTTAGAAAAAATTTTCGGAACTTTAAACTTTCTAAGGTCTTTCATACCAAATTTCGCTGAAATTAATGCACCTTTGAGAGAGCTACTTCGTAAAAATGTAGAGTTTGTTTGGACCGAAAGGAATTCTCAGATACTACAGTCAATTAAAGAGAAGTTAGCCAATGCGGCAATTTTGCACAATTTCTCTCCTAACCTGCCAATTATTCTTCAGACGGATGCATCGAAAAGTGGATTAGGATGTTGCTTGTTCCAAGACAAGAAGCCCGTTTGTTTTGCATCAAAGAGTCTATCTGCAGCTGAGGTTAACTACGCACAGATAGAAAAGGAGTTTCTCGGTATCGTGTACGCTTGTGAGAAGTTCCACGCGTACATTTACGGTCGCAAGGTTACGGTACATACTGACCATAAACCCTTAGTGGTCATTATGAAAAAAGAGCTTAGCCAAATTCATTCAAACAGGCTTCAGCGAATGAAAATAAAACTTCTAAAATACGACTTTGACGTTCAGTATGTACCAGGGAAGTTACTTCACGTAGCAGACCTATTATCCAGAAACTCTTCGGAAGATAAAACCATTAAAACGGATAGTTCGTTAACAGATGTCGTGCATTCTGTTAACTTGAGCGACTCCAAAAAAGCTTTATTTCAAGAAGCTACTAAAAATGATAGAGTCATACAATCAATTATAAAATTTTACTATGATGGGTGGCCAAAATCTAAGCATTCTTTACCAGATAACCTGAAATTTTACTGGAATATAAAAGAACACTTGTTTGTTGAAGGGGGATTGTTATTTGTTGACAATAGAATTTTCGTGCCTCAAAGTTTAGTTCAGGTTATACTGAGACTTTTACATGAATCGCATTTCGGTATCAGCAAAACAAAAGCGCGCGCGAAAATGCTCTTTTATTGGCCTCTTATGAATCGCGACATTGAAAACGTAATATTCAAATGCAGAATTTGTGAAAAATTTAGGGCGAATATTCGTCATCATAATCTAATTCCGCATCCTACACCCAGTTATCCCTTTCAAAAAGTTGGATGTGACTTACTTGACTTCGGTGGTAAAACTTACTTAGTTTTAGTTGATTACTTATCGAAGTGGCTGGAAATAAAACAACTACCAAACAAAACCGGAAGTAGTATTATCAAGGCACTGAAAGCAGTATTCAACACTCATGGAGTTCCTGAAATTGTAGTTTCCGACAACCAACCATTTAATTCATTTGAAGTGCGAAATTTTGCAAATAGTTGGGATTTCAAGTTCAGCTACTCAAGTCCTCGTTATGCACGCTCGAATGGATTAGCGGAAAAGGGAGTTCACATTGCTAAGACTATACTCCGAAAAGCACAGGAACAGGACGGTGACTTTGATATCGCTCTCTTGGAATACAGGTCCACTCCACTTACGAGTCTAGGTTATTCTCCATCAGAGATTTTGATGAGCAGAAAGCTAAGGACAAAACTTCCCATAACCGTAGAAGCATTACAGCCAAAATGAATTCCGAACATCTATGAAAACGCAAATGCACATAAAGTTCGATACTCTGAAGCTCATGATTGGGGGAAGAAGAGAGCAGAGGTTTGTTTTAGAAAGGATGAGAATGTAGTGTATAGGAACGGAAATACCTGGGAACCTGCAATAGTAGTAGACAAACACCCCTCTCCGCGCTCATATATAATCCGGAATGAAAATAACAAACAAATTCGTAGAAATACATAACACTTAAGGCGTTCATTCCATCGCGCAAATATTAACGATCGAACCTATCCTCATCTGAACTCCACGACACTTGCAGATCAGTCAGAGACAGTTTCAAATCAAAAGGTTGACAATAATGAACACACACAAAATGATAAGCCAACAGTTAAAGAAGCTATCCAACCTTCAGAGTCTTCGACATCAAATCGATCGGGTTATATAACGCGTTACGGTAGAGAAGTAAAGAAACCAAACATTTATGGTTCAAACTAATGCTAAATGAATTAATTTAATGAATTAAATGAATTTAATGAATTAAAAGAAACCAAACATTTTCTGTTCGAATTAATGATTAATTTTAAGATTGCTAAAAGGGGAGATGTTGTATATTTAATATAGTTGTCACTCTGGCAACCTTTATATGTATATATCACTAGTTGAACCCATGCTCGCCTTGCTTCGCATTCTAAGGGCTTTCTTATGCATACAAATATGTAATTTCAGTGGGAGCGTAGAAACATCAAAGTATTTGTCTAAGTCCACAAAAGTGTTTAGTAAATTTTGTTGATTAACTGCGTTTTATCAAAAACGTTTCAATGTGTAACTTTCAGCCCCTAACTGCAGATTTCATAGTTCTCAAAAACCGCACCGCACCGTAGCCCGTCAACACTTCCGCCTCTACCAGATGTCATTGCAGAATTGTAACTCTAGGCCCGGTGCCATTACATTATTTAGGCGGGCTCAAGTTTCTTAGAAGAATAGTAGGTACACCCACTTTTAGTTTTAATTCATGTGATGGCAGCGAAAGCGAGAGTTTAAAAATTATCTGGTTGTTACTTCTTGGTCCACAACCCGGGTGATTGAAATACATTCTGCACTTTGACCATCAGCACGTGAAAATATCTCGCTGTTAATTGCTGGAGCTTAATCATTCCGAGGCAACAAAATAGCTCGCTCACAAAGCTAAGAATTCTTACACTTTTTTTAGTTGTGATATATCACCTTAAACCTTGTGATAAATTTACTTTTCCATTTTCTTCCGGAAGCGTTCCTCCACCAATTTTAAATAACAAATCAGAGAAATGTTGTGCGTTCGGATATGCCTCGTGGCACTACTGATAACGTTTGCCTAAAGTCTCGGCAAAATAACACTGTAAACCAAACATCCCAGATGACTTCCACATAGCAAATACATATGTGCATACATATATGAACCAAAACTAACTCTTAAAACAACAGAAGTTCACTTTGGGTAGAATATTTGTTTTTGATCCTTTTTTTTAATTTATTAATAATATTTATAAACTGAAAATGCAATTTACTGCTCTAGAAAATTCTCTTTCTTTTGACACCTCATTTGTTAAGATTGGTTGAGTGTGAGAGCCGCAAATGGTGATAATGATTGTAGCACATTAAAGTACAAAGCATATGATCATGTTAGAGCGCGCACATATACTCACACACACACTATTGCAAGGATACCCACTGCTGCACGACTGCTGGCGGTGGTCTCCGCTGAAGGAAAATTGTGGGCGATGCTTTGAATAATGGTTTTGAACATTGCTCAGCTTCAGGACATCGCAGGAGGATGTTTTATATCTCAAATGAATCAGCGACAGATTTACTAATTTCACCTATTTTTTTGATTTTCAATCCGATAATCCATTCTTGAGTTAGGGCTGTATAATGATAATATTCCTCTCCGATATACAGTTATTTTGACTATTATGTAAAAACCAGTAGACTGAGCAAAAAATTACATAGCTTGTGATCATACCGCGTACTTAAGAAGCATTTCAAAATTTTTTTTATCGAAATCTGTCCAGCGGTTTTCACGCTATTAGGTAACCAACAAAAAAACCTCTACAGTTTTATAATATTTATAGATTATAGATATTGTAATGTATACTTGGTAACCCTATTGTGAATAAACGTTAATAAAGAGACAGTTCTCACCCAGCCGTCGTCTTTGAATGACATGACATATATATAAGATCCCATTAAATTGGGGGACCCAATGAAATCTTTAAATTGGGAGATGGTGAATTACATTTAATTGTAATTGGGTAAGCAAATACATACATACTATGTAAAGCTATTGATAGTCGATTTGATATATTGATTGATTTGCATTGAATTGCTGTAGGTGGAGAAAACATTAAATTGTTGAGCATTAAATTGCGATAAAAAAGAAAGAAGAATATGATTACATTCAATTGTAGTTGGGTAAAGATATGTATTGTAATAATAATTAATAGTAGTCTAGCGCAAACTGTCGAAAATAAAAAAAAGGAACTTTCGAAAATAATCGATAATAATAATTCCGGCAGCCACAGAGAAAGGACATATTAATAATAAAGAAATAAAAATAAAGAATTAATATAACAATACAGAGTATTACAGTATACATTAAATTGTTAAGCATTCAATTGTAGAAAATACAATAACATTACACGAGACGCATTAAATTGTGCAAGCTTTGACATAGTTTAAATTACGCCCAATATTAGGGAAATGAGTGGAACAGGGGTAACACCATTTCTTTGCGAAGCGTAGCAATGTCATAAACACGTCTTTGATCCGGTCAGAATGGGAAAAATTGCTTTGAGCCTCAAACCTATATCTGCAGGGAAAATAAATCAAAGATCCTTTGAAGAAAGAAAACAAACTATTGCATTTGCGAGGGACCCAACTTCAAGAGGTGCTGGGTGCATTAGTACACCCCGGAGAAGAAGACGCAGCGACATATATTTCCAATATCCTAATTGACAGGTTAACTGAATATTTTCCTTCAAAGAGGAACTTGACCTTCGAAAGACAGTTTTCGTTCAATGAGACCTGAGGAAGTAAAAAAAAAACATCTTAATACATTTATATTTACACTGCGGAACCAAGCAACGAAATTTCAGTTTAGGGAAATGAGAGAGGAGATAGTGACAAATAAATTGATAGATGTGTGGGCCCTTAAAGGTCTTAAGAAACGGTTATTAGAAAAAGAGAATAACCAGAAAGACATCATTGATATGTCATGTATGAAAAGACCAGCAACCAATATGAATTATTTCGGGATGCATGAGCCTATAATTTAAATGTAAACTTTCTTGACTTTCATCTTAACAACATTACACTAAAAAAATCGTAGCCTAAGCACTAACTTACTTACTTAGTTTGGCGCTACAGCTCGAGGTGAACCTGGGCCTGCTTCTCGCAACCATTTGTGTGTGCGTGTTATATTTTTGCACGAATGGAAGGGACCTACAGTTTTTTGCCGACTCCGAACGGCGAGTTGAGAAGCTCAATCGTGACAAATGATACTCTTTGATGCTTGTCAGACATTCGAAAGAGGTGGGCACTGTGAAAAACTTTTAGGTGTTTGCGGCGGGATTCGAACCCAAGACCGCTGGCTCAGTAGTCCGACGCACTAACCACTTGCGCTACGGTGCCCACGCCTAAGCACTAACACCAGCACTAAATGATGAGCCTGTTGATGCATATTTTGCACTGGCAAATCTCTGTTTGTGGTTGTTGCTTGTATTAAGCACACTACGGCACAGATCTGATAGTGAAAAATAAAGAATAGATGATTGTACCAACAACGTCTGCGAACATCAATAAAATAACGTCTAGGGGTGACAGTAAGTTCATAGACAACGAATGTGGTAGATGATGTGGCAAGCGGGGACATCTAGGGTCAAATCAAATCAAATCAAATTAAATCAACTCTTTATTAGTATTAGACTTACACAGTAAGATACATATCTTTTGAATTTGTGCAAGCTTCACCGTAAAATATTATGCACATACATATTATGTGCTACTAAACATAATAAGAATCAAAAATAACAACAATTAAAATAAATAATTCATTATTGTAAGAAAAAAATAACAAAAGTAAGATATATGTAAAGAAATAATTAATCGAACGAATATGTACAATTTAATAATTAAATCATTAAATCATCATCATTAAAGTGCCTCTAAGTATTGCCTAAGTTTCCCTTTGCACAGCGTTGTACAGCTCAATATTCGAATAGATCGAGGAAGAGAATTCCACAGCCGAATCGCATGAGCAAAAAATTGGCGCTCTGATACCAAGAACATGTAGCGTATGGGTACGAGGTAACATGTTCTAATAGAACACGAATAACTAATTTTATTAAAAAGGTAAGAAGGTTGACGTGTTTGCATTACATCGTGAAGCAAGGTTAAAGTCCTCAGTTTAAAGAGGTTCTCAAGACTAAGTCCATGTATTGATTTGGAAAAAGTGGAAATATGATCATATCGCCTCAGTCCATAGATATAACGCGCAATACTGTTATAGGCTACCTTAAGCTTACGCTTGTGCTCATAATCGCAATTAGAAAAAAGTTCACAGCCAAATAACATGATTGGAATGAGTAGGGGCTTGGCAAGAATCATTCTTGTTTTCATGGGGGTAATTTTTTGTGTTGTCCAAAGCATTTGGAAACATTCATATAACTTACCAAGAGTTAGACGAATGTGGTTATTCCAAGTAAGTGTTTTGTTAAATACTAAGCCGAGGTTTTTCGCAGAATCTACAAACTCAATGGGTCTATTGTTGAGGCATATAAGATGTATCTACTTGCCTTCTTGAAATAGCTAGGCATTTCGATTTTTCTGGGTTTAGGCAAAGACCATTTGATCGCAACCAGCACAGAATTCTATGTAGATCTTCATTCACTTCACTAGCACCATTTTCAAGAAGACCTAGTGGGAAGCTTTTCCGCACCTGAACCTCAACAGCATACATGACAATGGAGCAATTGAGTACGTACGAGGGAAGGTCATTGATGTACACAGGTAAGCAGTGTTACCTTGTCATTATCTATTTCTTGCCTTATGTCTTCGACTTTATTGATTAACGCAGTAGTACAACTGTGTTTAGCACGAAATCCTGATTGATTTGAACTTACTTACTTAGTTGGCGCTACAGCTCGAGGTGAACCGGGGCCTGCTTCTCGCAACCATTTGTGCGTGCGTGTTATATTTTTGCACGAATGGAAGGGACCTACAGTTTTTTGCCGACTCCGAACGGCGAGTTGAGAAGCTTAATCGTGACAAATGATACTCTTGGATGCTTGTCAGGCATTCGAAAGAGGTGGTACCGTGAAAAAACTCTTTTAGGTGTTAGACCCGGCCAGGAGTTGAACCTGGGCAGCATTGCGTGGTAGTCCAACGCACTAACCACCACGGCCACGGCGACCACTGATTGATTTGAACACAGTAGATTATTTCTATTGAGAAAACTTCTAATTTGGCAGTTCATTATCCTTTCAAGTGCCTTCGATATAAATGGTAGAATAGCAATCGGGCTATACTCACATCGATTTTTAGGCACAGGAACGATTTTAGCTTTTTTCCAAGCAGTAGGAAAAACTCCAGTCATGAATATTGTATTAAAAAGATATGTCAAATATTTCAATATATATGAAAGGATAGATTTTATAAATATTGGATGTACATCATCAAACCCCACCGCATTGGACTTAATGGATATGAAGATTTCTAGGACATCTGAACAATAAGCATTAAATTAAAATTAACATTCAATTAAAAATGACATGAAATCCAAGAAAAGCTTAGATCGTTGAATTTTACCAACAACCAGTGGAGATAATTTCGTGTGTGCGCCAAAACCGGTTTTTTTTCTGTACCTGTTTGAACGCGCATCACGCAGAAACTAATGGACGGATTTTGATGAAACTTGGCATAGTGATTGCTTATGTTCTTGGTCAACTTTTTTTTACAAAATATTGAAAAAACTGCAAATCTGTAAAGAAAATTATAATTATTCAGGCCTAACAGCTTATCGGATTGAAAAACAAAAACATAGGTGAATTTAGTAAATTCTCCACTGATTCATTTGAGGTATGAATCTTCCTTTGGCGTTGTCCTGGGGCTGAGCTATGCTCAAAATAGTTCATGAAATGTTCGCCAACAATTTTCCATCAGTGGAGACCGCAGCCAACAGCCGTTACACAGCGCTCAATACATCTTATACAATAAGTATGTACCTATATATATGTACGTTTGTATGTATGTATGGATGTTTATGTACATATATTAAAAGTAATGTTTGTGTGTTACTCTTTTATTTGTTCGCGCATCGTTCATCCGATCGCGGTAAAACTTGGGGAATGTGCAAAACAAAAACATTGTTGTTGTGCGCACGCCGGCCGGGGAAGATTTCTTCTGCATTGGGGGAAGATTTCTACTTCATTGCAATCCTATTTTTTTATTTTATTCCAAAAGTAAACGCATTAATCATGATCTCGAATCTGCGCACGGTGGAGACAATGCAGGCGAATTCCTCTGCATTATGTCGAGTTTTCACAGGCGCGGGCGATCAAAATTAGTGCATGTTAGAGGGATTTTTGAGAAAATCGAGCTAGAACGATTAATCCTTTTTTTGAAAACCCATTTATTTATAGTGGATGTTAACAAAAAACAGAAAGAAGAAAAACATTTAAGGAACATTAATTAATAAAAAAAAATAATTTGGACCTATCAAAACAGTATTTAAATACGCGGAAATAGGTCAAGTTTTGAAAATCAGAAAAACATATCAGGCGGGCGAAGCTAGGCGAGTACGGGTCAGCTAGTAAAGAATAACCATGTGTGAAACTATATTAATAGGAAAATGTTTCGGTGGATATCGAAGCTGAAAGTCCTTTTGTAAATCTTAAGAAATAAAACATGTTAATTGACTCGTTGACTTAACGAATTCAAATTGTAAGTATTTACATATTTAACGAACTGCCAACTTCATAGTACTTATATAATTGAGTGTTATCATAAGTGCAATGTAAGAAGTTTCGCAAGTTGAAATGAATATCTCGCGCTCACAGAATTTTTTTTTATTGTACCTATGTATAATGAACAACTTTGAAATCGCCGTCCGACCTTTTATTCAATATCCGGGATAAAATTCGTTAAATTCAAGATATTCCAGAAAATATTTTAGATTCGGAAGCTAGGGATTCAGATTAAACAAAGAGAAAGGAAAGCAGAGAGCTGATAAAGAAGAAGTTGGAGACGAAGTGTTGTTTCCAAATATGACACCACCGAATAAGCTAGCAACTACATTCAGCCCGAACGAATTTAGAGTTATGGACCGGGAAGGAAACATAAGCCAGTTAAAGACCTATACCCGCCAAGATTAAGTTCCACCCCCCTGGGACCAGGTTCTATTTCCAATACAAATAATAATGTTATTTCTCGTCATCTTTCAGGTGAAACTTTGATTCATTCATCAGATAATGACAAGCAGTCCAGTTGTTCCTGTTGTGCGTCGGACTACTGAGCCAGCGGTCTTGGGTTCGAATCCCGCCGCAAACACCTAAAAGTTTTTCACAGTGCCCACCTCTTTCGAATGTCTGACAAGCATCAAAGAGTATCATTTGTCACGATTGAGCTTCTCAACTCACCGTTCGGAGTCGGCAAAAAACTGTAGGTCCCCTCCATTCGTGCAAAAATATAACACGCACACACAAATGGTTGCGAGAAGCAGGCCCAGGTTCACCTCGAACTGTAGCGCCAACTAAGTAAGTAAGTTAGTAAGTCCACTTGTTCCAACTAAGATCCAGTAGAAGCGGAAAAAGAACCCTAATCGGATGTTGACATTGAAGCTGAAAAACATCGGAGGGATGTGGCGACCTACTGATGAATGAGCACCTGCTCTCCTAAAAGCTCTCCTAACATCAGCAGCCACACACTGGCTCTACTGGGTGATGGGGGCAGTCCTTGGCCAGCCGCGCAGGTGTAAACATCATAGGAATCGATTGATTACCTATAAATGAAGTCAGTGTTCTATTTACAAACAATCCACCAGTTATCACAATATGCATATACAGCTATGTGCACAAAAATAGCACCAACAGTCTTTGACATAGAAATTTTATAAAACAGTGGAGTAATTGAAGTTTATAATTTTTTATTTTTCTTATCTTAAAGAATAATGAAGATATGAAACTAAAACATCACGTTTCTTTAAGTTAACTTCAAACAAAAAACTATATTTACTTAAAAACAAAAAAAGTCATCTAAATCAGCTGTGCAAAATAATAGCACCAATGCAGAAAAACTTGATATAATAGCCGTGTTTTTTTGCACGCGTATATACGCTTATTTTGTAAATTTACATGTACATTACAATAAAAGTAAAATAAGCTGCGATAGTATCCCCGCTTAGCTAAGTGGATATAAAAACAGTGATACCAAACACAAAGTTCTTCTTTTGCGATGAATTCTTATGAAATTCATTCTTTTGACCGGAGAAACCCAAACCTAAACAAAGAACAATAATAAACAATTCTTCCGTCTCTTCTTTATTCTTTTGCCGACGATTGGTTAAGTCAATAAGCAATAAATTGATTATTTAAAAAAATAAATAAATATACGGCGTCAGCAGTCCTATACAGAACCAAGCCTAGCTTCTCGCAACCATTTGTGTGTGCGTGTTATTTTTCCACGAATGGAAGGGACCTACAGTTTTTTGCCGACTCCGAACGGCGAGTTGAGAAGCTTCTCATGACAAATAATACTCTTTGATTGCTTGTCAGACATTCGAAAGAGGTGGCAACCGTGAAAAACTCTTAGGTGTTGGACCTGGGCTGGGATTGAACCCGAGCAGCATGCGTAGAAGTCCAACGCACTAACCACTACGGCCACGGCGAGCACTACAAATTGATTATTTAGGATAATAAATTATTTCTTTTATCGGAATTAAATATATTGAATGTGCATTCCCTGAGTTTTCCATCTTTATATTTTTTCTCTTTTTTTTTCCATTTTGTCGACAACTTACTGACAGCTCAAGTTTCATCACGGATGAGCTGGTCAGATGAAATTTCGACCTGAGTATTTCTACACACCGAGTTGAATGGTTGAAATTCTCTAACGTATGTAGTTGAACTGACCGACAACTTAACACACTTTAACCGAAACGAAATAAACGCAATCAAAACAAATTATTTCCCGCTCCAAACAAAGGGGGAAAAAACAAACAAACAGAGATCACACACACACAGGTCAGTTCAACCACTCAACCCAGGTATACATGCATTTTTTCAGTCACCCTTGTTTCAACTTGCCGAGTAGTATGCCGCGCTGTCGTGTTGTAGCAAGGGGACTTCACCCCTCGTGCACAAAAGAAGAGATTATGAGCGACCTTCAAGACAAGGGCTTTAAAATTCTTGATGCCGTTAATATCATCAAGAAGGAGAAGCAACAATCCGAAATAGATAAGGACATCTTGGTAAGGCGTGGACTTCCGCTTTTTATGCTAACATTCGATAAAGCTGATAGTATCGACGATATTTATCGAATAAAAACCATATTGAATATCGTGGTCAAAATCGAGCCCATGCGTAGAAATTTAAAAATAATTCCGCAGTGCAAACGTTGCCAAGGATTCAATCATACGCAAACGTATTGCAAAAAAGAACCACGGTGTGTGAAATGCGCCGGAAATCACCTCTCCCAAGACTGTCGAGTAAACAAGCAAGCCTCTGCAATCTGTGCTAATTGTAAGGGAAAGCACCCGGCAAATTATAGAGGCTGTGAAGTAGCCAAGGAGTTGCAAAAACGAAGAGATACACTCCATAAGCCTCAAAATAAAATAATAAAACCGCTAACTAAGGCAAATGGTAAGATCGGTCAGGAGAACGTAAACAAACAAAAACCACCGGGTTCAGAGCGGAGGAAGGTGGTGATAACAGAAAAGCCCTCGACTTCTGGTCTTAAAATAAACGGTAATAAAAAGCCATTAGAAAAGACATCGGGTAATAGCCCTCGGACAGCAGGAGTGCAGACCTACGCCCAGGCTGCAGCATCCGAAAAATCAAAAAACCTCGAAATCCCAACGGACCCTGCTTCTCAAGTTTTCTCAATTATTCTCGCGAAACTTGAAGAGCAAAGCAAAATAAATAAAATGATTCTCGATAGGTTGGTTAAGCTCGAGAGTTATTCACGGAAAACGCGTACTTCACCTAGAATATGAATGAAAAAAGAATGTTAAAAATATGTACTTGGAATGCAAACGGACTTTTGCAAAAACTTGACGAATTGGAAATATTCATGCGAGAAAAAGATATTGACATTTGCTTGATTTCTGAAACTCACGTGAAAAAGGAGTCGCATTTAAAAATAAAAGGCTATACTGATAACCACGCTTGTCACCCTTCGGGCAAAGCGAGAGGAGGATCTTCCTTGTTTATTAAAGACTGCATTGAACAATGCGAAGACCTAAAGATAGAGCTTGAAACTCTGCAACTGTGCACAATTCGAGTTAAAAATAGTCAGCGTACTATTAAAATCTCATCTATCTACTGTCCACCGCGTTCCGCGCTTGAAAAAAGTGATTTTACTAACTTATTTAAATCGCTGAAACCTAATTTCATTATTGGCGGCGATTTTAACGCGAAACATACGTTCTGGGGCTCTAGATACATCTCGCAAAAAGGTAGAATGCTCTATGGGGCAGGTATGGAGTACAGTTGTGATTTTCATTCGACGGGCAAACCGACTTACTGGCCAGCTGATACTTTGAAAATACCTGACCTGATCGATTTCTTCGTGGTGAAAGGAATATCTAACAACCACATAAAAGTTGAAGAGAGCTTTGATCTGTCGTCTGATCATTCCCCAGTTATTTTGACATTGAGCGAAAAACTAGTATATAACCGAGAGCCAGCGAAATTAACCGGTAGAACAACTAACTGGGAAGGCTTTAGGAACGAGATCGAAGTAAATGTTGAACTGAGCGTACCGCTTACGACACCCTATGAACTTGAGGTTGAAGTCGATCGCTTCGTTCAGATAGTACAGCTCGCCTCTTGGAATAATACGCCCAATCCAAGAAAAACGCCGGACAAATACGGTCTACGATATCCTTCTGAAATAAAAGAATTAATCAGGGAAAAAAGAAAAGCGCGTAAAAGATGGCAACAGAGTCGTGCTCCACAGCATAAAGCATATCTGAATCGTCTCTGCAATTTGTTAAAGAATAGCATTAAGGATTTTAAAAATCGTGCGATAGGCTCTTACCTTGAGAGTTTAACAGCGAAAAAAGATTCCAATTATTCCCTTTGGAAAGCCGTAAAAGGCACCAAAAGGCCCAAAATCCCTGCGCCGCCACTTAAAATAAATCAAAATGAATGGGCAAGGGAAGATAAAGAAAAAGCGGATATTTTTGCCGCCCATTTGGAAGAAACCTTTAAACCGAACGTTGGTCAAGTGGTTCATGACAACATCAACATCACAAGGATGGTAGTTCCACCATCTGACGATTTAACGCGCAGATCTGCGACGCTTAGAGAACTCGAACGTGAGATCGCGAAACTAAAACCTAAGAAAGCTCCTGGTTATGATTTGATTACCGGAGAAATTCTCAAAGCCTTACCTAGAAAAGCATTAATTAAGCTTCTCCATATTATAAATGCTGCACTCAGATTAAAACACGTGCCGAGCCAATGGAAAGTTGCGGAAGTCATAATGGTTTTAAAACCAGGAAAACCGTCATATGAAGTAAAATCATACAGACCAATATCGCTTCTTCCCGTCATATCCAAAATTTTCGAGAGGATATTGCTAAGGCGTCTCCAACCGGTTATAGAAGAAAATAATCTAATACCTGACCACCAGTTTGGGTTCAGAAGTAAGCATTCGACGATTGACCAGGTGCATAGAATTACCAACGTAATCGAAAAAGCACTAGAAGAAAAAAATATATGCTCAACCGTATTTCTTGACGTCTCGCAAGCCTTTGATAAGGTGTGGCACGATGGCTTGAAATGCAAACTACGACAAGTACTTCCCGCAAACCTATACGAGATTTTGAATTCATATCTCGGGAATAGACTCTTCCGTGTTAGAAATGGAAACGAATACTCAGAGCTCAAAGAAATTTCGGCCGGCGTACCGCAAGGAAGCGTTCTGGGGCCGCTTCTCTATCTGTTATATACTCGTGATATACCGAAAGAAGATGGCACTATCCTTGCTACGTTTGCCGACGACACCGCTATCCTAGCGGTAGGTAAAACAATCGAGGAAACGACTGCCAAACTGCAAAACGCATTAAATAAAGTAAATGAATGGACGAAGGACTGGCGGATCGCCCTTAACGGAACTAAATCTGTTCACGTGAATTTCACTTATAGAAAAATTAATGACTTGCCCATTTTTATAAATTTGGCCCGAATACCCTTTGCAAATGAAGCAAAATACCTGGGAATGACACTCGACGCAAGGTTGAAGTGGAATTCGCACGTGAAAATGAAACGTAAAGAACTAGATATCAAATATAGAGAAATGTACTGGTTGATCGGAAAACATTCCCACCTCAGTACCGAGAACAAACTGCTTTTATACAAGCAAGTGCTAAAGCCGGTGTGGACCTACGGTATACAACTTTGGGGTTGTACCAAGAAAACAAATGCCAATATTTTACAAACCTTTCAAAATAAAGTGCTAAGAGAAATTGTCCAAGCACCGTGGTATGCTAGAAACGACGATATCCACAGGGATCTCGGAATTCCGACAATCGAAGCTGAAAGTAGAAGCTTCGCGCGAAAACATAGAAACCGACTAATCGGACATGTTAATAATACAGTCCTACTTATTTTGGATGAGAGCAATTTATTGCGCCGACTACAAAGAACAAAACCTTTCGACTTGGCGAGATAAGGATTAACCGCGTCTAAATTGTGGAACATGCAGGATCTTTCATTGGAAAGTAACCTGCCAAACGTTTATATTTCGTGATAGAAAAATTGCTTGATAAGTAGTATAACTTAGTTGCAGTATCTAACAAATTTATATCGAAGGGTGGTGTTTTTGGTCAGTAAGAATCTGACACTACTATGAGCACGCGCTTGCTATTCTCATAGTGTCTATGGAAGATTTTCACCTACCCTCGGCAAAAAAAAAAAAAAAAAAAAAAAAAAAAAAAAGAAAAAGAAAGTAGAAATATATTGAAACTCAATAGTGAGCCCACAATAAGGTAGTTGCAGCATAGTATGCCGCTGCCGCGGAGTACGAGTTGGGCAACTTTTAACTAACTCTTGCTGCGCGGTGTTTGACAGATCTCTTAAAAACAAAAGAAATGAAAGAGAGGGATGATGAAAAGAAGTTTATGATGACGCGTAAGAAACCGTTGTTCTTTGCGTAAATCGTGAAAATAGAAGTTATAGCCATACGGTCCATCTAAATTAAACTTCTTTTCATCGGTGTTATCATAGCCGAGAGGGCGGAGTAGCGATCAACTATTATCGAGCACTTGAGCTAAATGTTCAGAGCACTGAAATGACGGGAATTACTTACAAAGGAATATTGGAGTCAGCTTTCCCTAAGTTGAACGAGTTGTTTGGACATTGGCCTTGGATTTTGTAACAAGATAATGCACCAATCCATACTGCGCGCGTAGTAAAGTCGTTTATTGTAAGCCAGAAAGTGGAAATGATGAATTGGCCGCCATATTCACCTGACTTAAAAGGTTTGGGGATGGCTAACTCGCAAAGAAATGAAAGGGGGAAGCAGTGCGACAATAAAAAACCACTTCTCCGGGGTATTAAGTCAGCTTGGGCCGAAATATCGCTTAATTACATACAATCTTGGACGACTCACTTCCAGACCGCATATTTGAAGTGATATCAGAAAACGGTGGCTAAACACATTACTAACTTCTTTGTTGAATCATTAATTATGGTAATAAAAAAAAAATAAAAAATAAAATCAAAATGCACAAACTTTCCTTAATTATTGCCATTGCCTTTATTCATGTGAACCGATTTTATTGCATACTTTTCCGAGTCTTTTTACAAATTTTAGGAAAAATCCCGTTGCTTTGTAAGGGAAAGTAATTTTTGCAAGTGTGTTCTCTGGAGGGATTCCGAAACTTTGTTTACAATCAATAATTATAGATGTGTATCGATTTTCCTGGCCATAACTCACTGTTTAGTGAAATTTTAATATTGTCTTGATTCAAGTGAACCGTAGTGTATATATATATAGATCTAATAACTTGACTTCAGCGTCACCTATCGGGTTCAGATTTTATTATATAATTTTCTCTTTTGGCACTGAACCAACATTAGTGATGGGAACTATCGAACGAATTCGACTATCGATAGTGAGTAACTGAATGTTACGAATAGTTTTATTCGTTCATTCATTCATTCACTGCGCACACTTTGCTGGGACCGGGGGGGGGGGGGGGGGAGGGGGGCGTGCTTCATTTGCTCGATTTGCTACTATATTTTTTTTTCACACATACGACGCTTCACACGTCCGTTGCCAGATCACCGCCCCCATAATTTCAGGTAGGAGCTCCAATATGGGTGGGCACCGTAGCGCAAGTGGTTAGTGCGACGGACTACTGAGCCAGCGGTCTTGGGTTCGAATCCCGCCGCAAACACCTAAAAAGTTTTTCACAGTGCCCACCTCTTTCTAATGTCTGACAAGCATCAAAGAGTATCATTTGTCACGATTGAGCTTCTCAACTCGCCGTTCGGAGTCGGCAAAAAAACTGTAGGTCCCCTCCATTCGTGCAAAAATATAACACGCACACACAAATGGTTGCGAGAAGCAGGCCCAGGTTCACCTCTAGCTGTAGCGCCAACTAAGTAAGTAAGCTCCAATATGGATTTTTTTCAAGAGGTTTCACCAAGAGGCTTAACCCTCTATATACATATGTCTATTCATGAAGTAAAACATAAATTCAATACAAAGATTCATAAATGCAACGACTTCTTAGTTACCTAAAAGTAAAAAAAACCAAATGCAAATTCTTTTGAACGGTAAACAACAACCCGTTCAATGATACTGAACAATCAAAAACAAAAACAATCGAATACTAATCCGGGCCCCCATCGCCGGAGTCAGGTATGAAAAGTATGCATGCACACAAGTCAACCGATAGTCCAAAGTCCAAACGAGTGAAAAAATCATTCATTCAAACAAAAACAAAAACAATCGAATACTTTTTTCTTGTCCCCCATCGCCGGAGTCAGGTATGAAAAGAATGCATGCACACAAGTCAACCGATAGTCCAAAGTCCAAACGAGTGAAAAAATCATTCATTCAAACAAAAACAAAAACAATCGAATACTAATCCGGGCCCCCATCGCCGGAGTCAGGTATGAAAAGTATGCATGCACACAAGTCAACCGATAGCCCAAAGCAGTGCTGTCGTTTTGAAAAAATCAAAAGTAGTACAAATGGTCTCTACAGAGTAGTATTTTCAGTGAAAGAGTAGTACGCCCAAGTTATGTGTTTTCGTTATATGTTAAGTGCATACTATACATAAGTTCATTTTATAAAAAAAATAATCCTACTCGTTCCTCTGTCTTCCAGAAATTAAGTTATCATGAACATGTTTAGCTGTATGGGGCTATCTTGAACACCCACTGAGCTGCAGGGTGTTTAAAAAAGTTCCTTTAAAGAAGTAGGTATCAACAGTTATTCAATCATAACTTCTAATGTATTAAATTTAGAACAACCAAAGTGGGCTCGTTACATAGACAATTGATTAGTGCTTATCACAGTCAAAAACTATTATTATCCGTACTTCCATTTTCTAGATAATGGTCTTCAAACCCAACTCGGGTAAGTGTGCTTATATTTTTTATTATTATTATTATTACAAGGTTTTTACCTGCGGCTTACAGTTTTCTTGGTATTAAGGTAATATAATATAGTCACGAGAACCATTCAAAAAAGAGCATTACCCTGCATTTAGTCTGATGGACGATACGGCATATAAGGTAATGCTCGTTTTTTTAATGGTTCTTGTGACTAAATTAACTTTATACATACCAGGGAAACTGTAAGATAAAAAGCTGTCAACCGTGTGGAATGACAATTTAACGTTGTAACTTGTAAGGTAGGTTGACATTGTCAGCACATTAGCAGCTTATTGTCAGCACATTGGTAGACCTGACAGGATTAGGTCTTTTCGCGTACCAAAACTCCCAAAACTACGAAAATCTACGAAAATTTACGAAATTTTACGAAAACCCGTTCGCGGACGCAAAAATTTCGTAGTTTTTTGTAAAAGAGAGTGCTCAAATCTCTATCAGATCACATACATTTTTCGTTTTTTGTTGTTTAATGCGTGTTTACTTTTTTGTAGTTTTCCTATCTTTGAGAGAATTTTACACCCACTTTTCGAAATTTGACAGAAAACACATATTTGGTGCAAAAAGTACGAGATCTGACAACCGTCTGAACATAGCTTAAGTATCAACCGTTGCTATCATTGGATTCGATTACATTTGAGAATAATTATAAAGTAGGAGCGCATCCTCCGTAAGATATTCGCTTCCGTTTGCGTTGATGGGTTTTGGAGGATTAGATTCAACCACGAACTGTACGAGCTGTACAGCGACATCGACGTGGTCAGAAAACTGCGCATTCGGCGTTTAATATGGCTAGGACATCTAGAGCGAATGGACATCAGTGCTTCTGCTCGAAGAATATTCGAAACCGGGTGGTCAGCGCAGCAGAGGACGACCTAAGGTGGCGCGCACAAGTAAAACAAGAACTCAACCAACTTGGAGTACGGAACTGGAGGCAGTTAGCTAAGGGCCGGGCTAACTGGAAGAGGTTTTGGGTGTGGCCTTGGTCCACCCGGACTGTATTTTTGTTTAAAAATATGATGAAGTATGCATGCACGCATATAACTGTATATTTGGGTAATATTTATGTCCAGATTTCATTATTTTCTACAATACATATATGAAATTTAAAACTAGACACTATCTTTGCGATAGTATGAATAAAGTTCGAAATGAATATGTACTTATGAATTCACTGTAAACTTTATATCGATGAAATAAAATAGATACACAATGAATTTGAAATAGTAGTACAAAAGTAGAAGGAGTAGTATGGGTAGTACAGCAATGCCGATAGTAGTACAATACTACTATAGTAGTACAAACGACAGCGCTGGACTCCAAAGTCCAAACGAGTGAAAAAAATCATTCATTCAAACTATCGGACTACTTGTTTCCATAGAGAAACATTCGACTTATTTTTTCATTTGAACGACTTTTTTTATTCGAATAGTTTTTTTATTCGATTGTTTTGTTTTCGAATGAATGATTTCTGAAAAATAGTTATGAATGATTTTTCGATAGCTATCGAATAAATGAATATTTTGCAACTATCGAATAAGTCGATTGTTTTTATTCGATAGTTCCCATCTCTAACCAACATACATTGTGAATATGAGCCATTTTGGTCCATAAATATAGAAGTTGGTAATAACTTGATTCCAGCGTCACCTAGTGGAATGAAATATACTCAACAAAGAATTCTCAAGCCTACCTAAATATACACAAATAATTTCGTAAAAATCGGTCGAGCCGTTTCGGAGGAATTCGACCACAAACACCGTGACATGAGATTTTTATAGGTATACTAGTGGTTACCCGGTGCGCTTCGCTACACCTATTGAAAACAGTGTTTATGTCATAAAATGTCCAGAAATAGTTATGACTCTGGTGGAGAATTAAATGCCGGCAATACTATTTGGATTTAAGAAAACTGTGCAAACAATAATATCCAACATTTTCGACCGAGTTTAACTCAACCACTTTGAAATACATTATATGAAAGTTAGCTGTAAGCTATCACGGTGCATTGGTGTAGTAATAATTTTGAGATTTTGTAGCTCAGCACCATCTATGGCAAGACTTCTAAATTTTTGATTTTCGAACATTTCTCACATCAGAGCATACAATTGTATATTGTGTAGGTTTCAGCTTAATAGTAAAGGGTGATTTTTTAGCTGGTTTGGTTTTGGCAACACTGGTTTTGACAGCTGACGTGTGTTTAGTACCTTGTGTCACTGTCAAACAGCTTCAGTTTGGTTTGCAATTTAACCATGGATCATCTTACAAATGAACAACGCTTGCAAATTATTGAATTTTACTATCAAAATTCGTGCTCGGTTCGAAATGTTCATCGCGCGCTGCTTCCATTTTATGATCGGCATTCTCGACCTTCTGAGCAGTCTATTCGGAAGATTGTGACCAAATTTCGCACCAAATTTACTTTGTTGGACATTAAACCACCAACACGTTTACGTACTGTGCGTAGTGAAGAAAATATTGCGGCCGTATCAGCTAGTGTGACAGAAGACCGCGAAATGTCGATTCGGCGCCGTTCCCAGCAGTTAGGCCTTTGTTACAGCACTTTTTTTTGCCCGAAATGGAAGTTCTTGACTTGCATGATATGTGGTTTCAACAAGACGGTGCCACATGCCACACAGCACGCGAAACAATGGCGCAATTGCGAGGCGAGTTTGGTGAACAGTTAATTTCACGTTTCGGGCCGGTCAATTGGCCGCCTAGATCGTGCGATTTGACACCATTAGATTATTTTTTGTGGGGGTATGTCAAGGCTAATGTCTGTAGGGACAAGCCCGCTTCGATTGACGCACTGGAAGCCAACATCCATGCATTCATTCGTGAGATACCGGCCGATATGTGTGAAAGAGTATGCCAAAATTGGACTCAGCGGATGGGCTACCTGAGACGCAGCCGCGGTCAACATTTGCATGAAATTATCTTTAAACATTAAATTGCAAGGTTCAAACTATCGATTCAAATAAATATTTCATTCATTTTTTCGAATTTTTTGTGTTTTTTTTTTAAAAAAAGTTCTCAACCTCTTAAAAAATCACCCTTTAGTTAGTTTTTAAATTTTAGAAATCCAGCGCCATCTATCGGAAAACTTGAAAACTTTTGATTTACAAACATTTCTCACTTCATAACAAATATATTGTGCAAGTTTCAGCTCAATCCGATGGTTTTGAAATGTTGGTGTTGCAGCGCCACCTATAGGAAAACTTGAAAACTTTTGATGTACGAACATTTCTCACTTCATTACAAATATATTGTGTAAGTTTCAGCTCAATCGTACGGTGAATTAAATTTTTTTTGAGTTCCAGCGCCATCTACCGGAAAATTCGAAATTGTTTGATGTACGAACACTTCAAACATCAAAAAAAGTATATAGTGTAGGTTTCAGCTCAATCGGATGGTTAGTGTATGAGTTCTGAGGTATCAAACGAACAGCTCATTTTTATATATAAAGATTAGACTATCGGGTCCAGATATTATAATTTTATCTTTTGGCACTGAACCAACATATATTTTGAATATGAGCATTTTTGGTCCATAAATATAGAAGTTGTTAATAACTTGACTCCAGCACCACCTATCGGGTCCAGATTTTATGATTTTCTCTTTTTGCACTGAACCAACATATA
Source organism: Brachyopa scutellaris (assembly GCA_949775065.1). Taxonomy (NCBI): domain Eukaryota; kingdom Metazoa; phylum Arthropoda; class Insecta; order Diptera; family Syrphidae; genus Brachyopa; species Brachyopa scutellaris. The sequence continues at coordinate 76,412,670 of OX459115.1, read as the reverse complement.
TTTTCAATATGAGCATTTTTGGTCCATAAATATAGAAGTTGTGAATAACTTGACTCCAGCGCCACCTAGCGGGATGAAATATACTTACAAAGAACTCTCATGCTTACCAAATATACACAAACAATTTCATAAAAATCGGTCGAGCCGTTTCGGAGGAGTTCGACTACAAACACCGTGACTTTTTTGGTCGCGGAGCACTTCTCAGTAGAGAAATTTCTCGCGGAGCACTTCGTTTCCCGTTTGCCATTTCTCGACGCTTTTACAAGTTGGGTATGTAGGTAGGTGTGGCGGTTCTGTTGAGAACCCAAGTACCACTAGGTGGTGCCGTTTTGTAATACCACAAAACTCAAATAACATAAATATTTGGGGTTGGTAATGAGAATATTTTAAAAATATTTTAAAAAAAAAAGTTACATGGCAAGAACTATTTTTAATTTTTTTTTTTAATTTTATTAAATTGGTAGTAAGTAACTTTAACGGAAAAAACAATAACATGTTAACTTAAAAAATAAGCAATTCATAAATACATAATATGACGTTTAGTTAAATATGTCATAGGACCGAACGCTTTATTCTAGGTTCCTGTTTGGTGGTATATCTGGTTGAATTTGGGTCAACTACAACAGAATATCTCGCTCTGCATCGAGGCGGGATCTAACATATATTTTGTTTTAGTGCCAACATAGGCAGTTAATCCTGATTCACATGGAGCAGGGTCAAAAGTCGACAATGGACTTTTGACCCACCTGGGAGGGTTATAAGTTTAAAAACTGAGTGTGAATTTATAACCCATGCAGGTGGGTCAAAACTTCATAAAATGTTGGGTCATAATTGCACAATCTGAAGAATTAAGTGGGCTATGAGTCATATAAGTCCACAATTATTCTTATGACTTACATATATCTTCCTTTAGGTGGCGCTAAAGCTCGGGTTGAGCCTGCTTCTCACAACCATTTGTGTCTACATGTCATATTTTTGCATGAATGGAAGGGACCTACAGTTTTTTGCCGACTCCGAATGGCGACTTAAGAAGCTTATTGACAAATGATTGTCTTTTAGACATTCGAAAGAGGCGGCACAGTGAAAAAACTTTTAGGCATTGGACTCGAGCTGGGATTGAACCCGGGCAGCATTGCGTAGTAGTCCAACGCACTTGCGACTACACCACGGTGCTCACGATTCGCGCGAAACCTTAGATGTGTACTTTGAATTGTTCACTACTTCATTTTTGAGAAGTTTATAAAGCAACAGTGAACAAGTCATCTTAAAATTATAAATGAAAAACCACTGAAATTTTGTTCTCATACGAAATTGTGTACTAATAATTGTGTACTTATGCGCAATTGGTTTGTGAACCTATAATCCACCAAGGTGGGTCAAAAGTCCACTGTGGACTATTGGCCTGTGGACTTATGACCCTGCGCCGATTCACGCATGTAAATTGTTGCAAGCGGCAGAATAATTATTTTCGCTTCATCCGACAAAATTTTGAATTCGTGCTTCAACATACACCAGAATTCTGATAAGTACTACCTCACTAAATTGAATACTCGGTAATTCGAATGCTCCACTAATTCAAACGCCTATTGTTTTACACTAGGTACCTACTCTGTAACTCGATTTTTTTCTGTCGTTTTTTTTTTGCTGAATGCTTTTATAGTTACAGAGTTAAAAGTATTTTCTTAGAAAGATTAGGGGAAAATATTTTTACGATAGCATTTATTTATCTCGCTACATGAAAAATCTTATTTTATGTTTATTACTTATGACCAGGGCTCGAATATTTATGGATCAAAAATCATAAAAATATGGAGTAAAAAATTAAAATGAAAGCCAATTCTCAAATGTTTAAACATTTTAATTACCAAGCGATCCGTATTATTTCTGTATTACTAAGGAGCAACCAGATTGTTTGTTTTCATGGCGATAGATCCGAAAAGTGAGAGTAATATGTATACAAGATACAAAAACTAATTGAAAATCACTCACTAAAAGCATCAAACCTCAACAAACTAGGAGTGCGCTAACTGGAAGAGGTTGTTGGTTGAGGCCTTGCTCCACCCCAGTCTGTAGCGCCACCTAAGTAAAAAAGTAAGGAAGTAAAAGCATTTAACATAATCTACACACCACACTGCGATTCGTTTTAACGTGAATTCCGACTGAACAAATACTGTATCGGTTGCAATTGTCAACAGTAAAACCGTAGAGCTCTATTTCTTTCATAGCAACTGCAAAACAACACAACGACTTGATTCTTTTCGACTTTCGACTGATTGCCAACAAGTATTGCCTTTTCAAAAATTTGAAGTCTACTATTTGTTTCTGTATTGATTATTTGTTAAATAAGTATTTCGAATCCGATTGCTATGAACAAAATTAACAAAGTGCTATTAAGTTTCAGAAGCGCGAAATTAGTCTAATGAAGTTTTGATATTTTTTTCTGATCTTTCCGCGGAGCACACTTTGAGAAACTTGGTATTAGATTATACTAAATTTTATTATATTTTATATATATTCTATAAACTTTTTCTGAAATTTATATCCGCGAACTATGAACGTATGCAAGTTGAGCGACTGCGCCAATTATGTTCTTATACAGTCCGATTCACTTGATTAGACGCACAGAATTTTTTTCCTTAAATTTTGATTCTTTTTTTTTTTTTTTAGCCCGTAGGCATATACTGACTAGCACTGATGGCATTGTCAGATATATAAATCGGCCATAACCAATGGTACGGACCATTGGTATCTTTTGAAGATTTCTGCACCTCCAGGCGCAACCAAAAAAAAAAATCTTGATTCTTTTCCCCTAATTTGGATCAATAAGCAAACAATTTCATTCAGCAGAAAGGTTAGTAATTTCTCTGTAAAATGGCATAAAAAAAATGTTGGTGAAAGACACCTAACGGTACTTCTGCACTCTTTTTTTCTCAATTATGTCAAAATAACAGCATTTTTTCGGTTCACTTGATTAGACGCACGGGCAAATTTAGTTAATAGACAAAGAGTAATGGAGCAAACTGCAGTGAAATATTTATTAGTAATTACAGGAAGTGTTTGTCCTTTATTTAGAAAATGGACAAAAAACAACTGTTAACCTTAGAGAAAAGAGCAAAAATAGATGCTTACCATTCGGAAGGTCTTTCAAACCGATGCCGATGTCGTCACCACAATGCTGCACTGCTGCTGTTGCTGAATACTCAATATATAATGAGTTAAAGATAAGAGAGGAGAGTGATCTCGTAACTCGCGCGAATTATTACCATTTTATCGAAAATTATTATCAATTCTAGTTTTTTTTGTATAGAAAAGTGTTTGATTCACTTTTCATGCATGCAAATGAGTTTACTCAATACAAAAAGCTCTTCTAAAATCTTATCGACTTATACATGGTTTTACTAAAAATTTACATATATAAACCAATAAATTTACATTCCTTTGATTTGCACATTTGACGCTAAAAGTTTTGAGGGGAAGTCCACTCATTGAAAAAAAAGAGTTGTTATGAGATATTTAGCGGCATTGCCTACGACTTGAGTTTGAAATATTTACATATTTAATATCAATGCATTTATAATGATAATGAACATACCTATTTGGAGTAAATAAATGAGTTATTTTAGTATTTAGACATACACACATTTACACAATGCAATGTGCAGAATTATTCCTTTTATAAAATAAAAGTACCTAATACAGTAAATTTGGAAAAAAACAGTTTTTTTATTGCAAAAAGTTTGTTAAATTCTTATTATTTTCAAAAAAGTTACAGAATTTATATTTTGGACCCGTTTTCATTACCTTTGCAGTAAAATGATGAGATTTTAAGAATCTCGAAAGCAATTTTTTTCCAGATTTTGTACTTTCTAGATTTTCTCCATTCGAGATTTATCAAATAAATTTTCGAGATTTTTTTCGTTTGAGATTTTAGTCGTTCGGGGTTACGTGGTGATCGCGTTTCAAATACCTTGAAATGCTAGATAGTACCAATAATTGGCTTAAGTTAACAATTTAATTAAGTTACGATTGCTCGGTATGACATTTTGAGAGTCCACATTTCAATTATTCCCTTCTGAGTAGCTTTTGGTTTTAGCCATCACAAAATCGTAAAAATCCAAATAAAATCAACAGTAAACAAATCTAAACATTCGTTCGATTATTGACTAACCTTTGAAATTTAAAACAAACTTTTAATTTTTCAATAAATCGAATCGAGCTTAGGTGTTTCTAATTAGATGGTCACACAAAAGAACCCTTTTTTCCACATTCACCACGATAAAATATGAACCGCACCAACTACAAATGCATTATTTTTTGACCAGCAAAGTGATCTCTTTGCCCTAAAACAAAAAGCATTACCCTTATGTTAGCAGAAAAAAATTTGCGCTTGTTTGAATAAAGAGAGTCAGGGTGTTTCTAATTAGTTGGCCACAGCTGTACATACTTAAGTATACGACCTACGTATATGACCAGAACCAGTTATTAGAATTGCACACCAGCTTGAGGCTAGAGTGATGTATGTAGATCAGAGGGCTTTCTATTCTATTATACCTATTTTTTTTGGACAACACACGATATACGAACTTCCACACTTATTATTCCAAATCCATAAGATATGATGAGTTTAATTACATAAGAGGGGAAATTCGTTAATAGTTGTACCTGTGTGTAAAGCAGCCCATACACATATCAATTCAATTGTCAATTGAGTTTACACATGAATTCATATTCGGCCACACACACCAACTAAGTTGAAGGCCTTTGTATAAAATGCCACAAATATCTGGAATTTTCTTTATGTGTGCGTTTAAAGTCATCTTACTGTTTACGTTTCGCTCACACACTTTCACAGATTGCACAAGCCTAGCACAAATTCCCCTCAATTTGACAGCAAATCAAAAGACTTCCCCACACACAGTCAACTGAGTTGAATACAACGTCCAAAAATCAAAATCTTTTAATTTTACCCCAACCAGCTCGTCAACCTTCACTGACAGCGCCACACACGGGTTGATTTCACCACGAACCGACTAAGTTGACGGTTGAGTTGAATGGTGTATGGTCGGCATAAGTCAGAGGAGAACAATTACTGTATAAAGTTCACTGAGAGACGATCGCGCTGAAATAAATAAATGAAAAGGGACAACAAAACAATATCAGATGCTCTGAACAAAACAGAGTAAAAAAGATCCCTTAAAAGATCCAAGAATTAATTCTAAAGCGGAGAAGTATTAAAGAGGGGTAGAGAATAATAGATGTAGAAGTAGAAGCAGTAGACTGTATTATTGAAGGGAAAATGAATTGAAGTACTTATTTATACTTACTTAGTTGGCGCTACAGCTCCAGGTGAACCTGGGCCTGCTTCTCGCAACCATTTGTGTGTGCGTGTTATATTTTTGCACGAATGGAAGGGACCTACAGTTTTTTTTTGCCGACTATGAACGGCGAGTTGAGAAGCTCAATCGTGACAAATGATACTCTTTGATGCTTGTCAGGCATTCGAAAGAGGTGGTGAAAAAACTCTTTTAGGTGTTAGACCCGGCCAGGACTTGAACCCGGGCAGCATTGCGTGGTAGTCCAACGCACTAACCACCACGGCAACGGCGACCACCGGTACTTATTTATACGAAAGAAAATATTTCACCTACGTACGAAAAAAAAAACAGAATAAAATAAAATAAAAATACTATACTTGTTGGGAAATCTTCGATTGTGTAAACGGTGTGTATTAATGAACACGACCAAAGAGTTTCGCTGGATTATTATTATTTATTTAAAGTTGTCATTACTGACATATGTCAGAATTTGAATTAAACGTTTTGTGAATTTGAAGCAAGCTGGAAGGGCACACAATTGTAAGCCATTTTTTATACCTAATTTATGTATTTAAAACAATATATTTGTTGAAAATAAACCTATACGACCCCCATCGAAATAAAGACGACGTCAAAGAAGACGAAAACATACGTTTCTTTTATTTGTTTTCACCAGCTTGTGGAACTTTTTTTAAATTAAATTATACGTTTGCCATTGCCACAAATATACCCAATACACATGCGCAATTGCCATCTGCCTCTTTAAGTTCAACGTCGATACCAACCCCATTGCCAGCGTACAACAACAGTATATACACACAAGCAGTTCAAGCACCGCCGTATGTAGGTCATATGCCGTCCCGTAAACTCCACGATTTGCCGATGTTCAACGGTCACCCAGAAGACTGGCCTGTCTTCATAACAACTTTTCAGGAATCATCAGCAGCGTACGGTTATACACCACTAGAAAACACATTCCGTCTGCAGAAATGTCTGAATGGTGCCGCTCACGAAGAAGTGGAATATTTATTAATAAACCCGCAAAACGTATCAAGAGTGATTGAGCAACTTAAATTTAAATTCAGACAGGGCCGGTTTTAACAGTTTTGGCGCCTGGCGCAGGAAAAAAAATAAGCGCCCCAAAAGCAACTTAAAAAATGTTTGGTCTTTTCCACATCATCCGAAGAGATAGAATAATTGACGCATTCACTTTAACATAAAATTCAACACTAAATCTTTCTTTAGGGTCTAAAATAAAAGAAAACGAACATCAAAAAATTCGGTTCATCTAGCGAAACGAATTAATTTAACGGCTACAAATCTAAATACCACACCAGAATCCGATGTCATTACGAATGAACTTGGTGACCAATTAAATAATGTCATTACTACAAATCCAACTGACCCGAGTGGCATTGAGGCAATCCCTAGACCCAAATCTGTCTTTATTTCTAGGCTTAAGCCCGAAACTTCTGTGGATGATATAGTAAATCATCTATTGTCGAAAAGTTTGATTTCCAATAGAGTGTCTATAAAGTGCACTAAAATAAGTAAGCCGGATAGTTTCGTTTCATCTTTTAAAATAGTTACCCCTGTTTCGATCTTTGACTCACTATGCAAAAATGACATTTGGCCCCCCAATACTCTCGTAAAAGAATTCACCAATCGAGCATCTAAAAGACATACCAGCACATCGCAGGTTCTAAATTCAAAAAACTCTCTCGATTGTCCCTCTACTACCAAAATGTAAGAGGGTTACGAAGTAAAACTACCGATATTTTTGCCAACTCTCAGGCTTTTCCACGTGACATTTTTGTTTTTACAGAGACTTGGTTAAACGCCAATATTTTGGACACGGAACTCTTCAACTCCGAGTTCCTAGTTTATAGAAAAGATCGTTATATGGATAGTTGCACGGGATTGGGTGGTGGGGTGCTTATTGCAGTTCGTTCTCACCTCAGTTCCAGCTTACTCAGTGTTCCTCTCCCTTTGAACACAGAAACTATTTGTATTAAAATTTGTATTGAGGACAAAACTGTCTTTATCATTAATTCATATATTCCTCCTAATAGTGATACATCATTGTATTCTGAGCTGTCGCTTATCTTAGAACACATTCATGACTTATCCTGCTCGGAAAATAACATTTTATTGCTCCATCGGAGGATGGATCCTATCTCACAGCATCGTTTAATTCCGCTCAGCAGGAGCTTATTAAACTGGACTCCATTACGTCTTTTGACTTACAGCAAATCAGCTGTATTAAAAACTACAATAATCGAACTCTCGATTTGGTATTTTCCTCTGACCCTGTTAGTACTGTTGTTCAAGAATCTTGTTCAAGCATAACTAACATAGATAGACATCATCCACCCTTGGATGTATTTTTTGACTTGAGCTGTCATATATATGATAATAGTGACCCTAATGATGGCTCGTATATCTTTGACTTTCGACGGGCTAATTATCAGCAACTGTCTGAAAGAATAAGGTGCTCCAATTTACAAAACATTAATATTTCACCTAATATTGAGGATGCAGTAAAATGCTTTTATAGTATCCTAAATGACTGTATAAGTAGTTGTATACCAACAAAATTATCGAAAAATGCAATATCGAACCATCCTTGGTACACTAAAGATCTGAAAACTCTACGAAATAAAAGAAATAGAGCATGGAAAAATTATATTAAAAGTCTCAGCCCAAAGGACTTTAATATTTACATTCCATTTTTCGATGAATTCAAACTGCTTTCAAGCAGCTTATACAATGACTATACAAGCACAATGGAAATCTCACTTAGGAATAACCCGAAACAATTTTGGAGCTTGGTTAATTCCAAGAAAAGGTCTGACGGATATCCAGCAGAGTTTTCTTATAATAACAGCGTTTTTAATGACCCTGTTGATATTTGCAACTCTTTCGCGGATAATTTTCGTAAATCTTTTAACGATGTGCCGCTTAGTATTGATGATGATTACTTTGAGCATCTCAAAGATGTTCCTCAAGTTGGCTTTACCAACATTGCCTTAGACTTGCAGACTATTTCGAAATTTATTTCATTTCTGAAAAATGATTACTCTTCAGGTCCTGACGGCGTACCTCCAATAGTCCTGAAAAAATGCAGTGATGTCCTTGCTCTGCCATTGAAGTCTCTTTTTGAGATCTCCATATCAACTGGCCATTTCCCTAGCTTCTGGAAGCAATCGTTTATTACGCCCGTCTTTAAGAAAGGCGATAGAAATATTATTACGAACTCATTCAAAGTTCAAATTTCAAAGTTGTCATGCATACCAAAATTATTTGAGCAAGTTGTGTGTGAAAGCCTTACTTTTCTTTGTCGGGGTGTTATTTGTACAGAACAACATGGATTCGTTAGAAACAGGTCTACTGTCACAAACCTATTAACATTCTCCCATAACTGTTCCAATGCTTTAGAAAGTGGTCAAGAGGTGGACTGTGTGTACACTGACTTCTCCAAAGCTTTCGATCAGCTTTCTCATGATATTATTATCTACAAACTCGAGGCGTTAGGTTTTCCCCCAATATTTATTTCGTGGGTTGGCTCTTACCTCAAGCAGAGGTCATATCAGGTTAAATTTAGAGGTTGTCTTTCAGACTCCTTCTTAGCAGGATCCGGCGTCCCTCAAGGGAGCCACCTAGGTCCACTTTTATTTATTCTTGCTATCAATGATGTTCCATCAATCATAAAACATAGCAACATTCTTATATTTGCCGACGATATGAAGATCAGTAAAGCAATTACAACCATAAATGATTGTAGACTTCTGCAATCAGATATTGATAGTTTCAGTACCTGGTGCTCTAAAAATGGTTTAGTCCTTAACCCACTCAAGTGTCAGTCCATGACTTTCTCTAGGAAACTGGTACCGACTATATTCAACTACTTGATATCGAATCACTCTCTCAGTCGGGTCTATAGTTTTAAGGACCTGGGTGTTTACTTTAGCCTTGAACTTGATTTTAAAGAGCATATAAACCACATTGTGAATAAATCAAATTCAATGTTAGGTTTCGTTAAAAGATGGTGTAAAGAATTTAAAAATCATTATGTCACCCTCTCACTATTTAACAGTCTTGTCCGTCCTCACCTCGAATATGCTTCGCAAGTATGGACACCTTATCAGAAAAATCTCAATACTCGTATTGAAGCTGTCCAGCGACGCTTCATTCGATTCGCATTGAAAGGTCTTCCCTGGGACGATCCTTTTAACCTCCCCCCATATTTGCATCGGATAAAACTGTTGCAAATGCAGCCTTTGGCTCAAAGAAGGGTCAATAATGATATAATTTTTATGCATCAACTGATCTCAGGTCTGATTGATGCACCTGACTTATTATCCTGTTTAGGATTAAACTTTCGTGGGGGATCGCATCACCTGCGTAGTATAGAGTTACTGCATGTTCCTCATCACAGAACAAATTACGGGATGCATGAGCCTATTAGCCGCATGCGTAAAATCTATAACTTAAATGTAAACATTCTTGACTTTAATCTTAACAAAATTACACTTAAAAATGTCTTGCGTAATGTAGTTCCTCGAACATAAACTCTAATTATGTATATTTGTTTATTTATTGCTAGTGGTAGTGTTGAAATGTAGCGTAGCCTAACCACTAACACCAGCACTAAATGATGAGCCTGTTGATGCATATTTTGCCCTGGCAAATTTCTGCTTATGGCTGTTGCTTGTATTAAGCACACCATGACACAGATCTGATAGTGTTTTAAAAAATTACCTCATCCCTATCCTCATAGGAAAACTGAACTACTTTTATTCGGGACCGTTAAGTTGAAATTGTTGGAAAAGTGCAAGGAACTTTAATTTCATTTGCTATAAGGCGAGACTTATCTAAATATTCAAAAAAAACTTGACATTAGTTCTTAGTTCGACTAAAAAATATTTCATTGAGCATAAAATTTCAACTGCAAGCTTAAGGCAAATACTGCTTTGTGTCTAATATTGTGTACCAAATAACAACACAACAAATAAATTTAAATTCGCGAAGCTAACAAGAGATTGAGGCATATTTTGAACTTTTTGGTCATCATTTTCTGAAATTTCAACAAGAGCCTTATAAACATCTTCCAAGTATAGTTTTAGTGGTTTTATTGCATCTATTCTGCTTAGGAGTCAAACTACTATGGAGAGAAAGAGAATAAAATGTTGTGGAAACGGGATGGGATAGAAAAAAAAAACATTATGTGCATATTTATATGGAAATTTGGTGATTTTAATGTGTGTGTATTTTTTAAAGTACAGTGATTGAAATGTGTGTATTGTTATTTGAGAAGTACCGTGAGAAATATTTGTTTGTGAAGAATATAAATACATATGTATTAGCAAACAAGTAGATCTGTTTTTTGGATAGTATTTTTTTTTAGTTTTTACGCCTCTTGCTTTCTAGCGCTTGGCGCAGGTGCGCCACTCGCTCCTTTGTAAGGTCCGGCCCTGAATTCAGACACCCACAACTTTTAATAAACAGTCAATTGGAAAAGCTGCGGGAGATTGTAACGGTACAAGAAAATCATCTTGAGCGTTTGGTGTCATTTGCAACCAAAGTAGAAAACCTGACAAGATTTCTACAAAGCGCGAACGCCATACAGCATTTATGTAATCCAACGTTACTGGAAGAATTGGTATCCAAGCTGCCAATGTCAGAAAAAATTGAATGGACAGCCCACTCTACAAATATAACACCGTTCCCAACTTTGGAAAATTTCAGTGAATGGATTCGACCAATTTCAAGAATTATAGCCAGGGCCAACATGAACATACCAACACTAACAGCAGCGCCAGCCAGGCCACGGAATGCTAGAACTGTGTTGGCAGTAAATGAAAAAACCAGAGCGGAAGGACAAAGATGTGTAGAATGCGGCGAATCTCACAACCTAAAGGAGTGTGACAAATATCTACAGAAAGTGTAAGTCAGAGATAGGTGATTGTGAAAACCAAGCGGCTGTGTTTTTGTTGTCTGTTGAAGGGACACCGGGTGCAGGAGTGCAGACGAAAGAGTCCACGCAATGTGGAAGGATGTCGGCGAACTCATCATTCTTCATTGCACGAAACAGTAACAGCTGATAAAAATGGACCAGAGCAAATAAATGCCGTGCAAGCAAAATACTCGAAATTACTTTTCAAGATAGTACTGGTGAAATTACGAGGGTCAAACAATAACATTATAGAAACATTTGCATTTTTGGATGAAGGCTCGTCATCGACATTGGTGGTAGAGAAAGTTGTTAAGAAACTCGGAGTTGACCTGCGAAAGGATTCACTTACACTTCATTGGTTTGGTGGAACGGAAACTAAATTCGATTCAATGCGGTTGACGTTGATGATCAAGGGCGTATGATATAAGTGCAAGTGGCACCAATTGCATGCACGCTCAGTACCAAACCTTGATTTACCAATGCAAACGGTAAATGTTAGTGAGCTGCATAACAAATATCGCCAAATACAAGGTATTTCTATCGCTGGTTACGAAGAAGCTAAGCCGACCATGTTAATTGGATTGGACAATTGTAAGAAATATTGCTGCCGCCATGACGCCGTTAGGTTGGACGATCTACGGTAGCCCGAAAGTAGGTGATGTGATTTCATCATACAATCTGTCGGTGGTGAATCACGCAAGGGAGCAGGAACCAAATATCGAAGACTTAGTGGCGGACTATTTCACTACAGAAAACTTTGGCGTATCAGTACCAAATAAACCTTTAGAATCCAAGGATGTTATGCACGCTCGGGAAATTCAGTAAGCGACGACAAAGAAAATTGGTGATCGATATGAGACAGGGCTATTATGGAAAGCAGACAATACTATATTGCCAGATAGTTACAAAGCTGCAGTTAGACGGTTGGAATTAATCGAAAAGAAGACGCGCCGAGACCCAGAGTTGGCAAAAGCGTATGAAGAAACTATCATGGATTTTATAAGAAAAGGTTACGCAAGGAGACTCCAGCCAGCTGAATCAGCCGAGGTTAGCCAGCGGGCATGGTATCTTCCGCATTTTGCAGTATTTAATGTCAATAAGCCGGGAAAGTTTCGCCTTGTTTTCGATGCGGCTGCTGCAGTGGACGGTACGTCCTTTAATTCAGTCCTGCTCAAAGGTCCAGACGAGAACCAGTCATTGGCTAAGATTCTATTCCAATTCAGAGAAGGTCCGGTGGGATTGTGCGCGGATATAAGGGAGATGTTCTTGCAAGTTCGGATAAGAAAGGAAGATCAAAATGCCCAGCGTTCCTTATGGAGGCATAATGATCCTGCTAGGCCAATCGAGATGTATGTTATGGCTGCGATGATATTTGGAGCAACTTGTTCACCATCATGTGCGCAATACGTCAAAAATAAGAACGCAGTGGACGTTGCTTCAGATCAACCAGACGTCGTGTCAGTGATCCTTAATAATCGGAACGAAGAAGAAGCGACTCATCTTCAAGCAGGATTCGAACTTCGAGGATTTATATCGAACTCTGCGATAGTCCGTAGTCACTTAAACGACGATCACATAGTGACGCCGCTTGTAGTTAACATCAATACCACGGATGAAGTAGTAAAGGTATTGGGGATGTTTTGGGACAGCCGTGCCGATCAATATGTTTTTCAACTTCGCCTGCATCGAACCGACCCCAGGATCATAGCCGCCACGAGACGACCGACTAAGCGAGAGTTTCTTAGTCTGGTAATGTCTATCTACGATCCATTCGGAATGCTCGCAGATATTTTGATTAATGGAAAGGTTTTACTGCAGAAGCTTTGGCGTAAGGGTATATCGTGGGACGAAGAGATTCCACCGGATATTGCACGTGAATTCTCGCAGTGGGTACATGCGTTGCAGTTCGTCAAGAAAGTTCGTGTTGACAGATGTTACTCATTGCACCTAAACCAACCGGAGACTAGCATCGAGTTGCATATATTCGTTGATGCTAGCGAATCAGCCTTTGCAGCCGTTGCCTACTGGAGAATTATATCCGCCGCCAATATTGAGGTACGGTTCGTTGCAGGTAAAAGAAGATGCGCGCCGCTCAAAAAACTGTCCGTTCCCCGGCTGGAATTGCAAGCGGCCGTTTTGGGAACTAGATTGAAGAATGCCATCGTTGAAAGTCACAAGCTCCGGACGTCAAGATTTGTGTATTGGAGTGATTCTCAAATAGTCATTTGTTGGATAAAATCGGATATACGACAATATAAGCCCTTCGTTGCCCATAGGATCGGTGAGATATTAGAAAGTACACAAGAGAATGAGTGGCGCTGGATATCGACAGATTTGAATGTGGCTGACAGAGCAACAAGAGCCACTTATCCAGTCGAATATGACCCCGATGGTCCATGGGTACGAGGACCAGGATTCTTGTGCAACTCAGAGGAATATTGGCCAGAGTCTTTCCATCTTAAATTTCAACTGGACCAAGATGAGAGAAACGAAGATGTTTTTTAATAATCCCAGCGGAGAGTGTTATAAATTTTTCAAGATTTTCAAACTATCTACGACTTCAAAGAACAGTAGCGTTGGGTATTAAGATTCATCGCCAACTTACGATCTGGAAAGGAGAAAGCGTAAACAGCCAAGCGTGAGAGTGAACTGACGATTGAAGAACTACAAGTAGCCGAGACAACATTATGTATACTTGTTCAACGCGAAGTTTATTCCAAGGAGTTGGCCAAACTAATGAATGGTGGAGTCGTGGAGAAGAACAGTGATATTTTCCAACTAAGTCCAGCCTTAAACCAAAACGAGGTTCTGTGTGTTTACGGCCGCATCGACTACGCCTTAGCCGTGCCAGAAGCAACGCGACGACCGACGATACTGCCAAATCGTCATGCATTCACAGAATTAATAGTCCGATGGTATCATGAACGATTCAACCACCAAAATGATGATTTAGTTGTCAACGAATTTTGGATTCCACACCTTCGTAGTTCTGTTTAAAGAGCAAAGTCGATCTGCCAACGCTGCAAAATCACCCGTGCGACACCTAAGCCACCGATAATGGGTCAGTTACCCATCGACCGCCTAACGCCATTTGTGAGGCCGTTCACATACAAAGGGTTGGATTACTTCGGACCGATGATGGTGACAATTGGACGTCGGAACGAGAAGAGGTGGGCCGCCTTATTTACATGCTTGACAATTCTTGCTATACATCTTGAACTGGCAACTGATTTTTCAACCGACGCCTGTATTATTTGTATAAGGAATTTTGTAAATCGGCCAGGAATTCCAGTAAAAATTCGATCGGACATGGGAACGAACTTTGTAGGGGCAGATGTTGAAATGCGTAGGGCAAGGGAATTATTTGATTTAAACTACATAGAACGCGAACTATCGGTACGGGGCATAAAATGGGAGTTTAATTTCCCGGGGAACCCTAGTAGTGGTGGGTTCTGGGAGCGACTGGTCGACAAAAAGGGTACTAGCCGTGACGCTGAAGGAGAGTGCTCCACAGGTAGAAACACTTCGTAGCCTGTTAATAGAAGCCGAAAATATTATAAATAGCCGTCTACTGACCAATCTGCCGGTCACGCCAGAAGATCCGGAAACATGGATTTTAGGCCAATTGCAAACCTTCCTTTCTTAAGCAAAGTGTTTGAGAAAATTGTAACAAATCAAATGAAGATATACATATTTGGAAGAATTAAAGTTAATAGCAGGACACCAATCAGGGTTTCCATTTCCATGAGGATATGGCAACATACAAATACAAATCACCAAATCCTTTTATACAAAGTGAGGAGTCAATATGCGTTTAAAGAATCTATTTGTAATCTAATGGGGTCATTTAATTGCTAGTCGTACGCAAGCGGTGTACTTCGGAAAAAGAATTACGACGAGTTTGCCGGTGCAATTGGGTGTTCCACAGTGATCTGTATTGCGCCCTTTGCTTTTTCCCCCGTGTTTATAAATGAACTCGCCAAGTGCATCTGATATTGCAAACATCATATACAGCGCCGTTCGAAAAATTGTGCCCAAACTATTTTTTTTGGAAGTTTGGCGAATTGGTTGCAATAACTACACCGTGCCGTATGTAAACGGCCAGCCATTTGACATTTTAGCAGGGAATAATTTATAAAATAAATAAAATTCAACAGTAGGGAGTAAATTTTAAACTCTATTTCTAAGAAAATAACAAAAAGTTACGCATTTCCCAAGTTTATTTTAATTATGTTACAAAAATATACATACATACGGCCCATTGATAAGAGAAGTACCGTAATTTTGCCCATCAAATAAAATTAAATTTGCGTTGTTTTCTCATTCTTTGCTATCTAAGTGCCAGAATAAGTTTGTTTTACGAAGTTCAACGTTATCTAATTTTAAAAATATGGTAAAAACAAAGGAAAATCCTGCTGAGGTCCGAAAATTAGTCCTCAAGCTCAAAAATGAAGCAAAATCTTTTTTAAATCGGCGAAATACTTGACTTGCATAAGTCAACATTCCAAACAATCATAAGAAATTTCAATAAGACCGGTACGTATGAAAGTAAGCCAACGAACGGTCGACCACCCAAACTTGACGACAGAATTCAACGCAAAATAGTCCGAATAGTAACAAAAAATCCCAAACAAAGTGCTGTTAAATTGTCCAATGAACTCCGAGAATTCGAAGGAGTAGATGTTCATCATCAACACGTTCGTCGTTGTTGAAAAAAAGCAGGCCTAGCGTCAAGAGAGGCAAGAAAAAAAACAATTATCAGTGCTATAAATACGCAGAAACGGTTGGCGTATGCTAAAAACGTATCACAGAATCCATGAAACTGACCCTTCGTTTTGAGAACGCGTCAGTCTTACGTACGAGTGCAAATTTAATGTCTTCGGACGAGATGGACGAGAAAGGGTGTGGAGAAAACCAGATTCAGCTCTTGATCGAAAAAATTGTGCCCTACTGTTAAACATGGCGGAGACTGCATAGCGGTAAATGGTGTAGGAGAACTTAAGTTTATAGAAGGTATAGAAGGGCGGTCTAGTATCTCACAAAATCCGGTTGGGTTGGCCACATCCCATCAACTGTGGTAATTCAAGCTCCCCACAAAAAGGGGGCAGTCAAGTCGTGCCAGCCTGTGCAAGTGTAATTCACATGATAAATCATCAAATTTTGACGTGAAAGTAAAGTAGTAGAAGGTATAATGGATCAGCATATGTATCTGGATATTTTGAAGCCAAATTTTGTCCTAAGCATCGACAAACTGCATCTTAATGGGAATTACACATTCATACACGACAACGATCCAAATTATACGTCGGTCTTAGTAAGAGAATGGCTCCTATATCAAGTGAGAAATAAATTGGAGCATCCACCCCAATCTCCAGATCTCAATGTTAGTTACTGAGCATCTTTGGGCTCACCTTAAAGAAAAAGTGAAGGAAAGATGTGTATCATCTGTTTCCAACGTTAAAATCGTTTTGAGGGAGAAGTGGGAAAAATTAAGTTCCGAAATCACAAAAAAACTATCGCTTTCGATGCCATTGCGTCTGAATGCTGTCATTGAATTCCGTGGAGGTCCAACATCATATTAAATCACTTATTTTACTTTATAAACTTAAGCGTATGTGTACTTTTGTAACATTGCATAACGTTCCTTATCTTCTTCCATTCTAATAAGCTAAAATGAATTCAGAAAAAGTTCAATTTTTTGTTATTTTCTAAGAAATAAAATAGTATTATTTTTATTTAAAATCGAAAAAAATTCATGATTGACCAGATGTTCTCAACTGAATTGAGGTCTGGGCCGTACGGAGGCCAGCTTAGCCTAAAAAATTAAAAAAAAATACTATTACAGGCAAAGCTCGATTTACGCAATGCTCGTTTTCCGCAAATGCTCGAATTCCGCACAAGTTAAAATATTTGCAATACCCTTAGTACAAATGCGACGCATCTTTGAGCATTCATAAAATTCAAATATTTTCCTTTAATATTCCGTTATTTCAGGTAAGGGAACGCTGATACAAACCTAACCTTTTTTTTTGGATTTCTTCGTATTCACGTGTCATTTACGCGAAATAACCGTTAAAATGAACATTATGTCAAAATTCAAGCTGCACAAATTTAACGATAATTTTAATATTGGGTGTAATAAATGTAATTGACAGTAAGTAAAAGCGTTTTAAAGTATCATTTAGTGTGTAAACATGATTCTTGCTAAGTTGCGTACTTGTTTTGTAAGCATTCGAATTGCGCACATTCTCGATTTGCGCAAATGGCCTAAATTTTACCATGTGCGCAAATCGAGCTTTGCCTGTATATAGTTTTAGTAGAGATGTAACGGATCCGGTATCCGGCCTATCCGGCCTTTGTTTTTAAATCCGTCACATCACCGAATTGTCTCTCCATATCCGGCTGTTGGCCGGATAGTCGATACAAGGTAAAAAAGTTAAGAAGAAAATCATCCAAAAATTTGTGTTTTATTTTTCATAATAAACAAGTAGTTTAATAATCCATTTAGTACTGAAAGCAAGTTATTTTAGATGAAACCAATTGTTTTTTATAACTATTTCTATCATAAACCATCTTTCTTATCATAAACCATGCCTGCTTCCGAAAATAGTCTCACGGGGTTGAAAGATAAATTTTGGCAAATTTAGACAA
This sequence comes from Brachyopa scutellaris, assembly GCA_949775065.1. NCBI lineage: Eukaryota > Metazoa > Arthropoda > Insecta > Diptera > Syrphidae > Brachyopa > Brachyopa scutellaris. Next base: position 76,394,748 of record OX459115.1, on the reverse strand, counting down.
AATTGGAAATTGTTGGGTATTAACTGATCGCCAAGCCCGAGGATCACTACTATTTCGATCAAGCCGAACTGTTTTAAAATAGTAAAATAGAAGTCTTAACTTAATTTTGACTTTTGTCTTCCGCCACCTCGAAAACAGCCCATTTTATTTTTCTGTTAAATGGAGAATCTCCTACTCCGATCACGTTCACTAAATTTCCGCGACTTCGTTTTACCAGTTAATTTGTTCACTGCACATTTCATTTCAGTCATCTACCTCACATCCTGTTAACGGGATGGCCGAGTTCTCTGTTGTAAGCTATTTCGATCTTTTTGCGGGATAAAACATGAATGTGTGCATCGCAGTACCCATTTCATCCGGCCAGATATCCGGCTGCCGAATATTCGTCTATCCGGCCTAATTACATGCCGAATATCCGGTATCCGGTATCCGGCTAAATTACTATCCGTTACATCTCTAGTTTTTAGTCATAGAACTTGTAGCTTATTTTAAAGCCATATATTAATCTTTCATTTCAAAAACAAAAACAAGTTCATACTTACAATTTTGGCTGTATGGCAAGGAACATTATACTGTTGAAAAATGAATCTGCATGTAAAGGGTGATTTTTTAAGAGGTTGAGAACTTTTTTTAAAAAAAAAATTCGAAAAAATGAATGAAATATTTATTTGAATCGATAGTTTGAACCTTGCAATTTAATGTTTAAAGATAATTTCATGCAGATGTTGACCGCGGCTGCGTCTCAGGTAGCCCATCCGCTGAGTCCAATTTTGGCATACTCTTTCACACATATCGGCCGGTATCTCACGAATGAATGCATGGATGTTGGCTTCCAGTGCGTCAATCGAAGCGGGCTTGTCCCTATAGACATTAGCCTTGACATACCCCCACAAAAAATAATCTAATGGTGTCAAATCGCACGATCTAGGCGGCCAATTGACCGGCCCGAAACGTGAAATTAACTGTTCACCAAACTCGCCTCGCAATTGCGCCATTGTTTCGCGTGCTGTGTGGCATGTGGCACCGTCTTGTTGAAACCACATATCATGCAAGTCAAGAACTTCCATTTCGGGCAAAAAAAAGTGCTGTAACAAAGGCCTAACTGCTGGGAACGGCGCCGAATCGACATTTCGCGGTCTTCTGTCACACTAGCTGATACGGCCGCAATATTTTCTTCACTACGCACAGTACGTAAACGTGTTGGTGGTTTAATGTCCAACAAAGTAAATTTGGTGCGAAATTTGGTCACAATCTTCCGAATAGACTGCTCAGAAGGTCGAGAATGCCGATCATAAAATGGAAGCAGCGCGCGATGAACATTTCGAACCGAGCACGAATTTTGATAGTAAAATTCAATAATTTGCAAGCGTTGTTCATTTGTAAGACGATCCATGGTTAAATTGCAAACCAAACTGAAGCTGTTTGACAGTGACACAAGGTACTAAACACACGTCAGCTGTCAAAACCAGTGTTGCCAAAACCAAACCAGCTAAAAAATCACCCTTTATAAAGTAAAAAGCTCTATGGCGGAGGGCTCTTATTCATTTTCTAGGACCCGTAGATAAACTGCTGCAGTGACTTACGATTCTAAAAATCTAATCTACCTTCTTCATCACGAGAGAAGCATCCGCAGACCATCACACCTTCAGTTCTGGGGGCATCTGTAGGAGGCATTCAGAGCTGAATCTTTCCTTGGGTTCTCTTCGCGCAAGAATCCTCCCATCTCCAACATGCACCTTAAACTTGGATTCGTCGGAAGAGATAACATTGTTCCACATGTTTTGAATCCAATTAAGATGTTTCTCAGCCCAAATTAATCGTTTTTCTCTGACTCTTATTGGAAAATCCGGCTTCAGTACTGTTGATGTCTAACTGTCGAATACAGTGAGACGCGATGTAGTATTTAATTGGTTTACTGTACAAAACAATAACCGTGGTGTAATTTATTTATTTATTATCTACCAGGTGAACCTTAACAGATTTCTATAATATGTAATTTAATATAAATAACTTAATATAAATTATACATTTAATTTATTATAAATCATTAAACGTTTAGAATTACATTAAGTGAATTTTGATTTTAGGATTTCAAGTACAATTTGTTTAAAACGATCACGATCTAAAGTTAAATCTAGGTCAACATTTACTACCGTGTAATAAGAATCAAGCACTTGAACCTGATCTTAAGCGAATTGTAGAGATCAATTAAACAGTTTAGTGTTATCTGAATAAATGATATTTATTTGTGGGCCGAACGTCTCTTTTATACTTATCACTAATTACAATAAATGCTTACATCTATAATTACTTATTAACTTAATGCTAAGTATGCTAGAATAGTACAATGAACAAAAATAACTTAGAGCTGTTGTAACATCAGGAACTGCTGACGACGGGAACAAAACAACTTAAAGTTGTTGTGACATCAGGAACTGCTGACGGCGTATTTGTTGGGCGTTGTTGTGGTGACACGATGTTGGGTAGAATAAATGCTTCCAATCTGCAGGCGAATTTTCCTACTCTCGACTGTAGTTGGAAATTGATTCGTTGCGTTTTGGTTCGTGTTCTCCTACCGATGCCCTCGATGCATAGTGATGTTGGTGGTGTTGGTGATAGAGCCAATCGTCGAATAAGCCTCTCAGTTACTAAGTTTATCTGAGAGCCGGAATCCAGAATGGCTCGAACTTCACATGTTTTCCCGTTGTTTGCTACGATTAGAACCTTGGCTGTTGCCAGCAAAACATATCCTTGTTTGTTGTTTACTTGGTTTATGGTGCCTACAGTTGTCGTTGTCGGTCGCGGGTTCTCCCTAGATTGCTTTAATTTTCCTTGATCTTCTGAAGTCTTCTGATCCTGTTGTTGGTTTGTTGGTTTTCCCAAATGTAATAGAGAGTTGTGTTTTCCTGTGCGTTTGATGCAGCATCGCGCGTTGCATGTCTTTGCAGTGTGGTCTGCCTTAAAGCAGTTTACGCAGAGATTCCGTTTTTGGGTCCATCTGAGCCTTTCGCTAGCTGACATTTTGAGAAATGTTTCGCAGTAATAAATTGGATGACCCTTTTGGCCACATACCTTACAACCCTCGCCATCGGATGTTCTCACGGATGTAACCACCTTGGTTTTTTCCTTTCCTCCAACTGCTTCCAATGCCTCGAATCGAGTCTTCAGAAATCCTAAGAATGCCGTTGTTGTTTTAAGGTTCCGGGGACTTTCCAGTGATTGCTCATACAACAGGTGGCTTTGTCGATCCAATTTTTTGATGAGTAGGTGTATGAGCAATGGGTCCCAGTTGGCCGTATCAATGCCCAGATTTTTGAGTCCTGCGAGACATTCAAGAATGGCATCATGGAAATCTCTAATTGTCTTCAATACAGGCGTCAGGTTTGGAAGGTTTAGGATCCGCTGAATAAGTGCTGATGTCAGGGCTCTTTTGTTGTTAAAGCGCTCTTGTAGGATATTCCAGGCAATCTTGTAGTTGTCCTCCGTCAACTCAAGATGTCGTAGTAATCGGTTAGCATCGCCAGAAACGTTTGATTTTAAGTACCACATTTTTTGAATTAGTGGTAGTTCTTGTTCATGTATCATTTTGCTGAAGATATCCGAAAATGTTTGCCATTTCAGATAATCTCCGTCGAATCTGGGAATGGTCATTTTGGGCAGTTGGATTCCTGAGTGGTCTACTGTCCGTCTCATAGTCTCGGTCGGCTGGACCTTAGGCGTTGTTTTCTCCAAAGCGGCTTGACTTTTGAGCACTCTTTCCTCTAATTCAACATATGACTTCATGTCATATCCCTCGGCTACGGGATCCACACACATTTCCCATACAGTGTAATGAACCTCCTCTATCTGACGCCACAGTTTTCTTATTGCTATAAGACATTAGGCTGGTGCCTCATCTTTGGTTTTGCCGTTGATGATCCTCTCTAGCGACGTTATCATTGCCTTCTGACGTCTAAAGAACTTGTCGAGCTTTTTAATTGTTGATGAGGATTGTTGATTCTCTTTGGATCTGGATGAGGATTGTTGATCCTCTTGTGCCGGTGTAACTCTCTCTACTACCGGTGGTTTGGTTTTTTTGCTGGTTTCTAGTTGTGACAGCGATTCTTTGAAAATTTGTCTGTACTTGTTGTGTAGACCGTTGATTTGGCTGTAGTAGTCCGACGTGAAGTAATCATCATCCAATTGTACGTTTGGTAAGGAACGAATGGCACTGTCAGTGTTTTCGAAGTCCTCCCATGTGGCATCCAGCTGTTCCAACCTGGAGATGAAGTACTCCGTCGTCGTTTTTCGGTCTCCAGAGTCTTTTTTAAAGTTGTTAATAATTCTCTGGATCTCCAGCCCTAACTTTGATTGACTCGTCGTCAATTGCTCCATGATAATTTTCCTGTGCGTGGAATATAGGGGTCACCAAATTTTGTTGTCTAACTGTCGAATACAGTGAGACGCGATGTAGTATTTAATTGGTTTACAGTACAAAACAATAACCGTGGTGTAATAAGAATCAAGCACTTGAACCTGATCTTAAGGGAGTTGTAGAGATCAATTAAACAGTTTAGTGGTGTCGTTCGTTGCACTTCGATTGTTGTGCTTATTCTCGTTCATTGCACCTTTGACTTACTTTAAACAAGTACTTTCTTGAGTGTTCTTAGTCCAGCTTTTACGAGCCTTTTTCTCACTGAGCTTGCTGAAATTATTTATCCTTGAGCTAGAAATAAATCATTTTTAATACCCACTGAAGTCTTAAACTGATACCGACGGCTTCGGAGCACCAAAAAACGAACTTCCACTGAGGCCGTCTTTTGTTGCCTCTGCTGGTAGTCATGGTCTCACGATATTTTTTAAATTCCGTGCTACAGTTCGTTGAACAATGTTAAATCTTTCAGAAATTTGACGTTTTGTCTAATTTAGACGTGACAGACACAAAATATTGGCTTTGCACTAGGAACTGATTTTTCCCATTGTTTTGTTTTTTAATTACTTTGGTTCATCTTGGACGGCTAGCACGAGCTAAATGCTCCTTCAATTCATAATTAGGTCGACTTTTATGGACTAATTGAACGACATTTTGCTACATAGTGCAAAAACACCATAGCTCTCATAAATTCCAAGAACTGCCACCCGAAGAACCCGAAAAGGTTCAAGCTAAATTTTTTGAACAACACTTGCAGATGATGTACAAAGTTATTCACATTTTTCAAAATGCGATGAATCAGCGAGTGTAGCTGCGTTAAATAGTGATCTCTGCTCAGTATCTCCTGGTCACAGCAAAACCATCTTAACCTGCAACCAACGCAAACCAAAGCTATTAAAATTCTGAGTAGCTCCACAGACACTTCCGTTCCTATTTTGTATTTAAATAACACCCCAGTTGAATTTGTTAAAACATTCAAACATTCACCTAGACATACATTTCAATGTACATCTTAGCTGGGATGATCACGTGAACCACATTGTCTCTAAAATATATGGCATTCTGAGAGGCTTGAGTGCCACGAGACCTATGTTCTGGATTTAATTCTTTACGGATGTGAGATTTTTGTTGATCTTGACTCAGAATCAACCCGGTAGTTAAATGTGGTTTTAAATAATAGTCCTAGATACGTACTCAACATTAGACGATTTGATCACATCTCAAATTATTCAAGGCATATTCCAGGTTGTCCCCTACAGGCTCTTTTCAAATATAGGATGCTCCTCACATTATTTAAAATAATCTATACTAAAACACCCAATTTTTTATTTGAAGATTTACGTTCGCGCAGCCTCCGAGGTCATTACATATCATTATTCTCAAGCACAAATATTTAATAAGTAGTCGACAGATCTTTATTCATGTGCCTATTGAACCAGCTGCCCCCTAACATACATAGGAGGTCAAGGTAAATCCGTAATTGATTATTGCGCTGTTAACAATGATTGGGTTGACCTTACACAAAAATTTGAAGTACAAAGTAAAAATTACTCAGACCAATGCCAATTACAGTTCAATGGTCAGAAGAAAAAAACAAAAATACAAAGTAATCTTCAACTTATACCGCGACTCAACTGGAAACAGGATGACGTATTGATATACCAAAACAAACTAGATATAAATCTTTCGGCAGTAAGTGAGATGGCTAACTCAGCCGATGAACGTGCACACCAACTTGTAGCTTGTATAAGGGAGTCCGTATAAAGAGAACCTATGAACATTTGTAAATCTTTTAAACAAAAATGGTATGACAAAGAGTGTATGAACGCGAGAAAAAAGTCATTCAACCTTTTGAATGCATTCCGGAACTTCAACTGCCAAAATTTGAAAAATTGGTACATCGAAGCAAATAAACAGTACAAAAATCTATGTTTCAAAAAGAAAACTGAGTTTGAAAACTATCAAGCTCATGTACTTGGTCAAACAAGAGATTCGAAAGAATTTTGGAAGGTGACAAAAGAAATTAATGGGTCGAACTTTAAAATAGGATCTGGAGTATCTGCTGATGAACTTGCCATCCACTTCAAAAACATGCTTCAAAACAAAGCAGACCTTAAATTTTCGTATGCTGAACCTCTATTCACTGACGATATATTGGATAGCGAAATCACCGTAGCCGAAGTACAGCTTGTTCTTCACAAAGCAAAAAATGGAAAAGCTCCAGGAGAAGACGGGATTCCATACGAATATTTCAAGAACGCCACCCCAGCCTTTATTTGCCAACTAACATCTTTTTTCAATGAAGTGTTTTCAAAAGAGGATGTTCCTGCGTCATTCAGAAAAGCTGTGATATTCCCTATTCACAAAAAAGGAAACATTAATAATGTGGAAAATTATAGAGGCATATCGTTTATGAACGTCATCTCAAAAGTGTTTTGTGGTGTACTTGTTAACAGGCTTGAGACATGGGTGGAAACCAATAATATACTGACCCAATTCCAAGCTGGTTTCAGAAAAAATTTCTCGACCGTTGACCATATTTTTGTGCTAACCTCCATCGTTAAAGCGTTACAAGCAAAGAAGAAGAAAGCTTACGCATTTTTCGTTGACTTTAAGTCTGCTTTTGATCTGATCTACGAAGTTCACCCGTATAGTAAAGGAATTGTATGCAGAATCTAAAGCAGCTGTCTGGGATGGATCAACGTACTCGGAATGGTTTGAAACGGACTCCGGTGTTAAGCAAGGATGCCTTTTAAGTGCTCTTTTGTTTGCTCTTTTTATTAATGATGTAGAAGCTCACCTACCTGGAGGTATCCGCATTGCTGACTTGGCTATAAATGTTCTTCTATATGCTGATGACCTGGTATTACTTTCTGAGTCTCCAGACAATCTCCAGTTGATGATTAATCGCCTAGCCGAATATTGTGGTAAACGTTAGCGAAATACAAGATATTTGATACTGTTGTTAAGAGTTCGCTTTGCTATGCTGCCCAGGTGTGGGGAATCAACGAATACGAAGCGATAGAGAAGTTTCACAGATGTTTTTTGAAGAAACTTTTTCATTTACCTCTAAAAACTCCGAACTATGTTTTGTATCTGGAAACGGGTCTACCTAAAATGTTTACTAGCACGCTTAAGTTACAAGCTGACTGATTGTCAAGGTTTTATCCCATCACGATGACCGACTGACAAAACGAATGGCACTCTATGAGCTAAGAAACGAGGACTGGTGGGTATCGAAATGGAAAGCTTTGGGAAATGCGTGTGGAGAAATTGTATCGCTGAATCCATTAAATCTGAGACATGTTAAAGATCAACTCTACAAAGTAATACAAAGTCATGAAAATTTTGAACGTGAAGCACTTATAGAAGAAGCCCGAACATCACAAAGCAGACTTCTTTACTCCCAACTGAAACTGAATCTTATGGAAAAAAACTACTTCAATGATGCACTAAATTACAGAGAAATATCTTTAATATTCAAAACAAGATGTGAAGTCCTTGGCCTAAACGGATCACCATACAACGGCAGTTTTACCCAGTTTTGCACTTTATGTAATTTGAGTGCAAAAGAAGACTGCTTCCACTTCATGAGTATATGCCCCATTTTTGCTGCCTACAGAAAAGCTATATTTGGAAAAGAAACTATGACGCTGCAAGAAACAATCACAGTACTAAACGAATTCGACTGGAAAAAACTCTATTCTTTTTTGAAAACCATATATAAATATAGGATGTTACTTATAACTGAATTTGACTAAATTTCATTAAATTTCATTTAAATATGTCATTCATACCAATAATATTATTTATTTAATTTGCTAACCGAGCTGACGGCAATGCCATAGCTACAAAATTCATAAAAATAAATAATAAATAAAAAAAAATTATAAACAATGTATCCAAAATAACGAAAAAATAAATAAATGAATGAATTACTTACTTACTTACTTACAACGGTTAAACACAATGCAGTGTAAAGAGCAGCAACTAAGTCATTTCATTCCCATCTAATTTTCCGTTTTGTATCCTTCCTAATTTACTCCGTGCCTTTTAGATTAAGATAATTAGTGTGACTAGGAAATAAGAAACATTTATCAAACCATATTATATCCTGTACTAGCTGACCCGTGCCCGCCTTGCTTCGCCAACCTGCAACTTGGGAAAACATATTATTATTTTCTTCTAATACATTTCTATTGTAATTTTTAAAATTTGAATTTGCTTTTACAATCATATTTATCGTAGTAGGTCGGCACAAAACATCATAGAATGCTATTTCAGTTAATACGCAGAAATTCAAATGTGCCACATACATACACACACTATGACATCACCCACTGCTGCATGGCTGTTGGCTTTGGTCTCCACTGATAAAAAATTGTTGGCAATGATTTCAAGAATTGTTTTGAGCATAGCTCAGCTCCAGACAACGCCGAAGGATGAATCTTAAAGGAATTTACTACAACCATTTTTTTTTTGGTTTTAAATCCAATGAGCCATTGTTGAGTTAGGGTTGTGTAATGACAGAAAATTTGATTTTCTGCCACTTCGATCGCAAATTCTAAGCTTCTATAAGCAATGGAGTAGTTTGAGTACGCCCATAAATTCTGCCAGGAAATGCAGATGATAATAGTGAAAACCGCCTCTGAATCCGTTGATTTGTTCTCGAGATTAGTCTGTACATACAGAAATACACATTTTGGGGACTTCCTTTTATACTATGTATAGATATCATCAAAAGTCTAAAACTTGTATGAATAAATAAATAAATAAACCAAGTTTAAACCAACTTGTTGGTACAAATACATATTATTTGCTTACGGAGAGGTTTTGTATGGAAACTTAAGCCTGGTACCAGACTTAATAATTTAATTGAATCGAAAAGAGTGCCCGATCTGGGATAAGGGTTGATCAAAAATTGTTTTTAATAAATAAAGGACGAATAATGAATTATTTGACTTGTATATACGAATGTATCATGTAAACAGAACTATTTATAATTTACCGTATTCAGTTTGATAAATATTTTTGACTAATAAATATTTGTTCCTTAATTTCTATAGGATGTAGAAGAAAAAGTTAAGAAGACGTTTCCTACTCCAATCGATTGTTGGGCACTGAATGAAGCCAAAGAAAGTTTAAAGAAAAAAAGGAAATGTGTTCTACCTGTTGATCGTGTGCATGCATTACTCCAAAAAGTAAGTTGTTACTATCTCAAAATACATATATGTATATTTACTAGTATGTAATGTGCATAAGATTGGAACGAAACGGAATTTTCGCACTCTGTTACCGTTTAGCATGCGTAATAATAAATAGAAAATGTTTTCTCCTGCTTTACGTTTCAAGTTTTACATCAAAAGACAAATAAATAAACAGAGATTATCAAAGTAAACGTTAATTTATTAATAACCAACCACAAATATTTGGCGTCAGCACTGAATTCCTATAAAGAACCAGGCCTAGCTTCTCGTAACAATTTTTGTGTTTCTGCTTTATTTTTGGCACGAATGGAAGATGTTTTTTTTGACCTCTTCGAACGACGAGCTGAAATTCTTGACTGCTTTTGGGACATACGAAAGAAGTGGTACCGTTAAAAACTTAGTAGTCCAACGCACATTTTACTTACTTGCTTTAACTTTTAAAGCAAAAAGTAGTCTTCGAAACTGAGAAGTACCAATGAGGCAACTACCTACAAATTCACCATTAACCATACTACAGATCCACGTCAAAATATGTCCGTAGCCAAACAACAGGTTCTGTCGTCCTGTCTGTAGAGAACAGATGACCAGACTATAGAAAAATACTGCATAACAACACCTCTTCAGCTGAGCCTTTTGGAATCGCCCCAGACCAAGCATAGATATATGTACATAATAAATGTTTTACTTGTGATACATACATACATATGTATGTGTATTTTCTGAATGTTTATTGCTTTAAAATTAGTTAACTTCCAACTTTTTTTTATTTTTTAGGATATTCTGCAATATAAAGTAGATAGTTCAGTTACTTTATTTCTGGTTGCTGTCCTAGAATACATTTCGGCTGATATTTTAAAGTTAGCTGCCGATTATGTGCAAAAAATTAAACACGTCGAAATATCTCGTGAAGATGTTGAGGTAGCCATGTGCGCGGATAAGGCAAGTAGCAATTAAATAAATATACATATAAATGCAACTACTACATTAAGAAATATGTTTATTAATAGGTTTTGATGGATATGTTCTGTCAATCTGATAAGAATAACAAAATCATTCCTAGTCCATTACCTCCTGCTCCGCGAGTTAGTCTTACTTACGAAGAAGTAGTCAAAGAACTTATACATGACGAAAAGCAATATCAGCGTGACTTGCACATGATAATTCGTGTCTTTCGTGAAGAATTGGTAAAAGTCGTTGTGGATACTAGAGAAATAGAGCCAATTTTTTCAAACATAATTGACATATATGAAGTTTCGGTGACTTTATTAAGCTCACTAGAGGATGTAATCGAAATGTCTCAAGAACAAAGTCCTCCATGTGTGGGAAGTTGTTTCGAAGAGTTAGCCGAAGCTGAAGAATTCGATGTATATACAAAATATGCTCAAGAAGTTACTTCGAAACAATCTAGGGATGCACTCTCAGCTATATTATCTAAACCAGATGTAAGTATAATAATTACATGTGTACATATGTAAACAAATAATCATTTTCTCTTTTTCCTTTACAGGCTTCCTTACTTATGTCTGCTGGTCATGGATTTCGTGAGGCTGTTAAGTATTATTTACCCAAGTTGCTTCTAGTTCCGATTTGGCATGCTTTTTTATATTTGGATTACATTAAATCTTTAATGCAGCTGAGTCCTTCGCAAGAAGATAGAGAGAGTTTTGAACAAGTTCAAGGGCTATTGAGGCCTTTGCGTTGTGATCTTGAAAATATAGTTGCGAACTTACCAAAGTAATTTCTAAATCTTCTGTTTATTTATTTATGCAAATATTTATTTATACTTCAGGGAATCAGCAATTCCAATTCACAGTCGCGCCCGTCGACATTTGGCTATTGAAAAAACAAAAGACTTACAAAACAGTGTTGAGCATTGGGATAAAGATGTAGGCCAAAGCTGCAATGAATTCATAAGAGGTTTGTTATATTTCTTGAGTTTGTTTAGGTTATTGATGTTTACTTGAATAAATATTAACTCTTTGAAAAGAGATATCTATACAATGGCGCGAGTTGCTAACATTCTAAGGAATAAATTAATATTTTTAGAATAATAGTCGAATTTTAAATTATGTTGATTTGTTGGACGTGTCTCTGCCCCGAATAGCAGAATAACAATTAAAACATCAGAAAAATTCATGAAAAAAATTTATGAAGAAAATTAAACTTCTCATATATTTTGTCACTGAATTTTATTGGTCCGTCTTCAGTTCTTTCTTGAGGGCTCTAATGTCGTTTTCGATTGGGCTTTTCAGATTTTGTTCTCAGATTTCAGATTTTTCGTGCCGATTGGAAAACAAACGAGATTGATCTGTTTTTCTGCAATTGTATTAGTCTGACATTTCGCACCTTGTTCGTAAAAGAAAATAAATAAGAAACAGAAAAATAATAAATACAATTTCAAAACACTTTCTTTATATTTTCTAAATATTCTACACAGTTTCTGATAATTATTTTTGTTAATTGATATTTATTTTGATGTACTGCGTTGACATTTCATATAAATTAGTGCAACTGGGTGTAAATCTTTAGCTGAATCCGAGATTCACAACAATAGATCTAGAGCAAAAAAAGTGCTTTTTTGGTCGGTTGGAAAATGAAAATTGTACTAGAGCCATAAAAATTGCTCGAGATAAAAAATAGTGCTTTTTTTGTCCAATCGAAATCGACATAAGTCCAGCTTTTACGAGCCTTTTTCTTACTGAGCTTGCTGAAATTATCTATCCGTGAACTATAAATAAATAATTTTTAATACCCACTGAAGTCTTAAACTGATACCGACGGCTTTGGAGCACCAAAAAACGATTTTCCACTGCTGGTAGTCATGGTCTCACGATATTTTTTAAATTCCGTGCTACAGTTCGTTGAACAACATTAAATCTTTCAGAAATTTGACGGGTTGTCGAATTTAGATGTGACAGACAAAATATTGGATTTGCACTAGGAACTGATTTTTCCCATTGTTTAGCTTTTTTAATTTCTTTGGTTCATCTTGCACGAGCTAAATGCACCTCCGATTTTTATTGAACATAATATATATACAATTGTCTTAAGATAAACTTACAGCTAAAAGATACATTGATTATACAAATTTGTTGGCACACTGGGGGCCTAACCTTATACATTGACTTAAAAATAAAAAAATATAATTATATATTGTACATGTAAACTTAAAATTAAAAGTCGGTTGACTTAGATGTCCTCGGGGTGTTCCATCCTGGTTGTTAGTGGCGAGTTTGGTGTGGGTTGTGGGGGGGGGTTGGCGGTTTAGCCACGGCGGTGGGTTGACCCTGTGTCAGCGTTGTCAATTGGGGCGATGTCTTCATCCAAGGTGTCCAGGGCGCTGAGGTACCACGGCTGGGGTAGTCGTTGTTGGGTTGTCATCTTTCTTATTAGCTGGTTCGGGTGGTTGGCTGCCCTTCCTACTAGCTTCTTAGCCAAAAGTAGTAGGTACTTGTCGATCGGTATTATCTTTGCTTCTGAATATAGATGGTCGTTCTTGCAGTATTTTTGAAGCTGTCGGTCGAAGAATAGTCTGATGCAGATCCTTAGTATCTTCCTTTCAAAAACTTGGAGTAGTCTCATGGCTGTCTTAGAGATGGAGAACCAGACCGGAAAGGTGTAACCGATGACTGGTGTCGAATGCTTTCTCGTCATCCAGAAGGCATCCGACGGTGACACGATGCATGTTGAGAGCTACGGTAATGTCATGCTGGAACTTCATGAGCGGATGCAGTGTGGAGTGCTTCTCCCGAAAGCCGAACTGCATGTCAGGGATTATGAAGTTCTCGCTGCAGAACTTCTTGAGTTTCCTGAGAATAGTTTACTCAAGTTGCTGAGGAGGGGAATGGGCCTGTAGTTAGAAACGACGCATAGTGGGGCAGATGGACCTAAAATCTGGCATCAATTCACTGGTGCAACGAAATTGTTTTTAAAGTACACAATTGTTATCAGATATCCCAATAAATAAAAATAAAACACATAAGCACTTTAAAAAAGGGATAATTTAGAAAATATTGATAATATTAGATAAAAGTTAAAAATCATCATTTTCATAATTTTCATCGTCACCCTCATTTTCGTCGTCCTCATTGTCACTACTTTGCTGAATAGTGGGAGATTTCAATAAGCTCAGTGCTTCTTTAGGTAGGTATTGAAGATTTTTTACCGGTAGCTTTCTTTAACTTGTAATATAGGGGTCCGAACCTAACATAAAGCAGTTAAATACATCTAAATTAGTTTGTTCACGACTGCAATTCCGTGAGTAATGTTCTCTGTAATTTTTAAAATCTTTGTTTCGGGCTTCCTGCGCTTCTTCACTTAACTGCCATATAGGCAACAAAGCAAAAGAGACTATTCCGTGAGTAATGTTCTCTGTAATTTTTAAAATCTTTGTTTCGGGCTTCCTGCGCTTCTTCACTTAACTGCCATATAGGCAACAAAGCAAAAGAGACTATTTCGGGTCCATGAATGAAATATTTGTGCAATTTTGGTGACATATTGTACCAGGGGTATTTAGCTACAAAATATCTGGCTGTATCGTAGGAAAAAATTCGAAATTTATCAGCATCAATTTCGTGGCCACTTGATACAACTATCATAAGTGTGTGCATTCTTTTAATCAATCCAATGTCTAACTTAGTTATATCCGCCGAGATCTCAGCTTTTTGAAGAAAAAAAACGTCTGGCCGTGTTCTTATCATTCGAATTGCCAAATCCTAGCTTAGGTGTGTCAATGATTAACCCGCATTTTCCCCTATAATCATTCTGTATTCGGGATTTATTTTCTTAAACAATTATTTTGTCGTTTCTTCTAGCTTGCCACTTTTTAATAGGTAATTTGTATGACAAGTGCAATAGACACTCGAAGAAACGTATCCGTCCATGTAAAACAGATAGCCCAAATTTTTTTTCATTTCTTCGACCCGATTAAAGTTTTTAGATACTGCGCCACATAAATAACATTTGTGTGTTGATGACGTATCTGTTTTATTTTGCCTTAAAAATCGATCACTTGTCCTACTGGCTTTGCACAATCGCGATTTATACGAGTAATCTGATATAAAATGCGATATTCGTTTAAGCAGGTCATGGTCATCAAATGTTTCGTTCGAGCTTTTAACTCTTCCGTTAAGAAACTAAACTGATCTGTTATTTTCAAATATCCAGAACTTCTCAGAATATTCACAAGTTCTTGTCTCGTTACAAATAATGTGTTAGAACTCGTTCCTAAGGCAAACAAAAGTTAGAATAAGTACAGGAAAAATACGTGGGACAATTTTTTTTACCACATAGGAACATTTAAAAAAATTATATAAAAAAATGGGGCAAGTACGGGCTAAAAGCTATGCCACTCTATAAAGTTCAATACAATTTATAATCGGGACTTACCCGGAACATTATTAATTCGTTCAATCTTTAAATTAAATGAAAAAAAAATAGCCATTTTACAATGTCATGAGAATTATAAGAAAAACTTGCAGAATATAGCACTATTTTAAAATTAATAATTACTTAAAACTTATTTAATACCTGAACTTGAAGGTTCCATATCAATAGCATGAATTACTATAAAGAAAGCAGCAAAAAAAAAAATAAAGAAAAACGCTAAAAAAACAAAGCAAAGAACACAATTGTTTTCGCTGTAGGTTAATGGCTTCAACTGATACATATTTTACGAGATGTGTTTTAGATAACGGGATAATTCATTCAGTTTGTGGTAGAGTGAACAGTTGTGCATTGAAAAATAAAAGCAATGGACCTTCAGGTCGCGTTTGAATTTTCGAATTTATGCCAGTTTTGGGTGCATTCTGCCGCTTTGTGCGACGTTCATGGCACCTTTCTTGGGAATCGCAACGATTTTTGCCGTCTTCCATATTTGGGGGAAGTAGTTGTTGTTGAGACAGTTGTTGAGGATGATTGTAATGATGATCAGAACTATGTGTGGGAGCTTCTTGATGATGAAGTTTGATACTCCATCCGGACCAGTTGACTTCTTTGGCTTGCAGCTGTGGATGATCTCGGTAATTTCCTCAAAGGTGCTCAGGTTCGAGCTGTCAATTGGGTCGCTTGCAGGATTGGTGACACTGAGCAAGGATCTATTGGAGTTAGGCGATAGGGGTAGTCGGGTGGATTCCTCCACTTCCTCCAAGAAGACTCAGGTTCGAGCTGTCAATTGGGTCGCTTGCAGGATTGGTGACACTGAGCAAGGATCTATTGGAGTTAGGCGATAGGGGTAGTCGGGTGGATTCCTCCACTTCCTCCAAGAAGACTGGATCGGAGGATAGGTTGGGGATAAAGTTTCCTTCAAAGTATTCGGCGAATGCTTCGGCTTTATCCTGTGTCGAGTTTGCTTCCTCATTGTTGGTGATGATCGTCTCAGGCATTTTTGCCAATCAGTCTATTAATATTTTTGAAGGCATCAGGTCCAGGTTTAATTGACTGCAGTCTCTTCTGGAATTGGTTGTTGTTGTGGTGTTGGATGGAATTCCGAAACATTGGGCCGTATTCATAAAGAAAAGGATATGCTTATACTTGCAAAATATGAAGGAAATCCTTCTGTTTGTATTCATAATAATTTGGAGCAGAACCTTATACTTTTCGAGTAAAAGCATATCCATTTATTCACATAAAAGTTAATGAGTATGCATAAATTTGACCTTTTACTTTAAATAAAAAGCAAATCCTTCAAAAATTCTGAGTCAGGTCAGTAGCAGACTCATCTCGGTAGTAAGCGGTTGTGTTATACAATTTTCAGCGCGATGGCAGATGTTGTGCATGGGAGGGATGCTAAATATTATAAGACCCGCTTATCTACACTTGTTCGTAATTTTAAGGAGTTATACCGTTTTGAAGAGAGAAATTTACAGTGGCTCGCGGACTGATTTTTAGGTACGGATGTGTGCGATATCTCAGTGATCCTGGATATCAGAATGGTATCGGTGAAGAACTTGATGTTAGTCATGCTACGGTACCTCGGACTGTGAATGCAGTAGGTAGTTGACAGCATAGTTGCACATGCAACTGATTGGATCAAGTTTCCAACTACCAATAGTGAAATAACGGGAGCAAAAGAGTTATGACAAAGGAAGTTTAAGTTGACGTTAGTTGGCCTGGATCCGTACATGACTCGAGAATATGGAAAAATACACAAGTGTGTCTCGAATTAAGAAATCAACTAACAATCACTGACTTCTTCACTGCTAGAGTCATGCATATTTAGCGCACTAAGGTATACTCACTAAAAAAAAAACCTTTTGATGTGATCCGTAAGATAACAAAGGTAGTACTGAGCGAAGAGAAGGGAAGGGAGCTGGCACAACACAAAAATTAAAAGATATTCTAGCATCTAGCATGTCATTCAGCGTTTTGACGAGTCTACCTTTTACTTGATATGAAAAGAAGAAAATGCTTATATAACTTCAGCCTAATGCTTTAAAGCATTACCTTATATTTCTACCTTATACTTTGAAAGATATCCTTCGTTTTTATGAATACGGCTCATTACGTCGACGCACTTTAGTTCACTCAATACTGTCTGGTAGTTGCTGTTGACTGTGTTGAGTTCTCTTTGATGGATCGTTTGGAGACGTTTCCTCAGCCGTTGTCTGTGATTATACAGGTTCTGCACGTACTGGGGAAGGTGCTGGTACCTATCCCTTGACGTCCTGGGTCGCTTTTGGATGTCTAGTGCCTGAGTTAACATTATACGTCGGTATGCGAATCTTCTTTAATTGCATATTTGGAAGATGAAGGTGGCCAATGCCACGGACTTTTCTCCTTCACTAAGCTGGACGTGGTTCTGCTGAACAGCACGGCGGACTTTTTCGATGACTGAGAGTAGGTCGGATCCGCTGGACTTCGCTGTTGAGGTTCACATAGGGTTGGGCTGACTTCGTTGGCGCTGTCTTGGCTGCATTTGTCCTGGCTGGTACAGTTGTTCTGGCTGGTACTGTCCTCGTTGCTTGATGGTGGGTGTCTTTAAATGTTGGGCCTTTGTTCCTGCTGGGGTTCCTGTTGGTCTGCTTTTCAGCATTGATGCGTTGCTGACTGTAGGGCGGGTAATGGTGCATGCAGATATTGTGGCAAAATCCTTTTGCGCCTTTTTTTCTGCCATGACCTTGTTCCTCTCCATTAGTTTAGCAATCAGAGTTGGGCAACCCTTAAAGCTGGCTGGATGTCATTCCTTCTGGCAATTTGCACACCAAACGTCTGTTTCAGTGTTTTCCTTCCTCTTGCACTGTCGGAGCTCGTGACTTTCCTTGCACTTGACGCAAATGTATTGCCGTCCACAGTTGGTGGCAACGTGCCCGAAACGTTGGCAGTTCCGGCACTCGATGTCCTTGGACTTCCGGCACTCCCAATGAACTCTCTGGTTCATTATAAGCGTCTTAGTGCAAACTTCATTGATATCACAGCTTTTTGATAGCTCGACCACAAAGTTGTTGTAAGATTTGCCCTGAGCTCTTTTTCCCTTGAATGGCGACACCTTGATGACTGGGAGTCCTTCGATGAGTAGTTCGTCTTCTACTTCGATGTCGGCGTAGGTGTGGTGAATTCCTTTTAGTAACAGGAGGTTCTTCCTGTCTTCCCTTGGCGTAAATGTCTTGTACCGGATCTTCTTCAACTGTAGGAATTGTTTAACGGCTTCAAACGAATCCCTGTTTCCAGCGATGATAGTCGTCTTCGTGTTGCGATTCCTGAAGGTCATGCTCAATTGTTTGGCTTTGCAATGTCTGCTGATTTCAACAACATTTCCCGAGAAGCAGAAGATTGGTGGCATTCCTGGGGTTTTGGTCGGAGTGGTGCCTTTGGCTGCGGACGTTTTTGGAGGCTGTGTTGGCGTCGGTGACTGGCTTGGTGGTGGTGACTGGGTTCATGTCGAAGACTGTGTTAATGTCGATGACTGTGTTGTTGCCTGGGTTGCTGTTGATTACTGGGTTTGTGGCATTGTTGAGTGCTGGGCTGCTCCTGGCATGACGACTGCGGCTGCGGGAACTGGCTGCTTCGTTAATAATGTCGAGGCTGGCTTTGTTCATTTGCTGGGTTTTTGCAGCTTTTTTCTGTCGCTTTTGTCCCGGCTTTGGTGACACTTTCCCGTCCTCGGCACTGCTTGAAGTATCACTGGTTACTTCTTCTTCGCTGGTTAGGTCTTCTTCGCTGCTAGATGTTGTCTCTTCATCTTCGTTGTACGCTGGCTCGGTTTCCATGTCTTCTTCTTCCTCATTCTTCTTGATGCTCATGACGTTCTGAAACGTCTTGCATAGCCTTGGTCCATACTCGGGGCCAAATTCGATGATTCTCCTCAGTAGGGTCTCGAGAGCTGTAAATGCCTTTTCAGGATTAAAATTCTCCATCGACTTGTTGTTGGGTTTTTTCAGATGTAAGTCTCGCACACAATATTTTTTAAAAAAAACTTCGGTTGCACAGATTTTATGACGGTGGTTGTTAATTAGGGGATTACTCTGTTTCGGTGTTTCCCGGTTTTTACTACCACAGGGCAATAAAACTCAGGTACTTCTTCGCAGGTAAACTCTTGTCTGATCCCTTTTTGTTTGTTTGTTCCATATTTTAATCTTCCGCTTGTACGTCCGCACACTTCGGCTGACTGACAGTGAATCATGATTTAACGATTTAACGATTTGTATTGAACAACATATATATATACAATTGTCTTAACATAAACTTACAGCTATAAGATACATTGATAATACAAATTTGTTGTGGGGGCCTAACCTTATACATTGACTTAAAAATAAAAAATATAATTATATATTGTAAATTTTTTTTTTGTTTGTTTTCCGAGGGTTGGTGAAAATCTTCCATAGACACTATGATGAGAATAGCAAGCGCGTGCTCATAGTAGTGTCAGATTCTTACTGACCAAAAACACCACCCTTCGCTATAAATTTGTTAGATACTGCAACTAAGTTATATTTATCAAGCAATTTTTCTATCACGAAATATAAACGTTTGGCAGGTTACTTTCCAATGAAAGATCCTGCATGTTCCGCAATTTAGATGCGGTTAATCCTTATCTCGCCAAGTCAAAAGGTTTCGTCCTTTGTAGTCGGCGCAATAAATTGCTCTCATCCAGAATTAGTAGGACTATATTGTTAACATGTCCGATTAGTCGGCTTCTATGTTTTCGCGCGAAGCTTCTAGTTTCAGCTTCGATTGTCGGAATTCCGAGATCCCTGTGGATATCGTCGTTTCTAATATACCACGGTGCTTGGAAAATTTCTCTAAGCACTTTATTTTGAAAGGTCTGTAAAATATTGGCATTTGTTTTCCATTAACTTTTCTATAAGTGAAATTCACGTGAACAGATTTAGTTCCGTTAAGGGCGATCCGCCAGTCCGTCGTCCATTCATTTACTTTATTCAATGCGTCTTGCAGTTTGGCATTCGTTTCCTCGATTGTTTTACCTACCGCTAGGATAGCGGTGTCGTCGGCAAATGTAGCAAGGATAGTGCCATCTTCTTTTGGTATATCACGAGTATATAACAGATAAAGAAGCGGCCCCAGAACGCTTCCTTGCGGTACGCCGGCCGAAATGTATTTGAGCTCTGAGTATTCGTTTCCATTTCTAACACGGAAGAGTCTAATCCCGAGATATGAATCCAGAATCTCGTATAGGTGCACGGGGAGTACTTGTCGTTATTTGCATTTCAAGCCATCGTGCCA
This sequence comes from Brachyopa scutellaris, assembly GCA_949775065.1. Classification (NCBI taxonomy): domain Eukaryota; kingdom Metazoa; phylum Arthropoda; class Insecta; order Diptera; family Syrphidae; genus Brachyopa; species Brachyopa scutellaris. The sequence continues at coordinate 76,374,447 of OX459115.1, read as the reverse complement.
CACCTTATCAAAGGCTTGCGAGACGTCAAGAAATACGGTTGAGCATATCTTTTTTTCTTCTAGTGCTTTTTCGATTACGTTAGTAATTCTATGCACCTGGTCAATTGTCGAATGCTTACGTCTGAACCCAAACTGGTGGTCAGGGATGAGATTATTTTCTTCTATAACCGGTTGAAGACGCCTTAGTAATATCCTCTCGAAAATTTTGGATATGACTGGAAGAAGCGAGATTGGTCTATACGATTTTACTTCATATGACGGTTTTCCTGGTTTTAAAACCATTATGACTTCCGCAACTTTCCATTGGCTCGGCACGTGTTTTAATCTGAGCTCAGCATTTATAATATGGAGAAGCGTAATTAATGCTTTTCTAGGTAAGGCTTTGAGAATTTCTCCGGTAATCAAATCATAACCAGGAGCTTTCTTAGGTTTCAGTTTCGCGATCTCACGTTCGAGTTCTCTTAGCGTCGCAGATGTGAGCGTTAGATCGTCAGATGGTTGAACTATGATCCTCGTGATGTTGATGTTGTCGCGAACCGCTTGACCATCGCTCGGTTTAAAGGTTTCTTCCAAATGGACGGCAAAAATATGCGCTTTTTCTTTATCTTCCCTTGCCCATTCATTTTGATTTATTTTTAGTGGCGGCGCGGGGATTTTGGACCTTCTGGTGCCTTTTACAGCTTTCCAAAGGGAAAAGTTGGAATCTTTTTTCGCTGTTAGACTTTCAAGGTAAGAGCCTATCGCACGATTCTTAAAATCCTTAATGCTGTTCTTCAACGAATTGCACGACTCTGTTGCCATCTTTTACGCGCTTTTCTTTTTTCCCTGATTAATTCTTTTATTTCAGAAGGATATCGTAGACCGTATTTGTCCGGCATTTTTCTTGGATCGGGCGTATTATTCCAAGAGGCGAGCTGTACTATCTCAACGAAGCGATCGACTTCAACCTCGAGTTCATAGGGTGTTGTAAGCGGTACGCTCAGTTCAACGTTTACTTCGATTTCGTTCCTAAAGCCTACCCAGTTAGTTGTTCTACCAGTTAATTTCGCTGGCTCTCGGTTATATACTAGTTTTTCGCTCAATGTCAAATCTGTTAATCTAGAGCCCCAGAACGCATGTTTCGCGTTAAAATCGCCGCCAATAATGAAATTAAGTTTCAGCGATTTAAATAAGTTAGTAAAATCACTTTTTTCAAGCGCGGAACGCGGTGGACAGTAAATAGATGAGATTTTAATAGTACGTTGACTATTTTTAACTCGAATTGTGCACAGTTGCAGAGTTTCAAGCTCTATCTTTAGGTCTTCGCATTGTTCAATGCAGTCTTTAATAAACAAGGAAGATCCGCCTCTCGCTTTACCCGAAGGGTGACAAGCGCGGTAATCAGGATAGCCTTTTATTTTTAAATGCGATTCCTTTTTTACGTGGGTTTCAGAAATCAAGCAGATGTCCATATCTTTTTCGCGCATGAATATTTCCAATTCGTCAAGTTTTTGCAAAAGTCCGTTTGTATTCCTGCATATTGTACATGTAAACTTAAAATTAAAAGTCGGTTGACTTAGATGTCCTCGGGGTGTTCCATCCTGGTTGTTAGTGGCGAGTTTGGTGTGGGTTGTGAGGGGGATTGGCGGTTTAGCCACGGCGGTGGGCTGACCCTGTGTCAGCGTTGTCAATTGGGGCGATGTCTTCATCCAAGGTGTCCAGGGCGCTGAGGTACCACGGCTGGGGTAGTCGTTGTTGGGTTGTCATCTTTCTTATTAGCTGGTTCGGGTGGTAGGCTGCCCTTCCTACTAGCTTCTTAGCCAAAAGTAGTAGGTACTTGTCGATCGGTATTATCTTTGCTTCTGAATATAGATGACCGCTCCTGCAGTATTTTTGACGCTTTTGGTCGTAGAATAGTCCAGTGCATATCCTTAGTATCTTCCTTTCAAAAACTTGGAGTTGTCTAATGGCTGTCTTCGAGATGGAAAACCAGACGGGAAAGCTGTATCCGATGACTGGTCTCAGGAGTTGCTTGTACATCAGCGTCTTCGTCTGCTGGCTAAGTCCGGCTCTTTTCTTCATCAGTGGGTGGAGACGATGGAAGGCCCAGTTGGCTTTCCTCAAGACGTTCCTTGCGTGAGCGTTGAACCTTAACAGCTCGTGAAAGTATATCCCAAGGTACTTCACGCTCCGTTTGGTTGCCAATGTTGATCCATCCGGGAGTCTCAGGGTTAAGCTTCAGGCACTTCGCTGCTGACAGGCTGCGTCCACTGCTGGTAGTTGGTCTCCTGAAGCAGATGAGTTCTGATTTTGAGGCGTTGACTCTGATTCCGCGCTTTAGGTAGTACTCAATTAGTCTGTGGATGTGGGATTCAACTTTCCGGACAGCTATCAATGGTGACATCGATGCGACACATGTTATGGAGTCATCGGCGTAGAGCAGGTTCTCGCAGCTGTTTGGGATGGGCTGGTCAGACGTCAATATGCTGTACAGGAACGGTCCGAGTTTAGAGCCTTGGGCAACTCCAGCTCTGATGTGCTTCACTGATGATGTGCATTTCTCCAGTTGTACAAAGAATTTCCTGGAAGAAAGAAAAGAAAAAATTATTTTGATTAGTGCTAAGGGAAAGCCTAGTAAATGAAGTTTATGGATGAGTCCTTCAATCCATACGCTGTCGAATGCTTTCTCGATATCCAGAAGGCATCCGACGGTGACACGATGTATGTTGAGAGCTACGGTGATATCATGCTGGAACTTCATGAGCGGGTGCAGTGTGGAATGCTTCTCCCGAAAGCCGAACTGCATGTCAGGGATTATGAAGTTCTCGCTGCAGAATTTCTTGAGTTTCCTGAGTATTAGTTCCTCCAGGAGTTTACTCAAGTTGCTGAGGAGAGAAATCGGCCTGTAGTTCGAAACGTTGCTCACGGCACCTTTCTCGGGAATCGCCACAATTTTTGCCGTCTTCCATTTTTTGGGGGAGTAGTTGTTGTTGAGACAGTTTTTGAGGATGATTGTAATGATGATCAGAACTGTTTGTGAGAGCTTCTTGATGATGAAGTTTGATACCCCATCTGGACCAGTTGACTTCTTTGGCTTGCAGCTGTGGATGATCTCGGCAGTCTCCTCAGGGGTGCTTAGGTTCGGGCTGTCAGTTGGGTCGCTTGCAGGATTGGTGTCATTGAACGAGGATCTGTTGGAGTTATGCGCCAGGGTTATTCGGTTGGATTCCTCCATTTCCTCCAGGAAGACTGGATCGGATGATGGATTGGGGATAAAGTTTCCTTCAAAGTATTCGGCGAATGCTTCGGCTTTGTCCTGTGTCGTGTTTGTTTCCCCATTGTTGGTGATGATCGTCTCAGGCATTGGAGATTTTTTTCCAATCAGTCTGTTGATGTTTTTGAAGGCATCAGGTCCAGGTTTAATTGACTGCAGTCTCTTGTTGAATTGGTTGTTGTTGTGGTGTTTGATTGAATTCCGAAACATCACGTTGACGCACTTCAGTTCAATACTGTCTGATAGTGGCTGTTGACTGTGTTGAGTTCTCTTTGATGGATCCTTTGGAGACGTTTCCTCAGCCGCTGTCTGTGGGCATACAGGTTCTGCACGTACTGGGGAAGGTGCTGGTATCTATCCCTTGACGTCCTGGGCCGCTTTTGGATATCTAGTGCATCAGAAACAGCCTGTTTCAATCCATCTATAGCTACGTCAATTTCGCTGTCCAGTAGGTTCCTGTTTGCAGGTGGAAGCCTTGCATTGCTTTCGATGTCCCGTTGAAGTCTTTCAATATCCAGCCGTCTGTAGTTGATGAAATTCTCTGGCGGTTCTATTGTGAGGAGTATGGGTTGGTCAAGGTGGATTGATAGTTGAACTGCTTCATGTTCGGAATCACTCATCACTGTTGTGCAGATATAGTTCCGGATTTCCGGAAGAATATGCACCAGGTTCGATGATACCAGGAAGAAGTCCAGCGTAGATGCTGTTCTAGGGAAGGTTGGTTTAGGTTAGGATATAACCACCAAGAAATGTTCATCATTGTTGACTTCCATCCAGTCGGCAATTGCCTTGCATTCGTTGGTGATTGTTGTGTCCAGCCACAGGTGATGTCTCGCGTTGAAATCGCCGCCGATGAGTCCGTAGGTGCTTCGTTTCAGGATGCCGTTAAGGACATGCAGGTCGTTTTGGATGTTTCGTGCTCTGGGTGCGCACTGGAAATAGATGCTGATGATTGTAAGTGTTTCACCTCTACCCAAGTTTACCGTGATGGCGATGGCTTCACTGGTCATTAGTCCTGGGATGATGACCTCACTGGTGTTGGAAGAGAATTTTTCCTTTATATAGACTGCTGTCCCTCTGCGATTCTCGTTTTTATTCTGTCGGTAGGTTTTGAATCCCGCGATGTCTATGTTGTTTCGCTTTGTCACATTGGTTTCACTGATGAGGGCGATGTCCGGATTGTTGTTCTTCATGAACATGTTGAATGATGTCCTCTTGTCCAGGCTGTATAATGAGTTAACATTATACGTCAGTATGCGGATCTTCTTTAATTGCATATTTGAAAGATGAAGGTGGCCAACGCCACGGATTTTGCTCCTTCACTAAGCTGGACGTAGTTCTGCGGAACATCACGGCGGGCTTTTTCGATGACTGAGAGTAGGTCGGATCCAAAAATTCGCTGAACTTCGCTGTTGAGGTTCACATTGGGTTGGGCTGACTTCGTTGGCGCTGTCTTGGGTGCAGTTGTCCTGGTTGGTACAGTTGTTCTGGCTGGTACTGTTCTCGTTGCTTTGATGGTGGGTGTCTTTGTCCCTGTTGGGGTTCCTGTTGGTCTGCCTTTCAGCATTGATTGCGTAGCTGACTGTAGGGCGCGTAACGGTGCTTGCAGAACTTGTGGCAAAATCCTTTTGCGCCTTTTTTTCTGCCATGACCTTGTTCCTCTCCATTAGTTTAGCAATCAGAGTTGGGCAACCCTTGAAGCCGGCTGGATGTCCTTCTTTCTGGCCATTTGCACGCCAAACGTCGGTTCCAGTGTTTTCGTTCCTCTTGCACTGTCCAGGCTTGTGGGTTTCCTTGCACTTGACGCAAACGTATTGGCGTCCACAGTTGGTGACAACGTGTCCGAAGCGTTGGCAGTTCCGGCACTGCACGATGTCGTTGGACTTCCAACGCTCCCATTGAACTCTCTGGTTCATTATTAGCGTCTTGGCGTATACTTCACTGATGTCACAGCTCTTCGACAGCTCGATTACGAAGTTGTTGTAGGTTTTGCCCATTGCTTTCTTTGCCTTGAATGGTGACCCTTGATGACTGGGAGTCCTTCAATGCGTAGTTCGTCTTCTACTTCGATGGCGGCGTAGGTTTAGTGAATTCCTTTTAGTAACAGGAGGTTCTTCCTGTCTTCCCTTGGCGCAAATGTGTTGTATTGGATTTTTTTCAATTGCAGGAATTCTTTAATGTCTTCAAAGGATTCTCTGTTTCCAGCATTGATGATGGTCGTCTTAGTGTTGCGATTCCTGAAGGTAACGCTCAATTTTCTGGCTTTGCAGTGTCTGCTGATTTCGGCAACATTTCCCGAGAAGCAGAATATTGGTGGCATTCCTGCGGTTTTGGTCGGAGTTGTGCCCTTGGCTGCAGTCGTTTTTGGAGGCTGTGTCGGTGACTGGGTTGATGTCGATGACTGGGATGTTGGCTGGGTTGCTGTTGACTGATGGGTTTGTGGCACTATTGGTGGCGTCCGCTGGGTTGCTGCTGGCATGACGACTGCGGCTGCGGGAACTGGCTGCTTCGTTAATGGTGTCGAGGCTGGCTTCTTCATTTGCTGGGTTTTTGCAGCTTTTTTCTGTCGCTTCTGTCCCGGCTTTGGTGACTCTTTTCCGTTCTCGGCACTGCTTGAAGTATCACTGGTTACTTCTTCTTCGCTGGTAAGGTCTTCTTCGCTGCTGGATGTTGTCTCTTCATCTTCATTGTCGGCTGGTTCAGTTTCCATGTCGTTTTCTTCCTCATTCTTCTTGATGCTCATGACGTTCTGCAACGTCTTGCATAGCCTTGGTTCATACTCGGGGCCAAATTCGTTGTATATCCTCCTCAGAAGGGTCTCGAGGGCTGCAAAGGCGGATTCAGGATTGAAATGCTTATACAAATTTATTCACATTTTTTTAAAATGCGATGAATCAGCAAGTGTAGCTGCGTTAAATGGTGATCTCTGCTCAGTATTCTCCTGGTCACAGCAAAACCATCTTAACCTGCAATCAACGAAAACCAAAGCTATTCAAATTCTGAGTAGCTCCACAGACACTTCCGTTCCTCTTTTGTATTTAAATACAGTTGAATTTGTTAAAACATTCAAGAACCTGGACATACATTTCAATGTACATCTTAGCTGGGATGATCACGTGAACCACATTGTCTCTAAAATATATGGCATTCTGAGAGGCTTGAGTGCCACGAGACGATATTTCCCTACTGACATAACCATGAAAATAGTGAAGTCCTATGTTCTGGCTTCAATTCTTTACGGATGTGAGATTTTTGTTGATCTTGACTCAGAATCAACCAGTGGCCTATTTCACCAAACTACAATTACAATCACAAATTTGTAATAGTAAACTACAATTACAAATTTGTAGACCTAATTTCTGTTTCACAAACTGCAAACATATTTCCAGTCAATTTGTAACAAAGAGGAAATACATTTTTGAAAACAAAGTTATAATTTACAACTACAAAAAAATTACGTTGCACCGTTTATTTGCCAGACTTGTAAACTACAATTTTTTCTTACAAATTTGTAAGAGTCTGACGAGTTAATAGCTATGAATAAGCAAAGCAAAATGTTCGTTGTAAGTTTAATTCGCGATAATAAAGTAGTAGGTATTGTTCGGTAAATTTTCAAATATAGTGACACATAATGCCAAAATAATTGAGTTGCAAACAGTTTATGAAACTATTTCATGGTATTTTAATTGAGAAAGATTGGAAATATCTTCGAGATTATTATTTTTATTTATTATTCATGAATTCTTAATTTAATTTAACAAAATTTGTTTACTTAATCTACCATAACAATATAAAATGATAATTAAGAATAGGTAGTGACATTGTTATTTAATAGAAATTAAATAGTGGTTATGCCACTTCATAAAATAATTCTTTAAATGTGGGGTGAACAGTATTTAATTCATCTATAAACAAATTTTTTTACAATAAAAAAGCGGAAAGAAAATAAGGTAAGGAGATAAGAAAAGATAAAGAGCGAAAAATATATAAAAATTCAATTTGTGAATTTCAAATAACATAGGGCAACAAAACTTTAATTTGGTCATGATCAAAACCGAGAAGCCATATTTTAACTTTTTTTAAGTAGACGAACATGGATCTAATGACTCGAATGTTTATAGGAAGTCTATTAAATAACTTGCAAGACACAACGGAGTAGAAATTTTTAAATAAAGTGGTGCGAAAAGTAGGTATGACGACGACATTCATTGAATTGCTTCGCAAAAGGCGGCTATTAGAAATATGACTTTGTGAATAGCCACCCCTCATAAAAAAGACTTTAAAAACTTTAAAAAAGGACAAATGCTTTAGTGGCAGAATTTTCAATTTTCTAAATAAAACCATAGAACGAGCCAAACGATTTGTCCCACATAATTTCCTTATGGCGCACTTTTGTAAAACGGTTAATGGCTGTAGTTTAGTTTGGTAGGTACCCCCCCAGCAACTTATGCCGTACTGTAATCTTGATTCTTATATTCCACAATATACCATTTTTTAGAGTTTTATTATTACAGAATTTTCTGAGACGATAAAAGCTTCTAACAGCTGATCGGAGATACTGTTTCAAAATTGAAGAATGTTCGGACCTACTCATATTTTTGTCAATTGTAATACCTAAATATTTAAACTGAATTTTAAAACAATTCAAGTCACAAGATGCTTGATTATGAAACATTGTACAAACACAATTTGACACGTCAGAGCTAGCACAATTTTTCGCATGAAAGTAGATTTAAAACTCAGGGAACTCTTGTAAACATAGGCTGAAGTTCATCAATTTGGTTTTAGTACTGACAATTAGTTTGTGTTCTGCAAACCATATTCTCAAAATGTGAACATCGTGATTTAGATCAGCACTTAAGTCCAAATGATTATCTGAGCGATAAGCAATGCCAAGATCATCAGCAAAGGCTGTTAGTTTTCCTATAAATGGTTGACTAAACAACGAGTTTATGTATATCAAGAATAGTATTGGACCAAGAACTGATCCCTGAGGCACACCTAAGTTCAAAGTTTTAGACCTACTAACAAAATCATCTATTTTGACTCGTTGGATTCTATTCTTCAAATACGATTTAAACCAATTATATACAAAGCCACGAAAGCCTACTGTAAAATATCGCCCAGATAAGAAATGAGACAAAGCCAATAAGTTTAAGAATCTATATTAGAAATCGAAATTAATGTTATACGTTATAAGGAAGAATCGCAACTGACTAGCAAAAACATTTGTATGCATTTTAAATAGAATTCATGGTTAAATTGCTAGAAAGAGATAGACTGATTAGTCATATGAGTCAGCTTATTCATTAATTTTCAACATCCTCGGCCGGGCACAGATGAAGTTCCAGAGGATAAAGTAGTTGAATCGGCAGTCGAAACTGCTTACCGTCCGACATTCTGATTTGACAAAACCTCACTTTCTGATCTCTGCCAAGAAATACTTGTTCAATGACTTTCCAGCTCAACCGCGGTGTAGATTGATCAGCAACTAAAGCAACATCACCTTCTTTCAACTCTACTGTGGATTTGAACGGCTTATGGTGGAAGGAGCGCAAAAATTGGAGATATTCAACTCGCCATCGCTTCTTCAACTTAGTTGTATACCTCATCCGGTGCTTCCAGGTACTTCGAAGCATCTCTGCGTCAGGCTCTCTTGGTGATGAATCTAAGAGTGGACTTCTAGGCTCCAAAAGTAAACTTGAAGGCGTAAGAGGTGATAAGTCCAGTGGATCAGCACTCACATAAGTAAGCGGACGGCTATTGACAACTTCTTCGGTCTCGACGATGATGGTCCTCAGGTGGTCGAAATTCAGTTTCGCCTTGCCAATTGTTACTTTCATTAAATTGTTCATGGTCCGGATCAGTCTCTCCCAGAAACCACCCCACCATGGCGCACGTTCCACTATAAAATTCCATTTGATCTTTCTTCGTGAAAGGAATCCCTGGATGACCTCTTCGTCCCAGAGGGAGTCAGGACTACGCAACTCAATAGCAGCTCGCCGAAAGGTGCGAGCGTTGTCGGATAATATCATAGTAGGCACGCCACGTCGACCAATGAACCGCCTAAGCGCCATTAAAAAATGATCCGTTAATAGACTTCTCGTCAACTCCAAGTGTACAGCGCGCACTGCTGCGCACGTGAAAATGGCGACATAAACTTTGGAAACGTTTGACTTGTCATCATAGCAGTAGAGTGGGCCAGCAAAATCGACCCCAACGTTGTCAAATGGTCGAGACAGAGTAACCCTCTCGATGGGTAGAGGCGCAAACGGTTGGGAAGCCGGTAATCTGTTTTCTGCATACGTTACATGCCTTGATGCGTTTTTTGACTAATTGCCGTCCTTTGATAATCCAAAAGTGCTTCCGTAGTTGCGCTAGCACAATGTTGACTCCAGCGTGAAGCGTTCGTCGATGGTAGTCGTCTATGATGATATTTACAATATGTGACTTTACTGGAAGTATAATTGGGTGTTTCACATCCATCACCTCGTTTGACGATTGCAGACGACCACCCAACCTCATGACACCCTTATTGTCTAGGAGCTTTGAAGACTTCGGTAAAGTTCTGCCCTTCTGCAATAGACCAATCTCATTAAAAAAGTTTTGTTTTTGTACATACCGAAACCAGTTGACTTCTGTGTTCTGAATCTCAGCAGCCGACAAAGGCGCAAGTGGTGCATCAGACACAGATGAAATTCTCGATGATCGTTGCCTTTCTTTAATGTTTTGGACAAAACGAATAATGTACGCAGTAACTCGGAGCAAACGGTTCCAAGAACTATAATCTTCATATCTTACTAGTGCATCTTCATTGATGTTTGTTGAAGAGTCTGCCTCATCCAAAAGAACCAAAGTGACGGTGGTAGGTTCTAGCTGTTCATCGGTCACAAAGTAACTATTGTTGTCACTGAGCCACTGCGGTCCGTGAGTCCAGAGTGAAGATCTGCGAAGGACGTCTCCGCTAATTCCTCGCGTAAGGAGATCCGCTGGATTCTCATTCCCCTTGCAGTGACTCCACTGCGAAATTTCCGTCAGCCGTCTGATCTCGTCGACCCTGTTCCGTACGTAGGGCTTCCAGCGCTGCACATTGCCTTGGATCCAACCCAGAGCTATTTTAGAATCGGTCCACAAGCGATGTTTGATGGTGGACAACTTTAAACATCCTTGCAAATACGAATGGAGACGAGCAGCTATTAATGCAGCGGTAAGTTCCATCTTGGGTAGTGTCAGCTGGTTGCTGCCATCAAATTTCAAAGGAGTGACTCGGCTTCTAGCACATAAGAAGGAAACGCTGATTTGTCCACTAGGAGCGATGCATCTCATGAATGCTACTGTACCATAGGCCTTTGTACTAGCGTCCGCAAAGATGTGGATCTGGATATTTCCTGTTTGCGAAGGGAAAGGAAACACTGCTCTTGGAATAGTCATGCCTCTCAATTCCAGAATACTCTTGACACACTCATTCCACTCGGTCAAGGAGTTACCAGTAAGAACTTCGTCCCAAGATTTCTTCTTTTTCCACAACTGCTGAAAAAGAATCTTTAATTTAACAATAGAGAGACCAAGAATACCTATTGGGTCAAAGATCCCTGCAATAGTCTGGAGCACGTTGCGTTTGGTACCATTAGTTGAATTTGAGACAAGCATTTTCTCAACTGAATCCAAGGGAACGGACAACTCGTCGCTGTGTATGAACCAATATAGCCCCAATACCTTTTGCTTGTGGGGCGAGCTGTTGGAATTCGTCGCATCTCGAACCCTGCTACTATTCGAGTTCCATTTATGAAGGGTCATCGATGCTTTCTTCAGGATGGTCACTGCTTCGGTACAAATTCGTTTTTCCTCTTCTTCGTCGTCCACGCTAATGACTAGATCGTCCATATATATGCTGTCCTTCAATGCAGAGCAGGTGTTGCTAAAATTCACTTCTTGGTGCTTAAGATGTTGCTTGATTGTCGCACATAACAGGAATGGGCTGCAATTTACCCCGAACGTCACTCTGGTCATCCGGAACTCAGCAATCTTTGGCTAATCGTTGACTGACCTTAACTCCGATTCAAACCATAGGAAACGATGGCTGTCACGATCGTCGGTATTTAACGCTATTTGGAGAAAGGCTTTCTCGATGTCTGCCACAATACCAACGAGGCCCAAGCGAAAGTTAAGCAAGATCTTGAGAACGTCCGGCAGCAGATTGGCTCCTGCCCAAAGATGATCGTTCAGAGAGCCAGTTCCATCGGTTTGCGACGACGCGTCAAACACCACGCGCAGCTTTGTTGTACTTCCTTCTTTATAAACGGGTCGATGGGGCATATAATATACGCGCTGTTGATGGCAACCGAGCTCAATTGGTTCTGCAATACGGTCGTTAATTAATTGCCTCATAGCACCGTCATACTCCAAGAGTCTTGCTGGCTCTCTTGACAAACGCTGAAACAATGCGCTTAAGCGCTGCAACGCCTGACCTTTGTTATCATTTAGAATAGAATTCTTTTTCCAAGGTAAACTTGCGACATATCTTCTGCTGTCTCTTGATATGCATTTTTCGAATAGGCTCTCCGTTAGCTCATGGTTTTCGTCCTCATTACTTTTAATGCCAATAGCTTCTAGCGACCAAAACTGAGAGAGATCTGCTTCTATGTTTGTAAGGCTTAGAAGACTGCTAGAAGTAAAACAAGAATTTCCATTAGATGCAAAGAAATCACTCACGGAGAGATGAACACCCTGTAAGGCCCATCCAAATACTGTTTCGATGGCCCTTAATCGTTTAGTTAGATGACGTTGATTTCCAGTAACGATGGTCCAGTAAAAGTCAGATCCGATGAGATCCTCCATTTGTGTTGGTCGAACATCTGACAAACGAATGCCTTCAAAAAGTGGACAATCGCTCTCTGGAACTTCTAAGACATCCACGCAGATTTCTGGTACTACGACGACCTCAACTGAAACGACAACACCGAGATTTGATGGATTTTTTAAAGGAAGTTTAACTTTAATAAATTTTTCGATTGGATTTGCTGTCCCAACAGCTTTTAATTTTAATTTATTTACAACACTTTGCCGTATGTATGTGTGCTGACTACCACCGTCGATGACTGCTCGAATTGAAATGTTCCTGTTGGGTGCAGTCACTGATGTGTATCTCACTGTCTTCAAGAAAACGTTAGTCTTTACATTATGTGTACATAAATTCAAGGAACTGTTTTCTGCTGTGGAATCTGGAACCGTTCCATCATCTTTCTTTCTTTCTCTCTCTTGTATAGAGTTCCTATATTGCGGGTCGCACATCGATGTCATATGTTTGCCATTACATTTACTACATGCAAGAAAGTGACCGCTTCTACATTTCTTAGACGAGTGTCCCAGTCTGGCGCAACGAAAACATTTGCCACTGCATCGTAAAATGTTTCTCTTTTCGGTTATCGAAGTGTTGCTGTCTTGTGTTTTTTCGATTTGCAAAATAGACACGTGTCGTCGATAGCATTCACTGTAACCAGACTGGAAGCTGTTGTTGGAGTATGAGTGTGTAAAACACCACTTTTTTCTAATGAGTCGATCTCTCGTTTAAGAAAACGCATTATGCCCTTGACTTCATCTCCCCCAATTTGCGAAAGAGACGATTCACTGCAGTTTGATGGTTGTACTGTTTCCTCCAACTGTTCACCTCGTTCCTCTTGGCGGTGATAGTCGATACGCAAAGCAGTTGGCAAGCATCGCAACAATATAGACCGAAGCATGACGTAGTAGTGGGTTGTAGGTACCTGCAATGCAGTGAGTGAGCGGGTGCAAGAGACACCCGTTCCGTAAAGATTCCGTAGCCCTACAACGTCGCTTCGTTCGCGAATTGGAGTTAGACTTACTAATTGATGGATATGTTTGTCGATAAATTTGTCGGTGCTTCCGAATTGCTCCTGTAAGAGAGCGACTGCAGCATCATAGCACTTCTCTGACGGTGTAAATCCAGCAATGGATTTTTTCGCATCACCAGTTAGCACTGATTCCAAATAATTAAACCTTTCGGTTGGCGATAAGCTTACATTCTCATGGGCAGCAGACCGAAATTGGTCCCAGAACGGCATCCAATCGTTGAAACTTCCGTCGAAGCGTTTAACGGGGAGTTTCGGCAAAAAAGAGCCGTTTGTTGCTGGCCTCGTGCTAACGGAAATATCGCCAGGTCCGAGTATAATTGGAATTGGATTCATCTTCTGCTGAGGTTTACCCAACCGCATGTTAAGTCGAGAGAGCGTTGATGGCCTGATCTTGATAATCTACAATTTTTTCGATAGGATCATTCGGCTTTAAGAGCCCTTTCTGCTTGACGTCTTCGTTAATTGAGTTTAGATGATCGTTAGCTTTGAATCGCGACCCCGTAACAAATTCGATTCGTATATTTGTACTTTTTATTGTTTTTTAACTTTGCTCCCGGGTTTCGGCACCAAATGTAAAATATCGCCCGAGATAAGAAATGAGACAGAGCCAATAAGTTTAAGAATCTTTATTAGAAATCGAAATTAATGTTAAACGTTATAAGGAAGAATCGCAACTGACTAACAAAGACATTTGTATGCATTTTAAATAGAATTCATGGTTAAATTGTTAGAAAGAGATAGACCGGTTAGTCATATGAGTCAGCTTATTCTTTAATTTTCAACACCTACACAATAGAGTTTCTTAAGAAGTACGCTGTGGTTTAAGTAAACCGAAAGCTTTGGTGATATCCACGAAGAGTCCGGCGCAACATTTTCTATCGTCGAATGCTTTGTATATAAGGGAACAAAACTCCAAGAGAGCATGTTCTGTTGAAAGACCTTCTCTAAATCCAAACTGAGCAGGACTAAGGATATTAATTTTTTTAAAGACAGGTCAGCACTCTGTTTTTAATGGCTTTTTCAAAAACTTTGGAGATAGAGGACAGTAAGGAAATTGGCCTATAGTTATTTTTATCACTTTTACAACCCTTTTTGAAAAGAGATACTATAATAGCACTCTTTAATTTATCGGGGAAAGTTCTTTAAGTGAATTTATAATTTCAAGAACCTCTAAGCCTGAGATTTCTTCAAAATAGAAGCTGTTATTTCTAGCACTGTCGGCAATTAATTGAGATCTAGTACAATGGCTACAATAAGAAGGAGACTCACTATCAGACATAATACCAATTGTAGAAAAAAAATCATTGAAAATGCTTGATACTATTGAGGGATCATCAGTAACAACACCGTTATTACAAAGTACAATTGATTTATTGATATTGGAAAAGTTGCCATCGATGATACTATTAATAGCCTTCCATTCTTTTCTAGGATTACCAAGGGCACTTTGAATTTTAGAGTAATGGTATCTATCCCCAGCTATCCTAATATCATTGTTCACTTTCTTACTCAAAGTCAAAAATCTGGTTTTCAGTGCTGCGTTAAGTGAATGCTTGAAACATTTTTTCCTTAATTTATTTTTAAGTTTAATTGTTTTTAACAACGAATGGTTTACCCAAGGCTTTAATTTCACTTCAGATTTTTTGCGAACAACAGAGTAAGTACAATTGCTAATGTAGTTTTGAAGAGAAGTTAAGAACAAATCATAAGCATTAGATGCATTACCTTCCATATAGATTTCTTCCCAGGTTTCAGAAAGCAGCTCAATATTTAGAAGATAGAAATTAACCTTGGTTACATTTGGCAAAGTAATATATTTTGTGGGCCTCCTACTTTTCAAACTACTAAACAAAATACCAGTCATACAGTGATCAGTAATGTGAAGATCAAAGTTAATACCAGCACATTGATTTATGGAAATTTTAGTAAAACGGCCAAACACATGATCAAGACAGGTACTTGAAATAGGCCTAGTAGTATCATTTACAAAAGAAGTAAGACCATGTTCAGCCATTAAAGCAAGGTAAGAGTCAGATGAAGTGCTCGAAGTTAAAATGTCAATGTTAAAATCGCCTAATAATATAAGATTACTTCATTCAAAAACACTTGAATATCATAGAAGTGTAACCTGTACACACAAACAAATTTAAAAACTTCATTACATAGATTGCAAGACAATTCAATAACATCTGCCCTCAAACAATTGTGACAATTTACAATATAGTTACCAAAGTTCAGTCCAAATCTCACTTACAAACACGGTTGTCAGGTTTTCCTGACACGAAGGAGCCAATTTCCCTAAAAGTGTAGCCCAAAATCGCCGTAACAAAAAGTAGCCCAAAAATCGCCCAATTATTTGAATGACATTTACAATATCCAATATTTGAACTAAAACAAAAAAAAAATTATTTTAAAGTATTTATTTGGAAAAATAACAAAAATACAAAACTTGGACTTCATTAAAAATATAATTAATAAAATAATACACAAATAATTTAATACAAAAAAAAAAAAAAAATAAAAATCCAAAGCCTCTAAAAATTCTACTGCAAACATTTCCTCCTCTATACTTTCAATTTGGTTTTGATACATATCATTGTTAAATAAATTGTAACATTTTCTTAGTTACCGGAAACTCCTTACAGAATTAACCAGCTTAGTTCAAAGTTAATTAATATTTTCTTACCTTGAAATTCTGGAAGTTGTTCGCAGATTGGGTTGTATTTTTGAGATATTTTGAGTACTTTCCCATTCGAATTATTCACGTATGTAATTAAATTTACGCACCCGATTTAGCAAAATATTAATATGTACTCGCCAATCGCCAGTTATGCCCAATTTGAAATGTTGTGAGAGGAGCACAGCCAAAGATTATTTGCAGTGAGATTACGGTAAAGTTCGATTTCGAATTTGCACAGAAAAAGACTCATATGCTTTCAAATAATATTCTATATATTCCATAAGTGAAAAAGAGAAAGGAAGCTGAATATCTCTTTATTTTACAAAGATCATTGTGACCTCTGGCGACAGAGGTGAAGTTAGATTTGATTTAATTCTGGTTTGCGAATGATTCACAATTGTGATAAATCTTTTGTAACAAACATTTGAAATATGCGCGTAATTTAATGTTCTAGATGACTTTTTTTTTATTTTCAAAAGTTGACAAATCAAAATCTTGTTTTTTTTGTCGCCGACAAGAACTTTTTGTAGCCCAATTGGCGACAAATAGCCCAACCTGGCAACCGTGCTTACAAATATCAGATCGGGTAAGAACACAAACGCTTCCAGATTACAAACTAACAAATCAAAGTTTTGCCGTAAGCTACGTATGTTTTGATGCAAAACAAAAAAAGAAGTTCCCTCATTCGATTCACACTAAAATAACGCTTCATCAATATTAACTATTGTTTTAGTGGTTGAGTTGTTGCTTAAAGGATCATTATTAATAAAATTAAAATCAGTCATATTTATAATTTTGAAAAGACACTTAAGCCTTCAGTGATGAAATATCAAGAAATGATATTATAGCAACAACTCTACCCTTCTCAACTTTTCTCATTAAAATTTGCGAGTTTTGGAACCATAAATATTTGAAGTTTTTCTCTACTTTAATTTTTTTTGCTTCTAGAAATAAAGCCCTCGTATAGCTAGTAAAACTATCGTTAATAAAAATTTTGTCCGTAGTGCCTGTGACAAATAATGATGAATTTAATTTCTTCATTGAAGCTTTTTCCTTTTTCATCACTTTTTCTTTAGCTTCAAGACAAGAGAAATGTACCCAAATAATATCACATTCCTTGGAGTTAGTGGTATTGCTTTTCTTCGTTCTACGTTTAACATAGCATTTTTGGATATCAGAAGAAGACACAGAAACATCAAGAGCGTTGTTGAAAATGGTTTGTACACATTCCACTGCATTATTACTGTTGACGCCAGGGACACCGGTAATCTCGATTACATTTTCCACGTTCTTCTGCTCTCTCCAATTCAATCGACTTTCCAGCGATGTTACTCTCGATACAAGTTTTTTGTTATCTTCTTTCAGCTGATTGATTGTGCTGAGAAAGTTGCAATTCATTTCCTTCAAACATATGATCTCCTGATAGAGCATTTGTAGCGTAATTGCACTCTCATCGGCTTGTTGTGTTAGATCATGCGCTGCTTGTCGTTCAACAGATGAGTCAGTACAGCGAGGTAACGTAGCGGGTGTTTCCAGATTGCGCTTTGACCGCTGTTTCGTTATTGGAGCTGATGGTCCTGCACTTGCGTCTGATGGTACCAAAGTACCTTGTTGGTGTAAAGATTAACGGCGAAGAGCGGAGCACTTATCACAACGGTATGGAACATTGTGAATGTTCATGTACTCTATGTCAGACGAGCCCAAATTAACACACGAACAATGAAAAACAACTTTACAGTCCAAGCAGGTGATTTTAGTCTCACAGCTGCGATCTATTTTTTTATTGCAAACTAAACAATTCATGTTAAATGTTAAAGATTTAAAGTGCGTAATGCTGAACGTGAAAAATCAAAAAGTTTACACCCCACGAAACTCAGAGATAACACGTCCGTACTCTCTCACTGTCAAGAAATGTTGTTTGACATCTATCGACATACGCTGATTAAAACTCATTGGGTGAATCAGTATTAATTAGTGTAGAGGAATATATGTGGTTCAGATCCAAGAGTTCCGCTCTAAGTTTTGATATCATCGATATTTGCTTAATTTTATACCTATCATGGAAGTAGTTTCTTTCCTGTAGGCGATGCGATGGTTCAAACGACTGAATGTGGATCGATGTACGGATAATGACGCTTCTTCGGTATACTTAACCAAGAAATATTCTTCTAATCTAGCGATGAGATTGTAAAGTACTGGCTTCCAGTTCAACATCAAGATTTATATTAATTCCACAACTATTTGCTAAATTTATCCATTCTGCATACCAGCTCGTTTTGGTAGAAATTGCGTTAAGTGCAGCTATTTTTGGAAGACGGGAATTCGGCATATTTAAAACTTTAAGGATGTAATCAATTTGCAGTTTAAGTGTTTTGATAAATAGTGGTTTCAACCATAAGGACGTAGTTTGGCGTATTCGGAGGTAGGTGGAATACACGTTTAACGTAGTATCTGAGCAGCTTTTCAACTGTATTGTAATATTTATATCCCCATGATTGAGCTGCGTAGAATAAAATGAATTCAGATACTGCTTCAAAAACTCTAAACTTGCTACTTTGGGATACAAATTTATTTGCAAAACACTTTTTCCATGTTGAATTGATGGCAATTTTGGAATTAATTAGTCTAGCTTTAAGATGGTTTTCCATATTCAGATTTTTTGTGAAATTTATGCCAAGGTATTTGTATTCTAAGACCACCTCGATGGTTGCCCTATTATAGTTCCACTTCTCGTTCCTGCAAAGTCTGCCTCCTCCTTTCTTAAAAATCAATATTTTGGATTTTTCCAGGTTAACCGAAAGGCTCCATAAGCAGCAGTATTCGTACAAGCGGTTAATCATGAGTTGAAGGGTTTCTGGTGTATTCGAAAGCAGTACTATGTCATCCGCATATATTAGGGCTTTTATGCCGAAGTCAGAGAACTCAATACCTCCCGGCAAGTATTCTGTTAGGTCCTCAAAAAAAGTGCAAATAAACATCGACTGAGTGCACATCCCTGTCTGACTCCTGACTTCGCTTCGATCCAATCGGTTTTTGCCTCTCCATCCCAGACCGCTATGTAATTATTTGTGTAAAGCTTTTCCAAGACCAACAAGAATTTCCGAGACATTCCCATACCATAGAGCTTGTAAAATAGAGCATTTCGATCAATGCTATCAAAAGCTGCTTTAAAGTCTACAAAGAATGTGTACAATTTTTTACCTTGCAAGATATATGACTCTGCTATACTTCTTAAAAAGAATATATGATCCACCGTTGAATAACCTGCCCTGAATCCTGCCTGATATTCCTTAAGAAGGTTGGTGGAATCAATCCAAGTTGTTAGCCGTTTTTGAAGGATGGCAGTAAAAACTTTGTACGACCCATTCAGAAAGGAGATGCCTCTATAATTAGAAGGATCTGATGTATCGCCTTTTTTATAAATTGGATATATTAATGCTTCTTGGAAACGATGTGGTGTAATTTCCTGATCCATTACCTTATTAAATAGAGCTACGAACTTATTTAAGAGCAATTCGGTACCATATTTATAAAATTCACAAGGGATCTCATCAGAGCCTGCTGCTTTGCCGTCTTTAAGATAATTAAGACCTTCCAGTACTTCTTGTTGAGATATTGGTCCATCAAGTATATGGTTTTGGAAGCTAGGCGGCGCATACTGGAATGATACCATATTCGAGGGTGTATTCAATAATTTCTTGAAGTGTTCCAGAAGCAAATTCGGGCTTATTACTCTGCTGATTATCGCTTTTTTTCCATTTATTTTTTTTGCTAGATCCCAGAATTGCGATGAGTTTTTGCAATGCGCTAACTTTTTTGCTTCTGCTTCGTAGAAATCATTTTTTTCATTTTGCAAATTTGTTTGTACCTGTTATTACATGCTAAGTATTGACTTCTGTAAAAAAGCTTCACTATGCTCCCGGAATAGCTTCAGCCATAGAAAGGACTGTTTCCGTGCTCTCTCGCAGTCTTTATCAAACCAAAATTTGCTTGAGAAGGCTTGGTTTCTTCTGTAAGGAGTTGCTGGATATGACCTTTTAATTATTTCCTCAATACTATGAAATTCAGCTTCCGGGTGCGCTTGTAGGTGCCTATCCAATTGCTCTCTATAAGCAGGTGCCCTCGAAGTAATGCACACCATCTTGGGAAGTGGCAATATTGTTCGGGTTTCTTCCGAACGAACCTCTTCATGACCAAAAGTAATAATAAGTGGTAGGTGATCAGAAAATGGGACTTGAGCCACTTCCAAGTCTGACACAAAATAAGTCCAGTCGCCCCCTATTAAACTGTAGTCGTTTACTGATGTGCCTTGACCTCCGATAAACGTAAATTCACCAAGCTTGTCACTTTTAGTGATTCCATTTTGAATTCGGAGTCCATACGAGTTACAGAAATCTAATAGTTTCCTTCCCCTTCCATTACAAATCATATCCTTAGATTTCCGATTTCTCCCCTCCTGTTCGTTCAACACTCCTTCTTCTATGCCTATTCTCGAATTAAGGTCACCAACAATGAGCACGTTTGGATTGTCGTTGTTTAGCAATTGCTCCTGCAACTTCTCAAAGTCTCTTTCCCAATGATTGCAGTTGACATAGGATGGAAGTATCCAGAATGTTTTCCCGGCGTATCGCAGGTTCAAGTAATACGAGTTGTTTAAGACGTCTGAACCTTCAAAACTGCATTCTATACCTATTAGATGTTTTTTGAATCCAAAAAAACAGCCACCGCTTGCTCTTCCTCTTGTGTTTAATTTAACCGCTGGAATCCATCTGCATTCATAACTGGAGAATTTGCTCTCAAAATTTCGATTGTGGTTAAGAAAGTTTCATATAAAAAGACAAAATCAAATTGGTTAACATAATCAAAAAAATAAATAAGGACTTATTACTTAAACCAGAAACATTATATGACAATATTTTTAAATTTGATAAATTATTATTTGTATTTATTCCTGCTACTTTTTTACTACTTAATAGGCAGACGGCATTACAATTAAAAGCGATGTTGTAACCAGCGTTGCCGCAGAACATTTTTTTTCCGTGCCACCACTGGCAAAATAAGGTGCCATTTCGAGCCATTGCGTGCCACCAGCATAAATAGATAGAAACACACATTTTTTCAGTCTTCTTAATATAACACGTTATGACACATTTTTCCGACAACATTCAAAATATTTTTAAACTAAAAAATAATTTGGCAGATAAGGAGTTGGCACCAATGAGGATAATCGAAAATGAATGTTTTCAGCGCAGCGTATGTAAATATTGTGAGTGAATGCAAAAAGTGTTTGAAAAAAATTGTTCTTTTAAGGAATATTTTTGTGATTCCACCTATTTTACTTATACACTGGTCCCTCGCTTTGCGCGGTGGTTAGGGGATTTAAAAGTCTCGCGCAAAGCGAAACCGCGCAAAGCGAAGTATGAACCTCATGTAACTTAGGGGGTTGCGTTCCTGAAAAGTTAAATCATAAGCACCATAGCTATTGAAAAGAAAAAAAAAACAATAAACTCAAAACAGTTGTTCAAATAAAACAAGCTACAAAATTCATTTAGGAAAAACAAAGGATCTAATAAATGTCATATTGGTAGACGTTTAAGAAAAATGTGTCACTACAGATTGCTTTACTTTTTTTTACACTTTTCAATGTGCAATTCCCGGTAAAGTGCTAAGGCAGTCTTTACGCCGCACACACAAATGCAGATACTAACATATGAATAAAGCAAAAGAAAACGAAAAAAAAAGTTTGTCAGGACAAAAAAAAAAACCGAAATATTCAGGATAACAGAACATAACGTGCCATAATTCGCGCAAATCGGCAAAGCGAGCCGCGCAAATCGAATTTGGGTAGGCAAATGCAATTCGCGCAAAGGTGAAACCGCGCAAAGAGAAGTCGCGCAAAGCGAGGGAGCAGTGTACCAAAATCAATGTGAAATGGTGCCATATAAAATCTTAAAGTGCCACCGTGCCATTTTAATCAAAAAGTGCCATAATGGCACGATCGTGCCACATCGGCAACGCTGGTTGTAACCCCCGTACTCCAGTTTGAGAGCCGGTGGTGCTTGGCCCTGCTGCTGTCACATTCAAATCAGCTGTCAATTGTTGAAGTAAAGCCATCCCACTTTCTCCATCACATAGCAGGTTGTTTTTACTGTCATAGTAGAAGATGTTATCGCCAACATGAAGTGTTTGTCCACGGAATTGTGTTTTAATGTTTTTATTTTTTGTAAAGATTTCCTGTTTAAGTTGCTGCAGATGTTTCCTTTTTTCCCGTGTTGCTGTTGTGTAGTCCCTATGTAACGAGACACCAGTGCCCCTCAGCTTAACTGCAGACTTAAGAACGCGGCCTACATCGTCTCTGTTATGCATTTCTACAATTCATTGCTGGAACGGAGTATTCGCGCTGCATCAACCAAGGAAGAATCTTTTGTCTGCAATAAATCCATGCACAATGTTTTTGCTTTATCTGCAGCATTTTCTTCTCCGTCAATTGGAATGTGGACAATTATATTTTTTTCATTTGCCTTGCGCTCGAGGAACTCTACTTGCCGTTCTAGCATCACACATCGGGATGTCATTTGTTGCACTTGATCTTGGAGCACTATATTGTTGTTCTGTAGTGCGCGTATTTCAGCACAAATGCCTTCTAGATCCGACTTTGTGGGCATATTCTTAAGTTTCTCGTTTAGAAGAGCTGCCATCGAATTTTCAAAAAGATTCTTAAGATCATTGACATGCATATTTATGACTGATGTTGTTAGTGCGTTTGGTTGATCCGGTGAAGTTTCAGTTAGCCTTCGTTTAAATGGCGGTTTCGCGGTGGCTGTGTTGTTGTTTTTGTTCGGTGTCCGTTGCGTATTAATTTTATTGTTACACAATTTCTTTTTTCTAATATGTAAAATAGAAAGCAGGCTCACCTATATTTTTAGCTTGGAGAACTTCCTGTGATGCACACGAATTATTTTAAACACTTTTTAAGGTTTTACGTTGGAAAGTTTTCTTTAAAATCACTGTTTAATACAGAGGTATTATACAGACCGCACTGCTAAATTTGAGCCAGAGTTGCCAATCAAAATGCGTACAAAATGCAAATTGCGTACAAAATGCATTCCAGTCATTTTTTTTTATATTTTTTTTTCAAGCAGAAGCTGAATCACAGCACTCAGTGCAGGTGGCAATCGTGTGGCGTTGATGACGAGTTCTTTTTTTTTAATTCTCTCATTGCACTCCTTTTAGTATTTCTAGCATTTGTTTTTGATTTTTTTTCAAAGCATACTGAGTGACTTTTTATGTGTATCCACAGCACTCAGTGGCAATCGTGTGGAGTTGATGATGAGGTTTTTTTGTAATTCTCTCATTGCATTCATCTTCGTATTTCTAACATGCGTACGCGTAGTGGATTTTTGATTTTTTTTTCAAAGCATACTGAGTGACTTAATCAGGGTTGCCGCTGAAAAATTTGAAAAAGTCGCAAAAAAAGTGTCATGGAGCAAAAAAAGTCGCAACAAAAACAAATAATAGGTCTGTTTGTTGACTTTCTGCTCACAAGTCTTAAGTGTAAAAGCAGACTAAGCTACTAAATTTCATGGAGTGGGAGTAAAATTCTCAGAGGCAAAATTTCGAAAAAGTAAAGGAACGCGTTTCACCACAAAAGTTGCAACAAACGAAATGTCATATACATATGCGAAATAAACGTAAGCAAAGTGATGTTGTACAATTTTAGATTTTACAGCAGGGTCCACTCTTCATGATATCCCATTGCGAAATGCAAATTTCAACATTCAGAACATTCAACTTTCATCTACATAATGTCCCTTTTCTTTCCATTATTTTACTTTTTGCGTTAAAATAAAAAAAATGCAAATAATTTAAAACAATGGAAACAGCTGAGTTTGACAGATAGTTCACTTTTTACCGGCAGAAATTTGTTGAGTAAGAATTCGTAAGATTTTTTAAAGAGGGGAAATGTTTGCTCTCTAGAGACAGACCTAATGTTAACATGGTAACGACGTCAGACCTCCATATCCATTATTATTAAAAAAAAAAAAAAAAAACGAACGCATTAGATTATATAAAAAAGGTGTGAGTAGAGTATGTACCAGGTACTCGTGAACTTTGATGTGTAAACATATACAGAGAACGTTGAAGTCGCTATTGCACTGCTATTGCTACATATTACACTGTCTGAAGGTGAAATGAATAAAGAGAATCATACACAGAGAAGAGAACTAATACCTAGTTTGGTTATGCGTGACGGCGAGTAACTCGTGCCGAGAGCTAAGAATTTTACACATAAAAAAAAAAAAAATTAAATTAAACTAAATTTGTACAAAAGGAACACATTGGAAAAAATAAATTAGTTAAGCTACGAGCAGACGATATGCAAAAGTCGCATATATATGCGAGTGCTGACGTCACGAAAAAACTCGCAAATTTATCGCAAATGCTATAAAGTAGGCATTGCTTGCAAACTCGCATATAGACGTGTTCACACGATATGCGACTTTTGTCCCAAAACTGGTGTGAACATGGTGAACATGGTGTTCGCATATGATATGTTCGCAAATGGGGTCGCAAAATTGTGGCCTATATGCGAGGTGTTCACACGATATGCGACACAATTTGCAGATCACATATTTTCAATCATATGCAGATTTGCGAGCATTATCAATCTTTTGACATTTTGTATTTTCTGTATTGTGTTGGTGATTTCTGACAATTTAAAGTGTGGAATATATATACATATATAAATAAATAATATTTTGGCGATAGATATGATGGAAAATGACGACGAAGATGGAAGCCACGAAGAAGCGAGTGCGCAAGTGCAAAGGATTCGTCGTGAATGGGCCAAAGATTGGGTCCGACTTCGCGGGCCTGAAGGCTTTTGCGCAAAATTGTTGCTAGAACAGCGTGACGATAAACCGGAATTAGATTACGGTTTCGTTCGCGTGTCGACCGACCAATTTGGTCATCTACTAAGTTTGGTAAAACCGCCAATTAAAAAAGCGGACACGAACATGCGATTAAGCATTCCCGCGTGAGATGGTCTGTTGCTAATGCTGCGCTTCTTGTCCACTGACGAAAATGTTTGGTCTTTGCAATACCATTTCCGTATTCCGGTGGATACTAGGTCTGTTTGGTAACACGCTTGTTTTCGAAATACTAGGTCCGTTCGCGTACACTCCCAAAACAACGAAAATCCACGAAAAATAACGAAAAACAACGAAAACCCGTACGCGTATGCAAAAATTTCGTAGTTTTTCGTAGAAGAGAATGTTCACGAGAGAGTAAGCAATTTTCCCATGCTACGAATTTTAGTCCAAGAAATTTCATTGGGGTATATTATGAAAACTGTCAAATCTGTCAAATCACATACAATCTTCATTTTTTTTGGTGCTTAACGCGTTGGATTACTTTTTCGTGATTTTTCTGTCTTTGAGAGAATTTTAACCCCACTCTTCGAGATTTGACAGAAAACTCATATTGAGTGCAAAAAAAACGCGAACCTACTATGTAAACTCTCATAGAATCATGACAGTTTCATGGCTCTCAATTTTTTTAACAAGTGTTGTTTCAAAAGCGATTGGTAACTTTTGTTCAAGTTTTCAATCTTTGAGAGGATTTTACTATTTGACAGGTTTCAATTCCTTGTGCAGAAAAAGTTACTTCGACTATAATTACATGGCGACACGTACTCTTTTCTTGTACCGCTAGGTAGCCTATGGATTGACAGAAAACTTACACAAAAGTAAACAAGCACAGTTTTGGTCAAACCTTTCGATTTGTTTTTGTTTTTCACTAACAATGAAGATTTATGAAATTTCACAAACTTTCAGATGGCCTGATTTGACAGAGTTGTCCAGCTCATCACAAGAAAAAGATGTTGCGTAAAATTTCATCGCTCTTTATTTTTTACGCTCTCAGCTTGCGATGTACCGTGATTTTTTCGAGTTAACAAACACAGATTCATGTGATTCTATGTAATTTTACAAAGTATTACGAAAAGTAACGTGTTACCAAACAGACCTAATAATTATCTTCACAATTTTACAGTCACAACTCACAACACAACCCAACCAAAGCAAAATGTAAGATAAAAATAAAAAAAAGTACCTACACACACCCCAAACTAAATTTTCAAACTTTTGAGATCTCGGATTTGTTCGCAAATATGCTATCATATGCAATGTAAGGTTTTCGTCCGATCGCATATGGTTGGGACGCTTGCAAATGATCGCATATGCTCGCAAATTGTCACAAATGATATGCGAAAGTGTTCACACGATATGCGGAAAAGTCGCAAATTGGTTTTCGAGCTGGGTGTCGCATATCGTCCGCATATGCTTTGCGAGCATATGCGGACTGTCCTAAATTGGCGTTCAGACGATATGCGAGCATTAATCGCATATGATGACGCAAAAATTACGTCAGACTCGCATATATATGCGACTTTTGCATATCGTCTGCTCGTAGCTTTAGCAACAAAGGAATTTTTCTTTGAACTAAATGATGCATGCATTGAAATAACACTATATTTTTTGGACACGGGCGAAGCCGGGCGGGACAGCTAGTTTCTAATATATAAATCTTCACGCTTCACGCTCGATGACGCTATAACTCGATAACCGCTGGGCCGATTTTCATGGTTCTTTTTTTGTTTTATTTGTATTGCTGTACATCAGGTTTGTGTATAAATCTGGACCGGCTAGGTGGCGCTGGAGTCAAGTTATTAAAAAAATCTATAATAATGGACCAAAATGACTCATATTCACAATATATGTTGTTATAGTGCCAAAAGAGAACACTACAAAATCTGGACACGATAAGTGGCGCTGGAGACGAGTTAATTTCAATTTATTATACATATTAAGTTTAGGGTTGTACAATAAGACTTAGTCTTTTATAGTACTAAACAATTTAGAATAATAACAATTAAATTCATAATAAATATATATATAACTAAATTAAAAAAAATAAGATAACAAATTATGAGAGGAAAATGTAAAAATTACGAAAAATCTATTTATCATTATTATCATTGCTGCATGTATTTGAAAACATTACATTTAAAACTTTTTGGATTTCGAATTTGTTTAATTTGAATAGGCAAAGAGTTCCAGAGCATTGCAGAGTGAATAAAAAACATATGGGAGGAGTTTAAGTACTTAAATGAGGGAATATTGATGTTAAGTGTTCTCTGAGATCGTGAAAAAGATAATTTATTATAGAGATACCCTGGAGTTTTACTATGAAGAATGTTGTGAAGAAAAATTAGCTTTCTAGCTTTAAGGAATTGCTGTAGAGTACAACCCAGGATATTGTCTGATAATTGAGATATTCTATCACATCTTCTCAAACCATATATGTATCTGACAGAATCATTTAAAGCAACTCGTAGTTTGTGCTGAGAAAGAGAGTCACTGTATACTACCTCGGTATACGTAATGATAGGTAATATCAGGGAGATTACCAACTTGCGGCGGGTTTCTGTAGGAGTAAAACTTGCCGTCAACCAAAGTTTTCTAAGGCAGCCATATATTTGACCGACAACATAATTTATGTGATCATTAGACGACAAGGTACAGTTAATTTTCAATCCTAAGCTAGTTACTGTATTAGCATAACTAATTTTTGTATAAGAAAGATAGATATTAGGTAAGAGGTTAGGATCTATCGACTTATTTGAGATTGCTATAATCTGCGATTTCGTCGGATGTAAAACAACCCATTAGAAATAGACCATCTTAAAATTTCGGACAAGTCTTCATTATATTTATTTGCAAGCACAATTGAACATCATCAGCATAGAGATAAGTTGTTACATTTTTACATATAGACGGCGGATCATTAATGAACATGCAAAACAGAATAGGACCAAGAAATGAACCTTGGGGAACACCTTTAGTGATAGGCTTAAATGAAGAAGACCTGTTTCCAACATCAACTTTTTGTTGCCTGTTACTTAGGAAACTATCGAATAGTTTTACTGAGCTACGGCCAAAATGAAAATAGTGTTCTAACTTCCAGCACAATAGCTAATGATTGACCGAATCAAAGGCCTTGGAAAAGTCTAGAAGACAAAGAAAGGTAACATGGCGCTTATCAATATGTGCCCTTATATCATCCATTATATTGACCATTGCTGTAGAGCAACTATGACCAGGTCTAAAACCAGACTGAAGGTGATGGAGTAGTTACTTTGAAGATGACAAGAAATTTGGTTCGCAATTACTTTTTCAAGTATTTTTGACAGACAAGGTAGTATACTTATAGGCCTATAATCGGAGGCAGATTTAGCATTACGCTTTTTAGCAACAGGTATTACCCTAGCAGATTTCCAACATTGGGGAAATAATGCAGTCATTAAGCCAAAATTTATAAGTTGAGTAAGATGCCCAATAATGTATGGCAGCATAAGTTTAATGAATTTTAGCGGTATGCCATCATCACCAATTGCATTAGACTTAATCGTACCCATAATGTTGATTATGTCAGATTCTGCAACAGAACTAAACCGTAACTCTAGTGATGGATTTCTTACACTGCTGAAAGAAGCATTAATATGAATTGATTGTTCATCACCAGAGAGAAAAAGATCGTTCAGCACATCAGGTTCAATTTCACAGACTCCACTATTTTTACTATTAATACCAAGCTCCCTTAGATTTCTCCAGAGTGTTTTAGATGGAAGTGTTGCATTCAACTTAGAACTGAAGTAATTGCATTTAGAAGCACGTGTGATACGTGTTGCGCAGTTACGGGCAGATTTAAACAAATTCCAATTTTGTGTGTTCGTCGATTTCCCCACATGCTGTAAGACCTGTTTCTGCATTTAATTGCATTAACAACATCCGTTGTAAACCATGGACAGTTCTTGTCTCTGATTGAAACGGTTTTCGTGGGAACAATGTTTTCATACAAATGTGAAATTATGGACTGGAAACAATTAATTTTGTCGTTTGGATCAACAGCAAGCCTACAATACTCCCAGGGTTCAGAGGATATACTACTTTCAAGGGCACCAGCATCAATGGCATTAAGATCTTTGTAAGAGAACTCTATAGCTAAACTTCTATGCCCAAAGCTAATACCATAGGTGACAAAGAGTAAATCATGATCGGAAATGCCATCGAGTAATAATTGGTCAAAGAGAAGAACTGATGACTTATCTGCAACTATAACTAGATCCAAGACACTAGGATCGAAAATGGTAGAGAAGCGCGTT
The DNA here is from genome assembly GCA_949775065.1 of Brachyopa scutellaris. NCBI lineage: Eukaryota > Metazoa > Arthropoda > Insecta > Diptera > Syrphidae > Brachyopa > Brachyopa scutellaris. Next base: position 76,345,417 of record OX459115.1, on the reverse strand, counting down.
GCATTGGAATTAATAATTGATAGGCCATATGAAGAACATAAATCACAAATTTGATATGAACGAGAATCGCGTCTGTAAAGATCAGGCATTAAAGTCCCCACAGATAATAATGTGCTCATATAGTGCTGAAAAGTTAGAGAGCTCAGAAAAGAATGGTTCAGGAGAAGTACTTCGATCGGGACAATACATACAGGAGACTAAGCATTTTGTGTGATTATCAGATATTTTCACAATTACATATTCGACACTAGATCCTACTGATTTCGCTACAAGTTTGCAAGTTAAAGTGGATCTGCAATAAATAGCAACACCACCACCAGTTGTTAATGTCACTCTGTCATTCCCAAATAAATTGTAATTTGAAATTTTATATAACAAATCCTCAATATCAGATTTAAACCACGTCTCAGTGAGTTGTGTGTGCCGTCAGGTAGCCTACATAGTTGTTGTTGCCTTTGGCGTCTCCATAGAATTATGTAAACTTTCACAGGCATGTTGCACCTCAGAGGTTGAACTTTTGTCTAAGATGGAGTGGTTGGATCTTTCGCCGTTGACAGCATTCGTAAAACCAGCAAAGCAAGGAAGAGAATTCACCCGAACAGCATCCGATTTTGACTCCCGCCTCACATATACATTTCCACGATATGAAAACACTGATGCAATGACTTTCCTCCTCTTTAACACCAGTGCAAGATTCATTAACATGTGATTCTGTTTGGTGAGAGATTCATGCAAGTAAATAGCTGCATCAGAATTTAACCCAACTTCATCCAAAGAGAGCTGGGACTCTTTCTTCTTGCAGTATGATGCAACGGACTTGAGTACAAAGTTTTTTTTCGTATGGTGAATTGAACCGAATCATTATTGGAGGTGAGTCATTTGTTTTGTTTTTAGGGGGAATGCGGTAGATATTCACCAACGGTGGAGCTTTTACACTCAGTGAAAGGCAGAGGTTATTGAACATAGATTTTAGATTTTCATTAGGAGAGTATGGAACCTTATGAAGTAATGCGTCGGCAGCAATCGCTCTATTCTCTTGCACATCAGCCATTCGCCGAATCTCATTAATCTCGGTTTTAAGAGTATCTTCACCATTGGATTTACTTGAATCGAGTCGTGTCACTCTCTCATCAATTTGGGCAAAGTTGGTTTTCATCAAAGCCACTTCATGATCAATTTTTTCAATTCTATTTAGAATTCTTTGCTCAGATTCATCTATTTTTGCAGATAAGATTTTCACAATTAACACACTTTGTTTAGAGCACTGTACCTCTGAAACTGAGCCTTCACTTTTGTCGGTGGAGATCATCTTGGCGGAGTTTCCAGGGCCCTTAGGAAGAGGTGAACAAAGAGATGTGTGCGGAGAAGAATTCTTGTTGCGTAAACCCGAGCGAAGTCCCAATGACATTTTACGAACGCACAAAAATGCAAATATTAAATGGATTGCAGTACAAGTCTTAATTAGATAAGTTGTATTTAGTTTGCAGTGGAGTTAGAGAATAATATGAACTGTTTACTTGAATATAAACTGACATGAAGTTAGAATTAAACTATGAGAGTCACCAAGAAGCAAAAAAAAAAAAACACGTTTACTCAGCAGCAGCTGTCATTTGCAACTGGTTACTAACAAGATCTATATTAATTGACCAAAATGAGTCATATTCACAATAAATGATAGACAGATAGATAGACAGATAGACAGACAGACAGACAGACAGATAGACAGACAGACAGATAGACGGACAGAGAGACAGATAGACAGATAGATAGATAGACAGACAGACAGACATATCGATAGACAGACGGAAAGGGGAAACTGACGAGAAACAGACAGACATATAGATAGATAGATAGACAGACAGACGGACGGATAGTTAGATAGATAGGTAGGCACACAGATAGTTAGATAGACAGACAGACATATAGACACACGGACAGACAGACGGACAGACAGGCAGAGGAACAGACAGACAGACAGATAGACAGATAGATAGATAGACAGACAGACAGACAGAGAGACAGGCAGAGAGACAGACAGACAGACAAACAGAGAGACAGGCAGACAAACAGAGAGACAGACATACAGACAGACGGACAGGCAGACTGACAGAGAAACAGACATACATATATATAGACTAGCTGACCCGGCGAACTTCGTGCCGCCTCAAAATTAATAAATGTTGTGTCTATAAGCTGAATTAAGTTCAGTTTTTTATTAAGGTAAAATAAATACTCCAAGTCAATTAATTTCATAAATGTACAAAAATCAAAATTAAATATCTATCTATCTGTCTGTCTGTCTATCTATCTGTCTATCCGTCTGTCTGTCTGTCGGTCTGTCTGTCTATCTATCTGTCTGTCTGTCTGTGTATCTGTCTGTCTGCCTGTCTGTCTATCTGTTTGCCTGTCGGTCTATCTATTTATCTATCTATCTGTCTATCTGTCTGCCTGTCTGTCTATCTATCTATCTATTTGTCCATCTACATATCTGTCTGTCTGTTTGTCTGTCTGTCTGTCTGTCTGTCTGTCTGTCTGTCTGTCTGTCTGTCTGTCTATCTATATTTCTGTCTGTCTGTCTATCTGTCTATCTGTCTGTCTTTCTGTCTAGCTGTCTATCTATATCTACATATCTGTCTGTCTATCTGACTGTCTGTTTATCTATCTCTTTGTCTATTTTATATCTATCTGTCTGTGTGTCTATCTGTCTATCTATCTGTCTGTCTGTCTTATCATATATCGTGAATATGAGTATTTTTGGTCCATTAATATAGATTTTATTAATAACTTGACTCCAGCGACACCTAGCGGCTCCAGATTTATACATAAACCTGATGTACAGCAATACAAACAAAACAAAAAATTAACCATGAAAATCGGCCCAGGGGTTATCGAGTTATAGCGTCATCGAGCTTTACCCCGAAGGTTTTATATATTAGGTTACCTACTTAGTTGGCGCTACAACCCGAGGTGAACCTGGGCCTGCTTCTCGCAACCATTTGTGTGTGCGTGTTATATTTTTTGCACGAATGGAAGGGACCTACAGTTTATTTTTTGCCGACTCCGAACGGCGAGTTGAGAAGCTCAATCGTGACAAATGATGCTTGTCAGACATTCGAAAGAGGTGGGCACTGTAAAAAACTTTTTAGGTGTTTGCGGCGGGACTCGAACCCAAGACCGCTGGCTCAATAGTCCAACGCACTTGCCACTTGCGCTACGGTTCCCACTGTGCCCACATATATTAGGTTAGGTTAAGTTAAAAGGGCTGATGAGGATGATAACATCCCCATCACACTAAGGTCCATGTGGACCCATTGTGATACCCATGTTGTTTTCCCGCCCGCGGTATTAGTTTCTAGGTTTCAGCCATCCAGACGTCCTGGCAAATTCAAGTATGACCGATGGTGATCCATCCGATAGCTCTTCGATGTCCTCGAAAACGAATTTGCCCAAGGTTTTGTTTCTAAGTTGGCAGAGGTTAGGGCAGTGACAGAGGAAATAGGCTGTGTCATCATGAGCCTCTTCATCACCACACCTTCTGCAGATGTCATTATCATTCAGGCGTAGTTTCGTCATGTGGTATCTTAGCAGATTGTGACCAGTTAGTAGACCTATCAGCATCCACAGCGACGTCCTATCTTTCTGTAGGAGTTTTCTTGTTCTTGTTTTGTTGTATTCCGGCCACGGTTTTCTTAATATGTCGCAGGTGGTTAATGATTTCCACCTATTATTTGCTTCACTTAGTGTTTTTTATTCAATTTGGGTCTTGAGGTTATTGAGTGGAGGTTTAACCATACCATCTACTTGATCTATGTCTAGGGCCGAGCCCCTTCTGGCTAATTCATTGCCTGGTATGCCGCTGTGACCAGGTACCCAGCAGAGTTTTACGTTGTGCTGCGTGCCAAGAACCTTCAGCTCTTCGCGGCAATACTTAACAGGGTTAGACGTTATTTTCGTAGCAGCTAATGCTTTTATGGCCGCTTGGCTGTCAATGTAAATTGTGATATCCTCAGGCGATATTGTCATCATTGACACCAATTGAGCAGCCTTTGTCACTGCTAGAACCTCAGCTTGGAAAACACTGCTGTGATCAGGGAGCCGTATGGAGCTGCTTATACCCAGTTCGTCCGAGAAGAAGCCTGCCCCTACGCCTATGTCCATTTTCGACCCATCAGTGTAGATGGATTTAGAGGCTTTAATTACTTAATTTTTCTCCCACTGTTCTCTATTTGGAAATTCCCACGAGAAGGGTTGTTCGAAATCCATGTATGGGACAGTGTAATCTGTGTTGATGTTGTCATTTATGTATTAGTTGTCATATGTAGTAGTATTTTGACTGGCTTATCCTGAGAGCGCTCTTCGCTGCGGTCTCTTGTATATAAAGGTCTAAGGGCAGAAGGTTAAGAATTGCTTCCAAACCTGCCGTTGGTGTCGTACTTATCGCGCTGGTAGTACCAGTGCATGCTGTTCTTTGTATTTTGGTCATATCCTTAAGGTAACAGGTTTTGGTGACAGCATGCCACCAGACCAATCCTCCATATGTTAATATCGGTCTGACTATTGCAATGTACATCCACAATATAAGGCGTGTTTTTTTGGAAACGTAGCTAGCCAGTCGTTCATTAAAACGATTCCCAGCCAGCCGAACCCAGCTGACTTACCTCCAAGTTGGTGTTTGTGATTTCGGTCATGTGTGTGTGATTTCGATCAGCTGTTAAGTGTGAACTGTAAAAGTATTCGGCATTCAACCAAATCGATTTTTTGTTATTTGGTGTGAAAACAATTAATTTCGGTAATTTATTCAATGGATAATTTACATAAAGTGATATGAAATCATAATATAGTGGATTATTTCTGTGAAACATCATTTAGTAATTGAAATTGTATAATTTTCGTACACGGCAGTCTGTCAAATGTTCTACAAATCGCTTTCAGCGCCTCTGACGTTGAATAGGCGTAAAATTCCTAGCCAGCTGCTTTTGGCTGGGGATAAAATCAAGAGTTGTAGGCAGCTGGTTGTTGTATTTGTTTTACGTGGGAAATTTGACTTTGCTAGCAACTACTGGCTAGCTACGTTTCAAAAAAACACGGCTATAATTTGTGGTCTACATCCCCAGTTCTTTTCGAAGAATCTACTGCAGGTATAGAAGGCAATTGATGCTATTTTAATTCTTTCTTTAATGTTCAACTTCCAATTAATTTTTCTGTCTAGTATGATGCCTAAGTATTTCGCACTCGCGGACAGCGTGAGGGCGGTACCCTCAATAGTTGGTAGCGCGAAGGGTGGTATCACTCTTTTATTGATGAACAGCACTAGTTCGGTCTTCTGAGGGTTGACCCCCAGTCCACATTGTTTCGTCCAAACGATTAGTGTGTTCAAGGGTCTCTGCATTAGTTCACTGATAGTGGTTAGGAATTTACCTGTAGCAAGCAGCACTACATCGTCAGCATATGCTATTGCTCTTACCCCACTGTGTCTAAGTTTCACAAGTAGTTCGTTAATGACCATGACCCAAAGAAGGGGCGATATGACTCCTCCTCTGGATGCAATCACTTTTTGGCGGGTTCCCCCGAGTTCAGCAATGATGTGCCTTCTATGAAGAAGGCTAACTATAAGTTCTGTTCTGTGCATTCAATACGGTTATCTTCTAGCGCTTTTTTGATAGCATTCGTCCCAACGTTTTTAAAAGCACCTTCAATATCGAGAAATGCGGCAAGCGTGTATTCTTTGAAGTGTAAAGATCTTTCAATAGTGCTTACTACGTCGTGTAAAGCTGTGCGAATATACACGTCGATTAGCTTCTCAAAGGATTAGGCTTACAATAGGTCTGTAGTCTTTTGCAGTAGTGTGGCTGGGCTTCCCAGCTTTGGGGATGGAGACGACTTTGACTTATCTCCATGCTTTGGGTTTTTAGCCACATTTAAGACTACTTTGAACAATTCTTTGAAGAGTAGGTACCATTAGATGCATAGTTTTCTGCAGCATGATCGGAAAGATCCCATCAATGCCTGGTGATTTGAATGGCTGAAATGATTCAATCGCCCATTGGATCTCTTCTTCAGTCACCATTCCTGCTGGTACCACCATTCGATTCTGATCTATTGTCACTGTACACACTCTCAGCCTGACTTGGCATACACCCTGGAAAATGCGCGCTACGCAGGAGTTCCAGGGATTCTGAACAAGATTGCGTCCAATTACCATTGGTATCTTTGAGATAACCTGGTACTGACGGTTCTTTTGTCATGATCTTTCTAAGTATCGCTGCTTCTGTTGTGTTTTCAATTTTGCTGCAGAACATACGCCAGGAGGTGCTTTAAGCACTGCTTACTGCGCTTTTGAATTTCCTTTGACTGGATTTGTATCTTCCCAGTCTATTTCTGTATTGAGTCTTTTTGCCGCGTTGAAGAGCCTTCGCGTTTCTTTCCTCATGTCTTAAGGCTCTTTATTCCACCACGGCGGTGATGATTTGCCACGTGTAGTTCTAAGTGGACATGCCTTTTTATAAGCCTTGTTGAGGACGGTACATAGTTCCTTTACTGCAGCATCAATTTCTTGTGGTTTCTCTGTTCTTTGCTCCTGGAGCTTTTTACCATTTTTCTCCACCTCATTGACAAAAAGTTCCCAGTTTGTTTTTCTAGGATTTCTGTATTGTATTTTACTGTATGGGTTCACCTATCTCGAATTCTATAAGTCTATGGTCTGAGAAGGATATATCAGGAGAAACCTTCCACTGACTTACATAGAAAGAATCTGAGTTGTTCGTGAGCGTCAGATCAAGAACCTCCCTTCTATTCTTAGTTATAAAAGTGGGTTCATCACCAATATTCGCTATCATCAGATTGTGTTCTATTATAAATTCAAAAAGAGACTTACCTCTTGGATTAATGTCCGTACTGCCCCATTGCGTATGGTGGGAGTTAACGTCACAGTCCATGAGCAGGTCCCATTTTTCTTGCTCTGTCTTCTGAACGAGTCTGCCTGTTCCCTTCGCTGGAGGCTCATCCGTTGAGTCGTACGGCATGTAAACAGCTGCAAGTACGAGTGAGGGCATACCATGCCTCTCAAGTTTAACAGCTGTCTGGTCACTATCACTGTGTCTGGGTAAGAGAAAATGCTTAATTTGTTTTTTTTTAGCAACAATGCAGGTTCTTATCTTACTTCCAGCGTTCACTGTGTCGGTCCTGTATATTTTAGGGTCTCTTGAATTCAGCCCCATGATCTTGCCTCGGACAGTCCAGGGCTCTTGAACTATGTCAATGTCCTTGCGTCCCATAAAGAAAACAAGGTTGGCGCTGGCCGCTTTACTGTGATGAAGGTTTATTTGAATTACCTTCATCATGTTTGGAGCCTTCATTATTCCTTTGCTGGATGGGTCCAGCAATTGGTCTAATCTTACATCGGGTTATCCCGACGCGTACCCTATAATTTACATCGCGTAGTAGCGGCATCGAGAGTTAACTAAGAAGAACGGTTACTTCCATCCCAGTGTCACCTTCCAGTCAATTCTAGCTTTCGGGAGGTAGGGTCCCGTTAGGAGGATGCGACCTCTGGGTCTAGTAAGGCTAATGAGTTAATTTTTATCGATAACCCTTTAGTCGGCATTAGCCCACGGAGCTTTGGTGTAGGATATGAGCTTCCTCAGCCAGTTCAACGTGCTTTCGTCATCACATTCCATTATTTTGAATCCTTTAAACGTAGTCAGCTCACCAAAGAGTGGAAGAGGTTCCGCTCCTTTTAGGAGAGCCTCATTCGCACCGTCAAGGATTCGAATTTCTAGCAACCTCCACTGATCATCAGTCAGTTTTCGTTCTGGGTTGCCGTAGTCGACTACAGCTACCCGAAGATTACCCCTAAATACGTCGGAGTGGGTTCTGACCCTTTTGCTCCCAGGTAGAGATGGAGAGATTGAGTCTTTTTCATGTTGCCTACCTCTTTTCGAGCCTCCCGCGACTGCCTCAGGTTTGAACTCTTCCTTACCTTCACCAGTTGGGGGTCGCATCAGTCTGACCGCAGCTGAGGCGGGTGGCGGGGGCCACCTTCCTCGCCGCAGCAAGCCGACTGCTAGCCCATCCCGAGGTGTGCGCCCTGGGTGTCTTATTCTGTTCTCTAGTCGACCTAGCTGAAACTGTACCTACTATCTGTTTAGCGTGAGCTAGAGCCTGGTTGTCCTTCTCCGTGTAGGATGAAGGATCTTTCTTGCTGAGTCGCTTTATAAGCCGTCTGGCATTGACTCTTTGCCTATACTGTCTAATACTGCTGGGTACCAGCTGATGCGCTCCCGAGGGGGTTTGCCGCCCTGCGATTCCGACTTTGCCCACCTCAGCGGCCTTTGGAACATCGGGTAAACCCAAGCGATGACAATCCTTCGGATCGCATTGTGCAGAAACGACAGTGCAGCAGCTTCCCATAGTGGAGTTGGCATTATCCTGCACCTCGTTCCCTTCGTTCTCTTTTATTATTTCGGCTAGTGCAACTTCTCCGCCTGACGAGCTACGGCTTGTCGCAACGTTGATGTGCTCCACCACCACCAACTGTGAGGTCTCTTCACCACCGGCCAAGAATGTACAAGTAGGTGACTTGCTGCTGTTCTTGGTCGAATCCGGGTACCCCCAGTCGGATCTAATTCCCTAACATCCTTCACAGTTGCTGACGGGATCAGCCCCCGTCCCAACTGTCTACGGCAGTTCACAGACATGGGTGGACCCATCAGCCCCAAAATGCCCTAGCCCTCCGCAGACTCCGCATCTCTCGAGCAGCTAGCAATAGGCTCACTTTCTCTTGATGGCAGCTCCTGCAAGAAGGCTCGGGCATTGTGAAGCCTCTTCCTATCTTTCTCCGATACCTCCTCCTCCCTAATCTCTTTATGGTGAGTTTACTATTAGCATTGTATATGAAACTAATAGTAATATCATCAAGCAGTATTTTTTAACTGGCTGTCTTCTCACCAGGTGGCGCCTTTTTTGCTAAAAACCAAACGAAATTATCCCTCAGAGAAAGAGGGAAAGAATAATGAAAAAATAAAGAACACAGGAAAATAGAGAATGTGAGAAATCGTGTTCGTGTGAAGGTACATATGCATGTATGTGTCATTCATTCTATGATGCTATATGGACAGCTGTTATATATAACGATTTTCTTATTTCATTCATATGTTGGGGTAGGTCGGTAGTTTTTTTTTTGGAAATCTACTTGACATTTACATTTCGCTATGACCATGAGGAACTTACAACGTTGCAAAATTTGAATTTATCACATTTCGCTATGGGCATAAGGGATTTGCAACGTTGCAATATTTAATTTGTGGATGTGGATGGGTAGGTGCAGGTGTCGATAAAAAAAGTCGTTTGTTTTCATTCAGTCATTATTTATGCTTTGTAGGTACCTACCTAAGTAAGTTTCGATTAAAATACATACATTTAAGTACATTTTGTCTTTTGAATGCACCTACCTACTGCACTTATTTTACATCAAAAGATTCTTTATATATGTATATATATATATATAAGCACATATTTTTTCCACATCAGATGCGTTTCTTTTATCGGGTTTCCCCTGTAGGCCTGTTCCTCCCACTTTCTACTGCATAAAAAATAAATAAAATAAAATAATTTTATATTTATGTATTGTATTTGTTGTCACAAGCAAAAAAGAGCCCAAGTCGACTTACATAATATGCACATATGTCAAAATTGAAAAAATGCATATGGAAAAAGAGCATAAGTAAAGATTTTCTATAGGTACATCTTTTGACCCAATGAATGTAGGAAGACAATTGTTGCCTGCAGTCAACACCTCCTAGCGGCCAAACCTGGAAGCAGGTAGTTGTATAAAAATTAGTGTTGAAACGAATAGTATATTCGGTCTCAGGCCAAATACCGAATATTCGGGCATGAGCGTGGCCACATTAAAAAGCCCTGAAAAAGTACGAACATAGTTTGGGTGAATATGGTATGAATAAACGGGGCAAACGATAAAACCATTCAACTCAAACTTCATTATTTTTGGGACTTAACACGATTCTCATCGCTCCATTTGGTTCGCGTTCTTCCACGAAAAATTAATTTTCACTCGAACATCATGCAGAGTTAACAAGTCCACCACGAACATGAAGAGCGACTTTGTTAGATCCCAGGTTTAAGACGAATTTCTTCACCAATCAATTGTAAAAATAAAGAGTCCGGAAGTACCTCAGGCTTGAAGCTTTAGTTTCAGAAAATGACACCAGCAGCGATGAAAGCACAAGTTCTTCTCCCTTGCAGCCTAAACGTAAGAGAACCGACGAATCTGGGCAAAGCATCCATACATCTTTCTGGGAGTGTTATGACGAAGTAGTTACTGAGAACGTAAAAAATACCTTCGACGTCAAAAAAACACCATATCAAGTGACCTTGATAAATACTTGGCCACAAAAACTTTGAAGAATTTTCCCAATGTTTAGTCAAACTCGCTGCTAAGTATTTATCTGCTCCTGCAAGCAGTGCCCATTCGGAGAGGCTTTTTAGTGAAGCAGGACTTATCTATGAAGAAAAAAGAAACCCATTTCTTCCTAAAAATGCAGAAAAGTTGATATTTCTGCACCACAACTTACCTCTTATAAACTTTTATTATGAATAGTAGTTTTGTAATAAACAAAACATGCTATTGAATATTAATTTTCAGTGTTTATTTTTCTGATACCTATCTTAATGAAAAAAGATAAATTTTATTTTATATCTTTTTATTATTATTAGCTTTAAAGAAGAAAATACCTCATTTGTTTTTGTTCTAAAAATAAAGAAATTATTAAAAGTTACTTTGCAATGTTCCTTGCTATTTTCTACTCCTATTTTTAGGTATTCGGTATCATTTCGGTATACCATTCTAATGGATATATCTATCTACATAATGTAGTTTTTTTTTGTAAACGCAAGCCGAACCTTTCCACTGCTCTCCTGTAAAATTGTAAAAAACAACTTTTGATGTTTTTACTTGTTGCCACAAATTTGTATACCTACATACATATATTTACGCAATCCACTTTTTACGCTGTACATATGTATACATACTAATTTCTCATCTCACTCTGAAATAAAGCTATCCTCATTCATCACTGCCGCAGATTCAAAAATCATAATTTGTTTCTTTTCACTCTGCGACCAGGGTTGCCAGAAACTCCAAAGCTTAAAGAGCCCAATTTTAGAAATGTTGTCGCCCAAAATCGTTGCCTAATAAGTAGCCCAAATATCGTAAGAAAAAACGTTTTTTTTTTTTAAATTTTTATTTTAAAATCAAAAAACCTCAGTAGAAATAATAAATGAACAATTTACTTCTTTTAAAATTAAATAAAATAAATAAAATTAATAAGTTATTTTACATAGATTGTTTAATTAAAATTGCGTTTGAAGGCACATGTTTAGTTATTTTTTAGCAAAAATAGTATACACAGTTAATAAAAATCTATATCCTCTTCATTGCATTCACTAACATTATCATCACCGCGCTTGTAAATTTCTGAAGTGCATTTTGCTACCATATCCGTTTTTGGTTTGAAGTCATTGCAACATATGTTTTTAACGGTGGAATCAATACGTATGCGCATAATTGCATCGAGAGATGACGAACATAGTCTATTTCTAGGTTTGGTCTTTACCGCGTTTAAAATTGAAAACGCCCTTTCGACAACAGCATTACTTACTGGTAATGATAGTAACTGCATAGCAAAATGACCAATAGCTCTAAAAATAAACTCACCTGCAGCATTTCTCACGTTTGTTAGTACATGTATTCAAAATTGTTCTGGATCGGTAGGTATATTAAGCGGAAATACTTTACTCCAATCGAATAATGTTAACTTATTCCATTGATTCTCTATGTTTTCAAGGAAAGGTGGAGTTTTTATAATTTTAGGCAGTATATCTAACGGAAGATCCTTAAAATCTGGACGGACATGGTTCAGGCACACATTTGGATTGAAATAATTTATTTTATGCAATGTATTATAATTTTCGGGGATTCGCTTTTGAAGCTCATACAAAAATATTTTTATAAATTCTTTCATCGAATTCTTTACTTTTAAAACTATTGCGGGTGGATAATTATTTTCGATTTGAGAAAACTCGAAACTAAGGCTTATTTCTGTTATATCTTTGTAATTGTTTTCACTTTGAATGTAATCGAACACATCAAATATATCGATTGATGATAAAGTCGATGATGAAAATAAATTTATTTTTAAAATCATTTTGGATATTAAAATTACGAATAAGTTTATATCGTCTTGTGCCTTGCAAAAATCTATATTGCTTCTTTGAAATAATTTATTTAGGTCACATATTTGCTTTAACAAAGGTTTAATTGCTACTTAGCAAAGATAATTAAAATTGTTTTCATATAAGTTTGACAATAAAGTTGTGATGTGGCATTTTTCACAAGAAGCTGCAATGTTAAAATGAGTTTTCAACTCTAAGTACTGACTGACAATTTTGTTAATTGCTTCGTATCTTGAAAGCCATCTAGTTTGACTTAATTTTGTAAGTTTTAGTGGGTCGTTATTATTGTTTATTAAATTAAAAATTAATTTATATTTGCTTCGCCTGAGAGTACTCCGGCTAAACCAATTGATAGTCTCGCTTACCATAAAGTCTATTTCGTCTGGTAATGTGTGTGTTGCCTTCTCTGCACATAGGTGTAAGCTGTGACATATACATTTAACCAAAATAAGGTGTGGCACCTCTTTCCGTAGTCTGGAAACAAGGGAGTTATTTTTCCCACACAGGTTACTAGCACCATCAGTCCCTAGCCCAACCAAGTTCTCAGTTTTCAAGGCATTTGCTTTCAAAAAGTTTATAAATTTATCGAACAGCACCTCGCCTAAAACAGAAAAAAAATACAAAAAACATGTTTATAAAACTATTTATCATGCTTACCTGTAGTTTCAATAACATCACATATGCCAAGATAATTAGTTACTATTTTTTTCTGTTGAACTGAAAAATATCGAACACAAAAACAAAGATATTTGACGTCGCTGATATCGGTGGATTCATCTATAATTATTGAGTAATAGTTGTCCCCAATATCACTCAGTAAGTTTTCCAGGAGACAAGGACTAATGACATTCCGTATGAGTGCGCTGCATTTTGTTCTATGTATTTTGATCATTTTTGCAGAATCACAGTCAGTACATGCTCCGGCCGATATAATTTGCCCTAAATGGTCAACGCTTTGAACGGCGGAGTGACATGCAACAAAATATGCTAGCTTAAGCTCATATACTTTGGTTTTTTTATCAACTTGGAGTGAGAATCCGAATTCTGTTATTCTTCTTGTATTTACATGAACTTTTTCTAAATTGCATTTGTGCATTTTGGTTCCTGCATGCTTTTCTAAATCAGCTTTTTGTGCTCGTAAATCCACTTCGCATACTTTGCGAAAAGCATGCAGCTCGTCTTTATTACTTGCCTTAATCCAATCTGAAATATATGTAAATATTTTCATTCAATACTACATATATTAAACAAAATAATAAACATTTCAACTTACTTTTGAATTGTGGAAGATTTTCCCAATCTTTTATATATTTTTTTTTATATTTTTCCCACTTACCCATTTTTACAATTACAAACAATATAATGTTCAACCAAATATGAACGTTATTTCGGTGAGTTTGAATCCAAATAAAAACTGTAAAATGTTAGGAAACATTATCGACTACCGACATCTACATTTGCGTGGGAGATTGAAAATGAGTACAATGTTGCTTAAATAGAGTACGAACAAATGCGTGTGACGTCACGAAAAACTATTTTGTTTGTCGATTTAAAAGAATTTGAAGTGTAAATGGAAAGTCGCCCAAGATCGTAAATGGAAAATATATGTAGCCCAAATTGCATTGGGCTACTAACTTTTGAATTTTGATCGTAATTTTTGAAAAAAGATAGCCCAAAATACGATAAATCGCCCAATCTGGCAACCGTGTCTGCGACTGAAACACAGAAAAACGCAATACAACACATATTTATAGGTATATACGAGTATGTGTGCAAGTGTGAGTTTTCGTTTCTATGGAAACCGAGATTTTTACTTCGATTCTTCTTTGGTTATTTTATTCTTATTCTCACTTGGAGATGAATTTGAGTGGTTGTTGTCAAGATAGAAAACAGAAAATCATCGGCTGTCTTCTCGTCTGAGGCGCTAGTATCGAATTCCTCAAGTGATACTACTATGTCTTGTAATACAATGCTATTAGCTATCCTACTACAATGCTATTAGCTATCCTACTGCGATTCGACGCTGTGAACAGCATGGAGAGGTTGGACGAGCTAGCGATCGAGCGACTGTCGTTGTCATGGAGAAGAAGATTCTCCATGTCGATATCTATCACTCCACCGCTTTCACCATCCGAAGACGTTAAGTTAATGGTAGAGGGTTCCTGTGGTAGGAGTTTCTCCTCTTCCCTAGCTACGCACTTTTTGTCTGGGGTTTCCCCCGAAGGTGGTGCACCCTGTTTGTTTTGTTTTTCCGTTTCTTTTTCTTTGCCTGTTTTTGTCATTTTTGTTCTGTTCTAATTATTGTTCCCACGAGTAGGCCGGCAAGATATATTAGATAGATAGCGTGCCAGATTTAAGAAGGGAAGCCGAAGCAAGAAAGCAAAAAATTCCAATTTAAAGTTAAAAAAAATCGTGTGAACAGTTTTTCTATCCGTATCCTAACTTATATTCCAGAGCTATCCTATGATTTGTTTTTACAAACAAAAAGCAAGAACGTTTACTTAGAAGTTGGATCTGTTTTAAGTTAGATTATTTTTTTTAGATTTATAAGAAAGGCTGAAAAGGATCTTTCCACAGAGGCGACGGTTATTGGAACATATCCCAGATTCAAAGCACTTGGTCTCCCTGTTATTTCAGAAAGAGTATTAAGTAAGAAACAAAACTCGTTGCCCTTCAATTTATGTAGAAAACCTTCAGCTAAACAAAGTGTATCGTTCTTTGGGTCATTTTAAATTTGGGTAAATGTTTCTATGATATCTAATCTGTAGTCAAACAAAAGCTTGATTATTCGTGAATGATAATGCCAGCGAATCTCCGATACTCCTGGCATAACATATGTTCGTCGGCTAGCTGTTTTTTTTTAAGACGAGCGTTTTGTAGATTTATTAAAGAAACGACATATGCTATACTTTAACCTTAGGTATGCTTTCTAATTATCGGGATAATACCAAATTTAAAACATGAGCATAACATGGGATGAAATTTGCCTTTGGACAAGCTCACGGACCACCGAACATCACTGTGGCACAATCATATGATTGCCCAACTAACTTAACTTGAACTAACGTTGAAAGAGCCAAGAAATCTCTTCTAATCCATCTTGTGAGATGTACCATAAAACTGCACTTAGTTGTTCTATGTGATTCACATTTGGTATTTCGTCAATCATAATGGACACAAACCGAACTTGACTGATTTCCGATTTAAATTAATATCTAATCACCGCAACAATACAATGTATTAAATCATTTTGAATATCCTAACTCTAGAGGGAACCTACTTTTTAATTGGTGGGGTCAGCACAGTGTCGAGTATAGACTCGATTTGAAAGCCACAGATAGTCCGTCGTTTCCTAGAAGCGGATCATATCCTCTAACTCGCTCTACCCACCGTCCAAAGGAATCTGTCAAATGAGGAGATTGACGGATACCTCAAGCAAATGGACGAGACAATAAAACAAACGATGGACAGGACGATACCTCGACATCAACAAACTGACAATTTAGGCATATACCGCAACGCAACAATTAACGCACCAACAGAAAAGTAGACTGCTGTCGAGATTAAAAATCTTGTACAGACGGTTTACTGACAGACAAAACTCAGAGATTAGGACACTGAAGGCGTTGATTAAAAACCTCCAACAGTTAATAAAAGAAAACTACCGATTAGCGGTAAATCTGCACTGGAACAAAAAAATTGGGGTTGTAAAAGCCAACAACCCCAGTATGTTCCCGCAAATTAACAAAATATTTCGGAGGAAAAATCTCAATGACCTTCCATGTCTCAAAATTTCTCGAAATACGGACAACGAACGAATACTTGTGTCAGCAGGTATAGATCCATTAAACCCAATCTATGACGACAATTTCTTTTTGATCGAAGATCCGCAGGAGAAGGTTGAAGCTATAGGAGCGACTTTTCAGGAAGTGTATAAGGTGAATAGAAGTATTTGCCCGAACCATGACCTGGAGAATCGAGTCCTTGGGCACTACTTCTACTTTCGAAATGAACTACAGCAATGGCGATCAGAGAACATCGGTTTTACCGAGTTCAATGAAGACAATAGGGCAAATAATGCCATCGCCAACGAAAGGATACATCCCCCGTTCTTATCGAAGGTAGATCTCCAGGCCATCTTCAAATCATTGAGAAAAAAGAAGTCAGTGGGAGTCGATGGAATATCTAACATTGTGCTTAGACGTCTCCCTCTAGAAGCGGTAGACATTTACTGCATTTTGTTTAATAATGTGCTGAATAATGCACATTATCGAGCGCATTGGAAAACAGCAGTAGTGCGTCCTATCCCTAAAAGGGGTAAGGACAATTCCAATCCGACAAATCTCCGGTCAATAAATCTCCTTCCGAACATCAGTAACTTACTTACTTAGTTGGCGCAACAGCTCGAGGTGAACCTGGGCCTGCTTCTCGCAACCATTTGTGTGTGCGTGTTATATTTTTGCACGAATGGAAGGGACCTACAGTTTTTTGCCGACTCCGAACGGCGAGTTGAGAAGCTCAATCGTGACAAATGATACTCTTTGATGCTGGTCAGACATTCGAAAGAGGTGGGCACTGTGAAAAACTTTTAGGTGTTTGCGGCGGGATTCGAACCCAAGACCGCTGGCTCAGTAGTCCAACGCACTAACCACTTGCGCTACGGTGCCCACTTTAATTAACATCAGTAAGGTATTCGAAAAAGTGATCAATAGAGCCCTGAGTAAGTGGGTTGAGGACAAACATATAATTCCAGATAACCAATTCGGTTTTAAGGCGGGGAATGATACCATATATGCCGCGTCTAAACTCGTATCGGATATCCAATGGAACAAAAGCAAGAAACAATGCACGGGTGCCTGTCTGGTTGACTTGGAAAAAGCCTTCGACACCGTTTGGCTAGAGGGACCTTTCTACAAGTTGAGCAGGCTGAGCATAAGTAAACCACTGCTGCACATACTTTATAATATGCTTACCAGTAGGCGGTTCATTGTGAAAAATTTGACCTCTGCTGGCACTTTTGAAATTAAAAATGGTCTACAACAGGGTGCGGTTAATTCAGCGATCCTTTTCAATATTTACACAAGCGATCTCGTAGGGTCTCTTCATCATGCTATTGCGTACGCAGATGACTGGGTCGCGTACAGATCAGGACCAAAGATCGAGGTCATTGCAATTCTCTTGCAGCGTGACTTCGATAAGATTCAGCGATATTGTGACGACTGGAAGTTGAAGATCAACCTCCAGAAGTCAGAAACCATCTTGTTTCGGACGCCGTTGTCTGGGGCCTCATGGGACACCAGAAAGAATTGGCGAAAGTTCGCAATCGTTGGACAACACGGGCGGCCACTTGCATGTCGAAATGTAGTCAGATACCTCGGGCTCTGGCTAGACCAGTATCTGTACTTTAACAAACATATAGATGCTGCTCTGGCCAGAGCCAGATGCGCTTTTGCCCTTACAAAGAGACTGTTTTACAGCAGCCAATTCGATGCGAGGGTAAAGGTTATCTGCTACATGGCCCTTATACGGCCAATGATAGCATATGGTTGTCCCGTCTGGTTCAACGTCGGACCAGGTTCGATGGAAAGGATTCGGGTGTTTGAGAGGGCTTGTCTTCGGGCTTGCCTAACAGAACACCAGAGTCTGAGTACAAAAAAGTCTATTCTAATGAGATCCTATACAACAGGGCTAACTTAATAAGAGTGGATAATTTCCTGATCAAGATGACTCGAAGGCACATTGCAAGAGCAATGAGTTCGATGAATAGCCTGATCTTCGGGGCTTATTACCCCAATTTCACGTACCACGAAAGAGTGCGCCTTAACGGCTTCGTTCCACCAGAAGCATTAGCGGTGCCGCTAATCTTCCATGTTGCTCGCACGACAGTGGATAGGCGGCTCAACTACGACAGAGACGTCGCACAGAGCCTAGAGGAGCGCCTCCGGTTTAGTAGGTCGGTTTCGGTGCGCGAGGGGTACGATGTTGAACAGCAACATCAGAAATTCTGTTGGCTGTTGGAAGATGGAACTCCCTCGTCGGTTCCGATTGATCCGGGGTGGACCCCAAGGCAAAGTTGGCCGCCTTTTGTTTATTATGGTAGACATGCCGTGGCCGGCTTACATAGTTTTAGGTGGTGTAGGTATTTAAGTAAGTTTTATAAAAAATGAAAAAAATAAAAAAAAAATAAAAAAAACAGCACAGCACTTTGCTAACACAAAAAAATATAAAACCAATAAAAAACCAAAAAACAAAAAATCATAAAATAAAACAGCACAAAAAACAAAAAAAATTACGTATTTAATTACGTAGCTAGAGTAAGTTACGTTAAGTAGTTCTAAGTTTTATTATTTGAGGTAGTTTTAAGCAAAAAAATAAACATTTTTCTTAGTTTTCAAATCGTAACTTTAATTAAAATTCAATAGCATAAGTTATGTTACGTCGAAAGACATAGTATAAGTATTAAGTTTAGCTTAGAGTGCCCGTGTGGGGCCAGTAAGTTAGAGTAAGATAGTTAAGTTAGTTAAGCTAGTTTTAAGCACTTTTGTCTAGCAAGTAAGTAATAATTGAATTGAAATATAAAAATGCATTAAAAATTAAATGAAAAACAGATAGACAGATAGATAGATAGATAGATAGACAGACAGACAGACAGACAGACAGAATGACAGACAGAATGACAGACAGACGGATAGACAGATATATAGATAGACGGAGAGACAGACAGATAGACAGACAGACAGGCAGACAGATAGATACATTTCATTTTGATTTTTGTACATTTATGAAATTAATTCACTTTGAGTATTTATTTTACCTTAATAAAAAACTGAATTTAATTCAGCTTATAAGTTCACACAACATTTATTAATTTTGAGGCGGTACGAAGTTCGCCGGGTCAGCTAGTTTATAATAAAAATCGGTTTGCTGAAAGTTGGCCGTTATTTAATGAGTTGCTTATTCTTCCAATGCATCACTTATATGTATTTAAAG